>OX415244.1:15890885-17136836 GCA_948330725.1 Sherardia arvensis
GCCATCGCGTTTGATTAAGTAGTAATTACTAATTAAAGAAAGTATGAGGACTAGTTCTACAGTGAACTTTCCTATTTCGTCTTTTTTGAATGTCAGCGTTGACCAAGCAGCTCCGAGGGGTTTCGCTCATTCATATTAGAATTGGTCAACTCAAAAACTGGTGCACTATTCCGCGTAGTGAAGGTCAGCTAAGAACATTACTACATCACAAATTCAACTAACACTAATATAAATGTGTACTATTTAACAGATGCTGTGATTTTTTTTATTAAAGTACTTATACGTTTTAACTTATATAGAGTACCTTTTAATTTAAGCTGGATATTTGATTATTTAAAAAATTAATCTTTTACATGAAATTTTTTGATTTTTTATATTAAAACATATTTTACTATATGTTTAATTTAATATGATCGATGTTTTAACATAAAAATACATCATTTAATTTCAAATCATTTAATTTCAAATACATAATGGTAGTTTAATTCACAACATGTAAGAAAGTTGGCGTTTAAAGAGACTTTGCAATGGTTTATTAATTTATTTTAATGATTAAGTACAGTTTTTGACAAAACGACAAAAAATGATTATCATGTTTTTACTGTTTTAAAATATTTTTCAGTTTAATTCTGTTCTGATTAGTTTAATCTAATATTTTTCGATTCAATCCAATTTTAATTAATTATAATTTGATAAAATTCAACTTTATTTATTTATTTTACTGTAGAGGACACATAGCGTGAAGAATTGAGTTTGCGAAAACCGGACGCACATATCTGCTGGGAATTGAATATCTACCATAATGATGATAATAAATTGGTAGGAAATGATTCGACGAACATGTATATATATATGGAGTGAAACGTGTTTCAAGAGGCAAACCAAATGCAGACACCAAGTGATTAATTAGTTATCAAAAAAGAAAGAAACCAAGTGATAATAATTTAAAAAATAAGAACGTGTAATTAATATTGACTTCGTCCTAACCGAATTTGCCAAAGTTACTGTCAAATTTCATTTTTTGTAAAATGCCAAAGTAGCGTAAGAGCAACTACTCAAATATTGTAGAATCATTTATAAAACTAATTAATACATTCAAAATTTTCTTAAAATATACTCTATACTCATGAAATTCTAAAAAGCAAAATCCTCTCAAACTAGTAATTAATATAAAATTATTCATTTGAGTTGAGACTTTGATTTTGCGACAATTACAAACACACTTCGAGCGAGTCTTTTCTCTCTCTACAATTTATGCTCTCTCCAATCTCTAAATTTTTCGACATACTACAATTATTTCCGCAACCCAAACAGTCGCATTTATAACCGTTCAGTTTTCTACGCCGCCGTCAACGGATAGAAAACGGCCACTTTGATGGTGGCGCCTATGGCGACACCACCGACGATCCGCGGCGGAGACCCCCAACATAAATCCTTCGCCCAAATCCTATCCAACTGTGCTCCCCCTCTCACATCTACACTACCGTCAAACCCAGATATAACTCCGACAACCCAATACCGCGGGGAAATCGCTTGTATAGTCACTAGAGCTCAGGCGGAAACTCTCGCCTCTCACTATAGCAATGCCCTCATCGGGAAATTTGCTAGGGGCAATCCCTCGATGGAACGTCTCCACGACGCATTCAAGTCCATAGGTTTCTCCGGCAAGTACCAAATTGGATCGGTGGATTTCAGGCATATTCTTATTTGCTTCGATGATGCAGAAGACTACCGACGCTGCTGGATCAAAGGGTACTGGATTCTGGGTGGTTCTCAGATGAAAGTACTAAAGTGGGCTGTGGACTTTTCTCCCGAAGTTGAATCATCTATGGTTCTAGTCTGGCTTACAATCTCTCGGGTACCCTTTTATTTCCACAACTCAACAATGATAAAGTCTATTGGCAATCAGATAGGGTCTTTTATCAAAATGGACGCTGCAACGTCAACCCTCACTAGGCCATCAGCTATTAAACTCTGCGTAGAAATTGATTTGAGGAAAAAGTTGCAGACTTCAATTAGGCTGGGCATAGATGATGGAAACATTGCTAAGTATAACATAGAATATGAGGAGGTCCCAAAATACTGCAGCCACTGTAGTATGTTAGGCCATGATAACAGCAATTGTCTCTCCCTACATCCTGAGTTAAGGCAAAAGACTAGACCTAACCCTCCTCCTGCCAAACACTCTAACCAGAACCTAGCCAAAGATCCTAAACCTACTTCCAAGATCCCCCAACCATTACCCCTGAAACAAAAAGCTGCAATGCCTATTGTTACACCAGATGAAGTAATTACAGTCCCAGACTCTGATGAAGGTGGTCAATCTGGCCTCACTCCATCTACAAAAGATAGAGAAGCTGCTGCCCCCCCAGGTCCCTCCCTCCCCCATTTTGAAACCCCAATCCTTCAAACCCCCTCCCTCCAAACTTAATAACCCTCCAAATCAGAAATCCCCACTCACCACATCTGATACTGATACTATGGAGAAAATAGTTTCTCTTCCACCCTCAGATGAAGAGTTGATCAATGCAGTAACTGATGACCATATCCCCTTTCTGAACCAAGCAGTTGATGACATTTCAATTGGTACAGATAAAGTTCACTCCCCGGTTGAATTTATTATTTCTCCTAACAAAAATTCTCTTTCTTGTGGAAATAGTGACAACAGGTTCCTGCCACTTATGGATGCTGCAACTCAAGATGACCTTGATGGATCAGATGATGAAATGGTCTCTGAGTCATCACAGGATGACAACCTTTTACCAGATCCACCCTCCCCATCCATACCTCCTGATGAGTTAATTATACAAACTGGCCATCCTGAAATCCCAGTTCCTCCTGAGATATCTAAAACTCCCAGTTTCTTTACTCAACTCAACAAGAAGTTCACTCCTCTAAAAACACAAAAAATTCCCTCTCCCAACATGGTTTTTACTAGATCAAAAGGCTCCAAACCCAACTCCCAATGATTAGTACAACAAAAAGAATAAGAACCCTTGTCTGGAATATTAGAGGCATGAAAACCTCAATGGACAGACTAATTGACCTGGTTACCCATCATAGAATTGAAATCTTATGCCTTATTGAACCATGACATAAGATTCATAAGTGTGAAAAATTTAGGAGGAGATTACACTTCTCAAACCATTTAACAGCTCAGAGAGGAAAGATTTGGCTCATGTGGAATGAGTCAATCCAAGTAACTCTCTTGCATGATCACCTGCAATATTTAGCTATTAATATTTTTAGCCCCTGCTTGAACACTGTTATGGAGGGTATATTTATATATGCACTCAGAACAGTGCCAAGCAGAACTGAATTGTGGGATGCTTTAGGTTTTAGGAACTTGGCTGACTCTTTTCTTATTGGAGATTTTAACACAATAAAATATCCAGAAGAATATAGGGGACCTTCACATCCAAGGCCTAAAACTATGGCAGATTTCAACCATTTTATTTCAACTAATGCCATGACAGAAATCAACACTGTTGGGAACCTGTTCACATGGTCAAATAATTGGTTGCATAACCCCACAACTCAGAAATTAGATAGGGGACTTTGCTCTCACCACTGGCTAAGGAAGTTCCCATCTTCCTCAATCCAAGTGTTAAACAGAGACACATCAGATCACTCCCCCTTATTGTTTTCAATAGATAATAACATAGCATCATCCCCCAGGCCATTTAGATTTATTAATGCCTGGTTTAATAGAGTTAACTTCTTAGCAATAATTGATGAGGACTAGAATCAACCTATTAATAGCACAGGGATGTTAGGATTTTATTTTAAACTACGCAGACTCAAATTTGCCATCAAGAGTTGGAATAAACTCTGCTTTGGTAATATTGATTCTAATGTAGTCACAGCTGCTGAAACCCTTAGACTCCAAGAAGTTGTTTTTGACAACAATGGTTCTCAGAATGAACTTATTGAACTCAAAAAATGTAGGGCTTTACATCTCAGAGTTTTAAAAGAAACAAATAAATTCTGGAAACAAAATTCTAGAATTAAATGGCTTAAAGATGGTGATGAAAACACCAATTTTTTCCATCAATCAGTTAGGGAAAAAAGGATTTTGCTCAACACCACTAAGATAAAAAGCTCTGATGAGATTTGGTTGGAAGATGTTGCTCAGATTGAAAGAGAAGCTATCTCTTATTATTCTGATCTGTTATCTGAACCACCTAATAATCAAAATGGTGATTTCTATCACCATTTCTTAAATCAAATCCATAAACTTATTCTGCTTCAGACAATGAGCTTCTGCTCAGACCTGTCAGTATGGAGGAAATACATGACATTGTTTTTATTTTAAATAAAAACAATATTCCTGGGCCAGATGGCTTCTCCTCTAAATTCTTCACTAAGGCATGGGATATAATAAAGGATGACCTCCTAAAAGTTGTTCAAGATTTTATGAGTGAATCTCAGATTCCTCTGGGTATCACATTAATCCCTAAAAAAAATGTGGTAAACTCTTTTGATAATTTTAGGCCTATAAGCCTCTCTAATTTTATCAATAAGATTTTTTCCAAGCTTTTAATAGAAAGAATTAGGCCCCTTATACCTAAGCTTATTTCCCCACAACAATCAGCATTTCTTAAAGGCAAAGACATTTCTGATAATGTTATATTTCTTAAAGAAATGACCAGATTTTAGATAGAAAAAGTAGGAACCCTAATTGCATGATAAAACTGGATCTTAAGAAAGCATTTGATAGAGTCAATCATGCTTTTTTAAACAGCATTTTACTTCAGTTTGCAATGCATGGTAAAATAGTTCACTGGATTATGAAAAACCTCAGTCAAGCATATTTTTCAATTTTAGTTAATGGTAAATCTTGTGGATTTTTCAAATCCACTAGGGGTATCAAACTGGGAGATCCACTCTCCCCATTTCTGTTTAACCTATTTTCTGAATCTTTTTCTAGGAGCCTCTCATATGTATATAGCATAAATAGAATGGATCATTTTAATATCCCCACTGGTCAAGCCCCTATCTCCCATCTCAGCTATGCTGATGATACAATAATTTTTTTGAATGCTAGCAAAAATTCACTCTCGGTACTTAAAGCCTTTCTGGTCATTTTTGAACAAAAAAATGGCCAAAAAATTAGTTTTGAAAAGAGTAATAATATGTTTGTAAACATGCCACTGATTATAAGATTAATCAGATCTCTGATACATTAGGTATGAGAAAGGGATCTTTTCCCTTCACTTACTTAGGAGTTCCTATCTATACTGGTAGAACTCTAGTTGCATATTTCCAGCCACTTATTCAGAGAATTGAAAATAGACTCACTAACTGGAAGAACAAGTGGCTATCTACAGGAAGTAAAATAACCCTTATAAAGTCCTGTATCTACTCCATTCCTCAGCATATATGGAGTGTTATGAAACCCCCTGTGAGTGTTATCAAAAAGATAGAGAAGTTACCGTCTCTTTTTTTCTGGGGAGAGACCTCTCTTAAACCAAAGAAAGTCTGGAAAAAATGGCAAGATCTATGCTTCCCACATGATCAAAATGGAATTGGACTTAGATCCATTCATACCATTGTCAGAAATTGTTCACTGAAACTTTGGTGAAAGTTCTAACAGGGGGATACCCTGTGGTCTCAATTTCTATGGCTGCTACCATCTTCCTATAGAACTTCACCTAACTGGAAAAGGATCATTGCTATATCTCCTAAAGCTGAACCTTTGACTAGAGTTATCCATGGGAATGGCCAGTGTAACTTCTGGAGTTCTAATTGGTCTGGACTAGGGTCCTTCTCCAATTTATACAACCCAGACTTGACCAACATTCCCTTGAATACCTCAGTTAAATAGTTTATTATTAATAGAAATCAGATGATTCCATCTGTATTCTCACTTTTTTCAGCTGAAGCTATTGATCTTTTACAGACAGCATCAATCCATGACAGGTCTGACAGATTAATCCGGATGCCTAGTACTCAAGGATCCTTCTCATTCAAGTCTGAATATGAGGTGCTACAAGTAACCAGAGGTACTATCCCTTCACTCAAAAAGATTTGGAATATTAGAGTGCAAAAGAAAGTTAGCACATTCATGTGGAAATTGGTCAACTCTTTTCTGCCATTTCCTGATGTTCTTATGAGAATGGGATTCCGTGTTCCCTAAAAATGCCTATTTTGTCAGAATACTGATTTCCCGGAACATGCTTTCAATGAATGTTACTTGGCTAAGTCTCTGTGGTCATTTTTCCATTATATGGTGGGATCACAAGATTTCCAGTTCTTAACACTGTGGGATAGGCTTTCTTTCTATTGGTCCTTCCATGGAAAAACCAAACTGCACCATTCTTTGTTCCAAACTGTCCCCAGTGTCATTTGCTGGATACTGTGGAAGGCCAGAAACTCAAATTTTTTTGACAATATCTCCTGTACTGAACAATCACTGAGGAAACAACTTACAGAGGAGATTTACCACATCTTTTGTGCCAGACCTATTTTCTCTGCCAATCCCTTTGACATTGAACTATCTTCACTTGGTTTTTTACCCCTCTACACCAGGCCCCCACAACCATTAATTCTCTGCTTAAAATGGTCCCCTCCAGTTTCTGGCATTAAGATAAATGTTGATGCCTCTTGGCATCAACCTAATTTTGTTGGTTTAGGGCTCATAGCAAGAAATAGCACTGGTCATGTAGTTAGGATCAGAACTGTGTTTACTATGGCTGACTCCCCATTTCATTCTGAAATGCTAGCTATCCACATGGCCTTTATTTTGGGAACTGAGTTACAATAGAATATTTGCATTGAATCTGACTGCCTTAGTGCAGTTAAAGCTTCAAAAGACCCATACACTGCTCCATGGAAACTATTTCATTTGGCATCAGTAATACACCAGTCTAGCAGTCCAATTTTCCATACTTATAGAGAAGCTAATACCTCTGCAGACAGACTTTCTAAGTTTACTTATGTAGCTAAAATATCTTCTGATTTTTCACCGGCACAGCTGCCCAGCCCTATTACTGGTGTTTTGCACCTTGATAGAGTTGGCACTCCATCTGTAAGAGTGGTCAACAGATGCTCCTAATCTATGTTACATGTGCAGATACTGCTATGGACTCTTTCAAGATCTCAAGCTATTTATGAAGCAGGAAGAGCTGCAAACATTTCTTACCTACTTACTTTCTGATAACTATCAATTCTCTATTGGTACCGCATTGGGTTTTGCATTGCAATTCCCTAATAGGTTTCAGGAGATTAATTGCTTAGTTTATGGTAGGAGCTATAGGGTTAGACACAGTTGTAGCCCATTTTTGATAGCATTCCTATGCTATAGGCCCTCTGGTCCCCATTTTGTCATCCTTGTTGATGTAAAAACTAGCCATTTATATGGAATTTTGAGGGCTTGGGATGTCTAATAAAATCTACCTCACCCTAGGGTGGCTTTTACTTAAAAAAAATTGATTTTGTGACAATTAATTCTAACTTCTTCTTCTTTTATTTGTGACAATTAATCCAACAGGAAAGACTACGATTCATACAATCGTATTTGGGTAAGACTGTCTCATACCCTTATTTTTATCACCACCTTGTGCCTATTTGGTTAACGAGGGTTTTCAACTTTTAAATATGATTAATCTACATAATTTACCATTTTAAAGGAATTAGGGCATTTCCAATAGAGTTTCTTAAACAAACTTTCGCTTTTCTTAATAAGGAGTGCTCCTATTCATTTATTACCATTGTTGATTTTTAAGGAGCACTTCTTACTAGGTAGCTACTCCTTAATTAAGGAGCTCTGCCTAATTTAATGTGAAACATTTTGAAAGTTAATTTTTTCTATAATTAATTAATGATGTGTAGAACTTAAAAATCATACCATTGCTAAGTTTCCTCCTTAATTGGATTCTATCAAAAGTAATGATGTGTAATTTAAGAAGCACTCCTTATTTCCTTACCATTGAAGATGCTCTTAGTAGACCTTGATAAATGAAGATTTAAGATATGGCAATTGATTTTATTGGAGTAGTTTTTGAATGGCAACATTATTAATTGCAATAAAATTAATTTTATTGTGTATGTGAGAAATAAACCGAGAGAAGAATAAATTTTGTTTATATGAGAAAAACATTCATCAGCCAAAGTCAAACATACACAATTTCAATCATATTTTTTATGGATCAATATGCAACACTATTATCATGTAATACATTGTTACATTCATGATTATATCTATTTTAAGTAATAATGTTTTTAATTTATTTTGCACACTTTTGTCAAATTTGTCTCAGTTTGATTTTGACAATTCAAACCACACGCTCTGGATGGACGAACTTGATTATTATATTAAAGTTTTATAAAAAATAGATGATATGATACTTGTACATTAACTAAATGGAAAAAATGGCATTTTTTTAAATAATGGTCCGGATGTACATATGAGAAAGTTACTGAGGAGGGCGGTCTATGATATAAACAGAGACTAATGACAAATACATTAACTAGGGGACTGCATGACAAATACAAAATTCGCGAGTTGAACGGGTTCAATTTTATAACCCGCATTTTATTACCTGCATATTCACCATATATAAACCAAATTCTGCCCAGGCCTTCTTCCCCAATGTTTTCCAGACCCAACGTGAAACTCACAACTTTTCCCTAATTTTGCGAATCACATATCTAAATATGTTGCATCTCGTCTTCAAAAACATATTATGATCGATTCAAAACTTCAATTCAATCGAGATTTGATTAAATTGAGTATTGTACAGATAATGATAAAAGCGTACCAATGTGGTAGCCCTGGCTCTCATATATATACTCAATATTTACATGGAAAAGTCTATACTAGCCTTTACCCTATTACACCCCCTCAATCTTTACGGGGTGCAATTACGGATAGATTGGATCTATGTTTACAAAACAAATCACTAGAAAGACCCTTAGTAAATATATCAGCAACCTGCAACTGTGTCGGAATCGAATGAACTCGGAGACCACCATGGGCAACCATTTCTCGAACAAAATGATAATCAACATCAATATGTTTGCTACGATCATGCTGAACCGGATTGGCAACAAGATATATCGCAGAAACATTGTCACAATAGAGAGTGACCGGATGATGAAGATAGTACCCAAAATCTGCAAGCAATTTACGAAGCCAAATAGTCTCCGCCGCAGTGTAAGCAACAACACGATATTCCGCCTCCGTAGAGGACTTCGACACATTAGGTTGTTTCTTAGAGCGCCAGGAAATAAAATTCTTCGCCAGGAACACATCATAGCCTGTGGTGGAGCGACGAGTGTCCGGACAACCAGCCTAATCAGCATCGGAATAAGCAATCACCATCTCCGGAGAATTTGCAGCATGGAGAAAAAGACCAAACTCCAAAGTGCCCTGCAAATACCTGAAAATCCTCTTCACGGCATGAAGGTGAGTAGTACGGGGAGCATGCATAAACTGAGTAACCATATTAACAGCATAAGCAATATCTGGACGACTCATAGTTAAATATTGCAATGCACCAACCATACTACGATATTCAGTGGGATCAGCAAGAAGGTCACCATCAACAGATGACAATCTAACTCTAGAAACACTAGGGGTCCGTATAGGTTTAACTGTGTGAAGATGAAACTTGCGCAACAAATCAGACACATATTTTTGCTGAGACAAAAATAAACCCTTAGGAGTACGAGACACCTGTAAACCTAGAAAATAATGAAAATCCCCTAAATCCTTCATATCAAACTCAGAAGACAGAACAGAGATGAATTTGTGAACCAAGTCATTACTACTACCGGTTAGGACTATATCATCCACATAGAGAAGTAAGATAAGCATGTGACCTTTATATTTAAGAACAAACATAGAAGAATCACAACTGCTACATTTAAAAACCAATGGATAATAAGAAATTGCAAAATGTGGAGAACCAAGCTCGAGGAGCTTGTCGTAACCCATAAATGGACTTACGCAACCGACAGATGTGACGAGGATGAGAAGGATCAGCAAAACCTGGTGTTTGACGCATAAAAACTTCTTCATTCAAAAAACCATGCAAAAATGCATTTATAACATCAAGTTGACAGACAGTCCAATTAAGAGAAACAGTAAGAGTGAGAACCAATCGCACAGTAGTAGGCTTAACAACTGGACTGAAAGTTTAATAATAATCAATACCTGCCTGCTGGTGATTTCCGAAAACAACAAGTCTGGCCTTAAACCGCTCCAATGACCCATCAGAATTGCATTTAATTTTATACACCCATTTACATCCAAGCACATTGCTATTTAAGTCGCGAGGTACCAACTCCCAAGTATTATTTTTAAGTAATGCATTATACTCATCAAGCATAGCCTGTTGCCAACGAGAATCTTTGGACGCTTGTTTGAAATTAGAAGGCTCTAATTCTACAATATCTGATTTTAAAATCATTAACCGACGAGGCTTGGAAATACCAGCTTTAAGACGAGTAACAATGGGATGAGCATTGGAAACCAACGACTGTGAGGAAGAGGCAATGGAAGGCAAAATAGGAGAGGAAACACTCGGATGGATGACCGACTGAGAAGGTACACTAGACGGTGACGGAGTGGGATTGGAGTCAGCAGATCGAAGCTCAGGAGAGGCAGATACAACCGGACTATGAACCGGGCTAGACTCGGGAGACCGATAGACAGGAGATACTGACTCAGTAACCGGGCTAGACAATGAACTCGACCTATCCCCAATTTCTGGCAACACAGGATCCATCGTAACTGGAGGTGAGCTAGGAGGCAACGCGGAAGAGGGCGAGATAGGATGTGACTCAACAGAACGTACTAGAGATGTGCTAGGAGGAGGAGACACTGGAGAAGGAGATGACGATAATGACGGGAATGTTGACTGAGTAGACGAACTAGATCCCGTAGACACCACAGTAGGCGGCCAACCCTCATAAAGATCAAGCGGTGAGGAAAAAGGTATGCTCGACTGAGAAGGAAGAAGACTACAATAAGGAAATTGTTTTTCATGGAAAAGAACATGACGACTAACATAAACTCGACCAGTGAGAGGATCAAGACACCTATAACCCTTATAATCAGATGCATAACCAATGAAAACACAATGTTTTGATTTAGGTTGTAATTTGTTGATTTTAGGATCCATTAAAAGAGGAAAACAAGCACAACCAAAGACTTTTAAAAAATCATAAGATGGAGAACGATGAAACAATTTCTCAAATGGAGACACACCACCTAAGTTCAAGCTTGGTAAACGATTAACAGTAAAAACAGCTTGAAACACGGCATCAACCCAGAATTGAGCAGGAAGGTCTGACTGAACAAGCATTGTGCGCGCCATTTCAATGAGATGGCGATGTTTGCGTTCAGCAACTCCATTCTGAGCTTGTGTTTCGGGACATGATTTCCGAAAAATTATTTCACATTCAGTAAAATGTTGGAGAAGAGAAGAATTATCAAATTCCCGACCTCCGTCACTTTGGAAAATCTTAATTTTGCAATTAAACAGATTCTCAACCATCTTTTGAAATTTTTGAAATTGTGAGTAAACCTCGGATTTTCTACGTAAAGGATAAACCCATGAAAAACGTGAGAAATCATCAACAAACACAACATAATATCGAAAAGACTGATTTGATAATAGAGGAGATTGCCAAACATCACTATGAATCATATATAAGGGATATGGAGCAGAATGTTGAACTGGTTCAAAAGGCAAAACGATGAATTTTTCCCAATTTGCAACAAACACAATCGTCATGAAATTTCGAAGTACATGAAATTTTATTACTTGAAATCAAATTCCCTATAACTCTAGAAGATGTATGACCCAAACGAGCATGCCAAATATCACCAGACTTCTTAGTGGCTGAAAAGCAGGTACGGATGACTGAGGACTCACAAACGTTGGTTGGATTGGATAAACACCATTCTTACTGGCCCCCTCTAGAAGCACCTCCCCCGTTTTCTTGTCCTTAACCCAAACAGAAGAATCATCAAAACTCATAATACATGCATTTTCTTTACACAACTTATTGACAGAGAGGAGATTATGTTTAAGACCGGGGACATGACAAACAGAGGATAACCTAAGTGGGTGTGAGGGTGTTTGAATTTCAATTTTACCAGCATGTTTAATTGGGAGAGTGGTACCATCGCCAACAACAACAGAACTTGAACCATGATAAGGGGCTGTAAAAGAGAGTTTACCTTCTTGATGAGTCATGTGCGAAGCAGCCCCGGAATCCGGATACCAGACAGAGTCATTTGCTTCACCACCAACAGACAGGGCAGCGAAGGCTCTAGTAACACTATCTTGACCAGGGGGCACAAAATTTGGATTATATCTGTGAGGACAGAACTGTGCGACATGACCTGGAGTAAGATAGAAAAACCAAGAATCGGGAGAGGGAGTAGAGCTAAAATTTCCATGGGATGAATTACTTCCTGCTGAGCACGCATTATTAGTAACACAGTTGGTGAAAGGCAATAATGAACATGACAAATCAGAAATATTACTCATACCATTGTTACGATTTCTGCTGTTATTTGTAGCTCCACTGCCTACCGTTGATCCTTCTGAACGATTTGAATTTCCACGATTATTGTTACACGGCCTCCTATGTTGCGATTGTTTTTGTTCTTATTCTTGCCACCCCCTGAATTCTTGGATCCAGTAGATGAGGAACCAGATGACTGTAGGGCCACGAATGCCTGGGAAGACTTCTCAGCAAGATCCTTTGAATGTTTCAGACGTTGCTCATGTAGTAACAACTTGGGATGTAGATCATCGAAACTCGGCTCCAGTGGATAATGGATCAAAGTTGTGACCAAATAAGCATAATCAGGGTCTCCTTCCACACCAAAGAGTGTAGACTGAACCAAGTCATGATTGGAGACAGGACACTTGATAGCAGCAAGAGAATCCGCTAACATCTTAACATCACGCAAATATTCATCCATAGATTGAGAATCAGCCTTTCTTAGCCTAGTTAGTCTACCCTTCAACTCCATAGATTTAGCCATACTAGCTTGCATAAAACGTGACTGTAAACGAACCCAAATATCACGAGAAGTATGCAGCTCATGAACATCAACAAACACATTCCGAGATATCGTAGCAAATATCCAAGTTTTAACTTGTTGATCAACACGTAAGTATTCAGAATATTGTGAATTTTGAATCATGCTCCCATTGGCATCTAAATAAAAGGAGTGGGGAGAGACATAGTACCGTCAACAAAGCCGAGTAGGTGATGTGCTACCAAAAGACAAGTAATCTGAGTCTTCCAAAGCAAGTAATCTTCTGGAGATGACAGTTGAATTGTGACTAAATTGGATGGATTTGGAGTAGACAAATGTGGAAGGGAGAAAACTTGTTGTCCAGTACAAGATCCCAAAAAACCTTGATTGTTCATGGCGGTGGACTGAAATTGTTGATACGGACCAAATACAAACTGATTATGCTGAACCGGAGTTGGTGCGAACTGTTGCTTTTGAAACGGAGCAGATGTAATGGACTGATTCGGCTGAAACGGAGCAGTAGTGAAGATGGTCTGCTGAAACGGAGCAAAATAAGGGTTCTGCGCGACCTGGGCCACGTCGGCGCGTGTACCCCACGCGCCAGGCAGAAGGGGCGCGTCTGGGACTTGGGCGCGTGTGATCCACGCGCCTGACGTGTTCGGCTCGGTCTGACCTGTGGCACGTGTGATCCACGCGCCTGACGCGTGGGCCGCGTCTGGGGCACGTGCGATCCACGCGCCAGACGAGTTTGGCTCGGTCTGACCTGTGACGCGGGTGATCCACGCGCCTGACGCGTGGGCCGCGTCTGGGGCACGTGTGATCCACGCGCCCGTGTCTCTTGAATTCCCTGTCGGCGGCGCTGCTGTTGTCGGGACCTCTGGAGGTCGTTCTGGGATGCCTGGAGGTTGATTTGGGACGCCTGAACGATGATCTGGGACGATGGCGGGAGGCATGATCCCCAACGAAGCTGCAGCGGGTGGGACGGGCAATTGAGCCGGGTTGGATGCCGATTGGAGCGTCGAAGAAGCCGAGGATTCCAGAGACAGCGGCGCAGCGGCAGCGGAAAGTGACCCAGCTTGAAGAAGAGGGCCATCGGCAGGCAGAGTTGCCGGTGACAGGCCCAAATCCTCTCTCGTCGGAAAATTCGACATCAGATCAGAGAGGAGAAGAGAGTTTTTTTTTTAATAAAACCTAAGCTCTTGATACCATGTACAGATAATGATAAAAGTGTACCAATGTGGTAGCCCTGGCTCTCATATATATACTCAATATTTACATGGAAAAGTCTATACTAGCCTTTACCCTAATAAGAATATTTAACCATTTTAGGCTGAAAACCTTTCATTCTGGATCGAAAACGTTATCAATAGAGATTGAACACTTGGTAATTCTTTGTATTGCTCGGTTCTGATTATAGATCCAAATTCAATTGGGTAATTCACGTCGTTTCGTATATAATTGACATAATCAAACAATTTATGAAGAAAAAGGTGAATCAAAAGATGTAACATCTCTATCAGGTATGGCACTACAATTCCATGTATTGTTTTGATGCTAAAAAGTGGAGGTTCTGATTGTGTGGAGTTTTTTTGGTGAAACGGTTAGGTTTTGGTTCAAATGCATGAGTTTGCATTCTTATATCCGTATGTTTAGGTTTTGGGTTTTAATTTTGACCTTTTGAGTCAAAACTTGTTTGTTCCGTCTATGTGAAGGTTTTTTTGTGAAACTATAAGGTTTAGCTTGATAATGCTTAGATTTCCATGCATAGATCAGTTTGTTTCATATTTTAATGTCGACCTCCTTTGAGTTAAAACTTGTTTGATCTGTCTCTGTCAAAATTATGTGGTTAAACAGTGAGGTTTAGCTTGAAAATGATTAGGTTTGCATGTTAATCTCAATTTGGTTAGGTTTCACATTTTAATGTAGAACTTTTGAGTTAAAACCTGTTTGTTCTTTCTCTGTGAAGCTTTTATGGTTAAACTATGAGATTTAGCTTGAAAATGTCTAGGTTCTAATGAAGATTTTGTGGTTAAAATGTGTTAAACTGTTTATTCTACCTACAAGAAGTTTCTCTCTGAATGCATCCAAATTGAATTTATGAAACTGGTGTTCTTATCAATAGAAACCAATGCAGAGGATGTTGAGCTTCTTGACTTTACAAAAATTGACATAACGTCATGTTTTGAAGAAATCCGAGCAAGAACTATCTTTGAATTAGAGAAACTCTATAGACTACAACCCATGCAATTGGATTCTTTTTTAGAAAATCAACTCAGCGCACAAACAATCAAGAGATTGTGTATGAGAAGTATTTCTGCATGAAGTTTTTGCGGTTAAAATGTGTTAAACTATTTGTTCTGCCAGCATGAAATTTGTCTCTGAATGCTTCCAAATTGAATTAATGAAACTGTTGTTGTTATCAATAACAACCAATGCAGAGGATACTGATCTTCTTGACTTGACAAAAAATGACGTGACGTCATGTTTTGAAGACATCGAGCAAGAACTATCTTTGAGTTAGAGAAACTCTATAGATTGCAATCCAAAGCACTTAAATTATTTTTTAGAAAATCAACTCAGATCACAAACAATCAAGAGATTGTGTATGAGAAGTATTTCTAAGTTGATTGTGTATGAGATTGCAATCCAATGCACTTGGATTTTCTTTTAGAAAATCAACTCTGCGCCAAAACTAACATTATTTTAAGCTAATAGGGTTCTCAATCAAACTGTTTCCAAAACATTGGTGTTATTAGCAACAACGTTAAGGTTTTATGTTTAAATCTTGTGTATGAAACTGGAGTTATTAATGTTGGTGTTATTAGTAAAAACATTGGGATTTTATACTGGAAACTTGTGTATGATGTTAGTTTCATAAACATTGGTGTTATTAGCAAAGACGTCGGGATTTCGTATTGAATGGTACTGTATGATGTTGGTTTTATACAAGTACTTTGCATTTTTGACTTACAAGGTACATGTTTTATATCAACGGTTATAAAATTCAGTTAAAGAATTGATTTATACTGCACTATAAAACTTTGAACTTATAATATGGACCTTTTGATTTTTAAACCTGATTGTCCAGCTCATATGTACTTACGTGTGGATGTGTATGTGTATTAGTTTACAATATGAACCTTTAAATATAAAAGTTGCTTATTTTGTTGGTGTTATGCTTCTATATTAAACCTGTGAGGTTTAGGTATAATATGACTAAGTTCAAAATATTTCATTTCTTATATGTAGTTTAGAACTTTGTACTTATTAGCTAAAACAATGATGTTTTAATGTAAAACCAATGGTATAAAAATGATAATTTGAAAATTCTATGATTTCAATCTAAAGAATGCATTGCACTAATAAGAACAACAGTAGAAAAAAAAAATCTAAAACTTAAAACATTGATATTATAACACCAAACATAGATATTTTGCATAAATGTTACAACACAGAAATGAATCAAATATTTGCTGGAAATCAAATAAACTCTACAATGTACAAAATGAGCACAAAATGAAAATATCAACTCCTCAATTACTAAAGACCGTCATTAGGTGAGTCAAGATGTAGTTTAAAAAAGTCAGACATCACTGTTTCTGCCTTTTTCTTTGCATGCCCGTATATATCGTCCAACATCTCTTCGAAAGTGGGATCACGGCAGAATTCTTGGCTTTCCCATATCTCTTCGCTCTCAGCACCATGCTCTTCTCTTGCTTGGGGTCAAGTGTTGTAAAAACGAAACAACCACTAGATTTGTCTTCCCCATAACCATTGCACACTGCAAAAAAATCATTCTAAAAACTTTTAATACTAAACATCCACCTTTGAATATAAACAATATACTTTTCTCATAAAAACATGTAACATCATGATGTTTCTAAAATAAAAAATTCTGAGACTTAAAAGTTAGCCTTCAGCGCTAAAAATAGAATGTTGCGCATTGTAAAAACTTTCGATATTCAAAAATCACCTTTGAATATAGAACATATACTTTTCTGATAAAAATATGTAGCATTATGAATTCATGATGTTACTAAAATAAAAAAAAATTGAGACTTAAAAGTTCACCTTCGTCACTAAAAATTGAATGTTATGCATTCTAAAAAATGTTGATACTAAACAACCGCCTTTGAATATAAAACATATACTTTTCTCATAAAAACATGTAACATGATGAACAGGGGAGGATCCTGAATTTTACCTTAAAGGGGGCCGTACTAATCACAAAAATTATAAATTACAAAATCTCGATTGAAATCAAATTACAAAAAACAAATCCCAATGGTATTAGTATGTCTTAAAACTAATATGTTATATGATTAAGAAATATTATTAATATTCTTTTAAAAAAATTACTATTATGATATCTTATAAGAATTATAAATTGAAAAAATAAAAAACAAAATACTAATAAAATACTAACAAAATGTGTGGTCCCTATAGTCCACTACTTTTATTAGAAGTTTAATTTTAGTAACTTTTCTACTCTCCTTACATAAATATATTTTTCACAAAGTTTCATTATCAAAACGCTCTCAAAACGCTCTCTTTTCTCTCTCCTATTCACATCACTTTTCCCGGCCCGGAAAACCAAAAATAGATCCCTTTATTACCGTTTTTATTACCGTTACCACAGCACAACGGTTGTATAATAGTCGTCTCTAGGCGGCGCCACCGCCGGAAAAAGCTCAGATATTATCTAACCGTCCCCCACCTCTTGCCCCCTCCCTCCCGACTAACCCAGATATCAAACCCATTACTCAATATAGGGGAGAAATCGCCTGTATTGTTACCCGACAACAAGCCCAAACCCTGGCCTCTCACTACTAAATGCCTTGATCGGGAAATTTGCGAGGGGCAAGCCGTCCATGGATAGACTTCACGAAGCTTTTAGGTCTGCTGATTTCACATGGAAGTTCCAGATTGGATCGATCGACTACCGCCACATCCTAATTAGATTCGAAGATATCGAGGATTATCAACGCTGCTGGAAGAAGGGGCTATGGACATTCAGTGGCTCTCAAATGAAGGTACTCAAATGGACACTCGATTTCTCACCTGAAGACGAATCATCTATCGTCCCAGTTTGGGTGAATATCAGTAAGGTCCCTTTCTACTTTTACAACACTGCAATGATACAGGCTATGGGTGATCAAATAGGCAAATTTATAAAGATGGACGCAGCTACTGCTGCACTTACTAGGCCTAATGTAGTGAAGATATGTGTAGAGGTAGACCTAAGGAAGAAGTTACAATCCTCTATTAGGCTGGGTATAGAATATGAGCCTATAGAAAGATATTTGGTTTAATATGAGGATCTTCCTTCATATTGCTCACACTGCTCAATGATAGGACACTTAGATGATAACTGTGGAATTCTGCATCCAGTGCTAAAGCAGCAACTCAGACCTAGATATCACTACAACAATGAGCAGGCCAAGAAATGGGAAAAGAGTGATCCTTTGGCTAAGGCTGGAAAAGAAAAGGATGAAGTCACAGAGGTTTTTGACAAGCCAGCTACTGTAACTGACAAGAGCAAGGATGTACAAACTCACAAAGTCAATTCTCAGACTGTTGGTCCTTCAGGCCTCACCCCTAATACAAAGGATAAGGAAGCTCCTGCACCTGTCACTTTAGCCCAATCCTTCACACACATTTCTCCACCAAAAATACTACAAAGGCAAAGCCACAAGCCAGCTACTGTCTCATACTGCTCTATCACATCCTCCCCAAAACAGAACTCCATAATCTCAATTCCCTCCTCCTCCACCTGTAAAGCCTCCTCACCCCACAAGCCAAATAGCTCACCATTTCCACCCACCATATTACCCAATATTACCCCTAATTTCCCAATTCCAGATTTTTACACACTTTCCCTGAACAATACAATGGAAACGTCCTCTCATTATGCTCAACATGATATCAATATTGGAACAGGTAAAGTCTCCAATCTGTTTGATGATATTGAAACTAACCATTTTACCTCTTTTTCTTATGGAAATGGAGGAAATAGGTTCCTGCCACTCATGATGAATCAGGAGGATAAAGAAAAATCACATGAAGGCTCTGACTACGACATCTCTTCAGAATCTGCTGAAGATGATAACAATGATGACATCCCTCAGGTAATACCTAATACCTTACCTCCTGATATTTTGACTGAAAAACAGCTGACTAATGAGATACCTCCAGTTCAGACTGTTGAGAAATCAAAAATGTCAACTTTGTTCACTCAAGTTAACAGGAAGTTCACTCCTTTAAGGTTGACAAAAATTCCATCCCCTAACAAAGTTCTCACAAGATCAAGAAGCTCTAAAAACAGTCTTTAATGATTAGCACAAACCTTAATATCAGAGTATTGGTCTGGAACATTAAAGGAATGAGAACTTCAATCACTAGGCTAGCTGACTTGATTCATGTCCATAAAATAGAACTTCTGTGTCTAATTGAGCCATCGCATAAACAACATAAGTGTGATAAGTATAGAAGAGAGTTACATTTTTCAGATTCTTACTGCTCCAGTAGTGGCAAGATCTGGTTAATGTGGAGCAATAATATACAAGTCTCCTTGGTCCAGGACCATCTGCAATTTATTTCCTGCAATATTTTTAGTCATAGACATAATTGCCCAATGTTAGGATTTTTCATTTATGGTTTACGGACTGTTCCAGGAAGGCAATTTCTCTGGAATGACTTGCAAAACCAACATTTGAATGATTCCTTTCTCATAGGTGATTTCAACACAATAAAATCATCCAATGAATACAGAGGACCAGCTCAACCTAAAAATAGAAGTATGATGGATTTAAATGAATTTATCTCTTCTAAAGCAATGTTGGAGATCAATACTGTTGGGAACATGTTTAAATGGTCCAATAATTGGTTGATCCCAACTACACAGAAGCTGGACAGAGGTCTTGCATCAAGTGACCGGTTGATGAAGTTCCCATCTTCATCAATCCAGGTCCTTAACAGAGAAAATTCTGATCATTCACCTTTACTGTTTACAATAGGTAGCAACATTGCATCATCACCTAGATCATTTAGGTTCATCAATGCCTGGTTCAACAGAGATGATTTCATCCCATTAATTAATAATGACTAGAATCTCCCTATGTCTGAAACTGGTATGTTAGGTTTTTTCCTGAAACTGAAGAGACTCGAATTTACAATTAAAAATTGGAACACTCAGGTCTTTGATAAATAGATAATAATGTAAAAAATGCTACTGAGTCTCTTAGATTGCAGGAGATTGTTCATGGTAATGATGATTCAATTAATGAACTTATCAAACTCAAAGAACTGAAAGCTAAACACCTGAGAGCCCTTAAGGAACAACAAAAAATTTGGAAACAGAAATCCAGAATCAAATGGCTCAAGGAAGGTGATGACAACACAAAAAATTTCCATAATACAGTTAAGGAAAAAAGAAGCTGTTTGAGCATCACAAAGATTAGGAACTCATGTGGTATCTGGTTAGACACCATCCCTGAAATAGAAAATGAATCTGTTTCTTTCTTCACTGATCTATTAACTGAACCAGATTGTTTTCTGAGTGGTGATTTCTATGACCATTTCATAAGCCAGATACCAAAAATCATTACTGAGGAAGATAATCATCTTCTCCTCAGACAGGTTACAATTAAAGAACTTAAACATGTTGTTTACAGCATGAACAAAAATAGTAGCCCTGTCCCTGATGGCTATTGTGCTAAGTTCTTCATAAAATGTTGGGAAATTATTAGCACTGATCTGTTATCTGCCATGAATGATTTTATGGGCACCTCTCAGATCCCAGCAGGCATTTCTGCTACCTGGATAGCTTTAATCCCAAAAAAAGAGGTCATAACCACTTTCAGTGATTTTAGGCCAATAAGTCTTTCCAATTCCATAAACAAAAAATTTTCAAAACTCTTGATGGAAAGACTTAAGCTTCTCATGCATAAACTCATTTCTCCCCATCAATCTGCTTTTCTCAAACATAGGGACATCTCTGATTATGTGATATATGTCAAAGAATTAGTTAGAATTCTGGACAGGAAGAATAGAGTTCCAAACTGCATTATTAAGCTTGATCTTATGAAAGCTTTTGATAGAGTTAACTGGCCATATCTTAATACTATACTTTTGCATTTTGGTTTTCATGGAAAATTTGTGCATGCAATTATGAAAAATATTAGGGATGCTCACTTCTCTCTACTGATTAATGGAAAGCCAAATGGTTTTTTATAGCTTCTAGGGGCATTAAACAAGGAAACCCTCTCTCCCCTTTTCTGTTTAACATAATTTCAGAATGCTTTACTAGAAGCATGGGTTTTGTTTTTGCTACTGGTAAACTTGACTATTTTGATATACCAAGAGGGCCAGAACCTATATTCCATTTGTGTTATGCAGATGATACCATTATATTTTTAAAAGCCTCCAAACAGAATTTTATTAAACTCAAAGCTTTCCTAGTAATTTTTGAGCAGACCACTGGTCAAAAAATGAACTATGATAAGAGTGAGTTTTATTTGGGCAAGCATGCAACTAACTCAAAACTGAGACAGGTTAAGGAGCTGATGGGTATGAGGCAAGTATCTATGCCATTTACCTACCCGGGAGTCCCCATCTTCACAAGGAGAGCACTGATATCACATTTCCAACCACTCATCCAGAGGATTCAGAACAGGGTTAACAATTGGAAAAATATCTGGCTATCTACCGGAGGAAAGATTACACTGATCAACTCTTGCATATACTCAGTACCCCAGCACATATGGAGTGTTTTGAAGCCTCCTGTTGTAGTACTCAGAAAGATTGAGAAAATACTCTCTCTTTTTCTCTGGGGAGAAACTGAACTGAGGGGAGAAGATGGGACAAACTCTGCTACCCAGTGGCAGAAAATGGTCAGGGAATAAGATCAATGCACACTATAGTGAAGACTTGCTCCATTAAGCTCTGGTGGAAGCTGCAGTCAAAAACCCCTCTCTGGGCTTAATTCCTTTGGTCTTTACCTAATTCTTACAGAACATCACCAGTGTGGAAGAGAATAATTGAACTGAATCCAACTGGAGAAGACCTTACTAGAGTGATCATTGGCAATGGAAGCTGTAATTTTTGGACATCCAATTGGACTGGACAGGGTCCAATTGGCAATTTTATGGATAGCTCACACTAGTGGACCGCCTTACGCTTCTCGGCGGTTCAGTCGTACATTTTACGGCATTTTGGAAATGCCGTAACGGGTTGTGCCGTAAAATGGAACTTTTTCTCGGCGGTTCAAAAACGTCTTAAAAACGAACGCTGCGCACGGCGGTTTAAAACGTCGTGTGCAGCTGTTAAAAAACGCCCTGTATTATTGTTACGAGTTCGCCACCTCAGGTCGCTTGTGTCTTTAAATGTGAGTGCTACGAACTCGCCTCCACGTTTCGCCTCCTGAGGCGAAATCGCTTCTGTCGGTCGCCTCTGTCTAATAATGAAGAAGCGAACTCGTAACAATACTCGCTTGGGTGAGGGAGGCGACACCGTTGGCGTTTCGCTGGATGAAATGGGAATATTAAATTTGAAAAATGTGGAAATGGCTATGGACTGACGGTCTCGTGCACTATGTCGCTTGTGGTCGAAAAGGAAAAGCGACATCGCTCTGTTGGGGTGGCGAAAATGTACAGCGAACTCGCCAGCTGAAAATGTTGGTCGACCAGAGGGACACAGGCGGGGTGGGATACGAGATCGCCAGTAGAGGCGATTGTTAGGCGACGTCATGCACATATTTGTTGTAGGGAATGTGGCTGGCGAATTCGCCTATTAAATTCGTCTATGGAGGCGAATATTGGAGGCGAAATCGTTTGAGGCACGCCAGGGGCAACAGAGTCTAGCAAGCGAGTAGCCAGGCGATGTCGCTTTTGTGGGCGAATGTATAGGCGAGGCCGTGTGTATGACCGCTTGTTATATTGTAGTAGAAGGCGTGCCAGGTAGCGATCTAGCTTCTGGATTCGACTTGAAGCGAATAAGGAAGCGAATTCGTTTGCTTGCAAGACAGAATTGTGTAATTATTTGTTAAAATTGACCCGTTTCTTTCGAAACATGAATCGGGATACCCGACTCAACATAAACCTGTCAAATTCAAATCTAACGCCCCTATACTAATACTAAAGATGCATAACCTAAGCACACAAGTGCGATACCAATGTCAAGCCCCTACCAAAAAGAGAGACAATACTTTTTCATGCCTTGGGGAGGTTAGGGACCTGTGGCCTTGCAATGGTAAACGCACGGTTGTGGACCAGATATTTAGCCATTTGGTCTCTTCCGTTGTTAAGTTCTTGCAAGGAGAAAGGAGTGATATCATCCACGAATACCTATGGTTGAAAATAACGCTTATTAGGAAATCTCGACGAATATAAATGAGATTAGACGCGTGTAGCGTACCTTTAGAAGATCTAGCATGTCTTTTTGAACACCATCCACCACCATCAAACCAAAGATCATTGTGTAATAGCCACATTCATAGTTCGATGATTGCTTCCTAGACTACATAAGTGTTTAAAACATAAAACATTACTATACTTATGGTACTTTAAACGCAAATGTTGATTTTTGAAAGGACGTGATAGCATGAGCACAACATCTTACCCGAATGTTTATAAGGTGGAAGTCGAGGAGTGTTTTGTCGTTCACTTGAAGAATTGCATTATCAAGGAGATCGGCGAATGTTCGTGATGGAGGGCGGTGGAGTGGGTCTATCCAATATACTTGATTTAAAGCGGGTATTATTGCAACAAAGCTCCAATGATCACTACAAATCACATGAAAGCATAATGGTCATAAAAAATGAATGCAGTAGAGCAAATACAATATATTTAGCATGAGTAATAGAGAAAATTGTAAGGTATACCTCTCGAGATATGGTCCGATCCATATTTTCTTTGATTTGTCGGAGAGAGTAGAATTCAAGTAATCAAGTCTTTGCCTATTGCTCTCCATACTAGCTTGCAAATGCATTGGATGCAAAAATCCAATGAAATGCTTGCTCCGGTGATAGGCATGGTGATGCAAGAACCTGTGAATGTAGTAGACAATCATGACGAGGATGTAATCATATATGGTTTGATAATTGAGTATTCTCATGAAACACATACAAATGGCTTACATTTGATTGAGGCAAAGAATGGTGGCGGGAAGTTCATTGAAATTCCAGAAATATTCAAAATCCCCCCATGGTACGTGGATGTCCTTTGTCATAGTAAAGCACCTTTCATTTCCGAGAAAGGCATAGCATGCATTCTTGTCGTGCGAGGATATCAAATCATAAAAGACTCGGACGAAGGGTGGAAGGGCTTTCATAAACTCCACGAGCATGGGGTCTAATGTTTGTCTAGCTATAGGCAAGGCATGCACGGGTATTTGTGGATTTTATGGAGTTTGTGGTTTCCTACGGGGTATGGAGGTGGATTTTTCATCAAGCACCAACCATTTTGGCCATAGAACAAGGAAACCTTTAGCCTCCCCAACTCTCACCATCGGTGACTCCTTCACAGGTAGCATTTGTTGTTCTATCAAAACATCGGTAATGCGAACACTAAAAAATCCTGCGGGGATGTCAACACGATTGTGTTTCACCGCACTTGGGTCGCATGTGCCATTGGCGACATGGAGTGGTTTTGATTTGGTACCTTGCGAAACATATAGCTTGCAAGGGGGGTTCTATCATAAATGAAAGCACAAGACAAATCATCATCCAACTATTTTTAGAAAAAGATTAGAAACCAACGATGTTCTAAATTAGCAAAATTTGTACTAACTTTATCAACTTGAATGGAATGCGCCGCATTCAACTTGATGGGTGATGAAGGTGGAGTAGGAGGCACTAGTTCCTCGTCCATTTCCACATTCTCACCTTCATCCTCCACAATTTGAGGTGATGCTTGAGAACCCTTTGATGATGGTGGAAGATGTGGTTGTGTACCTCCTAACCTCTCGATGTGGGGATAGTTGGTGTGTTGTGCTATGTATTTCATCACCTCCTCAAATCCTTCATTTCCGCCTTTGTCGCCGCCACCTCGCTCAAAGCTCGTTGTAGTTGTGATGGTTTAGGATTGCCCCAACCTTGCTTAATCCCAAAAACCTCTTCTTGTGTCGCGTAACCTCCAACACCTAATGCTCTTCCCGGGTGTTCCTTTTTCTTCCCAAGAGCAAAAGCCTCATTCAAGACATCCTTCTTCCCACACGGGATAAAGGTACCCTCCTCCTTTTGGCGCTCAAGAAGTTCCTATTATCAAATATGTTGTACTAGGTGAAAGTGGTTGTGAAGAATATTTGAAAGCAACAACAAAAATAAATAAGACTACAATAGATAGTAAGATAATGTAAGATAGATAGATAACCACCCTCTTTGCACGTTTTTCGGCATCCTCCGAAGTGAACTTACCATCCGAGTCTCTAATTCGACCCAACACGAAGAGTTTTTGTCTAGTATAATCCTCGGCGTCCTTTTCCACTACGACATACCGAGCTTCCGCCTCGTTCATCCCCCCTAATACCAACTACTTCACTAGTTCCTCCTTCTCCCTAAGCCCCTCCTTCTCACCTACACCCAAATACCCCGACCTACCACCGGTGTATGGCATTGTTATTGATTTCGCCGATGTGACCTTCTTGTCCCATTTCCCCTTTGCACAAGAAGATACCGTATCACATGTCATCATTAATGTAATTAGATAAGAGGAGGTTATGTCACCGAAGTTATAGTTTGTGACTCACCGAAGTCTTATTTTCAAGCGATGCTTGCTTGAAGGCCTCCCACGCATCGGTTGTAATATGATTGTATCGGTCCCTTGGATCTTGACCTAGCCTCTTTCCCTTCTCATACAAGTAGTCTTTTCTTAGAGCATGCTTGTGCTCGCGAAAAGCTTTGGAGACGATGTTGAATGCCTTCTTTCTCACCACTTCCATGTCATTAGATTATATTTCAAAAGGTCGCTACGCCAAAATATGTAGGATGTATTATGTCTACATATTATGAAGAGGTATAATATTGAGTAGATAGATCATTGAAAGGTTAAATGTTACTTACTTGGCATTCTACCCAAACTTCCTCCTTCTTTTTTGATGGGACGGTTCTCCAATTATCCTCCGTTATCTCAATAAACGTTCTTCCAACTCGGCCACACCAACTTGACCATTTTGAACGTTCTTTTTTTGGTCGGTTGCATACACCCTTAGCATTAAATCCTATGTGTGTTAGTTCTCCTCTTCTCATTCTTCTTTGTAGAACTCGACAATGTGAGCGGACTTGTAGGCCTTTCTTCGAGTTGCTACCTCGCTTCTTTGGTTGGGCACTTGAAGTGGTTGAAGTGGTCACCATTGCTATCTAAGGATGGATAGAAATTGTAACTTAACTAATTAGCACTATTATGACTAGGTAAAACAACAACAAAACCATGTTGAATGAGTTGTTGAAGTAAAATAACACAAGCATGACTAGTTAAAACAAGGAAAAAACGGATTTGTTGAATTGTATAACCAAAGTGAACCTAAGGTAGGCTAACATGTTAGAATGCCACATGAAAGTAACAAATAAAGGGAGTTGTGGCTTCTAAATTTGATTTTAACATAGTCATGAAACATAAATGTTATGGATAGGGACTAAGCATGGATAATGTCTACTCAAACATGCCATTCAACCAATATATCTCAAAAAGTAACTAAATAAGATGTGCTTTGAATAATACTTCAAAATTGAGTCTCATACCTTAATTGTAGAAGAAGATATTAGTTGTTTGTTGCTCTTAGACACACAAAGTAGCGAGATTTGTAATATTCAACCAAAGTTGAAGGAGATTTTTGGGTTTTTGGTCGGTTACAAGCTTTATAGGGTTTAGTTCTTCACACAAAATATATGTGCTAGATTTGAGGGTGAGTTTGTGGTTGGTTTTGATGAGATTTCACCAAGAAATGAGGCAAGAATGGATTTGGAATGCAAGGATTTGAGATGGAAGTTGAGGGGGGGATAAGGTGAGAGAGAAGGAGGGGTAGATGGGAATGAATGGTGAAAATGGTGAAGAGGTTAGCAAAATCCGGGATAAAAGATATATATAGTATGGTAAAGTTGGACAAAACATGCCTGAATAGTATATTTGGTCGGTTACTGTTTAACCAGGTTACGATACCGCAACCTGCATCGGCTAGAGGCGAATACCCCTTGCGGTATCGCTAGCTAGCAAGTTGATGAACCCATAATAATTATTTTCTGAATATTTGCTACTTTGTTATGCAATTAATATTAACATTGTGTGTTTCATGAGTTGATGTATATTAAAATTTAATATGAAAACTTATAAATGAAATCAGATTTTATCTGCACATAATATTACTTGAGTTGGTTGCAACGATGACGTCTGTTATGAAAGAGAATTGTTGTGACATGTAATATATAGTCCTATGAAGAGGTATCTGAAATTGTTAACTCTAATCCATATCCATGTTTATTGTAAAGCATTTGGCATAAACTGTTTAGATACGTATATGATGGGACTACGGGTTAATACCATTAGTTCGTTAACCAAATGTTACACTAGTGCAGACACGAGCAATAGGACTTTCTACATTAGCCACGTGTTGATCACCATCGAATATACATGTATTTGACAACTTCTGACTGAAAGTGTAGACATTTAGTTCTTCTATAATGCATGTGGTATTACTCATAGTCTGGATGATGTTATACATACAGGCAACGTCGTTACCCCGTTAAAGAGCCGACTTCGCGATCACACATCTCGGGAGCTAATGAACGAAAAGTATCCAGTTTTAGATGAGAATAGGGGTGGTAATTGAGTCAACACGCGAGTAATTCGAGATCGACTCGGTCAAAACTCGGACTAAACACGACTCGATCTAGCTCGACTTGAAAAACTCGTGCGTAACTCGGTAAGTATAATCAGTTGCAAGTTTATAATATTATTAGGTTATACTATATTAGTTCAATCATCTAATCTAGCTAGTTTTCTGTTACTACTCAATATTGAATAAACTAATTAATTGCATTGGTATTTAAATTAATAATTTCTAAGGATGCTAATAATTTCAATATTGAACAGGTATTTAAACGCACATATATATAATTAGAAATTTTCATAGTATAGAAGTAGTAAAATTTTTATTTAAAAAGAGAAAAAAACAATTCGAGTTCGAACTCGCAAGTAGTGTCGATACTCGATAAATAATAACGAGTTCGAGTTGAGTATGGTATTATTAACTCGCTAGTTCTCGAGTCGACTCGAACATGGTTAATATAGTTCTCGAGTCTAGACGAGTTACGCACTACTCGCTTGATTGAAGGTTGTCATTCCCAATCTCGATGATAAATGGGTTTGGTTTTTATCGTGTGGGTTGCCGGGCATGGGTTCAGGGTTTAGGGTTAAGGGTTTGATGATTGTACAGAAGCGAAATCGCTACAACCTTCGCCTACAAACAAAATTGAGGCGAGTTCGCCAGTTGGTTGAAATTATAGGCGAACAAACAGGCGAGTTCGTTTCATAGTGAAATCCACGCGCGACGTTCCTGACACGATTTTGTAACCAATTTCACCCACAGGCGAATGGAAGGGGCGAGTTCGCCAGCGTATTTTAATTTTTAAAAAAAATACAAAAACAAGTTTTGCGGGTGGCGATTTCAGAACCCCCCCAACTTCCACCCGCAAAACCCTAAATCCCCAATCGGAAAATCGACTGCAACACCATGGGCCGGAGCAAATCAGCCGGTAAAACCCTCAACCCACCAGCCCCCAAGCGCCAGAAGAC
Organism: Sherardia arvensis; assembly: GCA_948330725.1. Lineage (NCBI taxonomy): Eukaryota > Viridiplantae > Streptophyta > Magnoliopsida > Gentianales > Rubiaceae > Sherardia > Sherardia arvensis. The sequence goes on from OX415244.1 coordinate 15,919,677, forward strand.
CACCCCCACTGCTCAACCCGATGCGGAGTCGGCCTGAATGCGTGAAGAGACACTCGCCGACCTTCAACCTCGCCGGAGACGCGATCGCCCGGCCGGTGGATCTACAGGCGGCGGCGGCGGCCATACTTCTGGAACCTCCCATCACCGCCAACCCGCCACCAGTCCGTCGCCGCACCGCCAACCCGCCACCAGGAACCCGCCTGAAACTGGTGGGCCAGCTGAGAATCCGGCGGGTAACCCTGCGACTGAGGAAGATGAGGAGACGTCTCTGTTCGTCAGCACAAAGGCCGAGACTAGGTACGAACAATTTTCTCGTCGCTTCTTGTTGAATGCAAGGGTTTTTGATGAAGATCGGATAGAGTCGTTAGGGTTTGGTAAAATTGTAGACTATTTTAAGGCGACGCATCTAGAAGGGATGTTGATGTCGAGAGAGCCGGTGCATAAGGATGAGTGTTTACAGTTTTATGCAAATATGACTTTTGCAAAGGACGCCGAAGAGGGGGAGACAATGGTTAGGGGAGTAAGGTTTAAGGTTGATAAGTATTTGATTAATGAGGTGATAGGTTGCCCGTATGTGTCGGTTGACCACTTAAGGCCGTTAGATCCAAACGGTCCTTACGAGTGTTACCACACCCAAAACTTCCCATCTTTGTCTAGTTTGAACCCCCTAGAACCCGTTGCTATGCGTAGAAAATACTTTAAGTCGCGTAGCAAGTTGGAAGGTACTCCGAAGAAGTACAATATTGGCATTCTCACTCAGGAGCAGAGGTTGGTGTTCGAGTTGATATGCTCGAATGTCATGCCATCGGGTGGTCACCCTTGCGAGCCTACTATTGCCAATTTGATGTTGTTCTATTACATCATGGAGGGATTGAAGATCAATCCAGAGTACGCGATTGTGAAGTACATGCTGAAGCGTGCCAAGGACAAATCTGATGAAACGATCCCATATGGCCAGCTTATCACGGCGATGATAAAGAAGAAGGGTATTAGACCGGTTAGTCGGCCAGAGCCAGTTATGCACTACACCGAGAAATGGCTGCGTAGCAAGGGATTGGCACTTGGCGCCGATGGGGTCATAAAGAAGAAGAAGGATGGTGCTTCGAGTTCAAGTGCGCGTGGTGTTTTGAGTCCGGGTAAGTCGATTCTACCCAAACTTGGTATTTTATTAAATTTATTTGTTTGCGCCTATACAATATTCTAATGGATTTGATGTGTTTTGGCAGGACGGGAACTTCAGTGGCGTGAGCGAATGGTCGTGATGATGGGATAGCTTTCAGCGGAAATAGAACAGGTGAAGTTGGAACAAGCCAAGGAAACGGAGATGATATTGGAGTTTGGCAGGATGCTAGACTTGGAACCTGAGCTTAGCGATGAGGAAGGGATGCCAGACTTTTCCGTTCAGCCTATGCCACCAATGGACGCGGAGGCGGATGACCCTGAAAGTGAAGCGGAACCAGAAGAGGAGGATCCAGAAGAGGAGGAAGCACAACAGCTTGACGAGCCCGAAGGTGCTAAGGATGGAGAAGATCCCGTTGGTTCAGATGGTGGCCCGTTTTCTCCGGACGAAGATAATGACGAAATGTTCAAGGTTGTCTTCAGAAACGAACAAAGCCATAATGAGGATGTGCAAGAGTCGTCGGAAGAGGAAGTACAACAGTCGTCCGAAGAGGAAGTACAAGAGTCGTCGGAAGAAGAAGATGACGAAGACGGGGGCAAAGAGGAGGGTGGTCAGGATGACTGTGATAGTGACGAGGACAACAGTGATGACGCTTAGCATATTTCACCGTTTGTTATTATATACTACGGTTTTGTTGATTTTGTACTTAAACTCGCAACATCGTTTAGTTGCATTCTTTTGAGACTACTATTATTGTTAGCCAATCAAATATATTTCAAGTTAATTAACTTCAATCTTGACAAATACTACAACTAACCTTGATAAAACATGAAAATTCGTATGAAAACAATATTGCATAATATTACCAAGCGAACCTGGAAGCGAATTCGCTTCACATATTTCCACAAGGCGATAGAAGGCAGTGACATCGCCTACTCTGCCGCCTATAAACATTTAGGCCTCACGAACTCGCCACCAAGTCCGCCGTGTGGAACAGAAGCTAACAAGCGTGCCAAGAGGCGAACTTGTAAGGTGAGGCGAACGCGGCAGAGATACCGCCTACCCTAACGCCTACAACCGTATATGTCTTGCGACCTCGCCACCAAGTCCGCCATGTGGAACAGAACCTAGCAAGCGTGACAATAGGCGAAATCGTAAGAATTGAGGCGAATAAAGAAGCGAGTTCGCCTCTGGAAAGAAGAATTTTAAAAAAACACAAGTACAGAACATGTATATACGACGCCGTTTGACACACAGGCGTTGAATAGAGGCGAGTTCGCTACCACGTCACATCAATTTTCCCACATCGGTGGAGTAGCGTCCAATTGATCAGCTTAAATATGTGACCAAAACTAAATGGTTCGATAAGTCGCCGACCCGCGCAAACTGCCCATGAAACACCATGCATGATATAGACATATACTATACATACACTATACATATACATTAAAAAAAAATTAATTAGAGGTTACTGTAATTAATTACAATTTCAGTACTCTAGAGTACTGAAATTGTAATTAATTACAGTAACCTCTAATTAAAATATTTTTAAAAATGTGTAATTTCTATCACAGATATTTTTTTTAATATATAAAATTAACAAAAGATCATATTAAATAAAATATAAAATATTACTATTAAATAATAGTTTGACTATTTATGTGCAGAAGTTTTGCGTTCGGGACTCCGGAACAATAGAACCAAAAGGCCAAATTACACTAGTGGTCGTGTTATTGTGATGAGTGAGTTCCAAGTGTGATCGGCCAAAGGCCAAATTGTTTTTATAACTACCCGAAAACGAAGGCAAAGTTTGACTCATCACGTGTGAATGAGTCGAGTCGAGACCGAACACGGGTATCCTCAAACTCGACTCGTTATATATTTTGAGAGCTCGAACTCCATATCGTCCTGTTTCAAAAAAAAAATTGTAATTATTACCAAATAAATTGATATATTAACCATATACCGAATTATATATACCTAATTATATATATATATATTTATTTGAATAATAAGCACGTTGAGCCGAACGAAATCAAATGTAAAAGCTTAGAGTCGACTGCGCCACATATTCGAACGAGTTCGAGCTCGAGATCTAGCTTGGTCAAACCGTGCTCGAGGTCGAATGGTCGGTTGGTGTTCGTGCTTCACTCATTATAGCGATGTTCATTGATCGTGAGCGATTAAAAGAAATTGGACATGAAAGGGTATACTACATCCAGAATTCGACCTACCAAGTTCATAGTTGATCGCAAATGTGTACAAAAAAACAATTTGAAATTACATAAAGATTCATATATACTCCTATTTCAATATTAGTTAAAGAATTTATTTTGTTTTAATACTGGCGAACTCGCCTATCCAATTCGCTTGGAGGCGAGTGGCCAAGCGAACTCGCCTCCACGTCACATCAATTTTCCCACATCGGTGAAGTAGCGTCCAATTGATCAGTTTAAATATGTGACCAAAACTAAATGGTTCGATAAGTCGCCGACCCGCGGAAACTGCCCATGAAACACCATGCATGATATACACATATACTATACAAATACTATACATATACTATACAGTGATGAGCGATCAGAGTGTTGAGTGCATCTATTAGATCCCTGGCCCAAAGGCCTATATTTTTTAACAATGAAGCGAACTCGCCTGCCAGCTCGCCTGTAGGCGAGTTACAAGCGAATTCGTAACAAGATTGAATTGATATAATAACAAACAAGCGAACTCGCCTCTTAAATCGCCTGTAGGCGAGTTACCAGCGAACTCGTAACGTTGACAAACATAAATAGTCAACTGCTGGGCCATGTCGATCAAAACTCAGATCCCCAATTTTTCCCCCAAACTCACGCAAAATCGCTGCTTCCTCTGCTCACCCACCACCGACCAGCCACCGTCAAGCCGGAAATTTGCTCCCCCACTGCCATATTCCATACATCTGGTAAGTTCCTGACCCGTTTCATCTTACTCATTGTTAATCTGGATGCCATGTTTTCAAATTTTTAAGTTCATCAGTATTTTAGCTTTCTGTTAATTTTCTTTGTTGAAACTGGGGTTCAATCATAGGAATAGGATTGATGTTAGGTATTCTTGATAGGTACTTTGGTTAATTAGAAACATGGCTCCGAGGGGAAAGAAGAAGGTTGAACAATCAAGCGAGGTTATAGTTTTTGATAAAACTAAGTTTGTCAGTGAATCTGCTTACCTCAAGTATAGGAGTTTTGAGGATGCTAAGTCGCAGTTGAACACCTTACTTGTGGTGGATGAGAGTAAGGTTGAAGAGCTAGGCTTGAAAGGGGTGTGGGGCTTGCTACATTATTCGGGTGCGGACACATTGATGAAGGTGAAGGACCCGGGTTATCTAGAGGAGACAATGCAATTCTACGCTAATTTCCGACAGGTGGCTGATAAGTGGAAGACCAAGGTCAACAAGAAGGAGTTCGAAATAAGTCCTGAACTGTTCAATGCAGCCCTCAAGAACACGTACGAGGACGATGATGAACCAGTGGACCTTTACATAAGGGGTGACTGGCCAAGTGAGTCGATCTTTCCAGCCGCGAATTTGCAGAAATTGGGGTTGGAGCACTTCGGCCGCCAGTTAGGTCCGCTTGGAAGGCCAAAGGAGTACAAGCTGGGACAGCTTACACCCGAGCGAAGGATCTTGTATGAGATGGTGGCTACCAATATTGTGCCCAAAGGGGGTTACCTCCAAGAGCCAAACTTCACCACTTTGGTCACTTACTACTTGTTGGCCTCGGAAGTGATGATAAACCTCGGGTACACCATGTTTCAACACATGAAGGACAGCGTGGTTGAGAACAATACGGTGGCTAAGAAGTTGCCCTACGCAAACTTCATAACAATGTTCCTCCGGTCCAAGCATCCGAAGTTGAAATTCTCCAACACCGCCAAGCCGTGTGAGTACTACACCAAGGAATACTTTGAGAAGAAAAAGTGGTCATTGGTTGGGGGGACTTGGCAGCCAAACGGAGAGAAGGCCGTGGAGCCGGAACCTGAGCAAATCGGAGGTAAGGGGATACAAATTATATTTAAGTTCCATTATATTGTGTTCAATATCTAAATTTAACATTTTCAATGTTCTCCATTTACTAGTGAGTGCGGAAGCATATTATAAGGGGCTTGAGGAGTCGAACTTCGCGATGAGGACAGAGCTTGCTAATCTCCGCAAGACGGGGTGGAAGAACAGCCACTTGCTTCGTGGTTTTCTAAGAGCATATGCCCGAAAAAATCCTTCGGCGGCCACTTCTGACAATGAAGACCAGACAGGCGGAGACAACTCTTCCTAGACATGTGGATGTAGTCTAGGGACGTTTTTTCAAATTGTATTGCTACAATTTAACGATTTTTTCGTTTTGATTGCATTATTCAATAAAATTTGGTGCTTACAGTTCATATGCGCTTATTGTTTAAATTTGATATAAATTACACATAATTGTTCATGTGTTAAACCGGTGTCGATATAGTCTTTTATAGTGTTGCTAGTACTAAAATACTATTTATGTAAAGTCAGAAACGAACTCGCAACCAAATGCGCTTGTGGTGTTATAACTGAAGCGAGTTCGCTTCTAATCTCACCTGTTTCAACAGAGTCTAACAGACGACTCAAGAAGCGAACTCGCCAGTAACAGGCGAGACGGCTTACGGAACCGCCACCACCTAAATGCCAAGGCATAAAGTAAAACTACAAAAACGACGTAGTTTCAAGGTTGGCGAATAGAGATACGATCTCGCCTCTAGTAACGCTTACGGGCGATTTTTACAAGAGAAGTCGTCTTTATTGACGCCTATGCTATGAGTGAAACACGTTTCAAGCATACATGAATACTAATTCAGTCCATACCAAATGTATATGCTGAAAAACTTAAGGTTTTTCCAATTACATACTAATGTTTACATATTCTTTGGTTGATTCCTCTTTCGCTTCGTTGGTTTTCCAGCATTGGTGATCCAAAATGCCCTCCGTGTGATCGTTCCGCGCAAAATACCTTTTCAAACTCGCCTCGTCTTCAGTTAAGGTTTCGTTAGGCTCTAAACCCAGAAGGTCCCCGATATTTGTTCCAAAGCTGCGATCCTCGTCATTGCCATTGTGAAGAAGCGCCTGCTTACCATTCACCACAATCTCCCACCGGTTATCCTGTGGATCCGTCACATAAAACACTTGGTGCGCCTGAGACGCCATGATAAACGAATCACCTTCAGAGCCAAGAACACTGCGATTCACCAGGGTTGTGCCGTAATCCTCTTTCCGCACCCCACCACATTCTTTCACCCACTCACACTTGAACACTGGAATTGTGGCACTGATAAAGTCAATCTCCCAGATGTCGGTGATCGTCCCGTAGTATACTTCGCATCCATGAACTGCCTCACCTGGTACTACCACACCACTGTTTTGGTTAGTTGACCTCTCATCCGACCATTTGGTTCCAAAAGTATAACCGTTTATGTCGTACCCACCAAAAGAGGAAACAGTGCCGAGGGGTCTTCTACATAACAGCTTGACAATATCAGGATGGTCCCCTTGCTGAATGTGAGCTTGCAGCCACCGAACGAAATTGGCACAATGCTTTTCCAGGATCCTCACATCACCGACAGTCCATGCATTTGACACTCTAATCTGATCCATGTGTATGTCAACATAAGGGGTCATCGCCTCGTGGCTTCTGAGGATATATAAATGGACAGCATCCATGTCGGCGGCGGTAGGACTAAACAAACTATGATGCTTGAGCCCGTGCCCGTCCACTCTACCATCGTGCCTAGCATTTGGGATCCCCACTGTGGCAACATCTTTCATATAGTTGGTACAAAACTCAATAACCTCTTCTGCGACATAACGTTGAACTATACTAGCATCAGGCCTATATCTGTTCTTCACGAAATGCTTAAAAATCGACATGTACCGCTCAAATGGATACATCCATCTCAAGTAAACTGGGCCACATAATTTTACCTCCCTCACCAAATGGACAATCACGTGGATCATTATGTCAAAAAAGGCCGGGGGAAAGTACATCTCCATCCTACACAAAACTTCCACCACCATTTCCTGCAACTCATCCAGCTTCTGCCTGCTCACTCGCTTACGACATATGCACTTAAAAAAGTAACATAGCTTCGATATCGCCTTCCTCACGTGACGAGGCAATGATCCTCGTAGAGCGATAACATTCAGCTCCTGCATAAGATTATGACAGTCGTGTGACTTCAATCCCGCCAGCTTCAGTTCTTTGGTATTAACACAATTACGGATGTTCGAAGAGTAACCTGTTGGAACCTTAACAGACTTCAAAGCATTACAGTAACGCTTCTTCTCCTCGTTCGACATAGTGTAACAAGCTGGAGGTAAATAAGATTTACCTTCTTCCTCTACAGGGGCTAGAGACGATCGGATACCAAGCTGTACAAGATCTTTCCGCGCTTTTAAGCCATCCTTTGTCTTTCCAGGGGTATTCATCACCGTACCTACAAGTGCTTCACATACGTTATTCTCAATATGCATCACATCGAGACAGTGACGTACGTCCAAATGCTTCCAGTAATCTAGTTTGAAGAAGATCGAACACTTCTTCCAACTGCTATTCGACGCCTTCTTCTTCTTTCCCTTACCAAATTCATGATCCATCCCAGTAACCTTTTCTAGAACCTCCTCTCCAGTTAAAGGGATTGGGGAGGGATCATGCTCTTCTCTCCCGTTGAACCAATTCTTTGCTCGCCTCCAAGGATGTCCCGTCGGAATAAATCTTCTGTGCCCGAGATACACCGGCTTACCACTGTGTTTCAATTGACAATAACTAGTCTTGCTCTCACATATGGGACATGCAAAGTGACCTTTCACTGAATAACCCCCCAAGTTACCTAATGCAGGAAAGTCATTTATACTCCACAACAACATTCCTTGCAGTTTAAACTCCTCATCACCTCGACTGCCATCAGGTATCCGAACACCCACATCGAATAATTTCTGCAAATCTTCGATCAAAGGCGCTAGGTACACGTCAATATCGTTACCCGGTTGCTTAGGACCAGATATCATCATGGACAATAACACATACTTACGTTTCATCATCAACCACGATGGCAGATTGTAAATCACAACCATAACTGGCCAAGAACTATGGGTGCTGGACATGTTACCAAAGGGGTTCATGCCATCAGTGGATAAGCCTAGCCTCACATTCCTGGGCTCAGCAGCAAATTCAGGGTACCGCTCATCTATTTTCTTCCACTGATCTCCATCTGAGGCATGTGAAATAATGTCATCGTCCTCCCTAGCCCTATCCGCATGCCATGTTAGCAACTTTGCATCCTCAGGATTTGCAAACAATCTCTTCAGTCGAGGAACCAGCGGAAGGTAATACACTACTTTAGCCGGTGTTTTACATCTAGACGGCGTCACACTCTCGCCGCATACCTCTACGGTCCCCACCTTTGACTTGTACCGAGGTTCATTGCAGACTCGGCATGTATCTCTATCCTTGTCATCTTCCCTGTACAACAAACAATCGTTAGGGCATGCATGAATCTTCTGCATCTCCATTCCCATAGGACATAATATCTTCTTAGCAGCATATACTCGATCAGGACACAAGTTGTCAGTGGGTAGCAACTCTTTCACCAACTCTAACAATTCAGTCATCCCCTTGTCAGATATTCCATGACGCGCCTTTAAATTCATCAACAACAACGTAGAACCAAGAACGGAATGTTTGCAACCCTTGTACAATGGTGTCTCTTTATCATTATACATCGCCGCTAACATGCTCGGCTTTCCTACCCAATCCATTGCCACGTCTTCCGCCATTTCATCAAGACAACCATCATAACGCAATCCATCTGCCCCAAGCTTAACATCAAACTCTGCATCATTATGACTTGCACCTTCTCCATGCCAAACCCATGTTGTATATGTAGGATCAAAACCTCTACAAACCAAATGTTCGCGCACAACGTCTACATCCTCATAAATCGCGTTGTTAAGGCAATCTATGCAAGGAAATCTTAGCCCACCCATTCTCTTTTCTACACAATCCTTCCAACCAACATCAATAAACTCTTGAATCAAATCCGTATAACCTTGTGAGAGACGCTGATTCTCCAACATGATTTCACTACGACCCATGCTTAACAAGATACTATCAACAACGGTTTTGCTACAATCACTCAAACATTCCACAAATTTAGCACCCTAAGAACTCTACAAATCCATATAAACAAGCACATACACTAATCAAAAACAGTTTGCCCATTCCACAACCAATCAACAAAAAAATCAAAACCTCATACCTTTGTGTTCTTGGGCAAAATCAAGGCCTGAAAATGTGAGCAAAACTTGAGACAAAACAAAAGGAGAGTTCTTTTATCTACTTCTTTTATTTTCATTCCCGCAAAAAATCAGCTTTTATACAACCAGCTACGACACTGTTACGAATTCGCCACCAAATTCGCCCACTACATTTTAATACAAGCGAATTCGTAAACTGAAACGCCTCTGGTCATAACTATAGGCGAACTCGCTTCTTCAGTAACGCCTGCTAGCGTCAATACAAGGCGATTTCGCAACTACAACGCGTCTTAGCATGTATGGGCGAACAACTTTTCTTATTTCAGGCGGGTAATGCTGGCGAATTCGTCACTCTACTCGCCTATCAGCGAACACGGTTCAGAGTTCGCCTAGTATTGACATTTTTAATACACTTTGGAAAACGCCTTGTTTTAATTGTGAAACGCCGTGTTTTTTTTTTTGCCCTAGGCGAACGGCAGGTTACGAGTTCGTAACCCAGTTACTCGGCGGTTCCGCCAAAATCTGGCCAAAACGCCGTGAAATGGGTGCCGAGAAACCTATGCTTGTGCACTAGTGTCACAGTCAACTATACCAGAAGACTGTACAGTCAAAAATTTTACTGTGAACTATTTTTCTGAACCTGAGTTACTAACTCTTCCATCTTCTGTCTTATCTGCTGTTCAGGAAGTTACTATTGTGGAGAATAGAAATGACAGGCTCATATGGAAGCCAGGCACAACTGGAGATTTCACTTTTAAGACTGCATATAATGCTCTTAGACACACAAGGGGATTTGCACTCTCTCTCAAACAGATCTGGAATTCCAGAATACAAAAAAAGATAAGTATCTTTATCTGGAAACTGATAAATGCTTTTCTCCCTTACCCTGATGTGCTTAAATATATGGGATTCCATCTCCCTTCAAAATGCCCTTTCTGTGACAACTATGATGAGCTTGAGCACTGCTTTAATGATTGTCCCCTTGCCAAGTCTCTTTGGTCATTTTTTCACAACCTGGTTGGCACTGAAATGCATTTCAATACACTGTGGGATAGGTTGTCTTTCTATTGGTCTTTTAGAGGTGTCACTAAATTCCAGACCTCACTGATTCAGACAATTCAAGGTCTTATTTGCTGGTGGTTGTAGAAAGTTGGAAATACTTACCTGTTTGAAAATAGAACACCTAACATTGACTCTATCAAGGGCAATATTAGGGATTCTATTTTTCTCATATACACAGCCAAACCATTTCCAATTGCCTCTGAATTTGGTAGGGAATTATCCATTAATGCATGTCTGCCTCTACACAGTAGACCACCACAATCACTGCCAACTCCTGTTGCAGTGAAGTGGATCCCTTCTCAAACTGGCTATACTATCAATGTAGATGCCTCATGGACAGCCCCAAATAGAACTGGCATTGCAGTGTTAATTAGAGGTCAAAATGGTGATTTTATATCCGCTGTTGCATACTGTACCACATCTATCTCCCCTTTGCAGGCAGAACTTTTTGCTATACAGGAAGGATATAGACAGGCCCTCATCACTGGAAGGCCATGCCAAATACAATCTGACAGTCTACTGGCTATAAAAGCTATAGAGCAACCACTATCATCTCCCTGGGAACTTTTCAATCTGGCATATTCTATTGCTCATAACCAGGGTCTGAACCTATCACTTGTGTTTAGACAAGCTAACACAGCAGCTGATGCAATTTCCAAGTTCAGCAGACTACAACAGATCAACTCCTCTCTGCTATTCACAGATCTGCCTCATCACATAAGAGGTATGCTCATCTTGGATAAAATTGGTCCTCCTTCACTGAGAGTATCACCAATCAGATACTACTGATGATCATAGTTTTTGTAGAACCTGTGCAGCATTGGATCACCACCAGGAAGGCATAACCATCTCATCTCACTCCAATGCAACAACACTTACACTAACACCTAGCTACTGTTTATATATTAGCCTCCTTTTTTGGTTGTACCTGGTTCCTTTTTGGGTGCCGCTCAGTGTTTTGCATAGCAATTCACTCACAGGCTTCCTAAGGGAACTAAGTACTAATCAGATTCTTTTGTAAAGTGTAGAAGTTAATCTTCAGCTGTAGGCTAATTATTTTTTGGGAGCCTCCATTGGCTTCAGGAACTTACAGTTCCAAACAGTTCATGTAACAATATGCCAATTTATTTGGTTTTTTAAGAGGTCTGGGAAGCCTTAATACAAAGTTCTCCCTCCACTCCATGAGTGGATTTCACTTTAAAAAAAAAAATTACATAAATATATTTTGCTTTCCAAAAAAAAGGGTACCAATTAATTTTTTTCCAAGATATTATTTAATGGGGAATGAATAGTAAATATATGCTATTTCTGGTAAAAAATTATTGGGTAGGCCCGGCCCCTTTTAGACCCCTATAGAATCCGCCCCTGATGATGAATTCATGATGTATCTCAAATATTAAATTTTGAGACTTAAAAGTTAACGGTCAGCACTAAGAATTGAATGTTATGCATTTTATTAACTTGTGATATTAAATAGCCATCTTTTAATATAAAATAAATGCTTAAAGAAAAACATTGACCTTTCAATCCTAAATGCCTAGGTTCTCATTAATAAATCCAAAAACAATCATACGCTTTGTTACATATCCACGATATGAATAACACAACACGGCGATGATAACACAACATGAATCAAATCGCTCAGTTTCATATCCAAAATAACACACAAAACACAAAAAAAAAGATGAATTACATTCAATCGCTACGAAAACAATACAAAATAATTAAACGAGCACTCTAACACAAAAGCCCCAAATACATCACAGAAAAACCCTATCAAAAAAATCACAATCGATCCAGAACAATAATAATAATAATGCATTTGTTATTACCTTCGCCGTCAGTCAAACCGGCATCGCTTGGATTATATCTCGTAGTCACCATTATTGACCTGATATACAACAGAAACCCCAAAAAATGAATAATAAAACACAAAATTTGATCAATCAATCAACAATGGACAAAGCAGACGACAATTAACAAATTACATGATGATGCGCACACTCCGGTCGCGATCAGAATACAGAAAATAGAGCAGTATAGGAAGAAACTCGGAGAAGAAGGTGAAAATTTTAGGGTTTGGGTTGAGAGCGAGAGCGGGCGGAGAAGAAGATGAAAAATTAGGAGAGATAAAATATTTTTGTATATTATGAACATTTGAGAGAAAAGTTTCAAAATTTTAAAAAAGACACCGCGTATATTAAAGAAAACCCGTGTTGTTTTGTATGACATTTCAATCTCGTCTATAATTTGGACAGTTTATTTTGAGAATTTCTATGTACATATTCCAGACTACTTTTAACAAAACCAGCAAAATTTTCTAAATAATAACTAATCAAAAATATAAATATCTATAATCACAACCCTTACCTATAAAACAAAAATTCTAATAAAAATCCCATTTATTATCAAATTTACTGTAATATCATTTACAACATTGTATTTGGGGCTTGGAAGATACAAAGAAAGCATCTTAATGGAAGCCAAGAAATTAGGGGGTGTGACCCAATTACAATCTGAGGCAGAAACGTGCTAGAGAGCCCTCAAGGCGGCACGAAAAATGGAAATCAATTGGTTATCTAAAAACGGATTCCCACTAGTAGAAAAGTTTTCATATAAGACACAAATTTAAGGCGTTTAGCTCATATCCAAAAACACCCGCCTTAAAAAATACTTGCGAACTCGCAACTTTAAATTCGCTTATGGTATAAAAATATTTAAGGCGGATCTATCAAATATTATGGCGTTTGCAAGAACTGCCTTAAATTCAATTAAGTTACGATTTCGTAACTCAATTCGGTTACGATACCGACAGTGTCTATCTCTTAATTAAGATAACTATACTTGTGCGAACAATCCCTCTTTTCCAATCTCTATCTCTTTTCCTATCTTAACCCTTCCAACACGGCTCCACGAACTCAATGTCGCCGCGCCTCCTCGCCTTCGTTAGTGCCCTCGATGTCGCCACCCGCTAAGGGCCGCCGGATTGGCACGCCATCACCGGGCCGCTGTCTTCAAGCACCAAACAGCTCACAATGCAGGCCCGGGTCGACTGGATGAAGGGTCTTGTGGACCCGGGAAAGAACCCGTACCCATTCGCTCAAGAGGGCTACGGTTCAATGCCGATGTGATCTCCATCGATGAATCTATTGTCATGGAGCAGAATAGCAGAAATGGCGGGATGAAGCGGAAGGATTTGGATTGCTCCGGCTCAATATAAGAAGTTAAGTTTGGATGTTAAAGTTTTGATTTTTACGGTAGAGTTTGGAAGCTCTGCCGACAATGCTGTGGATGAACAGGGGCAAGCCTAAATATGGCGGTGATAATTATTTATGTATGCACAGTACCTGCGTAAACCATAGTAGGAGTTATCAGCAATCTTTTTGTCCTCATTTTCTCCTGTCCTCCAGTAGAAGTGCAGAGTTGTCTTTGTGTTTCTTTGTGTTATCTATGATTTCAACCCCGAAGACATCCTTGCTGTTGTTTAGCAACCATAAGCGTGCTAGATACCAAGTGAAGTTACTGAAGCTAGATGCCAATCCTTAGCAATTCTTTTCATTGCATTCTGACTTGTTAGGCCAACTAATTGTGGCTGTCTTTATACTTCTTCTTTTACTTCCTTTTCTCTAAGAGGTTATTTTGATAAGAGTTACAATTCTTTTATCTATATGGAGTTTTGGACTAAAGGGTCACGGTTTATGTACAAATGTTCCTCTAATTGTCTGCCTGAAATCAGAATAGCAGAAATGGCGGGATGAAACAGAAGGATTTGGATTGCTCCAGCTCAATATAAGAAGGTAAGTTTGGATGTTAAAGTTTTGATTTTCACGATAGATTTGGAAGCTCTGCCGACAATGTTGTGGAAGAAGTACGGATTGCTGCGAGATCTGTTCAAAAGTTTGCGCAAGGTATGATCAAATATCAATTGAATACTCTCTAGTTTCTTAAGAAACCTTGTTTTTGTGAATATTTATATGAGTGTAGAAGAATACTATAAATTGTTGAAATTTGCATGAAACTAGTGAAAACTAATATATGTGATGGGTACACGATGCTGCATTTCAGTAGCTGCTCTGTACTTGTTTGGCTCACTTTTCGAGTAATTTTTTTGGTTTTCCTAGGAATTCAGCTGCAGAATGAGCAGCATTGTCAGCAGGAAATATAAGAGATAAAGAAACGTAGTAAGACTGGTGGCGTGTCGCTTGGTTCGAATGTTGATTTTTCTGAAGAGGCGATTGACGAGCAGAAGCATGTTGTCAGAATTGTTGATGAGAAAGTTGCACTTGCTTTGAATGCTTATGATCTGGTATAGATTTCATCTTATATTCTTCTTCTGTTTTGTTCTATTACGCCTGCTAGTTTGCTTATTTTCCGAAGTTGTGCGGTGGTGTTTTTTTTTTTTGCAACAACTGGAACATATTTTAAAAATTCATAACTTAACAACCATGAATCATTTTTGGCCAAACTTTGCACTTTAGTAATCTTAGAACTCTGACCTACAATTTAGAAACAAGAATGTATTCATTTGGTTATGAATTGGGCATGAAGCAACACTTTAAACATCTGAATATTATTCTGATACTTGTTTTCCGTTAGCAATGTGATTGCTACCTCAAAAGTTCATAACTTGATAACTGTAACTCTTTTTTGACTGATTTCTGAACTAGTCTAATATTTGAAATATGAACTATGATTTAGAGTTAAAAATTTGCTAATTTAACTAAGAACTGAACAAGATAAAAGGTGTTTGAATGACTGTAGTTCTGAGAGCTATATGGTATAAGTTTGCGAATATGCTTCATATCTATGGGTGCTTTATGAATTGCGAGTTACTGAGTCATTTAAGTGGATCTAGGGTGTTATATTGTGATTTGCGTGAAGTTTGATGTTAGTTGCGTGAAGTTTGATGTTAGTTTTCTTTTCTGAATTCAAGCAATATGATGGTTGAGAAACAGAAGCTATTATTCAGTTCTTGTGTGTGTGTGTGTGTGAGTGTTTTGTTGTGTTAAATTGCATTTACTAGTATTATGTGCTGAAATGTTGTTGTGTCATTTTGGATCAGTTGCATTGTATAACATGAAGCAGCTCTTCAGGATGTATCTGATTATCGCACAGTGGAGGAGTTTAAGAATGAGGTTCTGACCTTATCGTCCATTAACAGCTGAATTTGGTGAGGTATCCTGGGTATCTGGAGCATGGACATGAATTGATTATTATAGTTGAATATGTTAGCAATGGAACCCTTAGAGAACACTTGGATGGTAAGTTTATATATGGATTATTATTGTGGTGACATCCTTTCAATCTTCATAGTAGAAAGGTTTAAGACATTCTGATTCCTGATGCAGGCCTAAAAGGAGACAAGCTTCAAATTTCAGAACGCTTAGACATCGCAATTGATAGAGTGCACAATGTTGTTGCCTCTATGGTACAGTGGAAAACCGATCATTTTAGCTACAATTATGCTTTATAGAGAGGAACTTTAAATTTTGTAGAAGTACTGAACTTTAAAGGAACATAGTTTGATCCTTGGAATTTCAATGTTATGTAGCTTATTTCGTTCACAAGAATTGTTTGATCATTTGAATTAGTGAATTGTTAAAAAAAAATGATGATGTATCCATTTTGGATCAGAGAGCTCATTCTTTTTACCTAGGAGAATGGACTTGAGACATTGCAAGTTGTCCCATTAGCATAACAGAATTGACTTGAGACTTCGCAAGCTGTCCCAATGCTTGCTAGGGTTTTTTTTTTTTTACAAAACAAGCTTTCTTGCGAACTCGCAAGCTACATGTAAGGCGGATAACCAATGATCCAAAGCGGAAACTAACACCTTAAACAATGAAATATTTAAGGCGGAAGATGAACCGGCTTAAACGGTTTTTCAGTTTTAAGACACATCCACCAAAGGCATTTGTCTTCTGCATTAAAACGTGAGGGATGAACCGCCTTAAATGATTTGATTGTGTAGTAGTCCTTTTTTACATCATCTCTTCTCAACCTAATGGCTCCCCATGGGAGATAAACGACTCATCTTCTCATCAATTCCTTCACGGAATTTACAATTGTTAAAGTCAATCGAACAATCTACTGTAATATGGACGATATGGCTTATAAACTAGGTCATAATATTTGTAGTAAGTAGTAACATTGTTTTCTATAGCTAATTCGTAAGGCAATTTGTTTTATTTCAGAGAAAAAAATCATTTACATATTTTGAAAATAATCCAAATTTATTTGTAAAATTGCTCTCTTAAATTCTAGAATAGGGTAACTTTCAATCACCTATTACTGATTCATGGCATAGCTTAAATTTGCAAAATTTGAACTAGATCAATAATATTATGTAAAGTAAGTGTACTGCAATAATTTTGTAAATTATGGCGAATCTATTTAATTTTGACTGTATTTAACTGAACTATGTGAGGTGATGAATTTAGAGATGATATTCTTATGTGATCCTTAAACTTGTTATATTGTAAAACTGTAAATCTTTGTATAAATCAACGGCACGTTAAAAGAAAATGTAAAGGGAATAAATAAAGTGATGAAAATATGGCGTTATATAGTCTGGCCACTTGTGCATGCTTTTTAACACGCGGAGTAGTATAATGTACCTTTGACAATTCGACTGTACGTACAAATGGAGCGTACAATATAGAACTGGTTAGGTCAACGCGGTGATTAATTAAAGGTAATTAACCAAGGAAAAGATCCATTCTCTCGTAACATGACCGTCTAAGGGCCTGTTTAAATATATTATAAATAGCTGTGCCCATTTCACTTCTCCAACCATCTCAACATTCATTCTCCAGTTGCTTAATATCATCATTCTTAGACACCATTAATCTGATTAGATTCATATAAATTACCAGCTATCTGATTTCTTCTGCATCAATGGAGCTATCTACTAATACAGCAACTGCTGTTGTTTTATTGCTCGTGTTCTTGACTCTAAACATTCAATGCCAAGCACAGCTATCTCCTTCGTTTTATGACAATACCTGCCCTTCAGCAGTTACCACCATCCGTACTTCCATTCGACAAGCGATTGCTCGAGAGCGTCGCATGGCAGCCTCCCTCATCCGCCTCCACTTTCACGATTGCTTTGTCAAGGTATAATAATTACTTCCTACATGCATATATTTATACAAACTTAAACTTGTTAGGCTCATTAACCAAATGATTTAATGGTGAAAATCAGGGTTGCGATGCATCGATATTACTAGAGCAGACATCTTCGATTGAGAGCGAGCAGAATGCTCTACCAAATTTGAATTCAGCGAGAGGATATCAAGTAATAGAAGCTGCGAAACAGGAAGTTGAGAAGAAATGTCCTGGAGTTGTTTCTTGTGCTGATGTCCTCGCTACTGCTGTTAGAGATGCTACAGAATATGTAAGTCAAATGGACTCAAATTAACAATTCGAAACCCTTACAAATATTTGATATTTTGTTGTACAGTGTTCCTGATCATAAATGCATACATATAGGTTGGCGGCCCAAGATGGGAGGTGAAGCTTGGAAGAAGAGATTCAACGACTGCATACAAATCTGAGGCTAATTCAGTTCTTCCCGGTTTCTTTGAAGATCTCGGCGATATTCTCAACAAGTTTAGCAACAAGGGGTTCAATGCAAGGGAAATGGTCGCTTTATCAGGTGCTCACACACTGGGCCAAGCTCAGTGCTTCACATTCAGGGATCATATATATACCAACAGAACAGCCATCGATGGTGGATTTGCAAGCACTCGGAAGCGCCAATGTCCGAGCGCTGCTGGAAATGGAGACAGCAAGTTAGCAGCATTGGATTTGGTGACACCAAATTCATTCGACAACAATTATTTCAAGAACCTGATGCAGAAGAAAGGGCTTCTACATTCTGACCAGGTTTTGTTCAATGGAGGATCAACGGACAGCATTGTTTCTGAGTACAGCAAAAATCCCAAAACCTTTGCCGCGGATTTTGCAGCGGCTATGGTGAAAATGGGAGATATGGAACCCCTCACTGGTACCAATGGGATCATAAGAAGGCTTTGCAGCGCCATTAACTAACTACTCAATCATTTCATTCATTTACTTCATTATTCTTTCATTCGTTCAGTCAATATCCAATTGTATAGTTGATTACAAGTTCATGGAGGAAAATCATTAGTTCCTTGTTTTCGTTGATTAAATTATAAATCGATCTTCAATTTCTTTGTCCATTTTGTATTCTTTCTATAGTATATCTGGGATCCAAAGGATTTCTCTGATATTTAACACGTTTAAGAACTTGTTTGAACAAGTGAATATTAATAAAGGTATCCATTAAAATCCATAATTATTATTAAAGAGACACTAGTGGAATCATGTAGGAAGCACGGCGGGGAGTCTTCGCTCTTACTTGAGCCGCCGTGCTAATCATTTCCGATTTCAAAAACATTTAACTCTTCCGGAAATGACTATAGGACATCAGAATTAATAGCTTGGAAGAGGAGTTTAGAGCGCATTTCCGAATCCATAAACATATTCATGATTGAAAGAAAAAATTTTGAAACCGATAATGCGCGCGTTCAATTCTTGTTGTTCCGTTTGTGTTTCTGGTTTCGAGTGATTAGTTATTATTTCTGGGTCATGTTTCAAACATAATCCTCGGCACATTTACGCCATCGGAAAAAGTTTGGTGAAACCATGTTCCGACTATGTATCCGATATCGGAAACTTTGTAGGAGAGATGCAGTTTCCGGTTAGGTTTTACGGTGTCGAAAATGGTTTTTGGAACTCTATTTCGAACATATTTCCGGTTTTACTATGTTTAACTGAATTCAGATGCATAAAGCGGATGTGGGGAATATATTTCATGTTAGTGTCACTAAAAGCTTTTTTTGAATCATATAAATTATGTGGTTTTAGTGGCCATATTCTACAATTTGGGTTCATTTTGCCTGTGATTTTAAATTTATCTATGCAACCTGATATCTTACCCGATAACTTAGAACAAGTCCAACAAGTTTGCTACAATAGCAAATTTGCTCAAATATGAAGAAGTTTGGGCTTTTTTGAACTCCAACAGATTCTCCATCCCATTCTCTATAATGGGGAAATTGAAGAGAGAGAAGATTTGATTCCCCAAATTTGGAGAATGAGGGAGAAAATTTGGAGAAGCAAAATTTAATGCTACTTGCATTGTTTTTTGTTATTTCATTCATTAATTGTTTCTCTTCAATAATTTTAAATGATAATATTTCAAAATAATTACAATAAAATTTTATCAAAAATACATATTCTAAAAATATGCATAAAAACGATTGTAATAAGATCTCATATGACTATTTTTACATGTATATATCTATTAATATTTAATAATCAAATTTAATCTATTTTCCAATATAAATATACTAAATTTTAAGGCAATAAATATATTTATTTTGACGTTTTTTATAAGTCATAACGTTTAAACTAAAGTTTTTTTATTAAAAATTTTATTTCTTATGGTTGAAAATAATGACTTGTAACAAATAATTGAAAAGAGACGAGTCTAATTATTTATAATACATTAAAAAAATAATAATATTGTAATTCGTAAGGTGTTATTTTTATGAAACGTTTTATCAGTTTATATTATGGAGTAAGAAATTTCAAATATGAAATATTATTTTAACATGTATTATAAGTTAATTATCTGTTTTTTCATCATTATTTGGACTTATTGAAATATATGGTTAAAAAATGGAAGACATTAGAATAAATATGTAGTAATGAATGCCAATAAATTATAGAGAACCTGTGTTGGCCAAGAAGCCTTTTTTCTCTCAACCACATCCCAGCGGCAAAACAGAAAACCATCCAGATCTGGCGGGGTGACCGCTGGCGACCTCCGCCGCGCAAATGTTTTGCTAACTGAATTTGATCAGCCAAATCATGATTCAGGCTACTATATCAGCAGACCTGGCAAAACGGGTCTATCGGTCGGGTTTGGGTGACACCCAACGGGTTCGGGTATAGTTCGGGTATATGACTTTTATTCGGGTTTGGGTCTTGATCGGGTTTTTTCGGGTTCGGGTCCCATCGGGTCTTTTGAAAAATTATCGGTTTCGGTTCGGGTTTGGATTTCATTGTTTCGGTTTTGGGTCTCGTCAGTTGTTTTGAAAAAAATATCGGGTTTGATTCGGATTTGGATTTTTCCTTTTGGGTTTGGATTAGATTTGGTTTTAGTTTGTTCAATTTCAGATACAATTCGGATACAATCTCTTTTGAGTCGAGTTTGATTCAGATATACTCGGTCAAGATCACGTTAAAACACATTTAATTAAAATTTATTTTATTTTGAACTATAAACTTATAATGACCATAGAAAAATTATTCATCTTAAACATTTGATAAATGTATATTATATAGTAGAATTAAGTTTGTGCCCAAAAGTTTTTTTTATCTAATGTTTCAAGATATATAATGAGAACTTATATCCACAGAGACTAATAAGTAATAACATATAACATTGTAATAAGCATATCATTAAAATAAATTTATTAATTTAAATATATAATAGTTATTAGGTCAATTATAGTTTTAGTATTTTTTTAACTTTAAGTTATCTTTATAGGTAATGTTGTTACTATATATGTATTTGCAAGTTTATCTTACACAACCAAGATTAGTTGACTTTTAATTCGTGTCAAATTTAGTTACTTTTAATCAATAGAGAGATTTAGAGTTGAATTAAATTATATAAAATGATATGACAAAAAAAAGTAAACATTATTTTATTAATCAAACTGAATTGAAACTTGATTAAATTGAAATAATGAATAAGCCATTATTTTTCTCTTCAACCTATTCGTAGACCAGTTCAATTCAATATAGTTTAGTTCACTTCAGTTTATTTGGCGAATGGTAGCTAGTAGCTACACTAATTATTAGTTAGTATAAGAAACTATATTAGTAGAATAGTAATAAAAAGTTAAGAATTAAATATAATAATAATATTTGGGTATCGTTTGATTTAAGTCCAAATTATTGGGCAAAGATCAATTTAGGTACCTTTTGGATCGGGTGTTATTCAGGTTTGGGTAATTTTCAGGTTTGGGTTCAGACCAAGTTCGGGTGTTTTTGGATTTTGGGTGTTTTTCGGGTTCGGGTTCGGGTCTGATTCGAGTTTGGGTTCTGTTCGGGTACGGGTTCTATCGGGTCTGAAACTTTTAGTTCGGGTTTGGGTGTATCGGGTGTAATTCAGGTTCGGGTCATCAAACAGGTATCACTATTCGGGTCTTATTTCGGGATCGGGTTCGGTATAATCGGTCGGGTTTTCGGGTTCGGTAATATTTTGCCAGCTCTATATATCAGTTAGGAATTAGTTAGGGAATCAGTATTCTTGATGTGGAGAATCACATTGATTGTATTTAGAGGTCGTTTGGTTCATGTGGGAGTTTAATTGATGGAGGAATTTCTATTTCATGGGAATTTTAATCTTCAATCAAAATCCTAGGAAATAGGAAAAAGTGTTTGGTTCAAGTAAATGGATGGAGGAATTGCAATCTACCCAGGTGCACTTAGGTAGAAAACTTCCCATGTTGTGTGGGAGTTTCTAAATCCTAGGAATTTTAGATTCCCACACATTTCTTATTTTCCTCCAACCAAAAAACCCAATCAAATCTAAATTCCTGGGATTTTGTTTTTCCCACATACTTTACCTCATACCAAACGACCTCTTATTTTTGTAAAATATTTTCCTTCTGAATAAATGGAACTGCTGCCGGAGCAGTGCTTTTTCCTCAATTCTTGGCCGGAAATTCTCGTCAGATCCACTGGGATCACGACAATTGGTATCAGAGCACCGATTCTAACGACTGGTGATGCCTAACCAAACACGGGCGGAGCAGATGGATCAACTGCGTGAATTGGAGCAACGGGCTTGCGGGTTGCTTCGATCGATCAGAACAACCGCGAGCTTCAAGACAAGGTTGAGCTCGGCTTTTGATGGATGTCTGGAACCCGCACTTGATCACGAACCTAGCTCACGAAGCTATCTGCAAGACAAAGCTTCGGGTTTCCCGAGGATAGACACTCTGGCGCTCAAGTTAATATGTGGTTAAAACGTATTGTGTATGAGATAGTAGATAGAAAGGGTGTACCAAACCTTTGGTATCTATGTGGCTACAATCCCTAGATCACCAACATATATAATTATGGTATGAATACAAGTCTTATGGAGATAACAGTTGTATTACCATGTATACAAGAAGTGTATTTCGGCCATGACTGTGTTTACCATGTTTGAGAGGATGTATATTCCTTCTAGGACATTCATGATATATGCATTCCTTATAAGGATTAGGAATGATGGACCCGTGGATCCATCCTCCGCGTATCTCGATCCCATAACCCTTCTCGGGCCCTGGTCAGAGACTGAATGAGGTCCAGAATACGAACAATGGACTTATCAGTAGCCCCAAGGTAGATCTTCAGAATTTCGAGGACTCTATCTCGGGGTTTGAATGAGAGGTTTATTTCTTGAGGGAAGACCAAGAACTCAAGGGAGAGTATCTCAGGGTGTTAAGTTCGGGGGTGTCCGCTTGAGACTAACCTCTCGGGCTAAACCTTTTGAATATCTAGTTTCAAGTTGTTTCATATTCCACCAGGACACGTGGACGGTTGGATTTGATCCCATCTTTTAAATTCTGAGGTAGCTGACACGTGGCATCTACTCATTGTATCTTGTGGCGGTGAGAAAGACCAACTTTCCAATTGCCTGCATTGTTTCGTGAGACGAGGTAATTACTTCGCTTAAATGCATACTAATTATTGGTTATATAACCAAGTAACTTTTCCTTGTGCTTATCATCAATCTTCGCCCAAGTAATTTTGCGTTTTCAATTTTAGAAAAAACTCTTCTCTTCCAAAGTTCTTCAGAAAATTTCTTCTTCCCACACTTTCTCCCCCCCCCCCCATTCTCTATATTGCCTGGCAATAGAGAATGCAGTACCAACTATTAAAGAAGGAGCCCCAGACGCTCGTGATGTAAGCACTCTGATGCTGGAGGTCGATTCTGGGGAGTTGATGGAGGTAACTATCGCTACGCCGCTGCATGTTGTATGCGTTTGGGTCGGGTTTGGACCCGAATATGGAGCCCCAAGTTGATAAACGGTCTCCAATTGCTGGTGATGCTAGTGGCGTCACCAAGGTGGTCGACAAAAAGCCCCTGCAACTTCTGAAGTCATGCAGGTTGTCATACCCCGTCGAGGCTAATCTGAGGCTCGAGGATGAAACCACCCCAGTCCAGAAACTGGTGAGCCCCACTCGAGGGGTAATATATTGGAGATTCTTGCAGCAGGGGTTGAGTTTTCCATTTCCCCCTCTGTTTCGGGAGTTTTTGCAGCATCATCAGTTGCACCCGTGCCAGATCCACTCCAACGCAGTAGTGATGATTATGGCACTGATATCCTGGTGCGCTCGGGAGGGGCATGAGCCAAGCCTGGATTTATTCAGGAGCTTGTTCCGGCTACTTTCTTTTCAAAAGCGCGAGCACATTACCCTCATGCCTCGGGGAGGTAAAGTTTTTACCTTCCCCGACAACAATGGGGTGGAAGGATATTCGGCTGACATTTGACCGGACCAAGTATGAGGTCCCGGACTGGAACCCGAAGCCAAAAGATGTTGTGCCTTTTGACAAGGTCTTTAAGATTCCTGATCACTTAAGAGGGCATCACTGAGGAGCTTTTGAAGGAGAAGATTGTCTTCCAGGAGGGGGGATTTGTACGGGGAGCTCATGGCTCGGTGTGGCAATGGCCTTCCATCACCTATTCTTACTTGCTGGACGTTACTCGGTCGAAATCTTCTTCCAGTTTCTTGAAGCCGGATCTGGACTGGACCGTCCCTGATAAAATCCAGGGGGGCAAGAAGGAGACCAGGAAATGGGGCCCGAGGAAGTCTCCCAGGAGTCGAGGCGAATCATCCTCGAGTAGATCTTCTTCAGGTACTTTCTTGCTGATACATTGAGGTTGTGTTGTGTATTTCACTCTATAGCATGTTGATGTTCTTTCTTATGTTTATATAATCTTCTCCAAAAAAGGGAAGGCCATCCTCAAGACAATGGAGGAGAATGCGGAGGAATCCGAGGAGGAGCAGTCCGAGGAGGTTGAATCCGAGGAGATGGAGCCCGAGGTTGAGGAGTCTTCAGGTGATGACTACGAGTTTGAGCAGGTGACCCCTGATGATGCTCCTTTGAAGGAGTTAGGGTGTTATCTAGGTCGACCTGGAGAAGAGGCTGGGCAGGCTTCTCGGAAGGCCTTCAAGAAGTATCCCTTTTCTTCCAAGGTATTAACCTTCCTTTCTTTTGGCGCGAATATTTGATGTTTTAAGTATCAAGTCTTTACATAAATTATTTGCAGCTGATGACATGTCTGTCCAAGCTGAGAGGCCGGGCCACTGCTGAGATCAAGCGTATGTACAACTCTGTTAGGGAGCTGCATGCTAGGTGTCAGACTCTTGAGGCTGGAAAGAAGGAGATGGAGGGCTAGATCAGGGCCTTGAAGGCTGAACTGGAAGTGCCTCCTCTACCTGTCTCGGCGTCCGCAGATGTGACTCAGCTGGAGGATAGGGTGAAGCAACTTGAGGCCGAGAATAAGGCCCTACTGCAGAAGAGGAAGTTCGATGCAGACGAGCTGAAGGTTTACTAGGACAATGTACATGTGGAGGAGTTGACTCAAAAATGGTCTTCGGATTCCAAGGATCCAAGGAACAGCAGCGACTTCTAAGGCTCTGGGGTACATTCATTGCTTGTGGCCCTGAGTTAAAGAGTCACCGAGAGGAGTATGGGGATTTATACCTGGACTCGGAGCTGCATAAGAGCCTGGACAATGTCATGTTCCTATGTCGGTCCGATGGGGAAAGGAATTTAATGATTTCCCTCTTTTCTCATCCGGATGCCTCTGATAAGCTCGTAGCCTTGACTCGTCGTCGCTGGATTTCTGGGACCGAATTTTTGGATGCATTAGATCCCTCTGAGGAGATAATGACATCCGGAGATTTGGTGAGGCTCATAGAAGCCAAGTATCATGAGTTATCCTTCCTTAGTGAGATGCTATCCATTCCCTCCGTCAGCAAGGCAGATTAGCTTTCATAGGTCTGTTACCTTACTTGCTGGCATCTCCTCATCGGCTTTGGGGTTTCAGATTTTTTCCGCACATGAACCTCGGTCTCATGGTTTACTGGAAATGAGCTCCTTGCCTCATTGACGAAGCTGAGATACTTCGGGATCAGGTATTCGCAGTTGTCTATGATGAAGACTCTCTGATAAGGCCTTTTATGTCACAGCGTGCAGAAAAGTTGACAATAGCCCATCTCTCAAGGGTCACATTTGGTGAAGTCCTTGATAACCCTATCGGATATATTTAGAAATATCATATTCTGATGTAATGACACCTTTATATGAACTTTTAGTTTCGAGGTTTTTCCTCTATGTATCCACTTCGGATCTTTAGAAGTATCATATTCTGATGTAATGACACCTTTTATATAAACTTTTAGTTTCGAGATTTTTCCTCTATGTATCCACTTGGTATCTTTAGAAGTATCATATTCTGATGTAATGACACCTTGTATATGAACTAGTTTCGAGGTTTTTCCTCTATGTATTTCAAGATGATTGATTTTCAAGCACGTCTGTCTGTTTAGTCCGTAGACTTCAATCAAATACTTTTTAAAGTACTTTATCTCGGACCTATCTTTTTTATTCAAAACGATTGGAGGTTGAATATTGAATTCAAACAACTTATTCTGTATAAGCTGGTCAATCATACACTTATTAAACCATTTTTTTTTGAGTAGCAATCAGCGTCATACTTAGGATAATATTCTCTTTGTTAAAAAAGGAATTTTTGATTGCTAAAAATCAAGATAATTTTAATTGTAGATAATATAAGTTCAATCTAAGTTCATGACTTTAAGAATAGGAATAAAGGGAATAGTGGTTCGAGTTTAGTACCCGTTTAGGCTTAGAGCATAGCTGTCTCAGACCCTTGTGAGGTTCTCTAACTTTGGTGAGGCTCTCAGACCTTTGTGAGGTTCTTTCTCGAGCTTTATCTTCCGTGATACTTTCGTAAGTTAATCACGTTCCATCTTCGTGGTATGGGTTCGCCCTTCATGTTTTCCAAGAGGTAGCTTCCCCTGGATGGATTCTAGGACTCGATACGGACCTTCCCAGTTCGGGGCTAGCTTCCCTTCCACTTCCTTCTTACTTTTTTCATTTAGCCTTATGATGAGATCTCCTTTAGCGAATCTAGCCAAGCGAACCCTTCTGTCGTGGTAGCGCTTAACTCTTTCTTTTACCTTGGCCTCATGGATAGTGGCATTGGCTCTTTTTTCCTCGAGGAGGTCAAGGTCGAGACGAAACTTTTCTTCATTGGCTATGCCATCTTCATCCTCTGGTTGAGAAATACGGGTAGATAGGACCCCAATTTCCATGGGGATAACCGCCTCGGACCCATAGACTAGACTGTAAGGAGTTTCTCCTGTTGCCGTACCTGGTGTCGTTCTATGGGTCCAACGCTCGGAAGTTCTCGGATCCAGTTCCCTTTAGCTTCTTTTAGGCGCTTTTTTATGCCATTTACCAGGGTTCGATTTGTAACTTCTACCTGACCATTGGCTTCTGGATGGTATGCCGAGGTGAGCTTTTGATGTATGTCGTAACCTTCACACCATTTCTTGAAGGGGTTATTAGCAAATTGCGCGTCGTTGTCAGTTACCATGTATCTCGAGATGCCGTAGCGACACCCAATATTTTTCCAGCAGAAATTGATTACTGTTTTGCCTTTATATTCGCCAAGGCTTCAGCTTCCACCCATTTTGAGAAATAATCAATGGCCAGGTACTTGAAATTCCCGGGGGCCGTCAGAAAGGGTCCGACAAGATCAATGCCCCATCGGACGAATGGCCAAGATTCTTGGATTGTAATCATGTTTCCTTGGGGTACATGAATCGTTTTGGAAAATCTCTGACACTGGTGACAGGAATCAATATACTTCTTGGAATCTTCTAGCATGGTAGGCCAGAAGTAACCCATTTGTAGGAGTTTGCGGGTAACGGTGCGTAGACCTTAATGACTACCACAAACGCCTTTATGTGCTTCCTGTACCAAGTGCTCTGCAATGGAGGGCCCGGCACATTTAAGTAAGGGTTGGAGGTATCCTTTCTTGTATAAGCTGCCTTCGTGGATGACGTACTTAGGGGCTTTAACTCGGACCTTTTGCGCCACATGTTTATCCTCCGGGACAGTTCCCGTTTGTAGGTATTCAATGTAGGGGCTCATCCATGTGTCCAGATGTCCACAGCCATGATGCTGCTTTCTTCATAACTCCTTTTTGCCAGAGTTTCCATCAGCAATTCCTGAGAGGAACGTATGTTGAGGTCCGAGGAAGCAAGTTTGCTTAGGCATCAGCTTTATGGTTGCCTTGTCAAGGAATGTGGTTTAGTTCATGATGCCGGAACTGACTTAGGAGAGGTTTGACTATCTCGAGGTACTTCTGGAGGCTGAATCCCGGGTTTCATATTCACCTCTGACATGTTGCACCACAATCTGAGAGTCACTAAATATTTCGAGGTCCTTGACCTCGAGGTCTCTTGCTAGCTTCAGTCCTGTTATGAAGGCTTCATATTCAGCTTCATTATTGGTAGCTCGGAAGTCGGAGTGGAGAACATAGGGATGGTCCTTTCCCTCGGGGCTGGTGAGTAAGACTCCATCACCACTTCCCCCTGAGTTGGAGGACCCATCCATATATAGACGCCACTTTCCAATATCAGAACCAGGATCTTGCTGGTTGATCTCCACGGTTTGACTGACTCCATTATGAAATCAGATAAAGCTTGGCCTTTTATGGTTGTTCAAGGTTTATACTGTATGTCATGTTCTCCCATCTCGATGGCCCACTTCATCATCCGTCCCGAGGCATCGGGTTTTTGAAAGATCTGTCTGATCGGATAGTTGGTAAAGAGCACTATTGTATGTGCTTGAAAGTATAGCCGCAGCCGTCGAGAGGCATGCACGAGAGCCAATATCAGACGTTCGAGAGGGGTGTATCTCGTCTCGGGTCTCTACAGGGCTCTGCTAACATAGTATATGGGGTGTTGCGATCATTCCTTTTCTTTAACCAAAACAGCGCTAAAGGCTAGCTGGGAGGCGGATATGTATAGGTAAAGAGTCTCCCCCTTGTCCGGCTTTGAGAGCGTTTGTAGATGTCGGAGGTGATCCTTGAGTGCTTGGAAGGCTTCCCCACATTCATGTGACCATTCAAATTTGTTGGCTTTCTTAATGATGTTGAAGAAGGGCAAATGTTTTTCAGCTCATTTGGAAAGAAATCGGCTAAGGGCTGTGAGGGATCCCGTTAGCATTTGTACGTCCTTGACGGTCTTAGGGGTTTGCATATTTTGTAGGGCTTCTATCTTCTTGGGGTTGACCTCGATTCCCTGATTGGATACCATGTATCCTAAGAACTTGCCAGCTCCGACACCAATGGTGCACTTAGCGGGAGTTAGTTTTAGGTTGGATGCCCACAATGTATCAAAGGTTTCCTTCAGGTCTTCAAAGAAAGCATCGTAACTACGGCTTTTTACGACCATATCATCAATGTATATCTTTAGGTTGCGTCCTATTTGAGATTTGAATAACTTGTCCACCAGTCGCTGGTAGGTGGCCCCAGCGTTCTTTAATCCAAAGGGCATCATCTTGTAGTAGAAAGTTCCTCTGTCAGTTATGTTTTTTTTTATAAACCACCATAAGTGGGAGGATATTTATTAGACTCCACAAACCTTCATAATCTCCTCAAAGGGAGGCAATTTGTGAGATTACAGAATAAGTTGAGAACCTAAACTGTATCTAGAGCGCGGATGCACGCTGTTCCTAAAACTAAAAAGTGCGATGAAATACATTTGAACATCTTAAAGTCTAATGCCCAAAAGCATCTAAACTATCTGGCAGGTAAAGCATCCATAACTTGCACCAACCCCAACAAAAGTCAGAATCAACCAAGTCTACCAGTCTAGATTCATTCACAAAATCGCCAGAAGTAAGCTGTCAAAGCTACTCTGACTGGGATTTCTCCTACACTGAGCATAGAAAAGAGACTAGAAGCCGAGGGGAGTTTCCATAGCGCGGCTAATCAGTTTACAAGGAAAATATCAGATAGACATAGAGTACTCAATAAACTAGTCAGATGATTACGCAAAAAGACTCAAGTGAAGCACATATTTAATCTGACATAAAATAAGAAAAAAGAAGAGAACCCAGATCTCTGAATCTACCAAATCAATTCCTTAGAGGCGGCTCGCAACGGTGCCACGTGCATCCACGCGCTCGAGTAGCTGCGTCGAGACGGTGGCGCATGTGGTCGGCGAAGCGCGTTAGCGCGATGAGACGCCAAGTAGTTCACGCCGCGACGGACCATCGGCGCGTGTGACAGAGCGTAGCCACACGTGCTAGCCAAAACCTCTCTGGATCAATCAGATCTGATAAAAACCTTAGCTTTTCCTGTGATTTATGGTTGACCTGCATCTATGACGGCACGAGCTCGGGTCTCCTCCGGTGAGTCCAGCGGCGAGCGGACATGCTTTCCATCGTTGTCGGGCTGCAGCTCTGATCCCTCTTTGGATCCGGCCTCTTGGGGTGCATCGGCGGCCACAAAAAGTTGTAGTTTTTCAGGCGAGAAAAACCGGGTTCAGGTATGGAGGTAAAGTATAGGGCGGTTAGGGGCTGAAAATAAAGGTATAGGGGTGGAGGGGGTGGCCGAGCGGCAGCGAGAAGCACCGGAACCGGCTCAGGCCACCCCTCCGGCGAGATGGATCTGGGAAAAGGGGTGAGATAGGGGGTTGACTTTGGGGAGCGGGAGAGGAAAAAGAGACCAATTAATTGGCAAATTGAAACCCTGTCAGTTATGAAGGAGGTTTTCTCCTTATCTTGCTTTGCCATGGGAATCTGATGATATCCCTTGAAGGTAGGGTTGTACATAAGTCGATTCAACCCGGAAAAATGGCATAGCCCGGGACCGGAATTGTTGACCCGTATCCGGATTTTTTGCATTCCGGGCTAGGCTCCGGGTCACTTTTTTGTCCATTCCGGATTCCGGGCCGATCAAGGTCAAACCCGTATTTTTTCTGGTCAACCGGGAGCCAGGTTTATATATAATAAATATGCAATTATTAAACATAATTAATTTTGTTCTAGTGATAAGTCTTGAGATTTTGTAATATACAACCAGAGTTCAAGTCTCACCAAAAACATTACTTTTAGTGTTTTATTTTTAAAATAAATTTAACATCCGTATATATTTAGTAATCATACAATCTATTAACAAAAAGAAATGTGGTCAAGTGGTAAGGAGATTGTTACACAATGGTTTGTAGTTCGATTCTTAATGAAAGCACTCTATTTTTTGTATAAAAAAAAGTGTAATAGAGGTTCTAACCGGGTCAACCGGTCCGGTCCGGGTCAAACCCGGAAAAATTCCGGACCGGATCCGGTTCAAGAGACAGTTCAACCGGGCCGGGCCCCGGCCCAGGATTTTTAGATATGCCGGTCCAGGTCAATCCGGATCAGGGCCGGGTTGACCCGGTTGTACAGCCCTACTTGAAGGCGTTAAAGAAGGCTAGTACTTGATATCCAGCGATGGCTTCGACTAAGCGATCAATCGAGGGTAGAGGGTGGCTATCTTTGGGGCAGCAATCGTTCAGGTTGGTGAAATCAATGCACATTCTCCACTTCCCGTCTGGCTTCTTGACCATAACTGGGTTAGCTATCCATTCAGGGTACTGTACTTCTTCGATTATATGGGCTTTTAGTAGCTTATCTACTTCCTCCCCGATGGCTTCAACTCGGTCTAATGCAAAGATGCGTCGCTTCTGCTTTATAGGCTTTTGCGCTGGGTTGATGTTTAGATAATGTTCCGCCAGGTGAGCATTGGTATCCCACGAGAAGACATCTATGTATTGGTTGAGAAGATCTCGAGTTCTGGTTTTTATCTCGAGGGGTAGGAGAGTTCCAACTTCGACGGTTCCTGAGTCTCCGAGTTGCATCGGCTCGGATTCGGAATACTTAGCTGGTTCAAGATCCTCCTCTTCCAGTTCTCTGATAGCATGAATGGTGCAAATTGGGCTAATTGTTGGTCACCTCGGACCATGGCTATCCCTTGGTTTGTAGGGAATTTCATTGCCAGGTGGTACGGGGACCATATGGCTTTTGCTTGGCACATCCACGGTCGTCTGAGGATGACGTTGTATGGCACCCTGGAGTCAATTATTGCAATGACACAGCGGAGGGTCATGCTCCGAGGACCGTCTTCAACTCGTACTGGCAAGATAATCTCTCCCAAAGGGATAACGGGATTGCCAATAAACCCCGAGATTGGGTTAGTAGGTACGAGATTGTTTTGTTTAACCATAACTGCTTGTAACAACTGAGAAACATGATCTCCACCTCACTTCCCCCGTTCACTAGAACTCTCTTAATCACGTTGTGATTTATGGTGACCGTAATCACTAGAGGATCTGAATGGGGGAACTGGTTAGGAACTGCATCTTCCGACGAAAAGGCTACGGTTCCATCCCGGCGAGATCCTTTGCTCTCCCATTCCCAGGGAGAGGCTTCCTTTGGCGATCGGTGTATGCCGTTGATGTTCCTTCCTGCTCCTTGGTTGGCGGTCCTGTTTATCTCGTCGTGGTTGTGGAGGTGGTTGGCGTTGGCGCTTCTTAGTCTTGTCGAGGCTGTAAAACGGATTCGTGTGCTCCCACAGAGGTTTTCAACCGGATCAGTCATGAGTCTGAAGGTCGTTTAGATCAAGATCGACACGCGGGTCCCACCGGACGTGCCAAATTGATGGATGTCTGGAACCCGCACTTGATCACGAACCCAGCTCACGAACCTACCTGCAAGACAAAGGCTCAGGTGTCCCGAGGATAGACACTCTGATGCTCAAGTTAGTATGTGCGTAAGGCGTATTGTGTATGAGATAGTAGATAGAAAAGGTGTACCAAACCTTTGGTATTTATATGGCTACAACCCGTAGATCACCAAGATATATAATTATGGTATGAATACAACTCTTACGAAGATAACAGTTGTATTACCATGTATAGAAGAAGTGTATTTCGGCCATGGCTGTGTTTACCATTTTTGAGAGATGTATATTCCTTGTAAAACATTCATGATATACGCATTCCTTATAAGGATTAGGATTGATGGACCCGTGGATCCATCCTCCGTGTATCTCGAGCCCAGGACCTTTCTCGGACCCTGGTCCAAGACTGAATGAGGTCCAGAATACTAACCATGGACTTATCAGCTTCCAAGAGATGTAGATGAAAAGCTCGCAACGCCAGGATAAAATAGAGGTGGAATTAAAGACCTTACTTGTCGGAGAAGCAGGATCAACTGCGCACAGGCACGGCCGGTGACCGGACGGTGATGGAATCGAAGATCTTACTTGTCGGAGAAGCAGGATCAACTGCGCACAGGCACGGCCGGTGACCGGACATCGGTGGAATTGAAGACCTTACTTGTCGAAGAAGCAGGATCAACTGCGCACGAGCACGGCCGGTGACCAAATGGCGGAGGAATTGAAGTGTGAGCTCAAGATCATCATAGAGGCTAGTATGTCAGTGCAGAAAGACCAGCTACAATTCCAAGAGCTAATGCGCAAGCAGTTCCAAGAGATGATGCATGCAATCCGGATGGAGAAAGGTTCAACGTATGCCGAAGTTGGAGCTCCGGTGAATTCAGGACAGAATTCCCCACCATTGGTGCAAGGTACTAATACTACTGATCCTCAGTTTGAGGTTACCAACCATAATTTGAGAGGATCTCTATCTGCTGTTACCAATAGGAATGTGCTGAATATTGATGCTAGGAACTTCAATTCTGAGCCTAGACCTAGACCTGTTGATACAGTAAATTTTGGTCAATTTGATCCTAAAAATGTACTGCGCACTGAAATGCATGACCCTAGGGTTAACAGAAATGAACTAGGCTAGATTTGCTCAGTTTGTTAATCTGATATGAGAAAGAATTGGTATTAATCTCCAATGTTTCTGTTTCAGGCTGGAAGTAATCACAACTCTTTGTTGCGACCAATATCTCCATTAA
Organism: Sherardia arvensis; assembly: GCA_948330725.1. NCBI lineage: Eukaryota > Viridiplantae > Streptophyta > Magnoliopsida > Gentianales > Rubiaceae > Sherardia > Sherardia arvensis. The sequence goes on from OX415244.1 coordinate 15,953,268, forward strand.
ATTGAGAGAGAAAAGAAAAGTGATGGTTACAAATAGAGTGAAAACCCCAGTGTTTATTCACACCAATCATGGTACACAAGTCCTTGTTCATGTTTCCGCAAGCGGTGCCGCAAAACGTTTCAAAAGTAAGTCATTGATTTGCACTTCACTTTATTTCTGTGTTTTATTTCCCATAACTTATTTATATGATTTTGATCATCATATATTCAGAAAAATTCCAAAGGGCTCATTATTCATATTATCAAAAGTTTGGAAAGGTTAATGTTGATAGATTACAGGTTTTTTTTCTTCTTCTCCTTTTTTGAATGAAGTAGTTTCACAAGCGATTTCCCACGTCGTTAAATGGGACTCCGCAAGATCAAAATAATATTTATAAATCACCTACAACTTCTAACTACTAGAAAGTAGATAGTGGGAAGTAGGGGCCGAACCACAAGGAGAAGGGACTTGTAAGAGTGTTTTAAAGTAGAAAATAAGTATACTTATATATTATATAGAAAGCAATGTAAATATGGGGGGGTTTTGAGATTGGTTTTTGTTACACTACGAAAGGAAACTAAACTATCAATAGCTAAGTTAAGGGGAAGATTCTAAGATTATGAGGCCTTGGGAGGCAAATGACTTCAATTTCCAACTATCGACTTATCACCGAGCAAATGCAATTACAAGGAAGTTTAGACCATTTGTCAAGGATGAAAGCATCATATTCTCTCGAATGTAACTAGAGAGGATGATAACACCACTCAAAAGCTCTCATTGTTGATTCACCTAGATGATAACATCATAGATAACTCAACAATGGTATTAGGATTAGAGAGAGACAAACTTACTCACACACCCGCAATAGCGAGAGTATACAAATAAGACATTTGATAATTAGCAAGAACCAAGACGATGATAGCATATATGTCTCGACTCCTACGTTGCTACTTAATGATATTGGAATGAACGATAGCGTTCTACCCACAAATCTAGCTATTCGTTGATAACAATCATACGTTAAAATGGAATCTTCAACACAAGTATACAATCACATATTAGGAGGACCAATGATAACATTCAATCCTTACCTAAACACATAATTGATTAATCATGCAAGTTCATAAGATTTCCACTTCTAACAACTCATATTTATCATGGCATTCCTTAACTACAATCACACAACAAGGGGAAGAACTTTGCATCACTCAACCCCTTCCATAGTCATTAATCTAACAACTAGAGATTACACTACCATTATGCTAAGTCACCATCATCATCACACTAAATTACTCTAACCAGGCTAACCTAATTAATGACTATGGAGCATGCAATTCATATAAAACACAAAGCCCATAACAAATAAAGCAAGATTGAACAACATTCATGCTCAAGAATTCAAGTTCATCAAATGATAATCCAAATCTCAAGTTTAAGCATACAAGGCCCTCAAAGTTTCAAGGGAATGAATTCAAATGCTCCCAAGGATCAAACTAAGCTATACTACAATACATGGGATCAAACTACTAATCACTAGGGGTTCTACATGGTGTGTGGCCGTTTTTGCTCTTGGAGGGGATAAGGGGTATTTATAGAATGCAGTGCACGGGTCGAGCGGCACTCCGCGCACTTTTGTGAAGGGCCGCGCACTTTAACCGTTGATCTAATTTGCATCTTATAGTAGTCCATTTCGAAGCTCTTGATGAGAGGAATCCAATGGTATGATCCATGTGCTCTAATTCCTTTTCAAACATTTCCAAAAGTTTCAAAATGTTAGTGCATCACTTGTTCTTCAAAATGTAACTTTGACAAGTTTCGCTTTAAAGCTCCTTACTTTGCACCGAATGCTACCCAAATTAGATCTCAAATGTCATAAAACAAGATTATATTTAGGGCTCATCAAATACCCCCACACTTAAACCTTTCTCGTCCTCGAGAAAGAACAATTAAAGTCTAAGTGCATACTCCTATCAATTTCACAACAAGACATTTGAGACCTTTACAAAATACAAACTTTCCTTAAGATGAAAATACAAGAATCATGTCTCATATCCTAATCCTAATGAAAGTTCTACCCAACCCCCAATATCATCATAAAGTAAAGAGTGTGCCAAAATTACAAGTACAATGCACAATAATTTCCATGACACAACCCTACCCCAAAGAAATCACAAAATATAACACAAAAGTACATCAAAATGAGACCATAGCAACATGAGCAAGTTTACCTCTCCTTTTGCCTATGCGCCTTTCGGTTTTCACATAGCCACTCTTTCTTTCTTTTTTTACTTTTCTTTTTCTTTTTTTTTCTTTTTTTTATACTCTCCTTTTGCCTAGGATGTAACCTAGCCTCTCATTTTTCCACACACTCTCATTTTACCTAGGATGTAACCTAGCCTCTCATTTTTCGCACACTCTCCTTTTGCCTAGGTTATACCTAGCCTCTCTTTACGCACACTCTCCTTTTGCCTAGGTTATACCTAGCCTCTCATTTTTCCACACAAGCCTCTCACTTTTGCCTAGGCCTTGTTAATGTTTTGACCTATCCGGGCTTTTCACTCGTTTTTCTTTTCAAAACAAATTCTTTAAAAGAAGTACACATTTATACAATAGAGCGAAGCAAAACATGGATACTAAGCCCTCCCCCACACTTAGGCTAAACATTGTCCTCAATGTTAAAAGAACAAACAAATAATAACACAGGGAAGGGAATGATTCAGCAATTCATTCAGTCACCACTAATAGTACCACCTTACCAAGCAATAATTCTAGCACAACAACTATTAGTGGCGGCAAGCCGATGCAAAGCATATTCAAAAACATAGCTGAAATAATCACAAATCCTCACACAATACAGTTGGGAGAATAGAAAATACCTAGTACTGTGATATGCAGGTAGCGGGTGTGGGATACGCCGGTTCAGTGCTCAAGTAGATGGCAGCATACGTGGAGTGATGGTGGCGGATTGGAGCAGATGGTGGCTGGCAAACAGAAGCCGCGGTTGGGAAACGGCGGAGATGGGCACGCCAATGATGATGGGTGGTCTGACGGCATCGGTTTCGGGGACATAGCGACGGGGGCTTCGCGACGCAGATGGTGGCGAGCAGTGGTGGCGGAATGTTGACGGCGGTGAAATGGAGCCGGATATTGATCGCGACGGTCAGGGTCGGCCGGCGATGGGTGGAGATGGTGATGACTGAGACTGGTGGCGGCGACTAGGTTGGTGGCTGGTGGCGAGGACAAGACGGGGATGGTGGGAGAAGATGATGTCGGTGGACAGAGGCATCACCGTGGGGTCGGGTATGGAGTGGTGTGAGGGAGATCGGTGATGGTGACTGATTGGTGGAGTTGCGCGTCGGAGATGGTTGGAGTTGCAGAGGTGCAGATCGTCGGAGGTACAGAGGAGAAGGGTGGTGGCGGGGCGGCGTGATGGAGGCTGAGCAGTGGTGGGGCAGATCCAGGCGCGGTGGCGGGGGTGGGGACTCGACCAATTCCGGCGGCGGAGATCGGTTGGATGGTGTCCATAGAGTATGGTGGTCCGCCGCGGTGGTGCGGTGGAGCTGTGGTGGAAAGGTGATGTCGGTAGTGAAGGGATGGAGAATTTAGGAGGAAAGTTTGTGTGGATAGGATATGTGTGGAGAGGGAGAGGTTTTTTTTTTTAAGTATAGGAAGTGTAGAGCCCAAGCAGTGGTAAGGGCAGTCTCCAAAGGCCCGTGCAATTATAAGGGGAAATCACCCTCCAGGAAATTCCGCGCAGCCCGCGCGGCACTAGACGCACTATTTTTCTGATTAACAAAGGCCCGCGCGGTACTTTTTTTTTTTTTGATAAAAATTCCATTCCCCTTTGCGTCCAAATTTCCTGCATCAAAACACTACCAAAGTGTAAAATCTTATAAACAAACGAAAAATCAAATAAACTAAAAATAAGCATCTTTTTTTTTAAATTTTTTATAAGCACCTAAAAGAGGGGAAAAAGAAAAAGGAAATCATGGAGCTACGATCAAAATCAGTTTATTTAACGTCATCGACACGACATAGGAGGTTCATCCCAATGGTACAATGGGTGCCTCAAGAGAAACTACGTATTTTTAAGATCGTCGTCACGACCCTAATGTTATTCAAATAACAAAAGATTAAAATCCCTCACCCTCACATAGAAAGTAAAGGAAAGTTGAGGAAGTTTAAGAGGAGGATTGTATGGTTGAAGTTTTGGAGGAGTAGGGATAATTGGAAGTATGTATATATATGGCTTCCTAATCTCCTCTAAAACTAATGGAAGTGGTGGAATTGGTAGTATGGGAGGAGGTGGTGAAAACAACGGTGATGGTAAATATTCAAGAACAACCACCTCACTCTCTACTTCAATAGATTCAAAAACCAACTCCTCATCCCATTGAACTTCTTCCTCATACAAAGAGGTGATTTCACTCACCGAAGTACTTGGAATAGGTTCTATGTGGGATGGTAATTCTTCAGACAATCTACTTGACTCCTCTAATGGTTTGGGAAGTTGGGGAATTTGTGTATTTTGTAGAGGTGAGGATGACAATGGTGATGGTAAAAATTCAAGAATAGCGGTCATCTCCTTCTCTAATTTACTTGAGTCAACACACAACTCCTCATGCCATTGAACTTCTTTCTCATACATAATGGTGGGATCACTCACCAAAATATTTGTATTAAGTTCCATTAGGGATGACTCTTCCTCTAAAGATTGAGCTACCAAGAGCTTTACCTCTAAGGCCATTTCATGCATTCGCCTCTCAAGATTTTCAAAACGCCGATTTCTTTCATCATCTATCGGATCTTGCTCTTGAGGCATATCCCAACAAGGTGGGGGCATTTCTTGGTACTCATAGGGTTGGTTTTCATCTAGATATCCATAATTAAAATGATCACTCCCTTGTGGCTCATAAGAATTGTAGTATGGATTATATCTTTCTTGAGTTTGAAAACCAACTCTCTTCTCATTATAGCACTTATCATGATAGTCACTTTGGTATAAAGAACCAAAAGACATTTCATTATTGTAGTGCTCATCTCTCGAATCAACATAACAAGCCTCGTGGTAATAATTTAAACTATATACATCACACGAGCTTGTCAAATTATTCCTAATCCTTTCCTCATTAAAGGAAAGGAATTCTATGTAATCTTTCCTACTTACAGTAAACATAATATTAAAGTTTCAAATTTGTAGTGCAAGAGTTCTAGATCGGTACACACTACAAGTGGTGTCGTCCACAAAAGTACTCAAGCAATACACACTTCAAGAAAATAGAAAGTTTTTTTTTTTTTGAAAAACTACAAATAGAAATACAATCTACGATGAAAGACAAAATACGCCTTCTCCCCAGCAGCAGCGCCAATTTTGACAAGCGATTTCCCACGTCGTTAAATGGGACTCCGTGAGATCAAAATACTATTTATAAATCACCTACAACTTCTAACTACTAGAAAGTAGATAGTGGGAAGTAGGGGTCGAACCACAAGGAGAAGGGACTTGTAAGAGTGTTTTAAAGTAGAAAATAAGTATACTTATATATTACATAGAAAGCAATGTAAATATTGAGGGGGGGGGGTGGTTTGAGATTGGTTTTTGTTACACTACGAAAGTAAACTAAACTATAAATAGCTAAGCTAAGGGGGAGATTCTAAGATTATGAGGCCTTGGGAGGCAAATGACTTCAATTTCCAACTATCGACTTATCACCGAGCAAATGCAATTACAAGGAAGTTTAGTCCATTTGTCAAGGATGAAAGCATCATATTCTCTCGAATGTAGCTACAGAGGATGATAACACCACTCAAAAGCTCTCATTGTTGATTCACCTAGATGATAACATCATAGATAACTCAACAATGGTATTAGGATTAGAGAGAGACAAACTTACTCACACACCCGCAATAGCGAGAGTATACAAATAAGACATTTGATAATTAGCAAGAACCAAGACGATGATAGCATATATGTCTCGACTCCTACATTGCTACTTAATGATATTGGAGTGAACGATAACGTTCTACCCACAAATCTAGCTATTCGTTGATAACAATCATACGTTAAAATGGAATCTTCAACACAAGTATACAATCACATATTAAGAGGACCAATGATAACATTCAATCCTTACCTAAACACATAATTGATTAATCATGCAAGTTCATAAGATTTCCACTTCTAACAACTCATATTTATCATGGCATTCCTTAACTACAATCACACAACAAGGGGAAGAACTTTGCATCACTCAACCCCTTCCATAGTCATTAATCTAACAACTAGAGATTACACTACCATTATGCTAAGTCACCATCATCATCACACTAAATTACTCTAACCAGGCTAACCTAATTAATGACTATGGAGCATGCAATTCATATAAAACACAAAGCCCATAACAAATAAAGCAATATTGAACAACATTCATGCTCAAGAATTCAAGTTCATCAAATGATAATCCAAATCTCAAGTTTAAGCATACAAGGCCCTCAAAGTTTCAAGGGAATGAATTCAAATGCTCCCAAGGATCAAACTAAGCTATACTACAATACATGGAATCAAACTACTAATCACTAGGGGTTCTACATGGTGTGTGGCCGTTTTTGCTCTTGGAGGGGATAAGGGGTATTTATAGAATGCAGTGCACGGGCCGCGCGGCACTCCGCGCACTTTTGTGAAGGGCCGCGCACTTTAACCGTTGATCTGATTTGCATCTTATAGTAGTCCATTTCGAAGCTCTTGATGAGAGAAATCCAATGGTATGATCCATGTGCTCTAATTCCTTTTCAAACATTTCCAAAATCAAGTTTCAAAATATTAGTGCATCACTTGTTCTTCAAAATGTAACTTTGACAAGTTTAGCTTTAAAGCTCCTTACTTTGCACCAAATGCTACCCAAATTAGATCTCAAATGTCATAAAACAAGAGTATATTTGGGGCTCATCATAGTTTTTCTAGAATTGTAAGTTGAAACGCTTGTGGTTATTATAGGTCAAGCACAAGAGTAAATTCAGTGGCGTTTAGTGCTTTTATGACCTCAGTGAATCTAGTCCTGTAGACTATGTCTTAGGAGGAGATGACCGATGTCTTTACATTGAGGCATCCAAATCAAGTAGGTTTTTCTGTGACTTCTGAGATTTCTTTTTGGATGAATACATCACTGATATTATGAATTATTTTGCATAACTAGAAGATGAGAGATTGAAGAAGAGAAGAAAAGAGAAAAATTCGGTAGATAAGTATTGCGAATTGGCATGTGAAAAATGTGGTTCAAAGGAAAATGATGAGGAGGTGATGCTAAAATGTTATGGATGTCAAAAAGGTTTCCACCTGAAATGCCTAATGCCTATTCTTGCTCACATCCCAAGTGACAAATGGTATTGCCAAGTTTGCATTTTCCAAGTGCATAAATCAAGTAAGATAACAAAACGCTTAATTCATTGATTATTCTTATTAAAAATGTAAGGCTTGGCATATGATGTGCATGCATGTGATTTCGCTCTCAGTCATGAAGATATTATGCACTTTTTTGGTGTTACGGACTGTATGAAACCACCAAAGAAATGTGTGTCAACTAAAGGTACATTTTAATCATATTTTTCACATTATGTATGATTCTTTTATATGCTTTAATCGATTTTATCATTAATTTATATTCTTTATTTCAATCATTACACATTATTGTTCTATATTGTAGGTTCAAGAAAGCGACAAGGTGTGGTGATGTGTAAGAAGAAGCCGATGAAACTATAGCCTTGCGTACCATCTAAGGAATGAGTCAGCGCTTGGAGCAAAGGGCATCTCTTGCTTCTGCTATGATGACACTGAATATAGCATTCACTCTGTAGCTTAATTACGCAAAGTACATGGCTTCTAAATCAGCCAATGATCCCGAACTTGAAATTATAGGCATGCAGGTTTGGTATTCATTTTATGCATCCTTGCTAAAAATCATTTTTAATGATTTTATACTTTCAAATATGTCACACCATCATATTTTTTAGGAACTTTCAAAAAAAGATCAAGATACACTAAATCAAATTCATGATATGGGTGCAAGAGGATTGTTAGCGCCACTTATTATTGTATATGATTCAGTTGAAGGGTATATGTCTAACAATGATCTCTAATAAAAAAATTGTCGTTAACCATCAATATTTTTTGAATGCTAAATGACTAAACCATGAATTGAACAGGTATACAGTAGAGGCAGGGGCTCCCATTAAGCACATGACACTTATTGCAGAGTATGCTGGTGATGTGGACTATTTGAGCAATCGAGAACATGATACTTGTGATAGTCTTATGACTCTTCTTTCATCCAAAAAGAAAGAAGAGATTTTAGTCATATGCCCTGATAAGCGCGGAAATATAGCTCGGTTCATAAGTGGCATAAACAACCAGTCACTGTGAGCCTACAATCCCTTATTCTTTCACATTTTATCTTCTATTCTCTTATTTTTTTGAATTTTATTTAAAGTTGAAGCATAAATCTCATAGGTGTTAAAAATTGTTCAAATGTTTTCAAGGAGAGAAAGAAGAAGATCAATTTAAAGTGTGTAAGGTATAACATAGAACATGAATGCAAAGTTCTTATGGTTGCGACTCGTAAAATTGCTAAGGGGGAGAGGTTATACTATGACTATAATGGATATGAAAATGAATACCCTACTCATAACTTTGTTTAGGTTTGGATGCATGTAGACTAGTAAAGAGTAAAGATATTTTTGGCTTACAAGGCTCTTGATAGAACTTTGTGTCAATCCTTGTTCATTTTGAGTATCTTACTATTCTAGTAAGATATGATGTTTTTTCTTTATGAAATTTGGAAACCTTTTGCTTACTCAAATAGTTTTGGCCAGCTTCAACTTGTAGATCTGTATCACTACTTTAAAAAAAAAAGTAATAATGAAATTCAATGATGTGCTTCAGTGCTTGTTATGCAAGAAATTACTAAGCTTCTTAAATTTTTTTTCTTATAAAAGCATATGCATGATTCTAATGTGATTCTCGATGGTCTGTTTTTGTAACAGTAATAGGTGTGATTGACGGAGATATGTTATATGTTGGGAGAATGTTAGTCCAGCCCAAATCCGTATACCTTATGAAAAAAGAATTATCTCTTTTATTACTTGGAAAAAAATAAAGAAAAGTATATAAAGAGATTTAGGGTTTTCTTGTGGATACATGAGACGAAATACAAGAATACAGAGAGAGGAAAAATAAGGGTTTTAGAGGAGTTTGAAAAATCCCGTTTTATGTGAGTAGTTCTGTTTTGGAGATCTGATCGAGGGGCAAACATAGTCCGATTTCGCTGATATTTTGTCAGCGCGTTTGTGACTCTTGAAGTTTCGTTCTGAACGGTTGGATCGTCAGTGTGTGCTCTGATTTAGGAGTTATAGCAGCTCGAAGTACAGCCTTATTATTTGGTGATATCTTGCACCTTTTATTCTCTTGTTCTTATTGATGATGCTTGTGGTGGATTGTAACCCTTTGTAGACTGATTGGGGTTTGTTTCCCTCATTTTATCATAATAAGAGAGAATAGGTGGACGCCTCCAGTCTCGTGGTTTTTACTCTTCACACCGAAGAGGTTTTCCACGTATAAATCGATGTGTTCATTGTCTTTATTTTCCCGTTGGCTGGTTTTATATATCTTCATCGCTGGTAGCTTTTATGATTGTGTTTAGAATATTGGTTGGTTGTTTTGTCGTGTCCTTGTTGTGGTGTTTTGAGTTTTATCTCTTCCGCTACGCCCCAACAATTGGTATCTAGAGCTTTGGTTCACTTTGGCGTAATCATGGATTTTGGTGGAAGTAGTTCTATGATTAAGTTGACATCAACCAACTATTCTATTTGGAGACCTATGATGGAAGATTTGTTGTACTGCAAGGACTTGTATGATCCGGTTGCAGTGACTGTTGCTGCAGACAACAATAGTACATCCAAGCCTACTAAACCGGAAAAATTGTCTGATCCTGAATGGGTCAAGTTAAAGAGGAAAAAATTGGGGACTATTAGACAGTGGATTGGTATCAGCATATTCAATCATGTCTCTCAAGAGTCTGACCCATATGTTTTGTGGAAGAAACAGGAAGGTCTTTATGAAAGGAAGACCGCTCATAATAAGTCTTCTTTGATCAAGAAACTTGTTAATTTGAAGTTGAAAGCTGGTAAGTATGTGTCTGAGCATTTGAGTGACTTCCAGAATATTATTAACAAATTGATTATTATGAAGATAAATCTTGATCCTGAATTGCAAGCTTTATTTTTGTTGAGCTCTTTGCTTGATAGCTGGGAGACTTTGGTGGTGACGCTTAGTAACTCTGCTCCAGATGGTGTTCTTTATGTGGATGTTATCAAGGATAGCATGTTTAATGAATAACTACGTAGAAGAGAGATGGGAGTTGATCAATCGCAAGCGCTTGTTGTTGAAACTCATGGTCGTGGAAGAAGCAAGAGTAGAGGTCCGAAAGGGCGAGGCAAGTCGAAGAACAGGTCTAAGTCCCGAGATGGGAAAGAGCCATTTATTTGTCACTATTGCAGCAAGCTTGGTCACATTGCAAAGCATTGCTACAGGAGGAAGAAAGAGCAAGGGAAGAAGAACGCTTCATCTAACGATGGAGGTGATACATCTACTGCGGCGGTTGTTTCTGATGATGATGATGAAGGAGTGTCTCTGGTTTGTTCTGCTGGAGAGTGTCATCATGTCGATGGTTCAGATACTGAATGGTTAATCGATTCAGGAGCTTCTTCACTGTGTATTCAAAGAGGAGTACTTTATGAATTACCAAGCTGAAAGTTTTGGTAGTGTGAAAATGGGAAACAAAAGCACTGCAGATGTTATTGGTAAAGGCGACATTCATGTGAGGACAAGTGTTGGTTGCCAGCTGATTTTGAAGAACGTGCGCCATGTACCTGATTTGCGGCTTAACCTGTTATCAGCTAGTACACTTGATCGTGAAGGATATCACCACTTCTTTGGAGATAGTAAGTGGAGGTTGTCTAAGGGCTCAATCATTACTGCTCGGGGTGATTTATGTTGCAGTCTCTACAAGACGTATTTGACTGTTTGTCATGATGAGCTGAATGTCGTTGAAGATAAGAGTTCTCCGAATTTATGGCATCAAAGGTTGGGACACATGAGTGATAAAGGGCTGAAACTTCTAGCAGGTAAATCTTATATTCCTGTGAATTCTAGTGTTTCTCTTAACCCTTGTGATCACTGTTTAGCTGGAAAATAGCATAGAGTTTCTTTCTCTGGTAAATCTACTAAGAGAGAAGAAAAGTTGGAGTTGATTCACTCTGACGTATGTGGTCCTTTGGATGTTGAGTCACTTGGTGGAAATCGTTACTTTGTGACTTTTATTGATGATGCTACTCGGAAGACTTTGGTGTATATGATGAAGACCAAAGGAGAAGTGTTTGAAATTTTTATAAAATTTCATGCCATGGTTGAAAGGGAGACGGAGAAAAAGGTTAAATGTCTTCATTCCGATAATGGTGGAGTATACACTTCGAATGAGTTTAGAAGTTATTGTATTGAGCACGGTATTAGGCATGAGAAGACGGTGCCTGGAACTCCGCAACACAATGGTACTGCTGAAAGAATGAATAGAACCATTGTTGAGAATGTTAGATGCATGCTGAAAATGTCTAATCTTTCTAAGTCATTTGGGGCTGAGGCGGTTCAATGTGCTGTTTATTTGATTAATCGATCTCCATCGATTCCTTTGTGTTATGAAATTCTCGAGAAAGCTTGGAAGGGGCGTGTTCCTTCATATAAGCATCTTAGAGTGTTTGGATGCAAGCAGATGCTCATGTGCCTAAGGAGCAAAGACCGAAGCTTGATTCGAAGACCAATCCTTGTGTGTTTGTTGGATATGGTGATGAAGAGTACGGTTTTAGAATTTATGATCCCAAGAAGAAGACAGTTGTATGAAGTAGAGATGTGGTGTTTTTTGAGCACGAAATTGGTGCTGATCTTCTGAGTACCAGGTACAACTCTAACTCAGATTTGTCATTTGATTACACTGATGTTTCTGCTACTTCTAGTCCTGTTAATCAGCCACCGACTGAGGATGTTGAAGACGTTCAACATGAGGCTGATGCACCTGAAGGTGGTGACGAAGTTCCTCAGAATGAGGATGAAGGGATTCATGAGCAGGGGGAGCAACCTACCCCTGAAGTACCGCAAGTACAGCTTCGAAGGTCCAGTAGAGGACATATTCCGAATACGAAATATTCGCCTGATCAGTATATTCTTATTACCTCGGATGAGGAGCCTGAGAATTTTCATGATGTTGTGTCTCATAAAGACAAGTAATTGTGGGTTGAGGCAATGAAAGATGAAATGGATTCCTTGAAGAAGAATGATACTTATGATCTGGTGAAAGCTCCTAAAGGAAAGAAAGTCTTGAGAAACCGATGGGTTTTTAAACTCAAGAAAGATGGTGATAAGGTTGTGAAGTACAAGGACAGGTTTGTGGTCAAAGGATGCAACCAGAAGAAAGGCGTCGATTATGGCGAGATCTTCTCACCGGTCGTCAAGATGACTTCGATTCGTATTGTGCTGGGTTTGGCTGCAAGACTTAACCTGGAGTTGGAGCAACTTGATGTGAAAACTGCGTTCTTGCATGGCGATTTGCAAGAAGAAATTTATATGATGCAGCCTGAAGGTTTTGAAGTTAAGGGGAAGGAGAATCATGTTTGCAAGCTGAAGAAGAGTCTTTATGGGCTGAAGCAAGCACCTAGGCAGTGGTATCTTAAATTTGATTCGTTTATGAAGAGCACTGGCTACAAACGAACTCAAGCTGATCCTTGTGTCTATTTCAGAAAATTCCCCGGAGGTAACTTCATTATTCTGCTTTTATATGTTGATGACATGTTGATTGTTGGTCAAGATAGCAGGATGATTAATGATTTGAAGAAAGCGTTGTCCAAGTCGTTTGATATGAAAGATTTGGGTCCAGCAAAGCAAATCTTAGGCATGGAGATTGTTCGCGATAGAAAAAGCTGGAAAGTTGTGGTTATCACAGGAGAAGTATATTGAACATGTGCTTGAAAGGTTCAATATGAAGAATGCTAAGCCTGTTAGTGCACCTTTGGCATCTCATTTCAGATTGAGTAAGAAAGACTGTCCTAAGACAGAGAAGGAGAAAGAAAGTATGTCTTCTATTCCTTATTCATCTGTTGTTGGTTCTTTGATGTATGCTATGGTTTGTACTAGGCCATACATTGCACATTTTGTTGGTGTGGTTAGTAGATATTTATCCAATCCGGGTAAGGTTCACTGGAATACAGTGAAGTGGATTCTTAGATATTTGCGTGGTACTTCCAAGTTGAGCTTATGTTTTGGAAGTGGCAATGTTGTTCTTGAAGGTTATACTGATTCTGATATGGCTGGAGATATGGATGGAAGAAAGTCTACCTCATGTTATTTGTTTACTTTTTCGGGGGGAGTCATCTCATGGCAGTCCAAGCTACAAAAATGTGTAGCATTGTCAACAACTGAGGCAGAGTACATCGCAGCTGTGGAAGCAGGTAAAGAACTGTTATGGTTGAAGAGATTCCTTCAAGAATTAGGTTTGAAGCAAGAGAATTATGTTGTGCTTTGTGATAGTCAAAGTGCTATTGATCTGAGCAAGAATTCCATGTATCATGCTCGTACCAAACACATTGATGTGAGATATCATTGGTTACGAGATGTTATTGAGGAGAAACTTATGAAGTTGAAGAAAGTCCACACAGATAAGAATGTTGCTGATATGTTGACGAATGCAATCCCTGGAGTTAAAGTTGAGCTTTGTGGTAAGCTCGCCGGGATGAGCTTCAAGTGATTGTCATGCACTTGTATCTTCCCCATGTTTGGCTGGAGGGGGAGATTGTTGGGAGAATGTTAGTCCAGCCCAAATCCGTATACCTTATGGAAAATGAATTATCTCTTTTATTAATTGGAAAAGAATAAAGAAAAGTATATAAAGATGTTTAGGGTTTTCTTGTGGATACGTGAGACGAAATACAAGAATACAGAGAGAGGAAAAATAAGGGTTTTAGACGAGTTGGAAAAATCCCGTTTTTTGTGAGCGGTTCTGTTTTGGAGATCTAGTCGAGGGGCAAATATAGTCCGATTATGCTGAAATTTTGTCAGCGCGTTCGTGACTCTTGAGGCTTCGTTCTGAATGGTTGGATCGTCAGTGTGTGCTCTGGTTTGGGAGTTATAGCAGCTCGAAGTACAGCCTTATTATTTGGTGATATCTTGCACCTTTTATCATCATGTTCTTATTGATGATGCTTGTGGTGGGTTGTAACCCTTTGTAGACTGATTGGGGTTTGTTTCCCTCATTTTATCATAATAAGAGAGAATAGATGGACGCCTCCAGTCCCGTGGTTTTTATTCTTCACACCGAAGAGGTTTTCCACGTATAAATCGTTGTGTTCTTTGTCTTTATTTTTCCGTTGGCTGGTTTTATATATCTTCATCGCTGGTAACTTTTATGATTGCGTTTAGAATATTGGTTGATTGTTTTGCCGTGTCCTTATTGTGGTGTTTTGAGTTTTATCTCTTCCGCTACGCCCCAACATTATAAACAACACGAAATGACTATGACTTCACGAGTTGGTCGTATTTTAGCTTAAAAGTTGTAGAACAGCTGATAAACCCACATGTATCCCTTCATTTCTTAGTAATCAGCTTTTCAAAATTAAGAAAGTGGAATGTAAGCCCCAAACATAAAAGTGATTTTAGCTGTTCAAAACTAATTTTTATATTAATAAAAAAACTATAGCTTCTTTCCAAAAATAAAAATAAAATAACTATAGCTGTTATTGAGTTCACTCGCATTCAATCTCCATATACCAGAACATTCATTACACCATTCTGAATTCAATATTTTCACCAACATAGACCAAGCTAGAGTGAAGAGGAAGACTTGAACTACTGAAATTCTAGCTTATATGTAGACATTTACACACAACCATCCCAGTAAACATGTATGAAGACCTGCTGCCATGCCCATGTGCTCCTGCAAAGGCCTTGTTTTTATCCTTCATGTAATAAAAGTTGTATGTTAATCTACATACATTTTGGGCTACATTAACAGATGTAATTAAGGGCCTCAGGATGCCCTCGGTTTGCTGAGATTCTTATCATGTGGCGATGGGCGCAGGGACAATGAAGAGGCTGTGGCATGATAGGATGAAGATGCTAGCTGAGCAAGTGCAGGCACAGCACCACCTGCAAATAAATTGAATCCAAAACAAATAAGTCTGTTGTGCTCATAAGTGCTACACAGTCAAAATAAGATCTTTGATATCTGCAATCTTCATTGCAGCAAAAGCTGCAGAATATGAATATAAGACCTTTAAAATTCTATTTGCAAGGAGTAGACGTATTTTATCCATCTGCATTATTTCCAGTGTAGGCAGTACCCATACGGAAAGTATATTTTCCATTCGTATTGCTATTGTATTGACTACTTAATTAATTAATTCCTTCAATGGTCTGGTGAAGGAGAGAGTAATTCAAGTAAAATATAGAGTCTACACTTAAACTTCAGAGGCTTAATTGGTGGTTATTTAAACAATAACAATGAAATGCCTCACTACATGTTCCATGGGGACACGATGAAGATTGAAGAATCAAGAATGGGTGTTCAAGTTTGAGCATTTACACAGCCTTACTAGTTGCAGCTTCTCTGGCCCACAAGGTTTTTAAGATGAACTAAATAAGTTAAGAAAAACTTTTGATCTGCAGAATATTAATATTTGAGGGAAGAACTCAAATGATCATGTGCTGTAGGTAGAGCCACATAACTCCCTGCTTCAATAAACTTAATTATTTGTTACTAACTCCAAGATTTGGAGTGGGAGTGTCAACCCTGAAGAAAAGACTAATATAACAGGGCTTAAAGTGCTAAATTTCCCAAGCTTGGCTAGACTGGACATTACCACTGCTAGTATAGCCAGCACCAGTGGAATATATTATATGTGTCAGCTTTTGACATCTTGAGCTTATGATAATCTCTCTTTATAGTTCAAACAAAAAGGAAAATTTAAAAAAGGGAAGGCCTAAAGGTTTACAAACCCTCGGAAGAGAAGGCTAACCTGCTAAACCAGCACATGCTGAAGAGAATATAATGACTGGTGGTGCCTGTAACATAAGGATAAATCTCTTGAATACTTTCTAACCAAAAAATGCAGCAGCATGGGAGGAAAATGTAAAACAAAAGGAAAAGGCAGCAAACAATGTTAAGCACTCACGCCAATGAGAATGTGCAACCACATGGGTCCTTTAATTCTCTTTTGAACTACAGGCATAACTGAAAAAAGAGAACATGTCAAATGAATCACAGTTTGTAGAAAGCATTCATGCAAACAAACAAAATCACTGTTACCGTGAAAATTTAACTTTTTTGGCTGCATGTAAGCAATAATTATCCCAAGCAAAGTAAAATTCCAGGATAAGATGAGGTAAATCACAACACCAGGAACCGAATCATGGTATCATTGATTTAGCATGCATAGTTGCTTCATCAAGGTTGACTGACATGGATGTTTCGGATTAGGAATCAGAAAAGCCCTATATTTTACAGAGCGTGGTTGAAGTACTAGGCACTCAGGTATTACGCTTCACCGAGCACACAGGCAGCCAAAAGCTTCTAGGGCTTGTTAAATAAAAGTCAATTCTATTGACCAACTAATAGACACAATATAAGATACAGAAGACCAAGGTTCAAAATATCACACCAGTTGACTCTTTTTATTTCTCTCTCACCATCATTAGCTTCTGGAGCATCAAATGCTTCTGTCTTTTTTTCAAGAACTCAGACACATTGATAATGATAAAATATTGAAGATGATAACACTTGGTGGTAATGATGCAGTGATTATAATTCATATCTGGAGAAATTAATTAAGTGGCTCACTGTCTCTTAAGATGATGGATTTACAATTGCTTATGGATGTGTCATATTCCTTATTTGAATTTGATTTGTTCTCGATATTTATACTATATTGTGTTAAAAATCTCTTTTTTTGCTATACAGCATTTTCACTGTTAAGATTTCTTTGAACATATTAGTCCATTCACATTTTGCCCGAAAGCGCAAGCTAGCACTGAGCAAAGCATCAGTAATTTTTATCATTTGCACTTAGGTTCTTTAACTTTGTATTTACCACTCTGTCAGGAGGAATATTTCAGTTACGGGTACAATAAAAAGTGTCGAGAAGAGTTAGGACTGTGTATGGAGACTCCAACACATGCACCGGTACAGGGGAAAGGTTGGGCCTTGTAAGGCCTAATAAAAGCAGAAGTATCTCATAATTTTATAGAACGCTATTTATACGGCTAACTAGTTTCTCCTATTTATGAAACTGCAACTTTCTTGGTAATAACAGTTTATTGCTACAAATTATAAAGATTAAATGTGAGAACAGAACCATTGTGATGTGGTACTTCTTAAATTTTCATTCTAAATGATCTTCTAGCATGACAAGAATAACAACTACTATCTGAACAGGAACATAGTTATGGGATTACAGGGTGCTCTATGAAACGTCAATAATGGAGATGGTGGTCTGGTGGCAACTGTTGGGTAGATGGACAGAGGATGTGTAATGACATCTCAACAACACCAGAATATGTTTATATTTTAGCCCTGCTTAGTTAGGCTTTAACAGAGAATTAATAGATCGTCCAAGAGCGTAACAAAATCAGTTTTAAAACGTAAGAACCCTTGAAACACATTTTATTACCTAAACAGATCATCACTGTATTGGACAGAGCAACTTACTTATTTATTACTCTGCCAGTGTGTTAAACAAAAATTATGATTGTCAATACTATATTCTTTTCGCTCATCATCCTGAACTTGTCACAATGTTGTTAGGGACAGACTGTCCTGGTGCACCCTTTTACCATAAGTTGTATTAAGATATATAATTCCTGTGTGTCTATACTTAAACTCGTACATTAATGTAGAGAACCGGTAAATACTTAATCCCTTCAAATCAATTGCAGTACTAGACCTATTAATCTTATATTAGAAGAGGGGGAGGGGGTTCACAACATACCATGATTAAAACCATAAAAGGCACTTGTTGTACCACCAACTGCTGAACCAATCTGAAACAAAAATAAATATATAAAAATTCAAATGAGGATAAGAAGCCACCCAACTATGAGCTGAGCTGACTGAGAACTCTCTCA
The DNA here is from genome assembly GCA_948330725.1 of Sherardia arvensis. Lineage (NCBI taxonomy): Eukaryota > Viridiplantae > Streptophyta > Magnoliopsida > Gentianales > Rubiaceae > Sherardia > Sherardia arvensis. The sequence goes on from OX415244.1 coordinate 15,971,458, forward strand.
AACTCTTTACTCAAACGTACCATTGAAAAACTGTCCCTGATGAGTGGTGGAACATTCCAGCGGCTAGTCTCCTAGCAACCAAGTTAAAACAAACAATTAGCCTCTAAAAATACAAACAAGCCAATACACATATTGAAACCATGGAAAGTATAGTGAAACAAACTATGCCAGCAGTTTCATACCACATCTTTAGAGAGAGGACCAGCACAATGGGGGCACTTAACTGAGCCAGCAATTCCAATTTTACTCTGACCGTTGTCCTTGCAACTTGCTTCAGAGTCTCCCATCTTCGTCTCTGAGATACAAAGCAGATAACACAAAATCATCTGAATTTTATAGTTTATCCAACAACAACAAAAAAAGACCCAAAATACTGTGAAAATAAACCATTCAGTCAATTCATCAAACACCTGGTGTGCGATGTGCTAAATGGAACTAATTATTTACTAGAAGTAAACTCAGAGAAAGCCTATAAGGATTTTAGCAGTTAAAGCTTACCTGGCGAATCGACCGACCTCAATATGTGCCCGTCAAATTCTGCTGATTATATATCTACAGAAGGAACAGCAGGACGAGACCTACCAAACTGTAAATAAATTTACTTGTGTGCTACTTTTCTATAACTGCACTAGAATAGAAGGGTAATGTTGTAATTTATTGCCACTCAATGTTAGCATTTTCCTTTTTCTACCATCTCTTCTAGTATTTGATTTAATTTTCTTTTTCAGTTTTTTGCTTTGAGTTGGTCTCTTGAGTGACGGTCACTGTATAGTGATGAAAAACTATATTGGAATATGAAAGGAAAGAGGTCCTTATTTGCAATTTTGACAAAAATGCATTATTCACTCACGCGCACTGTTCACTCAGTCTAAAAAACAAGTATTTTAGTCTAAAAATAGACGTTAGCAAACATATCCACACAGTCTAAAAAACAAGCATTTTATTCTAAAAAACAACCAGTTAAGCGTGAAATACAAGTAAGTTCTAAAAAACAACATGTTTGGTCTAAAAAACAAGCATTCAAGGGTGAAATTCAAGCATGCTCTATAAAACCATCTTTTTTTGCTTCAAAATACATGAACTCTAAAAAGCAACCTGTTAACTGTGAAATGCAAGCATTCTCTAAAAAACAACCTGTTAAGTGTGAAATGCAAGCATGTTCTAAAAATACATGTTTGGTCTAAAAAACAAGCATTCAAGTGTGAAATTCAAGCATGCTGAATGCAATTTGCATAAATTGCAGGAAAAAACCCCGCGCGTGAATGCAATTTGCATAAATTGCAGAAAAAACCCCCGTCCCAAACTTCTTTGCATATAAACCCTGTCACTATATAGTGACCGTCACTATATAGTGAACGTCACTTCCAAAACTAATTATTTTGCTTTTAGGTTATCCTACTACAATCCTTTCTTTCTAGTGGTTGGTTGGTTAATGCACACAGTCCAAAAATACTATTGGGTAAAATGCATAGATAACCCCGAGTTCTTGATTAAGTGCAAAGGTAACCCTCAATTCTTAGAATGTGCTATTATAACCTGAATTGCCTTTGACTTCAAAAAGTTACTCCTTGAAATGGTTGACTTTTGTTTACTGTAATTTATGGCTATTTAATCACTTGAAATGACAAAGCTGCCCTCAATATTAGGCTGTTATCTGATAGCAAGAACCGGGAACTAGGGGAAATGCAGAAAAACTAGATCTTTGCATCTCAGAGCCCAGAAAAGATTCAGCCAAGTTGCAGAGAGAAAAGCAAATAATTATCACATACTTGTTAAATCAGATTAACCAAAAAAAGTCATTTACCCCTTTAAATCCATAAGGCCTGTATCGTATTTTTATATTTTAATGAGTTTTTCGGCTATAGAATCTCAATAAAATTATAATCATGGTTATTATTGCACTTTTTGAGATATGGAGGTTATATCTGCACATACCTTAAAACTGAGGTTATATAAGCATTTTTCTCAATATTATTATAATATGTTAAGTATATCAAATTCTGTTGATTATATATAGAAGATGAATAGCAGGACGCGACCCCGTGTCAAACTGTAAATAAATTTACTTGTGTGCTGCTTTTCTAATGTACTAGAATAGAGGGGTAATGACGTAATTTATAGCCACTCAAATGTTAGCATTTTCCTTTTTCTTCCATCTCTTCTAGTATTTCATTTGATTTTCCTTTTTAGTTTTTTGCTTGAGGTTATTCTACAATCTTTTCTACCCTAGTGATTGGTTGGTTAATCGCACATAGTCCAAAATACTATTGTAATATTTTCTTTGTAAATTAAATTCTGCTGATTATATGTAGAAGATGAACAGCAGGCAGGGACCTCGTACCAAACTGTAAATAAATTTACTTGTTTGCTGCTTTTCTACAACCGCACTATAATAGAGGGGTCATGTCGTAATTTACTGACATTCAGATGCTAGCATTTTCCTTTTTCTACCATCTCTTCTAGTATTTTTTTGATTTTCTTTTTTAGTTTTTTGCTTGACGTTATTCTACAATCCTTTATTTTCTAGTGGTTGGTTTAATTAAATGCACAGTCCAAAATATTATTATAATATTTTCTCTGTATATTATTAAGTTTTCTTATAAATGTATTTTTTTAAAATTACAAAGTATTTTACACTATTGTATATGATTCCTGATATTGTCATAGCAAATATTAGCATCCAAAGCAAATTTATGCTATCTGTCCTAATATACCCCTCTTTGCCTTTTCTTGCTTCTGTTAAACGGAGTATCTACCTTTTCCTTACCTTCCCAAATCCATTGAAATTTGTGATTAAAATAGTCCGTGTAAATTCAATACTTCCAAGAACTCAACTTATGCGATTTTATGGATTAATATAGAAATTCAAGGTATCACCTTATGCGATTCAAGGATTCTAGCATAACAAATTTCAAATGTTTATTATGATGTTTAGTCCCTCTAAGTCATTACTCCGTCCTTAACTTCACCTTGCTGGCACAATATAATGTATGAATCGTTGATCTTTTACTTCTTCATATTTTTTTGGTTCAGAATGTGAGTTCTCCGGAAATGTGAGGGATATATTAGAAAGATATAAGTTTGCTCTGGATGCTAATATTTGCTCTAGCAATATCTGCACTCATTGTATATAGTCACATCTCTGTCTTTACCTATAGCTATAATGTACGATGGGTTCTTAGGTTGATTAAATAATGTGTGATTACTTGAGTTTCTATTGGTTAATATTTCTTTGCAAATTGTAGTTAAGAAAGACATTCATATGCAAGGTCCTCAATTTCTCGAATTTTGGATGCAAATGGCTTCAAAACAAACTTATCATTTATTAAGGACAAGGACTAGGTTTGGTAATTCTAGAATGTAGATTCACTGGTAAATATTTAGAAAAAAAATTAAGCTTGAAAGTTTAAACATGGCCTGTAAATCTGTTTTTAAAATTTTAAAACCACTTGTTCAAATGGGGTGCTATTTATTAGGATCAACAATCCTTCAAAAAATAGTTGATAGGGAAAATTTTAAAGTATCATACATAGTTTGGTAAATACTATCATGTAAATAATCTAATAATTTTGCCTACACCCATGTCTACTCTCACAAGTAAGTTAGGGATCGCTATGCGAAACCCAATTCCGCCGATAGGAGGACTCGCTACTTGCAAGAAAATTAGGGATTGTTAAGCCCAAATCTAGGACAAGCACGGGGTTTTGCAAAATCATTTTGAAACTCATAGTTGCAGCTTTGAAGTCCACAACCAAGGTTGTCAAGTGTACTAAGCTACATTTTGTCATGTCTGGTTATCGTTTCCTTTGCAGTCCCGTACACAACATCATCTGGTCTAGGCCTTGCGCCTACACGCGAAAAATAGTATCCAGCATTAATATGTTCATAGTTTCAAACCCTAATGTGGGGAAATTGTCTTGAATTAAGATTTGCCAAACTTTTGATTTCTCTAAGCATGGTTAAGTGTTTGAAAGTGTATCTTTGTCTGTCTTTACTTGCCATTTTGACCAATGCATATGCTACTGAGTTAGCTCCCTATAAACATGAGAAAATGAAATAGAGAACTAACTTTGTAGCCTCCAAATGACTCTTATAATGTGTTGAATCTTCCATGGTATTTTGTACTCCCTCCTAATTAGTTTGAGTAGGACCAATGAGTCAGTTTCCACTTTCAGGTTCTCTATACCCTCAAAATAGGCTATCTCCAATCCTTTCACCAATGTTAATGCTTAAACTTCCGAACTTGTTTATCTGTTGAGATAGACAGCATTTGCAGCTCTCACTTGTCCAGTTCCATCTTTGATTACTAGTCTTGCACCTGTAAAACCATGATTATGGCCAACAAATAAAATCTCAATTTTAACAAAGGATATTCAGCAGGTCAAACCTCCATTTTTTTAGCATAAAACAACCAGGACAACCAGGAACTACCCTGAAACATGTCCTCACCATCAAAACAAAAAACTTTTAAATTAAAAGGTACAAATCATAAAATAAAGGCCAAACACACTGATCAAAGCATGCAAAACCTAGGATTGAACTGTAACCTCGCATTTTAAACATAGAAGTTTTACGGATGCAGAAAAATTATTTTTTTAAAATCAAACGGTCCACATTGTAAACCGAACCCCAAACATACATATCTAAGCATGCAAATCTAGTCATTTTGAAGCTAAGCCTCACATTATTTAAGACATAAGCTTCACATCATCAAAACAAACAATAACCACACAGATCTTAGCATACAAACCTAGACATTTTGAACTATAACCTCGATGTTTTAACACGCAAGCTTCACATAGGTAGAACAAACAAGTTTTCAATCAAAAGGTCCAGATTATAGACTAGAACCCAAACATACTAATTTTCGCATGCAAACCTAGTCATTTTGAACCTTGACCTCACAGGTGATGAGGAATGAGAAGTGGTTATTTTTAGATTATTCATATAATCTAAAAATCGTATCCATGGTTCTAGAAGGTTTATTTTAAATATGTTTTATTTATTTCCTTTTAGTTTTAAGATATTATTATTATAGGAAAATAGAGGAAATCTTAATCCTCTTTAGATTTATAGTGGTGATACATGCAGGTCCATGTTTATGTTATGATCTTAAAATGGTCCAAGGGCAATAGAGTAATTACACATCAAGCTAGCTATTGAGTTGACCGTTGAATTATGTTAATTGGTTAAGTTGGGAGGTTGTTGGAGAAAGGATTATCTTTTGGCATTTTGTTCTGTACTGCTCTTGAGTAGATATCCATGGCGATTCGCCAATACCCCTTTTGATTGTACTATTTTGAATCTGATCATTGAATTTCCGATTGAATCCCCTAATTTAATTGCCTGAGTCTGACAAGTGGTATCAGAGCCGGCGATCCTCCGGCCGAGACGATGACGAATAGGCAGTGGGAGAGTCGAGTAGCTGAGGCAGAGGCTGCACTACGGCAGGAATTTGGTGAACAACTTCGGGAAGTCCTTGAGCAGCTCGAGCAGGCCAAGGCATCTTCTCAGCGTCAGATAGAGCTTGGAGAATGACGGCACGCAGAGATGATGGAGCAGCAGCAAGGTTTCATGGATCGATTCGCGGCGTTGTTGAGCGAGCGACTACCACCGCAGCACCCTGGCGAGCCCAGCCGGAAAGGAAAGGAGAAGTTCGATGGAGATCATACCCCATCTGAGGTAAATTTCGATCCATCTGATGAGCAATTTATTCACCTATCCCCTCGTAGGCGTGAATTTGTGATGAGCACTAGGAATTATGTCGGTGGGAGAGGAATGATGACAGATACCATGGAGAAAGACATGAGATGCATCATGTTGTGAAGATGGCCCCGTTTTCTGGTGATAATCCAATCGAATGGCTGAGGAAATGTGACCGGTACTTTAGCCATTACCAAACTGCAGTGGAAGAGAGAGTTGGGATTGCTAGCTTGTATTTAGAAGGAAGGGCTGAGGTCTGGTTCCAATCTGAGTGGTATTTTCAGGATTTCAGCAATTGGAGGGAGTTCCAGAAGGCTGTGTTCAAAATTTTTACCAAGAGAGGGGGAAATGATGTCATTGAGGAGTTCAATAAGCTAGCTCAAAAGGGATCAGTGGGGGATTACATTGAGAAGTTTGAGGAGATGAAGGCCTTGTTGATGAGCATTGATCCCTTCCACACTGATTACTACTTTCTGTCAAGCTTCCTCAGTGGATTGAGTGAGGACCTAAAGCCATTGGTGAAGTCATTTCAACCAGTATCCCTGCAACATGCAATGGAGGTAGCTGTTTTTCAAGAAATGCATTTGGAATTCCTGTACAAGAAGAACAAACAGATCCCTCATCCAACAGGGGTAGAAGGGATAACTCAGTGGCTCAGGGAAGAGGAAATGGAGTTGGGGAGATGAAACCAAGGATTGCAGGGGGTTTTCAAAGAATCAGTCAACAGGAGCAACAATACAGGAGGGAGAATCAGTTATGTTTCAAATGTGAGGAGAAATATTCTCCTGGCCATGTGTGCAAGTTTAGGAGGGTACATTTCATTTCTAATGTGGAAGAGGAGGACCCTGGAGAACTTATGGTGGTAGAGGCTAATGATGAAACCTTACAGCAGTTGGAGGGAAGATTGGAAGAGGAACCTGAGCAACTGAATTTGAAGTCCATTGGGAGAGATAGCAACCATGTCAACACTATCCAACTAGATGGACTGATGCAGAACTGCCAAATCACCATGTTGTTGGACACTTGGAGCACCCACAGCTACATCAGCCCTGAACTTGTCAAGAGATTAGGACTTCATGAGGAGATTACAAGACCTTTCTCTATGACTATTGCTGATGGCAGTAAAGTTGGAGGCATTTCTAAGTGCTCTGAGGTGAAGTGGAAAGTACAAAAGCATGAGTTCATTTTTACATTCAGAGTGATAAAAATAGGGAGCTTAGATATGATCCTGGGTGGAGATTGGATGGCATACCTGAGCCCCATTGCTTTTGATTTTAACAAGAATGAAGTGAGGATCACCAGTATGGGAGTGCAGTTGAAATTGTTAGGCAAGTCTACAGCTGTTCAGTTGAATCTGGTTAGAGGAAAAGAAACTAAGGAATTGACCAATTACAGGAAGAGGAGATACTTGAGAGAAGTGATGGAGAATGGAATTTCACAAGAATTGCTCACTGTTGAGAATTGCTACTATTTGGGAGGTAATGCAGCTGCCCCTACTGGAGAGTTGGACTTCCAGCACACCCCTTTTATATCAGAACTGTGAACCTACTGCAGGAATTTGGAGATGTGTTTCAAGAACCAAAAACTTTGCCCCCAGAAAGAAGTGTGGATCATCAGATTAACCTAAAACCTGGAGATGTCCCTTTCAAAGTGAGACCCTACAGATACCCACACTTCCACAAAAAAGAGATTGAGAGTCAAGTGCAGGAAGTAGCCAAAAACAAAGTAATACAAGAAAGCACCAGTCCCTACTCCTCCCCTGTGCTATTGGTAAGAAAGAAAGACAATAGTTGGAGACTCTGCATTGATTACAGAAGGCTTAATGACCTCACTGTGAAGGACAAGTTTCCCATCCCCATCATTGATGAGTTGTTGGATGAACTCCATGGCTCAAAATTCTTCACCAAAATTGATTTGAAAGCAGGGTACCATCAGATCAGAGTGAGGAAGGAAGACATCCCAAAGATTGCATTCCAAACACATAGTGGCCACTTTGAGTTCAATGTTATGCCATTTGGCCTGACTAATGCCCCTGCCACCTTCCAGGCACTCATGAACCAAGTCTTTAAGGAGTATCTAAGGAAGTATGTGCTAGTGTTCTTTGATTACATCTTGGTGTACAGTCAGTCAAAGGAGGAGCACTTGGAGCATGTGAGAACAGTATTGCAAGTGATGAAGGATAACAGTCTGTTGGCCAAATTCTCCAAATGTGCTTTTGCAGAGAGGAGGGTGGAGTACCTTGGCCATGTGGTGTCAGCTGCTGGAGTGGAAATGGACAGTCATAAGGTGGAGTGCATAATGAATTGGCCTTCCCCCACTACTATTAAGGAACTGAGAGGGTTTCTTGGTCTGACAGGGTATCATAGGAGGTTTGTGAAGGAATATGGGATCATTTTTATACCTTTGCATGACCTTCTCAAGAAGGATGCTTTTGTTTGGTCTGAAAAGGCTGAGAGATCTTTCCTGGAACTCAAACAAACACTGACCACAACACCAGTTCTAAGAATGCCCAATTTTGACCTGGCTTTGGTAGTGGAAACAGATGCTAGTGACCAAGGGATGGGGGCAATTTTGATGCAGGAGGGTAAACTTATAGCATTTCTGAGCAAGAGTTTCTGTGAGAGAAATAAAGGCTTATCTACTTATGAGAATGAGCTTTTGGCCTTGGTAATGACTGTGGATAAGTGGAGACACTATTTGGTGGGGAATCATTTCATTATTAGAACAGATCATCAGAGCCTGAAGTACTTATTGGAGCAGAAATTGCACACTGCCATACAACACAAATGGATCACTAAATTGCTGGGAATGGACTTTGAAATACAGTACAGGTCAGGCAAATCCAACCAGGCTGCTGATGCATTGTCAAGAAGAGTGCCATTGTTGCCAGTGGGAAGAGAAATGGGATCAGTGGAGACAAGATCAGACCATTTTTGTGGAGTCATTACCAGCCAGTCTTCCACTTTACTACCAGCATGGGTGGGTCAACTAGAGGAGAGTTATGTGGGAGATGAGGAGGCACAGAAGTTGATAGCTCGGGCTGTAGTGCAGAGAAACCAAGATCCTGAACTCACCTACACTACTGGTATCCTGAAGGTGCACCAGAAGATTTATGTAGGGAAGAAGGGGACTTTGAGAAGAGAAATTTAGGAGTGCATGCACTCTTCTGCTGTGGGGAGGCACTCAGGCCAGAATGTCACAATCAAGAGAGTACTGAATACTTTCTATTGGCCTAATCTCAAGAAGGAGGTAGTGGAGTTCATCAAGTTCTGTGTGGTGTGTCAGAAGAACAAGGGGGAGCATTGCCACCCTCCTGGAATGCTTCAACCTCTACCAATCCCAACAGGTGCCTGGAAACAGATCACCATGGATTTTGTTGAGCAACTACCTAATTCCAAGGGATTTGACATAGTCCTAGTAGTGGTGGACAGATACACTAAGTACAGTCATTTCCTATCCCTCACCCACCCCTTCACTGCAAAACATGTAGCACAATTGTTTTTAGATGAAATACACAGACTACATGGCCTTCCAGAATCAATTGTATCAGACAGGGATAAAATCTTTACTAGTAACTTTTGGAATGAAGTTATTGGAAAATTGGGAGTGAAACTGAATTTCAGCACAGCATACCACCCTGAATCTGATGGACAGACTGAAAGAGTGAACCAAGTTCTATGAGGATATCTGAGATACTTCTGTGGGGATTATCCTATGCAATGGAAAGATTGGCTAGGTACTGCTGAGTGGTGGTACAACACTAGTTTTCATACTAGCCTACAGATGTCCCCATATGAGGCCTTGTATGGGGTGAAGCCCCTTACCTTACCAATGGAGAACCTGACTGACATTGTATTTCCAGCTGCACAGGACCTGTTGCAGAAGAGGGCTGAGATTCAGCAGAAATTGCAGCGGCATCTGAAAGTGGCTCAGGAGAGAATTAAGAGATTTGCTGACTCTAAGAGGACTGACAGGAGCTTCTCAGCTGGTGATTGGGTGCTGTTGAAGGCTATGAAGCACAAACAGACCACCCTGCACAATTTTCAGCATCCCAAAATCTCTGCAAAATATCATGGTCCCTTCCTGATACTCAAAAAGATTGGGGAGGTGGCATATGAACTGAAGTTGCCTAAGGAATGCAAGGTACACCCTGTCTTCCATGTATCCTTGCTCAAACAGTTTTGGGGTGACCCCACTTCAGCAGTCCAGAGTCAGCCTAACATTAGCTATGAGGATTTAGAGTCCTTATCTCCCAACAGAGTGCTGCAGAGGAGGTTAATCTTGAAGGGCAATGTATCTGTTCCTCAATGGCTCATTGAATGGAAGAACCTCAGTTTAGAAGATTCTTCATGGGAAGATACAGAAATGATTCAACACCAGTTTCCTGATTTCAAAGCTTGAGGTCAAGCTTAATGCTAGTGGGAGGGATTGTTATGATCTAAAAATGGTCCAAGGGCAATAGAGTAATTACACACCAAGCTAGCTATTGAGTTGACCGTTGAATTATATTAATTGGTTAAGTAGGGAGGTTGTTGGAGAAAGGATTATCTTTTGGCATTTTGTTCTGTACTGCTCTTGAGTAGATATCCATGGCGATTTGCCAATACCCCTTTTGATTGTACTATTTGATACTGATCATTGAATTTCCGATTGAATCCCCTAATTTAATTGCCTGAGTCTGACAGTTTACTAATGCAGGTCCAAAATATAATATTTTGGATGCACTAGCACAATTCAAGGCCACATATTGTGTTTTTCAGACCTGCATTTAGTAAACATGGACCTGCATGTATAATTTCTCTAGATTTAATTTTCGTAGGTAATATATAATGTAATCACCTATGGAGAATTATTCAAACAATTGATATATAAAATTCTTTGCGACAAAAATCGTAAATCTTCAAGTGCGAGCGACTCAAACTTACTTGACAGATGCGATGTTTGACGGACCCTGAAGCGTGACGTGGAAGGACAATATCGTTATTTTATAAGTTTCCAGGTGATTATACATCTTTTCTACATCCATCAACTACCATTTAACCAGTTATTCACCACGTTCGAACCCTAAGATCCGTTACATAAAACCCGCGCTATCCGTCCTGCATCATTTTGGTATCAAGAGTTCGGTCGAATATGGTGAACTCGAAGTGGCCACACATTCATGAATCCCCGAACGGTAGATTTGTCCCTCGAATATTTGAGGACATAGCGAGTTTTGAACAAGGAAGCATGACAGTCATAGAATATATGACCAAGTTTGAGGAATTGAAGGTGCATTGCAGAGTTCATGAGGGCGAAGAGATGGCTTTGGCTAGATTCAAGTCAGGCCTTAAGCCAGAGATCCGCAGTTGTATGATACCTCACCCAGTTGGTACCGCCACTGAAGCCTTCCAATTAGCTCTTCAATTTGAGAAGAGTTTGCAACTTTGTTCTTTCACTAGGGTTAACAGTTCACGAGAAGGGATTGAAAAGAGGTTTCAACTCCCAGAGAGGTTTACTAAGATTGCAAGTGTTGAGGCCCAAGTTAAATCACGAAGTATTGAAGAACGATACTGAGAGAACAGATCTTTAACGACCCGAAAATAGTTTTTCAGACTACTGTGAATTGTGGGAAGGAGTACCGGAAACTCACCATTGACGGGAGAAGCAACATAAATGTGATTTCAGAAACTACAATTGAGAGGCTAGAACTGCAAACTGAATCACATCCTGAACCATACAAAGTTGCTTGGATGAACAACACAATTATTTCGGTAAACAGAAGATGTTTAGTACACTTGAAGAAGGGTAAATATTCAGATTCAGTTTGGTGTGATGTTGTACCTACCAAGATTACTCATATTCTTTTAGGTCGTCCTTGGATAAATGATCGGAATGTTTCACATAATGGTCATGCCAACACTTACTCTTTTAACTTTAACAATGAGCACGTTATCTTGAAGTCTTTGAGTCCAAAAAGTTTGCAGAAATTCGTAAAGCCAACAAGCGCTAAGGTAACGACTGAGAAGGTTGAAGCAAGCGAGGAAGATACAAAGTGCAGTCAAACTTTAGAGAATGTACATGTTACAGAGCATGCTGAAGAGGATAAGAAGAATAGTTTCAGCATGCTCTGTAACATGTACATTCTCTAAAGTTTGACTGCACTTTGTATCTTCCTCGCTTGCTTCAACCTTCTCAGTCATTACCTTAGTGCTTGTTGGCTTTACGAATTTCTGCAAACTTTCTGGACTCAAAGACTTCAAGATAACATGCTCATTGTTGAAGTTAATAGAGTAAGTGTTTGCATGACCATTATTTGAAACATTCCGATCATTTATCCAAGGACGACCTAAAAGAATATGAGTAATCCTGGTAGGTACAACATCACACCAAACAGAATCTGAATATCTACCCTTCTTCAAGTGTACTAAACATCTTCTGTTTACCGAAATAATTATGTTGTTCATCCAAGCAACTTTGTATGGTTCAGGATGTGATTCAGTTTGTAGTTCAAGCCTCTCAATTGTAGTTTCTGAAATCACTTTGTATGGTTCAGCCATTTACAGTTCCAGATTTACGATTTTTTGTCGCAAAGAATTTTATATATCAATTGTCTGAATAATTGTCTATAGGAATTACTTTATATATACCTAAGAAAAGTAATTCTAAAGAGGATTAAGATTTCCTCTATTTTCCTATAATAATAATATCCTAAAACTAAAAGGAAATAAATAAAACATACTTAAAATAAGCTTTCTAGAACCATGGATACCATTTTTAGATTAACCACTTCTCATTCCTCATCATTCTCACCCGCTTGAAAAAACTCAACTTCGGCGAGTTAAAATCATAGGTCATCTTAGAAGGCTCCAAATCCGTATACCTTGAACATTCATTACGTGGATGTCCCTTCCATCGAACGAGATATTTCCAACGAACAAGATATTTCTGACCATGGACTATTTTCGGAAATTTTCTATAAAAGGTCCATATAAACTAAAACTCAAACATAGAGATGTAAGTATGCAAACCTATACATTTTGAACGGAAACCTCAAAGTTTTAACATAGAAGCTTCACTTAGGCATAACAACTAGGTTTAAATCAAAAGCCCAACATTATAAACTGAAACCCAAACAGACAGATCAAAGCATGCAACCTAGCCGTTTTGAACATAAACCTCATAATTTTAACCATAAAAGTATCACATAGGTGAAGCCTCCACTAGTTAGTATCAAACAATAAACGAATTTCATGTAAAACGCAATATCATACCTGATACATCTATTGTAGCGCTAGTTTCACCTTCGTTTTGTTGAAGGATGGTCAACAGACTAATCCCAACTACAAACATTTTAGAAGATTTGAACATTCACCAACCTTCCATATGCAGCTTCTGTCACAATTATTTTGATGACTTGAACCATTGTTTCAATAACTGTGTTACTGTGGAATGGATATGGAAATCAGTCTATAGACATTTTGATATCACTTATCACAGTCATACAACTATTTGGAATCTACTATTCTTTTACTAGAATGTGGATGCAGGTTCAAACTTGAAATCACACATACCTGAGGCTTTGCCATTAATGACTGTTTGGTTTATATGTTGTGCAAGGGTAGCATATTTATATGATGCTATCACACCAAATAAATTTATTATCTGCAAGCGAATACAAAAAGTGATATCATCTATCATTCATATTCATCATATGAAATGGTTCAAAGCAAAGAACACTTCTGGGAGAAATCCTAGAGTGCAAGCACTTAAATGGACTTTGCCTAATACTGGTGTGTATAAACTAAACACTGATGAATCTCTTATGAGAGATGGAAGAGCTGGACCAGGAATTGTGCTAAGGGACAACTCAGGAAGATTTGTAACAGTTAAAGCCTACATAATATCAGCACAAAACAGCTTGGAAGCAGAGGCAAAGGCACTGGCACTGATGAATCTCTTATGAGAGATGGAAGAGCTGGACCAGGAATTGTGCTAAGGGACAACTCAGGAAGATTTGTAACAGTTAAAGCCTACATAATATCAGCACAAAACAGCTTGGAAGCAGAGGCAAAGGCACTGGCACTGGCACTAAGGATAGAAACAGCTTATTTTAATAATTGTCTTATCCTGCAGGTGGAGATGGACTCATTGTTGCTGCTGAAAATGATTAGGAAACAAACATCAATTCCATGGAATCTGATCCAGACTATCAGGAACATTTGGATGTTGGTAGGTGAGATCACAATAACCTGTAATCACATTCATAGAAAGCTAATGCAATGGTTGATAGACTAGCTAAAGTAGCAAGCACTTCAAATATGGCAGTCACATACACACATGATACCTTACCCGCTCAAATTAAAGGGCTAGTTCTATTAAAGACAGTATGGAAGTTTCCTATTTAAGAACTAGGTGATTTGCGAGATCAGTTTACTGCTGTTGAATATGTGTGCAGGTAAAGGATGCTACAAGCTGAAGGAAACAGAGGTGGAAATTCTAAATCACTGTAAGCAATGCTCAAGGAATAGAAGGAAAAGAGAATTTTTCATCATCAAATGGAAGAAGGGCTAAGGAGCATCTATAAGATGGGACAATAACCACTAGAGGTGAAGATAGTCACCAACAATCACACTGTAGGAACTGTTGTTTCTACTGACTTGTTTAGGGAATATAATAGTTTGTCTTAACCCTGCGCTTATCGACAGAATTGGGATTCACGTAGCGATCCCTATCTTGCTTGTAAGTAGTGAGTCCTCCGGTCGGCAGAACTGTGCTTTGCGATGCAATTCCTAACTTGCTTAAAGGGGTATACATGGGTTACTAGCTTTCTATTAACCTATTCAAAATGTCATAGCTTTTGGTAGATCAATTATTTTCAGCTTAAACCCAATGTTCAAACTGATACAATTTCCTTTATAGGCATTTTAAAAAGGTCTAGTTAGTCTAATAAATTTCACTCCACTTACACAAGTAGTTTTAAAAAAAGAGCTTTATTTTGAAACTCTAATTTTTTTTGAAGCACAACTGAGAGTGAACCCTGCTAAGTTATACTCAAAAGTTTTGTATGTTGTTTTCTTTTGATGGTAGCACATATTGATTCTGATCTCAACTCATCCAAGTTTTGAAAGTAAATAAATTATATTAATTAAGTTAAGTCGTTAACTTTGTTGTATTTGCAGTTTATGTACAACACATATTTTCCTTATATTTACCTAACACATATTTTATATTATATAGATGATATGTGTATATTTTAATATCCTTATTACTTGAAAGCCCAAACGACATCATTCATATTTATTATATAATCTCTTTACTCTCATCACCCGTCTCATAATGTTCATTTGTTTTGTTCTGAAATTTTAATTATTCTTGAGTTTTGATGGTGTAAAATTTTCATGATAGGCACCACTAAACCCTAAGATATTAGGATTTATTGTTTTGGTCTGAATTTTATTTTTGAGTTTTATTGAGCATATGTTTTTACGGTGACAGTCACGAGTCACACACCTGATTTGCCCAAAAGAATTGTCAGCACAAGCACACTCTAATTCATGATCTAATTTAAACTTTAATACTATCAAGGAGCAAGACCGTGTCGAACTGCTTCTGTTCTATGGTTTGAGAAGTTCAAATTAGACCATGAATTACCGTTCTTCTCGGACGTGTCAGGTGATGGCCCACACAACTGTTCAAAAATTGTGTTCTCGATTTGTTTTGAGTTGCAAAATGTAGTGCATTGACATGTTTGCTTTTTATATGTTGCTATCAATTTTAAAATGTACACAGTATTCATTTTAAATATCATGGAACTATCATATTATACATTTAAAAAACATGATGTTATGTCTGAACATAAAAAGTTTAATCTATATAACAAATATTTTATAAATAAATCATTAGAATCTTAATCAAATTTTAAATTATGTGAAATTCATAAATATTGATAAATAAAAGTATTAAAGCATGTCACACGAACGAAACCTTTTTTCTCTCTCTAATTCACAAATGCTCTCCCTTCTCTCTACCTTTTGTTTATCCTTTTTACCGACAACAACTGTTTCTGTCCGTTAACCACCTACAACGGTCACAAAACCGCCACTATGTCACCGGAACCGCCGCCTAACCGCGGCGGAGCCACCCCCCAACTTAGTTTTCTTTAAGCGCTCACAGCAAAACCCATACCTCTTGCCTCGGCTCTACCTTCCAATCCGTCAATTTCCCCGGTGCCGGAATACCGAGGAAAGATTGCATGCATCATCTCCCCGGAGGAGGTCGCCGCCTTGTCGGAACATTACACCAACGCCTTGATCGGCAAATTTCCAAGGATTAAGCCCTCGATGGAGTTTCTGAACGAATCCTTCAAATCTGTCGGCTTCAAAGGCAGGTATCAGCTTGGCTCTATCGATTATAGACATGTTTTGATAAGGTTTGAAGATCCTGAGGATCTACAAAGATGTTGGATGAAGAATGTATGGTCTTTCAACGGATCTGTTATGAAAGTTTTTAAATGGACCCCTGGTTTTACCCCTGACACAGAAACCTCAATTATGCCTATATGGATCACCCTCCATAACTTACCTATCTTCTGGTACAATACTGCCATGTTAGAGGCTATAGGAAACAGAATAGGTAGATTCATTAAGATGGATATGGCAACAGCTAGTCTTACTAGAACCTCAGCTGTAAAGCTGTGTGTGGAGATTGATCTGCTTGCAAAGCTCCATAATTCAGTCACTTTGACTGTTAATATGGAGGGTGAGGTTGCTGATTTTGAGATAGAATATGAGCAGCTCCCTTTATATTGCAGACACTGTAAGAAATTGGGCCATGAAGTGAATGAGTGTAGAATCCTCAACCCTGAGTTAAGGCCAATGCAAAGAAGGAACAACCTCAGGCCAAACTCCCCAAAAAACCTCAATGACACTAAACAGAAGCAGGTTGCTGGTCCCTCTGGTCACTGGAAAGGCCAGAACACTCAGAATCTAGTGTATGTTCAGAAGAAACAAGGGGATTTGAACAACGGAAAAGAAATTGTCCACACTCCAGTTCCAGATCCCTCACCACCATCACCTGTACCTCTCTCCCTACCAGCACCTCCCCATACACTCCCCACCCCTTCAGATACCACTCACCAAATCACAAACTGCCTTACCACTCCAATGTTCTATGACTCTCCAATTGAAGTATTGTCTGACACTGAACAGACTCCAAACCTCTCACAGAAGTCTCCACAGATTTCCCAACATGCCAGTGGTGCCAAATATTTGGAGTTGGATGATAGTACAACAGAAGAGTCAACAGAATCTGCATCCAAGATTTCTACTTCAGCTCAGTCACTCCCCTCCACCACCCCCCATGCCACTGATATCCATACTGATATACCTTCTGAGCCAAGTTCCTCCTCTAATCCTCAAAACCCTGTCAATTCAGCTGAGGAACCTTGGTGCACTCCTAGAAAATCAAAAAATTATTCGAAGGATGACATGAATCTACACTCAACCAAGCCAGCCATTACTGATACCAATAAAGTCAGTTTTTATTCTCAACCTAGACAGGGCAGCAACAGATTTCTCCCCTTGATTATGGAGGCAGATCTGAGCACTGATGACACCTCTGAAGAGTTGACTGCTGCTGGTAAAAATGGGGAACCTTCCCAACTTCCAAACTCTCCTTCACAGGTAACCCCTCTATCTTATGCTGATGCTGTGACATCTACTACTAGTACCTCTCTTGATGATTCTGAGTTGAACAAAGTCCCAACTTTTTTTGCTCAGGTTTGAAGATAGTGACTAGAACTGCCACTAATAGCATTAAATCTCGTAAATGATTAGTACAACATTAGGTCTAAATGTACTGGTCTGGAATGTCAGAGGCATGGAAACTTCTATGCTTAGACTATCTAGACTAATTTTTAATCATAAAATTGATTACTATGCCTAATTGAACCACAACATGATAACTCAGGATGTGATTCTTACAAAAACAAATTGCACTTTCAAAATTGAATGTATTCAAGTCTGTGTAATATTTGGCTTATGTGGAACTGTAAAGCTGACATTTCTTTAATTTTGGACCATAATCAATTTATTCAAGTACAGCTCTCAATACATACACTAGAATCATCTACTGAGATTTTCTTTGTGTATGGATTAAGAACTAGGAAAGAAAGAGTTGAACTGTGGTCTAATCTTAAGGCTATATCATCTCCTGAAGCAATGTTTATAGGTGATTTTAATGCCAAGGCTTCCATTTCTGAATACAAAGGACATGCTAAAACTAGCCTAAAGAGTATTAGGGAATTTAGTGCTTTCATTGATAACATGTCTCTCTTTCCTGTTCATACAGTAGGTAATTTTTACATCTGGTCTAATGGTAGAATTAGGGAACAAGGAAGGAGGCTAACTGTTGAGAGATTGGATAGGGGACTGTGCACTCATGATTGGAGTACAAAATTCCCACAGTCCTCAATCCAAGTGCTCAACAAAGACACCTCAGATCATTGTCCTTTATTACTTAGAATAGGTAGTAATATTCCCTCAGTCCCTAAGCCCTCCAGGTTCATAAATACCTGGTTCAAGAGAGAAAGTTTCATGGAGGTCATCAATCTTCATTGGAATTATCATTCTGAGGGTACTGGAATGTATAAATTCTTTCTCAAGCTTAAAAGCCTTAAGTCTGTCCTTAAAAAATGGAATAAGGAGATTTTTGGTAATATCATAAAATGAGAATATAATAAAAGCTGAGGAAAAGTTAAGGATCCAGGAAATTAGTTTTGAGTTGAATAGCACAACTGATGAACTAATTAAACTCAAACAGGCAAAGGCTCTTCAAAAAAAATCTCTAAGAGAGCAAAATAATTTCTGGAAACATAAGGCTAAAGTTAAATGGCTAAAGGAGGGTGATGAGAACACCAAATATTTTCATAACACTGTTAGGAGAAAAGAGGTAGACTTAGAATCACTAAAATTAAGAGTTCACAGGGACAGTGGTTGAATGGCAATGAGGAAATTGAGTCTGAAGCTGTAGCTTTTTACCAAGATCTTCTAACTGACTCACCTCACCCTGATCAGAATCTCTTTTCTACACACTTTCTGTCTCAGATACCTTCACTGATCTCACAGGCAGAAAATGATGAACTCATTAAGCCAGTTTCTTTACCTGAATTAAAGCAAATAGTTTTTGGCCTTAACAAGTCAAGCAGTCCAGGGCCTGATGGTTATACTGCCCAATTTTTTATTAAGGCATGGAACATAATTTGCTTAGATTTACTATATCATTCCTAAGAAAGAAATACCTATCTCTTTTAGTGATTATAGACCTATCAGTCTTTCTAATGTTACAAACAAAATTCAAAAATCATAATGGAAAGACTGAAACCATTAATGCCTAAATTGATATCTCCAAACCAGTCTGCTTTTCTTCAAAATAGGGACATTTCTGATAATGTTATCTATTTAAAAGAAATGTTTAGATTCATAAATAGGAAAGCCAGGGATCCAAACTGTATCTTAAAATTGGATTTAATGAAAGCCTTTGATAGAGTTAGCTGGCAATTCCTTAAAAATATTCTCCTTAAATTTGGTTTTGGTGACAGATTTGTTGATTGCATTATGAAAAACTTGTCTGATGCTTGGTTCTCAATCTTAATAAATGGCAAACCAGTTGGATACTTCCCAGCAACTAGAGGGATCAAACAGGGAGACCCACTGTCTTCATTTCTGTTCAATATTTTCAGTGAAGCTTTTACCAGAAGCCTTTCTTACATTTTTAACACTTGAAAATTGCAATACTTCTGTCTCCCCAGAAATGCCATCCCTATTTCTCATTTAAGTTATGCTGATGACACTGTAGTTTTTCTCAGTGCTTCCAGAATCAACTTAATTAGATTGAAAGCTTTCTTATTGAAATTTGAAGAAACCACTGGCCAGAAAATAAATTATGAAAAGAGTGATTTCTTCCTGAGTTCTTGGGCTACTGAGAACAAGCTTAGACAGGTTAAAAACATATTGGGCATGAAACAAGGTAATCTGCCATTTAAATATTTGGGAGTACAAATTTTCAGTGGTAGAGCCTTAAATATTCACTCACAAGCAATTGTGGAATTAATTGATAGAAGGACTCTTAACTGGAAAAATAAATGGCTCTCTACTGGAGGTAAATTGATTCTGATTCAGTCTTGCCTTCGGTCTCTGCCTCAACACATATGGGCAGTTATGGAGCCTACAAAACACATGGTTAAAAAGATCCAAAGAAGGCTAGCCATTTTCTTTTGGGGCTCATCTGAAACAGGACCTAAAAAAGCCTGGGAAAAATGGAGTTCTATTTGTAAGCCAGTGTCAAATAATGGATTGGGAATAAGAGACCTCTTTACCACTATACAAGCCTTCTCCTGTAAACTCTGGTGGAAGTACCAGTTAGGAATAGCTCCATGGACACTCTTCCTAGCCTCTCAGCCATCCTCACTCAGAAAATCACAAAACTGGAAAAGAATATGCAAAATTGATAGTTTTACACAGGCACATACAAGAGTGATTCATGGTGAAGGTTTGTGCAATTTTTGGAGTTCAAATTGGACTGACCATGGTCCACTTATGGATTTCTATGAGCCCCAGGAATTAGAGCATATTCACTGCACTGTTGCTAATTTTATAGCTAACAAAGCTGTTAATGTTGCCTTTTTTGGCACTAGTCCTGCCTCAAGAGGTGATAGACACCATCAGTGGATCTGAAATTCATCCAGGCAGACAGGACAAACTAATATGGAAGTTGACACCTCAAGGAAAATTTTCAATCAGATCTGCTTACCAGAAGCTAAATCCTTTACCATGTAATCTCCCTGTATTGTCCAAAATTTGGAATGCATCTATTCAGAAAAAAATCTCTATTTTTATGTGGAAGCTGCTAAACTGTTTAGTTCCATTTGATGATATTTTATCTCAGTTTGGCTTCAAATTTGCATCCAAATGCTGTTTTTGTGCTAGCTCTGACTCTCTGCATCATTTCTATAATGAATGTCACATTGCTATATTGTTGTGGAGACAGATGCACCATATATGTGGTTCTGTTTTTTTCAAATGTGCAAATCTTTGGGATAGACTTGCTACTTGTTGGGCCTTTTCTGGTCTTTCTAGGTTGCAAAATAGACTCAACCATATTGCTCCTATACTAGTTTGCTGGATTCTATGGGAAGCCAGAAATAAAATGCTTTTTGAGGACTGTCCCCCAAACCCTAATGCCTTAGCACATGAACTACATAGTATTATCTACTTCTCACTCATCAAAAATCCATTACCAATTTTAAATGAGGTAAATAGAGAATTGGCCACACAAACATGTATACCTCCACTTTATATCCCTCCTGAACATATCTCCTATTTACTGGGCTAAACTAATAGTGGGATACAAAATAAGTGTAGATGCAGCCTGGAAGTTTGGACAGGCTGGTTTAGCACTTACTGTTAGAGATAGTAAAGGTGAGCTCCTTCTTGCCCAATGCATACACTGTCAGGCCCTCTCACCTTTAGAAGCTGAGCTCAAAGCTATTTTAGCAAGGTCCAATTTTGCCAGATCTTTACACATTTCCCCTGTGGAAATAGAATCAGACTGTAAGCAGGCAATTGACATGATCCATAATCCCACCTTATGGCATTGGAGATTTTATGGAATTCTGAACCTTATCTCAGAGGAGTTACATGCTTTTAAGTTCAGTCACATCTTTAGAGAGGCCAATCAGCCTTCTGATTACCTTGCTAAACTTTGTTACTCAAACCAGCTATCTCTGATCTATACTTGGAACTTCTTGCCTCCTATTGCTAAAAGCAAAATTCTGTTTGATGCTGCTGAATTTCCTACAATCAGAATCTCCTCTTCTCTCAACTGATACTGCTAATTGAGTTGTTCCTCCTATACAGGTTGATAGAGATGCTCTCCCAGATGCTCCACTCAAGTCTCTCCAGCATGTTAAAGCAATCAGCTCAACTCAGATGGGGCTAATATTAATGCAACTGGCTTAGATCCCCACTCTGCTGTCACCAACCTTAATTTTGATGTATAGTTTCTGTTTTATGCCTTTCTTTTCTTGATCCTTAGGTCGCCTTGTGTTTTGTCTTGACAATTCACTAACAGACTTGAGGCAAAAAGAGTTTGGCCTGTAGATCATTTTTGAGAAGCATTACTATGCTTCTAAGGGCTTTTGTCCTTGTGCCTATGTAGGTTGTACAAACCTGCTGCTTTTAAGGCACCTATTCTTTTGGTTTGGGAATCCAATAAATATTCCCCCATCTTTTGATGGTTTTAATTAAAAAAAAAAGATAAATAAAAGTATTAATTTAATTACATTATAATAATTAAAAATACATATCTGTGCATCGATATTTTAGGTTGCTACCGATTTCAATATAAACGCCGTATTCATTTTAAATACATGGAACTATCATATTATATATAATTATAATAAATTTAAAGCATGATGTTACATTTTAACATAATAAGTTTAATTTATATAACAAATATTCTATAAATAAATCATCAAAATTTAATCAATTTTCAAATTCTGTGAAATCCATAAATGTTGATCACTAAAAGTATTATTTTTATTACCTTATAACAAATTTTAAATACATATATGTATATCGTCACGAGAATTATACTAGTATTAGTTATTTTGTGTTAAAAAACATTTATAAAATGTAACCTCAAATTTATATTATTATAAAAACATTCATAAAATGGTAACCTCGAATTTGTATTATTAGATTTTAAAGGGTTTTTTAATAAAACCTTTAAATTATAATATTTAGGGTTATATTGGCACTTGTTTTTTCAGTTTAAGCTCTACCACATCCTATTAATTCCCATTTCTTTTCTTCCATAAATTTTATGCTAAAAATTTGGAAACAAAATACGAAATAAAGAATTTTTCATCCCACTAATCTTTGCAATATTTAGTTTCTATAATTTCTGTAATATAAAAATGGGCCATGACTTGTCGACCCAAACGGCTGAAAGACCCATATACATTTACCATATTTTTATGCAGAGAAGAATGAAAGAAAAGTAAAGGGAATCAATTATAATTTCACTATATATCTTTTAATACTCCGCAGCTGTGATTTTATATATATTCTTGCAAAATAATAAAAACACAGAGCACACCAGAAACACGCAGCCCACCATGGTTCGTCAAGCAGCGAGATCACTGGTCGGAAACCTGGCATCGAGGTTGATGCAGCAGAACCCTAATGGAAATCTGCAGCAAATCCGCCACTTCGGGACGCCGCCGCCGCCGCCAGCGGTCTTCGTTGACAAAAACACGCGGGTCATCTGCCAGGGCATCACCGGCAAGAACGGAACCTTTCACACCGAGCAAGCCATTGAATACGGCACCAAGATGGTAAATTTCACCTTTTTATTTTCCGATCCATGACTTTTCGTTAACATAGATTAGTATTATTGTAATTCTCTTGCATTTTTTTTTACAATTTTATCAAGGAATAATTTGTTGAATATGCTGAGCTATGATTTCGTTGCTTGTTGTCAAGAAAGAAAAAAGATTGTGTTTTTTACAATATGGTTTCTGTTGCGATTGGTTAGGTTGGAGGAGTTACCCCGAAGAAGGGTGGAACAGAACACTTAGGACTTCCAGTATTTAACTCGGTGGCAGAAGCAAAAGCTGAAACCAAGGCTAATGCATCTGTAATTTATGTCCCACCACCCTTTGCTGCCGCAGCCATCATGGAGGGATTGGAAGCAGAGTTGGATTTGATTGTGTGCATTACTGAGGGAATTCCCCAGCATGATATGGTATGTATTTACTTTTATATGTATATATCAAATGCATGTTAAGCTTTCCTATGCATCAATAGCAACTAAAAAAGAATGTTGATCCTTTTTTTGGAGTAACAGTTAAAATGTTAATCCTTATGTTGCTGTCTGAATCACTATTTGCTGACCTTGTTCCTTGTTCCTTGTTTCAATTTTGAGATATAAGAAATAACTTTCAGCATACTCTTATGCTTTTGTTGGTTCTAAATGTGAAAATAAGCCAATGGCTATGCATCTGAGATATGATGGAAAATTGGCCTTTGTTAGAACATTACGATGCTGAATGAATAACATGGATGGCAGACTAGGATAATTTGAAGAAAAATGACTACTGCAAACAAGCAGATCTTCTCCCCTGATTATATTTTTAAAAACAACTCCAAGATGATGAATAGTTCTTGACATGTATTAAAATTGGCTATATTGTTTCACTAGTGTCATTTACCTTGTTAGATCTGTTTAATTAACATTTGATTCCTCTTCTCTAACTTAAAACTTTATTTCAAAACTGCAGATTAAGGTTAAAGCAGCTCTAAAAAAGCAATCTAAGACAAGGCTTATTGGACCAAATTGTCCAGGTATTATTAAGCCAGGAGAATGTAAGATTGGAATCATGCCAGGGTACATTCATAAACCAGGGCGTATTGGGATCGTCTCCCGATCTGGTACACTGACTTATGAAGCAGTGAGTATACTTCTCTGTCAACATCATATTTCACTCACATAATTCAAGTCAATTCAAGCTAGTGCATATTCTCTTTCTGGGTCAACTTGAACATGCACTTACTTCATTGTGTTAACATGCCAACCTCTATAATTTGGATTCCAGGTTTTCCAAACAACTGCAGTTGGCCTTGGGCAATCTACGTGTGTGGGTATTGGTGGTGATCCCTTCAATGGCACAAATTTTGTTGATTGCTTGGAGAAATTTGTTTCTGATCCCCAAACAGAAGGTAATGCATGGATTATTTGATGTCTCATATGTTTGTTTTCTGTAATCCATCCCCTGGCATTATGTTGGAGCCAGTATTAATATATGAACAGTTAAGTGAATTCTAACAGTGATTGATTGATGCTAAATGTTAGATTTTATGTTGGAAAATTTATCACTTGACTTACATTGTAAAACAAATTTTATGGAACAGATAAATTTCGAGTTTGAGAACTATTAAAATAAATAAGCCGTACTAGCTTTCTGATTTCATGGTACATTGTGTAACTATTACCTATCTATCCCCTTTTAATGTTTATTTCTCTACTATGCTTTTAAGAACTCCTTTTTCCCTTCATTTTACAGGTTATGTGCTAAAATTGAAATGTAAAGCTTTCCTTCTTTTTTGCTTTGGGTAGCAGGCATATGTTGGCTGCTGTTGATTTATTGCTACACTTCTAAACTTAACTTTTCTTTTTATTTTTTTATACTCCTGTTGTCTGAAATTTTTTGTTACATTCATTTGAGCTCCACAGCCGAATGAATTGGAGGCAATTTGTTAATGATCTTGTCTAGTATTGTCTTAAATAGAATAAAGATTTTCAGTCTTGTGTAGATTTAGCCTTTGTATCTAGTTTACCTCTCTGCCGAAGATGGTAAAAAGATACGCCATCTAATGAGTAATGTGCTTGTTTACGTTTCAGGTATTGTTCTTATCGGAGAGATTGGTGGTACAGCAGAAGAGGATGCAGCAGCCTTCATAAAGGTGAATTATTTAGTATTTTTTTTCAAGGTTTAACATACATGATGCCCTCGGTCTTCCATTATCCTTCTTTTTCCGCCATTTTTCTAAATCATTCTAAATTTGTATAATTGAGCAATCTGTTGATTTGGTTAATTCTGTGGCTTCAAACCTAACCCATATTCAAATAAACAGGAAAGTGGCACTGAGAAGCCCGTTGTTGCTTTCATTGCCGGGCTCACTGCTCCACCTGGCCGGCGTATGGGACACGCTGGAGGTATCATTTCGATATTTTACTGAGATTATATGTCATTTACTTGTAAAGCATGGATAGGTGGTTTGTCAGTTTGTCTACTATTTTAGAAAAGTTATTGAGTATGATGTTTTTTTTTATCTCTTTTTGAATAAACTGTCTAGATGAATCGAAGTTTTTTACAAGTATTTGTTGCTCTATTTGGCCAGTTTTACATGATGTTTTGCTTATTTTTACCCACACTTTTCTGTCTCCTGTAATTCTGTCTCATTTTATAAACTCCTTACTGTCCACTTGTCACTTGCAGTATGGCCTATTTCTTAGAATTTTACCAGTGTTAGTTGTTTTTGAATGTCGTGGTGACTTGAGATGGACACTAACATGCTTCCCATTTCCAGAAAGCTTATGCTTGTGATTGCTTCTGTGTTTTTGTACTTAAATATGATCTTATTCTAGCTGAATCACAACAGTCTCGTGAGTTGAATTTTATGCTTTTGTGCTTCTCCCGGAGCATGAATATGTTTTTGTCAGAGGTCTTACAAGTTGGTTATGTTTGTCTTGTAGCTATTGTATCTGGTGGAAAGGGTACTGCTCAGGACAAAATCAGGACCCTTAAGGAGGCTGGAGTCACTGTGGTGGAGTCACCAGCAAAAATCGGAACAGCAATGTATGAAGTGTTCAAGCAAAGAGGTCTACTCGAAGGCAGCAAATAGATGTCTGCAGAACTGTTTGGTGAAAACTACGAGTTTAGGATCCCCCCGAGTAGCCCAAAAAGCATGCCATCTGTTGGTAAAAGATGATATTTCTTTTTTGAAACATGCATTGTTGAGTTTCCAATGGCATCTCAAACACTTCGGAAATCTCTTTTTTTGCGGGGTTATCTGTATCCCTGCCATGGATAGGGATGTTTTACTCTTATATGCCCAGATTAAAACCACTTCTGTGCATAACTTGAGATAATTTTCTAAGCTTTGTTTGCTTGCAATAATTTAACTAACTTCAATTCAGTTTGTTATGGGTTGATATCGACGTAATTTGATTTGATATTATTTGATAAATATGGAGTTGTGATCTGTGAGACACAAAACTTATTATTCATATACAGTAACCGAAGAAGGAAAAGCCGTAGCTAAGCTGGTGATTAGTATCGAACAAAAAAAGTAGTGATGGACTTCAGTTCTCATCCTAGGGATGCTGATTGATTGCTATTGTAATTTATTTTCATTTTTGAAAAATATGAAACAAACTTATAAGCTTGATTTCGTATGTATAATACTTTCTATTAATAAAAAATATAGAAATAAAAATTGATACTCTATGAGGTTTAATTTGTTATGGGCTTTTAAACTTTCAAATTTGGTTCTATCTTGAACCTAGATTTATAATTTTGTCTTTAAAACTCAGATCTATAAATTATTGCTTTATAAGACACTTGGAGTTGTTTGGTAAATTGACTTTTGGGCTCAAATTAGCTGATTCGATAAAAAAGAGTTGATTTGACCATCAAACAGCTCTTTTTAGTGTTTGGTGAATGAGTTTTTTAAAAAAGTGACTTTTGGACTCAATAGGCTAATTTTCAAAAGGTTAAAAAAGTCATTTTTTCTACGAAATGCTATAAGTTTAAGAATTAAATACTTTTTTGCCCTTTCTCTTTTATACAAATTATGCAAAAAGATAGAATAAATATAGTTGAATTTGGTTTTTCGTAGGAAAATTCAAGTTTTCAAAATAATTATGCATCATTCTAATTGTTCAATTAGTATTTCAGATTGCATCATTATGATTATATTATGGATGGTTATGTTCAATACATTTCATTATAATATTATTGATTGGTTCTTCTCAATTTTTTTTTCTTTTTTTTTTTTTAATGGCAAACCACCATTGGTGGAGGGATATTTTATTTGGCATCCCCAAACCGTTAAATTGACATAAAATGAAATACAATGATCTCCTCTATGGGAGGCAATTTGTAAAATTACAGAGAGGTTTCTAAAGATATAACTATTCTAAACCTTCTCTGAATCTGAAGTAAGAACTAAAGCCTTAGTAGTTAGGTACAACCATACTAATTCTCTACTTCGATAGTGCTACCTAAAAAAGAGATGAATCGAAAGATTCCTAAACGACCGACACAAAAGCGTCAAACTGCTTTGACATGTGTAATACCCCTAATTTGAAACATGAAGTCTGCACTAAATGCTCAAATCTACAAGTGTATGCACAGAGACGCTTGAAATTACTACGACTTGGATTTTTCCTCTACTGCAACTGCACATACCGAAACCCAAGGGGTTTTCCCAAAAGAAAGAGGGAAGCGACAAACAAATGGGCAGGGATACTCAATAAATTAGTCAAAGCAAATTTGCAAAAAGTCAAAGTTCCAATCACCCATCTCTTAAAATCTAAAAATCTCTAAGAAAGCAGAAAAAGAAACACCCACAATCCTGTCCAATATAAAAGTATCGATAAAGAGACATCACCGAATAAACCTGCGTGGCACATGGAAAACTCCGGCGTAGCGCGTTAGCATCCGTGTGGGGCAACCGGTGACGGACACACTGGTATGCCTGGCGGCGGCGCTTGGAGTACCGGCGGCACTCGCTTGAAAAGCCGGCTCTCAACGAAACCTGATCGGACCAAAACCTGTCATCTCATTCTAATTGGGCCATCTCCGGTTGAACCCATCCAAAACCTGTCCTAACCGGGCTGACCCGACCCGGCCGACCCGACCCGACCCGGCCGACCCGACCCGAGTCGGAAACAGTGCCCAAAAAAGGCCCAGCCGACCCGGCCAAAAACAGGCCCAGTCGCACCCTCAGTTCTTCCCGAACAGGGACTTCGTTTCCGGATATGTTGTCGCCGGATCCATGTCGGCGCAACCTGGGCTCATTCTCCAGTTGCCAGATCTTCGAGATCGGCCCGTACCGGCAAGTTTGGGCACGCAGCGCTGGCCGGAAACGCCAGGAAGCTCCTTCGACAGCGCTGGCCTCTTACGCATCCGTGGTCGCCGGATCCGCTCTTGTGGTGACCGGATCTGTGGTCGCCGGAACCGGGTCATCTTCATCAAATCTCGGTTTTTGGTTGGAGGTTCAAAAAAGATGTAATTGTTCGATTGGGATGGGGTTTTGGATTGGGGGTTGGGGTTAGGGAAGGATAGAGGTTTATGGGATGGGAGGGGTGGCCTGATCGGCGGTGAATCGCCGGCGGCCACCCCGCCAGTTTCAGATCTAAGAGGTGTTACTGTTTGGGGGAAGATGGAGAGAGCGTTTCTCTCGTTTATGATCACCGAAGTAACATACACTGTTCTCAATTTTTTTTCACTATAATGTCAATAACATTTCATTAAAATTGCTTGGAAATAATTGATTATTTTTTTAATATTCCTTATAAAATGGCTACTTTCCTATGGAAAGCAGTGTCAGGGTGTCTACCAACACAATTGAATAGACACAGAAGGAAGATTACAGACTCTGATATTTGCAACAGATGTAGCAATGCAGTGGAGGATGAGTCACACATGTTCCTAAATTGTCCAGAATCAGAGAGAATTTGAACATTGGCTGGCTATCATCAACAGAATCAGAACATGATTTTCAGCACATGGTTGTTTTGCCTGATTAGCAATGCAGAGCAGGAGGAAGGAATCATTAGGTGTGTAGCCATTTTGTGGGAAATCTGGAAACAAAGAAACCATATGATTTTCCATCAATCTTTGCTGCAAGCTCAATGGTGCGTTGACCAAGCTCTTTCTGAGTGGCGAGTCATGCTCAACAGAGGAAGAAGACATGTGAATCGAGGTCAGATAGCAGTGGCACAAACGCAGGAACAAGATAACATAAATGAGGACATCACTCTTGATCAAATAAAATCTGATGGCTGCTCTCACCTTTTACAAGGAGTCGGTGTACTAAGTTTCGATGGGTCCTTCAGGAAATCGCAGCTGCTAGGCACTGGAGGTTGGAGAATCTGGAAGCCAGGATGGCCTAAGGAAACATGCGTACAAGGAACAGATTTCTTCACAGCGGTTCCCCCGCTGCGAGCTGAAACTGAAGCGTGTTGGCGAGCACTGAAAGCATCACTCAGGCAAAGATGTTGTCGGATAAATTTGGTCACAGATTCGTCAATTCTAGCTGAGGCATTCAATAATCCAGCAAGCACCCCGATTGAAATCAAGTCTATCATAGGTAGTATTTGTAATATGCTGAATTCCCTTACGGAATTTAAAGTAGTCAAGATTAGGAGATGTTATCTTATGGTAGAACATAAGCTAGCAAATAGTTTAGGCAGAAGGTTATGTAATCTTACTATCTTAAGCTAATATAAAATCTCTTTCGTCAAAAAAAAATTGATTATTTTTTCATGCAACCATCAACGTGAAACAAGCGAAAGATTTGAAAAAGTGTCTAAAACAAACTTATAATGTATAGTTTTAAAAAAACATTTATGAAAATGTGGATTATATAATAATAATTTAATTTATTATAATTCTTATGTTTTGTTTATAATAAAAAATAGCAATTGATAAATTATATACATTTAAAAAGTGAATAAGCTGTCAAATATATTCATGTCTATAAATGTCATTTTGCAAGATTGGTTATACAAACAACTATTATTTATCAGCTAATTTTACCAAACAGATTTATACAATCAGCTAGCCAAATCAGCTAATGTAATCAACTAGTCAAATCAGCCAATGCAATCAGTTAACAGTTAATAGTTAACAGCTAATTCCCAAACACCTCCTTGATCATTTTAGGGTAAAATGTTCGCGTATCTTGAGTACTTGATTACGTGCTTATGTACCTCTCAGTTTTAAGAAAATACTCGTGTATCCTTTGACTGAAGTTTGACTTTCTAATTCATATCCCTAAAATGTCTGTAATCCGGTTGAATATTTGTGGTATTCGAATGATATAAAATTATCAAATTCGAGTATTTTTGGATGTTTTAGTGGTTTGAATCAATAAGCCAAATTCGGTCAAGGAGTACAAGGATACTTTTTCAAAATTCATGCGTACATCAGCACATAAACAATTATTTAAGGATACACGAGCACATTATTCATCATTTTATACCACTAGATCTTAATTGTGAAATGTATGAACTATGACTTTGTATTTTATGATTTACTTTCCACATCTGTATTATTTACTTCTTTTTGCATTATATATATACATATGATGATAAGTAAACCACGATTTATACATTTCTACATGTTACCAAATTTGGGTGTTTCTTTTGAATATTTTAAATTATAAAATTTACAGTTTAACTTACAAGGTGCATGATATAAGTTAAAACGTATAAAGATTTTCATGGAAAGTCAGGAAAGTTGGGAGTACCAGAGATTTTCTCTTGTTTATAACACTTTCAATCTTGTCAAGTTCATCATTCACACTTTGTATGCATTAATAGCATTTGAGAAATTGCTATCTCACAAACAAATATGACTAAATTCCAAAAAATGACCCTAACATTGGTAGAAATGTCAATTTTAGGACCCAACATTCAAAAGTGTCAATATTTGGTATCCAACATTCTGAAAGTGTCAAATTTAGGACCCAACATTCAAAATGGTCAATATTTGGTACCCAACATTCTGAAAATGTACAATTTTTGGACTTTCATAAAATTCACATGTTAGATCTATTAATTTCAAGGGTATTTTTGTCATTTTCCTCTACAGAATATCCAGGAGTATATCAATGTCCAAAATGTACACCACTATTGGCGCATCTTATAGTTAGACGAGACCTAAATTCATAGATTTGAATTTATGGCAAACGTTTCATTTTCGTCTTGATGGATAAGATAAAGATGTGGGTAAAAATGGTACTATTACTAGGCTCCGGTAGTGACGAGGTAATGCGGGCACATGACTAGCGGTGGAGTTACAAAGAAAATTAGTCGAAAATGTCAATTGGGATTTTTGGGGAAGATGAGATGGGTGATTTTGGTGGATTTATAAATTTTAATCTTTTATTTATTATGAAAATTACCAAAATGCCCATGAAATTAATAGATCTAACAGGTGAATTTTATGAAAGTCCAAAAATTGACATTTTCAGAATGTTGGGTACCAAATATTGACCATTTTGAATGTTAGGTCCTAAAATTGACATTCTCAGAATGTTGTGTACCAAATATTGACACTTTTGAATGTTGGGTCTTAAAATTGACATTTCTACCAATGTTAGGGTCATTTTTTGGAATTTAGGCCCTGTCAAGTTCAGATTATTGAAAAATAATCTCAGTTAAATTAATCTCAGTTCAGTTAATTTAATCTCAGTTCAGTTGAATTAATCTCAGTTCAATTAAATTAATCTCAGTTCAACTGGAATAAACTGAGATTGATTTGATTCAATAAAATAATCACTTTAACTTTATTTCAATTGGATACAAAACATAACGATTTAGGCCCGTTTGCCGGAGTTTATAAGAACAGTTCAGTCCAGTTCAGTTCAATTCAACTCATCCCAGTTTGATTCAATTCATTTCAGTTCAGTTCAATCAAAATATAATTTGATAAAATTCAGGTAAATTTAGACATACTGGTTTTATTTTTCAATACATTAATTTTTACTTTAGTTCAATTAAGTGCAGTTCAGTTTAATTCAGTTAAGTTCAATCAAAATATAATTTGATAAAATTCAAGTAAATTTAGAAATAATGATTCTATTTTTAATACATTAATGTTCACTTCAGTTCAATTCAGTCTAGTTCAATTCAATTCAGTTTAGTTCAATTCAGTTCAATTTAGTAAAGATATAATTTGATTAAATTTAGGTTCATTTATTAGAAATTCTCAAAAGAGACCGTCCAAATTATAGACTAGACTCAATGTAAAGAAAAAAAACGCGCGGGGCTGTGTTGAAAAGACATGAAATACACGGGGACTTCTTTTGCAATTTCATAAAATAGTATAGTATAAATATAAAAATCCTCTTTCTCTCTCCCCCACTTTTCATCTTCTCCAGAGCTCTTATTTTCCCCCAAAATCCTTCTCTCTCGTTTTCCCCCAAATCCTTCGCTCTCGTTTTCATCTTCTCAATGCTACCCTAAATTTCTTCTCAATTTGATGCGATTTTTCGATTCCAAAAGCGATGAGGATGTGCGATCTATCAAGTAAAGTTTCGGATCTCTTTAATTTCGTCGGCTTTGTCGATTTGTTCGCGGATTTTTTTGTTTTTTTTTGATTTGTTAGTGTTCTGTGTTGTAGATCGGAGCGTCATGGTGTTCATGTTCATGTTTAATTAGATGTTTAGATGATTTGATTTGTTCAGATGTTCGTGTTCATGTTTGGAACTATAATGTTGACCTTATGTGCTTAAAACCTCATTTTCTGATCTGTTTGAGGCATGAATGGCCAGATGTGAGGATTGGTGTGTGAAAATTGGATAGGGTAGCATGTGTAGATGTTCGTGTTCATGTTTGTGCCTATAATGTGTACCTTATGTGCTAAAATCCCCATGTTCTGGTCTGTTTGAGGCATGAATGGCCAGATGTGAGGTTTGGTGTGTGAAAATTGGCTAGGGTAGCATGCTTAGATGTTTGTGTATGTTTGGGATTATAATGTAGACCTTATGTTCTTAAAACACCATGTTCTGGTCTATTTGAGACATAAATGGCCAGATGTGAGGTTTGGTGTGTGTAAATTGGCTAGAGTAGCATGTTTAGATGTTCGTGTTCATGTTTAGGACTATAATGTGGATCTTATGTGTTAAAATCCCATGTTCTGGTCTGTTTGAGGCATGAATGGTCATATGTGAGGTTTGGTGTGTGAAAATTGGTTAGGGTAGCATGTTTAGATGTTCATGTTTATGTTTGTGCCTATAATGTGGACCTTATGTGCTAAATTCTCCATGTTCCGGTCTGTTTGAGGCATGAATGACAAGATGTGAGGTTTGGTGTGTGAAAATTGGCTAGGGTAGCATGTTTAGATGTTCATGTTCATGTTTCTACCTATAATGTGGACCTTGTGTGTTAAAATTCTCATATTCTGGTCTGTTTGAGGCACGAATGACAAGATGTGAAGTTTGATGTGTGAAAATTGGCTAGGGTAGCATGTTTAGATGTTCATGTTCATGTTTCCGCCTATAATGTGGTCCTTATGTGTTAGAATCCCCATGTTCCGGTCTATTTGAGGCATGAACTACCAGATGTGATGGTGTGAAAATTGGTTAGGGTAGCATGTATATATGTACATGTTCATGTTTGTGCCTATAATGTGAACCTTATGTACTAAAATTTCCATGTTCCGGTCTGTTTGAGGCATGAATGATCAGATGTGAGGTTTGGTGTATGAAAATTGGTTAGGATAGCATGTTTAGATGTCCGTGTTTATGTATGGAACTATAATGTGGACCTTATATGCTTAAAACCCCATGTGCTGATCTGTTTGAGTCTTGAATGACCATATGTGAGATTTGGTGTGTGAAAATTTGGCTAGGGTAGAATGTTTAGATGTTCGTGTTCATGTTTGGGACTATAATGTGGACCTTATGTGCTTAAAACCCCATGGGCAGATGTGAGGTTTGGTGTGTGAAAATTGGTTAGGGTAGCATGTTTAGATGTTCATTTCATGTTTCTGCCTATAATGTGGACCTTATGTGTTAAAATCCCCATGTTCTGGTCTGTTTGAGGCATGTATGGCAATATGTGAGGTTTGATGTGTGAAAATTGGTTAGGGTAGCATGTTTAGATTTCCGTGTTCATGTTTCTGCCTATAATGTGGACCTTCTGTATTAAAATCCCCAGGTTCTGGTCTGTTTGAGGCATGAATGGGCAGATGTGAGGTTTGGTGTGTGGAAATTGGCTAGGGTAGCATGTTTAGATGTTCATGTTCATGTTTCCGCCTATAATGTGTACCTTATATGTTAAAATCCCCATATTCTGGTCTGTTTTAGGCATGTATGGCCAGATGTAAGATTTGGTGCAGTCCAATGAACAGTGCAGCCCAATGAACAGTGCAGCCCAGTGAATAGTGACAGATTAGTGAATAGTGCAGTTCAGTGAATAGTAACGGACCAATGAATAGTGTGCGTGAATAGTTTTAGTGCGTGAATAGTAACTATTTTGAGTATATTGCAATTAAGGACCTCCTTGTTTTATTTTACCATACCATTACTATATAGTCCTTGGTCTATAACATGGACGGTCTCTCCAGAGACTTTCTCTGAATTTATACATACTAATTCTATTTTTTAATTCATTAATTTTCACTTCAGTTCAGTTCAGCCTAGCTTAGTAAGAAATAAGCTTAACCAAATCGCCCCTTAGGCCCTATTTTGTGGACCTTATAAGTAGTTCAGTTCAATTCAATTCAGTTAAGTTCAATTTAGTGAAAATATATTTTGAACAAATTCAAGTAAAATTAGACGTACTGATTCTATTATAAATACATTAATTTTCACTTTAGTAAAATTCAGTTCAACATGAATTAAGTTCGGGCAAACAGGCCCTTATTTTACACATAATATTCTCTTTTCAGTTAAATTAATCTCAGTTCATTTAAATTAATCTCAGTTCAACCAGAAAAATCTCAGTTCAGTTAAATTAATTTCAGTTAATTTAAATTAATCTCAGTTTAACTAAACAAATCTTAATGAAATTAAATTAATTTCAATTAAATTAATTTCAATCCAACTTGACAGGGCCTTAGTCAACAAATATTATTAGTCTATTAGTTTGGTACAGATGACCATTTAACCCCTGACGAGCAAAAATATCTCACAACCAAATCAAAACACGCCAAGAGCAATATAAACTGGACTTTATCGATTCATCTCTTCCATATGAGAAGATGCATTCTTCATCTTCCCTGTTCGCTGTGAACCCCTCATTCCCAACCCAAACTGGCATCCGAAGAAAGCCAAGAGCTCCACCAAAACCCAACTCTCTTGCATGTAGAGCTTCCAACAAAAATTCCATTGCGGATTTCGATCTTTACGAGCTCCTCGGCGTAGACAGTTCCTGCAACCAAGCACAGATCAAGCTCGCCTACCGAGCACTGCAGAAGAAATGCCACCCTGATATTGCAGGTCCAGATGGACATGATATGGCCATCGTCCTCAACGAAGCCTATCAACTTCTCACCGATCCAAGCTCCCGCCTCGCATATGACAAGGTTAGCTCCACCTTCCTCTCGAGTTCAGATTCAAATATCATGTATGACTTAACAGAAAGGCTGTGTGCAGGAGCATGCAAAGTTTTCAGATTTTCAAGGCTACACAGGCAAGCCGATATATTCGGCGTGGTTGGGTGATCCGGGTGAGAACAGGGCTGTTTTTGTGGATGAAGTGCGGTGTATTGGCTGCTTGAAGTGTGCTTTATTTGCTGAGAAAACTTTTGCCATCGAATCGGTTCATGGAAGAGCAAGGGTTGTTTCACAATGGGCAGATCCCGAAGACAAGATTCAAGCAGCCATAGAAACTTGTCCGGTTGATTGCATCTCGTAAGAATCTTATTCTTTCTTTTAAACAGATGGAATAGATTATGACGATGATGATGTTGATATAGGATGGTGGAGAGGTCTGATTTGGCAGCTCTGGAGTTCCTCATGTCTAAGAAACCAAGAGAGAAAGTTAGAATCGGCGCCGGGAATACAGTTGGAGCTCGTTCTTCCAGTATCTTCGACGACCTTGACAAGTTCCAAGCTAGATATGCCAAGAACCAAGGCAGCTCCAAGGT
The DNA here is from genome assembly GCA_948330725.1 of Sherardia arvensis. Lineage (NCBI taxonomy): Eukaryota > Viridiplantae > Streptophyta > Magnoliopsida > Gentianales > Rubiaceae > Sherardia > Sherardia arvensis. The sequence continues at coordinate 16,007,590 of OX415244.1, forward strand.
GAACCGCAATCTTCATTCTCTCTTTCCCCTTGTCAACAAATAGACTGACATGAGTTTGTGTTGCAGGAATCAGATATATACTGGGAAGCAAAGGCCTCAGCTGTTGAAGCAATCAGAGGCATGACTAAGTGGTTATACTGGCAAACACCCCCTGGAGAACAGTTTCAGAGCCTGATAGCATCTACCAATAGGAAGATTGCTGAACCCAACATTGAAAGGATCAAGCAGGTAGCTGAAGCAAGAAAACAAATGCAGAATTCTCGAGGGAGCTACCTTAACGAGAGCGAGTATTGGGATCCAACGAAGCATGCGTTTCCTGATTCAGACAAGATTGAACCTGAAGATGCATCATCAGTGGCTTCTCCTATCAAGACAGAAGAGGTGAGGGAAGAGGACTTGATAGATATGCAGCAAGAGACTGAGAATCAAACCTTCCTTTGGAGTGTGCCGATAGTGTTTGCCGTAGTTGCAGCTGTGGTGGTTAGATCACGGCTGGGGGATGCGCCTGCTGCTGGACTGGAGGAGCATATAGGCGGCTCTCGCCTCAGGGACGTTGTTAATAGCAACTGGTTACAGACCATCCTTGCTGGCGTTACCTGGTATTTGATTGGCATGGCTATCATGGAACTGCTGGTAACTCTTCAAACTAGACTAAGAAAGAACAGAAACCTGTGAAAGAAAAGCAATAGGAAGATCAGCAAATTATATATACAGCAATAGGAAGAAATGATTTCTTTGTAATTTAGCTTAAAAGAAGGCCATTAGTTGCCTGGATATACTGCATATACAAAGATTTAACCATATACATCCCTATTTCAAAGAAATGATGATACTACCTACAACCCAATGCTCCTAATCTTTTTTTCTTTTTGCCTTCGAATCCTTAAACCCTTTGTGTATCAAGGGCATAGATGTCGGTGCTCGGATATGCGGAGGTAAGAGTATAACCAAGAAAGTCAGTTCAGGGACATCAGATAATATCATTGGAACGACATATATATCATTCGAATTTCCATAATTCTCAAAAATCAAATTTTCATTAGCTTGTAACGACACACTTTTCGAATTCCTTATAAATTTTATCAGGATGAGTGTATTTGATGGGCCTCATTTTTTTTATTTACCTAGACCCCCAAATTATAGGGATAGCATGAGGAACATGTATATGTTTTAGACACGAGGCATGTGGTATTCATTGATATTGTTGAGTTATACCTAATTAGTTTCAAGTCTCAAGAAATCATCTAATACACGCATTTTTTTATAATTTATTGGGAGCTATTTTTGAAAAAACCTTGTAGTTGAGATTTGAATTGTATATAGTGTATGTATATAGTATATGTATGATGTTATTACAAGTAGTTATATGGATGGCGCGTTGCGTTTTATTTTTTAATTTTACAAAACGTATGATGTTATTACAATTAGTTATATGGATGGCACGCGCGTTGCGTTTTATTTTTTAATTTTACAATTTTTTGTATTGACACATGTTTTAGATTAATAATCAAGGTAATTGATACATGCAATCCCACATTACTTACGCAGTCCGTATTTGTATTTAAAATTTCTGATATACCCTCATTTATAAGAATCACATTTTCTTTTGAATAAATACTGAAAGTATTAATGACACTTCATGAATAAATACGAACTGCATAAGTAAATATTGGACTGCATATAACAATACCCGCAATCAAGGATTATGATTTGATGAAATTCAGATAGACTATATGTACGAGATTTTATGTCAATGAGTATGAGGTGATTTCATATATTTAGAAAAATTGGAATTGAAGAGATTTTTTATCGAATAAAATCCTAAAAATTTCATATGCTATGGTAATTATGATATGTATATATCATACATGCCGGTGTCTTCTCAAATTTCCAATATACAATGCGCAGGATGGACCGTCCATCGTAGCCCTAACCAGTACACCACGGATTATCACACATTGTTTTTCCGAAAAAGGAATAAAAGTGTACCTCATATCAGGTTCCAACACTAGTATTGTCTTCCCAAGTAAAGGATTATCACACATTGTCCCTATATTAATAATAATAAAAAGTTATTCTCACTTTTTATGGTACCAAATTTTGGTACTCTATTTTTTCTCCTATTTCCTTGGGCAAAATTTTAGGGTTTTTTTTGTTTTTGAAAAGAATTTTTAGCCTTTGTTTATAGAAACTTAATTCCTAATCGATTTCTAACTTGATTCCTAATATATTTTTAATATATTTCTTCTTCCTCCTCTTCCTCCTTTATAAAATTTTACGTAATACATTTATTTACTAAAAGAATATTCGGATTATACCATCCGGTTCTTGCGATGTTGAATTAATACTAATATGAATATTATACCAATATGATGATAACTATTATGATATTATACTAAACATTGCCACTTCAGAATACTATAATTTAATATATTTAGTTATGAGTATTTTTATTCTCACTTTTTTTTGGTACCAGATTTTGGTTTGATATTTTTGAGGTAAAATTTTAGTCTTTTTTTTATACAAATTTGAACTCCTAATATATTTCAAACTTAATTCCTGATCGATTTCTATTTTATACAAACTTCAAGTTCTTCATATTTTCTTGGCCAAATTTTTAGCCTTTTTTTATAGAAATTCATTCCTAATCGATTTCAACCATACCGTCCGTAGTGATATTTGGCAGGAATATTTGAGTAAAGGGGGCTGAATTTATGTGCTCGAATATTTGTATACCGTGCGAAATTGTCATGAACAAAGACAAAAACAAAAGAAAGTGAACAATCCCAGAATATTCAACTTCTCATACACCTAGCCAAGCCTCCTTATTGCGTTCTTGCTTCACTGTATAACTTGGATGAATTTGTGTTTTTTCAAGATAACACTCAAGTAGCCGTGAAAGTTTTAAGCAGGTTGTCGGGTAGATTTAAGCAAGGGTGTGAGATCTTGAGAAGAACAAGTCACAAGAATCTGATTAGGATCATAACAATCTGCACCAAGCAATATTTCAAGGGAAAATGCTGGGCAAAAGAAGGGGAACAATAATCCCAGAATATTCAACTTCTCATACACTTAGCCAAACCTCCTTATTTTTGAATTAAATTTTAGCCTGACAAAAATCAAAGGAGATATTAGCACAACTTCATTATTAAGTTCTATAATCCCTTGGCATTAAACAAACTTCATTGGTTGTGATATCTATAACTTAGTTCGAGTATGCGGTCTTTTTGTTGTGTGTGTCTGTTTGAGTGTGTGTGTTGATCTGTATTTTTAATGTTAGTTTTCCTATGTCAAAGAAAAACTAAACTTTTTGGGCAAGGATGATGCTTTCTATTGGTGTGTTGTGTTTTGCTCCAGGTGATGCCTTTGCTTTGAAGAATCAAGTTGGTGTCAATAATCCAGCTTTTAATAATCCACGAGAACGGGGTGTGTATATAGCCGGCCTTAAGGTATTATTCAAAGTCTTCATTGTCAGTGTGAATAAGAATCTGGTGTAAGCAGCTTAGTGTTGATCATGCAGTAGCTGTCATTGAACTGATGCTCATTAAGGTTTCATATCCTAAAGAATGTTTGTATAAAGAATTGTCTCAATTGTGACCTATGTTGATAATTGTACTATTGCAAGCTTAATTCTTTGAAGTTCAAATTAATAAATGGTGGAATGATGGTAGAGGAAAAAATGAGAATGTGCAAATGTAGGAATAGTGTAGGAATCGTGATTCCCACAATTGTAGCAAGGCAGTGTTTCAACAGAATCTGGTAAAGGTGTGAAAATTCAAGAAAAACAATATTTCTTTGCTTATGTTATTATTGTTAGTGTTATTACGGATCATGTTAGATTTGATTGGGATCGTTTCTCAGGAGTTTAACAAAGACAGAATTAGGGGAAAAATATCAAAGATGAAACTTCAACGACAGTGTAGCAAATGCAAGGGTTTGGGTCACACTAAAAAGACTTGCAAGTAAGATGTTGAGTGAATTTCTTTAGTTTAGTATGAAAGTCCACCTGTTATTCGCAATTTGAATTACCATTCATTCTTACAAGTGAATGACCACAAAATTGATGTATTGTGCATGTTCATTAATGTACTTAAGAATGTGTTATGAGTTTTATAGTACAAAGTTTTATATATTATTTCAAGTTACTGAACTAATTATGTATTTTTCATGAACCGTGCCACAGGATGACAACAACAGATTCCCTCGGTATGTTTGCCAACCCAACTACCAACAATAATATAGTTTGATTTAAATATACAACATTAATAACTAAATTGCGGTGCACTGTTGTTTGATATTTTTTTATTTACAAGTAATTTGTAGTTTATCAGGAATTGTTATGGTTTAGGGGTCGTTTATAAGTTTTTGCCCTAATTAATGTTATTGTTAATTTAGAATTGATAATGTTTAGTATATAGTTTTGTGTTTTTAATTTGAAACTTTATATTGATGCGGGGGGCCAAGTTGATAAAAATGCAAAAAAGAGGAGAAAATTTTATGCTAAAAAAAAAAAGAACGCTTCAAGAAAGAGAAGCTAACCCAACTACCAACAATAATACAGGTTTGTTTAAATATACACCATTTAACACTATAAATTGTAGTAACTATATTTTTATTGTTTTCCTGATGCTTAATATATAGTTTTGAAACTCAAGTACAATATATTATTCTATTTTAACTTTATGATTTTAAACTCCATATTGATGCAGTGGGTGAAGTTGATAAAAATGCAAAGAGGAGAAAATATTATTCTGAAAAGAAATAAAAAAGCGACTTCAAGAGAGCGAAGCTAACCCGACTATCGATAACAATACAGGTTTGTTTCAATACACAACATCTGTTAATATTTGAGTATGATGATTTGAATAAGTTATATTTTTTAAATTACATATTGCCCTCTTGTAAATATCCGAGTTTGAAAGAAATAATTTTTATTTAGGTCAATTACAGAAAAGGAGAAAGAAAAATGTTGGATTGTTGGAGAGTGTTCCAAATTGTTGTAGAACCCTTAAAACTCTTCCTGAGTGTAAATACTGCAAGGCTAAACTGTTTAAAGGAGAGTCATCTGTATTTTGTTGTTGCAAGGGTGAAACTGAATTTGATGGGTATGAGTTACCCGAGAAGTTGCGTTTATTCTTAGTTGGAGAAGCAGAGCAATCTATACATTTTAGGAATAATATCAGGTCATACAATAACAACCTTGCTTTCACCAGTTTTGGCGCATCGTATGACAAAACACTAACTGCAAATACAAATGGAATATATACTTTCCGAATGCAAGGGCAAGTATATCATTATCTGAATCCATTGGAGAAAAATAAGGGAGGCAAATATGATGGATTTAGTAAGACTAGAGTTAAGCTCTATTTTTTCGACAATGATGATGTTGAATTAAAAGAAAGAATGGAGGTGGGAAATCGGTATGACAACAAAAGGTTTGACAAGCAAACTATGGAGATTTTAATGAAAACTCTTGAAGAGAATCCATATCGTATTTTTTTCAGAGGACTCAAGAGTGAGGCAGATCTTCCTACCAAAAAAATAATCCTCAACTTGAATCTCAATTTAGATCAGAGAAGATACAACCCCCCAGTGTTGGTCACGTTGGAGGAATCTATGTAGATAATGGAAAAGATGATGGAAAAAGAACCGTTAGAGTTCAAGTAACTGGTAAAAATGGAAATTCTTATACTATCAAGCAATACTACAGTTGCTATGATCCAATGCAATGCCCTCTTTATTTCCTCACGGTCAGCCTGGATGGGATCGTAACGTTATGAAAAAGGACAAAGGAGAAGGAGGGGAGAAAAGAAACAATTTGATTCTCCCGAGTGCCTACTTGATGAAGAAATGAGAGGTATTCCAATTAATTTAATTTTCTTATAAATACATGCTTTTTTTTATTCTAAGAAAATACTCGATTTGTATAGTTGTGGCCTAGCAATTGTAATATTTTAAATGACGAACTCTCTTTTTTCCCCAATCAGTTGTCAGAGATGGGAAAAAAACAAACATGATGTTACTGCCAGAGAATATCATGCTTACAAGTTTCAGATGAGAGAGGATGATAAGACAATGCTAATACACTTTGGTAGATTATTTCAACAATATATCGTTGATATGTATATCAAAATTGAGACCAGCAGATTGGAATTTTTTAGAGAGAAACAAGCCGAATTCAGAACTGAGATGGTTCAAGGTATTACTGATGGTGTAGAGGTAGGGTTGAAAATTGGTAATGAGGTTGGTACATGCGTTTTTTTACCCGCCACATTTATCAGTGGTCCTAGAGATATGCGACAACGTTACATTGATGCAATGGCCATCGCACCAAAAATTGGTAAGCCTGATATTTTTTTTGACAATGACTTGCAACCCATCTTGGCCAGAAATTGAAAAAAATTTGAGATATGGAGAATCTGCCAATGATAGACATGATCTGTGTACTAGAGTTTTTAAAGGCAAAGTTGAGGATTTGAAAAAGGATTTAGTAATTAGAGAAATTTTTGATCCTGTGGATTCCCTTACATATGCCATTGAATATTAGAAAAAAGGATTACCACATGTTCATATGATGGTGATTTTAAAACATGGTAATAAACCCTTGGCACCAGATGGATATGATCGAATTGTTTGTGCCGAGATACCAGATCCTGACAAAGAACCCCACTTATTTGAGCTGGTTAAAAAAATATGATGCACGGTCCATGTGGAGAGTATAATCCAAATTTTCCATGTACAATTAAGACTGGGAAGTGTAAATTTGGATTTCCTAAACCATTTCAGGAAACAACATGTCATCCTGAAGATGGATATCCATTATACAGAAGAAGAGACAACGGAAGAACTGTCAGGATACGAAACCTTGAGATGGGCAATAACTGGGTAACAGGGTATAATCGATATTTACTTGCAACCTATGGATGCCACATCAATGTTGAGATATGTTCTACCATTAAAATCATCAAATATAACCACAAGTACATCTTCAAAGGGAGCGACAAAATTAGCTTTGCACTTGGAACTAAGGATAATGGTAAGGGTAATAGCAAGGATAATGAACCAGTTGATGAGATTAGAAATTTTCAAGATGCTCGCTGGATTAGTCCATCAGAAGCAGCCTGGATAATCTTTACTTTTAAACTAAATTACATGAACCCTGCTGTGTACACTTTGCAAGTGCATCTACCAGGACAACAGTTTATAACTTTTAGAAAAGATTGTGACCTTGAAACAGTTGTAGCGAATGAATTTTCCAAGAGAATGAGACTAACATAATTCTTCCTGATGAATAAATTTAATGCTGATGCCAAAGCCTTAAATTTACTATACAAGGAGTTTCCGGAGCACTTTATATGGATACCCTAAGACAGGTGTTGGATAAAGAGAAGAAATAAACAAGTCATTGGATGATTAGTAGCTGTTAGCCCAAGGGAAGGGGAAAGATACTATTTAAGACTTCTACTTAATCACGTGAGAGGTCCACAAATTACAAATGGTATGTAATTACACAAATATATGATATTCAAACAAATACCGAGACATCTTTTATACTACTAATTGCATTAAACTTTTTAGTGTATAAAGATGAAGGACACAAACAAAAAGGTGACGATAACATTCCAGCTTTACACAATCCAGTCAGACAACATGTCAAGAAGAGGAGATTTCGTAGAGGTAATTCTCTTAAAATCATAATTTCTTTCTGCCTCATAACCAATCATGTGCCAAATTGCAACTAATCTTTTAAATACATGTGAAAAGGATACAAAGAAACAACAGGGTCACTTGGGTTATGCAGTCCTTCCAGAAAAACAAAAAATGGCAGATACAAATATGGATGAATTAGATGAAAGTACCCCACTCAATCGGTTATTAAAAAAAAGAGTTTCGAAAGGTACTACAAACATTTTATATTTAAATTATTAATTCAACATCTGTGTCTCATATAATAATATCATGCAGGGGTTAAAACAAAAACAATTACCAACCGAATCGAGATTGAACATGATGATCAAAGTAATGGCAATGAAGATGAGGATGAAGGGAGCGACGACCATGAGCCTAGGAGTCATGAGAGCTACGATGAGGATAGCTACGATGAGGATAATCAATCGTACTGATATTCGGCCGAGATTGGAGATTTCTCTACCATTAATTAGAGATTTTCATTATATATGATTGCAATATCCATTCTATTTCCAACAATACATTGATTTACTTTTTAATTTCTTTTGGTTCAATTAAGTCAATTTAATTAAGTTCTCCTCATTATTAATCAAATCAATTCAGTCTACAACCCTTACATTGACAATGGTGTATCCAAATTTATTTGAAATAATATTAGATCACTAGGTATGGTTGTATCACCAAAAATTCAACCCCCTTTAATCAAAGTTTCTGCCTTCTCCGATATATCCAGCCAAAATTCACCGCGCATCGTGCAGTGCCACCCTGCTAGTTTCGATAAAAGCATTATAAGCATATAGAGCTTCAAGTTGAACACATAACATCCCACATCATATCCAAGTCGTAAAGAGTTAAAAAAAAGATCACATGTTATGTTACCATCTCAAAACATCATATCCAAGTATCTCAGGGGAGAAACGAATACAAGTACCTAGTAGCGATACTTGGTAGAGTAGTCTTTTGGAGCAATGACGAGACCTCGACCTTTCCTTGCACCACGATAAACAGTCTCCACGATATCGATAAATTCCTGCTTGTCCTTCAATGCGCAGTTGATCTTGTTGTTGTTTCCAGTTCCCAGATCAATCATGATGTGGACGGATCGTACATCTCATACATGGTGTTGAAATCAGGAACTTCAGAAATATCCACCAAGTATATCACTGCAAAGTTCTTGAGAGTTTCAGCAACGGATGACAGTGTTTCATCCATCTACACAACGAGTAGAAACAACAGCAAGTTAGAGAATTTCCAGTGGCTAAAACACCTAAAAGCTTTTAAACTTGAACTTGCAAACCCAGTGAGTTAGCACTACTGGTATATAAAGATTATGGTGAAAAGGCTACTTTCTTTGATTGATTCGGTAAAGGATTTATACAGTGAGTTTACAACTGATTCCCTAATCTAACGTAGAGTAGGTATAACTATCTAACCTAAGAATCTGGAGATAATATTTACTCAGATTAGGATTACAACAGATTAGGGAAAATTCAAAATACAAAATATATAGCTTAATACCCTCCCGCAAGCTCATAACGAGAACGTACATGAAGCTTGGAATGCAAGGTAGCAAATCTGGAAGACCCCACCGCTTTAGTAAAATGTCTGCAACTTGGTCAACAGAGCGAACATGACGGACGACCAGGTCACCTGCTTGGACCTGCTCACGAACAAAATGGAAGTCTATCTGGATGTGCTTCGAGCGCTGATTAGGGAATCTCTAGACTGCCGGAAGAGAAGACCGGTGTCAAGTGTGCCTTTCAGGTAGCGCAAGATACGTTTGACAGCTACCCAGTGAAGTTCCGTAGGTCTGTGCATGAACTGGAAAACTATGTTGACTGAGTAGGAAATCTCTGGTCGCGTGATGGTTTCATATTGAAGGGCGCCAACAATGCTGTGATAGAGATGAACATCCCAAAAAAAGGATCACCGGCAGCCACGAGACGCGAGCCTGGAACGACAGGGGAGGAGATTGGCTTGGCTCCTGTCATCTTGCTCCTGTCCAAGAGGTCTAAAATATATTTACGTTGAGAAAGCAACAAACCTGCGGAGCCACGATGCACTTCAATGCCCAAGAAGAAGTTGAGAGCACCCAAGTCCTTCAAAGAAAAGACGGAGTTAAGATACCGAACAAATTCATCGATGAAGGAGGAGTTGGAACCGGTGATGATGAGGTCGTCCACATATACCAGAACATACACCACATCAGGGCCATGTTGTTTAATGAATAGTGAAGTGTTAGATACACACTGCCTGAAATCATGACGAAGAAGAGCTTGATTGAGCTTCTGGAACCAAGCTCGAGGAGCCTGTTTGAGACCATACAACGCTTTCTTGAGTTTGCAGACAAAGGAGGGCTGATTAGGAGAAATGAAGCCAGGAGGTTGCTCCATATACACAGTCTCAGCAAGATCACCATTGAGAAAGGCATTGTTGATGTCTACTTGACGCATAGGCCAGTTACGAGTGATTGCAATGCTGAGAACAACACGAATAGTGGTAGGCTTGATGACAAAGGTGTCAAAGTAGTCAACACCATCCTCTTGATTGAAACTTTTCGCCACTAGTCTAGCTTTGTATCTCTCAATGGAACCATCCGGCTTCTTCTTGATCCTGAAAATCCACTTACAACCAACAAGATTAGCAGAATGAGGTCTTGGAACTAAGTCCAAAGTCCTACTAGTCAATAAAGCATCATACTCAAGTTGCATTGCATGTTGCCAATGAGGATTTTTCTTGGCTTGAAGGTATGTTTTTGGTTCAAGATCAGTGGGATCCAGAGAGATTGGATGTTTAGTGACAAGATGAGCTTTTGGTTTAAGAGAATGAGTCGAGGCTCGAGTGACCATAGGGTGTTGAGATATTTCAGATGGTCTGAAATAAGAGAGAGCTTGAGTATATGGAACAATAGACATTGAAGAGGACGAGTCTGTGGAGTGAGACTGACTGGAGGTGAGGGGTGCAGGAGGTGTAGGGGCGGCTGGTTCAGAAGAGGGGGACATGAGGGGAGTTGTTGTGGGGGGACCAGGGAATGTGGGAGCAGATGGTCCAGTGAGGGGGACAGGGGTGGACAATTCTGAAAAAAACCCATGGTTTTTTCGCCTTATCGCTAAACGACAAAAGATTTGGGCGAGATGGATAACCTGTGGGTCCCACGATGAATATAATAAAAAGGGCACGTGACTCTCTCTCTCTCCTCCTTTCTTCTCCTCGCAAAACAAGTCTAGACTTCATATCTTCTGGGTATCTTCCTTGAATCAATTCCGATCATCAATGGCGAAACGTTCTTTTGCTTAGGAAAAAATCTGAAAAAATCAATTTTCGAATCAGGGGAGACGCGCGATCCCTACGTATCAAGGTACGCTTGCTGTAATGCATATTTTAATTTGTTGCTTGAGTCGAAAAACGCCAGAATGCCCAATATGCTGTGTAATAGGAGTGTATTAGTAGTTGAATGAAGTGTAGCGAGGATTCAGGCGCTGATAGTCGATAACGATAGATAGGAAGGAGGGTGTCACTGTTTGTGAAGCATGGTGTCCCATTTACAATATGAGAGTGTCACGGCTTATAAAATATTGTTGTTGAGATCCGGAAAAATTTTGAAACAAAATTGTGTTAAAGTTAGTAAGTCAGTTAGTTAGCAGGGTTTAGCTTGAGAACTATCCCAAGCGAAATAAACACAGAATTATCAATTTGAGAACTGTCATCGAGAATCAAACACACAAGTAGGAACTTTATTTTCCTCTCATGATGTTCATTTCATTCTATGTTTTCGTTACTCTTGTAAGGATTGTATGATTATCATGTCACCCTAAACACTAAACACTAAACCGTATCACTATTAACTGAAACATTGTACGATTTCATAACATTCATACATGATTATTCATTTAAAATTTCTCATATAACATTAATCTCATTATATTTCTCAAATGATTCGTTGTTATAATTCAATATTGTTTTTATTCTACCGTTTATGGTGGGGGTATTCTATTACATGATAGAGGGTATCCACTAATTTACATGTTCTGGTGGGGGTATTCTGTTTCGTGATAGAGGGTATCCCACAATGTACATTTTTTGGTGTGGGTATTCTATTCCATAATAGCGGGTACTCTCTCAAATAACATCATTTGTTGGGCTATTATCAGATGGTAGTGGTTGACCTGAACTCCGAACCTCCGGTTGACGTTGATTCAGATGAAGATTATGTTATAGAATCATCGGATGATGAAGAATTGCACGATTTTGATACTAGTGTTTTAAACGCGGGACGTGGTGAAGGTGTTTTTGAAGGAGATGTTGATTCAGATTATGAGTCATTGGACGGTGATGATCTGGAGCACCTAGCTGGCGGACTGGAAAATCTTGCTCGTGAGCAACTTGATGAAGAAGCTGCCCGGGAACCAGAATTCTCGAGTGCCACTCCCATTCCTACCAGAGGACAGGTGTTCCAATCATCAACGAAATTTCAGGCTTTCATGGACAGGTTTGCATTCGCAAATGGGTTCGTTATAAGATGCAGCTGCGACAACCCTTCCAAATTCCTGGATCATTCTCCCATCGAAAAGCGTTCTCCCATTGAAAAGCCGGGACCGGACGATTATCAACGCTGTAGAGTGTATTGCAATCGAAGTGGGAAGCCAAAGGAAGGCGCTAGGACTCGGGTGTGTGGCTTCCGGATGGAAGCCACCGCATACAAACAGAGAAGCGATGGTTCTTGGAAGGTGACATCAGTGCAACTTGAGCACAATCATGTGATTGACTCATCCGCGGTTAGATTTCTCAGCAAGTATCGCAGTATTACGGAGGCGGAAGAGACCGATATTATGGCGCAGTATCGTGCTGGAATCCGGCCGGCACAAATCTACCGTGTGTTCATCCATAAGCACGGTGACATCAAGAACGTTCCATTTTCAGAGAAGGACATGCGGAATCTCTTGAACCAGAACGCTAGGCTACAGATGGAAGAGGGGGATTTTCGTGCAATGCAGTCATTATCTGCAAGTATGAAGGAGAAGTCTCCCATGTTTTTTTTTCGATTATGACCTAGACGCAAATGGCAGGGTGAGGAACATATTTTGGGCAGACGCACGAGCTATCAAGGCGTTCAGAGAGTTTGGAAGGTGCATTTCAGTCGACACAACGTACTTGTCGAACAGGTATAAGATGCCGTTTGCACCTTTCATAAGCGTCAACCCCCACGGTCAATCAGTGCTGTTTGGGTGCGCACTTATAGGAAGGGACAGCGTCAGGAACTTCACATGGGTATTCAAAGCGTTCCTCCGATGCATGCAGAAGGCTCCTGAGTGTATACTCAGCGACCAGTGTATAAAAATTCGTAAGTTTTTATCTTTCAGAATTTATGCTTTCCACATTATTTTCCAAGCCGATTATTTGATCACCCGTTGGTTTAGACAAAGATGCATCAATATTTGATCCTCCCTATGTTACATATGTACTCCTGCATGTATAGGTACATAACCGTTACATGTATACCCAGCAGTTTAAACGAAGATACCCTTACTTGTAAAGCCGCATAAAGATTTATTGTATGTGAATTTACTTTCAGAAATGCACTTTAGCGTGCTGGTCTGATATAAGATGCATGTTCAAGGACTGTACCGTTATTTTTTGGCCGTCATGCATGACCGCACCATCCACCTTATTTCAGAACTAGCGGTGAAGAAGGTGTTTCCATCAGCACGACACAGGTGGTGTCTGTGGCACGTGCTGCGGAATATCAGAAAACGCTTTGGAAGTATGGCCGAATGGGCTGCGATCGCTACCTCCCTAAGAAGGATACTTCACGAGTCCCTTTCCATCGAGGAGTTCGAGCAAGAATGGCATGCCTGGGCCGAGAAATATGGAATTTCTTAGAGACCGTGGTTGAAGAGAAATTTCGAGCACAGAGAAAAGTGGGTTCCCGTTTACTTCAAGCACGAGTTATGGGCAGGAATGTCCAGCACACAAAGAAGCGAGGGAATGAACAACTTTTTCAGGGGTTTCGTCAACGTCAACACAACTCTCCAGGTTTTCGTACAGCAGTAGGCGCTGGCTCTTGCAAAGAGAACGGAGGATGAGGAAAGGGCGTTTGACGCCTCCATGAATAGGCCGCTGCCTTGTTTGACAGCGTTCGTGTTCGAGGAGGTGTTCCAAGCTTGTTACACGAATGCAAAGTTTGCTGAGTTTCAGAAACAGGTGTCGGACATGATGTACTGCAACGCGACAGAAAAGGACAAGAATTGGCGGGGAACTTGTGTACGAGGTGAGGACGACTAAAGTTGGAATGGGGAGGACGAGGAGGAGATCGTTTCTGGTGAGCTTGCAACGCGAGCCTAGTGTTGTGTTGAGATGCGAATGCAAAAACTTTGAGTTTCGAGGAATCATGTGTTGCCACATGCTTCAGGTCTTCAAAGTGGAGGAATTAACAAGCGTTCCACCAGAATACATCGTTGGTCATTGGAGGAAGGACATATGCAGGGAGTACGTAAAGGAGACGGGTGGTTACGAAGATCTTCTCAAGTCCATTCCAGCTCCAAAGAGGCGTTACAATGAGATGGATCTGATGTTTCAAAAAGTTGCGTCGCGTGCTATGATGAAGGAAGAAGCCTACGAGCATGTGATGGAAATGATGCGTAATGTTGAGCTGGAGTTGAAGCCCGCTCATGATCTGCCACCGGGACTTACTATAGACGATGGGGGAAACATTGTGAAGTTGTGTGGATCGCTTAATAAATCGTTGGCGCCTCCTCCAGCAGATAAGAAAGCGTTGGCCGCGGCTAAGAAAGCGGACGCCGCAGCTAAGAAAGTGGACGCCGCAGCAAAGAAATCTAACTTAGCAGCCAAGAAAGCGGATGCAGCTACGAAGAAAGCGGACGCAGCAGGTAAGAAAGTTGACAGGAGAGGTGCATGCATAGCGCCTTAAAATCCAGAAAACATGGTCGATTTCGGTGGAAGCACGCCACCGCACGAATCCACCGCTCTGGACCCCGTGGATCAGAGGAAAATAGGGCGCCCAGCTGAGCATCGGGCAGGATATTACACGGACAAGATCATTCTGAAGAAGACTAAAAAGAAGAACAAGAATGCTGAATCACAGAACTTGTCGGGCGGAAGTTACGGGCCTTTAATGGGTTGGGCCGGTAACTTTGAATATTGAATGAACCTGACCGTGCCAATAAAAGTATTTGCATTCCAAATAATGTTGCGTCTTTTGTAAGAGTTGGTCATGGATTTTGAACTTATTCAGGAATTTTGGGCCACGGATTTGGTCATGTGCATTGGGCTTTTATTTTTGTTTCCAAATACGATTGCATTCCAACTGCGTTCCGAATCCAAATTAATAGTAATAACTTATGAAGGGGCCTCACTCTCACTGTATTGGGTGGCTGTTGTTTAGGTCGGGGGTGTCTTTCGTAAACTCCCAATTTTAAAAACAGGCAGCTGTTATTATCATCAAACTGTTCGTTCGTAGTTTATGAACTGGGTATCTTACTATGTGGTTATGGGTAGCAACACTCCTGACCTTAAAAACAATAACTTGTGAAGGGGAATTGTAAATGAATTGGGTGTCATCCATAAAGTCCAAATTTTAAAAAATAGGCAGCTGTTAATAGCATCAAACTGTTTATTCGTAGTTTATGAATTGGGTGTCTGTTCTTTAGGACGGGGGTATCATCCATAAAGTTCAAATTAAAAAAAAGAGGGAGCTGTTAATAGCATCAAATTGTTTATTCGTAGTTTATGGATTGGGTGTCTCTGTATGTGTTTGAGGGTATCAACTATCCTGAAAAATAAAAGCTTGTAAGTTTTAACTTTTAATGAAAGAAGAAACAACATAATAAGTGTGATGAGAATGAAAAATGAATAAGCCTAAACGTTAAAAGATGATATTGATAATAGATAATGAATTACAACCTCATGACTTTGTTTCTTCGAGAATGCGCCTAGCTACATGGGTTTGTAATCACAAAAACCTACCAGAACTACAATTTGCTAAACGCAAACAACAACAAGGAAACATCTATTCATCATCGTCAAGGGTAAGGTCGATGAAGATGGGTTCCTTTGGTGCATCATCAAGGGTCAGATCGATGAAGACCGGCTCCTTCTTCTTCATAACCGGAGCCTTTTTGGCGTGCTTCTTGTCATTGGCCACGGCCTCATCCTTAACCAAACCGAAATAGGTAGGGATCACGTTCCTAATCTCGCTCTCCTCTTTCTCCTTTGGAAAATACCCTCCGTCGTTGTTGGACATCTTGTAGGTTTGTGCCTCCGCCTGGAAAAAGGCGGTAATGTATGGAACGGGAATGTGGAATCCTAGGAAGAACTCGTTAAGCGCACCAATCCCGAATGTTTCGATGAGGTGCCTAATGAATAGGCGGACTTGGATGTCCTGCCTAGCCACATGCGAAGAGTGCACCCATTTGGATGGATTTTTGGTAGATGAAGGCGAGTTTTTTGTAGTCGAGAGTGGTTTTTTGGCTCTAGCACCGGCTACTTTGAGCAAATGTTTGGGCGCCATTCAGTGGTTGAGGATGGGAAATAGCTAGTATCTCTGTTTGGGTCGGATTATGATTGATGATATATCGGATGGAATGTGATGTGTATTTATAAGGGATGAGATCCCTCGTGAATATGGCATAATTCTAGCGCCAAAATATGCGCCAGGGGATTGGAGGGAAACAAGGGTATCACACGGAGTATGATACGGGTGTTCCAATGGAGTGATGTATTATTGTTGACTTGATTTTGGCGCCATAGCCGAAATTACGTTGGAGGGAAATGATGGTATTAATTGATGTTGACAAAGGTGTTTCTTGTGCAAGCATAGTTTTTTAATATACTTTCACGGAGGAAGCGCGGGCGAAAAAAATTTGCTGGTAGCACAAGACGAACGTAGGGGTACTGCATGAAAAAGTCCAAATTTAACAACAGTTTATTCAATTTAAAATGATGGCGTAATATCTGAAAAACCTATTTTAATAATCTGATACAGAGGACGAAGAAGAGGAAAACGTAAGTGAAAACAAGGGCGAACACGAGGCGAGCTTCTCGGCCTTCTCTCTGGCGTGCCTTAGCTTCGAATTTGCTGATAATCTCCAAATGCTTCTTCTTTTCTCTCCCGTGCTTCTTGGAGGTCGATGCCTGATCTTCGAGTTGGCTGATAATCTCCACATGCTTCTGCTTTTCTCTATCGTGCTTTTTGGAGGTCGCTGACGATTCCCGACGGTGTTGTTGATTGGGATCCGAGCCCGGGAGATCAAACCATTCGAAGAAATTGCACCCGCCAGCATCGTAGTTGATGCAGCCGTAAAATCTTTTACCTGGATTATGTTTGGTAGCTGATGTTCGTAATACCGCTTTAACGTTGCAGTAGCAAAGGACGGAATCATCTTGGATGGCCATTCCGGGAAGGTGATTTCATGTGTGTTTCAGATTGGTATTTAAAGAGGGGGGAAATACGTCCGTTGGGACTGGAAATATGATCGTTGAGGAGTTAGTGGGCCCGGGGAGTCCAGCAAATTTCAAACGGTAAAAAAAGGAATATTACAACGTATTCTTTCGACTTGTATGTCACAAGTTATGTAGATTGGTGGCGCAGGATTTGACCCGTACAAAAGCAAGCTTCATTTGTAGAGGATAGCCCGATCATACCGATTTGGACAGGATAATCCGATCAGACCGATTATACAATCATTTGGAATAAGTAAAAGGACAGTGAAGAATAAATATCAAGCACTAATATATAACTATATTTATTCTTCTTAATTTATCTCTTTCATTATATACAATAACCATAGGCATAACCCAAAAATACGATAATACCGCGAGTTGGTATACAACAAGTTAATAGTATGTTAAATATAAAATACTGATGAAAATTATAAGCAGCATGTTTTAAATCAATAAATTCAAAACATTAAATGAAAACTATATAAATGATTATGTTTAATGACACAGTGTTTTGTGAACTATTTATGTTTTCTAAACATGTGTTTAAATAGCTAAAATGACATAGTAGACTGGATCTCTAAAAATGAGTTTAGGATTAGTTTTAATTTTGTGGATCATTACATTTATGGGGTATCATTCACAGGGCCCACATTTGCATGGAACGTTTAGGGTTTTTACGTGTATGAATGTAGCAAAAACCCTTGCTAATTCAAACTCAATAGTGGACCACTTGACAGCGGTATAAAACACAGAAAAACAATTGATTTACAAGTACCCAGAATTATTATTACAGTATCATTAAAATGAAAGATGTATAATAAAATGTAAAATCAGAGTAATGAATTTTAAATAATCTCCAATTTGGTTGGAGATCGACGGTATGATCCCAATTTGGTTAAAATGGTTTGTAAGACGTTTTCGATAAGTAATTGGCAGATTCTAAGATTATTTGTCGATTGGGGTGTGCCTTGTGTGTATGAACAAATGAGCATAGCATAAAGGAGATGGGTAATTAAATGATAGAAATGTTATAAAGTATTAATACAACATAGAAATTATAGAAACTGTCTTAATAATCGGAGCCTTTGTCAGCGTCCGAGTCCATATCAGTAACTCCAGAATCATGCTGGTCGCTCCCCTCCTCCTCGGCTTCGGTATCCGTCTCCGACCCATCGTCAGAATTCAGCTCATACCAGGGCCAGTCCTCCTCATTTTAATCTTCCGCCTGTACCGCCTCCTCTGCAACGGGTCCAGGCGGCGGTGGAAGAGAATCCGGCCAATCACCATCCCCACCTCCCCGGCACAAGAATTCAATGGCGTAGATTGGTCCGTGATCTTGGAGAAGGTCGAAGTCGGGGCCTTGCTGGAACTTCACAAAGGGCTCCGAAACCCACCCTCCACAGTAGTGAGTTCCAGTCACCGTAGAGATTGAGCGGAATGGGATCGTAAATTTCCACTGGAATGTTACGGGTAAATTCCACCAGAATGTTACGGTCGAGGGTTATGACCTGCAAGGTCTGATCATTCCTGAGATTGGTCCAAAACCTAATATTTCTGTGCAGAGTCTGTTTGAAACAGATATTAACATAAGATCACCACGACAGAGCATATATATGAATAATAGCACAGTTAATTTCTTTTGTTGCAATTTACCAGACGGCGGATCCCCGGAGCGTGATCCACGTAAGCCGCTTCATTAAGCTTCCGGTAGAAGCCATAAGCTGCATAGGCATAGGCAAACATATTGAGGACCCTAGTCAGATCGAATCACCAATAATATTGTGGTTTTTCAGGTCTAGGAGAGGCAATATATTTTTTGGTCTACATGATAAAGCATCAATATGACAAAGAAATACCTATTAAATCTTAAGTTTCACCGTCAACGGCTGTTCCAGCATCCGTGACACAAAATAACATAATATTCTACGCTACACATAAATTACATACATCGTCACATTCACTCAATTGGCTGCCAGGCAATTAATATATGTAAATGAGTAAATATGTGTGTTCATATATTATAGCGTATGTACTTGTTGATTATTTGTCATCTATAATCAGACGGAACTATAAACTTAAGATTATTGTTGTATGTGTAAACATTTTTGTAAGTAAAGCGTTTCGGGTATCCAATAATACACATTTGGGTATCTGAAAATAACACACAAGGGAGTAGCCAACATTATGAATTGAAAGGCTGATATTGTTAAAATGTACTAGTTTAGGTTTAGTAAAAGCATACCTCCGGTGCATTGATACCTCGGGCGTAGAGCAACTCATGTCCATCGGTATCGTAGACGTACATGTCCATCGTACGTGTCTTTTGTAACAGGTCAGTACGGGCCCCGAAAACCACACTGCATCCCGGCATGATTCCGTGCTTCTGGCAGCATTCCCTCCACTCATCGCCCTCCACGTTGTAGCGTCCACCTACTCGGTGGCTGCGTGATCTGACAGCAACAACAAATTTATGCTCCGTGTAAGGGTTGAGAACATGGAATTTGTGTTCTCCGCGGGCCAGAAATTCAGTTTTAATGCCGCCGAAGTCGGAGGGAATGTACTGTAACATAAGATTAAGAATTGTTATACATTGATTGATAAATGGTAATTTACAGAAGAGAAAAGTTACGAATCGTACGAGACTCCACAGGTGATTTGGACGTGTGATACGCTTGAGGAAATGCACTACCGGATGCGTGGGCCGTAGCAGCGCATGCATCTCCCGGCCGCTTACGTCGTAGGTCCTGACGATTATGAAGGTGTTTGTATGAGATGTGAACTCCAAGTACGCAATCCCCATTCCGAGATGGTTGATGAGAGCTTCCGAAACTTCAACTGGAATTTCATTCCGGACTGTGACCGGAAGGAGAAGCTCTCCGAGGCCCGTGCAGAAAACGGCCGCAGTGGGCCTAAACCCGGGGTCTTCATTGATGTAGCGGTTATCAGGAAGCAGGAGTCTTCGAACTGGAGCGGCAGGGGAGACATGAATGATTCTGTAGCTTGCCATTTTTTGAGGTGGAAATTGGTGGGATGTATGAGCTATGATTTGATTAGATGATTTTTTGGGGTGGTGTCTTGGGGTGGTGGTGTCTCTTACAACCCTTGAGGGTGTCACAAAATCTTGTAGCACCACAACTTTATTTTACATGAGATATATATCACCTTCCTCATGATGGTGTATGACACCATACTTAGTGCCTCATGACAACAGAGGAAGGATGACCAAAATTCACATTTCAATCGCTAATCTCTCATTAGATTTTCTCTCATAGGCTAATAATGTGAACATTGTGCACGGATTATGAACTAATTATTATGTAAAAACACAAAATGAGTGTGAGCATTGGATGAGATGAATGCAACAAATCAGGTCTCTACGTGATATGCTCTCTTCCTCTAACACTATCAAACACCTTCTTCATACTACAGCGTCGTCCTTCAACAATCGGACATGATTTTGTGATGCTTCACAAGTATGGCATGATATCAGTGTTATTAATCCATTTCGCAATTCAGAAAACCGTAATGATGCGATCACTAGTTTTGATTTCTTATGGATTAGCGATCTTGGGGGGTGGTGTCTCTTACTACCCTTGAGGGTGTCACGGAAGCTTGTGACACCACACCTTTATTTTACATGAAATATATCACCTTCCTCATGATGGTGTATGACACCATACTTAGTGCATCATGACAACAGAGGAAGGATGACCAAAATTCACATTTCAATCGCTAATCTCTCATTAAATTTTCTCTCATAGGCTAATAATGTGAACATTGTAAACGTATTATGAACTAATTATTATGTAAAACACAAAATAAGTGTGAGCATTGGATGAGATGAATGCAACAAATCAAGTCTCTACGTGACATGCTCTTTTCCTCTAACACTATCAAACACCTTCTTCATACTCTAGCGTCGTCCTTCACCAATCGGACATGATTTTGTGATGCTTCACAAGTATGGCATGATATCAGTGTTATTAATCCATTTCGCAATTCATAAAACCGTAAAGATGCGATCACTAACTTTGATTTCTTATGGATTAGCGATCTTGGGGGGGTGGTGTCTCTTACTACCCTTGAGGATGTCACGGAAGTTTGTGACACCACACCTTTATTTTACATGAGATATATCACCTTCCTCATGATGGTGTATGACACCATACTTAGTGCATCATGACAATAGAGGAAGGATGACCAAAATTTACATTTCAGTCGCTAATCTAACATTAGATTTTCTCTCATAGGCTAATAATGTGAACATTGTGCACGGATTATGAACTAATTATTATGTAAAAACACAAAATAAGTTTGAGCATTGGATGAGATGAATGCAACAAATCAGGTCTCTACGTGACATGCTCTCTTCCTCTAACACTATCAAACACCTTCATCATACTCTAGCGTCGTCCTTCACCAATCGGACATGATTTTGTGATGCTTCACAATTATGGCATGATATCAGTGTTATTAATCCATTTCGCAATTCATAAAACCGTAATGATGCGATCACTAGTTTTGATTTCTTATGGATTAGCGATCTTGGGGGGTGGTGTCTCTTACTACCCTTGAGGGTGTCACAGAAGCTTTTGACACCACACCTTTATTTTACATGAGATATATCACCTTCCTCATGATGGTGTATGACACCATACTTAGTGCATCATGACAACAGAGGAAGGATGACCAAAATTCACATTTCAATCGCTAAGCTCTCATTAGATATTCTCTCATAGGCTAATAATGTGGCTGAATGATGTGGAGTGTCTATGGTTTTGGAAGAGAAAGGTTGAAGACAATGGAGTTTTGATTTATGTGCGGCATAAATGTTTTGTCGAGCGAGCTCACCCAACAGGTCAAACGAACTAAAGAGACACTGCCTTTAATTTCACTGTAAACGAGTCTGAATCCCTTTAATTTCACTGTAAATGAGTTTGAATCCATTTCATTTCCCTGTAAACGAGTTTGAATCCCTTTAATTTCCCTGTAAACGAGATTGAATCCATTTCATTTCCCTGTAAACGAGTTTGAATCCCTTCAATTTCACTGTAAACGAGTTTGAATTTTTCCACGGATTTGTAACATTTTACAGCCTAACAAAAAAGGAAAAAAACTTCATAAGTATACACGTCATTCATTATATTATTGTTTATGAATTTATTGTATCTGCTAAGATGTTAATGGACTTAGTTCATTAGTAATTCAATTTATTTTAAATAGACAACTTAAAATATAAATAAATAATATTATCAGGAAACTCTAAAAAGAAAGGAAGAATGAAAGTTCGATCCCCGGTGACCGTCTTGAAGACGTTATTGAATAATAACCATCCCATGCTATGATGCGCACTAAAAAAAAGTCACCTGGCTCATGGATAACCGAGGACATGAATCAGTTCTTGATCGCAGGTGCATGCATCACACGCTATATCCGCAGGATCAACTTTTTCCCAGCGATCGTATCTCAAGCCGCGGTTTAGATAATGGTGCAGAGTGCAGCAGATCGGCCTAGGCCAGACCGCTTCTTGTGTTACGAATTGGTAGTAGTTCCACTAACCCCAAGACAAATACGCAGCGCCTTTGACGCGTTCCCGAGCTATGCGAAGGGCGTTCTTGTCGATTCTTTTTATGGTGGTGAACAGATTAATGCCTTTCTGCACTTCACCGTCGCAGATTGAAAAAAGAGTCAAGGCATAGGTGGACTCGTTGTGACCTATGTTAGAAGCCCTGGTGAGCCACCTCAGAGCCCCAGCGGGATTATCTCCACTCAGATACTGACGAATGATTGAGTCGATATAAACACGAATAAATATCTCAGATAACATATCTGATGGGAGGGCTTTAAGAAAAGACAGATCCATGGGAAGAAAAAGGGAAACAAAACGGAGTGCAATATTGGAACGAAGGCTGTGAGGTGGCTGTAATGGGAGAAGGGGCTGGTTTAAATAGGGCTCAAATGATCATCATCCCTGGGTCATTTCCGATTCCCTATATTTCGTAATTAATTATCTAAGGAAAAGGAAATTAGGATTTTGCACCTTTTCATATTCTCATTGCCAACCCCCAAAATCATAAGCATGCGTCAGAATTTCAATCGTTCGATCAAAATCATAAGCATCTGTCAGAATTTCAATCGTTTAATCAGGCATGTCGTTGATAAAAATGTTTTATTTGCATGCCATTTGATAATATCTACAATTTAATAAATCATTTTGAAATAAAAAATGGGCGGATTTAGTATATATTTAGTACTCATCTTATTCAATTAAGGTGATAGTGTAGCAGTGGTTATTCGGAGTGACCATAGACTCCTACACAATGGCTCCGAGTTCGAATCTGTTTTCATTAATTTTCATTTGAGAATTAAAAAATAGCACCTTTTCACATACTTTTCATAACCTACGTTTATTTAAGACATATCATATTCTATGCATTTTCTAATTAACGTTAATTGTTTTGGCTCCTTACAAACTTGGTTTAAAGTAATCCGGCAGTTTAATGTAATCCTGGTTTCGGGTGTGTCTTATAACTTTTATGGGTGTCACAAGAAATTGTAGTATCGCACCTACCTTTTACAAGGGACATCACACTTTCCTGATGATGGTGTATGTCACCATACTTGATTCAATATGACAACAGAGGATTGATCCCAAAATTCACATTTCAAGTACTACTTTATCATTACATTTTCCCGCATTGGGGAATAATATGCATATTGTGCACAGATTTGAACTAATTTTGATAAAACCCTACGGTGTTGTAAATCCATTCCTCATGTCCCGTAACCGAAATGATGCGTTAATTTTCGTTCAGACACATGATTTTACATGGATTAGTGATCTGCGTTTCGGGTGTCTCTTAGTACACTTGAGGGTGTAACATGAGCTTGTAGTAGTTTTAAGTTACAAGTGATATCTCACCTTCCTCATGATGGTGTATGTCAACATACTTAATACATTATTACAAAAGTTGGATTTAGCACAAAAATTCATATTTCAAGTAACATGCATTTTCATTAATATTCCATTACCCAAAGCACGATATTTTTCCAAGTTTTAAAATGAATGTAAATGAATTGAGAGTAATGTTATAAATTATTAATAACCAAAGAAATTTTGACAAAATAAAAATTATGCAATGTCTTAACACGCGTCGCTGTCGTTAGCGTCGGATTCCATATCCGTGACATTATGTTCCGACTGCTCACTCGACACATCAAAACTCTCTACTACATCCGAGTCGAAATATTCGTCCTCCTCCGACTGCTCAGACCAATCAGAGTCATCTTCGGATTCCGGCTGTACGGCAGCTGCAATGTGTTTCGGCTGCGGTGGAAGATCTTTTGGCCAATCTCCTCTGCCCCGGCGTAAGAATTCAATGGCGTAGATGGCTCTGTGATCGGAGGTGATTGAGGACGGCGCTCAGCTTGAACTTCACAAAGGGCTCTGGATCCCTCCACTGTATTGAGTTCCAGTCACCGGAGAGATTGAGGGCAATGGGCCCCGTAAATTGCACCGGTATGTTTTGGCCGATGGTTCTGATCTCCAATGTTTGGTCGTTCTCGAGACCGATCGCGCGATTCGCAATATTGTTGTGCAGAGTCTGTTTTTCGCATATACAAACATAAGAATAACACAATCGTGCAAATTATATGAGAATAATAGAGCAGTTACATCGGTTTATTGAAACATACCAGCCGGCGGATGCCTGTAGCATGATCCACGTAAGCCGCTTCATTAAGCTTCCGGTAGAAGTTATAAGCTGCGCAGGCAAACACATTCATGACTAATATTATTTTGGGTTTTCATATCCATGGGAGTGACGACCACATTTGCATGGAACGTCTATGGATTTCTTGCTGGTAAGTTGCGTTTCAACCCTAACTCATCTATACTAATTACTAAAGTAGTAAACGATGGTGCCACGTGTTTCAATCTCCTTCACTTATTCCCCCCCAAAACGTTTTTTACTAAATTTAGAAGTTAAGGTATTTTCACCAAAACTTTTAGATAAATAATAACTGTAATATCCCGCTAAATTTTGACACTAATTGCTACCCTGATATATTTACTAACTATAGTAAAATTTACTTTGCTTTACTAAGTTTTCACTGATTTGTTGTATTTTTTTATCGAATTGTGATATAAATATTCAATGCCAAGTTTCGTATATATAGCTAAAATTATTAGATTTTTAATAAATATGATCATATCAGAACATGCAGTTATATTTTTATTAAAGTTAAAAATAGGTAAGATTAATTAACGATATTTACCTACTTAAATTGTGCTATTCCACACGTAAATTTTTTCATCACGATTGTCTTCTGTACTAAATTATAATAATTATACTAAAAAAATGATAAACACAAGTGTCGTTTTTCTTTATCTTATTTTTGTGCCTAATTTTTTACTAATTATAAAACTTATTACATTTTCCCAAAAAAATCTGTGTAAAATAACTAAAAATAATTCAAATGTGCTAATGAACACATAAGTTTTTCAATTACAAATTAATGCTATATTTTTGTCCAAGAATTTTATCCAGTATTACTAAAATATTGCTGTCGAGGTGTGCAATAAAATAATGATAATTAGAACAGCACTTAGAATGATTTGAAACGGTCACATTCAACTATGTCGATAACTTTAGAGTTAGAGGTATAGTAGTATCACAAAATCCCTTACAAACTTCAAATCATGGTAAAAACTAATTTCAACATGTGAATGAGTAAGATTAAAGATAATTTATTATTAAATTTTGTGCTATAATTAAAAGATGATAATATATAGCCATTACTAATATATTCATAATAAATATTTTATTTCATTTTTTCTCAAAATTTATATATATATATATATCGTTGTTTTCTCGCCTTATGGTATTAGCAAAGATTGTTGAAATGTAATAGTCTAGGTTTAGTGCGAATACCTCGTCGGGGGAAGCCCCCTTCCGGTCTTACATGGAGAATTTCATGCCAATCTATTCCGTAGATGGACATGTCCATGGTCCGCAAGTTTTTGAACAGATCATCACGGGCACCGAACACCACAATGCATCCCGGCTCGATTCCGTGCTTCTCACAACAAGCCGTCCACTCATCTCCCTGCACAAAGTACCGTCCACCGAAGCGACAGGAGTGGGATCTGACAGGGATCAAACATTGATTCTCCGTGTAAGGATTGATAACATTGTAATAGTCCCCAGATCCAAATTCAGTCTTCGTTCCGCCGAAGTTGGAGGGTACGGACTGTAATATGAGATGGAGCATTCTTATACATTGACTGTTAAATGATAATGTACGGGAGGGAAAACCGTGAAATCGTACCAGATGCACTCGCTGTCTGGGGCGGGTGATTCGTTTGAAGAAATGGACAGTTGAATGCGTCCATCGTTGTTGCGCATTCATTTCCTCGCCGCGCATGTCGTAGGTCCGGACGATTATATCGGTGTTCGAACGGGATTCGAACTCCACATAAGCCACTCTGTCCCTGCCGAGGAGGTTAAGGAGATGAGACGTGGCTTGAGCCGGAATTTCATTGAATATGGTAATTGGAAGGAGAACCACTCCGAGGCCCGTGTAGAAAACGGCCGCGGTGGGAGTGAACCCGGGGACGTCATTCCTGTAAAGGTTGTCAGGAAGCTGGAGTCTGTGAAAGGAATCGGCCGGAGAGGCATGAATGATTCTGTAGCTAGCCATTTGTTGAGGTAGAGATTTGTTGGATTGCTTTACCAATTTTAGCAGCTAATTGTTTTGGGGAATTTATAAAAGATTTGGACGTAAAGATGCGGACAATGGTGCTTCGATTTCCTGCTGTCATAAATTTGTTGTTTGATGTCGTGGGTACAGGTCCCTTATCCAAGCAAGGTTGGTTTTCCAAGAAA
The DNA here is from genome assembly GCA_948330725.1 of Sherardia arvensis. Lineage (NCBI taxonomy): Eukaryota > Viridiplantae > Streptophyta > Magnoliopsida > Gentianales > Rubiaceae > Sherardia > Sherardia arvensis. The sequence goes on from OX415244.1 coordinate 16,034,625, forward strand.
AAAAGCGGACAACCACCTTGCGAGATAAATGTTGAGAACTGTAATAGTAAATATGATGGTGTTTAAGGTAAAATTCACTGCTCAGGTTGAAAAAATTACAAAATTATAAGTTATTTAATTACGAAGAGGTGAAACGCCTGAACAGATAATTATCGGTATGAAACAAGCATAAAAAATAGGAGAAGAGGAGTGGACTCAAACCTTGGTGGACCTCAAATGTTTTTGTAACCTAACCATTAATACAACAAGAAATTGTTTTTAATATTAGACATCTAATAAGTATATACTATCTGTTTAACTAGCGGGAAGATGTGGATAATCGACACTGATTTTACTTCGTTATGAATCAATTGTATCGCTTCAGATGTTACTGGATTTGGTTTGTTATTATTTCGAATTATAGAAAGTAAAAGTCACTTGCCAAAAAATATGATCTTTTAGTTAAATAAACCTGCTTTAAGTGTCAAAATTGAACTATAAAAAACAACGGTATCAGAACACTTATAGAAAAAAGGAAGAGTGAAAGTTCGATCCTTGCTGATTGTCTACTACTTGTCTTACATGGGTTTGTAAAATAACCAGAATTACTACAAGAAATTAGTAATCGATCTAGACATCACGACATGAATATTCCACTTTTTTCTCCGCCATTTGAATGAATCTGGAATAGATTTTTTGGGGGGTGGGTGGTATATGTTACTCGTCACGAGGGTGATGTTGAGGGGAGTGGTATATCGGACTCGTCATGAGGGTGTCACGATAACTTGTTGCAAATCAGCTTTATGTGTATGGCACCAAACTTAATTCAATATGACAACATAGGATTGATCCCAAAAATTCACATTTCTAATCATCATTTTTCGCTCCATTTTTGAATCATTGGCTAATATTATGCATATTGTGCACGGATTCGAACTAATAATGAAATAACACTACGACCCTGATGATTGGATTAGATGTATGATACAGAACTGCTCTCTATGTGACATACTCTTGTCTTCATAGAGATACAATCCCTAGACAAACTAAATCAATCTTCACTAATCGGCGAATATTTCGTGTTAATTCCTAAAATAGTGCATGCTACTGTGTTATTAATCCATTCCTCACGTCCGGAAACCGTAATGATGCGATGATTTTAATTCAGGCACATGATTTTACATGGATTAGTGATATGGGTTATGAGTGTCTATGAGTGTCTCATATAACTCTTGAGGGTGTCAAAGGAGGTCTAGTGTCGTCCTTCACTATGCAGCAATGATTCCGTGATACCACCCAACTAGGTCATCATATTGGGCGTTAATGATCCATTTATTAAGGCATAAAACTTTAATGTTGAGAAAATGATTGGGTTTTATTTCATTTGGATTAGTGATCATGTTTTGGGTGTCTGTTATTACTCCTGTGGGTGTCACAAGAACTTTTAGTACAAGAGATTAGTAACATGACAAATAGAATTCAATGAATTGAAAATACAATAACATGAACCATTCATGTCTATTTTTAGTTTTACAATAATTAAAATACAAATAGAATTCAATGATTTGAAAATTCAACGTAGTCATAATAATAAGATGAACTTAAGATTCAGGCTATGTTACGATCATCATACTCAGGCCCGCTCTAATCTTGAGAGTTCTACTACTCCTCCTCATCCTCAGTGTAATTCCCGTCATCATAATCCTGGCTGGGACGGTTGTTCCGCCAAACACCCTCAACGTTTTCCAGTTTGAAGAATTCGATGGCGTACAAGGGTCTGTAATCTGGTTGGTGGTTGTGGACTAGGCTGAGCTGAAACTTCACCAAAGGCTGTGGCGCCGTCCACACCAGCGAGACCCAGTCGCGGGAGAGCCGTAGGCGGTCAGTTGCTGTTAAATGCAGCTGAATGATGTTTGTAAGGGTTCTCAGCTGAAAGGGTTGTCCCATCCAGACACCGTTTTGATGATTCATGAAATGATCATGCACATGCTGTTTTTCACATTGATTAACATAAGACTATCACATGTAAGGATATTGTCAACATAATAACAGACCAGTTAAATGGGTTGATTGTTGCAATTTTCTAGATGGCGGATGAGTGGATCGTCGGTGACTGTTAAAGCCTCTTCTCCAAGCCTCCTGGTGCACGAATAAACTGCGGATTGAAAATATTATATGTTAGCCAGTCAGCTTAAACAATATTCATATATACTAAACAAAACCGAAACATAATCTACGCTATGAATAAATTACATAAACTCGATTGGCTATACTGTAATTAATATATGTATATATATGTATATCTATATATTTTCATGTATCATAACTTATGAACTTGTTGCTTATAGCATTTATAATCATACGGGGTTAATGTACTCAAGATTAATGATGTACATGGAAGCATTTGTTTAACTAAACCATATTGGGTATATTGTATAACACAAGGGGGTATCAAGTGTAAAAATGCTGTAAGTTTATAGAAAAAGGCTGATATTGTAAAAGTGTAAAATAGTAGGTCAGTCCAGTAATTACCGCTGGGGCATATTTCTGGGGTGGGCTTCAGAGGACGCAGTTCAAAACCGTTTGACCAGTAAACATACATGTCCATTGCCAGCCATCCCCTGTAAGTACACGCGTGCGCTCCAAATACCACCATGCTTCCGGGAACGATTCCGTATTTCCGGCAGTAACCCACCCACGCGTCGCCGTCCACAACATAGTATCCACCGATCATATGCATCATGCATCTGACATTGATCAGGACTTGCTGACACCTCCCAGGGTTGAGATAATTGAGTCTGTCGCCTGATTCAAATTTCGTGCCACCAAAATTGGAGGGGACGACCTGAAATTTAAAGATGAAGTAATGCCTTTGTATGATTGATACCAAAACATTATCAGAAAGTTTTAGCGAAGACTCATACCAGACGGATTAGATCATTGGGATGTGTGATGCATTTCAGGTAATGGACTCTTGAATGCGTGGACCTTCTCTGATCATTCATCTCCTCGCCCTCCTCGTTGTATGCCGATTATGTCAGTGTTCGACTGAGATTCAAACTCCAGATAAGCCACCGCCTCCATTCTGAGGGGGTGGAGGAGATGAACCGAAGAATCCGACATAATTTCATTCGTAGGGGTTATGGGAAGTAGAATCTCACCGACGGCCGTGTAGAAAACGGCCGCACTCGGAATGAAGCCGCGGTTATAATTTGAAAAGAAGTATTTAGGAAGTTGGAGTGTACGAATGGGATTGGCCGGAGACGCGTGCACGATTTTGAAGCTATTCATAATTCGGAGATAGAATAGAGTTGTAGTAGAGTTTGCTTTGTGTGGGTGAAGGCTGTGGAGTGTCTATGGTTTTGGTAGAGAAAGGTTATGTGTTGCATAAATGTTTGATGGAACCGACATGAATACTCTATATTTTGATCATGAACGTGACCCGGAAAATTTACTTAATTGGCAACAATCTCCCGTTCTTTTGCTATCAGAATTATGCAAAACACCCACGCTAAATTTTTTATTTGCATGACATTTGATAATATCTCAAATTCAGTAAATCAGTTTGATATACTATCTGTATAACTAACGGCAAGATGTGGACCATCGACACTGATTTTACTTCGTTATGAATTAAATGTATCGCTTAAGATGTTACTGTATTTGGTTTATTATTAATTCGAACTACAGAAAGTAAAAGTCACTTGCTAAAAAACATGATCTTTTATTTAAATAAACCTTGTATAAGTGTCAAAATTTGAACTACAAAAACTCACGGTATCAGAACACTTATATAAAAAATGAAGAGTGAAAGTTCACTAGTGCACAAGCATAGGTTTCTCGGCACCCATTTCACGGCATTTTGGCCAGATTTTGGCGGAACCGCCGAGTAACTGGGTTACGAACTCGTAACCTGCCGTTCGCCTAGGGCAAAAATAAAAAACACGGTGTTTCACAATTAAAACAAGGCGTTTTCCAAAGTGTATTAAAAATGTCAATTCTAGGCAAACTCTGAACCGTGTTCGCTGATAGGCGAGTGGAGTGAAGAATTCGCCAGCATTACCCGCCTGAAATAAGAAATGTTGTTCGCCCATACATGCTAAGCACGTTGTAGTTGCGAAGTCGCCTTTTATTGACGCCAGCAGGCGTTACTGAAGAAGCGAGTTCGCCTGTAGTTATGACCAGAGGCGTTTCAGTTTACGAATTCGCTTGTATTACAATGTAGTGGGCGAATTTGGGGGCGAATTCGTAACAGTGTCGTAGCTGGGTGTATAAAAGCTGATCTTTTGCGGGAATGAAAATAAAAGAAGTAGATAAAAGGACTCTCCTTTTGTTTTGTCTCAAGTTTTGCTCACATTTTCAGGCCTTGATTTTGCCCAAGAACACAAAGGTATGAGGTTTTGATTTTTTTGTTGATTGGTTGTGGAATGGGCAAACTGTTTTTGATTAGTGTGTGTGCTTGTTTATATGGATTTGTAGAGTTGTTAGGGTGCTAAATTTGTGGAATGTTTGTGTGATTGTAGCAAAACTGTTGTTGATAGTATCTTGTTAAGCATGGGTCGTAGTGAAATCATGTTGGAGAATCAGCGTCTCTCACAAGGTTATACGGATTTGATTCAAGAGTTTATTGATGTTGGTTGGAAGGATTGTGTAGAAAAGAGAATGGGTGGGCTAAGATGTCCTTGCATAGATTGCCTTAACAACGCGATTTATGAGGATGTAGACGTTGTGCGTGAACATTTGGTTTGTAGAGGTTTTGATCCTACATATACAACATGGGTTTGGCATGGAGAAGGTGCAAGTCATAATGATGCAGAGTTTGATGTTAAGCTTGGGGCAGATGGATTGCGTTATGATGGTTGTCTTGATGAAATGGCGGAAGATGTGGCAATGGATTGGGTAGGAAAGCCGAGCATGTTAGCAGCGATGTATAATGATAAAAAGACACCATTGTACAAGGGTTGCAAACATTCCGTTCTTGGTTCTACGTTGTTGTTGATGAATTTAAAGGCGCGCCATGGAATATCTGACAAGGGGATGACTGAATTGTTAGATTTGGTGAAAGAGTTGCTACCCACTGACAACTTGTGTCCTGATCGAGTATATGCTGCTAAGAAGATATTATGTCCTATGGGAATGGAGATGCAGAAGATTCATGCATGCCCTAACGATTGTTTGTTGTACAGGGAAGATGACAAGGATAGAGATACATGCCGAGTCTGCAATGAACCTCGGTACAAGTCAAAGGTGGGGACCGTAGAGGTATGCGGCGACAGTGTGACGCCGTCTAGATGTAAAACGCCGGCTAAAGTAGTGTATTACCTTCCGCTGGTTCCTCGACTGAAGAGGTTGTTTGCAAATCCTGAGGATGCAAAGTTGCTAACATGGCATGTGGATAGGGCTAGGGAGGACGATGACATTATTTCACATGCCTCAGATGGAGATCAGTGGAAGAAAATGGATGAGCGGTACCCTGAATTTGCTGCTGAGCCCAGGAATGTGAGGCTAGGCTTATCCACTGATGGCATGAACCCCTTTGGTAACATGTGTAGCACCCATAGTTCTTGGCCAGTTATGGTTGTGATTTACAATCTGCCATCGTGGTTGATGATGAAACGTAAGTATGTGTTATTGTCCATGATGATATCTGGTCCTAAGCAACCGGGTAACGATATTGACGTGTACCTAGCGCCTTTGATCGAAGATTTGCAGAAATTATTCGATGTGGGTGTCCGGATACCTGATGGCAGTCGAGGTGATGAGGAGTTTAAACTGCAAGGAATGTTGTTGTGGAGTATAAATGACTTTCCTGCATTAGGTAACTTGGGCGGTTATTCAGTGAAAGGTCACTTTGCATGTCTCATATGTGAGAGCAAGACTAGTTATTGTCAATTGAAACATGGTGGTAAGCCGGTGTATCTCGGGCACAGAAGATTTCTTCCGACGGGACATCCTTGGAGGCGAGCAAAGAATTGGTTCAACGGGAGAGAAGAGCATGATCCCTCCCTAATCCCTTTAACTGGAGTGGAGGTTCTAGAAAAGGTTACTGGGATGGATCATGAATTTGGTAAGGGAAAGAAGAAGAAGGCGTCGAATAGCAGTTGGAAGAAGTGTTTGATCTTCTTCAAACTAGATTACTGGAAGCATTTGGACGTACGTCACTGTCTCGATGTGATGCATATTGAGAAGAACGTATGTGAAGCACTTGTAGGTACGCTGATGAATACCCCTGGAAAGACAAAGGATGGCTTAAAAACGCGGAAAGATCTTGTACAGCTTGGTATCCGATCGTCTCTAGCCCCTGTAGAGGAAGAAGGTAAATCTTATTTACCTCCAGCTTGTTACACTATGTCGACTGAGGAGAAGAAGCGTTACTGTAATGCTTTGAAGTCTGTTAAGGTTCCAACAGGTTACTCTTCGAACATCCGTAATTGTGTTAATACCAAAGAACTGAAGCTGGCAGGATTGAAGTCACAAGACTGTCATAATCTTATGCAGGAGCTGAATGTTATCGCTCTACGAGGATCATTGCCTCGTCACGTGAGGAAGGCGATATCGAAGCTATGTTAATTTTTTAAGTGCATATGTCGTAAGCGAGTGAGCAGGCAGAAGCTGGATGAGTTGCAGGAAATGGTGGTGGAAGTTTTGTGTAGGATGGAGATGTACTTTCCCCCGGCCTTTTTTGACATAATGATCCACGTGATTGTCCATTTGGTGAGGGAGGTAAAATTATGTGGCCCAGTTTACTTGAGATGGATGTATCCATTTGAGCGGTACATGTCGATTTTTAAGCATTTCGTGAAGAACAGATATAGGCCTGATGCTAGTATAGTTCAACGTTATGTCGCAGAAGAGGTTATTGAGTTTTGTACCAACTATATGAATGATGTTGCCACAGTGGGGATCCCAAATGCTAGGCACGATGGTAGAGTGGACGGGCACGGGCTCAAGCATCATAGTTTGTTTAGTCCTACCGCCGCCGACATGGATGCTGTCCATTTATATATCCTCAGAAACCACGAGGCGGTGACCCCTTATGTTGACATACACATGGATCAGATTAGAGTGTCAAATGCATGGACTATCGGTGATGTGAGGATCCTGGAAAAGCATTGTGCCAATTTCGTTCGGTGGCTGCAAGCTCACATTCAACAAAGGGACCATCCTGATATTGTCAAGCTGTTATGTAGAAGACCCATCGGCACTGTTTCCTCTTTTGGTGGGTACGACATAAACGGTTATACTTTTGGAACCAAATGGTCGGATGAGAGGTCAACTAACCAAAACAGTGGTGTGGTAGTACCAGGTGAGGCAGTTCATGAATGCGAAGCATACTACGGGACGATCACCGACATCTGGGAGATTGACTTTATCAGTGCCACAATTCCAGTGTTCAAGTGTGAGTGGGTGAAAGAATGTGGCGGGGTGCGGAAAGAGGATTACGGCACAACCCTGGTGAATCGCAGTGTTCTTGTCTCTAAAGGTGATTCGTTTATCATGACGTCTCAGGCGCACCAAGTGTTTTATGTGACGGATCCTCAGGATAACCGGTGGGAGATTGTGGTGAATGGTAAGCAGGCGCTTCTTCACAATGGCAATGACGAGGATCGCAGCTTTGGAACAGATATCGGGGACCTTCTGGGTTTAGAGCCTAACGAAACCTTAACTGAAGACGAGGCGAGTTTGAAAAGGTATTTCGCGCGGAACGATCACACGGAGGGCATTTGGATCACCGATGCTGGAAAACCAACGAAGAGAAAGAGGAATCAACTAAAGAATATGTAACCATTAGTATGTAATTGGAAAAACCTTAAGTTTTCAGCATATACATTTGGTATGGACTGAATTAGTATTCATGTATGCTTGAAACGTGTTTCACTCATAGTATAGGCGTAAATAAAGACGACTTCTCTTGTACAAATCGCCTGTAAGCTTTACTAGAAGTGAAATCGTATCTGTCTTCGCCAACCTTGAAACTACGTCGTTTTTATAGTTTTACTTTATGCCTTGGCATTTAGGTGATGGCGGTTCCGTAAGCCGTCTCGCCTGCTACTGGCGAGTTCGCTTCTTGAGTCGTCTGTTAGACTCTGTTGAACCAGGCGAGATTAGAAGCGAACTCGCTTCAGTTAAAACACCACAAGCGAATTTGGTTGCGAGTTCGTTTCTGACTTTACATAAATAGTATTTTAGTACTAGCAACACTATAAAAGACTATATCGACACCGGTTTAACACATGAACAATTATATTTAATTTATATCAAATTTAAACAATAAGCGCATATGAACTGTAAGCACCAAATTTTATTGAATAATGCAATCAAAACAAAAAAATATTTAAATTGTAGCAATACAATTTGAAAAAACGTCCCTAGACTACATCCACATGTCTAGGAAGAGTTGTCTCCGCCTGTCTGGTCTTCGTTGTTTGGAGTGGCTGCCGGAGAATTTTTTCGGGCATATGCTCTTAGAAAACCACGAAGCAAGTGGCTGTTCTTCCACCGCGTCTTGCGGAGATTAGCAAGCTCTGTCCTCATCGCGAAGTTCTACTCCTCAAGCCCCTTATAATATGCTTCCGCACTCACTAGTAAATGGAAGACATTGAAAATGTTAAATTTAGATATAGAACACAATATAATGGAACTTAAATAAAATTTGTATCCCCTTACCTCCGATTTGCTCAGGTTCCGGCTCCACGGCCTTGTCTCCATTTGGCTGGCAGGTCCCCCCAACCAATGACCACTTTTTCTTCTCAAAGTATTCCTTGGTGTAGTACTCACACGGCTTGGCGGTGTTGGAGAGTTTCAACTTTGGATGCTTGGACCGGAGGAACATTGTTATGAAGTTTGCATAGGGCAACTTCTTAGCCACCGTATTATTCTCAACCACGCTATCCTTCATGTGTTGAAACATGGTGTACCTGAGGTTTATCATCACTTCCGAGGCCAATAAGTAGTAAGTCACCAAAGTGGTGAAGTTTGGCTCTTGGAGGTAACCCCCTTTAGGCACAATATTGGTAGCCACCATCTCATACAATATCCTTCGCTCGGGTGTAAGTTTTCCCAGCTTGTACTCCTTTGGCCTTCCAAGCGGACCTAACTGGCGCCCGAAGTGCTCCAACCCCAACTTCTGCAAATTCGCGGCTGGAAAGATCGACTCACTAGGCCAGTCACCCCTTGTGTAAAGGTACACTGGTTCATCATCGTCCTCGTATTTGATTTTGAGGGCTGCATTGAACAGTTCAGGACTTACTTCGAACTCCTTCTTGTTGACCTTGGTCTTCCACTTATCAGCCACCTGTCGGAAATTAGCGTAGAACTGCATTGTCTCCTCTAGATAACCCGGGTCCTTCACCTTCATCAATGTGTCCGCACCCGAATAATGTAGCAAACCCCACACCCCTTTCAAGCCTAGCTCTTCAACCTTACTCTCATCCACCACAAGTAAGGTGTTCAACTGCGACTTAGCATCCTCAAAACTCTTATACTTGAGGTAAGCAGATTCACTGAGAAACTTAGTTTTATCAAAAACTATAACCTCGCTCGATTGTTCAACCTTCTTCTTTCCCCTCGGAGCCATGTTTCTAATTATCCAAAGTACCTATCAAGAATACCTAACATCAATCATATTCCTATGATTGAACCCCAGTTTCAACAAAGCAAATCAACAGAAAGCTAAAATACTTATTTTGGCATCAACTTAAAATTTTGAAAACATGGCATCCAGATTAACAATGAGTAAGATGAAACGGGTCAGGAACTTACCAGATGTATGGAATATGGCGGTGGGGGAGCAAATTTCCGGCTTGACGGTGGCTGGTCGGCGGTGGGTGAGCTGAGGAAGCAGCGATTTTGCGTGAGTTTTTTTGAAAAATTGGGGATCTGCTTTTTGATGGACAGGGCCCAGCAGTTGACTATTTATGTTTGTGACCATTACGAGTTCGCTGGTAACTCGCCTACAGGCGATTTAAGAGGCGAGTTCACCTGTTTGTTATTATATCAATTTAATCTTGTTACGAATTCGCTTGTAACTCGCCTACAGGCGAGCTGGCAGGCGAGTTCGCTTCATTGTTAAAAAAGTATAGGCCTTTGGGCCAGGGATCTGATAGATGCACTCAACACTCTCAACACTCATCACTGTATAGTATATGTATAGTATATGTATAGTATATGTGTATATCATGCATGGTGTTTCATGGGCAGTTTGCGCGGGTCGGCGACTTATCGAACCATTTAGTTTTGGTCACATATTTAAACTGATCAATTGGACGCTACTCCACCGATGTGGGAAAAATGATGTGACGTGGAGGCGAGTTCGCTTGGCCTACGCCTCTAAGCGAATAGGATAAGCGAGTTCGCCTGTTTAAAAAATAACTAATTTTTGAACTAATATTGAAATTGGAGTATGAATCTTTATGTAATTTCAAATTGTTTTTTTGTACACATTTGCGATCAACTATGAATTTGGTAGGTCGAATTCTGGATGTAGTATACTCTTTCATGTCCAATTTCTTTTAATCGCTCACGATCAATGAACATCGCTATAATAAGTGAAGCACGAACACCAACCGATCATTCGACCTCGAGCACGGTTTGACCAAGCTAGATCTCGAGCTCGAACTCGTTCGAATATGTGGCGCAGTCGACTCTAAACTTTTACATTTGATTTCGTTCGGCTCAACGTGCTTATTGATCAAATAAATAAATAAATATATAAATATATATATATATATAATTAGGTATATATAATTCGGTATATGGTTAATATATCAATTTCTTTGGTAATAATTACAAATTTGTTTTTTTTTTAAACAGGACGATCTGGAGTTCGAGATCTCAAAATATATAACGAGTCGAGTTTGAGGATACCCGTGTTCGGTCTCGACTCGACTCATTCACACGTGATGAGTCAAACTTTGCCTTCGTTTTCGGGTAGTTATAAAAAAAATTGGCCTTTGGCCGATCACACTTGGAACTCACTCATCACAACAACACGACCTCGGTCTGGACCAGTATATGTATAGTGTATGTATAGTATATGTATAGTATATGTATAGTATATGTGTATATCATGCATGGTGTTTCATGGGCAGTTTGCGCGGGTCGGCGACTTATCGAACCATTTAGTTTTGGTCACATATTTATACTGATCAATTGGACGCTACTCCACCGATGTGGGAAAAATGATATAATGTGGTGGCGAACTCGCCTCTGTTCAACGCCTGTGTGTCAAACGGCGTCGTATATACATGTTCTGTACTTGTGTTTTTTTTAAATTCTTCTTTCCAGAGGCGAACTCGCTTCTTTATTCGCCTCCATGCTTACGAGTTCGCCTATTGTCACGTTTGCTAGGTTCTGTTCCACACGGCGGACTTGGTGGCGAGTTCTCAAGACGTAAAAGTTTGTAGGCGTTTGGGTAGGCGGTGTCGCTTCCGCGTTCGCCCCACCTTACGAGTTCGCCTCTTGGCACGCTTGTTAGCTTCTGTTCCACACGGCGGACTTGGTGGCGAGTTCGTGAGGTGGAAATGTTTGTAGGCGGAAGAGTAGGCGATTTTGCTTCCTTCTATCGCCTTGTGAAAATATTGGAAGTGAGTTCGCTTCCAGGTTCGCTTGGTAATATTATGCAATATTGTTTTCATACGAATATTCATGTTTTATCAAGGTTAGTTGTAATATTTGTCAAGATTGAAGTTAATTAACTTGAAATATATTAGATTGGCTAAAAATAATAGTAGGCTCAAAAGAATGCAACTAAATGATGTTGCGAGTTTAAGTACAAAATCAACAAAAGCGTAGTATATAATAACAAAGGCAGAAATATGCTAAGCGTCATCACTGTCGTCCTCGTCACTATCACCGTCGTCCTGACCACCCTCCTCTTTGCCTCCGTCTTCGTCATCTTCTTCTTCCGACGACTCTTGTACTTCTTCTTCGGACGACTGTTGTACTTCCTCTTCCGACGAATCTTGTGCATTCTCATTATGGCTTTGTTCGTTTCTGAAGACAACCTTGAACATTTCGTCATTATCTTCGTCCGGAGAAAACGGGCCACCATCTCCACCAACGGGATCTTCTCCATCCTTAGAACCTTCGGGCTCGTCAAGCTGTTCTGCTTCCTCCTCTTCTGGATCCTCCTCTTCTGGTTCCGCTTCACTTTCAGGGTCATCCGCCTCCGCGTCCATTGGTGGCAAAGGCTGAACGGAAAAGTCCGGCATCCCTTCCTCGTCGCTAAGCTCAGGTTCCAAGTCTAGCATCCTGCCAAACTCCAATATCATCTCCGTCTCCTTGGCTTGTTCCAACTTCACCTGTTCTATTTCCGCTGAAAGCTGTCCCATCATCACGACCATTCGCTCACGCCACTGAAGTTCCCGTCCTGCCAAAACACATCAAATCCATTAGAATATTGTATAGGCGCAAACAAATAAATCTAATAAAATACCAAGTTTGGGTAGAATCGACTTACCCGGACTCAAAACACCACGCGCACTTGAACTCGAAGCACCATCCTTCTTCTTCTTTATGACTCCATCGGCGCCAAGTGCCAATCCCTTGCTACGCAGCCATTTCTCGGTGTAGTGCATAACTGGCTCTGGCCGACTAACCGGTCTAATACCCTTCTTCTTTATCATCGCCGTGATAAGCTGGCCATATGGGATCGTTTCATCAGATTTGTCCTTGGCACGCTTCAGCATGTACTTCACAATCGCGTACCCTGGATTGATCTTCAATCCCTCCATGATGTAATAGAACAACATCAAATTGGCAATAGTAGGCTCGCAAGGGTGACCACCCGATGGCATGACATTCGAGCATATCAACTCGAACACCAACCTCTGCTTCTGAGTGAGAACGCCAATATTGTACTTCTTTGGAGTACCTTCCAACTTGCTACGCGACTTAAAGTATTTTCTACGCGTAGCAACGGGTTCTAGGGGGTTCAAACTAGACAAAGATGGGAAGTTTTGGGTGTGGTAACACTCGTAAGGACCGTTTGGATCTAACGGCCTTAAGTGGTCAACTGACACATACGGGCAACCTATCACCTCATTAATCAAATACTTATCAACCTTAAACCTTACTCCCCTAACCATTGTCTCCCCCTCTTCGGCGTCCTTTGCAAAAGTCATATTTGCATAAAACTGTAAACACTCATCCTTATGCACCGGCTCTTTCGACATCAACATCCCTTCTAGATGCGTCGCCTTAAAATAGTCTACAATTTTACCAAACCCTAACGACTCTATCTGATCTTCATCAAAAACCCTAGCATTCAACAAGAAGCGACGAGAAAATTGTTCGTACCTAGTCTCGGCCTTTGTGCTGATGAACAGAGAGGTCTCCTCATCTTCCTCAGTCGCAGGGTTACCCGCCGGATTCTCGGGTGGCCCACCAGTTTCAGGCGGGTTCCTGGTGGCGGTGTGGCGGTGTGGCGACGGACTGGTGGCGGGTTGGCGTTGATGGGAGGTTCCAGAACTATGGCCGCCGCCTATAGATCCACCGGTCGGGCGATCGCGTCTCCGGCGAGGTTGAAGGTCGGCGAGTGTCTCTTCCCGCATTCCGGCCGCCTCCGCATCGGGTTGAGCAGTGGGGGTGGTCTTCTGGCGCTTGGGGGCTGGTGGGTTGAGGGTTTTACCGGCTGATTTGCTCCGGCCCATGGTGTTGCAGGGATTTTCCGATTGGGGATTTAGGGTTTTGCGGGTGGAAGTTGGGGGGGTTCTGAAATCGCCACCCGCAAAACTTGTTTTTGTATTTTTTTTTAAAATTAAAATACGCTGGCGAACTCGCCTCTTCCATTCGCCTGTAGGCGAAACGTGTTAAGAAATCGTGTCAGGAACGTCGCGCGTGGATTTCACTATGAAACGAAATCGCCTGTTCATTCGCCTGTAATTTCAACCAACTGGCGAACTCGCCTCAATTTTGTTTGTAGGCGAAGGTTGTAGCGATTTCGCTTCTGTACAATCATCAAACCCTTAACCCTTAACCCTGAACCCATGCCCGGCAACCCACACGATAAAAACCAAACCCATTTATCATCGAGATTGGGAATGACAACCTTCAATCGAGCGAGTAGTGTGTAACTCGTCTAGACTCGAGAACTATATTAACCATGTTCGAGTCGACTCGACTCGAGAACTAGCGAGTTAATAATACCATACTCAACTCGAACTCGTAATTATTTATCGAGTATCGACACTACTTGCAAGTTCGAACTCGAATTGTTTTTTCTCTTTTTAAATAAAAATTTAACTAATTATATCAAAACTTAATAGTTTAGGGTAAATTATTCCTAAAAGTAATCTTCATCCAATCCATTAATACAAAATATTTTACTACTTCTATACTATGAAAATTTCTAATTATATATATGTGCGTTTAAATACCTGTTCAATTTTGAAATTATTAGCATCCTCAGAAATTATTATTTTAAATACCAATGCAATTAATTAGTTTATTCAATATTGAGTAGTAAAAGAAAACTAGCTAGATTAGATGATTGAACTAATATAGTATAACCTAATAATTTTATAAACTTGCAATTGATTATACTTACCGAGTTACGCACGAGTTTTTCGAGTCGAGCTAGATCGAGTCGTGTTTAGTCCGAGTTTTGACCGAGTCGATCTCGAATTACTCGCGTGTTCACTGACTCAATTACCACCCCTATTCTCATCTAAAACTGGATACTTTTCGTTCATTAGCTCCCGAGATGTGTGATCGCGAAGTCGGCTCTTCAACACGTGGCTGATGTAGAAATTCATATTGGTCGTATCTGCACTAGTGTAACATTTGGTTAACGAACTAATGGTATTAACCCGTAGTCCCATCATATACGTATCTAAACAGTTTATGCCAAATGCGTTACAATAAACATGGATATGGATTAGAGTTAACAATTTCAGATACCTCTTCATAGGACTATATATAACATGTCACAACAATTCTCTTTCATAACAGACGTCATCGTTGCAACCAACTCAAGTAATATTATGTGCAGATAAAATCTGATTTCATTTATAAGTTTTCATATTAAATTTTAATATACATTAGCTCATGAAACACACAATGTTAATATAAATTGCATAACAAAGTAGCAAATATTCAGAAAATAATTATTATGGGTTCATCAACTTGCTAGCTAGCGATACCGCAAGGGGTATTCGCCTCTAGCCGATGCAGGTTGCGGTATCGTAACCTGGTTAAACAGTAACCGACCAAATATACTATTCAGGCATGTTTTGTCCAACTTTACCATACTATATATATCTTTTATCCCGGATTTTGCTAACCTCTTCACATTTTCACCATTCATTCCCATCTACCCCTCCTTCTCTCTCACCTTATCCCCCCCTCAACTTCCATCTCAAATCCTTGCATTCCAAATCTATTCTTGCCTCATTTCTTGGTGAAATCTCATCAAAACCAACCACAAACTCACCCTCAAATCTAGCACATATATTTTGTGTGAAGAACTAAACCCTATAAACCTTGTAACCCACCAAAAACCCCAAAATCTCCTTCAACTTTGGTTGAATATTACAAATCTTGCTACTTTGTGTGGCTAAGAGCAACAAACAACTAATATCTTCTTCTACAATTAAGGTATGAGACTCAAATTTGAAGTATTATTCAAAGCACATCTTATTTAGTTACTTTTTGAGATATATTGGTTGAATGGCATGCTTGAGTAGACATTATCCATGCTTAGTCCCTATCCATAACATATGTGTTTCATGACTATGTTAAAATCAAATTTAGAAGGCATAGCTCCCTTTATTTGTTACTTTCATGTGGCATTCTAACATGTTAGCCTACCTTAGGTTCACTTTGGTTATACAATTCAACAAATCCGTTTTTTCCTTGTTTTAACTAGTCATGCTTGTGTTATTTTACTTCTACAACTCATTCAACATGGTTTTGTTGTTGTTTTACCTAGTCATAATAGTGCTAATTAGTTAAGTTACAATTTCTATCCATCCTTAGATAGCAATGGTGACCACTTCAACCACTTCAAGTGCCCAACCAAAGAAGCGAGGTAGCAACTCGAAGAAAGGCCTACAAGTCCGCTCATATTGTCGAGTTCTACAAAGAAGAATGAGAAGAGGAGAACTAACACACATAGGATTTAATGCTAAGGGTGTATGTAACCGACCAAAAAAAGAACGTTCAAAATGGTCAAGTTGGTGTGGCCGAGTTGGAAGAACGTTTATTGAGATAACGGAGGATAATTGGAGAACCGTCCCATCAAAAAAGAAGGAGGAAGTTTGGGTAGAATGCCAAGTAAGTAACATTTAACCTTTCAATGATCTATCTACTCAATATTATACCTCTTCGTAATATGTAGACATAATACATCCTACATATTTTGGCGTAGCGACCTTTTGAAATAGAATCTAATGACATGGAAGTGGTGAGAAAGAAGGCATTCAACATCGTCTCCAAAGCTTTTCGCGAGCAAAAGCATGCTCTAAGAAAAGACTGCTTGTATGAGAAGGGAAAGAGGCTAGGTCAAGATCCAAGGGACCGATACAATCATATTACAACCGATGCGTGGGAGGCCTTCAAGCAAGCATCGCTTGAAAATAAGACTTCGATGAGTCACAAACTATAATTTCGGTGACATAACCTCCTCTAATCTAATTACATTAATGATGACATGTGATACGGTATCTTCTTGTGCAAAGGGGAAATGGGACAAGAAGGTCACATCGGCGAAATCAATAACAATGCCATACACCGGTGGTAGGTCGGGGTATTTGGGTGTAGGTGAGAATGAGGGGCTTAAGGAGAAGGAGGAACTAGTGAATGAGTTGGTATTAGGGGGGATGGACGAGGCGGAAGCTCGGTATGTCGTAGTGGAAAAGGACGCCGAGGATTATACTAGACAAAAACTCTTCGTGTTGGGTCGAATTAGAGACTCGGATGGTAAGTTCACTTCGGAGGATGCCGAAAAATGTGCAAAGAGGGTGGTTAGTCTATCTTACCTTATCTTACTATCTATTGTAGTCAAATTTATTTTTGTTGTTGCTTTCAAATATTCTTCACAACCACAACATATTTGATAATAGGAACTTCTTGAGCGCCAAAAGGAGGAGGGTACCTTTATCCCGTGTGGGAAGAAGGATGTCTTGAATGAGGCTTTTGCTCTTGGGAAGAAAAAGGAACACCCGGGAAGAGCATTAGGTGTTGGAGGTTACGCGACACAAGAAGAGGATTTTGGGATTAAGCAAGGTTGGGGCAATCCTAAACCATCACAACTACAACGAGCTTTGAGCGATGTGGCGGCGACAAAGGCGGAAATGAAGGATTTGAGGGAGGTGATGAAAGACATAGCACAACACACCAACTATCCCCACATCGAGAGGTTAGGAGGTACACAACCACATCTTCCACCATCATCAAAGGGTTCTCAAGCATCACCTCAAATTGTGGAGGATGAAGGTGAGAATATGGAAATGGACGAGGAACTAGTGCCTCCTACTCCACCTTCATCACCCATCAAGTTGAATGAGGCGCATTCCATTGAAGTCGATAAGGTTAGTACCAATTTTGCTAATTTAGAACATCGTTGGTTTCTAATCTCTTTCTAAAAATAGTTGGATGATGATTTGTCTTGTGCTTTCATTTATGATAGAACCCCCCTTGCAAGCTATATGTTTCGCAAGGTACCAAATCAAAACCACTCCATGTCGCCAATGGCACATGCGACCCAAGTGCGGTGAAACACAATCGTGTTGACATCCCCGCAGGATTTTTTAGTGTTCGCATTACCGATGTTTTGATAGAACAACAAATGCTACCTGTGAAGGAGTCACCGATGGTGAGAGTTGGGGAGGCTAAAGGTTTCCTTGTTCTATGGCCAAAATGGTTGGTGCTTGATGAAAAATCCACCTCCATACCCCGTAGGAAACCACAAACTCCACAAAATCCACAAATACCTGTGCATGCCTTACCTATAGCTAGACAAACATTAGACCCCATGCTCGTGGAGTTTATGAAAGCCCTTCCACCCTTCGTCCGAGTCTTTATGATTTGATATCCTCGCACGACAAGAATGCATGCTATGCCTTTCTCGAAAATGAAAGGTGCTTTACTATGACAAAGGACATCCACGTACCATGGGGGGATTTTGAATATTTCTGGAATTTCAATGAACTTCCCGCCACCATTCTTTGCCTCAATCAAATGTAAGCCATTTGTATGTGTTTCATGAGAATACTCAATTATCAAACCATATATGATTACATCCTCGTCATGATTGTCTACTACATTCACAGGTTCTTGCATCACCATGCCTATCACCGGAGCAAGCATTTCATTGGATTTTTTCATCCAATGCATTTGCAAGCTAGTATGGAGAGCAATAGGCAAAGACTTGATTACTTGAATTCTACTCTCTCCGACAAATCAAAGAAAATATGGATCGGACCATATCTCGAGAGGTATACCTTACAATTTTCTCTATTACTCATGCTAAATATATTGTATTTGCTCTACTGCATTCATTTTTTATGACCATTATGCTTTCATGTGATTTGTAGTGATCATTGGAGCTTTGTTGCAATAATACCCGCTTTAAAGCAAGTATATTGGATAGACCCACTCCACCGCCCTCCATCACGAACATTCGCCGATCTCCTTGATAATGCAATTCTTCAAGTGAACGACAAAACACTCCTCGACTTCCACCTTATAAACATTCGGGTAAGATGTTGTGCTCATGCTATCACGTCCTTTCAAAAATCAACATTTGCGTTTAAAGTACCATAAGTATAGTAATGTTTTATGTTTTAAACACTTATGTAGTCTAGGAAGCAATCATCAAACTATGAATGTGGCTATTACACAATGATCTTTGGTTTAATGGTGGTGGATGGTGTTCAAAAAGACATGCTAGATCTTCTAAAGGTACGCTACACGCGTCTAATCTCATTTATATTCGTCGAGATTTCCTAATAAGCGTTATTTTTAACCATAGGTATTCGTGGATGATATCACTCCTTTCTCCTTGCAAGAACTTAACGACGGAAGAGACCAAATGGCTAAATATCTGGTCCACAACCGTGCGTCTACCATTGCAAGGCCACAGGTCCCTAACCTCCCCAAGGCATGAAAATGTATTGTCTCTCTTTTTGGTAGGGCTTGACATTGGTATCGCACTTGTGTGCTTAGGTTATGCATCTTTAGTATTAGTATAGGGGCGTTGGATTTGAATTTGACAGGTTTATGTTGAGTCGGGTATCCCGATTCATGTTTCGAAAGAAACGGGTCAATTTTAACAAATAATTACACAATTCTGTCTTGCAAGCAAACGAATTCGCTACCTTATTCACTTCAAGTCGAATCCAGAAGCTAGATCGCTACCTGGCACGCCTTCTACTACAATATAACAAGCGGTCATACACACGGCCTCGCCTATACATTCACCCACAAAAGCGACATCGCCTGGCTACTCGCTTGCTAGACTCTGTTGCCCCTGGCGTGCCTCAAACGATTTCGCCTCCAATATTCACCTCCATAGACGAATTCAATAGGCGAATTCGCCAACCACATTCCCTACAACAAATATGTGCACGACGTCGCCTAACAATCGCCTCTACTAGCGGTCTCGTATCCCACCCTGCATGTGTCCCTCTGGTCGACCAACATTTTCAGCTGGCGAGTTTGCTATACATTTTCGCCACCCCAACAGAGCGATGTCGCTTTTCCTTTTCGACCACAAGCAACATAGTGCACGAGACCGTAAGTCCATAGCCATTTCCACATTTTTCAAATTTAATATTCCCATTTCTTCTAGCGAACACGCCAGCGGTGTCACCTCCCTCACCCAAGCGAGTATTTTTACGAGTTCGCTTCTTCATTATTAGACAGAGGCGACCGACAGAAGCGATTTCGCCTCAGGAGGCGAAAAGTGGAGGCGATTTCGTAGCACTCACATTTAAAGACACAAGCGACCTGAGGTGGCGAACTCGTAACAATAATACAGGGCGTTTTTTAACAGCTGCACACGGCGTTTTAAACCGCCGTGCGCAGCGTTCGTTTTTAAGGCGTTTTTGAACCGCCGAGAAAAAGTTCCATTTTACGGCACAACCCGTTACGGCATTTCCAAAATGCCGTAAAATGAACGACTGAACCGCCGAGAAGCGTAGGGCAGTCCACTAGTGGTTCGATCCTTGGTGGTTGTCTACTACTTGTCTTAAATGGGTTTGTAAAATACCCTGAATACCTAGAAGAATTTAGTAAACGAACAAGACATCAAGATATTAATATACCACTATGTCACCGCCATTTGAATGAATCGGTAATAGTTTTTTTTTTTTTTGAAAACAATATGGAATAGAGTGCGTGATACTGGTGTTATTATCCATTCCTCATGTCCTGGAACCGTAATGCTGTGATGATTTTGATGTAGGCACTTGATTTTACTTGGACTAGTGATCTGGGTTATGGGTGTCTCATGATTTACTTGAGGGTGTCAAAGGAGGTCTAGTGTCGTCCTTCACTAATCAGCAATTATTCCGTGAGACCACCCAACTAGTGCATGATATTACACGTTACTAATCCATTTATTAAGGCATGAAACCTTAATGTTGAGAAAATTTGGTTTGATTAAATTTGGATTAGTGATAATGTTTTGGGTGTCTGTTATTACTCTTGTGGGTGTCACAAGAACCTGTAGTACAAGAGACATTACACCCCACCCATTAAGATTTACAGTACATTTGTGCTAGTTTAATACATAAAAATACATAAATCACCCAGCTCATGGACAACCGAGGACATAAATCAGTTCTTTATCGCATGCGCATGCATCACAAGCTATGTCAGTTATAAGATGTTGATGAGGCTCCAGATTGCAGCAGTAGTTCCACCAACCCCAAGGCGAAGGCACAGCGCATTTGACGCGTTCCCGAGCAACCCGGAAGGCGTTCTCGTCTGTTCTTTTCATGGCGTTGAACAGATTAATGCCGTTCTGCACTTCTCCATTGCAGACTGAAAAAAGAGCCAAGGCATAGGTGGACTCGTTGTGACCTATGTTAGAAGCCCTGGTGAGCCACCTCATAGCCCCAGCGGGATTATCTCCACTCGGATACTGACGAATGATTGAGTCGAAATAAACACGAATAAATATCTCAGATAACATATCTGATGGGAGGGCTTTAAAAAAAGACAGATCCATGGGAAGAAAAAGGGAAACAAAACGGAGAAGGGGTAATGGGAGTGCAATATTGGAACTAAGGCTGTGAGGTGGCTGTAATGGGAGAAGGGGCTGGTTTAAATAGGGCTCAAATGATCATCATCCCTAGGTCATTTGTGATTCCCTATATTTCGTAATTAATTATGTATGGAAAAGGAAATTAGGATTTTGCACCTTTTCATATTTTCATTGCCAACCCCCAAAATCATAAGCATGCGTCAGAATTCCAATCGTTTGACTGTTGGCGAAGTAATTAATTAGAACAGATGATTTAATCAGGCATGTCATTCATAAAAATGTTTTATTTGCATGTTTTATTGGCTATATCAATTCAGTTCAAAAAAGAAAGTGTATAGCTTAGTTAATCTATGGTTTGTATAGCTTAGTTAATCTATGATCTCTTATTTTGAATTATGAATAAAAAATGTCTAATACTTGTATTTTCATTTTTACTTGAAGTGTTTTTTATTATTATATAAACCAAATTAAAATTCTTTACCTAATATGATTAAAAGAATAAAACAATGCATGGAAAAATTGCTTTCAGGATAAAGATGAATCTTTTAATTTATATTGCTTATAAAAGTAGACAACAGAAATTTGTCATAGAAAAAATGTTTAAAGGATAACAAAAAAGCTGCTGCCAAACGATTCTGAGTTTTACAATAATTATTAAACAAATAGAAATCAATGAAATCAAAGTTCAACGTGTTCATAATAATAGGATGAACTTAAGATTCGTGCTAATCGTAATCGCTATTATCATCCTCAGCCCCACTTTCATCCTCATAGTCCTCCTCCTCCTCATTGAAATTCCCGTCTTCATAATCCTGGTGTGGACGATGGTTGCGCCAAACACCCTCAACGTTTTCCAGTTTGAAGAATTCGATGGCGTACAAGGGTATGTAATCTGGTTGGTGGTTGTGGATTAGGCTAAGCTGGATCTTCACCAAAGGATTTGGCGCCGTCCACACTAGCGAGTCCCACTCGACGGAGAGCCTGAGGCGGTCGGTATATGATAAATCCACGTCAATGCTGTTTGTAAGGGTTCTCAGGTGATAGCATTGGCCGATGAAGATACCGTTTAGATGATGCATAAAAATATTGTGCACTGGCTGTTTTTCACATTCATTAACATAAGAATATCACATGTGAGGAGAGGAGAACATCATAATAACATAGCACTTAAATGGGTTCATTTTTGCGACTTACCAGACGGCGGATGAGTGGATCGTCGGTGATTGTTAAAGCCTCTTCTCCAAGCCTCCTGGTGAAGGAATAAACTGTGGAATGAAAATATTATATGTAAGCCAGTCAGCTTAAACAATATTCATATATACTAAACAAAACCGAAACATAATCTACATTGAGTAAATTACATAAACTCATAAACTCGAATGGCTTTGCGGTAATTAATATATATATATATATATATATATATATATATATACACATATATATATATACATATGTATATATATATATGTATATACATTTATCATAACTTATGCACTTGATGAGTACATCATTTATAATCATACGGGTTTAATATACAAAAGAATAGTGATGTATATGGAAGCATTTGTTTAACTAAATCATTTGTGGTATTTAATAAAACAAAAGGTGGTATCGAGCATATTTAAGTGAAAGGCTGATCTTGTAAAAGTGTAAAACTTTAGGTTTATATCCTACTTGGGTATTTCATTTAAAATGATACGAACATTCGTAAAGTTAAGATTAATGATATGTATGGAAGCAATTGTTTAACTAGATCATTTCGGGTATTTAATAAAACACAAGGTGGTATCGAGCAGGTTTAACTGAAAGTCTGATCTTGTAAAAGTGTAACATTATAGGTTTATATCCTTGTTTAGTATGTCATTTACAATGATACGAGCATTCATAAAGTTATGATCAATGAGGTGTATGGAAGCATTTGTTTAACTAAATCATTTCTGGTATTTAATAAAACAAAAGGTGGTATCGAGCATATTTAAGTGAAAGGCTGATCTTGTAAAAGTGTAAAACTCTAGGTTTATATCCTAGTTGGGTATGTCATTTACAATGATACGAGCATTCTTAAAGTTAAGATTAATGATGTGTATGGAAGAAATTGTTTAATTACTATCAGTTCGGGTATTTAATAAAACACAAGGTGGTATCGAGCATGTTTAAGTAAAAGGCTGATCTTGTAAAAGAGTAAAATTTTAGGTGTTGAGTTATTACCGCTGAGGCTTATTGTTGGTGAAGGCCGCAGAGGACGCAATTCAGAACCATTTGACCGGTACACAAACATGTCCATCACCGGACATCCCATGTGCTAATACCGGTGCGCTCCTAAGACCACCATGCTTCCCTCAACGATTCCGTTGTTCTGACAGTAAGCAACCCACATGTCGTCGTCCACAAGATAGTGTCCACCGGTGCGATGCCTCCTGCATTTGACATTAACCAGGAGCTGATGATCCGTCCCAGGATTGAGATAATTGAGTCTTTTGCCTGTTTCAAATTCATGCCGCCAAAATCGGAGCGGACGACCTGGAATTTAAAGATGAATTAATGATGAACTATAAAAGGAAAATGAGACCATAATTAGTTTAATATAATATAATTACAATCAAACATAATTAAATTATGATTCTTTTAAATCATTACCTAAATATAGGAATAATATAGTTTAATTGTATATATTTTCTTCAAATCTCGATTCATTATAATTTCTTGTAATAATATTTTCTTAAATATAATAGTAATCATATATCAATCACATATAGGAATAGATTTATTTACTTTACTTTTTTGAACAAATAAGGTAGTTTAATTTCATTATATTTAATAATGCGATATTATATGTCAACAGATTTACAATATTAAAATTTGAGTCAAATTTTTAGTAGCCTTTTATTAATACTTATATGTATATGTAGATGTTATGAACAATATTTTCAAATTTTCTAAAATCAATTTTATATGTTTATCTACCAATACTTGTCTTTAAAGTTTTATTTTTTTTGACATTACAATGAATAATCGTATTTTATATTATTTTAATAGTTAATTCAAAATTCATAGTTCCAGCCCCCCTCATATACAATACCTAGCTCCGCCCCAGGTCATTTGTGTGATTGATACAAAATAATAATCAGAAAGGTTAAGCTAAGACTCATACCAGACGGAGTAGATCATTGGGATGTGTGATGCAGGTGAGGTAATGGACTCTTGAATGCGTGGACCTTCTCCGATCGTTCGTCTCCTCGCCCTCCTCGTTGTATGCCCAGACGATTATGTCAGTTCGACTGAGATTCGAACTCCAGATAAGCCACCGCCTCCATTCCGAGGTGGTTGAGGAGAGCAGCCGAGGATCGCGGGAGAATTTCGTTCGCGCGGGTGAGGGGAAGTAGAATCTCACCGACTGGCGTGTAGAAAACGGCCGCGGTTGGAATGAAACCGCGGTCTAGATTTGCAAAGTATTAGTTAGGAAGGAGGAGTGTACGAATGGGATCGGCGGGAGATGCGTGCACGATCCTGAAGCTATCCATATTTTGGAGAGAGAATATGAGATCGAACAGCGTATTTGCTTAGTTTGTGTTGTGTGGCAGAATGCGTCGGAATTTCTCTGGTTTTGTAGAGAAAGGATGAAGGCAATGGAGGTTTGATTTGTGTGCGTCATAAATCGTTTGTCGAGCGAACTAAAGAGACACTCCATTTAATTTCGCAGAGAACGAGTTTGAATTTGTCAGCGGTTTTTGGACCTGCCAAGTTGGTGAAATTAAATTAATTAAATTGAGATTTGTTTAGTTTAACTGAGATTAATTTACCTGAACTGAGATGAATTTAACTGAAAAGAGAATATTATGTATAAAACAAGGCCTGTTTGCCCGAACGTAAAAAATGAAGGTATTAATAATAGAATCAGTATGTCGAATTTTACTTGAACAAAATATATTTTTCACTAAATTGAACTTAACTGAATGGAACTGAAATGAACTACTGATAAGGTCCACATTTAACTGAAATTAATTTAACTGGACTGAGTTCAATTTTCTTGAATTCAGATTTGTTTAGTTTAACTGAGCTTAATATAATTGAATTTAATTTATTTTAACTGAATTGAGATTAATTTAACTCAGATTATTTACCAATAATCTG
The DNA here is from genome assembly GCA_948330725.1 of Sherardia arvensis. Lineage (NCBI taxonomy): Eukaryota > Viridiplantae > Streptophyta > Magnoliopsida > Gentianales > Rubiaceae > Sherardia > Sherardia arvensis. The sequence goes on from OX415244.1 coordinate 16,059,946, forward strand.
AACTTTACCACTGGATTTCACATTTTGAAGACAATGGCGCTTTGATATCTTGTGTCATAAATATGATGTTTCGGGCACCCAGGCGGTCAAAAAGGAGTGGGAGCTCCCTTCTAAAGTTAACTGCATGGAGAGTAAAGAGTTTAAAATGTAAAGACTTATATAATAAATTTTTGCAAGGTTCATTAATATGATTATTCATTATGATTACTAATTATGAACAAGTGTAACAATTAGCAGCCTAACATATTTCATTTTATTAAAATGAACTTTGCTTAAGTGTCAAAAAAATTAGTGTTATTAATCCACTTCGTAAGTCAGATATCCTTAATGATATGATATTTTGTTTTGATTTTATATGGATTAGTGATCTTTGGGTGGGGGTGGGGGGGGGGGGGGGGGGTATCAGTAGTACCACAGTTTTATTTTACAAGAGATATCTCACATTCCTCATGAAGGTGTATGTCACCAAACTTATGAACTAATTATGTAAAAAAACAATAAGAATAATATTGGATTAAAGAGATGAATACAACAAAATTACGCTCTATAAAACTGAAAATAGAAGAAGAATCAGAGATTAGGGTTTTGTTTGTATTTATTGTATCTATTGTACATTGCAGTTATGTCCTTAGGGTTTAGGTAGTTTTGGGTTAATTATTATTAGACCCTTGTATGTACTATAAATACTTATGTAAATCCTAATCTGATTCTTCTTCTATTGTCACAAAAAACAAACGTAATACCAGTTGAACAGGAAATTTTAAAAACAACTTATAAAAAAGGACTAACATAAAAGTGTGTTGCTATAATCAACTTCGTACTTCCAACATATCGGTTCATTCTACCCAAGGTTATATATCGGCAAACTTCATTCCTCCTCCGCCTCCTTCATAACATTTCTTCATCCATGTCCCAAATTAAAGAACATAGTTTGATAACAACTTTCAGCTCTTAACTTAATAGATTTAGTGCGAACTTACGTTCCGCTTGTTTGATAAAGAAATTTTGCGTGTGTGAAGCGAAGAAGTGGCTCTGAACGGTGCGTACAATCCGTATGACTTGATTAAGTGATTTGCTATCACTTATGTCTGAATCTGAAGATGGTATACGTTATTTAAAATTTGATTAGAAAATAATTTAGTACTTATGATCTAAATTAATTATCAATAATTGTATAACTCATTTTAAGATATTATAATTATATTATATTAGATGTAGATATATAATATATATTCAAATTTGAAACCTGAGCACTTCAATGTTGAAACTATTATATACTTATACAATATTTTCAAAATTATATAGATGTAATATTCATAAATATTTTATATAAAATCTTGATCATATTAACATCATAATAATGTACTTTTTCTTGTATAACTGCACATATTAGTATTCAGCACTTATCATTTTCAGACTTCACACATCACATTTCAGACTTCAGTTTCATCAAACGGGGCCTTAAGCAGTTCATAAAGTTTAGTGATGCTTAAGATCTCCATGAACATAAATGTTTAATTATGTAATTGTCAGTTTTTGTGGGTTATTTCACACTGAACTTATAATAGTTCAATTTAGTAAAAATATAATTTGATTAAATTCAGGTGAATTTAGACATGCTAATTATATTTTTCAATTCATTAATTTTAACTTCAGTTCTACTCATCAGTTCAGTTCAGCTCAGCTTAGTAATAAATTAGCTCAAGCAAACCGCCCCTCAGGCCCTATTTTATGGACCTTATCAGTAGTTCAGTTCAATTTAATTCAATTAAGTTCAATTTAGTGAAATTATATTTTGAGAAAATTCAAGTAAAATTAGACATGCTGATTCTATTAGTGGTGTTCCATAAATTTTCACTTTAGTAAAATTCAGTTCAACATGAAATAAGTTCGGCAAACGTACATAATATTCTCTTTTCAGTTAAATTAATCTCAGTTCAACTAGAAAAATCCCAGTTCAGTTAAATTAATCTCAATTAATATATATTAATCTCAGTTAAACTAAACAAATCTCAATTAAATTAATTTCAACCCAACCTGAGACAGGGTCATTGTTTAAAGAAAGTAAAACGGACGATGTAACGCTTAGTGGTTGTTATGTCAATTATATGTGGTATAAAATTTAAAATACTAATTTCCCGCGCAAATAATCACACGATTGGGCGGCCCATTACGCAGCCTATGTGGAAACCGGGCCCGTAAAACAACTAAACTTGTTATAAGACGCGTTTTTCCAATTTTTATATATTATAAATAATCAGAAAGCGTGCAGTTGCTCTTAAATACTCCATAACTACAACCACCACGCTTCAAATTCACTTCAAATTGTTCTTCTTCACATTTCAAATTCTTTAAATACACAGAAGGCAATGGTGTCTTGCAGAGTCAGCGATCGTACTAGACATCCCCCAAGTCGCGGCGGTTCATCTGGTGGGCGCGGCTCCGGTCCGAGAAGCGGAACCACCGATAGTAGGGCGACGCCGCCAACTAAGAAGGGTCTTCATTCACGGCCTCAACCCGACCCCCAGACCACTTCTCATCGGAAAGCGAGTAATTCGTTTCATGTTTAATGACTATTTTGGTCGTCCGATTGAAAACCCCCAAATTAGGAATCAGGTTTAGGGTTCGTGGGCCGTCAATTGATGATCTTTATGGTGTCCGTTGTACAAACCTACCAGTGTTATTCATTTGTATGTCGATTTTATGTTGTTCAACTGTTCATTATGAAGTCGACATGAATTCAGATTGGTGGATTGATATAGAGAAGTGTATCAGTGTATTGATGTTAAAGTCTGTTCTCCATAAATCGTCTGGTTGAATTTTGGAGGCTTAGTTATTGCATATTCGTTTTATGATTTATTTGCAAGTATTATGATTCACCAAGGAATGACATTGTTTTGTCTTTTGAACCATTCATGCCGCTTTAAACATGGAAACCTATTGTTTGATTTGTTTAAGGAATACACTAGAATTTCATCATGTATTGTCAAGTCCAACTGGTAGTGTCTAGTCGCAGGAGAAACGTTAAGTACCCTTGTGCTTCGTTTCTGACACCCCTGCATATTCCCATGAGTTAAGTCAAGCACCCGTTTGCTACGTGTGTGATACCACCCACTCATACTTTGTGTTTATACTGTATACCAGGAACATCTAGCTTGAATGATCTAATGTCTGGAAAAATAGCCAGTTCCCCATCGCCGAAGAAAGCATGTACCTGGAAAAAGAGGCCAAACAATGACGAAGAAAATGCAAGCCAACATCGACGGAAAAGGCGGAAAGAATCAGATCAAGGTGATAATTCAGCGACTGATGATTCAGATAAAAGGGTGAGCAATTCACCGGATGGCTCAGTTGATGATGATCAGGAGAACTGTTTAACGTTGTTTAGCCAACCTTATGTTGAAGGAAATGAAGAATATGATGATAGATCTCAAGAACACCCTTTACAGGAGTCGCAGTCGGAGTCGGAGCCGGAGCCAGAGTCGGATTCCCGGTCCGAGTCGGAGTCCCGGTCCGAGCCGGAGGTCGTTGTATATGAGGAGTCATCGGAGGACAAGGAGGAGGACGAGGAGAAGGGGGGAGGAAAGAATGCGAAGAAAAGGCCACAAAGTGAAGTCTACAGCTCCGCACAAGGATTCGGGAGCAAACAAGCTGACAGCACGAAACAAACGGGGGCAGGCACCCAGACCTCTGAAAAAAAACACACCTTCTGCTCCATATTCCAATAAGAAGAGAGATGCTCCTGCATCTAAAGGAAAGAAGAAAGTGACTGCTGAATCGCCGTCGAAAAAGAAGGAGGCCGCATCTTCCAAGAAGAAGAAAACTGGTGCGTCCATGAAGAAGAACCGTAACCAGCCACAAAGAATGCGAAAGGCAGCGTCGGATGCAGCTGCTCATGAAAACCCCAACAAGTCAAAGCGACAACCAAAAGGTCGAGGAGATTTCAAGGCAGTTTCATGCCCTGAAAGCCTGGTCAAGGCTGTTACACAAATGAGCGCCGCTCAGAAGGCTGCGATTTCTGAAATAGGATTTGGAGGCCTGCTGCTGATGGAAATCGAGGAATGGCCCAAGCACATGGTTGCCTCATTGATTGATCATTTCGATCCTCAAACCAAAACAGTTTCTGACTCAAATAATGTCCCAATATTTGAGGTGGGCTGGGCCGATGTGAGGGACATCTTTCTCCTGCCACACGAACCAGAATCACAGGTTATTATAAAGTCCCGGGCCACTCCAAGGGAACTCTCAGTTCAAGTAAATGCCTTGTGGGAACGGTGGGAAGATCAATACGAAATGCGCCCCAAGCTGAACGGTTAAGGCAAGCTGACCATCAAGAACCTGACAGACCTGATGCTACCGCTCAAGGACGGAGGGGATGACTTCAAGCGCATGATCGTGCTATTCGCCCTCTCTTCATTCCTGACTCCGTCCATTAATCGAGTAGTCAGGGTTGGCCTTCTCCCATCACTGGTTGATGTAGGCAGAATAGACAAACTGGACTGGTGCGAGTTTGTGATCAGCCACCTGTGCGAACAGGTGTTGAAATACAAGAACAGTGTTGCTCGGGCTGCGGACAATAAAGCAGACAATAAAGCTCGCGAAATTTACAATGTCGGTGGTTGCTTGCTGATACTGCAGCTTACCTACCTCCACCATCATGGATGGAGACAGACCACCATTCCAAAGTCTCTGTCTCTGATTCGGTGGTGGATTCCAGAGAAGCTGAAGAATAGAATTCTAGAGGAATGCGAGGTCCCCTTCGGTTCCGGCTTTTTCCAACCAGGCTTCCCCATCAGTTCAGATGATGCTGGCATCGCGCGTGTAATGCAGGACCTAAGGGACAATGGATTACAATGTTATGAGGATGTAAGTAAATGTGGAAATAATTGTTAGTCTTCATACGGTTATCTTGCGTATTTTTTGAAGGGTGTGTATCGATGCGAGTATGTTGCTTATATTTTATGTTTGCGTGAGAATGCATTAGGGTGTGTAAATTTGCTCATGCGGGGATCTTTCTTATATTCATGTTGTTTGCTTGTACTCTTCTCAGGGATTGGAATGGGACCTCTCGAACTTCAATCGCGATATGTCGCTGATCTCGGCATCCCACTTTCCTAGAATCCAACAGCACCTGACCGGACTCACTCTCACTGAAAGAACGAGAACTACTGCCGCGGTGCCAATCACACGTGCTGTAGATTGTATAGTCAGAATTGAAACTGAATTAGCATAGATGAAGCAAGGTCTTCTGGCTTTGAAAGACGACATCCAACATGAAGTCTTGAGCGCACATGTTACTCCCAGAATCGGTCGAGGAACAGAAGCTGCAGGCAATTTTGGCAGTCGGCGGGAGAATCTTGAAGAAAGAGATATAGCAGAAGAAAGTGGGATGGGAGCGCAGGGATTTGGGGCTACAGCTCAAATGAAACAATCTAAGGCCATGAAGGGAAAAAATAGGTGTTTGCTAAATGCAGGTCCAGTTTACTTCTGCAGGTCCAATAAAACTGGGAAAATACCATAATTACCCTTCATTCGTTTATTAATTTTTACAAATATATTTCTAAAACCCTAACCGTGAATGCATAAACCCGTCTGTGTAATGATTGAACACGTATCACAATCATAAATTACTTTTACATGAATTATAATACATATTTAAGAGGGATATTATTGTCATTTCAAATTTAATTTGGACCTGCAGAAGTAAACTGGACCTGCATATAGAACCAGCCAAAAAATACTACAAAAAAGGGAGCTCGGTCAAGAGAGAAGAGAAAGAAGAAAACAGATATTGCGAATAGAGAGAAGGAAGCAGCAGATGCTGCTAAAAAGGCAGCTGATGAAGAAGAAAGGAAGAAGAGAGAGGCGGAAAAACAAGCAGCTGATGAAGAAGAAAGGAAGAAGAGAGAGGCGTAAAAACAAGCAGCTGATGAAGAAAAACGGAAGAAGAGAGAGGCGGAAAAACAAGCAGCTGAGGAAGAAGAAAGGAAGAAGAGAGAGAAGGAAAAACAAGCAGCTGAGGAAGAAGAAAGGAAGAAGAGAGAGGCGGAAAAACAAGCAGCTGAGGAAGAAGAAAGGAAGAAGAGAGAGAAGGAAAAACAAGCAGCTGAGGAAGAAGAAAGGAAGAAGAGAGAGAAGGAAAAACAAGCAGCTAAGGAAGAAGAAAGGAAGAAGAGAGAGAAGGAAGCAGAGCAGAAGAAGAGAGAGAAGGAAGCAGAAATCGCTGCTAAAAAGGCTGCTGAGGAAGAAGAGCAGAAGAAGAGAGAGGCTCTGGCTAATGCACTAAGTACTCAACAATTGATACATCCTACGGCTAAGGAGAATCCACCAGCAGAATTGAATGTAGCTGAGGTAGTGGCTGAGCCGATGATGACGCCTCCTGCTTGTTCTACCACCCAAGGACTTCAGCCGCATCCTGCAGGATTTCCGTTTCCTCCTGAGCAGCTTTTTGAAGGAGACACAATGGTGGAATGCCGAGAAGATCCTGATGTTGCAGACATTGTTAAAAAATTGAAAAATTTCGATATTAAAATTTATGAGTGTGAGCTCCTCAAGTGCGAGAAGACCAGAAAGAAAACGGACATTCGTCCTCTTGTTGACTACTGCTTGTCTGCATCCAAGAAGGATGGGTAAGAGTGCGCCCTGACTGTGAGTTCGCATTCACTAATCACTGTAAATTGCTTCATGCTGAATTTTGTTATGTTTGCAGGCCCCAATTATTCAGTGATGGCCTTTTATGTCTTGCTGATGCTTATGACTTTGCCTCGCTTGAGGAACAGCAGGACATTTCCACTCCTCTGATGAATTGTTGGGCTCGTTACATCAACTCCCTCCAAATCTCTTCACCCAGAACGTCCCTGTGCATACTAGAAAAGGTGAGTTGACACTTGCCTAACTTTTTTCGTGATTCACACCCCCTGCGTTTTCTGGGGAGACCCCATCATTTTAACAACCCGTCCATATTTTGTTGATTAGTTTGAGTAGCAGGATCTGTCATCCGCGGAGGACAGAAAAAATGTGTATGATCACTGGAATGATTTCTTGAAGAATAGTTGCAAGAGGAATCCAATTCATGCCGAAATGGTAATTTCAGATTCATTTTATTTTACCTCGATGTAAAATACTGACCATTCTTCATTCATGTCCGCAGATCATGCTCCCTGTCCACATGAACGACCATATTTTCCTCGTTGTAGCTGACCTCCGGGAGGACGCCGGATTCTACTATCTCGACAACCTCGAACACAGCAATAGTGAGGCAGCACAAAATTATGCAGCTGCACTGGAAATATTGGTACAGTTTCAATTTTCTCTTCCATTAATCCAGGTTAATTATGCAACAGTGATCCACAAGTCATGCATGCATTTCCGAACCCTAACGTACTTCTCCTCATTCCAGCATCAACTTCTGTGCGGTTACCTAGAACACATCGGCCATCACAAGGCCCCTGCTATTCAATATGCGACGCCGGATTACATCAACGATGAAGGGTGGCGAGTGAAAACAGGAAACTATGACTGCGGCGTGTATACCATGTACTTCATGGAAAATTACGGATCCACAAAATTTAACATAAAACACATTACTGAAGTAAGACTTCTTCTTCCGTGATTACTAGTCTATGATTGTATGTTAGAAATATATCTAATCGTTGCGTGTTTCCTGATTTTCCGTAGTCGAGCTCCAGAAGACGGTGCAGGATGGACATTTTTCAGCGACTAATTATGTGGAAGAACAACGCTGAAAGAACTTCCTGTCTAAATTCGGCTGTGGAATGGGCTGCAAATGGGTTGCTGCGAATGAAAAAGATGACATGGTCACGCGTAATTTCAGCCATAATTTGAGAAAGCGTCCAGTAGACGAGACTAATAGTGCGTGTTCACCGAAGAAGTCACCTGCAACAAGGTCCAGGAAAGTTAGGAAGTAATCATCTGCATGTTGACAAGATTCCGATCAAGTTGTTCTCGTTTGCGTCACAACGGTATCATCAGTTGTGAAGAATAATTTGAATAATGCTGTCAACGGTTCTTACGAATAATGCTGTCATGGCTGTTAACATTCTAAATAATTAGTACATTTGGATTACGATATTGTTTTGCTTTCACCAGTGTCCAAGGATGGGCGTTTTTATTTAGAAATTCAAGTTACGGTTTCCATTTCATCATTTCTTCCTATTCAAACAAGTTTAGTGATTTAGTGTTAGGGTTTTTTAAATGTAACTTCGCACTTGAAATGATTCATGAAAACATTTCTCATAACTACACCCCGAGCAAGAATGCTGGTGTTAATTACTCCCGGGTTTGACGTGAATGAAAACACAGAAACATAGGATGAGGATCCATAACACATAAACATTGGAAAAATATGCGCCAGACACCCGCATGACCAAGCATACACACCCTTGTGAGTTATCACGCATACACTCTAACAAGTACATTTTATGTTGCTGGTGTTAATTAATCACTGATTTGACATGAAGGGAAAGTAAAACTGGTGTTTGTGAACAGAATTGCGGATCCATAACACAGAAACGTAGGAAAAACATATAGTATTTGTCACCGGAAGTGGTGATCCATAATACAGAAACATTGGAAAAATATGCGTCAGACACCCGCATGACCAAGAATACACACCCTTGTGAGTTCTCACGCATACACTCTAACAAGTGCATTTTATGTTGCTGGTGTTAATTAATCACTGATTTGACATGAAGGGAAAGTAAAACTGGTGTTTGTGAACAGAATTGCAGATCCATAACACAGAAACGTAGGAAAAACATATAGTATTTGTCACCGGAAGTGGGGATCCATAACACAGAAACATTGGAAAAATATGCCCAGACACCCGCATGACCAAGCATACACACCCTTGTGAGTTCTCACGCATACACTCTAACAAGTGCATTTTATGTTGCTGGTGTTAATTAATCACTGATTTGACATGAAGGTAAAGTAAAAATGGTGTTTGTGAACAGAATTGCGGATCCATAACACAGAAACGTAGGAAAAACATATAGTATTTGTCACCGGAAGTGGGGATCCATAACACAGAAACATTGGAAAAATATGTGCCAGACACCCGCATGACCAAGAATACACACCCTTGTGAGTTCTCACGCATACACTCTAACAAGTGCATTTTATGTTGCTGGTGTTAATTAATCACTGATTTGACATGAAGGGAAAGTAAAACTGGTGTTTGTGAACAGAATTGCGGATCCATAACACAGAAACGTAGGAAAAATATATAGTATTTGTCACCGGAAGTGGGGATCCATAACACAGAAACATTGGAAAAATATGCGCCAGACACCCACATGACCAAGAATACACACCCTTGTGAGTTCTCACGCATACACTCTAACAAGTGCATTTTATGTTGCTGGTGTTAAATATTGTAGAAATGTGGAATTTGTTGCGAACTCTAGTATGGAATGAAAGTTTTAATTTCATTTATAAACGCGGTTCCAACAAACTGAATCAAATGTGCGAATAATATGTGTGGATTTCTCACACAAAATCACTTTTTTATTTATATTTGTGTTTGAAAGTTACATTGAAATTCTTACTATTGAGATTCGACTACTATTAGTACGAGGTTTAATTAAAACCTGATTTCTGATTAAATGTGCATGAAAATTAAAAGTGTTGTAGTGTAATGGACAATTAAAAAGACGTAGATGAAAATTAAAAGTGTTGTTTTTATTTTGAAAAAAGTGTTGTTAGTTATTATTATGTAAATGAAAATGGAAGAATAATGGAAAATGAAATTATTAATTAAAAATATAAATGCGGATTTAAAAATTAAATACATATCAAAAATATATGAAAGACACCAGCATGAGAAATAAGGAATACCACCATGTGAAAATAATAACACCGCATGAATAAAATTATAAACGTCGGACTGTATTTTCCGACAGCGGGCGTGGCCCACCCACGTTCGGTCTTATGAGAGAGAATATGAATGGGAAGGAGGAGAATAAGATGAGGAGAGAGGAAGTCACGTGACAGCGGCCAACGCACTAATGGTATTATATTCGTACATGGGCCCCACAATCAGACGCGACCCACAAAAATTTTGTCGTGTAGCGATAGGGCGAAAAAACCAGTGGTTCAAAATAGCAGTGCCCGACAGGGGTGAGGTGGACAGGGAGCTGGGGGACATGTGGGGACCAGCAGCAGATGGTCCAGATGAGTGGGGATAGGGGGTGAGGGACACATGGGGACCAGGAGGAGAGGAGGGAGATGGGGATTGAGGGTCAGTTTGACTTTGTGGAATGGGACCAGCTGAGGTGGGCTGAGATTGGCCACACATGGTGGGCGGGGACCGCTCTAAGAGAGGACTTGGGCTAGTGGGACTAGTAGATGAGGACCCAGATTGGTCAGAAAGGAGTGTGTAGTGTTTTTATTGACTAGGACCTAACGAGGAGGACTTGGATTTTCGGACTGAGTGGACGTTGCAGGTTGAGTGGCAGCCGCTGGAAGATGAGCAGCATCCAGGAGAGATAGGTCATAGACTGGAGTGGTGGAGAGTGCAGACGTGGACTGAAGGTCTGGAAAGGGAAAAGAGGATTCGTCAAAGACAACATGACGAGCTATGTATGTGCGAGAGGTGTTGGGACTGCCGAGCCCACCACAGCTCCAACTAGTATGATATTGTCCGCTTTGGGCCGCATGCAAAGCCCGCACGGACATGGCACAACTGAGTTTTATCTCTGATGGGGCACAGCGGAAGAGATAAAACTCAAAACATCACAACAAGGACATGGCAAAACAACCAACCAATATTCTAAACGCAACCACAAAAGCTACCAGCGATGAACATATATAAAACCAGCCAACGGAAAAATAAAGACAAAGAACACGGCGATTTATACGTGGAAAACCTCTTCGGTGTGAAGAGTAAAAACCACGGGACTAGAGGCGTCCACCTATTCTCTCTTATTATGATAAAATGAGGGAAACAAACCTCAATTAGTCTACAAAGGGTTACAACCCACCACAAGCATCATCAATAAGAACAAGAGGATAAAAGGTGTAAGATATCACCAAATAATAAGGTTGTACTTAGATCTGCTATAACTCCCAAACCAGAGCACACACTGACGATCCAACCGTTCAGAACGAATCCTCGAGATTCACGAACGCGCTGACAAAATTTCAGCAAAATCGAACTACGTTTGCCCCTCGATCAGATCTCCAAAACAGAACTGCTCACAAAAAACGGGATTTTTCCAACTCCTCTAAAACCCTTATTTTTCCTCTATCTGTATTCTTGTATTTCGTCTCACGTATACACAAGAAAACCCTAAACCTGTTTTTATACTTTTCTTCATTCTTTTCCAAGTATATAAAGGAGATAATTCTTTTTCCATAAAATATACGGATTTGGGCTGGACTAACATTCTCCCAACAATCTCCCCCTCCAGCCCAACATGGGGAAGATACAAGTGCAATGACAATCACTTGAAACTCATCCCGGTGAGCTTACCACAAAGCTCAACCTTAACTCCAAGGATTGCCTTCGTCAACATATCAACAGCATTTTCATCTGTGTGGACTTTCTTCAGCTTTATAAACTTCTCCTCAATAACATCTCGTAACCAATGATATCTCACATCAATGTGTTTGGTACGAGCATGATACATGGAATTCTTGCTCAAATCAATAGCACTTTGACTATCACAAAGCACAACATAATTCTCTTGCTTCAAACCTAATTCTTGAAGGAATCTCTTCAACCATAACAGTTCTTTACCTGCTTCCACAGCTGCGATGTACTCTGCCTTAGTTGTTGACAACGCTTCACATTTTTGTAGCTTGGATTGTCATGAGATAGCTCCCCCCAAAAAAATAAACAAATAACCTGAGGTAGACTTTCTTCCATCCATATCTCCAGCCATATCGGAATCAGTATAACCTTCAAGAACAACATTGCCACTTCCAAAACATAAGCTCAACTTGGAAGTACCACGCAAATATCTAAGAATCCACTTCACTGCATTCCAGTGAACCTTACCCGAAATGGATAAGTATCTACTAACCACACCAACAGAATGTGCAATGTCTGGCCTAGTACAAACCATAGCATACATCAAAGAACCAATAACAGATGAATAAGGAATAGAAGACATACTTTCTTTCTCCTCTTTTGTCTTAGGACAGTCTTTCTTACTCAATCTGAAATGAGATGCCAAAGGTGCACTAACAGGCTTAGCATTCTTCATATTGAACCTTTCAAGCACACGTTCAATATACTTCTCCTGTGATAACCACAGCTTTCCAACTTTTCTATCGCGAACAATCTTCATGCCTAAGATTTGCTTTTCTGGACCCAAATCTTTCATATCAAACGACTTGGACAGCGCTTTCTTCAAATCATTAATCATCCTGCTATCTTGACCAACAATCAACATGTCATCTACATATAAAAGCAGAATAATGAAGTTACCTCCGGGGAACTTTCTGAAATAGACACAAGGATCAGCTTGAGTTCGTTTGTAGCCAGTGCTCTTCATAAACGAATCAAATTTCAGATACCACTGCCTAGGTGCTTACTTCAGCCCATAAAGACTTTTCTTCAGCTTGCAAACATGATTCTCCTTCCCCTTAACTTCAAAACCTTCAGGCTGCATCATATAAATTTCCTCTTGCAAATCGCCATGCAACAACGCAGTTTTCACATCAAGTTGCTCCAACTCCAGGTTAAGTCTAGCAGCCAAACCTAGCACAATACGAATCGAAGTCATCTTGACGACCGGTGAGAAGATCTCGCCATAATCGACGCCTTTCTTCCGGTTGCATCCCTTGACCACCAACCTTGCCTTGTACTTCACAACCTTATCACCATCTTTCTTGAGTTTAAAAACCCAGCGGTTTCTCAAGACTTTCTTTCCTTTAGGAGATTTCACAAGATCATAAGTATCATTCTTCTTCAAGGAATCCATTTCATCTTTCATTGCCTCAACCCACAATTTCTTGTCTTTATGAGACACAACATCATGAAAATTCTCAGGCTCCTCATCCGCGGTAACAAGAATATACTGATCAGGCGAATATATCGTATTCGGAATACATCCTCTACTGGACCTTCGAAGCTGCACTTGCGGTACTCCAGGGGTAGGTTGCTCCCCCTGCTCATGAATCCCTTCATCCTCATTCTAAGGAACTTTGTCACCACCTTCAGGTGCATCAGCCTCATGTTGAACTTCTTCAACATCCTCAGTCGGTGGCTGATTAACAGGACTAGAAGTAGCAGAAACATCAGTGTAATCAAAAGACAAATCTAAGTTAGAGTTATACCTGGTACTCAGAAGATCAGCACCAATTTCGTGCTCAAAAAACACCAAATCTCTACTTCGTACAACTGTCTTCTTCTTGGGATCATATACTCTAAAACCGTACTCTTCATCACCATATCCAACAAACACACAAGGATTGGTCTTCGAATCAAGCTTCGATCTTTGCTCCTTAGGCACATGTGCGTATGCCTTGCATCCAAACACTCTAAGATGCTTATAAGAAGGATCACGCCCCTTCCAAGCTCTCTCGGGATAATCATAACCCAAAGGAATCGATGGAGATCGATTAATCAAATAAACAGCACATTGAACCGCCTCAGCCCAAAATGACTTAGGAAGATTAGACATTTTCAGCATGCATCTAACCTTCTCAACAATGGTCCTATTCATTCTTTCAGCAGTACCATTGTGTTGCGGAGTTCCAGGCACCGTCTTCTCATGCCTAATACCGTGCTCCATACAATAACTTCTAAACTCATTAGAAGTGTACTCTCCACCATTATCGGAACGAAGACATTTAAGGTTTTTCTCCGTCTCCCTTTCAACCATGGCATGAAATTTTATAAAAATTCCAAACACTTCTCCTTTGGTTTTCATCATATACACCCAAGTCTTCCGAGTAGCATCATCAATAAAAGTCACAAAATAACGATTTCCACCAAGTGACTCAACATCCAAAGGACCACATACATCAGAGTGAATCAACTCCAACTTTTCTTCTCTCTTAGTAGATTTACCAGAGAAAGAAACTCTATGTTGTTTTCCAGCTAAACAGTGATCACAAGGGTTAAGAGAAACACTAGAATCCACGGGAATATAAGATTTACCTGCTAGTGTTTTCCCGTGGATTCTTTTCATAAAGTACTCCTCTTTGAATACACAGTGAAAAGAAACTCCTGAATCGATTAACCATTCAGTATCTGAACCATCGACATGATGACACTCTCCAGCAGAACAAACCAGAGACACTCCTTCATCATCATCATCAGAAACAACCGCTGCAGTAGATTTATCACCTCCATCATAAGATGAAGCATTCTTCTTCCCTTGCTCTTTCTTCCTCCTGTAGCAATGCTTTGCTATGTGACCAGGCTTGCTGCAACAGTGACAAGTAAATGGCTCTTTCCCATCTCGGGACTTAGACCTGTTCTTCGACTTGCCACGCCCTTTCGGACCTCTACTCTTGCTTCTTCCACGACCATGAGTTTCAACAACAAGCGCCTGCGATTGATCAACTCCCATCTCCCTTCTACGTAGTTCTTCATTAAACATGCTATCCTTGATAACATCCACAGAAAGAACACCATCCGGAGCAGAGTTACTAAGCGTCACCACCAAAGTCTCCCAGCTATCAGGCAAAGAGCTCAACAAAAATAAAGCTTGCAGTTCAGCATCAAGATTTATCTTCATAGTAATCAGCTTGTTAATAATATCCTGGAAGTCACTCAAATTCTCAGACACAGACTTACCAGCTTTCAACTTCAAATTAACAAGTTTCTTGATCAAAGACGCTTTATTATGAGCGGTCTTCCTTTCATAAAGACCTTCCAGTTTCTTCCACAAAACATATGGGTCAGACTCTTGAGAGACATGATTGAATATGCTGATATCAATCCACTGTCTAATAGTCCCCAATGTTTTCCTCTTTAACTTGACCCATTCAGGATCAGTCAATTTTTCCGGTTTAGTAGGCTTGGATGAACTACTGTTGTCTGCAGCAACAGTCACTGCAATCGGATCATACAAGTCCTTGCAGTACAACAAATCTTCCATCATAGGTCTCCAAATAGAATAGTTGGTTGATGTCAACTTAATCATAGAACCACTTACACCAGAATCCATGATTATGCCAAAGTGAACCAAAGCTCTAGATACCAATTGTTGGGGCACAGCGGAAGAGATAAAACTCAAAACACCACAACAAGGACATGGCAAAACAACCAACCAATATTCCAAACGCAATCACAAAAGCTACCAGCGATGAAGATATATAAAACCAACCAACGGAAAAATAAAGACAAAGAACACAACGATTTGTACGTGAAAACCCTCTTCGGTGTGAAGAGTAAAAATCACGGGACTGGAGGCATCCACCTATTCTCTCTTATTATGATAAAATGAGGGAAACAAACCCCAATTAGTCTACAAAGGGTTACAACCCACCACAAGCATCATCAATAAGAACAAGAGGATAAAAGGTGTAAGATATCACCAAATAATAAGGCTGTACTTAGAACTGCTATAACTCCCAAACCAGAGCATACACTGACGATCAAACCGTTCAGAACGAATCCTCGAGAGTCACGAACGCGCTGACAAAATTTCAGCAAAATCGAACTACGTTTGCCCCTCGATCAGATCTCCAAAACAGAACTGCTCACAAAAAACGGGATTTTTCCAACTCTTCTAAAACCCTTATTTTTCCTCTATCTGTATTCTTGTATTTCGTCTCACGTATACACAAGAAAACCCTAAACCTCTTTATATACTTTTCTTTATTCTTTTCCAAGTATATAAAGGAGATAATTCGTTTTCCATAAAATATACGGATTTGGGTTGGACTAACATTCTCCCAACAAGAGGAAGGGACATGATAGCATAAGTATCCCATATGTTTGGCACTATATCCCAGGAAAATGCAAGCAAGAGAGCGGAATTCCAGCTTGTTGCTGTTGTAGGGACGGTGATAGGGAAAATATAAGCAACCGAAGGATTTAAAGAAGGCATAGTCAGGTTGACGATGATAGAGAAAAGAGTAGGGTGACTGGTGTTTGAGAGTAGGAGTGATGGTTCTGTTGGATAAATATATGGTTGTGTGAAAGGCTTGTTCCCAGAAACTGATGGAAAGCTTGGAGTGAGCTAAATGTGCCAAACCTTTCTCGATTATAATGCAATTTCGTCTCTCAGAAGCTCCATTTTGTTCAGGAGTGTGAGGACACGAAACGCGATGCAATATTCCATGGGATTGAAGAAAAGTAGAGACATTCCTGTATTCACCCCACAGTCAGATTGTAAAGCCTTAATCTTTTTAGAAAACTGTGTTTCAACCATAGTTTTAAAAAGAGTGAAGGCAGAGAAAACCTGAGATTTGGTAACCAAAAAATAGACCCAGATAAATTTCGTACAATCATCAATAAATTAAACAAAGTAGCGATTGCCATTTAAAGATGGTACAAATGCTGGACCCCAAACATCCGAATAAACCAAATCAAAAGGTTGACTAGAGGAAACGTGAGAGGAAGGTAAATGAAATCTATGACTCTTGCCCAACTGGCATGCACTGCACAACGACAAAGATTTATTTGCTGAAACTGGAAGATTGAAATCAGAGAGTTGATGATGTAGGAGAGACTCATGAGGGTGAGCAAACCGGTGATGCCAACAAGCAGCAGATGCCCGTTCACCAACAAAGACACTAGGACTAGATGAGGATGGATGGATGAGGAGTCTATAAAGGCCATTTTCAACCACTTCCTTGAGTAGTTTTGTTCCCTGAGGATCCTTAACAAAGAAGTGATTAGCATGGAGTTCAACATAGACATTATTATCATGACAACGTTGAGAAACACTAATCAAGTTTTTGGAAATTTTGGGAACAACAAGAACATTTTTAAGCTGGAGAGAGGAAGTAGATGAAGCATTAGAAGCATGCAAAGCAGGTAAAGTATATGTGCATATATGAGTAATGGGAAGGGACTCACCATTTCCAACCATGAGATTATCGGAACCATCATTATCAGATTGAAGAGTGAGGCCACCAAGATCAGAGGTGACGTGATTCGATGCACCGGAGTCCACTACCCAAGGATCAGTGATGGCGGATGGACTTGTGTAGGCGGCGAGTGCCTGCTTCTTAGTGGAGTGGCGGGGACGTTGCTGACGGCTAACCGAGCGGCGACTGGTGGGTGGGTAGTCTTCAACATTGAGGCGATTGTGATAATTCGTAGCAGTTTGATAGGGTTTGTCACAAATCTGACAGATATGGCGAGGAGGATCACCATTAGTAGCTGACAACTCAGGCGGCTGAGTATTGGCAGAAGACGAACGGCGGTGAGCAACAAGCGCTGAAGGAGTAAGTGAGGCACTCGAATCCAGGATTCGCTGTTCTTCTTGGAGAAGAAGACCGAGCAACTCATCAGAGGAGACTGAATCAGGCATGCTGATCGCCATCTTGAAGGCAGCGTACTCAGCACCCAAGCCGAAGAGGACATACGAGACAAAGTCATCATTGGAGATAGTGGAGAGGCATTCCGCTAGAGAGTCGGAGATGCCACGTTTCTTCTCGACGTATTCCATGATGGACATGGAGCCCTTGGTGAGGGACTGTAGCTGCTGTTTGAGATGGTTTTGGCGTGCGCTGGTTTGAGACTGAAACATCTGCGACAACATGGACCAGACATCAGCTGCGGTGGTAGCACGAGCAACATCGCCAAGTAATGGAACTGTGAGTGTGGTTCGAAGCCAGAGGAGGACGAACTTATTATTCCTTTTCCAGGCTTTGTACTCGGGATTGTCCTTCGGGGCAGCCGAATCAGACGTGGAAGAGCTACTGACAACAGTCTTGGCCGGGGTCTGATCGGAGATAACATGGCCTTCGAGCTCAAAGGCTTCAAGAGCCGAGCGAATGGTGCCTTTCCACAAGGAGTAATTTGTGTGGTCTAGACGAATTGAAAGAGTGCGGAGCTGGAGAGAAGGGGTTCCTCCGCCAGCCGCCGCGAGCAAAATTTGAGAGGAAGCGGAAGACGTTTGTGAAGCCATCGATAGGTAGGGATCGTTTGCCTAGGCTGATACCATATAAAGATTATGGTGAAAAGGTTACTTTCTTTGATTGATTCTGTAAAGGATTTACACAATGAGTTTACAACTGATTCCCTAATCTAACGTATAGTAGGTATAACTATCTAACCTAAGAATCTGTAGAGAATATTTACTTAGATTAGGATTACAACAGAAAAGGGAAAATTCAAAATACAAAATTTACAGCTTAATATGGTATGACCATAAAAATGCAATTCCGATACGTATTAACAAGCACAATCGCAACATGTAAATTTAACACACATCCCTAGCTAATTATAACCCCACCATCCTAAACCATCGATTCAGTCAAGTTCATCAAGTAAGAAATTTCGCAGACTAATAAATCATAATCATAGGTCAATCGGAGATGGATAATTACCCGCATACAAGTTTCATCCCAGTCGTGGCCGAAGCGGATGATGACGAGGCGTTCTTCCTCGGCCAGCATAGCTTGATTCGACGGCCCACCCGGAGTGGAGATGAGGCAGCAAATACGACATTCTTTTCTTCTCACCGCAGCGCCGCTCTTAAGCGCACCTAATAATACTGCATCTATATAAACCACTCCCAATCATGTATATATTTAAACCACATATATACCCTATTTACATGTCCATTTTCTTAATTAATGATAGTTAGTTACCCAAATATTTTTTTATTTAATTTTAAATCCATTACGTTTACTTGCTAATTGCTATTTTCTATTTTTAGATCATCATACTTTCTGAGCTGAACTATACTAAACTATATTTATGATTTGAATGTCGTATTTGCCTCTCAAACAGAACTGCTGAAATGTATAGTTTAGTCTAGTTCAATTCAACATAATACAATAGTGCAAACTCAAGACAAGCTCCCGGGATTTTGAGTCATATTCTTCATCTACCAGAGCGAGTAGAGCTCTTAGAGATAGAAACTCAGTCATTTCTAAAGTCAGAACTCACCTCGCAGTTCAGTTCCTGAGGTATCCTAATATTACAAAATCATTTTAGTTTGAATCAGATAGTGAAAATTTAAATGATATGAATGCATGGCTTACCTTGAACCCAAGTGCTTTATATTTATATAGCATATGCAATTTACAATGTGATTTAGTTTGAATCATATTATAGAAATTTAGATGATATGAAGATCTTTATATACTTTATAATGGCTTACCTTGAACCAAAGTGCTCTATATAGATCATGGTATCGTATTTACTGTAGAATTCAGTTTAAAGGAGCTTGATCTAAATGCTGAATTATTTCCATGGGCCTTGACAGTTGCAGAAGAAGCATCATCCAAGCAAGGATGCTGAACTGGAATCTCAGATTTTGCAGATTGAGAATGATCTGAAGAAAGTCAAGGATCATTTAACTTCCTCAGAAGCTGAGAAAAAACAAGCGGAAGAAGACACTGACGAATCAAAGAGGCAGTTATTGGAACTGTCCTTGAATCTCGAAGAATCACAGAAACATCTTGATGTTAAGAAGTTTACTCTTGAGCCTGTATTAAAGGATGAAAGGGAGAAACAACAACTCTCTGATGAGCTGGACTCTACTATTAGTGAGATCAACTCGCTGAATATCCAATTGAAAATATCTGAGTCTGCCTAGAAGGAGCGTGCTGAAGTGTCATAGGCTATGCTCAACAACCTGAAGGAAGAACTCAAGGAAACTCTGGCTCTCATGTAAGGCATGAAAGATCAGTTTGAAGAATGCAAGGCATTTGAAACTCAAGCACGAGAACTTGTTGCAGAAACGCGCGACGACGAAGATTAACTCAGGGACATTTTATCGAACACCAAATTTTCCTGTTTATATTGATCAAAAGTTTTCTTGCTTAAAACCAGATATATATCCCTAAATGTATCATATAGATGACATCTCGCGCATAGTGCGGAAAAGAAACACTAGTGTTAATGTGTTATTGCAAAAGGATTTTTAGACAAGCACCAAAACTGTTTCCTTTCTGAATTTTCCCCAAATTTTCTTAATAACGTGGATTTAGTTTTAAATTTAATTTTTGTAAAAAAGATTTTAAAAAATTATAAATACTAAACAAACACTCGCTTCTCTTCCCATCACCTCAAAGGCAATTTATATAGTACAACGGGCATACACTGAGCATGTTACCCCATACCATTTCCCATACCCTTTTATGACAATTAACTAAACATACTTAAATTGCATGTAAATACTTAGGCCAAATTAACAACACGCTTTTTTAAAAATCTCAATTGATATTCTTGATTTTCTCTTGCATGCACGTAGTACATTTAGAACTCTAATTTTTCTAATTTTATATTCATTTCACGCATTATCCAATTTAATTCAAAAAACATTATCATAATCAAATTAATAGATCATTATCATGGTCAATAGTCATGTACGCATCTTCCTTCTTTAACCTCTTAAACTTGCATCACATTGCTCTTAATTTGATTTTATTTGGCTGTTTATTCTATAGCAAATAAGAAAATATTTTCGTGTAAGATTGCTCATATTGGACCTGCTGCCCCCCCCCTCCCCCCTCTTTTCTCTCCCAAGAAAAGAAAGCCAAACTGCTGAGGCCGCCGGTGCTTCCACCGGCCGGCGGCCTCCTCGCACCTTTATTTTTCTGTTTCTAACCTCCCCTTCCAATCCCATACCCGAAATCATCTCTTTTTCGACAAAATACAGATCCAAATAACCCATCCGACTGTCGATCCGATCTACCTTTGAGGTCGGTGCGAGCGGGTCGCTACCGCTCGCACGACACCACCGTTTGCCCCACTTTCAGCCCAGACGCCGCCGGATTCGAGGGCCGGAAAACCAGTCCGACCAAGGAAACGCGAGGGGTGGGCTGGGGCACATATCCTGGACGCACGGAGGACACCCACAATCCATGGGTCGGAAGGATCGGGCCGGAAACGCTGCTTGGCCCAGGCCTCGAACGCGGACGCGGAAGGACGCCAGTACGAACGCGGACGGACGCTAGCAGCGACTGGAAAACGCGGCCCGGGCCAGGGGCTGATGATTGGGGGTTTCTGCAGTCCGATCCGGACAGAAAAGGTGGAGTTTTGGCTCGGTCGGATCGGCTTGGTCGGGCCGGGCAGATTTGGACAGGTTATACTAGAACTGGCACAGTTATACTGAGAAGGTTGTTTTACTTCTTTTTTCCCTTTTTAAAATTTATTTTCAGTTTTTTTTCGGGTATATATTTAAAGATGTTTGTACTTAAATATTGGATTGAATGTGATCTTCAAATCTTAGTTTTCTGACGGGTCCTTTTGCTCAGTTAAACTTTGATTAGCTTCCGATCTAGTTAGTACAGTTAGAAGAAATTCAAGTCGCAATAGTTTTTAAACACTATTGCTGCGATACCGATACTAGATTTATAGACCGATTAGGCTTTAAGCTTATATCGAGTTAGATTACATTTGCTCAGTATTTAGCCACCAGCCAATTAGATCAGGATTGGTTGGGATTGCTTTAGTACAGATATTAATTTATTTATATATATATATATATTCATTTTTAAATTTTTGTGATTTTTTTCTTAATGTTGCGCTGTGAAATATCACCTTATAAGAGAAATCGTTATAGCAATCTCTAGCTAGGCTCTTGATGAAGCTTTCCTATTAGTATAATGGCTAGATAGAACAACTCGGTATGCTTTACATACTACTCTGCTGTCCAACCTTGTGAAGACTTGCTATCTTCTGGTGGTCAAGAGGCCACCGGGCGAAATGGGTAGTCGGTTGAGGTTCAGGTAGAGAGTATTTGTTATAATAGAACCGAGTATTCTGTTTTGAACTGTGAGAAAGTGGGATGGTGAATTCTAACGAGGTCTAGAATGTTGTACTTGGTGATGTCTATACGCAGCAGAAGGAGGGAAGTCTGGTTTTAGCTATGTTGTGACCGGCATCGATACAGAGATGACTTAATTTTCTTGTAATATTTTTAGACACATCTCTGATATCTCACTTTGCTTCCGATATTAGATCGGAGTATAGCCTTCGGGCAACAAATTACCACAATTACCCCAAAAGGGTTTCATGTGTAATATTGAGTTTCAAACCTGATCATGTAATTCTATTGCTTTTATTAGGGTTGAGGAGCCGTGAATAATCCTCCCGTCCACTTGAATGGTTTTAACTTTTAAAAAAAATTTAATTTGAATTTATTTTATTGAGCATCTAATTTAATCATCATAATTTCGATCTACAAATTCATATATGTTTTTTACTCTTCTCATAATTAATTAGCTTGTAAATGGAATTAATATAACTTTAATCGATTATTTTTTTCCCGTTTAGTTCATTACTATTCAAAAAAATCATTTAATGTGTGCATTCAAATTTTTGAATATGTGCTTGATTCAAGTTAGAAGTGCATTTTGAAATAGTGATATTAAGCACATATATTAGTGTTAGAATGCACCGTCACTATCTTTAAAATGCACATTTATTCATTATCTATTGTACAAATTTGGAGTTTAGCAGCTAAAATGGTACTATAAATGCACATACATCACTATTAAAATGCACAATTACCATATTTAAAATACACATTTACTGTCAAAAATTTTATATGTAACAATCTGGAGTTTAAGTTGATAATGTTGAAAATGCACATAAACCAAAGTAAGAATGTACAATTACCACCTTTAAATGCAAATGAACCTTTTATCTATAAATTGGAGTCTAGCAAATGTTAAAAATGCACATACATTAGTGTTACTTTTTTTTTTTAAGTCAAAACCATCCAAGTGGACGGGAGGATTATTCACGACTTCTCAACTCTTCTTAAAAGCGGTAAATATACATGATCGGGTTTGGGTAAACCCAATAATACACATGAAACCTTTTTGGGGTTTCTGTGGCAATTTAAGTGAGGTGCAGAAGGATTCCAGCAAAGCCGTACTACTACTCCGCCTCGGTGTGGCTGCATGTACTACTAAAAAAGGAATACATCGTAAGAAAACCCAGGTCTAATACCCGAGGGTATCCAACTACCTGACAGGTATAATATGCTTAACTCTACAGTATAAATACTCAGAATCTACAGAGTTTTTGCACAGAAACGCCATTTGTAAACTATCAAAACTACAAGTGACTTGGATTTCTCCTCTACTGTATTGCACAGACCGAAGCCCAAAGGGTCTTCCCTCCCGCCAAAACGGGTTAGGGGGGACATGACAAACAAATAGGCAAAGATACTCCATAAATTAGTCAGGATAGTTTTGCAAAAAGACCCACTCCAAATCATATCCCTCTAAAAAACAAATATATGTAGATTAATATTTGTACTAGAGCAATTCCACTAATCCTGGTCTGATTGGCTGACGGCCAGATATTGGACAGAGCAAATGCGATTTAACACGATATAAGCTTAAAGCTTAACCCTTCTACAAATCTAGAAAAAGTATCGCCAACAGTAAGTATTCAAACTACGTTGATTTGGATTTCTCCTAACTTTAAAAATTAGATCGGAAGCTAATCAAAATTTGCTGAGCAAAAGGACCCGTCAGAAAACTAAGATTAGTAAATTACATTCAATCCCATATTTTAGTAAAAACATCAATTCACATATATCTTAAAAAAGAAAGCAACGTAAATTTTAGAAAATGAAAAAAGAAGTAAAACCACTTCTTCTATCTAATGATCCCAGATCCATGGAAGTCTAACAGGTCTGAATTGCCTGACCCGACCCGACTGGTATGATTCGACCCGAACCCGCTGACCGGTTTGACCCAAACCAACCGGTCCAGGCCCACCGATCCGACCCAAATCCCACCGGTCCGGCCAGGCCGGTCGGACCGGACAGGGTTGGGATTGTTCCGAGACTAGATCTCGCCGTTGGAGATCCGACGTCGTGGTCGCAGTATGTGGTTGCCGGAGGTGTCCGACTTTTGTGGTTGTGGTCGCCTCGGACTGTCGTTCACCGTCGGTGGAGATCCTCCCGCAGATTGCGCCGTTGGTGGAGCCGCCGTCAGCCACGAGCCGTTGACCGAGTATCCCCCGACGCGGTTGCGACCCGATCCAGGGAGCCCATCGTTCGCTGGCAGCTAGACCCGTTCGCCGGATTTTGGCCGAGCTTAAGACCGGAAATCAAAAAACCGGGTTTGTTGCTTGTCGAAAGAAGAGGAGTTTTGGGTTTATAGGTTAGGAGGGGAGGTGTAGAAGCATAGAAGGTCGAGGGGTGGGAGGGGTGACCAGCTCGGCGGCGGGGCGCCGGCGGTCACCCCGCCGAATTGTAGATCTGGGATTGGGGACGGGTACTGTAGCGAGAGAAAAAAGGGGAGAGGCCAATGAAAAATGACATACATTAGTGTTACAATGCATAATAATCACTTTTAAAATGCACATTTATTATTTATCAAATTAAATAGCTAATTTACTTTCTCATAAAGTACATACATGGATTATCAAATTCTTGTGATTTCATAAATCCCACAATTTCTTTATAGATGTACCGAACCATGTATCCTTGTGTACCTGCAAATAACCATGGAAATAAAAGTAAAAAATATTGCACATTTATGTTCAACACAATACTTTTTACTGTTCTTTATTTATTTATTTATTTAAATCATTATAGACGGGGTTTTAACAGTGTCTCCCTTTTCCATTAAAATCAACTCAAGAGTTGCCAAAAAAAGGTTTACTGTTCTTTATGAATGATAATTAAAATTAGTTCTAAAAATAACTAACATAAATCGTAATGTATCGGTAGTTTAATCGAGTTCCTCGTACTGTCATCCTGCTTTTTTTTTTTTTTGAAGAAGGCACTATTAGCCTTTAATTACAACGACAGAATCAAGTACAAGGATTTTACATCTAATTTAACCCTACTCTATTCTACTCTAATCTATTCTGCTAATCCCGTAAGCGTAGTTGCCGAGGTCCTCACCCTGTTGCTTTGAGTGGAGTGAAAATTCCACTTACACCGGCCTGTGGTGCACGCTGAGTTGCCGATGTCCTCACCCTGTTGCTTTGATTGGAGTGAAGATTCCACTTACACCACCCTGTGGTGCTCCCCTGCTTTAAACACCGTCGATGCAGCTCTCGACTCGTTGTATGAGCATATTGGAAGACTTTACCAGGAAGGTCAGAGGAGAAATGATTTGGAAATGATGCGCTTGAGGGGATTCGAGCCTCTGACCTCCGATGAGTGAGATTCTTATCTCTGACCATGTGAGCCGCAGCCCACATGGTTATCCTGCTTTTGTTTTGTTGTTCATTTTTTCTTCATCTCCAGAGGTTTTTCATAAAAAAAGAGCAAAAAAAGTGATAATTGTGAGAAAATTGGGAATTGAAGAATTGGGTATAGAAGAACGCGTGTGTTACGTAAAATCCTCAGGGGTTACAACCATAATTTAAAGTGTGTGTATTTGCAAATATACCCCAGTATACAGTATAACAGCTAACAAGTGGCCTCCAAAGCCCTACATTGCCGCCTCCCAACTGGAATTCTTCCCCACTTCTCTCGAATGGCGAAATCTAGGAAAATCCCCATCGCGGATCCAGAATCCTCCACGGACGAATCTGATTCTGAACCCACTGCGGTGGTGCCGCCAGCTACCAAGGCGGCTCACTCTTCATCATCATCGGAGGAAGACTCCTACGATTCCGCCCAGCCCACTCCGGTGCCGTCAGTCAACAAGGCAGCCGCAGCTGACTCTTCATCCTCGGAGGAAGACTCCGACGATTCCGAACCCGAGCCCTCATCCGTTGCTGCTGCTCCGGTCCCTCAAAGGCCAGTCGCCGCCGAGGCCTCCGCCGCTGCTGGGGTGAAACGCCCGTCAACTGTTGCCCTCGAAGCTTCGAGTGTGAAGCGTTCAAGGGGGGAAGGGGGGAAGGGAGCAGTCGTGAGGGTGTTTTCTAATGAGGATGAAATTATTCTGTTGAAGGGGCGGCTGGAGGGGATGGATCTGGATATAGATCAGTACTGCGAATCAATGATGGGTAGACTGAGTGTCTCAGTTACCAAGACGCAGATACATAATAAACTCAGAAGGTTGAAGAATAAGTTTTTCAGCAACAGAGAGAAAGCTGCTCACAACAAGGGGAAGAGTTTCAATGAGGACGCTCATGAATCTATGGCTTACAAAATTTCTGAGAAGATTTGGGGGAATGAGAAGGGGCCCAAACCTAGAGTAGGAGGAGGAGGGAAGGAGAAGGGGCCCAAACCTAGAGTAGGAGGAGGAGGGAAGGAGAAGGGGTCCAAGCCTAAAGATGATGTTGTGGAGGAGAAGGAAGGCCATGCAAACTATGTTGGTGGTGGGAAATCCACAAAGGAGTGGGTTTACGGCGAGGGAATGGAGCTGCTTGATGAGGATGCAAAGATGGAGCTGCAAAGTGAGTTGAACCGGCTGAGAAAGGAGGAACTTGAGTTTAAGGCGAGGATGATTGAGCAGAAATTTGGGTTTAAGGCGAGGAGGATTGAGCTGAAGCGTAAGCATTTAGATATGGTTCGTAATGCACTTTAGAGCTTTCTTAATGTTAGAGTTTTGGATTCAAGAAAGCTTTCCCATGCATATTTCTTTTACTTTCTTGATGGCGAAAGACCATTTCTTGATGTTAGCTTTCTGCTTTTGTTTTGGATTCTGTTGGGTCTTTTGCTCAATTGGTATAATGCAATGTTTTCAACTTACCATTTTGTTGTGCAAGTTTCATTAACTTTGTTGGTTAATTTGGTAATGCTCTCAGATGCTCTTGCTGTAATATAGTCTCTGTCATAGCAAGCATTCTTGTTTCTCATTTCCTGCAATACTGTAAAATAGTCCAAAGCTGCTTCAGAGATAACCTCATCAGGGATGATAACAATTATCCCTGGAGAATATTATGGCACTTTGAGACATTTAGAGAAAACAAGATACAATTTATCTGATAAAAACATTCATTAAATGGAACCAAACATACTAAATTTGATTAAAACATCCTGCATTCAAGTCTATTATGTTCAAAACCGAGCCACAACTATCTTCTATCCTGAACTCTAGATCTTGAAAAATGCCTGTCAGTTCCAACAGAGCTTTTTCCCCTTCCTTCTGCGTGCTTCTCCACTTCTTCATCAAGGGATAGCTTTTTTCTTCGCAGAATTTCATCCACATGTCGCTTCCACAAGGTTTCTCTATCTTTCCTTGCCACCTTTGCATATCGAGGATCAGACTTCAGAAGCTGTTTAGCAGTCGACCATGACGTAAGAACTGATTTGCCATCTTCGTGAGTCGCAGCTTCTGAAGTTATAGACTCTGCTAGTAATGCTCTGAAGTCAGACATGGATCTCTGAGAGAGACAGAAAAGCTTTAGTTATAAAACCGATATCATAATATGATACACGTCTATAGAGAAATTGTAATGGATGATTGATGGCCACAGTCACAGAGGTCTGAAAACTGTAAAACTGACACTACTTCACAAAGTAACTTGAACACGAATATCTAACTATATTTGAATTAGGCAAAAACTGAAGAAATGTCATAAAAAAGATTATAGTGCAATGCGGGAAATTAACTTCCTAGTTTAAACAATGTGAATGATGTCAGTAATCCCTTGCCATTCACCAAAATTTCATCAGAATCTCTTGCTGGTTTAGAAAGCACTTATATCTAGAATTAGATCATGCCATATTGGTCAAACACTAAATTTGAATACCAATAGCGTCATCATAACAAGTGTACCAAGGCATGAAAAGAAATTATGCAGAAACATGACATCCTTTAAGTTCAGATTTAGGACACTGGTTCAGTATATCTTCACAAGTTGACTACTTACCTCCTGTAGTATCTTTACATGTTCACGGAAAAGGTTTTCCATGTCAGATTGACCAAGGTTCGAATTGACAGCACGCCCTTGAGAGTCCTTCTCCAACCTAGGCTTCGAGTTTGTCCAGGTAGCCTGAAGAAGTAGAAGATGATAATACTGACTCAATATTCAGCAACCAGTAGTAAATGAACTTTCACGTCCTTATTGGTTGTAATGCTTATTTTAGCTTTTTAAATGGCTTAATTTCACAATAGATATTTGTTATATAAAATATGCGAGCAAAAAAATTACGTTTAAGACACCAGCAGCTAATATATTTTGGTGGACTCGAGTCATAGGCAAACACGCACTGTCACACTAAAATACAGCATGTCGGTTTATACCCAATCCAAATTCAACATATGCAGCTATCTGGATACACATGATATGTTTACTTTTTCTTGGCTTAAGTTATCTTGGCTTAAGTTTACTTTATATATTCGTAAATTTAAACTAATAGTGTAACTTGGAATCTGTACAATACTCTACCATATTACCGAAAGATGCATTATCTCAAGAGACATCTTAACTAAGCATTCTAAATCCATTTAGTCTCAAATGTATAGAAGCAATGTTCTAGTTATATTTTGCTTTTAGGCCCATATAGCAACACAAACAAATCAGATTTCAACATAGCATTCATCCACTTTGTTGTGTTTGAAGCCAAAAGCAGCTTACATCCATGCATAATGGCTCTAACCGGACCAGGTGACCAAAAGCAAATAAATGAATCTATCTGTTGAGAGATTAAAAAAAGCCCTGAGTTCTTCCTTGAAAATTGAGGAGTGGGAAACAGTATTGAGACGTAGTAAAAGAAGCAACCTTAAAGAAACAAAGTTTAGGTAATCTCTTTCAAATTTATTATATCAAACCAAGTTATGTCATGAAACCTTGGACTCCCCTAATATGATACTTCTCGTGGTTGAAATACTTAAAGACTCTAGAAAGTACTAAGTTTTAAATAGTAGAGGATTTGAATATGTAGTTTATAGTACTCTCTTCTAGCAGACCCCATAATATTGCTATTATAAAACTTGCATATTAGAAAAAGACAAACTTGATTAATTTGAGATATTTCCTGCCAATACTTCTGTGTCAAGTATCCTAGATCTCACTACTCCCAGTTTCAATATGATGAAGTCAGAGAACGCTTGGATGAAAATTTTAAAAAGGACATAAGACGCAAAATAAAATAGCATTTACACAATCATACCTGAGGATCCTTAATAATTTCAACCAGTAGAGCTTGAAAAGATTCAACTGCCACCTTTCTACGAACTTTTGATCGCACTCTCTCAACTTCTTGCTCTTCTCTTTCTTTTCTTTTTCGCAATTCTCGTTCCCTTTCTCTCAGTTTCTCCTAGACAAATTAGAGGAGAAATTTTAGACCCTAAATGTTAAATTTTTTTTAAAAAAATCTTCACTGTGCATAGAATTCATGACCTAATGGACCCATAAAAAAATCAAATTAGTCCCATAAAAGTCAATTAAAATCAGGAATTCTAATTTGACTAACAGTAAATTTATATATATTGCGAAAATAGCCTTCATCAGTAATTCAATCCAAAGATTTGTTAGATGAAATTGAGATATCAAAGATTAGTTTGGATTAAGTTGAAAGATAACAAAAAGGCCGATATGTTTTTCTTTCATGGATCAAAAAGTAGTTATATCTAGATACATGTGGTCATTAGTGGGAATATATTACGGGTAGCTATTCTAAATGGTGTGTAAGGTACGATGAAGAAAATTTTAAACTACTTTAGAGTCCAAGGGCATTTTTGTAATTTATTCAACTCATTACTTGGACTACACATATACCCAGTGGACACTTTCGAAGATAAAGCATTCTAGTGTCCAGCGTTTCTGGCATTTGAACAATGATTCATGATATCACCTTCTAGAACCTCCAGAGTAGTCAACGGGCACAAAAGAAACTTAAGGTGAGCGGAAGACTATAAAACCATTAACATACCAAAAATGAAAAGTAAATAACATTACATAGTTAAAAATATAAAAATAATGCAGAGCTAGTTTAGTTCCTCTAACCTCCTCATTGTTTTTCTCTTTCACTACACGCTCCGTCTCCTCTTCAGCAGCCTTCAGTTCAAAGATAAATTCCTCAAATAATGCTTCCTTATCTTCATGCTTAACAGAGTTGTAACGAGGATCATTCCTAAAACCATCTTTCACCTGCCACAAAAATATACCAACTCAGTGGGTAGAGTATCAAGAGAAGCATCAAGAGTTTCGGTAGTAACTAAGGGTGTGATTGGTTGGAGAAAATTTTGATAGTCTGATTTTTGTTTTGAGATTTGGAGAGTTTGGATTTTTGTTTGGGATTTTGAGAGTCTGGTTTTGCAAAAATCTTGTTTGGTTGGGTTGGAGTTTTGTAAGTCTGAAACAAAATTTTTGATTGGTTTTTATGATTTTGCAACTCCGTGAACCAAACAAGTTTTAGGAAAACTGGACTTTGAAAGTCCAATTTTTCAAAAACTCATCCAACCAAATGCACCCTAATATTTCTTATTAACATTGGGCAATGAACTGATGATTCATTGGGAGATACATATTTTGTGGAAGTAATGGAACTAGGGAAGAACACAACAGTGGTTCCATCAGAACTGGAGTCATTAACCATAACTGAAGTAGCATATATATATATATATATATATATTAAATGGCCAAATGGGTCATTATATTAAAAACAGACAGTAAACACTAGGCTTGTGGAAAAGTAGCAAAACAACTGATTGTGGTTATGTGATAGCTTTTGTAGCATATTATTTAAGCCTTTTTAAAAAAAAAATTAGAGTGAAATACACAAGGGATGTTCATGAGACAGGAAGAGATCACTCAAGTCGACTTCACAATGGAAAGGATTGGGATAAGTTTTCCAATGATGTACACAGCCAAGTAAGATGAATGAAATAGGCATGCAGGCTAAGTACCTTTGACCAGCGAGAAGATAAAGTAATATCTCCTTTCTCTTTAAGCATGGATTTAAAACTTGAAATAGCTGCAGCACGAGCAGCTTGAGCTTTTTCTTCAGCAGCTCTTTTGAGTGGCAAAATCCTAGACATGCATAAAACCATGTATTAGGTGCAGAACATCATAGAAGTTATATAATAACAACATTAACTAAATATTTATCCCCTCATATTGTAAACAGCAGCTCATAAAAAGTCGAGTGTTACGAAAAATTGAAACTGCTTCATGAAGTTCAAATGGGCTATAATAATGCAGTTCACGCACGATATATAATCTTAAGCTGATGAAGGGGCCACAATTCACCATGCATTAAGTGTTTATCACACATAAAAAATGAACCAGGGCATGGTATGCTTGCTCTCGACTTTTCAACTTATCTCTCTCTCTTATCTACTTATCTCTCACAAGCACAGTTACAAGTCGAAGTTAGAGATATATTAGGCCACCGGCACCCTTCGAAATAGCTAAAACCATCTCAAAGAAAAAACAGAACTGGCAAAGCCTGCCATTCAAAATACTGTCACTCATAGTGTACGAAAAGATAGCTCAAGGACGGAAGCCTAACAGGCATTCAGATGAGCACTAGCGTTAGCGTATATCAGATACAAAGTTTGAGAGATGTGGTCAGTGTTCAATCCCTCAAATAAATTCAAGCAGTTGCTCTGCTGCAATAGGATATAATAGGTTTCAGCATAACTACAGGTGCCAGCCAATTTCATTCATACCTTTCATTCAGCAAAGATTCCCTTTCTTTTCTATCCAAGGCCAGAAATCGCTCATCATGCCCCCAGTGCTTCTTGAATGTATGATAATCAGTATGGTGGTCAATTTGCTGAGCAATTAAAGAACGATTGAGATTACAACATTGGAAAATTTAAATTTAGAGCACCTAGAAAAAAAAAAAAGTTCAATATTAACAAAAGAAGTAAACTGCATGAACCTCCTTTGCTTCTTCCAACAATTTCTTGAACCCTTCAATTGCAGCTTTTTGAGCAGCTCGTTTCTCCTTGCGCTCTTCTTCAGCACGATTCCTAACGTAGTGTTCAAACAAGGCTCTTCGAGCACTATGATTTGGGATGGCCTGAGCATTGAGAATACCACATATTATCAAATAAGAAAAAAAGTACAAAAACCTGCTGATAGCTGGATGAGTGAGTGAAGTAATGAAGAACGCTTGAATTATATGAACAGAAGAGACATAGGAAATAATGCTGTAACGAGCCTGTTTGTTTCATTGTGATTGGAAAGTTTCATTGTGTATTTGATAATATCCCAGTGATTATGATATACTTCTACGAATATAATTGCCGGACTTTATCCCGTATATTCTCAAATTCTAACTGGATATTTATCATCTACCATTGTTCTAAATCAATAAAATGTTCAAATCCAAATTTAGTTTCGGAGATCAAGTACATTTGCCGTGATTTTATAATGTCTGACATTTAAGTTTGAAGATCAGTTCACAACAATCAAACATGGCTTGAATTTATAATACTACTGGTTTCCTCACTTTAGTTTTCATTTATCCCACCCCGTGTAAACCCTTCCACAAGGTCAACAAAAATCCTTTGTAGCAAAAAACTGTGCACATAAGAGATATAAATGGATCTTAAGTCTAAAGGAACAACGAACATTTTTTTACTCAGAATCCTCGGCAAGATTTTCAACAACAACCAAGCAGCTGGCTGTTTAAAAATGTAATCATCCACAATTTCCACCAAGTATACAAGAAGTGGCTACAAAAGACGTCACCAGCTCAAATTATTTTTAAAGAAGAATGCAACACAAAAGTGGAGGGGTTCAACTTCAACAGACAATTTGGTAATTTTTAAACTTCTAATGTGGATAGAGACTCGTTTTTCTTCTGTTTCCTTAGCTTACTGTTAAGACATTTATCACATTCTTACAAAACAGAATAATGTCTGCAATGACAACTTGGTAAGATACCAACTTAGATAACCTTTCTTCACTTTTTTCAGCTTAGTTTGGCATCTATTAAGAAAACCCCAACTAAGGATTTCCTAACTTGCTAGGAAAAAAGGGAAATTTCAGTGACTACAAAGAGTACTCAAAAACTGGCAAAATAACATCAATTAACAACAGACAAATTCCACAGCTAAAATATACTAGTAAGTTACACAAGAGGGGGTGAGGGGAGATAGCAGGCAATAACACAAAACTACAATTGGCTAATACTACCAATATGACACACCTTGAACCGAGGATCAAATACTAGCTTGGGGAGTTCCTTTTCCCATTTTGAAAATGGCGCTACGCCACGCTCCTTGAGCATTTCCTGTCAATGCCACAAGACAAAACAATCAAAAAACTTATCCAAACCAATCTGAATAAATGACAAGTTAAAAGGAAAAGAAAGAAGTATACCTTGAATTGGATTATACATTCCTCTTTCGTTGGTCCATCATCATCATCTGATTCTGAAGAATCCTCGGACAAATTACTTTCCCCATTAGAACTTTTTACTTTGTCTTTGCTATTCTCAGTCTCAGGATCCTTGAGTGTTCCTGCAGAGAGTTTGGAACCATTTAAGTCTGCAGATATGGCTACAGGCAAAGCACTAGGAGAATTAGGGGTTGCTCCAGGATCCTGCAGCTTCCTTTTTATAAGATCCAATGCAGAAGATGACACCACACTTGATGATCTTAAAACTGTGGCATCACGACCACCAGTATTAGCAGCAGGGGCACTTAAAGTAACAGGAGTAGATTCTTTTTCTGTTAATACATTAGAAACCGACACGGAATGTGTCTTGAATACATCACCATCTTTGTTTTTGCCCTCTGAGACTTCAGAAGGAATCTGCCAACTGCTTAGCTGTTCAAAGACATAATGGAAAACAAACACCGTGAGACACAAAATCAGTAGGCATCAATCCACTTTCCAGGTCATTCACAGTTACAATTTCAAAGGTGGAAAGATGGAATATAACATACCCTCCAGTGGCTTAAAACAATAAATTATTAAACACGGATATGCTTCACCAGAAACTTCGGAGTTCTAACTCTACATGCAAGGAAATGTAACTGATAAACAATCAACCTTCGCACAACAACATAGTAATCCCACAAATCAATGAACCCATGCAATTAAAAAAAGGAAATGAATGGTGCAGGAGACATGTACATGAAAGACAGAGAGAGGTTCTTAAATTGAAGTAAGAAAACATGATAGTTTGGAAACACACCTTAGTTTTCATGTTGTAGTAATATCTCTTGCCATCATTTGTTGTCACCAAAGCCCAATCCGTACCATCCAATTTCTCCCTGAATAGGATCAGCAATAAAAAAAATACATTATAACAAGTCTGCAGGTTTTAGGCGTGCAAGCAACAGCCCAAAATCATGAACAAATAAGAGGTCAAATGGTATTGTGCTCCAGAAATAGCAGTACATTCTTATCAGAAGGAAATATGCTGAAAACATGCAACACGTGTGGTGAAGTTCTACCAAACGAGGTAGAATCTGAGTTCTCTGACAAAAACATTAGTTAATGAATACTGCATTCGAATAATATTCAACAAGTTGTAATTCTTGGTATATTAGCATTAAATGGCTTCTTAAACCAGCCACTACTAATATAATCACCATACATAGCCTACAGACCACGGTCAGTCAGACATGCTGCAATTAACATTTCACTATACTATGCTCATATCTTCACAATATTAGTTTCAGCTAGAACAAGTATTAATGAAGATCTTCAAGTTCAGCCACCTCTCCAGCTAG
Source organism: Sherardia arvensis (assembly GCA_948330725.1). Classification (NCBI taxonomy): domain Eukaryota; kingdom Viridiplantae; phylum Streptophyta; class Magnoliopsida; order Gentianales; family Rubiaceae; genus Sherardia; species Sherardia arvensis. The sequence continues at coordinate 16,094,563 of OX415244.1, forward strand.
AAGGTAAACTTAAAGTATGAGAAGTCATGGCGTAGCTTATTTTGTTACCCAAAACAAGGCAATACTTTGGCGCATAAACATTTCAATGCTTCCATACTTTTAAACCTCTAATGTGCTATAAGCTAAATTATGGCATCAAAATCAATATCTTGCACCAAATCAAATATTGCCTATGGCTCAAATCAAGCTAGTTGCCAGGTTAAAATCTAAATACAGCATTAGGAAGCAAATTAGTACTCTGATACATCATGCCTAAGACTACATGTTATCTCAACCATGATGCATCAGGAAGTCAGGCACGCTAGATGCACAGCTTGTCAAAATCATCAGTTAACTTGCAGGAGTTAATAACTTTAACTTAACTACTCCTGCCACATCCTGCATACACAGGTCCACAACATTTTGATGCTTCGTAGTTTCAAATATGGAGACATTTGATATAGCTCTTAAACAAAATGAATTTTCAAGAAGCAATTGTTGTAGCTGTGCCATTAAACTTTATTGATTAAGCTCAGATTTGCACGTGTTCATCTTATTCTCCTCTCTTGTAATAATGTGGCTTTATCCCAAAAAAATTGACATAGAAACATATTTCTAAGAAAATTTAATCATATTCAGTATATAATTCGGCATGATAGTGGTTTATTTTTGCCAAATATTACTGCTAATCTGAACTAGCATTTGATTAGCACTACGCAAGTACTTTAATATTTCAATGCCTTCGATGATAAAGGTGACTCCATCTTTCTGGCATTTTAAGAACCAAGGCACAACTAGAGCTTTAAAAAATCTAGCCACAAAAGAACACTATGTTTGCACTATTTTGTTTTAACTTAACGAGTTAACAAACAACATACTCCACCAAAGGTGACTCGATTCCCTGCATTCACCTTATCCTCAACTGAAGTACTAAGGATTGCATATACAAGGAAATCACACACACACACACACACACACACACACATGTATAAGAAAAAAATTGATTACAAAGAAATATACCATGACACTGGAGTTGGATGAGCAGCAACTTTTTCAGGCTGCAATACACAAGCAACAAGGAAAATGTCAGTGTGAGAAAATTGCAAACATCACAGCAACAAATTATAAACCAAAAGATCAGGGAACATATTTTTTCTAAAAGTTACACTAAGAAACATTTATTGTCCGTATATTTTTTCTTTTGGCCAGCAAATTGATTTCCAACTTCTATGCAACAAATTAAGTTTTAAAAAAACAATTACATGTAAAGTAGCAAAATTACATCATTTTCAAGTAGCAAAATTCACTACAATAATGAGCATGAAATGACAAGCCGGCAATCGAACAAGAGTGACTAGTAAGGAACCTTTTTGGACACTTTCTCGGTACCAACTTAACTATAGAAGAACTTGCATCAAGACAATTTCTAAAATACAGCAGAGAGAGGAACTCAAAAGTTTCATAATCGATTCATTTCCAAAACCAGATTAAAAAATATCAGGTCACGAGAACCAGTCAGAGAACATTTTTAAAACTAAATTAAGATCAAATAAATCAACTTGAATTTATCGAGATTTGGCCATTCCCTTCAAATGTGAACAGAGCTAAGTCCCTAAGGTTCAAGTATGCCTTTTGTAAGAAGGAAAATAAAGCAATCAAAGTACCTCTCCATTAAAACGAGAAGGTTTCTCATAGGTTGATTCTCCAGTCAAAGAATTGTAATAGTATACAGCTCCTGTATCAGTCCTATGAGCTGACCAGGTCAGTTGTTCACTGGTAGAAGATTCATCTTTGATGACATTTTTAGAATTATCTGCAGATGATTACAGTAAGTCGCAACCGTCAACCAAAAGATAAACGATGTAAAACAAAAATAAATAGTTCCAAGCCTAATTGTCTTACATGAACTCTAAGCTTACCAATCCCAGGAGGCATCTCCAGCTGCGACGCACTAGCTGTTGACTGGCTAGCACTAGCTGCAACAGGGTTTCCAGAAGACACTCCAGCACCAGTTACACCAGGGGGCTGGGAATCAGGGGACGGAACAGATGGGACTGATGTGCTGCGAGCTGAGTAAGGAAAGGTACCGGTAAAAGCGGCGGGATATGGGGAAAGAGGTTGTCTTAGCGGGCCACTAACCTGTGTAGGCTGTAACCATCCTCCCTGTAAAGATGAAGACAAGAAGGGAGGTATAGAATGATGCAGAGACTCTCCTGCATGCTGGAAATGAGGTGCTTGAACAATTGGCCTCGGAAATGCAGAAGAAAAATCGCCATGTTGAGGAGTAACCATAGGTGAAAGTGTTGGTTGAGATATTCCAGGGGGTCCAGATGCTATAGGGGGGTTCGAAAATCGAGGAAGAACCTGATATGAAGGTGGAGACACATTAATAGATGTGGCGTTGCTTGGAATTGATAAGGTATTTGACGCAGATGGTTGTGCCATGCCACGTGGTACAGGCAATCTGGAAGACAATGCTTCTCTTTCGTGAATGGCATCAATGGTGTTATTCTGCAATAATCCAGACCAACTAAATCACCGGGGTTTTCACATATTCAGCAACGCAAAAGTTGTAGAAGTAAATAATTTAAGAAGCGTGCAACAGAATTCGTCAAGAGAGATAAATGGGCACATAATGCACATAACTTAAACCAAAAAGTCATCTCTGACTGATACAAAATACCCACTTTATCACGTTACAAAATAACTTATTCGCTAGACCAAACTCTAAAACCCTTTATAGACCTTAATTTCAAGAATTGAAACAGCAAATTGTATAAGTGAAACTTCAAATATGTTGTGCAACAGACACGAGAAAATGTAAAATAGTCTAGTTAGATCCATAAAATGTAATAGCTTTCAAACTTAACAATAAAATGATGCACATACCACTGATTTTTGAAAATTCATAGCTAATCTTGGGTAGTACTCTGGTACTTTAATATAAAGGAAAAATAAAGAAAATCAAAGCACCAAAACCAACTACTGCTAAAGCTCAGTCCGTAAGTTTCAAGAATCTTCTTTCCACGTGTGAAAGATCAGCAGTTAAGTTGGGCAAGGTTCAATTTCAAGAATACGGTTCACACAATTTAAACACAGACCTGTAGCAGAAATGAACCACCAATTCATCATTTTTCATCATACTCTGTTAGAAAAGATAAATTCCAGACATACTATCGATATTTTGGTATTAAACAAATGCACGATCCCCATTAGCAATCTTAGAAACCTAATTACTGGGGAACATTTGGTTGAAAAACAAGGTAAGGACTAAGGAGACAGTTCATACCGCTTGCAGTGGCTGTAAATTGGCAGCATAAGTGAAGCTCCCTTGTGAAACTCCAACTGGCGGAGGTCCCGGAGCTGCCATGGCCCCCGCACCAATTCCTGCTGCAAATATACGGATTAATATCAAACAGAGGCATTAATAACTACATTCCAATGCCGGGATTCAAGAGGCTAAGGGAGGTGATGTTTTACCTCAGATTGAATGGGTTGGTTCAGTAGTTTCTACGATGACGATCAACTTGCTGCCTGTCGCAAGTGTTGGAAACAATTGACGCGCGCAGTCAATACATTATTGAACAAATCTCTGGTGATACTTATGCGCCCTGGGTCAAAATACAATTCTTTGTGAATGAAGACTTAGTCATTTTATAATTAGTTTTGGAAGTGACGGTCACTATATAGTGACGGGGTTTATATGTAAATAAGTTTGGGACGGGATTTTTCTGAAATTTATACAAATTGCATTCAGCAATCAGCATGCTTGAATTTCACACTTGAATGCTTGATTTTTAGACCAAATAGGTTGATTTTTAGAACATGCCTGCATTTCACACTTAACAGGTTCATTTTTAGAGAATGCTTGCATTTCACATTTAACAGGTTGCTTTTTAGATTTCATGTATTTTGAAGCAAAAATAGATGGTTTTATAGAGCATGCTTGAATTTCACCATTGAATGCTTGTTTTTTAGACCAAACATGTAGTTTTTTAGAACATGCTTTTATTTCACGCTTAACGGTTTGTTTTTTAGAATAAAATGCTTGTTTTTAGACTGTGTGGTTATGTTTGCTAACGTCTATTTTTAGACTAAAATGCTTGTTTTTAGACTAAGTAAACAGTGCGCGTGAGTATATAGTGCATTTTTGTCAAAAATGCAAATAAAGACCTCCTTCCTTCCATATTCCAATATAGTCATTCGTCACTATATAGTGACCATCACTCAAGAGACCAACACTTCATTTTAGGGAGGAATTTATTTTTAAAATAAATTAATTAACTACAAATTTCCATGGTATGGCCTTATTGGCATACTAGGGAATGGAGATTACACTTTGTGTAATTCAACCCAGATTTAACCCAGCCTTGAACTGTAATTTAGTTTTATTTTTTGGAATTTTTTTTAGAAATTATAATTCTAGTTATAAACTGGAATTTATTTTATATTTCAAAAAGAGAAACATATTATAAACATGGAATTATAAATGTGTATTTAAAAAAATTAGAAAGTATAATATTAATTTTAACTGAATTACATTGAATTGAATGAAATTATATTTTATTTTGTGGAAATGTTTCGAAAAAGGACTCATAGGCCCTTTCCAGTTGAACTTATTGTAGCACTGGTCAGCACAGCTCAGTACTCATCAGCACAGCGCTTTTCATCCCAACGTATTTAAACTCTAAATGGACACTATTTTTATATTTTGTAAAAATAATATTAATTAAGAAAAAAATTTAGTTCGTAAATAATAAGCATTGTTATTATTGACAAAACTTTCTCAAACTTTGTGTGGCCCTCACCCCGAGGCCAGGAAACACATTTCGAACAATTAATTGTTGTAGGATAAGTTTTGTCAGTAATTTATTCTCAAAGGTTAAATAATTCGATGTTTATGTTTGTATACGTCAAACTTTCTCAAAACCCGACTACCTGAATCTTGTTTCAACAACATTAATTTAAAAATTAACCATGAGGACAACAGCGAAGGTTGACGGCAGTAGAAGATTAAATTCGTATAAATTGAATGAAGTAATCAACATCTTAGCAAATTGAAAGAACTCATGCAAGCCTCTGGAAAATTCAGTTAGCAATTGTTTTCCTTTTTTTAAATTAGAAAATACACAAGATATCTGTTTACAAAAACCTCTTTATTGACATTTGACAGCTGCATAAACCTCTTTATTGACATTTGACAGCTGCAGTATAAGTTTCTGCCAATGTATTCATCAATCTGTCTAGAGGGAATGCCCTAGCAGCCGGCATGACTTGACAACGAATTTCTTGGACGGGTGCAAGTAGCGAAACGGTCAAGTTTAAAGACGGCATATCATGCTGGAGCTTCTTTACTGCATGAATGATCCCAACCTACAGCAGAAAATCACTGATATGAATCTCTGTAAACCATGGCCAGATTATCTACACATACACACCACTTCTATGAGGTTTAGAAATATACTATAACCCTTAAAAATTGCTTCTTTGAACAAAATATCGATAAAAAGTATCAGAATCATATATTCATGAGATATCAAACTGAAACACAAACTGTTGACACAGTGATCTTCTTCGTAGAAATCCGAAAAGGTTGAGCTGTCATGGTCCCGATAGCTTCAATAAGGGCAGAATAATTGTTTGACGGTTCTCCCATGCCCTGTCCACAAATAAACAACATTAGATTTTGAATACAAATGCTTGAGTTCATCATGCCAAAATAAACACCCTGCTACACAGAAAAGCGAAATAATGGTTTAATTCAGAACAAAAGAACTAAAACATCTGTATTTTTCAAACCAAAGCAAGAGATCTCAGGTTATGGCCATTGGTAAAACCACCCTTATTAGTCTCCCAAAGAATAGAGGTGTTCAGGGGAAGTTCAATCTCCAATCACAAATCACTAATAACAAGAATAGAAAAGTTATGGCAAGAATTTCGAGGAATAAGATGTATACCATGAAAACAATTTCGAATGGGGGATATACGAGAGGCAAGCACCAACTGTTCCACTATTTCTCCTGCTGAGAGATTGCTTTTGAATCCCATGTTTCATGTTACACAGAACTTGCATCCCATTTTGCACCAAACCTAACAAGAACAAGCAAAACCACAAAAACCATCAAAATATTATAAAACGCAAAAAAAACCAGCGTAGACAGGTAAATTGTATTGCATTGCATTGTACCTGAGAGGATACACACAAGGTAGACCTCACTCCACCAGGACAAGCTTTCCCGTTGAGCTTCCCCAACCGCCAGTCATATCTCATGATCACAGCCTCCACATATCCTCCATTCTGCACAAACATATTCATAAAACCAAGAAGGTCATCAAATATCCAATTCCATATTCCATTACAACTTGAAGGAGTCATGCTTCAAAACCGTTATTTGTTCGTGAATGTGAACATCCAATGACATTTTTAACAAATATCCTTCAAACTCAACTCAATTCAGCTTTTCAGCAGCATAAATTAGATAAATGTAGATGAATATAAGCACTGAATTTTTATCGACCTATAAGCCTATGAGAAGGCCGGTGGTGACTTGGTCGGTGGAATTGACATACAAGTATTACTACTTCTTTCAAAGCAAAAATAAAACCAAAAGTATTTCTCGCAGCAGCACTATCGCTTAACCCATTGGAAGCTCTTTCTTGTTTTCGCTTTACAGGGATTTTTCCTTTCCACGGCTCCTGAATCCCGTGTCAAGAAACCAGTTAGACAATACATAAAATCGACATATCTATATAATCAATATTGAGACAAACAGCAAGTCATAAACTTTTAACCCAGCCTGGGAATCCAAGGCATTTAAATGGCATTTGATGTTTTCGACTGTTCCTTTCCTCCAGTAGGTATCTTCATACCAGATAGCAAACATTAAAATCAGAAAACTGATTAGGATCATAAAATTGATTTATAGAATAAGAGGAACTTACCAGCTCTACAAAAAAGATGGCGCTCTCAAACGCCCTTTCTGATGTAGCAGAGGTTTGTCATTTAGATTTTCGGAGCTCACATATAACGATGTTTGGAATTTTTCATATGCGCACAGAACAATTATTAACTGCAAATACGACACTGGTATCATACCCCCCAATCAGCATACAAGTTCCTGGACAGCAGAACAATTTATAACTGCAAAGAATGATAACCTGTTATTATTTTTAGACAAATGGAAGTTGTAAAAAAAACCTGCATTTCTGTGGAGAGTCAGATGCTATTAAGTTGAGGAAAGCGCTTTCATATAGTCTCTGAACCCTACCACCTTCATCACACGAGAGCTGATACATCACCCCTGGAGGGTGACACCCTCCCTCCACGTGTCAAGCAACAATTGGTTGCTTTGTTGAATTTAATTTATGTTTATTTTAGTTTTTCACCAATCAGGACCCATGTGGGGTTCTATGTTTCATGTTTACCACATTGACTGGACTGCCGTAACTTTTACTAATTATGTTTTATCCGAAATTAACTAACGCAACTAATAACACACATGACGTAGATTTCACCGATATTATTTGAATCTAACTTCCCGACCGGCGATCCACCGACAATACAGATCCCAAATGGGCGTCAATTTTTCCCCAGGAAGTTGCAGGACACACTTGATTCTTGCCGTGGATTATTCTTGAGCTGCAATTTAAGATCCGTCGACGCCCACCCGGTGGTTGCTCGGTGCTCGCTAAGCACTGGTTATTCTCCGGGCAATGTCTGCGCGGTCTGCGTATAGGTAAGACAATTAAAGCTTTTTTTCGACGAACCCATGCTGTAATACCATAGCTCGCAAATAAAGTAAATTATTTGCTCCATCAAATCATGATTATTCGTGATTTGGGGGTTTATAGATTCGGCAAGCGATATGGTGTTTTACTGTTTAATAATTATGTTGATTGTTCAGTGAAGTTGTGAAGTGGTCGGTGTTGGTGGGGGGCTAAGAAACTCGCACTGCTGGGGAAGTTTACCGATCAAAGTTTGAAGATCTTCTTGTTGCAAGTTTGGGGCTTGCGGCTTGCCAGGAGAGCAAAGTTTGGCGAATGGGTTCATTGTGAAGCTGATTTTGGAGTTGAGAGAAGGCAATTCGTTTCCGGGTAATTTGTTTTTTGCTTGTTTTGGTTTGATATCCGAAAATTGGGAGTCAGTTTAAGAATGCTGTATTCCTATACCATGATGTGTTTGATCTGTCAAGATGAACTTGAATGTTTATTGAAAATGTGGTCATAAACTCTGGATTTTACTAAGTGATAGTTGCCTGTTTAGGTCAATCAATCATTCCACACTCATCTGAATATCCAGTGAGTACATTGTCGGTGTACCCAACCTGGGACATGATTCATGACTTACATGACCTGTTTAATTGTAGTGTTTAATTGAAGTGTTTACATGACTTACCTGAATCTGAAGCGTTTAATTCTGTTACAGTTTTAAACTGTCGTACTTGAATTGATTTTTGGTGCTAATTTGAGTGGTTCTGTGTTTATCCTCCAATATTGTCCTTTACCCACTAATTCAATGGTAAGGAAGGATTTGGGTGGGTTTTCTTTCAGGTTAGATTTGTAAAACAATTGGAGAATAAATTGTCTGAGTTTAGATTACTAGTGTAGAAATGGACAATGGTTGGTAAATTTGTAAGTTAGCATTCGTCTAAATACTTTACTGGGATTTGAAGATGTGTTGGTGTGGAATCATGCATGCAAATCGGCATTCAAATGAAAGTCTGTCTACATTGTTCAAGCAACACCAAAATCTGATCACACGAAAAGCAACACCAAAGTCTTTTATTAATATTTTCATTTTCTTATGAATCTGTCCAGTGTAAATTTTGCATTTAATTAAGTGTTTTAGTCAATTTCATTTTATAATGAACCATTGTAAACCATTTTCTCCATGCTCTAAGTACTTTAGCGTCACTGTTATAGTTGGCCTAAAACCAAATTTACTTATTCAGGTATTCTATCAGTGTGTCTCTGGAGGGATAACAGGCTAAACAAATTCCGCTTCTAACAGTTCATCATTGAGATCAGATACCTCTTCACCGTCTTCTTTTTGTTGTAAATAATATCAATTATCGGGATATGAGTCAATATATGTGTATTTAATCTCATGACATGCTTATTAAATAGTAATGTGTTGTCATCGGTTTTTTACGCTTGTATAATGTCTTGTTGTTAAAAAGTGCTTACAATGGTTGTTCCGTCTACATGAATATTTGTAAACCTTTTAATTTCAGTTCTGGATTTTCTTTTCCAGTGCTCATTGGGTAGTGTTGTTTCTGAGTGAATGAGTACAGTTAGAGCCTTGTTTGTAGCCTATATAGGTGTTGGTGTAGGAGCATGCTTACTTGGTTCGTAATCATTTGTACTCAGGAAATTGGTCAGATGCTGTATTTGTACCCTTATTGATCATCTCATACTCTACCTTTCCCGAACTGAAATATGTTTCCGAATTTATCGGATGCAGGTGATGGATTCAAATGTGCAGTATGCAGAGACTGATGGGGATGGGAGCTTTGTAGAGATAATAAATGGTATCCATCGTCGATATGTCAGAAACATAAATGCTGATGGGGTTGAAGTCGTTGAAATTGAAGATATTGGTGATGATGAATCTGACGCTCCCGACACTGTTGATAAATCACCGGTGGAGGATGTGGATTTGCTTCATTGTAATAGGACTGCCACAGGTAATGATGATGATAATAATGTTTGTGTAGTGGAGGAAGTGAACGAAGAAGGGGAAATGGTACTTAGGTATCTCCCGGACCAGGATGGGGAAGAGAATGAAGAGAATGAAGGGAATGAAGTGATACCGCCACCATTAGTAAGACCAGTGATTTATCAGAGGTTCAGCTCCGGCGGGGATTTCTTAGAGCAAATGAACATCTACGCTTACTCATCGGGCTTCACAATTACTATTAAGGAGCCAGTAAAGGACCAGAAAGATAAGCTCCTGAATGGGCCTGCTCAGGATGTGGATGACTTGTTTACTTTTGACCTTGTCAGAAAGTACAAGAATCACCGCAAGCTAAGACTACAATGCGGCAAGGCAGGTGCCCCCAAATCCAAGAGTTCTGATCCAAACAAAAGTACGACTTCCCGAAAGACCATGTGTCCGTGGAAGGTAAACGCTTGTAGGTCGCCTAGTAGTGGAAATAGCTGGAAGATCACGATGTTGAACGATGTGCACAACCACGCATTGGACCCAAAACTCAGTAGGCTGTTGTGTAAGTACCGAAGGATGTCAGTGGGAGATCAGACCAAAGCACTGGAACTGCACCGAGGCGGCATTGGGATTTGTAAGATTTATGGTCTATTTGTCAGTAGGTATGATGGGATTGACAAAGTACCGTTCTTGGAGCGGGACCTGAGGAACTTTCTCAACTTTTCTGCTGGTGAAAGATTGAAGGGAAGTGATTTTGTTAAAATGGAGACATACTTCAAGAAGATGAGCCTAGAGTCTCCTGGTTTTTTTTACGAATTTGAGACTGACGATCAAAACCAGTTGAAGAGTGTGTTTTGGGCAGACGCTAGATGCCGTGCAGCTTTCAAGGTTGTTGGCGACACCGTTTCATTTGACACAACATTTTTGTGTAACCGGTATAAGTACCCGTTTGCACCATTTTCTGGAGCGGATCATAATGGAAACACCATTTTGTTAGGATGTGCATTGCTGTCGACAGAGCATGAAACCAGCTTTGCGTGGCTATTCCGAACCTTTAAAAAATGCATGGGGAAGCAACCAGATAACATTATCACAGACCAAGATATTAAAATTGGTAAGTCAATCTATTTCTCATATTTTTCGAGTTAGGATTTTAAATTCTTCCCGTATCAACTGATTGCTGGTAATAGTATTGACTGGTAAAATATCGTTATTAGCTTTGTAGCCGAATTGTTGAGAAGTGACAGGTTTAAAAAAGATGGGAGAAGCTAAACGAACAGTACATAATCTTATATCTATTTATGAAGGAAGCAAAATTCAATATCATAGTTGTGTGCGTTGTGTGCCTGATGTCGGCTTGTGATCACTGATTTATATGTCGGTGAAGCATGTTTGAGTCACAGCTAGTGTGTGTTGCAATTGTCATGGTTGTATGTACATGTGAATGCCTAATTTAATTAGTGATCCTTAGAAAAGGATATGAAAACAAATGGGATTGGTTGCTAAATGCATAAAAATTATAGAACAAATAATCATCATGAAGCAATCTTTTAATCTTCTGTCTATAAGTTTTGATTTACATAGTCAGGTGGGACTCATTAAATTTTAAGTGTAATGCAGGTGTTGATAAACAGAACAGCTTGTAATCGTAAAATAATTTCATGTTAGATCTTATGAATGTGCCACATGAATATATTTAATGTAATAATAATGATGGATGTTAGAATAGTGTTGCAACAGAGTCTTGCTCAATGCGGAAAACATTTTGTGGAAAAACACATGCAGTTGTGATACACTAGTATTTTAAACAGAATGTAATTATCGAATGAATGGATTACTTTATCTCCCAGAAATTATATTTAGTTGGTTCATAAAGGACTAGATCAATATAGAAGGGGTTATGAAATATATATTAATTAAAAAATATATTTTAGGTGTATGAAATAGAATTTCGTTGGTGGAATTTCTAACTCTAATCTAGATTATTTGCATAAAAATATAAATAATAGTGAGAAAGCGTTTCTTTTAATGTACTTTTGAGCTCTGAGGTAATACCACTGTAGACATTCATTGGGAATGGTCTGGCAGGTTAAACAGTGAAATCTGAATTCGATGTAGAACAAAGTAATTGTAGACATGATGTCACCACTTTGTTTTGTATCGATCCTCACAATTTACCGTAATATTGTGTCTACTTGTTGCTTAATCGTAGGTAATGCGATAAAGTCAGAATTTCCAGGAAGTAGACATAGATGGTGTTTATGGCATATCAAGCAGAATGCTAGGAAGCACCTCGGAATGCTGCCTCGGTGGGGGGAAATGTCTGATAAACTGCAGGAGATTTTGCATGATTCATTTTCTGTGGAGGAGTTTGAGTGTGAATGGCAAGCCTGGGTAAACGAGTTTGGAGTTGCTGGCAACGGCTGGGTTCAGAGGGCGTATGCCGACAGGGAAAGGTGGGTGCCCGTTTACTTCAAATCCATATTTTGGGCTGGCATGTCTAGTACGCAGAGGAGCGAAGGGATGAACAGGTATCTGAAATTGTTCGTTAATGTTAACACAAGTCTTGGAAAGTTTGTGGAAGAGTATGGCAAGGCTGTCAGTAAAAGAGTGTTTGAGGAGGTACGGTGTTCGAAGATTGGAAAGGATCGGTCTTCGCGTAAGACTAGCAATCACCCATTTGAAGATGCCTTTGAGAAAATGTATTCTCGGAACCAGTTCTTGAAAATGCAGGAGCAGATGACAGATATGAGACACAACGCAGCCACCGTTGAGAAAGTGACAGATGATACCATTGTTGAGTATAAAGTTGTGGTTAAAACTTTCAGGGAGGGGTGGACAAAGCGCAAGTATTTCAGGGTGGTTTTTGATCGTATTACCGTTGGTTTAAAGTGTGAGTGCCAGTTGTTCGAGTTCACGGGTATTATATGTTGTCACATGCTGCGTGTGTTTTGGGAAGAGGACATCTGCACTGTTCCCGAGGCCTACATTTGCGAGCGGTGGAGGAAGGATGTTGTGCGAGAGTATGAAAGTATGTCCTATCCTATGGATTCAATAAGACCTCCTGTTAGCGCTGAAGTGAAACGGTACAATGAAATTCAGAAGGTTTCCGAGAGCATTTCTGCAATTGTGATGTATGATGAGGTAAGACACCGCGAGACGCTGGAGAAACTAAATGTCATTCATTCAGAATTGAAACAAAGCATGGCTAATGTAGAGGGCGAAGCATCCTTTGGGGTAGGTAGTGTTGGATCTAGGTATAGGGCAGCAGCGAAAGCAAGGGAAGCTAAGGATCCCGATAAGGAGCTGCCGGTGGATCTTGAACCTTCACTCCCGCCGGTGAAGGATCCTGTTGACAAGCGAGGGATGGGCCGCGGTGCTGCGAAGAGGAAATTGTCTTTTGCAGAGAAGAATAAAGGAAAATGGCGCAACTGGAAGAGGGGAGCCGGTAAAGAAACAAACGGGAGTACTACTAACACGCCTGTGAAACAAGTGGAGGTAATGTACATGGACAATGTCATTAGTTGATTAGGTATTGCACTCTGTTCATCTGATCATTTGTTTTTTTTTGCAGACTGTGTTTTGCCGGCGGTGGCAGCCTAGCGCAGCTGTGGCCGGATGGAAGCCGGGTGTGACAGTTACCGGTACCGGAAAAATTCCAGTTGCAGCTAATCCCTTCACCCAATCCTGAATTGTTGCACCAGTGTATCTCATGTAATAAAATTTGTTGATGGATTGATATACTGCGGCGTAATGTTTCTGAATTTGTGTTTCCATGCATGGCAAAGACCATCCCCTGATTAGTATTTGATGCCTGATTTATTTTATCTAGCTTATTGTGGATTAAATTAAATTGTGAAAGTCTCACACTGAGCCCAATCTTGTTTTTGTTTCAGCCCAAAGTTATATTGGGCTGAATATTGATGTAGTGTGGGGGGCTTAAAGGGATGCAGATTCACCGCATGTTTGCTTTTTTGCTGAATTGTTAGCTTGTGTTATGCTATTCATGATGATAAAAAACCAATGTCCAAATTCATAGCTTTCTTAATTTACGAGCATTAGGCCAATTTAATAGATATAGTATCTGGCTATCGGTGCCAATCATTGGTATCCATTTATTTTGGATCAAATTCAGCAGTTAATTTCAGGTATCGGTTGATCTGAGTTTTTGCAAGCCTTAAACATTACTTTTGCTGTGTTCCTAGTTTGCTATCTCAGAGAAATTAGAGCTGACAGTACTGATATAACAGGAATATGAACGGGCGAATAATGCGAATAAAAATATGTTATACAGATAGACAGCTTCCAAACACTGTCAATCAAACGGTGAAGTAAATCATCATGTGATAAAGACTGGAAATGATGAAGATGAAACAAAACATAGCAGGAATTCATGGGAGTAGTGCTGCAGGTCTTTATCGACAAAAGATCTGTTCAGATCAAATCATCGGTGTCCATTGGAGCTGGCTTCTGTATCGTTTCACTTCCTCACTTGGGAAGATCAGATTGTTGCATTTCAGTTCCACCAATCTGTTTGCTGATTCAATGACTTGCACCCGCTGCAAGTTTATGGCCGTAGAAGCAATGCAGGCGCAGAAGTAAACACGCTTCCTCACACGAATGTGTTCCTGAAACAGATGATTTTTTTTATTAAAGTTACATAAGCATTTTGAGGCAGGAGTATGCTGAATTGTTAGTCATTAGATGTAGAAAGATTGAAACCACAATTGAGGTACCTCACTCAGGCAGAGTGCGGGAGACGAGAATGGGGAAGCCGGACTGTAACACTCCATCATATGCATCACCGTTACACCACTGTCTTCATCGTGAATTGAGCGGCTCCAGGGAGGGTAACTGAGCTGCATGCCAAACCTGGTGAGCTGATGTTTTCTATCGTCCCCAAGTGCATCCAGAACTTTCCACAAGCACACCAACTACGAATGAAGTTGTTGAATCAAAACATTCATATCATATTCACTGTAAGAAATAAATCAACGCGGCAAATAATGTATACGTATGCTTACCAGCTTTGATTCCATGATTTCCCATGCAGAACGGGAGGCCCTATACACCGTGTCGATGCAAACTATTTTTTGATTGATGAAGTCTACGATCATGACGGTGTAATGAGTGCCTATCAAAACTGGAATGAAAATCTAGGGAACAAACAACAACGTTGAAATTAGTCATTATGAAACTCACAATAACATTGTAGACAGATGAAATGATTGTATTTGCAAAGATTGACCATTTCAGGCTTCCGAATTTGGTGTCTATTGTTGCCCGCTGCAATCCATGAGAACCAGTGGTCAATCTGATCATCCTCAGATTGATTGCTATCCTGTTCAGAGAGTCAAATACGGTTAAGTGGTTAACATTTTTAAAACTCAACAATGGAGATGTAAACTTTTGACACAGTTCAAACATAGTAAGGTGGTGCATCGCAGCTACCGACATGTACGAATCATTTGAAATACAACACTTATACCCCACATGTAATAGTTGTTATTATTGTAGGAAGCAAGTTGTAGATGGCAATCTGTGACGACTAACCTTAACAACAACGTCAAGATACAGCTTTTCCGGAGTCCCAAGTGTGCTCGATGTCTCCATCAGGGTCCTTGCCCATGCGTTAACCACAGACGGAGCAATCGCAAGACCGATATCTAGGGTGTGCATATCTTTTCTGAATACAGATAAACCTTGAACATCCTCATATATGAACTCACTGAAATGCAACAAAGTCAGATGATCAAATTCATACTCATTTAGTGTTCCTGGAATGGTTTTAAAATTTAATAATCACAAATGAAAAATATGTGCACTGACCTGTCAGCCAAGTTAGCGTTCTTCGAAATGCAGTAATCAGCTACATCAGCGTAAGATCGAGGAAGACACTGAGTGCTGCAGTTGTACCTACACAATAATTTACTTAGATATAGACCCTTGTAATTCTTGCCAACCAGATTCAGGAGGGTTTCACGAGCTGCATTGTGTCCGCTGACGCTACTGTTGCCTGCAATTTCGTTACCGCCATCTAAAACAGAGGTGACAGCTTGCCTGACGGAGATCAGTTTATTTATCACCTCAGTTAATCCATTTGTTAAGGAGAATGGCGGCCCTAGACGATCAAACGACACATGAGTGTTTATTGACCTCAGCTTCTGTCCGGTCATGCGTAGGAGATGAGAACTCAACACCACTTGCAGATCACGGGCAAGGAGGATCACTGCCCTCTCGTCGTCCTATACCCAAATCAGAGAAGGAACAAATGTTGAGCAGCCACAAACAAATCAATGAACATGGTTTGAATAATTACGTTTATAAAGTGTATGAGTATCACTGGAAGTGTTTTTCTGTATAGGAACACTGGTTCTTAATGTACTCAAATAAATGTTTTCTTAAACAGCAGCTTCAAAATTTAATTTCAACAGTTTTGCAAGAGAAACCGTTGGAGCATAAATTAGGGTGACACTATACTATCAACAATTCAATGTAAATTTAATTGTATTCCATGAAAATGATCAAGAGCAACCAGAACATTTGAAGCAAAACTTACACAATCGAAGATATTCTCCAATTCCCGCTCGCCCTGGTATGGTCGCTCCAACGGAAACCATATGACATCATCTTCGTCGTTATTAGAGTCCTGGACCATTTTGGAAGTCCTTGTTGGGGTTGCTTTCCCTCCCCTACCTGACATCAATTATAGGGTACGAGGATTCAATTAAATCTGTGACATTAAACATCTATATTCAACCAAAAATTGAAACAGCACGACACTACCCCAACAACCCAAAGCCAGCAACCACACAGACAGAGAAATACCCATCCATCTAATGACGTTAAAAAAACTGTAAAATGCCAAGGTTACACAATCAACATTAATTTTAGTACATACACTGAAACAACAATAGATGAATCATCACCTATGACCGAATCAACATTTATGTTAGTAAATACACTGAAACAACAACAGAGGAATCATCACCTGTGACCGAATCTTCAATTACTTCAGTGGGAGCTTCTGTAGCCTCACTGGTTGCAGAGTCGAGAAGACTGTCAGGCCAATCGGGTACTCCTTCCTCGTCGCTGTTCTCACAGCTGAAGCGGTGGACGTGACCAGCGCTGGTGGAGTAGCTCTGATATCCACTCATTCCACTGCTCGGCATCTTCGGCGTGTTTTGCTTCTGGTTTCTCCGGAGTAACTGTAACTAGGAGGACAAAGGCTTGAACAGGTGAAATAGGGACTTTGACTTTTCCCAGAAAGAAGAAATGGTTTAAAAGGTTGAAAATGAGTGGTTAAATTCCAAACTCATCCAAACCGTAGATATGAGATTTTTAATCCGAACTCTTCCTACTAGGTGCCATATTGCAGAATATAGCCCAAAATATCAACCATATTGTAGTTTACACCCCATATTCCCACCAAGTGGGGGTGTGTGTTTTATTTATATTATTTGAATATCATGTGTTGTATTGACTTGAAATTGACATACACTAAATCTACTCATCACCATCCCGAAAAGATACATTCGTAGAAATTTAATGTGTAAGATTATATAAACTTGAAATTTGGGGTGACAAACATACCAACTCCAAAAGTAGTTACATTTAATAAATATGTGTGTAGTACTTCAATCCTTAATAAAACAACCAAAAATGCAACATTGATATTTTTATCTCAAGTTCCAACAAAATTTATTTTAAGCTACTCATATTATATTATGTTGTGTATTTCACAAATATTGAGTTGTTCGACTATATAATAACTAAATAAACAATAAAAAATCATTTTGGTTTCCTAGGTCAATGTTTGAAACACATGAAAATCTCAAGTGCAGGGAGCCGCCATATTAAGACTACTCTGACCAAAAGATATGCTCATAGGGATTAAATTGAACGAAATGTTAAGAAGAAAATCAAGATTTAGGGTTTCAAAGCAAAAAACCGGTACCCTTCATATGAGGGGATGCAAGTGATTATATCTATTAACATCCGATATATGTGTGTCATGAAATTAAGATAGAAAGTGGTTAACGAGTCGAGTTTGAGTAAAGTCAAAGACGACTTGAAAAAGTCGTGATTAACTCGTCGGGTATAAGCAGTTATAGTTTCATAATATCACAAGTTTAACCTATCAAAACTCCATCATCTAATGTAGTCAATGTTCATTTACTACTCAATATTTGTAACTACGTAATTACTTGCATTGGTATGTACATAATTATTTCAACAAGTTTATGTAAAAGCACAAATTTCCGAAGTAGAAATTTTCACAGACCATTCGGGTTAAAATAGGACATCGTAGTATTAAAAATTATTCAATACGTTTACTACAGAATATTGTTAGATGTAACACAGTAAATAAATTATGTAAAATAATATAAACTATGTCATGAATTTAAAATAATATAAACAGATATTATGTATTAATTTTATTGACTAATTTATATGAAAATATTAATTTGTTGAATAATTAGTTTAGTTTC
Organism: Sherardia arvensis; assembly: GCA_948330725.1. Lineage (NCBI taxonomy): Eukaryota > Viridiplantae > Streptophyta > Magnoliopsida > Gentianales > Rubiaceae > Sherardia > Sherardia arvensis. The sequence goes on from OX415244.1 coordinate 16,112,698, forward strand.
TTTTTAAAATGGAAAATGAAAAAAAAAAACGTTTTCCAAATTTTAGTGAAAACTACTACTTTGTGAAAAATTAAGGTAAAACAATTAGACAACTTTTTGTTAAAAAGGGAAAAGACGATTTGGTTCGAACTCGCGAGTTGAGTCGATTCTTGATAAATAATACCAAGTACGAGTTGAGTATAGTATTATTAAACTCACTAGTTCTCGAGTCGAGCCAAACATAGTAAATATAGTACTCGATTCGAGTCGAGTTACGCACTACATACGATCAAGTCGTTCGATTATCATCCCTTGCATGACATAACATACTCCCTAGGCTGGAAACAAACAAGAAATTGTTCGCAACCCAATCACATTTAGTAGTAATGTTCCGAATTCTACTGAACGAACATATTTTAATCATTGCATTATGGGTTACATACATTTATTAAAAAATCCAAAAACTAAATGAATATATAATATAATTTATGGGATATTAATTCATTATGCACTAGATTATCCTATTCGAGATTACACCTGAATTATCTGAAACTGACAGGGCCATAATTGTGATCATACTCTTCATCCATCAAACCGACAAACGTATAATTACAATTCTAGGGTAATCTTAATAAAGGGCACATTCATATGGGGAATTTGTTCATATGGCACACATTTTTTATGGATTGCATACTCCAGTTACACATAATGTCGGTTGTTTTATGAATTTATAAGGGCGAGGGGTTATGTAACAAATTGTATCAAATAGTGGGCAATTTGTACTGGCTATCTTCTCCGTTTTTTCCACTTTTCCAGTTCGCAAACACAAAGGCCAGTGCAGACGGGGTTTGGTTCAAACTGAGAGCAGCAAATGACCACTCACTGACTTCCACTAGTCATAGGTATGAAAGAAGCTACTATTCTGCCATCAACAACTGTCAGAGCCTTTGTGTCTCGAGGGTGGTAGCGTATCACTTAAAATCTGGGGCTCTGACACAGAGTAGCCGTTGTCCACCAGAAACAAGGCTGTGGCGTTAATGAGAGAATAGTAGGTTTGCAAGATTGTCAGAAGTTTGCATGGGGAATTGTTGAGGCATGGGCCAAAGTTAACAATGCGTAGTCAGGGAATCTCATTGTTGGAACTGAACGAAGTTGAGTTGTCGTAACTGGAAATGAGGTAACTGGAATTGAGGTAAGTGGATGGTGCAACAAGAGAACTACACACACCAACATTAATTATATCCTAGTATATAATACTTATTTAAAGTTTTGATTAAGGTGCATAACCACTATATTACAACTAGAAATACAGGCGTAATATAATTATTGGTTAATACTTACAAGTACTGGCCTTTTTGTAAAGAACGTCGAAAACATATGGGTGTCTCCAAATCACACCCTGTACTTTTCTTACTAAAGGGCCATATTACGTATAAATACATAACATATTTATCTTGAGGGTAAAACTAGTGAAATATGTACAACTGATTATAATAAACTAAATCAACAAAAAATTTAAGTGAAAGGAACTATGATCCGAATTGTTCACGGTAAAGCCACCGGGAAAGTTGCCGGAAAATGGTCAACCAAAAAATTGATCATACAATTAATCAACATATGATCGTTCCGGTGGCTTTTCAGGAGCGCAGAATTCGAGATTGTTCTGGTGACATTTCCGGAGACTTTACTGGCAACTGGCAAGCCGGATCCGATATTCTTTCCTTTCAACAAAAAGTCCGACACACCATTTCAAACTTCACGGGAAAGGATGACGAGAACTCAAAAAAAACTAACCACCTTCATTATAAATAAATATGGTCAAAATTAAGAATAATTATGTTAACAATAAAATAATTAGCATTATAAGGTAAATGTATTTGTTTTTATATAAATACATGGCGTTTGTAGAAATAATACAGGGCGTGAGTTCGCAATTCACAAAAATGTTTAGAAATTATACAATCATGTACAGAAATCCGCTCTTCATGTTAATCTAGTTTCGTTGACAAGATTAGAGTTAATCTTGTCTCAATTACAACATTTTAGAAATGGATATTAGACAATCTACTTTTCTCCGTTATGGATTCATATTTTATAGTATTCTCTTCACGTTTTATTCAACACATGCTTGCGAGTAATTGCATCCCGACACCCAATTGTAGTCGATACATTTACACTAACAGAGGGTGGCAATTGATAAGGTAAATATGTATGGATTTTTGTAGATACACAGGAACCGTGTAAGATTTAAACAAGGTTTGATTTCCTCTTCCCAATGCACTATGTGCAGAAGAGGAGCCTGGAACTCAATATTGTGTGATAAAATTTAGTTCCGGTTATGGGTGCCAGTTCCATTTTCACAGAAAGAGTGTGGAAACATTGTTACTGTTTATTATGTACATGGTTAAAAAAATTAATCAATTATTTGTTGGGTTGCATTTAACACCCAATCTGAGGCGTAACTCCGCCTCTCACAATGACTTTGGTTTTGTTTCACTTACCATCCATCCTCTAACAGCTATAAGTATAGTTTGTGATTGCAACGCGTAGTAATAATGATTAAAATGTACGCGGAGAAGAATTATTACTTCCATTTCTTTATGTTGTTATTATTACCTATTTGTAACACTACCATGTCAATGATAAAGGAAGTCAAAAAAAAAGGGCCGCCTCACAATGCCCCTTCAACAATGATAGTAAAATTATCAAAGTATATATTTAATTTAAATATTAATGTTGTTATTTAATACTACATTGACAATTGTTGGAATTAACTTGTAATTGAAGTCGACTTAAGAAGTTGATAAGATGCTAGTAATAAAATTACATACATGAATATAAAATTGATTCATCGAGTGCACTTGTAGTTCATATTGGGTTGTTAAAATTTCAGAATTGATACGCTTTTGTGGAGGGAAAAAGATGGCGGGAAATTTTGGAGGGAGTTTTTCAGCTATAAAGTGAGAGTCCAACCCTTCATTGTGGTTTAGGTCAACATTATCATATCAGCACAGACTTAAATCCAGAAAATGGTTTGCACCAGGTCATCGAGCCAAGCTTTGTTCCAGCTCTTGGATTCCCCACGAAAAAAACAACTACTCTTCTCATTGGTTAAGAAACAGAAAATAAACCCCAAGCCATCACTTAACACAATTCCAGCCAGTTTCCGATCGGTCAAGCGTGTGTCAACGGCTGCATCTCCAGCCAAGCCTCGCCTCCCTGCAAGGAATGTTCATGCTAATCACCCCCCCCTGCATCAGCCCCGATTTCAGCCACGGCCGCTAATGCAGTACCAGATCTACCTCCTGTAGATGTTCTGGTGGATGTTGATGCCCCTGAGGCGATCCATGAAGCAGCAGATGAAGAAGTCCCCGGTGTCGCCGCTGCCGCTGAAGAGGACTTTATCCCTCCACCACCAAATCCACCTGCACCTCTCAATTTTGTTCCATCAGGGCAGCATCTGCGTGATCTCCTTCAGATGAGATGGCTTGCCCGACAGGCCGTGGAAAAATTGGGTGAGGCGGCAGTCAATGACTTAGTTGCAGCGGTCAAATATCCAATCCCAACGGTTAAACGTGTTTTCATGGAGGAACTTCACAGCAAATGGATTGCAGATGGTGAGTTTGGTAAATTCGAGGTTAGAGCAGATGGTACTTTCATCCGAGCCGTCGGATTCGTCGACGACTCCATTGTCAGAACAGAAGAGCTGAACCAGATGCTTTGGGTTCCTACTTACCCGAACCTTGAGAATGTGCTTCGGGTTGAAGACTTTACCGAGGAGTAGGGGTCTGTTTGTGTTTCCATTTTGACCCCCGTTTGGGTTTTTGTATGATCAATGCCATACAACATCAGTAGCCACACCAAACGGGGATGTATTCATGGCAATTATGATTATTATCTATGTATTTTTAAAGATGGAAAATCATTCACCTAGATTTGTAAAATCAGGTTCTTGAAATGAATCTGGTTTCATTATTTCACAAGCACTGGCTATCATGTGAATTGTCTATGCTATGTTGGTTATTATTCCAACACGTACCCTACATGAGAGTGTTTTACTAAGTTGTATGCGTTTTGATTCCCGGCACCGGAGTTGTTAAACATTGTCTCCTTCTTTTTATTGAGGAAAAATTACTAACTGTGTTAGTAATTTCATTGTACATTGTTTGTACACAACCGAAGCTTTTGTTGGACAATGTAAACACAATGTTGTCAAATCAACACATGTGGCTGTGACCTAATCCCTGGCGTGCACAGTGTCATCGAGTAATTTAAACAGGCTTACTTACTTTCTCCAACGTAAAGGAGGGCATGGCTTTCTTGGTTGTTGTTAAATCACACCATTTGGTCTGCTCAATAATGGCTTCTTTATTTTAATTACATTATTCGTTTTGCAATTTGCATAATTGAACATATTTTCGGTAGTGTTGTCGATTGTGCAAAAACGTGTATACATAATTAACAATCTAAAACAATAATTATAGTTTATATTTATTATGGTTTCTCAACACTTTTCAGAAGAAATTAATTTTAGTAGCATATAAGTGGTATTTCAAATTTATTATTGATATTAGGTGCCACCGGAACAAGTCATTAGCTAGTTTTGTATATGGGTGGTTGTTACAGGTGTGAATTATGGTCGGCAAATCGCAAGTAATTCGGGAAAAACTAGAGCATAACACTTGCCAAAGTCGATTCCATTTTGCTCAAACAGCGATCGTCTTGGCTGTAGAGGTTAACGATTCGAGTTTGAGCAAAGCTTAACTCGACTCCAACAACGTCCAGGCAGCTTGAATTGTTCAATCGATTATGTATATTCAATGTTCAATTTAACAATCAATATTTAACTAACTATTTCTACTGTTGAAGCTAAATATATGACTTAATAATATGCATGTGGATAAAGTCACTTACACACAATTACAATTTTATTAAGTACAAACATGTTTAGACTGGTTTCGAGTAGAGTTATGTACTACTCGCGATCTAATCGTGCAAGTGAAAAAAATTAATAATAAGTATAGTAATAATTTACATTATTTAAGCGTATAAGGTAAATGTATCTATTTCTGTATAAATACATTAAGCATAAATAATAAACATTCCAGCATTTTATGTTATTTTTTAAAAAAAATAACTTCGACAGCAACACTAAGCATATAATAAAACCAAGGTAGATTGATTGGGTGATAAATAAAACAGCTTCTAAAAGATAAATGATCCGGTCATTATGAGTGATGTAACACAGTAGGTCACTAGTAAGTCACTGATTAGCATTACTAGACACAACAACAACAACAACGGCGCACACACACTTCAAAACAACTAAGTAGGGGGAGATACAATGTTCTGATCATCCTCAAGGAGAGTTGTAGCCACCGTCGATGCTGTGGCCATTGCAGCTTTTTCCTCCAACGTCCATATCAGCATAACTCCATCAAGTTCATCGGCCAAGAGCCCGAGTGGAGGATCTCCGACAATGGTTTGCTTCAACAAGTTCCCTGCGCCTTGACGAATAAGTCGACGGAAACACTCCCTTAATTCCATCTTCATCCTCTGGTGTGTGTTTGTCATGCCTTGGTACAGGTAGCTCATACCAGCAGGAGTCATCTCAACTTCCGATAAACCTAGAAGGGGGGGAGTTGGTGCGACGGGCGGGGGTGCTTCGACTTCATCGGCGATTTTTTTCCTGCTTTTACGGGGAGGCATTGCAAGACACTGAATGAACTCTGAAAAGTTTGATACAAAGTAAACACACCTCTAAATTATATAGACCAGGGACCTGCTGCAGCAATAGTTAAGGACTACGGATGTCAACACACACACGCCGCTGGTATATATTATCATATTTCAAATAAACATTCACATAAGTCAGAAGTGTGTTAGAGGTAAGGTTGTGAGGCCCCATCTCACGCGTCACTAGTTCAAACCCTGCCTGCATCACTATATTTTTTAAAAAAGTCGATTTATTGGGTTCCAAACAAAAGTACCTAAAAAATCTTTCAACATCTCTTTTTAGTTAATGTATGAAGATAGTTTGATGAGAATTGAACATATTTTTTCCGTAAACTATGGTTACATGTATAAGACCACGTCCGTCTTCTAAAATACTCATTTTTCTTTCCTTTGTAGTTGTCAATTGCTTGATCCGATGGTAAAATAAACTTGTGAAGTTTGTGTAGCCATTGTTTAAAATTTTGCAATATTGTTCAACGTAACACTTTATATAATAACATTGATGACCTACTATTTATATGAATTATACAATATACGTATGTAAAATGATGTGTGGAGTAATTCACATCTGATTGTAAACATCATATTGTACACCCATTTGTTGTACCAATAGTACTCGATACTCACAAAGTTTACGATCGATAAATACAACAACTTTTAATGTATGTATATCTTGTATCTCTTATAACGTAGAGCAAATTTAAATAGTCAAACCTTGCTTAGGGCAGATATCAAAGAGATCCTCAATGTCTAAGCAAAAACTTCAAATGCAACAAATATTGGGTTTCTGTTTTTATTGCGACTACTATAACAATAAGATCTCCTACTTTTGTCTCCCATGTATCTTGCATTATTTAACAGTGAGGGATATTTACACAAAATGATGACACCAGTGTTTAGTCATCAGACTGTAGACACAGCCGGCTTACACTAATCTCAAATCTTCTTAAACAATGCAGAGGTACCCTAAATAATTTTTTCAAAAAGTTTCATTACCAATTATCCTTTTTGAAAAATTGGATAGATCCAACAATTATCCTTCAATTAGATCAAAAACTTTGTCCCGTACCTCCAGGCGGATGGTTTGCACCGCCCGGGAATAATTCAATAATGGAGCGGAGCGGGGTGGGAGGAAAGCTTGCACTTCCATACAAAACACTAGAAATCTAAACAGATTGAAACTTAAATCAAATGATAACTAAAGTGTTTGGTTGTCAGACTTTTGTCATCACTCTTGTTCTCACTCAACTACAACCCATTTAAACGAGAGCTGTTGTGTATGCTTATCACCCACCTGACAACAATCAGGTACATTTTCTTTTCCAATTTCAATTGAATTCAAAATAAACAGGCCGGGGAATGTGAACTAGTCCATGGAAGAATCGCTCATCAGTTTCATTGTTTAGAAAGATAAATATTAGTTACCACCATACCAAATTACAACAGGTATATTATTTGTTTATGTTTTTTCTCGTATCTTAATATAATTAGGGTCATTGTTATATGCAGTCCAGTACTTACGTACGCAGTCCGTATTTATTGATGTAGTGAAACGATTTAGAGCATACTTTATTTCTGAAACAAATCACAGTGAACTGACTATAATGTAACAATTCAGAGCATACTATATTTCATTGACGGCCCTAGTTACCCATATAAAATAAAATAAACCTCGGAATTCAAATGCGATCCAGGTAATCACAGTATGTCGAGATTTTGCAAAGTTGATCTTCCAAAGTATGTCGAGATCTGGAATACTCTTGTATAGTATGAACATTATGTTATGGTGCTCTGCAGTAGTTAATATTTAAAAAAATTGTACATGCAAATACATCTCGACAAATTCGGTTTTTGTAATAGTTATTGTGTTGGTAGGTGAACTAATGATTTCTTCAAAATACATAATAACATTATTTTGACTATAGATATTAATATATTAATTAACACAATATTAATAATGATTTTATGTTTTCATCTTTTATTTTCGATGAAGACCAGTTCAGCATTATTGTGGAATACAGATGGGTGTTAATGTTTGCATGGTAGTTATAATCACATTTAATATTCCTCTATTACTAAAAAAAAGTAATTTGAACATGAATGATATAATAATAGTCTAAACTTAACAAAAAGGGTGTGAAAAGTTGGGTCGATTAAGGGACACAAAACGCAAAAGATTTCCACAAAATTGTTGATCTTGGAGCTTAGTCAACAAATTGGAAATCCTAAAACCCCAACAATTATGATGACAAGATATATACGAAATTTTCTACATATTCTATATTCATGCCTCCTCCATAACCCTAGCGTTACGGCACTATAATTACTCATTCACCCTCCATGTGCCATTGACGGTCATCACTGGTCAACACATTTTCGCTTTTGCCCAGAGCAAAATCATCCCTGAAATCAGGAGACTCTTATGTGCACCGACCAGGCATGGAAACAGCTGTCGATCGAGAGGCGAATCGAAGGAGAACACTGGATGAGAAACTCAGAAACATGAGGGGGGAGCTCCAGAAAGGTTTGTTGTGTAACGCTTATCATTCTATTCATATTTCCATGAAGCTGAGCGACGTTGTACGTTTGTGTGCCATGTGAAACACAGATCTGGCCGACATTGAATATCAACTGAATGTCAACCAAAATCGTTGGATGGAAGCATTTCGGGTTCTTGAGGCACTGAATAAAAATGACCTGACTACCAAGGAACAATTCCACAACATGTATACGGCGATCAAGGTAACTCATTATTTATGCATGTTGTGAACTAGAAACGTTTTCGGATATTCTTTCCTAAAAAATTAATCTGGCTTGCAGGAAAAACTTGATGAGATCAAGGCAGGAATACTTGGTGCTATGGATGCGTTGGAGGTGGATGTTCGTAGGTGCCACGACGCTTTTGAAGATCGATTTGGGGAAGGCGACAACCGTTCTGAAAATGAAATTGTCATGGATCTCAGCCTCAACCTAGGACAGTACTATGAGTTGCCTGACCTGAACTGAATACTTTACCCTTTCCCTGGAATAATCTGATTTCTACTTTATAATTTGATTTTCGACTTTTTTAACATTCGAAAAAGTCCGAGATTTAACATTGTCTAAGTAAGATTAAAATTGACTAATCCAGTGTTCATATAGCCCAAAGGGAAGCCTCTATGCCACAATATTTTACAAATGAAGTGATTCAACCTTATATTTCAATCAGCTAATCTTACAGGCTAATTCGTACATTGCATATGTGTTTTTTTATTTGTAACAATATATGGGTTTTGAACTTTATTATGCACAAATAGCCGCTGGTATATACATGACACCAACTAGTGGTAACTAGTACATGTACATTGTACAAGTTGTCAATCTAGAAAGTGAGATGTTTCATCATTGCTTATAGTAAATGAATTCAGGTCTAATCAGCAACTACTTTGCAGACAATACACCATCACTGTTGACAAGTCCTTCCAAACGCCTTACACACTCAAAAGATTCGTGGCCTCCCCTGATTTTCAGTTGGGTCCCGTGCTGGCAACTACGGGTTTAGGGAATCAAATTTCTGACATCAAATTCGTAGGGTTCCATCCTACTATCTTTCTTAATTCTAAAACCGTGTTCAAGCATCCTTGTTTCTTGCAGAATAGCGGGTAGATATGTTTTCATGGTAACGGATAGAACTTCTATATAAGAACATTTCATCCTATATACTACCATTTTAGTTTTATAAAAAGTACTTAATTCCTGGTTGTTTTAAATCTCATAAAATGGATGAATAAATAACAACATATACATTGTGTGTGCAATGTTTAGGCGATATTGTAATGATTACTTTTATAATGCGAAAGTGGTTTAAATTGTAGGAGCTACAAAATGTACGTGTAGGTGCTACGAAATGTTTCTATATGTGCTTCAACTATAATGTGAATGTGATTTAAATTGTAGTGATATGATTTTGAATTGTAGGTGCTATGAAATGTACTTATAAGTGCTTCAACGTATAATACGAAAGCGTTTTAAATTGTCGATTCTTAAAATATTTTATAATTATTACATGTAATTTAAATATCCAAAATGCACACAAAATTATTAAATTTAGAGTTTTAAGAATTCAATCATTATTATAATATTCCTGATATTTGTTTGTGATTCCACTCGCACTATTTAATATTTCTAGATACTTGGGTGATTAGATGGCGTGTCCTACACTAAGTAAATAAACTGAGAACTAGAATTACTAATGCATCTGAAAGAATGTTGAAATTTTATGTAAATAAAGGATAAATGACTTGGATTTTTTAATTTTAGGACTGATAAAATAATAAATTTACCACTATCGGAATTGGCAGCTGCAATGAATTCCAGTCACTGGTGTACGGACATGTGTTCGGCCTCATCATTCTGACACAACATTTCTAGCAGCTGGTGCTACTTCCCTACTTGCTTCTATCACTCCAAAACCACCAAAATCCCATTTTTTTTATAGTAATCTACACCGGGAAGCGCATACTTCTGTATTTGCTATTGTTTCTGAACAACCTTCTGACAACAAACTGTCAACTTTGGGCTGGCGATTTTCTATTTTATCCCTACCAACTGTCCGTTGAATTTATAACCCCGTATATTTAATCTAATCGGTTATACTAGGAGGGAGTATGGGTTTTTGCGTGGGTATTGCTATTATGGGGTTTTGGTGTGGGTCTGAATAGTGGTCAGGGTTGCTATCATTTTAGGGTTATTGATTTTATTTGTTTGCTCTTAGGGTCGGAAACATACACATAAGTAACCTTCCACAATAATTAGTCCAAACATACACATAAGTAACCCCCGTCTCAATCATGGAAAGCTCTCGATTACAATATTTCATTTGTATGGTTCTGGATTATTATTTACAAAACGCAACCTATAATTAAATATGAGACGTGTTTATTAAATGCGTTTGGAATAAAAATTAACATTTTTCGGGATATATTGCATTAGATATTAGCACATAATGTAATATAATACCTGAAAAGCGCTAGTGTAATAAGCACTAGTATACTGCATACATGAAACACCAAACCATTTATATATTAGTATACTACTCCTTATTATACTTGGAACTGTGTGTTGTGAGGTACATGTGTGATTTGGATCTTTTCATTATGCACATTGTTCAACCACATTGATTTACAGTGAATCTAGCAAAATACATATGTAGCAATCCCTTACATGGTGTAGAGATACATATTTTGGAGTCTCTGGACTTATGATCTGTGAACATTATGTCATTATATAATTTGGATAAGTATGATTCAGCTTGTTTTTATTTTGTCATCTCTAAACCTCTTTTGTATTTTTGATCTATGCAAGCTTGTCAACATCTATAAAATTGATTAGGTAAAGTTATTTGGAACCGCTGACTTACTTTATCAAAATGTAGACTGGATTTTAACATTAATTGGCCCTGCTCGATTTCAAAATTACATATTTGAAAATATAATGTGATACTATCGTTTTCAGGAGACTTATAACGCTATTTTAATATGTCACTGTTACTTCTAAACTGATATTCAATCCACTAATCTTATAATGTCAATGTTAATCCGCTCACCCTGTCATTATATCACTAGGCTAAATGTCAGTAAAACATTCAGCATCCAACCCACATTCATGTCGATGAGTCCTCCAATTAATTCGACAATGCATGTGTGTGCGTTTATTTAGTACAGAACAATTTTATTTTGACCACAGAGCCAATAGCGTAAACGTTACACCCACTTGATTCAACGATTACATGCACAATTGTAATGGGTTATAGCCTGATATTCAAAGGTTGATTCATTGGTTATAGTAGTAAATGATGTTAGGGCTCATCAATTGTGGCTATGAACTGAGAACGAAGCTCATCAATCTTTCTTTAATTCGTTGTGGAACTAGAAAGGTTTGCTGATGGAATAAGAATGTTGGGGATGCTTTAATCTGAATTCCGTCAAATGTAATTTCATCAGATCAAACTATAATAAATTTAGATAATTGAAAAATTAGGTTTTTTTTTAAATTTTTAAACATATCGAAAAAAATAGCATGTGATAAATAAAAATCTCGAGTTGATAAGTTGCATCTCTACAATTTATAATTATTTGAATTTCAACAACACTAATGTTGATAGTAAAAACTGTTAGAGTTCCTAGTAAGAACTTAAAGGCATTCTCACATTTTCAAGATAACCACATGCACACCCCAAAAAAAATTAATTCCTTATGGAACTTGAAAGGTTTGCTGATGGAATAAGAATGTTGGGGATGCTTTAATCTGAATTCCGTCAAATGTAATTTCATCAGATCAAACTATAATAAATTTAGATTATTGAAAAATTAGGTTTAATTTTTTTTTTAACATTTCGAAAAAAATTGCATGTGATAAATAAAAATCTCGAGTTGATAAGTTGCATCTCTACAATTTATAATTATTTAAATTTCAACAACACTAATGTTGACAATGAATCATCCAGAAACAATGAATAAACATTAATCCAAACATTATCCAGAAACAATGAATCATCCAGAAACAATGAATAAAGATTAATCCAAACATTATATATAGGCATCTCATTTCCCCTGCTCATGTCATTACCATCAGTCTCACCAACGTTAGTAAAGAAATCCTTCAAATTATTTCAGCATCTTTTTTTCATATGGATTCTTCAAGCTTTTTCCCTTCAGACATGGCCTTCGAGATACTAACCAGAACCCCTTCTTTAGCCACGTTGGATGCTTGCAACCTGATTTGTGCAGATTGGAACGAGCTCATACATAGCCCAGTTTTCATGTCTGATTATTACAAGAACACCAAGAATCTGTACGGATTCATTCTGGAGGGAAGTTCGAGGAACGGACAGGAATTTGTTTCAGTTGAGGATACTGATCTTCAGATCGAGAAACTTGGAAGGTACATGCTGAGGAACAATGGGAGGATGTTCTCATCATATGATTACGATCTGAAGATCTTAGCTTCGTCGAAACAAGGTATTCTGTTTGCTGTCGGTGTTAATAACAACTACCAGGAGCGGATGGTTTACGTTGGTAAACCTAATCTTGGGTATTGGATTTCTTTGAGCAGTAACCCTGATTTCTGCAAATATGAAACGGTCACGGCGGCCGTGGTTGTGCTGAGATCTAATCCGATCAGGTACAAACTTATCCGTATTTCTAAGGAAAAGAGAATTGCTTATCGAGTGGAAAATATGTTTCACTGTGAGATTTTCGATTCGAAGAATTGGAAATGGAAGACGCTCGCAAGCATAGAGGTGAATTTGGATGTTACTGCAGGTCAACCGGTGACAATAGGTAACCTAGTACACTGGCTAACAAATGATGGCCAAGTGCTAGCTTTCAACATTGAAGATGAGACCTGTTACCGGTTTCCTCAACCGGAAATTGGATTGTACGATGATTGGAGAACTCTGGTTGAGTTTGAAGGGAAGGTTGGAGTGATGTATTCCGACAGGGATGAAGGCACTACGCAAGTGTGGGCTCGGATCCATGGCACGTGGAGAATAGTGATGTGGTTCGAACTGGAGCCCTCGCTCAGACAAGAAGAGGCCAGACCAGTTGGGGTCTATAATCGAGACATTGTTGTCTTAAGCACGCACGAAAAGGTCGTCTTCTACAACGTGCGTGATTCAAGAGTTCTCAGATCCTTGAACACTGGAACTCATGGAAATTCTCAGAAGATCTTCCAATTTAGGTCGGATTTCGAGCAAGTCAATCTTTTCCGGAGTGAACAAAAAGTCTTCCCAGACTCACAGCACTCATGGCAATGCTTAGAAGATGTTTGATGCAGTACATCGGACGCACGCACACATTTTGTTTTGTAATTAATTCATGATTTGTTTTTATTTTTACGTGTGTTGGATTTTTGAATTTGATGTTGCTGCTTCTGTGCTGCAGCAGGAGGAGATATTTATAGTTATTAAATTGAGAAAAAATACCTGATGTTTGTTCTTTCTTTTGAGTGTTAGAATTTGAGAGTTAAAAGGTGAGTGAATGGATCCCCTCCCCTATTTTTAATAGATGTATTTGTATATATGTTTAATTTTATTTATAATGATCCCCATATTATATTGTAAACAGAACACGTAGAGAATGGTAAATTTTTTTTGGCTTTTGCCTGGTATTTAAGAAAATCATTTTGTTGTCACTCTTACAACGTAACGAAAACAATAAAAAAATAATTACATCCATGTTCAACATTAAAAAATCAAATCATATTTTTCATGTAACCTATAACATGCTCAACGTCAATTAAACTCCGCCATTTTTATAAAGATCATTTACATACACCTTCTCATTAACATTCCAATTTGTTGTGAATGTGTTCATAGCAAGAGTGGGTGTACGGTGGACAGCTAATTAGGGCAAAATTAGGTGATTGACGCCAAATAGCTTTTTTTATCAACATTAATCTAGTCGAAAGTTAAATAATTTTAAAATGTAGAGATAAAGTTTATCAACTTGGATTATTATTTAGCACATGCTCTTTTTTCCCTAAAATTTAAAAAATAATTAAAAAAATATCAAAACTTTCAATTTAGTTTATTTTGATTTGTTGAAATAAAATTCAAAAATATTCAGTAAAATATTAAATTCAACAAGGAAAACAATTTTTTTTGGGGATGAGGTGATCTTGAAAAGGTGAGAATGCCTTAAAATTGTTATAGTTTGAATTTGTTTGATCAACATTTGACGAAATTCCGAATTTTGAATCCACAACATCTGATAAACATCAGTAAACCTTTCAAATTCCACTAGTAATTTAATTTTTTTTGGGGATTGCATGAGCTGATCTTGAAAATGTGAGAATGCCTTTAAGTTTTGACTAGGAACTCTAAAAGTTTTTACCCTTTCAGCATAGTAAAAAGGTGAGAATGACTTTTTACTATGGAAAGGTGAGAATGCCTTTAAGCTTTTACTATGTTTGAGTCTCCTTATGAGAATTTGTTTGTATAACTAATTGTTAAAAATAACTTACAGTATAACATTTGGAATATAAGTCATATAAGATTTAACTATACCGCACCAAAAATTTAACATGTAAACAAATAAAACAACTCGAATAAAATAACCTCGATTCCATTTTCATTAAATAAATAATAAGTATTTATATTTTTCATACTCCAACGCAAACGACAAATAATGAAAAAATAATTTCGTTTCCTTCTAATAAAGTAAACATTGCCCTAATATATTGGCTAAGTTGGTAATTACACGAATAGAAAACAACGGAATTGTAAACTACGTAGGTGCGGGTTGGTAACATAAATCCTACAAACAGAAGAGAAATTTAATTCAGTTGGTAAGATAAATCCTACAAACAAAAGAGAAATTTAATTCAGTTGGTAAGATAAATCCTACAAACTCAGAAATTTTACAAAAGTTAAACCTATCAACATTAGTTCATTTGAAATTTAATTGTCAATTTTAAATTGTAGATATGAAATTTATCAACTCAAGATTTTTATCTTCCACATGCTCTTTTTTTCAAGATGTTCAAAAAAAAAAAAATTGTTTCGTTACTTTATTATGGTTTGATTTGTTTGATCAACATTTGACTGAATTCAGCATCTGATAAACATCAGAAAACCTTTCAAATTCCACAAGTAATTTAATTTTTTTTGGGGATTGCATGTTTATCTTACCAATGTGAGAATGCCTTTAAGTTTTGACTAGGAACTCTAAAAGTTTTTACCCTTTCAGCATAGTAAAAAGGTGAGAATGACTTTTTACTATGGAAAGGTGAGAATGCCTTTAAGCTTTTACTATGTTTGAGTCTCCTTATGAGAATTTGTTTGTATAACTAATTGTTAAAAATAACTTACAGTATAACATTTGGAATATAAGTCATGTAAGATTTAACTATACTGCACCAAAAATTTAACCTGTAAACAAATAAAACAACTCGAATAAAATAACCTCGATTCCATTTTCATTAAATAAATAATAAGTATTTATATTTTTCATACTCCAACGCAAACGACAAATAATGAAAAAATAATTTCGTTTCCTTCTAATAAAGTAAACATTGCCCTAATATATTGGCTAAGTTGGTAATTACACGAATAGAAAACAACGGAATTGTAAACTACGTAGGTGCGGGTTGGTAACATAAATCCTACAAACAGAAGAGAAATTTAATTCAGTTGGTAAGATAAATCCTACAAACAAAAGAGAAATTTAATTTAGTTGGTAAGATAAATCCTACAAACTCAGAAAGTTTACAAAAGTTAAACCTATCAACATTAGTTCATTTGAAATTTAATTGTCAATTTTAAATTGTAGATATGAAATTTATCAACTCAAGATTTTTATCTTCCACATGCTCTTTTTTTCAAGATGTTCAAAAAAAAAAATTGTTTCGTTACTTTATTATGGTTTGATTTGTTTGATCAACATTTGACTGAATTCAGCATCTGATAAACATCAGAAAACCTTTCAAATTCCACAAGTAATTTAATTTTTTTTGGGGATTGCATGATTTATCTTACCAATGTGAGAATGCCTTTAAGTTTTGACTAGGAACTCTAAAAGTTTTTACCCTTTCAGCATAGTAAAAAGGTGAGAATGCCTTTTTACTAAGGAAAGGTGAGAATGCATTTAAGTTTTTACTATGGAACTTGAAAAGTTAAACCTATCAACATTAGTTCATTTGAAATTTAATTGTCAATTTTAAATTGTAGATATGAAATTTATCAACTCAAGATTTTTATCTTCCACATGCTCTTTTTTTCAAGATGTTCAAAAAAAAAAAAATTGTTTCGTTACTTTATTATGGTTTGATTTGTTTGATCAACATTTGACTGAATTCAGCATCTGTTAAACATCAGTAAACCTTTCAAATTCCACAAGTAATTTAATTTTTTTGGGGGATTGCATGAGCTGATCTTGAAAATGTGAGAATGACTTTAAGTTTTGACTAGGAACTCTAAAAGTTTTTACCTAAATGGAGCACCTCAACCCTATAAATATCAACCCCTCCTCCCTATAGAACCTCATTATAGACATCATTCTGACATTCCCTTCTCCATTCTCATATTGTTTGCCTTCTGATTCCCATGGATGTTTCTATCTTCAACGCCCTCCCGGATGACATGAATAATCTAATCAGGATTCGAGCAGAGTTCAACTGGGTTCTTCGTCGCTATGTTAGCGGAAGAGCGACCGAGTGGGCTCGACAGTGGCTCACCGAAGCTTCTGCAATAGGTCACACACCGTCGACCTATGTGTTGGCTGTTTTTGCAATCTGCGAAGGTGACATTCAAAGAGGCATGAATGTCATTACAACCATGAAGAGAACCGACAAACAGGGCCTCCGTCTAGCTAGGCAACGCGTCAGAACAAGTCTGATTTACGCTTGGGGTTGGACACACTACCAAAGGTACTTCTCAGAAGCAGTAGTTAGCCCTAGGCCGATCTGCTGCATTCCGCATGCTGGCCTCAATGACTTTGTTAGGTACGATCCCTGGCTGCCCATTGATCCGGCGGACATCGATTGTGATGCATGCACCTGCGATCAGGAATTGCTTCACGTACTCGGTCCTCGCTGAATCTAAATCTTATAGTTTATTTGTTGTTTGAATATCTTCTTTTTTTGTTGTTCTTTCTTTGTTTGAATGTTATAGTGTAATAATCTTTTGTAAGCCATTTTGGAACAATTTATTATTTTATGGTCTTTTTTTTTTTTCTATACCTTGTCCCTTACATTTTCTGTAAGTTTATTAATTTTTATTAATTAGCTTTTATGAACCTCGCATACTAGTACCATATCAGTTTACACTAGTACCATACTAGTACCAATTTTTCCTCCAATACTATTTACGAAATCGGAAATATAAAATTAAACTTCATCCGGCTAATTTCGGAAGCCGTCAATCAGTCTTTTATTATCTACATTAATCTAGTCGAAAATTAAATAATTTTAAAATTTAGGGATAAAGTTTATCAACTCAGGATGGTGTTACTTTGAAATAATATCTGGAGATCTAGTTTCAATTTAGTTTCAATTTAGGTTCGTTTAATTTGATGAAATAAAATACAAAAAAATTCAGAAAAACCTTTCACATTCTTAACTCACGGCCAGTGATTCATCTTTACGATTTCGGAAAGGACATCACAAATCAAAACCTATGAGGATGAGGCTAGACATTTCCGAAATAGGAAATGTTTATGTCCGGATGAGGCTAGACATTTACGAAGTCGGAAGAGGGTAGCACAGCTCAGTTCACCCGCCGTTATTGCCAATCAACTAATGTATACCAAACACATTTTATACAATCAGCTAATCAATCCATCTAATGCAATCATCTAGTCAACACAGCTAATGGGACCACCTAACAGCAATCGGCTGTCAACTACTCACTAAAGTTCTAGGGCTGTAAACGAGCCGAGCATAACGCGAACAAGGAATGTTCGATCTCGAACACTAACACAAAAATGTCGTTACAGATGGAGCTCGAACGACTCTTTCGTGTTATTGATGGAGCTCGAACTCGAACGAACTAGATAATTACGTCTACAGCTCGACTTGATCGCATATTATTTAGTTCTAGCTCGGCTCGTAAGCTCGATCAAGTTCGAAGTCGAGCATGAGCTCATAATTAATAAATATTTCATTTTTAGTTAATATAAGGAAAAACATGATATGAAACGTATTGTCATTTTTGGACTAAAGCAGGTCGGGGACAATATCGAGCACCCTTTGAGGTGGTCGCGTGCGAACTCGTATATATACAAACAAGTTCGATCTCGATGAACTCTAACACGAGTTCACGTTTTGACAAAGAAGTTCACGACATGTTAGAGAACACCGAGACTCGTTTACGGCCCTAACCCAAACCATCCGATCCAAACCGTAGCATCACTATTTCATTCAATAAAGGAGGTTTTGGAGGGTGGGCTTACCTTTCTGAATCGGCCCGTTTCAATTTTCTGTCTAAGCCCGTACGGAGTTTGCAATGTCGAACTGAAACGTTTCAGTTACCCCATTTTTGATATATTACAAAACTCAGTTACAAATTTTTCTACCATTTACTGAGCTGCCGACCATGACAGTCCAATAGGATTGCATGCAGGGAGAAGTTTGTCGGTTCCATCTTCAAAACTGTAGACACTAAATTAATACTGAATTCATTTCAATTTACAATCCCCACAAACCTTCCCCTTCAACTTCTCATTCATCCTTCACTCATCCATCATCCACCACCAACTTCACCGTCGCCCACCATCCACCATCCACCACCAACTTCACCGTCGCCCACCATCCACCATTCACCACCAACTTCACCGTCGCCCACCATCCACCACCAACTATGACCGGAGAATCTTCTCCCCGAGATAAACCATACCTCCGTTCGCAGGCAAAAAGAAAAGCAGAGGCTGCAGCACAACCAGTGGAGCCGAAAAAGAAGAAGCGCAGACGGATGGTGATGTCATCATCTGACGAGGAGGTACATGCAGAAGAGCCTGCCGGCAAATCTGGCGAGGGAAACAGTGATTCGGCGGAAGAGGACTGCCAAATCATTGACCCAGACGGAAAGGTTGCTCCGAAAGGAGCACAGAAGGGTTCATCGTCGGGAGGCGGCCGGAGATCCGCCGCAGATAAGGGAAAGGGTACATTTCTTTTCTTGTTCTATTTTTCAAATATAAAAAAAGCCTAATTAGGATTTTACAGTTTTAACAAATCCATTAATTGTTTTTCCCTGGACCTGTATGAGTTGATTTTTCTACAGAGCTATGAATTAATTTTACAACCCCATGAATTGATTTTACAGTGCTACGAATTCTAAAACATCTTAGTTACATTGCTATGTGCTAGTGAAGAATATAGTTCTGATGTCAAAATTAGACAGCCTATGTATGGGAATGAGAGTGGTAATACAATGAAAAATTAAAATCAAAAGATGGACATAATGTTAAAAGGGGGAATTTATTAAATACTTTGGACATTCAGCCCCATTAAACAATTTGGTTGATCTGCAAATAATTACTTCAATCTAGTCTATAAAAACAGACAAGCCAATGTATAATAATTTATCATGTTCTTATTGCCACCTATTAAAAATGATAAATATTAGGCTAAACCATAATTAAACTGGGAATCCAGTATGTTTATACACAACCACCTTATTTGTATGTTTATATCAGGGTAATAATTTACAGTCATGTCCCCTTGTGAAACCCCCATTCATTTGAACTGTGAAAAACCTGATTGTAGTAAAATTTAGCCATTCTTGCCTCGCTATAAAACCATGTTTTGGGATACACAGTCTGATTTCAATAATGCCATGCCCCCTTTTCCAATCAAAATGTATCATACAGGGTACAAATGCTTTCTAATTTGTTACAATTTATAACAAAAAGTATGGCATGACTTCACCTTAATCCAATCTGACATATAAATCTCGTTGGTATGAGCAGCCAATCTAGTTGTTATCGGTAGACAACCTTTTTCTTTGCTGAATGCTCATTTGTATTATTCTTTGCCGCATGCAGTGAAGCAGGAAGCTGAACCTCCACGCAATGTCATGCTCATTGCTTCAAAACCTGGCAAGCTGTTTTCGCTATGCTGTGAACTGTCGCCTGAACAGCGCTTCAGCATCATAGAGGCCGGTTTTGGAGGACTTCTGGAGGTCCAGGTCCAGCACGTCCCATCTGACATGACTGACTGGCTGATCAGTGCTTTCAATCCAGAAACAAGGGAGGTAACTCACAATGGGAGTGTGCTGTTCACTCTAACCCCTGCAGAGGTGTGCGACGCTTTCCTCCTACCCTGGCGCCCTTCCAATCCAGTCGCAACCACAATTACTCCGGAATACAATGCCCTGAGAAAGCGATGGGAGGTTGAGTACGGTTTCAAAGCGACGCGACAAAACTTCACCACTGGAATAAACAGGCTTGAGCAGATAATGAAGGAGCTAGACGCAGGCGAACCAGACTTCATTCGCATGTTCTTGGTGTATGCGATGTCGGTGTTTCTGGATCCAGTCTGCAGCAACCGAGCCGACTTCCGCCCGTTGATGTGTGCGGTGGATGTTGAGATGATAAAGACATTTGATTGGTGCGGCTATGTCCTGGATAGATTCTGTGAGGCAGCTGCAAGGTACAAAGGAGGTGCTGATCAGAAGACATTCTCAGGCTGCTTGCTGCTGCTGGTGGTGACATACTTCCACAGGATGGGTGGGGAGGGGGTGTCAGTTCCAGCTGCCGCAGCCCCTCTTGTAATGAACTGGAGAACGTGGGGTCTGCAGCGGAGGATGTCACAGGAACTGGCAAGAGGCTACGGTAGCGGCACACCTGACAACATCAACTATCCTATACACACGAGACCACATGACATGCCGGCGGCTGAACCCCAATCCAGCATCTCCTTCACTGTCCCAGCTGATTATCACACTGACCTGCAACTCATTAATCTGCTACCAAACGTAAGCACATCGTCACTCCTCCTAATAGAATTGTGATGAATTTTTCAGTGCTTAGTTACGCTGTGAAGTTACCATGCTCACCCGTGTGACCTTTTTCATAATCTACACTTTTTCAACTTTTTCTAACCTAAACCATTTACTGTCTCCAACCTGAATGAAATAGTTTTACACTCTAGGCCAGTAACATTTTATTTGAATATGTGTCTACTGAATTTAACTTGTATGTTCCTTGTTCTTGAAGGAGTTCCAAAGAAATGTTGCGACATTGGCTAGGAATGTCAACATTGTCGTCGGTCCTGCTTTGTCCAGCTTGGAACGGATGGATGATATCAGTTTGACGGAGAGCTACACAAGATGCATTGAGGGCTTCATGCCTTCAGTGATGGATAAGGGTAAGCGCGCAATCCGGCTACTGACTAAATGTGTGGGACTCCTAGAACTCCAACTGCATAAAAGCCAGCACCCCAGCTCATCCGATTCCGAGGACACATTTTCTGGAACAAACATTGAGCCGCCATCAGCACAGAACACTGCAACCGACACCCCGACTCATGCACATGCTAAATCTAAATCTAGCATCGGGGTGTCATCAGCAGAGAAGCCTTCAACCATCACCCCGACTCAGGAACATGATATATCTAAATCTAGCGTCGGGGACATGGATACTGCTGATGCTGGGAATGTAACCGTTGAGGAGACAGATCAGTCGGAGCTTCAGGTGTCAGAAACTGATGATCACCCACTCCTCAGCATTGAAGAGCACCCTGGAGTCGTCGCGGACAAGGTAGAGTTTTAAAGTAATTTATAACTACGCACAGTATTACTATTACACTTTGTCAGTTGACTGTACAACATTATGGTATTCAGGTGGATGGTCCTCGGTATTTTATCGATGAACAGCTCTACGCGGCGCTTAAGGCCCCACCACAGGCATTTGTCGGGCCCTTGCCACGGGAACATGACATGATTACCATCAATTCGGATGAGGTATGTAACTCAGACCATCCTTTGTGTTCAAAAAATCAGTCTACTAGGCTAACACTTCTAATACTTGGCTCAGATTAGGAAAACTTTGAAGTCCTTGCTTCCGTATGATCCAGTCAGCGAGACTCAAGAAGTTCCTCAACCTGAGCCTGCTGCTGAAGCTGAGCCTGCTTCTTCCTACCAAGATAATCATGTTGAATCGGAATCAGATGACGAATTAAGATCTGTTTTTGCTGAAATTGATGCTACCGTCTTGTCTGATGAATCCGATTATGAGGAGCGTGTCAGAGAGAGGGCGCAACGAAGAGCTGCTTATCTTGCCGCGCGTGGGAAGAATGTGCCAGCAACCAAGGTACACCCTAATTATGTTGTGACATTTTCATATAATCATTTATTATTTTCATCACATAAAAGGTTACTACTGAACAATTACCCTACTGCAGGTTGAATCTACTCCCATTGAACGAGCCTGTATTGTGGTCCCCATCACAGGAGTTGAAGAGAGGTTGACTCCTGTGATGTTGTTTTTTCCAGTACAATTGGGGGTAGGGGTTGAGTCCTGAACCTAACTTTTTTCAATCAGTTCCTGATCTTCTTACTTAACAGTTCCATTAATTCTTACTAATTTCCCATCTCCAGGTCCCTTCAATGTTTAATCCTGCATCGGCTATGGGTGTGAATGACAAACGTACAACTGCAAACAACAAGGTTCGATCCATCCTCCATACAAATGAATTTGCAAACTATCATTACTTAATTATAATGCATGTAATCTTCATTGCTAAATTAATCAACAGTTATTCTTTCGGTACTGCCTGGGTTTTAAAACCTCTAACTCAGTTGTGTATCAATAGGAGGTTGAGCCAACCCGCAATACAAGGACCCCGGAGTGCATGGAACTGGATGGGATGACTAGTCAGGCTGTGCTGGCTGCAGAGGAGCAAAATATGGAGGTAAATTTCATTTCATCAATTACCACCAATCATTTTTCCAAGACATTCTACGCATCATCTGAATCCGGGATCTTTCGATACACACTTGCATTAGATGTTCTACTCTCTCATTCAACACCATATTATTATGATGGTGTTCTGATAGCACCCTGCTCTCTCATACCAAACTATTTAGTAGTAATTTAGTTCACCGCATCCAAAAACATTAAAACATGCACATTCTAGGGATTCAATTTGATTGGATAAATGTAAAGATACATTACCTCTGTAATTCTGAGATTTATCCCTTACATTAGGACTTTATCTGAAAAGTAATTACCACGTGACCCTAACTTGCCTATTTCATCCTACTTAACTTTGAATTGAATGTTAAAAAGGGACTCAAATCTCTGTTCTTACAGTTTAGGGAAAACTACTTGTTTATTACTTCATTGTTACATCTATTCATGAACAAGTCAGGGATACGTAAGCAAAGACTTGAAATGATGGTACAACTTACAGTCATTGTTTATCTTTGATTCAGATTGATTCTGTACAGAAAATGACTGAGCCACATCAAGATCAAGAAGGCAGTGCCAAAGTGGATGAATACATAGTTGAACTTGTGAATGATGAGGAGTTATCTCCAACCTCGGCTCCATGGTACATCACCTGTCCATTTTGAGCTAAGGTGTTAATGAAAATTGGAATTTCATTATCATGAAGACATTAGTTTTATCCTATTAACTTCCTTCTGCAAACTAAAACATTAGTTTACCCGTTGTCATCAAACTTCATTTTGCTTTTGGAATCTCCATACATTATGCAACTATTACATTGATTTACCCAGCTACATTACTGCATCAGCAGAGAACAAACTGTTTTTCACTATAACTGCTCAAAGAATGTCATTCTTATACTATCCGATTTAGTTCATCAAACGCTATTGCATCTACTATAACCATACATAGTATATATGATTCTTTGCGCTCATTTCGCAAAACATTATTTACAGAATACATATTCCCAGTTAACGGAATTACACGCCTTACAATCATATCCTAGAAATCGGGATTGTTCTATCAAACAAAAAATTAACAACCCATAACAACAGTTTTGACATTCGACAATTCAACTATAACAACAGTAACGGGCTGCTCTTCAGTCCGACAACGAAACCAACATATAACTGCTGAAGACGATTGCTTTGTCTGAACTCCAGCAATTTTCTGGAATGCCATTTTTCATCGTCTTTTTGAATTACCTTCATCTTTTAGAATGGCATTTTTCTTTCTTCTGGAAGAAATTTTCTTCTCTCTGTTGAGTAGGAGGAAACTCTATTCCAATGCCTTCGATTTTTCACGCATGCCCTCCAGTTCAAGCTTGAGTGAAAAATCAAGAATGAAAAATCAAAGGCATTGGAAGATAGTTGCCTCCAGTTCAAGCTTTGCACTTGAAGAATGGCTCT
This sequence comes from Sherardia arvensis, assembly GCA_948330725.1. Taxonomy (NCBI): domain Eukaryota; kingdom Viridiplantae; phylum Streptophyta; class Magnoliopsida; order Gentianales; family Rubiaceae; genus Sherardia; species Sherardia arvensis. The sequence continues at coordinate 16,137,248 of OX415244.1, forward strand.
CAAAAACCGCATAATTTGCCGGGACATTCTGCATATTTCCTATCAAATCCTGCAATTGATAAAGAAGAGCATCTTTTTCAATAAACAAGAACCGATTTCTTTCCCTTTAAATATTGGCACATCACTTCCATTTCCCTGACGCTCCATGGCGCGATGCTGTTATACATTCAACAATTAGCTCACACAAAGAGTTCTGCACAATATTTTTGCCCGGCCATATAGTGAAATCAGAATTAAACTACACACATTTTTTACCATTTCAACTTTCTTACAACATCGTTTTGAACATGTATTCAAAATAATCATTAATTTGGCGTCTTAAAAACTTGAAGGGGACCATCCGTTGGCCTTCATACCCACAGAAGAACGGCAGAAATTCAACAACCACACAGGATTAACATTCAATAATAATTATCAAACAAAGTAGCTACAAATATTGATTAATCTGACTATCACCATACAAGCAAGAACAAAATCAAAATGTAATCCAAGAAAACGCACCCTTCCATCAGTGGCATTCAAAGCCTTCTGAGCATCAACGTCACAAATCTAAACACTATCGGCCAATGGCTACCTACAATGGTCACAAGGTCAATTCATTCAAAAGCCTAAATACAACAAAAATCCCCAAATCAACAAACAACACTCAGTCAGATACAACCATCATATTCTGTGTATGTCAGATGATTTCGGATTCCTGGAGTGTAATTGCAGGACCTCATTTGGAGTATAAATAAAAAGGAGGAGGCCTTGGTTAAATATAATGCAGACTCAATGCAAATACTATTCCAGCCATTCTCAATTGTTAAATATAATGTCAATTTTATAGATCGACAATTACAGCGTGCAGAAACGTTGATCATTTTAAAATATGCATCGATCATATATATAACTGGATTCATTCGTAAAAAGAATGCCTATTTCTCCTGAGGTAGTATCATGATGAAAAGAATCATTCTGATCTTTGCACAGGAAACACAATTAAAATTTCAAAAGTAATTTTTAAGAACAATTTGATGAACAACATTTTGCTTCAATAAAATGAGATATACATTTCACTTCTTTCGCCAAAAGAATAAAATTAGCAATCACATCACATAAAAAAACAACCACATGTTACGAATATCATGTTCAGTTGGAAATCTAGACGATTGTGAAAGAACTCACATCATTAAACAATTCCTCCCTCTATTGGAGAACTGTCCTTTCTTTCAAGTAATTTTTTGCGATTTCTTTTACTGGTAAATTCATATATGTTTTAATATTATTTGCATGTGACTGAGGGAAAACAGTTACAGAAATGATATGCACCCCTGGCTGGAAAAAAACAAGGAGATTTAAATTTAGAAAACCATTTTATATCATGCTAATGATAGCAACTAGGATGAAACAGACAATGCACAGGTGCACAGGCATAATGAAAAGATTAGTAACAGACAACGCAGAAGATAATAGCGGCAATGATTTTCATTAAACATTCAGATATCCCTTTCCACGACCTATTTCATTACCTGTAACACATTTCACCAACGGTTAGCTAGAAGAATCCTTCCACACTCGCTTTCAAAGTACACCTTAGATCACCATCTGTGAACGTACCAAGCAAGTGGTCACAACTGTCCGCAACAAGCAGGCAGCCACATCCTTTGCTGGTCAGCTCCACCAGTTGATCCATGATCAAGCCTACTTCTTTGCAAGCAGGAGGGTCTCAATTCCACTTCATATTGTCCTTCACCTTTAAACAAAAGCCACCATCCACATTACATGAAAAGGCTATATGCAATTGATCCTAACTATATTGACATACCAAACATTTCTAAATCACAGCTGCTTAACAGATTTATCGACAGAAACATAAGAAATACTTACATTTTACAACATTAATACCTTAAAGATCAAGGTCTTCCCAATCCTTCCAGCAGCATCATTAGTAGCATACATCTCCTGGCTAAAATTCTAGGCGCCCACCACAGAATTGGCCGCGGTGTCCCCAAAAACAAAACCCAGTCGGACAATGGCTAGCTACAATGGTCACAGGGTCAATCACAAGCCTAGCTACAAAACAAATCCGCGCTTCAAATAACATCACTCAATCAAAAACACCCATCAAAACCATGAACAACAACTACTTTACATTCAGTGACAACACTAACCGGCGTAGAGTACTTCAACCCCGCCTCTTTCGGAGTCCCACATAAACTCCATGGTCGCCTTCAATCTTCAACTATTCTACCGGGAGGATTTTCCGACGGGTCAATTAACGACCGACACTTTCATAAAATGAAAAAAACGACACCGTCGCCTTAATGACTTTCTTCCCAGCTAAACATTTACCTGATAGCACTTAACTCTTTTACCCTACACGGTTACATTTGAAAAAAATGGCTCACGATCGGGCCCATCACATAGTGGGACCGCCAGGGAGGGCGCAACCCTTGGAGGGTGCTGTAGACATTTTGTCATCACACATGCCTTATCTCCCATTCGGACATGCATGCTTAGCAGAGGCTGAGGAATCCATGGCTTGTGGTTGGACCATACAAATTTCTCCTTTCCAGCAACATCAGGCTGAGAAATGCAAGGTTTTTTAGTTAAGTAACACAGACGAAAAAAATATAGTTTAGATAAAAGGGTTTTCAAATCTGCACTGGGACACCAGAATTTCATTAAAGTCATTTTGTTTTGCAAAATTAACATTTTTTAGCACAACTATCATAAATCATGGGAAAGATAACTCAGTTTATGGCAAGACACAGCTGTACCCGAGCCTCTAACGTGTTTCACTTGTACAGCGTAATATTTCTGTACTTCAAAAACTAACATCAGAGATTGACCTAGCATTACAAAAAGCCTCATCCAAAACAACTTAAAACCTCACCCATACAGCCTAAACAGAAATCAAGAACACCTAAGTATCAGTTTAAATATAATTTCCGACCTTAAACTTCTGAGCCCATCTTGCTACTGATGCGACTTTGTCAAAACCACCAATCATGCTTGGTTTAATAACCTAAAACAAAGCAGTTTGGAATTAGTTGCATATTCAAAAACATGATCAAAATTTTGAATTTATTCAGCAAAAAATAAACTACTCCTAATTGATTATTAATAGAAGTACAGTGTTTCAAGATGTCTTATTAAGACGTTGCACAATATATACATACCACGGCAACAACTTCTGAGTGGGTGTACTTTTTGAGTATAAAGCAAGCAAGTTAAACTCACCAATTCTTGGATCCATAAACGGCTGGAGGAGCTGCTAGCTTGGATTTTGGGTTCGCTGAGTATGCTGGAGATGCTGAAAGGACCTTCAAAACCATCAAAATGAAGGACATGTAACTCTTTTGCACATAGTAAAGTGCTTACTTTTACTGAATCCAAATTGTACTACTACATAGTGCCAGCTTACCAAGTTATTGGCAGGATTCACAGAATGGCCGCTGCCTTGAAAGAGTACAGGAGCCTGTAATGTATATGTCAGGAAACAAAAGGAAGTCAGCTATGCGCATTTTAACAATACACCTACTATGCAATTCAATGGATGAAATTAATCAAACAACTCAAGTCTCAATGTTACAAAGATACAATCTTGCAGCATTATTTGCATTGCAGAGAATGGAATGGAGACAGGAATTTGAGTGTAAGAAAACCTCTAGATAAAAGCATCTTTCAGGTATGAAAAATGCACAGTATCAGTAAGTTATCAAAAACCAAAAGATCATTTTGATAGTATCATGATTTCACCTCAATAGTCTGGCTTCCCAAGATCGGATCAGACTTAATAAAATTATCAGCAGCAACTATTGAGCGATCCCCATTTGTTCCCGAAACTGCGTAGCTGCTGTGGTCGATAACCAAAGAGCCGCGTTCCTATAGTAGACAAGACATTCAAAAAAGTACATAAATTTAGTCACTCTTCACTCTAAAAGGACCACCCATGACACATGAGAGTTAAATTAGCGTGGTTGTACATCGATCAAACTTGACCTACCTCGTCGAATTCAATTCCACACTCGCTGGCAACCTCCCGGATTAAATCAGAGGCAGATTCATCAACCGCGAGGATCAAGCCATGGCCAAAATCAACAAAGCCCAGAATCGCAGCTGCACTCATAGATCCTCCAAATCCTAATCATATAAACAAATTCATCATTTATAGCTCCATCCCTACGCTTCACAATCAGAGGAAATGCTAAACCAAATACAATCCCAAACAATACAGTGCTGAAACTCCAAAAGCTCAATCTAATTATCTACAAGTACATCGAAAACTGATAATGTCACATAAAAGCACAGAATTTGAACACAAATTTTAAGAAATTGACTGGTAATCAAAAGAGGAATACAGATAATTACGTTCGGTTGTGGGGGAGAATATGATCAAGGCGTCGAACAAGTACTGGCCGTATCTGTGCAACGCAATCTTCGGGTCGTCGTCGAGCACCATACAGTTATGCTGCCGAGAAAAAACCCTACAAGACTAATCAAATGAAGAAGAGGAACAGAAATTCCCAAAAAATAGTCATAAACAGGTAGAAGGGTCGAAGATCCCCAAAGGGACAAAGCAAAAACCGCCACATGCAGCAAACATCAAAGCTGAATCCCACACACACGAGGGGAAAATAACTATAAACAAACTAAGAAAATACCTGCTTGGTTTCGGTACAGAGGTAAGCATGGCAACTGTATGGCCAGAGCCCTACAAGAAAAAGGGAAACAGAAAATAGTTACACAAACCAAGCTGAAGAATCAAACATAGAGAGAGTAGTGCCAGTAACATTAACCAAACCACAACAGAATGAGAAGCCGGCAGAATAAAACCCCTTCGACTGTAGCAAACAAGCACAGTAGACCTAAATCCAATTCAGATATATTATTGGGTCCGATCGCATTCATCAGGTTGCTCAACCTTTAACTGTAATTTAGTTTTATTTTCTGAAATATTAGTTTTATTTTCGGTGAAATTTAGTGAAATTGAATCGCATCAGTTTAGTTTTTCTATGCATGCATGTTCAATTCCGTCTAGTTTAATTCAAAATAATTAGTGTAGTTTTATTATCTTCAATTTATCTCGTTTCAGATCTTCAGTGCATTAAGCAATATCTTAGGATAATTGAACCTAAGAGTTGTTGATGCATATAATAGAAATTCACTGAATTTCAAAAAAAGTGTTTAGCACACCTAGATAGCAATGAAAATTTTTACCAGGGTAGGCACCACTAAATAATCTTGTTCAGCAGCTGCAGCCAGTAAACACAATAAACACTCTGCAATAGAACATTGCAAACATATTCAGTCAGGACTTGAAAGCAGGTATAAGCAACAAAGCAGGTAGCAACAAGAGGATTTTCTTCTCTTTTAGAATTACTCGCTCAAACGAACATACGTACACGTCACAGAAATCCTAATAGAAAGAACTAAGAAGGAACATTAGGATGAATCAAATAGCATTTAGTAAGATGAACTTCAATTACCAATACAAGATACAATGCAAGAAAAAATTTACCTACAGAAACATAGAATCAGTTACTAACTCACATATACATTCCTAGGTCACAGCTATTAACGTGCTTATACTCCCGTGTACTTGACCCATTGTTCAGTCCTTACATGACGTAAACCTATGTGTGCTACCAGCTTTAATTTGATAGGTTTAACAAAGGTCCAGCTACGGTAACTTCGTAAAGCTTGATGATAATAACACAACAGCAACCACACCTCCTACATCGTAACTATGTGCTTTTAAAAGAACGTTATTGTGTACATACTACTGTGATGCAATTGAGTCTCAACTCTCACGAAATAGAACCATTCAAGGAAAAGACCTTATGATGTGTCTAAACAACTATCGTCGAAGATAACATTTAGTAATCCCAAATTCACCGCCTTTCACTTATAAGATACAAGTCATACACCCTAAATAATTAGCCTACAGAAACACAAATTTAGTTACTAAACTCACGGTCCTATATAATATCAGACAACTTCACGTATACATTCTTAGGTCGCTGTTATCATACATGCCTAGACTATCAAGTATGTAACCCATTGTTCAGTCCTTTACATGAAGTTTACATAATGTCTGCCAAGTAAAGCTGCAAAGTTCATTTCCACTTCGAAAATTGCAGCAAAACAATAGCAGCTATGGTAATCATGAAGCATTGATTAAATATCATAGAATGGTCATCAAATTTCCTCCACAACGCACAATAATAAAGAACAATAATTAAAATAAATTGAACCGAAGAAACGAACCGATCGTTGCGAACAGCGAGATTGAGGAGAAGCTCAGGTATTAAAAACTTTTGCCCCCTACATGGAGGACTGAAAATGCACAGAGAAAGTGGTATCATCACCTAAAGCAAAATCTTGTAACACCATATCTTGCGACAAGAATTAAACTATTTACCAAACAAATTGAACTGGCATTTTATCAAACAGTTGAGGGGCAAAGATTCAGCCTGAAAGAGGAGAAACAAAACTTGCCTGAAACAGTTCGGAATGAATCAGAGGCGAGAAGTGTTTGGTGGGATGAATAAGAGCAGCAACTGGGCGGGGCGCCCACACCAAGGCGATGACTCAGGCTGGCACGCGTCAACATCCTGGTCAGAGGAATCACGACGGAGGGCACGTGGCAGTCTCGGTCCCCAAAAGCGGCGCACCGAGTACCTGTACTGTGCGAGGGGGGCCGGTCACGACAGCGTAAGGAGACACAGGGGGCACGGAATTCGACGAAGAAAAGGAAGGCGAGAAAAGAACAAAAACCTGTCACCGTACCTCAACCAGAGAGTTTTGAAGCGATCCGCCCTTATAGTTAGTGTAGATAGATGTGGCGTTTAAAATATATATATTTACGCTAAATGACAACTTTGACTTTAACCATTTTTTACAATACAAAATTTTTAAAAGATTAAATTTCCTAAATATTATGGAACTATCGTTATGTATTTTAATGTATATGATATATTTTTGTGTTAAAATATCGAACATATTAAAATAAATATATAGTAAACAGGTTTTAATGGAAAATTCAATAAATTACAATTCAACTTAAAAAGTACACTGTTTAAGTTAAAAACGTATAAAGACTTTCATGGAAAGTCAGGAAATTTGGGAGTTCAGGAGATCTTCTCTTTTATACTCATGTTTGATCATCTATAATTCTAAAGGGAACTAGAAGAGTTATTGCTCCGACCAATATATAAATTAATAAAAATAATTAAAAAACACAAAACTACGTAGTTTTGATTAAAACCACCACACAACCACCACAAAATCACCATATTCTGGCGCCTACAATTTTCATACATTCCTTTTTTATTTCTTTAAATTTTATTCTTTTTGACGAAAATGTTTCCGCCTTCTATGAATTTCATTATTACACACAATGTTTCTGCCAATATAGTATATATATTTGGAAACAGAACTCCATGATATATATATAATATATATAGGGGAGAGATCAGGTGAGAACCCCTCCTATGTGAGAACCACCTCATATGTGAGAACTCCCAATCTGGACCATTCAACTATAATCTGATGGTTCTGATCAATAGCCATTTGTTAGATAAAATTCGCGGATCCTAGCCCCGGTCATAAGTTTCAATCCGGGTCATTACGCATTAGCCTACAATCGGATCTAACTCCGGTCATCTTCTCCGATTCTACTCCAGGCATCTTCTCCGTCCAGGACGCGGCAAAATTGCAGCGTCAACTACCGTCACGGCGCCCAGACCATTATCGGCGTGAATAAGACTCCAAAACGGGTTTAGAAATTCCCAATTCCAACAATACCCAATTTATTTTGGTGCTCCAATATCCGCGAAGTTCTACCGTCAATAATGTACAGATAATGATAAAAGCGTACCAATGTGGTAGCCCTGGCTCTCATATATATACTCAATATTTACATGGAAAAGTCTATACTAGCCTTTACCCTAATACACCCCCTCAATCTTTACGGGGTGCAATTACGGATAGATTGGATCTATGTTTACAAAAAAAATCACTAGATAGACCCTTAGTAAATATATCAGCAACCTGCAACTGTGTCGGAATCGAATGAACTCGGAGACCACCATGGGCAACCATTTCTCGAACAAAATGATAATCAACATCAATATGTTTGCTACGATCATGCTGAACCGGATTGGCCACAAGATATGTCGCAGAAACATTGTCACAATAGAGAGTGACCGGATGACGAAGATAATACCCAAAATCTGCAAGCAATTGACGAAGCCAAATAGTCTCCGCCGCAGTGTAAGCAACAGCACGATATTCTGCCTCCGTAGAGGACTTCGACACAGTAGGTTGTTTCTTCGAGCGCCAGGAAATCAAATTCTTCCCCAAGAACACAGCATAGCCTGTGGTGGAGCGACGAGTGTCCGGACAACCAGCCCAATCAGCATCGGAATAAGCAATCACCATCTCCGGAGAATTTGCGGCATGGAGAAAAAGACCAAACTCCATAGTGCCCTGCAAATACCTGAAAATCCTCTTCACAGCATGAAGGTGAGTAGTACGGGGAGCATGCATAAACTGAGAAACCATATTAACAGCATAAGCAATATCTGGACGAGTCATAGTTAAATATTGCAATGCACCAACCATACTACGATATTCAGTGGGATCAGCAAGAAGGTCACCATCAACAGATGACAATGTAACTCTAGAAACACTAGGGGTCCGTACAGGTTTAACTGTGTGAAGATGAAACTTGCGCAACAAATCAGACACATATTTTTGCTGAGACAAAAATAAACCCTTAGGAGTACGAGACACCTGTAAACCTAGAAAATAATGAAGATCCCCTAAATCCTTCATATCAAACTCAGAAGACAGAACAGAGATGAATTTGTGAACCAAGTCATTACTACTACCGGTGAGAACTATATCATCCACATAGAGAAGTAAGATAAGCATGTGACCTTTAAATTTAAGAACAAACATAGAAGAATCACAACTGCTACATTTAAAACCAATGGATAATAAGAAAGTGCTAAATCTGGAGAACCAAGCTCGAGGAGCTTGTCGTAACCCATAAATGGACTTACGTAACCGACAGATGTGATGAGGACGAGAAGGATCAGCAAAACCTGGAGGTTGACGCATAAAAACTTCTTCATTCAAAAAACCATGCAAAAATGCATTTTTAACATCAAGTTGACGGACAGTCCAATTAAGAGAAATAGCAAGAGTGAGAACCAATCGCACAGTAGTAGGCTTAACAACAGGACTAAAAGTTTCAAAATAATCAATACCTGCCTGCTGGTGATTTCCGAAAACAACAAGTCTGGCCTTAAACCGCTCCAATGACCCATCAGAATTGTATTTAATTTTATACACCCATTTACATCCAAGCACATTGCGATTGAAGTCGCGAGGTACCAACTCCCAAGTATTATTTTTAAGTAATGCATTATACTCATCAAGCATAGCCTGTCGCCAACGAGAATCTTTGGACGCTTGTTTGAAATTAGAAGGCTCTAATTCTACAATATCTGATTTTAAATTCATTAACCGACGAGGCTTGGAAATACCAGCTTTAAGACGAGTAACCATGGGATGAGCATTGGAAACCAACGACTGTGAGGAAGGGGCAATGGAAGGCAAAATAGGAGAGGAAACACTCGGATGGATGACCGACTGGGAAGGTACACTAGACGGTGATGGAGAGGAACTAGAGTCAGCAGATCGAAGCTCAGGAGACGCAGATACAACCGGACTATGAACCGGGCTAGACGCAGGAGATCGATAGACAGGAGAGACTGACTCAGTAATTGGGCTAGACAATGAACTCGACCTATCCACAAATTTAGGCAACACAGAATCCATCGTAACTGGAGGTGAGCTAGGAGACAACGCGGAAGAGGGCGAGATAGGATGTGACTCAACAGAACGTACTAGAGACGTGATAGGAGGAGGAGACACTGGAGAAGGAGATGACGAAAATAACGGGAATGTTGACTGAGTAGACGAACTAGATCCCGTAGACACCACAGTAGGCGACCAACCCTCAGAAAGATCAAGCGGTGAGGAAAAAGGTAAGCTCGACTGAGAAGGAAGGAGACTACGATAGGGAAATTGTTTTTCATGGAAAAGAACATGACGACTAACATAAACTCGACCAGTGAGAGGATCAAGACACCTATAACCCTTATAATCAGATGCATAACCAATGAAAACACAATGTTTTGATTTAGGTTGTAATTTGTTGATTTTAGGATCCATTAGAAGAGGAAAACAAGCACAACCAAAGACTTTAAAAAATTCATAAGATGGAGAACGATGAAACAATTTTTCAAATGGAGACACGCCACCTAAGGTCAAGCTTGGTAAACGATTAACAGTAAAAACAGCTTGAAACACGGCATCAACCCAGAATTGAGCAGGAAGATCTGACTGAACAAGCATTGTGCGCGCCATTTCAATGAGATGGCGGTGTTTGCGTTCAGCAACTCCATTCTGAGCTTGTGTGCCGGGACATGATTTACGAAAAATTATTCCACATTCAGTAAAATGTTGGAGAAGAGAAGAATTATCAAATTCACGACCTCCATCACTTTGGAAAATCTTAATTTTGCAATTAAACAGATTCTCAACCATCTTTTGAAATTTTTGAAATTGTGAGTAAACCTCGGATTTTCTACGTAAAGGATAAACCCATGAAAAACGTGAGAAATCATCAACAAACACAACGTAATATCGAAAAGACTGATTTGATAATACAGGAGATTGCCAAACATCACTATGAATCATATATAAGGGATATGGAGCAGAATGTTGAACTGGTTCAAAAGGTAAACGATGAATTTTTCCCAATTTGCAACAAACACAATCGTCATGAAATTTCGAAGTACATGAAATTTTATTACTTGAAATCAAATTCCCTATAACTCTAGAAGATGTATGACCCAAACGAGCATGCCAAATATCACCAGACTCCTTAGTGGCTAGAAAAGCAGGTACGGTTGACTGAGGACTCACAAACGCTGGTTGGATTGGATAGACACCATTCTTACTGGCCCCCTCTAGAAGCACCTCCCCCGTTTCCTTGTCCTTAACCCAAACAGAAGAATCATCAAAACTCATAATACATGCATTTTCTTTACACAACTTATTGACAGAGAGGAGATTATGTTTAAGACCGGGGACATGACAAACAGAGGATAACCTAAGTGGGCGTGAGGGTGTTTGAATTTCCATTTTACCAACATGTTTAATTGGGAGAGTGGTACCATCGCCAACAACAACAGAACTTGAACCATGATATGGGGCTGTAAAAGAGAGTTTACCTTCTTGATGAGTCATGTGCGAAGCAGCCCCGGAATCCGGATACCAGACAGAGTCATTTGCTTCACCACCAACAGACAGGGCAGCGAAGGCTCTAGTAACACTATCTTGACCAGGGGGCACAAAATTTGGATTATATCTGTGAGGACAGAACTGTGCGACATGACCTGGAGTAAGACAGAAACAACAAGAATCGGGAGAGGGAGTAGAGCTAAAATTGCCATTGGATGAATTACTTCCTGCTGAGCACGCATTATTAGTAACACAGTTGGTGAAAGGCAATAATGAACATGACAAATCAGAAATATTACTCATACCATTGTTACGATTTCTGTTGTTATTTGCAGCTCCACTGGCCACCGTTGATCCGTCTGAGCGATTTGAATTTCCACGATTATTGTTACCACGACCTCCTCTGTTGCGATTGTTTTTGTTCTTATTTTTGCCACCCCCTGAACTCTTGGATCCAGTAGACGAGGAACCAGATGACTGTAGTGCCACGAGTGCATGGGAAGAAGTCTCAGCAAGATCCTTCGAATGTTTCAGACGTTGCTCATGGAGTAACAACTTGGGACGGAGATCATCGAAACTCAGCTCAAGTGGGTAATGAATCAAAGTAGTCACCAAATGAGCATAATCAGGGTCACCCTCCACGCCAAAAAGTGTTGACTGAACCAAGTCATGATTGGAGACAGGACATTTGATAGCAGCAAGAGAATCCGCTAACATCTTAACATCACGCAAATATTCATCCATAGACTGAGATTCAACCTTTCTTAACCTAGTTAGTCTACCCTTCAACTCCATAGATTTAGCCATACTAGCTTGCATAAAACGTGACTGTAAACGAACCCAAATATCACGAGAAGTGTGCAGCTCATGAACATCGACAAATACATTACGAGATATCGTAGCAAATATCCAAGTCTTAACTTGTTGATCAACACGTAAGTATTCAGAATATTGTGAATTTTGAATCATACTCCCATTGGCATCATAAATAAAAGGAGTGGGGAGAGACATAGTACCATCAACAAAGCCGAGTAGCTGGTGTGATACCAAAAGACAAGTAATCTGAGTCTTCCAAAGCAAGTAATCTTCTGGAGATGACAGTTGAATCGTGACTAAATTGGATGGATTTGGAGCAGACAAGTGTGGAAGGGAGAAACCTTGCTGGAGTTGTTGAGACGGAACAGCTACAAACTGATTCTGCTGAAACGGAGCGGCTACAAACTGATTCTGCTGAAACGGAGCGCCATATGAGTTCGGTTGAACCGGAGCCGAGACGGCGCGTGTAACCCACGCTCCAGAGGGCGGCGGCGCGTCGGCGCGTGTAGCCCACGCGCCTGGAGGCACGGCGGCGCGTGTATTCCACGCGCCAGAGATGAGGGTCTGGTCTGGGGCGCGTGTATCCCACGCGCCTGGTAGTCTGGGCGCGTCAGCGCGTGTTTCCCACGCGCCAAAACTGTGGGCCGCGTCTGGGGCGCGTGAGGTCCACGCGCCTGACGTGTGGGCCGCGTCTGGGGCGCGTGTGATACACGCGCCCGACAACTCTGGACCTTCCGGGGCGCGTGAGGTCCACGCGCCTGACGCGTGGGCCGCGTCTGGGGCGCGTGAGATCCACGCGCCCGACAGCTCTGGACCTCCCTGTGCGCGTGAGATCCACGCGCCTGACGCGTGGGCCGCGTCTGGGGCGCGTGAGATCCACGCGCCTTCTGTTCTGGGTGCTCCTTGAGCTTCCGGTCTGGTCTGGTCTGATCTGAAGGCGCCGCTTGGAGGCTGGACAGCCGAGGTTGCACCGCTTGGAGGCTGGACAGCCGAGAATCCTGGCGATGCTGGCGGCGCAGAAACGGCAGATCGAGCCGGGGTAAACATCGGTGACACCGATTGAAGCAACGACGATGAATCGGTCAGAGCCGATTGAATTGGAGACGTCGCAGCGGCAGCGGAAGTTGATCGGGTGTCACTGGGCACTGCTTCAGCCTGATGAAGAGAACCATCGACAGGCTGATTGAACGGCGGCAGGCCTGATTCATCTCTCGACGGGATGTTTTCCATCGGAGAAGCAAAGAGAATAAAAAAAAAAAAAAATTTCGGGGTTTTTTTTTTTTCTTCGAAACCTAAGCTCTTGATACCATGTACAGATAATGATAAAAGCGTACCAATGTGGTAGCCCTGGCTCTCATATATATACTCAATATTTACATGGAAAAGTCTATACTAGCCTTTACCCTAATAAATAATGCGGCGATGAATACGATCAGCCGGCGACTGGGTAGAAGAGAAGAACGGCAGCCACATCTCTCAGAGACATCGGTGGTCTTCCATTTGCAGCATCTGGTTTTAGAATACCCAGATTGAAGCACCTCGAGGTTTGAATCGACAGCGCTGCTCCATTCGAGGCGATATTGGGCACCGAAGATTCGAGGTGATTCAGGCGCCGTCGGTTTGGAATCCGACGAGAGGGATGAAGGTCGTGCAGCCGCCGACGATCAGAATTTTGGGATCGGTAGAGAGCGAGGGATTAATTTGGAGAAGATAATTAAACTTGTATTTGCATTTTAGTCCCTGCAGTTAAAGTGTATTTAAACAATGGCCATAATAAAATAAAATCAGGTTTAAATTATTGGTACTATTAATTATACTTGAAAGTACTTCATCTCGTACTCTAAAGTACTTCCAATATAACTTGAAAGGACTTTATATAGATTATAAAATAATTTTATTTAACCAGATTTTGAATGTTTAAATTAATGGTACTACTAATTATACTTGAAAGTACTGCATGTAATACTTGAAAATACTTCCAATATAACTTGAAAGTACTTCACATAAATTTTTAAATAGTTTAGTTTTAATCAAAAATTTAATGATTAACTAAATGGTAATACGAACTAAACTTGAAAGTACTACATGTAATGCGTGAAAGTACTTCACGTAGATTTCAGAAATAATTCAAATTTAATTAAATATTGAATATTTCAAACTTGAGAGTACTGAGAGCTTGTGTTTTGGGTAATACATTCCTCAATACTGCATCTGCAATTTGAGAGTACTGCGAGGTTGAACTGTGGGTACTTCGAACATCGGTACTGCCACCATAACTTGAAAGTACTTCGAGGTTGAACTGTGGGTACTTCGAACATCGGTACTGCAACCATAGCTTGAAAGTACTTCGAGGTTGAACTGTGGGTACTTCGAATATCTGTACTGCATCCATATCTTGAAAGTACTACCAGGTTGAACTGTTGGTATTTTGAACATCGGTACTGCAGCCATAACTTGAAAGTACTACCAGGTTGAACTGTGGGTACTTCGAACATCGGTACTGCAACCATAACTTGAAAGTACTGCGAGGTTGAGCTGTGGGTACTTCGAACATCGGTACTGCAGCCATATCTTGAAAGTGCGAACATCGGTACTGCAGTCATATCTTGAAAGTATTGCGAGGTTTAACTGTTTGTACTCCGAACATCGGCAGTGCAACCATAGTTTGAAAGTACTGTGAGGTTTAACTGTTGGTACTTCGAACATCGGTACTGCAGCCATAGCTTGAAAGTGCTGCGAGGTTGAACTGTGGGTATTTCGAACATCGGTACTGCAGGTATAGCTTGAAAGTGCCGCGAGGTTGAACTGTGGGTATTTCAAACATTGGTACTGCAGTCATAACTTGAAAGTACTGCCAGGTTGAGCTGTGGGTACTTCGAACATCGGTACTGCAACCATAACTTGAAAGTACTGCGAGGTTGAGCTGTGGGTACTGCAGCCATATCTTGAAAGTACCGTGAGGTTTAACTGTTGGTACTCCGAACATCGGTACTACAGCCATAACTTGAAAGTACTGCGAGGTTTAACTATTGATACTTCGAACATCGGTACTGAAGCTATAGTTTGAAAATAATGCGAGGTTTAACTAATGGTACTTCAAACATCGATACTGCAGCCATATCTTGAAAGTACTGTGAGGTTTAACTGTTGGTACTTCAAACATCGGTACTGCAGCCATAGCTTGGAAGTGCTGCGAGATTGAACTGTGGGTACTTCGAACATCGGTACTACATCCATAATTTGAAAGTGCCGCGAGGTTGAACTGTGGGTATTTTGAACATCGGTACTGCAACCATAACTTGAAAGTACTGCGAGTTTGAACTGTTGGTACTTCGAACATCGGTACTGCAGCCATAGGTTGAAATTACTGCGAGGTTGAACTGTTGGTACTTCAAATATCGGTACTACAGCCATGGCTTGAAAGTACTGTGAGGTTTAACTGTTGGTACTTAGAACATCGATACTGCAACCATAGCTTGAAAGTATGCGAGGTTGAACTGTTGGTACTTCGAACATCGGTATTGCAGCCATAACTTGAAAGTACTGCGAGGTTGAACTGTGGGTACTTCGAACATTGGTACTGCAGCCAAAGCTTGTAAGTACTGCGCTTGCGTTGTGGGTACTGCATTTCTCGGTACTACGTCTATAACTTGAGAGTACTCTGCGCTTGTGTTGTGGGTACTGCGCCCACAACTGGAGAGTACTGCGAGATTTGTATGAAGAACATAATTAATATAAATTTCACTTTATTAATAAAATTAATTTATTAACTTCAATATTAATCAATAAATTATTATATAATTATATTATTGATAATTAATCTAAAAATAAATTAGTGATAATAAACTTAGAAGGTTTTATTTCTTTGACTAAAATTAGAAACAACAAACTTTGAATATATGAGTTTTAAATTATTTTGTTTGGGCAATTGTAAAAGGATTTATAAATCTGGGGGACTAATATGAAAATTGAGAGAAAATGTGAAATCCCTTGTCTTGTTCGTCATCATCCGTCTTCTCCGGTGATCCCAATCCGGATGCATCATTGAACACCATAGCTGTACCATACCCACATATCTATGCCAGAATTAATCTGCTCCAATATCTTACCCATGTCTGCATGGTTAACAAATCTCGATCTGATTCTATGTCTATCCATACTCACCTTCGAAGTTAGAATTTAGACCGTGAATGGTAGAATAGACTGGAAAATAATTGGTTCGATGGGATTGCTACGGAGACGATCATTGTAGCGGCGGAGACGAGCATTGGAGGAGAAATCACCGCAGAGTTGATCGGCGGAGAAGAGCTTCAGCGAGGCAGAGACGAAAGGGGTAATGAATTTGTTCAGTATCCACTTGAAGCTTATGACCGTGTAGGATATAAGCTCTCTCAATATTTATATCCTAAGAAACCCACAATATATATTTAACACCACAACAACAATTCACACAACACACAGCGGAAACTATCTCAACAAACAACAACTCTTTATTAAATCTTAACTATATTGGAGGAGGCGATCACACAACAACCACGACGTCGCAAACCCGACGTACATTCAACAGGGTAAGTTCAACCAGACTTAAAACCCTAAACTAGACCTCAATGTCTATCTCTATTTGTTTTCCTCAACTCTCAATCTTGCCTCTGCCTCTCTCACCTAAAATCAATCTCTACGTCTCTTTATATAGAGACTACATCAATCCTAATCCATACTGGAATACAACTTCCTAATCCTTAACGGATACAATAAAACATGCAATATCAATATATCTCAAATCCTAATTAAGTTTGGTAATACCCAATATAGCCTCCCTTAAACCAAACTTGTCTTCAAGTAGCTCCAGTACCATCACGAGCTTCAAAGTCCATTGCAAACTCAGTAGCTGTATCAGCAGCATGTAACTCATTCACAGTCTTCTCAAACTCTCTATTGATCACTGCATATGCCATTAACATATTTAGAAACTTCTGCTTCACAAAGTGTTTCTCCGAATTTATATTCTCAAAGAACTGATCCACATTCACCCACTCCTTTGAGATAGGTTTTCTTCCTAGCATCATCAATTTCTTCAGAATCCTTAAATTTTGCATCTTCATTCATTCCTTTCGTTTCTGTCTCTTGAAGTGAACTCCTTATATCACCTTGACACAACTCAAAAGTATATTCATCTTTGTCCCTCAAAAGAGCAATCTCTTTCTCAACATCTTCTACAACCTGAAATTCAGTCTTTGCATCTTCATACATCATCTCCTCCCAAGAACTAATATCCTCTATCAAACCCTCAACAAGATCAAATTCCACTAGCACTTCTTCATCTTCATCAATTGTCTTTGATTCAGGTTCATTTACAATCAAATCTTCGACAATCAAATTTTCATCTTTCTTCTCCTCAAAATTTACATCACCTTCAACTTCTTGCAATTCCTCTTCCATGCAAATTTTAACGGTTTCTTGCTCTTCCAACACAAACCTTCCATCTTCTTCAATTATGAATTCTTCCACAATTTCTTTAGCTGTAGTTTCTTTCTCTTCCTCAACTACATTTATCTCTTCTTTTCCCTTGATAAATTCTACAATTTTCTCATTTAAACCTCCTTCTTCATCTTCTTTTTGTTCTTGCTCTTCTTCTTCTTCTACTTCTTCTTCTTCTTCTTCACAATTTATTTTCTCCAAAGTATCTTCTGCACTTTGAACCCTCATATCCGTTTCAAGAATATAAGGAACACTAGAACTTACATCTGACATCTTTAATGATGGATCCTGAGCACGAAATAATTCTCGGAACTCCACCAACGTCAACGTATCAAGATTCTGTGTTACGATCACTATAGCTGCAAAGCGATCAAATTCCTCAGGTATTGAGTAAATTAGCCTCAACACAAACATTTTCTCACCGGGATAATATCCATTTGATATTATCTCTGACTTTATGTTTTCAACTTTATCAATATAATCATACACTGAATCATATTTTCCCATCCGACATGTTTCCAACTCTCTTTCTAGTCTCACAATTGTTCTTCTACGTTTTCCCTCCGATCCATCAGATGAACCGTACACCGCATACAAATAATCCCATGCTCTTTTAGAACTACAATCTTTCAAAAAAGTATGATCTTGTCCCATCGATCCTTCAATATGTTGAAGAATCTGTGATAAAACTTCTTTATCATGACAAAAATCATTTTCATCCACACTCTCTCCAAAATCTTCTTCAACATATTTAAACAATTTATCCATTTTTAGAAGAACTTCCATCCGAAATCTCCATTCTTTATAATTTTCACTTCCAATCAACTTTGGAATTTTCATCCTTTTGTTTTTTTTAACCACCGTATGGAATTTCTCCAACAGTCACCACGTCTTCAATTTCTCAACAATTTTCTTTTCTTCAAATTTTACCAAACTCTTCAATTCAACCTCGGCTATGATACCACTTGTAGGATATAAGCTCTCTCAATATTTATATCCTAAGAAACCCACAATATATATTTAACACCACAACAACAATTCACACAACACACAGCGGAAACTATCTCAACAAACAACAACTCTTTTGTCTATCTCTATTTGTTTTCCTTAACTCTCAATCTTGCCTCTGCCTCTCTCACCTAAAATCAATCTCTACATCTCTTTATATAGAGACTACATCAATCCTAATCCATACTGGAATACAACTTCCTAATCCTTAACGGATACAATAAAACATTCAATATCAATATATCTCAAATCCTAATTAAGTTTGGTTTAATACCCAACAGACCGGAATGCAATCTCATCACCCGGGTTAGACCCGCGGATTTTGTTTATTTGGAAAATAACTGAGGACCGTAAGATTTGAATTCAATGTTTCAGATTAAGAGATCTCACATAGCACATGGTTCTCACATAGGAGGGTGGTTCTCACTTTTTTTTAAAAAAAAAAAAATTAAAACCACTCTTAGGTGGGGTGATATTTATTAGGTTCACCAAGCCTAAAAACCCCGTAGGGAAAAGTATAAACCAAATTGTTACAATAAAGTGTATCAATTAAGAATTTATAAAATAAATTATTGAAACCCATGTCTAACTCCCACAAGCAATTTAGAGATCGTTATGCGAAGCTCAACTCTGCCGATAGGAGGACACGCTACTTGCAAACATGTTAGGGATCGCTATGCGAAGCCCAAATTTGTCGACAAGCACGGGGTACAATAAAATATTTTCTAATCTGTTCTAGCTAGATATACAGATTATTAGCTCCATGAAGCCTGATATAAATGTATTCCAGCTTGATCCACACTTGCTGATATTTGTTTTCCAGTGATTTTGCAGCTCCGTCTTTGCATTGTTGAGATCTTGTTCAGGCTTGGCGCCTGCAATAGACATCAAATAAAATCAGCAGAAACTGAAATTTGATAAGTGTAAGCTCTTATATATGGTACCTCTCTACTATCTAAGGCTACAAGACCCTTAATAGTATTAGGTAGTGTAATATTTGTAAAAATTGCATTCCTTATTTCTTTACTAGCTAGGTTAGCTAATGCATCAGCAACTGAATTAGCTTCCCTATATATATGTATAAAAGATAGAGAGGAAAACTCACTTTTTATTGCTAGGATTCCTCTGATGTATGGCTCAATCTTCCAAGGTATTTTGAAATATTTTCTAATGATTCTAAGTAAAACTTGAGAATCTATCTCCACTTGAAGATGCTCCAGTCCTTCCAAATATGCCATTTGAAGTCCCTCTAGTAATGCTAAAGTCTCTGCTTCTAAACTGGTTTTCTGTTGCAAATAGATTGCCTTTGCTTTGAGTACTTGTCCTGTTTGTGATCTAATCACCATACGAGCTCCCGCATGTCCTGGATTCCCCAAAGATGACCCATCTGTATTCAGCTTGAAGGGAGATATCGGTAATCTCCATTTTACTAACTGGATCTGTCTACACACCATGGGAGCCACTGGTGCTAGTTGAATCAGCTCAGAATAGATGTTGCTTGCTTCTGAATGCTTCCACTTAAGTTTATTAATTCTAATGATGCTTTGTATCAGAAACATTACATTTTGTTTCATCCTCTGAACACTTGGAATCACATTATCATAAACATAACTGTCCTACTGCACCATATCACCCAATTAATGATAAAAGGCAATATTTTAACAATTATCTTATGCAACTCATATTTCACATGTATAGTCCAATAATACAGACATCTATCCCATAGACTATTAAAAGTCTCTGGTGTCAAGTCTTATTGAACATGAAAGTGATTCCATAAACTTTGTATAACTGGACACTCATGAAACACATGTTCCAACTCATCAGATGAGTTCTTACAGAAGCAACAAATAGAAACTATACATATATGTTGTTCCTGCAACACATCAGAAACTGGAAGCAATCTGTTAAGCATTTTCCAATTAAAGACAGATATTTTTCTGGGCACATACTTCCACCACATATATTTATAAGAACTAATGATCATTCTCTTTGGTCTAAGTAATTCATAAGCAGTAGTTGTAGAGAAAAGACCATCAGTTTCAAGTTTCCATATCATGTAATCCCTATAATCATCATATATAGCAAAATCCTTTGCTAATAAGTCAATAATATGTTGAGGGAATCCATGTACCATTTCTGTAATAAGCTGTTGTTGGTTAAAGAAGAAATCTCTCATAGTTAAATCTGGATGAATGATCAGTAGATCTTCATTCCAGAAATTTATAAGTATACCAACCTGGAGCCAGTTGGTTTCCCAGAACGAGACTTCTCCTGCTCCAATCTGAATCAAAGTATTTTGCTGTGCAATATCATCAACATCTTTATATCTTTGCCATGTATTAGATCTCATTTTACTTTCTGGTAGTGACCACATAAAAGAAGACCAAAGAGATCCTCCCTTTTGTAGTTTCCACCAGATTTTTAAGGAGAATGTATCCACTAGAACATGCAAATTTCTAATTCCAAGCCCGTTTTCTAAGTATGGATAACACATATTTGTCCAAGATTTCCAGACCTTATTTTGGCCATATTCTGAATTTCCCCAAAAGAACTTTGCCAACAGAACATGCAATTTATCCACTACCCCTTTAGTAGGTTTAATAACAGTGAGTATATGCAAAGGGATAGCAGACAGAACATGCTTTGCTAATATGAGTCTACCCGCTTGATTCAAACATTTATTTTGCCAAGAAAACAGTTTTGATAAAATAGTGTCAAAAATCGGCTTAAAATAGAAATGTTTCTTTCGTCCTGTATAAATTGGACACCCTAGGTATTTAAATGGAAAAAAACCTTTGGGTATGCCTGTAACATCAGAAACAAGTCTATGATAGGCCTGTGGTGCTTTATTGGATAGAAAATATGATGATTTGTCAATGTTGATTTTCTGTCCAGACACTATTTCATATTTGCCTAAAAATTCCATTAGATTTTCTAGACTATGTTTATTAGCCCTAAGAAAAACCATAGTATCATCAACAAAACTCAAACTTGTTATTTTCATAGCTGTATGTGGCAGCTTATACAAATCAATTTTAGCAGTATTATATAGAAAACTTAGGGATCTTGTAAAAGTTTCTGTGAGAATTATAAACAGATATGGAGATAATGCGTCTCCCTGTTTTATCCCTCTTGATGCTTTAAAAAATCCAAAAGGTTTTCCATTTACTAAAATCGAAAAAGTTGCTGCTTTTATATTGCCCATAATGTTTGAAAATAAGTTTGTATTAAATCATGTATTAAATCTCACTTGATCCCAATTCTCTCTCTCTCTCTCTCTCTCTCTCTCTCTATATATATATATATATATATATATATATATATATAGACACACACACACACACACCATGCATACAAGTTGTTTAATTTCATAGTTTAATTTGATAGAATTAATTTACCAAATCAAAAATCAAACCAAATCAAATCGAATTAAATCAAATTAAATATATTAATTTACCAAATCCGCTATACTTACCATGTGAACGATTGTTTAATTTCGGTTGAATTAATTTATCAAATTAAAAATCAAACCAAATCAAATCAAACATATTAATTTATTTGAGGCCTTGCTGAGGATTATATATTGGGTTTAGTTTTTTATAAAAATAGAGGCCTTTGATGTCGAAGACCTTGCTGAGGATGATGAAGGCTATCAGTACCGTTTCCAGTCGAAGACGTCGTCGGTGAAGGTTTTATCCTCTTTTTGAAGGTCGAATTGATGATGAAGACGATGAGTTTCAAGCAGGTATTCAAATCATTTTAATTTTTTCAAATATGTATTTTATTATTCTATCTCGATCAGTGTCGATGTGTAAAGAATGATACTCTCCAACGAATCTTCACGGCGGTGAAGAAGCTTGATGCTGACGCGTTTTTAGTCAGGGCTTGCATGAATTCAGAGTTGTCTTTGCGTGGGTGAACATGCATATTCCGGTCTTGGAAGTAGTCACTAGTGGAGGTAGAGAGCCCCCAGGGCGGTAATCCGGGGTATACACGGCGGTTGGACCCGCCGTAACTGAAACCGCCGTTCAGTTTTGCACGGTGGAAGGACCCGCCGTGCATGGTTTTCGAATTCGAAAACCCAAAAGGCAGTGGTTTACGAAAAGTAAACCTGAAACATGGCGTTATGGTCCCAGAGCTAAAGTAGAAAGTTACGAGTAGAAAACTTACAAGCTCACGATATCGAAAACAAACATGTCAGCAAAGTAACCAGTCGCAAAAGTTGAGTACATAATCTAAACTTTACGAGTAGAAAGTTTAGTGTTCTCCTAAGATATGAAATCGAAATTTATTGAATATGGCCAACTTGACCATATTTTGCTACACCTTTACGAACTCGCAGTTTTGAAGAGCACTGAAGAGCACTTTTGAAGAGCACTGAAGAGCACTTTTGAATGATTCTCTCGAAACCGAAACTATGCGACATTAGAATATTTTTGATTTCTAAACTAGGTTGATCATAATGTCAAGAAGTTTCTTAATAGGGCTGCAAGTAGGGTTGCATTGGGTTTCGTTTATTTTCGATTTCGAACATAAAATGCAGAAAGCTATTAGTTCTCGAATTCGAAACAACTTGTTTTAGGTTTGTAATTGTTTCCTTTTCGGTCTTGTAATAGAGTACTAGACTTATAATGTTTTCGAAACCGAAAGTTAGATCACTAGTCCATTTAAGTTCGATATCGAAAGAGTGGTGATACTAATGTATTTGGTTGGTTATATCTGGTGTAAAATAGGGGATGCCACTGGATTGGTTCTGTATCTTACAGCTTGTTTACGAACTCGAAATCAGTGGGTGTCAGTTTCTTTCGAAATCGTAATTCTGTGCAATTAAAATAATTTCCTTTTAGGGTGACTAATAACGATGCCGGAGCCGGGCAATTTCTGAATTGGCAGCAAAACCCAAAATTCAAAATAAAAATGACCCATATTTAATCAAGCCAACCATTGGCGATATCCAAAAGTACATAATGCACCATAGCATCTAATGAATCGATCAAAAAATGACCGTTATTGTAGCAAAAGATCAAATATTTGTAGAGCATCATCACCATGCCAAGGAAAATATATTCAACATTACAAACAAACCACCGCACAATGTACGTCACATGCCACGTTCTTACTAATGTTATTTTGAAAGTCTTGATCCACGAGCATTTAGCACGTAAGACGAAAAGTTGTTGATAACGGTCTTCATGTCATCAAGTGTGTAAGGAGTCGAGCCCTTCTTGAAAAGCTAGTCAAGAAATGAAGCATAAAAATTAAGTTTAACAAACATGATCGGGCAAACAAGTATAATAATACAAGTTAGAAATAATGTAGTAAGTACTCACCGATTCAAAGTTATTGTTCAACTTAGCAGAAGAGACAACTTGAAGTGCCGTTGCCATTGTGAAATAACCACATTTCCAACAACTATTTTGCTTCTTGTACTAGTAAAAAAAAGCACTTGTACTTAGCATTGGTAGGCATGTGCATTCTAAATCAATGGTCCATGAATTAGTAGCGTAAGCAAACCTTGATTTCATGAACCCCGAAGGCCGATTGACCATTGGGATTGACAAACTCCAACGCTTGCTTTGCTATCTCAACAAAAGAAGGGATTGGTGCATGGTGGAGAGAATCAATCCAATACACTTGTTTAGTTGTCTTGTTAATGACAACCAAACTCCAATGTCCCCTAATTCAACACATTAACAAAATAATTTAGTAAACTAGGGAGGCTTGTATTGAAAGAAAAATGTAGCCCATTTAGGTTTCACTTACTTGTGGAGTAGGGGCAACGAGAAGAGTACTTTTGTAGGATCACTTAGACCAACTTTCAAGTAGCCTAGTCGTTCTTCGCGAGAATGTAACCTCTTGATTATGCTCGGGGCATAGAAAACCAATCCAAGGCCGACCACGACTTTGTGCAACGCTGTGTAAGAAGCTTCATTCAAGAAAATGACCAAGGATTGTTAACTAACATTTGTGGTTTGATAATTTATAAAATGAAGCGACTCGGAAACAAACATGATGAAGTAAAAAACATACCATTGAAATTGTGACATAAGAGTCTCCGTTATCATGTCAAATCTCCACAAGTCTTCAAAGTCCACCCAACAGAGCGTAACAAGTTTGCCAACTCCGAATATGGGTTTTGGAGAAGGGAAGTCGTATGTCCCAAGTTGGTTGTGGTCGGATATCTTCTCAAACAATAGTCTAAGGTAAGGGGGCATGTCCTCCACATTGGCCTCTATTGGTTTCGTAGTTGAATCAATAGCAAAGATGCGTTTACCCTTGACTAGTGGTGGTGGACATAGATTGGTTGGCTCATCCTCCCCTAAGCCCTCTACCCTAATCAACCTCCTAGGCCACATCAAAAGCTTTCTCTTTGTTCCCTTTAGCAATCGGATCGATGGTTCGGGAATAGGCAACAATGCATTTTCAAAGAAGATGTCTAAAATTGAAACAATACTTAAGCCCTCCAGCACGTCCTTATGGTGATGTTTTCTAATTGACTCCTCAAAATGTCATTTGCTACTAAAAATGGGGCATTTCCAAGGTCAACGTAGAGCAAGCATGCATAAGATCCCTTGATAATGAAATGAAAAAATTTAATACTACTTCATGAATATGTAATAGTAAACTTATATGTTGGCGGGATTAAGAGAAAGTATTTAAACATACTTAGATTAAGGATAGTTTACTAACCATTGATTCACGGTTTCCTTCAGGCGGACTTGGGTCCATGTAGGGCTGAAAAGGAAGATCGTCGAGCACATCCTCGAGTTCAACTTCTATTGGAGAAGCGAGTAAATGGTCATGACGACATGGTTCACGAAGAAGTGAATCGGACTCGGTCGGTTCCCAACATGTGGTGATGTGTTCGAGGTCTTTGGGGAGTTTAGTGCCACTGCTTTTAGCAAGCATGTGAAGGGCAATGTCTCGCTTTCGTTGGCTGGCTTTGATCTCCTTTATCTCCTCGTACAACTTCTTAATCAAGCTATCGCTAGACGGTTTCGATTTCTCACTCTTGTTAACGAGATCTTGCTTTGTGACACAAGAGCCACAGTCCTAATTCTACCAGGATGCTCACCACGACCCAAAGACTCACTTAAGATGTCGAATCCCTCCTTGGATGGTTCAAAGACCCCCTTATCGGCCTTATCCTTGTTTAATTCCTAGGAAAGTTAATGGCCAAAACAAAATATTAGTTGTAACTATAGAAACGGTGTAGTTAAAATAACAACTCCAAACTAATGCAACTAACTAGATCTCTCAAAAAAGAGGTCATCTCCGGCTTATCACCGTATCCACCACCCTTCTTTTCCCTAGCTTTGAGGTATAACTCGAAGTTCTTAATCTCATCAACACTCATCGGTTGTGTTGTATTCCTCGCCTCTACCTCGAGCATCCCATCCAAAACCTTCTCTTTGATTCTTCGCTCCCTATCTTCATTCACAAATCGATCCAACGCTAATTGCATCCCACCCCGACTCATTCGATGTGGCAATTTGTTGCATTTGGCATTCTCACTATTAGTTGCATGCAACCCCTAATTTTTAATGTCAACATAAATGCAGCACATGTTAGTTCCATGTCAAATTTTAGATAAACAAATATCCACTTGTAAGCACTAAAATATTTTTTCAAGTACTTACATCGTCATAATATCCTTGGGCATACTTCTAGAAGAACTCCCAACTTTGCTCCGGTATGGTTGTGTATATGAGTCTAGGGTTCAAGTGCTTCTTCTCTCCAAACACATAGTCTCGAGCAAGCATTGCACGATAATCTCTTGCAATCTTCCCCAACCTTTTCATGGTCTTTTCTTGGAGAAGTTCAATGTTCGGTGCATCGATTATAAATGGACGCTGCAGAATACATAAGCATTAAGGTTATGGTGTTAGTTGTTATTTATGAACATATATAATACATGTCATTTATTAAAATAATACTTAGCTTACCATGCATTCCTCGACAAGTCTTTCCTTCATAGGCTTAGGT
The DNA here is from genome assembly GCA_948330725.1 of Sherardia arvensis. Lineage (NCBI taxonomy): Eukaryota > Viridiplantae > Streptophyta > Magnoliopsida > Gentianales > Rubiaceae > Sherardia > Sherardia arvensis. The sequence continues at coordinate 16,163,846 of OX415244.1, forward strand.
ACTAGACGCCAGTCATTGTACTTAAATGTCTATACGTGTTCTAGCCGTCTTTCCCACCCAACTTGCCCATTTGCTCCTCTCTCGTGAGATTGGCTCGCCAACTTCATTGAATTGTATCGGTGTTAGAACACCTTTCTTTATCCTTCTCATGATTTTGTGGCAATAAATCCTTGGTCGCAACGTAGCTCCATCTAGTGCATCCTCCGATTCTCGAGCGGCTTGTGCCCTAGCCCTCTTCACCGATTTTTTGGAGCCTTCTTCTTTAGGGGAGCCATGCGATACCTTAAACAAAAGTCAATACATATTAGGTCTAGAGAATTAGTTTATATGAGAACAATACGAACTAGTATGCAAGAATAGAAGCACTATATATGTATCATTCTATTGAATACATCTAGGGCACAGTAAGGTAACATAAATGCAAAACGTTAATTGAAACCTAGGGTTGTACTAGAACATTTCATGTCATTAATGCTAGGGTTTTAATGAAATTGTTTCATATATCATTAAAGTTAAACATGTAAGGTTTATGGTTTCTAGCAATATAAAAACTCGAACATATGCATTTGATAGAGTTTGATATGGAAAAAAAGAGAGACTACCCATAACCAACCAACCTTTTTTTTTAATTAAGACCACCATAGGTTGGGGGATTTTATTGGCACCCCAAACCTTAGAAAAACTATCCATAACTGGCATTTAAGTTAATTTTACAATAAAGAATGACCTATAATGGCTATTCTTATGTTCTAATGTTATGGAGGTAGTGTACCATTCTCTAACCAACATACATGAGGGAGCATTTTAGTGATTGATCCAGCAAAGGTCAAAGCATAATTCTGCCACCAAATGAGTGATATAGAGAATGGTTATCCATAGCATTAGACTAGATTGCCAAAAAATTGCTAATCTAGTTTATCAAAATACTATGTACATATGTGTTTTCTGCCTTGACATTGTTCTTTCTTGCATATGATCCCTTTGTCCCTTCTCTTGCTGCCCCTGCAAAAATAAAAATATCAGCAGTACCATAGTTCTTGCAAGATTCAAATTAAGTTAAATCTCAGGTTTGGAATTCCATGTTTGTCAAGTTGAAGACTGGCCCTAAGTTTGTTAGGGACTTAGATAGTTGGGAGGGTTAGATTCTGTTTCAGTTCTGCTCCCATTCTAGCTAAGTAGTCTACAGCAGTATTAGCTTCTCTAAAGGTATGAGACAATGATAAATCACACAATTTGTTTAAATCAAAGCACAATGAGAAAAATTCCCAGGCCATGCCATGTGGATTTTTAATACCATTTACAGCAACCAAGCAATCAGATTCAACCTTACAATTACTCAAATTAAAGTATGTCCCTAGTTGGTATCCCATTTTTATAGCAATAAGCTCAGCCTGTGTGGGGGAGGTACAAGTAATTTAAGTTATTTGCAACTGTATCACATCACCATTTCTATCTCTGACAACAACTCCAATACCTGCGTCCCCATCATTTTTATAGCTTGCATCTACATTAATTTTAAATCCACTGTCAGGAGGTTCCCACTTAATTATTTTAACTGGTTTAGGCATCCTTCTGTTAATAAAAGGTGCCATTCCAATTTCAATAAGAAAGTGATTTCTGACAGGATTACCAATTAATGGAAATGCAGTGAAGATTAGTGATACTTGCCTGATTATCTGTTGATATAAAATCTGAGTACTACTTTTCTGATTATCATGAATGAGCTTGTTCCTTCTAGACCACATTGTCCAAACTACCACCAGTGAGGCAGTCCTAATGACCTTTGTGTGAATTTTTGTTAAGCCCAAATATGTCAAATAAAACAACATTATCTGATTAAATGTCCTAAATTCAGGTACTCTTATGGCTAGTGTGTGATGGAAAAATCCCCATAATTCCAGATTAGGGGCACAGGAGTTGAAAAAGTGTTCAGCATTATCTGCACTACAACATAATGGGCATTTGGAAGCCATGTTAAACCCAAATTTTATTAAATTATCCTCAAATGGGAGTAAATTATTTCTAATCCTCCACATCAGAGTTGACATTTTTGGAGGAATGGGTTTCTGCCATACCTGTTTGAGAATGCAGATTTCATTTGCCCTTCTTCTCAGGGTCTGATATGCTAATTAAACTGTGAAGTCTCCATTCTTGGATGGTTTCCAGATAAGTTTATCCTTATGGGAGTATATGATCTCTGAGTCCTGCAAAGAAGAGACAATGTTAGTTGGAAAATAATTGTCAATTTGTGTCAAGTACTGATTCTTTCCTCCTATGAACTCTGCTAGTGTGATGTCTGGAAATGACAATTCTCACTCCTCTGGCCATATGTAGAATAGTGCACCAGTACCAAGCCAATTAGCACTCCAGAAAGAGCAAGCCCCCACTCCATAGCACACCATTGAGTTTGAGTTTGAGTGCTCAGTCACATCACATATTCTCTTCCATGTGTGTGATATTCTATAAGTAGCTGGCAAGGACCATATGTACTTTGTCCATAGAGTCTCATGTTTTTGCAATTTCCACCACATCTTGCAAGAGAAAGCTCTAATAAAGGCTGTTAGATCCCTACAGCCAATCCCATTTTCATTCTCTGGGAGAGCCACTTTTTGCCATTTTCTCCAGATCCTTCTTTGACCATAGCTTGATTCTCCCCAGTAAAATTTGATTGCCAATCTTTCCATGCTCTTTATGACTATCTTAGGTGGATGTAAAACAGAGAAGTAGTGCACTGGTATAGCAAGCAACACATGATTAATTAAGATCATTTTTCCTGCACCAGTCAACCATACATTTTTCCAGTTCTGAGTAGCTATTTCCATCTTTTCAAGTAAAGGCTGATAGCATTTTACCTTGTTTCTACCACTAAAAATAGGGATCCCAAGGTATTGAAAAGGCATCTTTCCTCTAACCATTCCCAGAGTTCTCTTGATACTTCTCAGTTTATGTTTGGTAGTATCTGGATGACAGTAAAATTCAGATTTTGTAAAATTGACTTTTTGCCCAGATGAGCTCTCATAGGCCTCCAAGAATGCTTTAATTATTCTCATATTCCTAACTTTGGAATTAACAAAAAGAGCTGTATCATCAGCATACATCAAGTGAGTTATTTGATCAACTCCCCGTGGCATGCTGAAACCTTCAATATACTGACTACTGGCTAGCTTTTTCAAGGCTCTTGAGAATGCTTCAGTTACCAGTATATATAAAAATGGAGAACAGGGTCCCCTTGCTTTATACCTCTATTAGATGGAAAAAATTCAGAAGCCACCCCATTGATCAGTACTGAGAATTTTGCAGCTGATATGTTCTGCATCAAGATCCTAACAAATGATCCATGGAATCCAAAGTGAAGTAAAATTGTGTTTAGAAAGCTCCAGGATACCCTGTCAAATGCTTTCTGCATATCCAATTTAACAATCAAGTTTTGGCTATTTCCATTCTTACACAACAGTCTTATCATTTCTTGCATTTGTAATATGTTATCTGTTATATCCCTTCCTTTGAGGAATGCAGACTGTTCCTGTGAGATCAGTTTAGTCATCAGGGGCTTTAATCTTTCAGCAATAATTTTTGAGTACACCTTGTTTGAGAAGTTAGATAGGCTGATAGGTCTGTACTCGGAAAATGATACTGGGTTTGGCTTTTTTGGTATAAGGGTCAGCCGTGTGCTGGATATGGCATTGGGTATCAGTGCACCCCTCATGAATTCCTGTACTGATTCATGGAGGTCCTCTTTGATTGTATCCCATGCTCCCCTATAGAAAGCTCCAGAAAATCCATCAGAGCCAGGTGCACTGTCCTTACCAAGGTCAAATACAGTCTTCTGAAGCTCTTCCATTGAAACTTCCCTTAGAAGTGTTATATTTTCCTCCTCAGTTACCAGTCTTGGAATTTGAGAGGTAAAATCCTTCAGGAATGTTCCACTATGTTATGTAGCTTCCTCATTTAATAGCTTTTGATAGTATTGTATCCCTTCCTTCTTTATAGCAACTGGATCTGATATCCATTGATTGTTGTTGTCCTTTATTTTACAGATCCTTACTTTCTCATGTTTCTCTTTCACAGAGTTGTGAAAGTAACTGGTACTTACATCCCCCTCTTGTAACCACTTGATGCTAGACTTTTGTTTCCAGTATGTAACCTCCTCCTTTATTGCCCTATTTAGTAAAGTCTGAGCCCTATTCAATCTTTCCAGATCATCATCAGATCCACTAATCTGGTGAATTTCTTCCAATCTAGCCACCTCTTTTTCTGCTTCAGCTAGGTTCCTGTGTACATTTCCAAATTGTTCCCTATTCCACTCTTTCAGTGCTGTCTTCAGCTTCTTTAGTTTATAAACCATATTTTTCATTCCCTGAAATTCTGATGGCTGACACCAATTCCTATCAACTAATGGTTTATAAACTTCTCTGTTCATCCACATCTGCTGAAATCTGAAAGGTCTAGGTGTTTGTTCATTGGCATCTTGGATGGTTAATAAGAGAGGGTTGTGGTCTGATGAGGTTCTATTTAAGACTTGTATGGAGCTATATGGAAATAGGGATTTCCAGGCTAGGTTACTAAGTCCTCTATCAAGTTTTTGAACCAACAGATCTCCACATGCCCTTCTATTTGTCCATGTGTATCTATTGCCTACAGTATTAATCTCATGGAGTTCCAAAGCATCCATAAGATTACTAAATTCCCTAATACTTTCCACCGGGTGTCTAGTTCTACCCTTTCTCTCAGTAGATGAAGCTACTGTATTAAAATCACCCACATAGATTGTGGGGCTCAGTGGCAAGTTTTGTAAGTCAGACCAAAGATGTTTCCTAAGTCTCCTGAGCACTTTGGCATAAATGAAAACAAAATTCCAAGTAATAGATGTAGATGTGTCAGTATTAGAAGAAAGCACATATTGATCAGGTTGAGACAAAACATGCAATGTAAAATATTTTTCCACAAAATCCAAATTTTGGCATGCTCAGCTAGATATGCATTATTGAAATTAAGAACATGTTGAACAGTAGTTATCATATTGTCATCATGCATTGGTTCTATGACACATAGAATTGATATGTTATGTATAACAACTAAGGTTTGAAGTCTATCAATTGATGTACCTAAACCTCTCAAGTTCCATACAAGCATATTTCCTATTATTTTGTAACTGATCATTAAACAGAATATTTGACTTTTTGTTTTGGCCTTAATAACCTACTAACACTATCAGAAGTGACAGTCTTCTTGTTTTTCTTTTTTGGATCATGATTAACTATGTCCTTAGCTAAAATGTTGTCTGAAATATGCATATCAACATCTAGGACTATGCTAACATGCATGTCAGGTTCAGATTGCAGATGATTATTGTCATGTATTTCAGACTCAGTTTGAGTTAGCACATTAGGTTCAGAAATATTCTCAGCCTGATATTCTAGCTCATCATGGTCATCAATATCAGTGACAATTTCAGTCAACTTGATCTGAGGATTTTTTGTAATACCAGGGGTGATCTTACCTGTCTTACCCGAGTCCTTGCCCTTCTTGGTTCCAAGAGAATTTCCTGATTGTACAAATTCTGCCAACTCTGGCTCTTCCTCCTCTTCATCTGAGCTCAAGTCTTCTGCAACCTGTAAAACAGAGAAGGCATTGGAGGTCTCCAATGGTGAGTGGTAAGGTATCATATCAAGTTTGGAATTTCCTTTCATATTTTTCATTCTTTGCTTAAAATTGTTGACATTAATGTCATCAAGGGAGTAAAAGGATATTGTTGCTGATTTCATTTGTCTCTCTGAATTTCAAGATAAGAGAACCAGTGTAGGGCTTTGCTTCTGAGTTGAGCCGTAGCTGTCATTGTTGAAGACCACCATTTCTCTGTCCTTTGAGTGCTCAGCAATTTGCTTTTTGGACCCCAAATCCTTCTCAGCCACACTCAAGCCAGATGGTCCAGCCTCAGATGCAGGGACAGGGGCATTAACCGCTTTTCTTTTCCAAGTCCTTTTAAGCTCAGGGTGCAAATGTATGCAGTGACCCTCATCATGACCTATCTTCTTGCAGCCTTTACAATAACTAGGTAAGTGGTGATATTCTATAGCACATTCCTTATAGTTATCAGTTCTCCCTATAGGAATTGATGTGATCCTTTCCTCTTTCAGATCCAGTTCTACACACATTTTAATCACAGAGGGCCTGGTGACACCACTAGTGGCAGAATCCATTTTAATGAATTTACCGATCTGTGATGCCACATCTTGAATCAAGGATTGATTATAATAGTAAATAGGCACATCTTTAACTGAAACCCGTACTGGCACTATGGATGACTCCAGTTCTGGGTTGAATTCTTGGGTCCATTTGAGAACCTTCATTGTAGCTCCAGCGATGGTCCAGTAAGGCTGCAACCAAAACCTCTGATAGTCTTCCGGATCCTTGAATCTGATGAGAATATGTCGGTAGTCTAGCAGTCCGACTTGGTACTGGGATTTGAAATCTATCTTCTTGAATGCTGCGTGTATGAGCTCCATTGGTGGTTTCCCCCGACTGAATTTTCCGACCAAAGACTTCACGTAGTGTGCAGCTAGTATGTTGACTAATTCAGGGTCGTAGAGGCATGCCGGCCTGCCGTTGAGTCGAGTGATGGCCGGTTTGATTTCCGGGTTGGATGGTAGTTCAGTGAATATGGATGGAGTTTTGGTGGATAATGCTTGAAGAAAGGTTTTTCCGGCGGGTTCGCCGCCGTGGTTTGGCGGCATCGCCGCCATGGATGATCCGTTTATGGCCGTTTTCAGCGTGGAATATAGACGTTAATGATGTCTAGCTGGAAAAAGGGCATAGTTTGGGGGCACGTGAACTCTAAATTCTCGAGAGAAGGAGGAGAAAACAATGTAGAGAGAGAGTAGGTGACCGTGAAATTTCGAAATGCACAGACATTTGACTCCCTGTTGATAACCAACCAACCTAGCAAAACACAAAAACTAGTGCAACAACTTGAATCTACTTGCATTTGAAAACAAGATTCATAAAAATTTCATGGCACAAGCTCGTATGATATATGAAGCACAATGAGATGTACATATAGACGACATTACTTAGCTCTATGAAATTTTTTCATGGGTAACCCACACATAGTGTTGAACAAAATAACAAAAATTAAATCTCACCCACACAATACTCCAAAGCTTAATATGTGAGATGGCGAGGGTGTGGATTTGGGATGGAAGATTGGTGTAGGAGATCTAGATATGAGATAAGTTTGTATGGAATAAGGTAGGTTTGATGAGATATAGAAATGTGAGGGAAATAACCTTATCATTCCCGCATGTAGACACTTATATACTAGCTGGTAATTTTAAATTTCGTTTTGTTTTCGAAATCGAAAACAGCCTGCTTTTGACATTTTATGCTAACTTTTCGCCATCGTACATTTTTTTTCTCAATAATTTTTATTAAAGTAATTCATCATATCCCCTACCACATTTTCGATGTGTAAATAAATTGCTAGAAACACAAATTGAATAGTGGTTTTTTCTAATTCGAAATCCTTTTCTGGCATAGGTTGCACTTGAGAACAAGAAATCGAAAACACCTTATTTTAGATACACATAAATCTAACCATTTCGGGTGATAAAACGGGGATTGCACTGGTGGTAATTGAACCATATCCAAACATTTTTGACACCGAAAACTAAAGTCAATATTTTTTTAATAATTTTATATGATTTAATTATATATTTATTGAAGTCATATGAAGAAATTTTCTCCGACATTGGGTTCGAACTCGAAAAGGATATCGTAAAATACTCTATTCTACCTACGATTTCGAAAAGGTATTGTTGCTGATAAGTTATTATTTTCTTGTTCGGGTGGTAGGTTGGGGATCTCACTGGTTGAACATACACAAGATATTATAAGGTTACGATATCGTAAATTCAATTTGAATTCAACATAAGAAGTCGAAAGTAGGGGAGAATCTAATAATTTCTTTAATTTAAAATCCCTTGGAAGCTGGAACCTCACATCAGAGCCATCTGGGCAATACAAAGTGAGTTTACTAATCTATCTTTTAATCATGTCTATAGGGAAGCCAATTCTGTGGCTGATTCATTAGCAACTCTGGCAAGCAAGAATAGGAGCTCTCAAACTTTTACACATGAAACATTGCCTAGAAAAATTAAAGGACTTGTCCAACTTGACAGTAGACAAGTACCTTATGTTAGAGCTTAAATTTCATATTGATTGGTTGCAGTTACTGCTGATGTTTTTTGTTTTGTACTTTGCAGGCTGGATTGGATTCTTGGAGAGCAGCAACAAAGCAACTTCACAACAATGAATTGAAAGACAGAAAGAAGCTGGATACAACACAAGCCCATGATCAATATCTGATTCTCCAATCTTTTAGAATTTTTAGAAATCTTATCGAAACCTCGTGCTCGTCGGCAGAGTTGGGTTTTGCTTTGTGATCCCTAAATTGCTTGCGAGCATTGAGTCCTTTTGTCGGCAGAATTGGTTTTCGCATAGCGATACCTAACTTGCTTGCAAAAGTAGACATAGGTCAAGATAAGGTTTCCCTTGCATCTTTTATGACATCAAAATTGACATGTAACAATGTTTTTTACTCATTTTTCATTGTACAAACAATTATTGATACTTTTTTGGTTTGGTGAGCCTAATAAATTTCACCCCACTTAGGTGGTTTAAAAAAAATCTAATAATTTCTTTTCAGAGTGCGTGGTCGGGTATTGCTCTGTTGAAATGCAATGGAGGGTTAAAATTCTTCATTTAATCTTTTAGAATTCGAAAATGGCAAAAGTGTTGACTAATGCGAGTTCGGAAATTGAGTGACATTTAAGTAGTTAATGTTTACGAGTTCAAAAATAGAGTATAATATAAATAAAAAACGGGTCGACCCAACTTGTACTCTATTATGTTAAGCGAAAAATCCCCAAATCCCCATCGACATAAACCCTAACCCATCACAAAACTAGACCGATCTGCTAATGGCGCGCACCAACCAGATCGTAGGGAGGCGTGAAAGTGATCGAGAGGTAGAACCACAAGCACCGCCGCCGCCACCGCGTCGTCAGAAGCAACCAGTTGAGCACCATCCAGCTAGCCGGAAAAGCTCAAAGCTTGTGAACAATGAGGAGAGCGAGGAAGAAGTGGGTGTTGCCTTGTTGAAGAGGTAGAGAAAAATAAAACCGGTTGCAGGTAAGGGGAAGGGTAAGGAACCACTTGTTCAGTCTAAATCAGAGGACTCAAGTGATTCTGAGGATAGCAGTGAGAATGATGATGATGATGAGAGCATGGAAAGAGTTGAATATTCTGAGGAGAAGAGTGGCGGGGAGGATGATTGTGAGCAGTCTAAAGAACAAAGTGTAAGTGAGAAAGAGAGTGAGGAAGAAGTGCAGAAGACTGGAAAGTTAGCTAAGAGGGTGGCTGAAGAGCGGAAGAAGAAGGGAAATGCAGCAAAGAGGGTGGTTCCTGATGATGATGAGGTGATAGGGGCTACTGTGAACGCCACAAAGTTGAGGAAGAAAAAACATAGCAAGAAAGGCGATGAGGAGGAGGGTAGCTATTTCTTCAGCCCGGAGGCAGAGGAAAGGTACATCAAGCAGATCAGAAGGCCTTTAACTGGGACCAAGGTTTTGAAGCTTCGCACCAAGATCGGTAAATCTCTTGCCTATGTGCTCGATTATTTCAAACCTTCGCATTTGGATAAGTTAATTACTCTAGATGCTCCTGTGTACCCCGATGCTGTAAGGCAGTTCTTTATGCCAATTTAGGGCGTAACCCGAATGAGCGTGAATATAGTAAGGTAGCTGGGATTATAATACCAGTTACAAAGTATAGTATATATGCTGCTTTAGGAGTACCTTGGAAAAGCTATCCAGCGTTGGTAGGAGAGACTAGCAGTGTAGTTTATGATAACTACTACGATCACAAGTGGCCCGATCCTTCATACCAGCAACCCATAGATCATGTTGAGCTCGGTTTGGAGTTCTTCCACGCAGAACCACCTTAGGGTGATGGAGCTGGGAAAGCGGTGAAATACGACATTGAGCATCTGTCTAGTGAGCACTGCATCGTGTTTGAGTGGATATGTGGAAATGTGTTGCCGACAGGTGGTCATGCTTACGAGCCAACAATAGCGACGTGCATGCTTTTCTATTTCATCGTTCGAGGTTTGCTAGTCAATCCAAGCCATGTTGTTGCGGAGTACATGAAGAAGGCGGCAAAGCACAACACCAAGTAATTTCCCTATGGTTCTTTGATCACAAAGCTCATGAAGACTCAAGGCTTCATCCCAGTTGATGCACCGATCATGAATCGAGTTTACGACGATAAATGGATCTAGCGTTGCCACTTGGAGCTTGATATTGAAACAAATAACTACAAGAAAAAAGTTGTTGCTAGTGGCATGGCCGCGCGAGCTGCAAAGAGGAAGAGGGACGCCGAAGATGGTCCTGCTCCATCACTTTCAGAACGTGAGTATATTAATTTCAATTGTTGTGAATTTCTTGTCTTTAATATTGTTGGAACATCATACCTAATATTGAGATGTATCCAGGGTTGAAGCTCAAGAAAATGATGGAGAAGTAGATGAGGACGTGGGACTGCTTTGATGAGCAGCTAGATAAGCAAGAAGAGGAGCTTGACGAGGTTGTTAGGATGCAGGATAAAATCATCGAGGAATTCAAGCTTGACATAGTGCTGTCACCTGGTCCCGAGCCTAATTTTGGAACTCTCCCGGCGTCGAGTGATGATGAGGAAGCCCCGGCTGCCCAAGAGAACACCGAGAAATCGGCTGAAGAAGATGGTGGCATGACAATAAATGAAGATGAGGGGAGGGAGGCCGAGACTGTTGTAGGTGACGTGCACGAGATGGTTTCTGGTATTGGTTCTCAAGAGGTGACTCCTCCTAGTACTATTGTTGTTGAGACAGTTCCTAATGTGTCATGTACTAGGTAGGAAGTACAAAGTGGCGAAACCAGCCTGCATGGCAACATGTCCGACAAATCCTGAATATTTACATTTGTTTTCAGTTTGAATTGATTTTATTTGTGACATTTGAAATCGCACAATTGTTTTAGTATTAATATTTTTTGGTATTCTGTATTAAAGCTATGTGATTAAACATTCAAATGTTTGTGTAGTTGACATTTGCTTTAATTTGTTTTGAGATAAAATTTTAAGCTGGACTTTCGATTGAGAAAATATAATGAATCTGATAGGTTTCCGATTTCTGAAAACAAGTATCCTATATTTGCCTTCTAAACCTGTGATTTTTTTACTGTTTTCGAGTTCGTAAAGTATCCCTTCTCATTTTGATTATCCCAGTCACTCAAACCCACTCCATTTAAAACCCTTACCCCTAAACCCTGAACCCACACGATGCAAAACCCTAAACCAATGCTTACAATCTTTATAATTTTTGCAATTTATACATTTTTTTGCCATATTAGAATGATAATAGTAGGTACACGACCATATGTAAGGTAGTTTATTAGATACTTTCCTACAGATAGGACGACCACATAAATTAATTCTTTAATTAAACACATTTATACATGATATTTTGTAGTTTAACATTTTATTGTATATGTACTTCAGTTATGTGGACTATAAATTTGATTTAAAATTAACCTAGTCATGGCTAATACTATTTCTATTTGTTGAATTTCAATTGTAATTCACACTGAGATGCTTACCGGCCAAATAAACTAAGTCACTAACCATACCCGCATTAGTACTAGTTCCACATGTGTGCTAATAATGTTCCCTACAGAATGCAAACATATAATGTTCGGATGTATATCTGATATTCACTGCAAGCAGTCGTTTATATCGCTCTTGTTGAACCGTTTCTATTGTTTTTGTATTGTTATAATCAGGTAATCTATATGAATCATATAATATCTACACCACTGCACTTATATGTATTAAATAACGCGAATGTATGGAAAGCTTGATTCTTTTCATTTTTATTACGCCAACATAACCTCATTAAAAGGCAACTTGTAACAAAATTCATCTAAATTAATTTTATTTTCATTTTATGAAAAGTTCATTGACATAGTCTGGTTGGTATATGTTTTGAGTCCGAAACTATAGAGTAATGAGCATGTTTGCTAAATCGAAAAGTATTGGACCATTTTAACCCATGAACTATACCCTAAACCCATGCGAACTACAGTTTCGATTTCGAAAAATAGAATTGTTACTCTTCATATATTTTAGCGTAATGAAGAAAGTCTGGTTTTACGAAATCGAACAAAGTCGTTGTTGTCGTTATATGTTTTAGAGTTCGAAAAAGCATCAACAAAATTACTTGTAAGAATCTTTATGTCCATAAAAGCATGGTTTTTTCGATTTCGTAAACATCATAGAGTACTTCTACACCGTTTTCGAATTCGTAAACCCGATATATTGGACAATTTCGTGTCATTCCGAGATCGAAAATAATAAAGTATATATGACGAAAAATATCCCCAAAACAGAAATCCCAATTCACAAAAGTCCCAATTCATAAACCATAAGCCCCAATTCCCAAATCACAAAACCCTAAACCCCATATTCAAAGATCTTCGATGTCGGCAAGATGGCACCCAGCGACTCCACGGCGGCGAAGTCACGGCCGAAGAATCCTTTCAAATGGAAGCTCATGGTTCAGAGATGGGTATGATCCCAAACTTTTTTTTGATAAAGAATGTCATGATAGGTATGTTAGGTATTACCTAGAGGGAAAGATGTTGGATCCATATGTTGTTGATCCTAGTAAGGTAGATGAGCTAGGGTTTGGAGAGTTAGTTGGTTTGATGAACATCTAGCAGGTAGGAGAGCTGATGGTGTTGGATGCGCCAGCTTACTTGCATGAAAGCTGTCAGTTTTATGCGAATCTTACTGAGATTGATGGGTCTTTGTATAAAATGATGATTAATGGGAAATAATTCCAGGTTAGCTGGTGGATTCTGAATGAGTTGGTAGGCTGCGCTTATAAGACTGCTGAAGATATAGAGAATAGCAGCGGTGATGCTCCTTTGAATGTGTACAATGCAAATGGATGGTTGGGCCCGGGATTTACACTTCATGGTGGTGTGGATAGAGGAGCATGTGCGTCTGCCTATTTTGAAAGACATGCCGGTGATAAAGAGGCCGCACATGTGTACAACCTGAAATGCCTGACGCCGGCACATCGAGTTTTGTATGACTTCCTTCATAGGATTCTTGTTCGTTCTCCAAAGAATGTGAGCGAACCAACAAGAACCACTACTATCTTGTTCTACTATGTTGTTCTCGGGCGTAAAATAAACCCAGGCCATACAATCATGAAGCACATGGTGAATCAGATGGGAGTGACCAAACAGTACTGGAATATCCCTCACGGCGGTTTGATAACCAAGCTCCTGCTGAAAATGAAGCCAGATTTTAAGTTTCAGAGCACTCTCGTTCCCTGCAGGATGTACGGGCTACAGTACTTCCAGAATCAAGGATATGACTTGGTGGATGGTGCTTGGATCACGAAGGTCAACCCGGTCAAGAATAAGCGTGCAAAAGGTAACGCGGGTAAGAATGTGTTCCTGTTTTTAGTATTCCCGTGATTGAATAGGCTTGATGAGTTTAACACTAACTAGTTTATGTTTAATCTCTCATCGCAGTGATGACTGATGCAGAACTGTACTCAATGGCTGAGCGGATGTCTGGCAATGCTAAGGACAAGACTAGTCGTATAATGGGAACGAGGAAGAAGGTCTTTTAGGCAAATAAGAAGATGTCCGCCATGGAAAGGTCGTTGTTAAGTCGTGGATTTGATCTTGACTTCCCCTGAGGTCGCCGACTAGCTTCATTCAAGGAATGTGGGCAATTAGTGCTAGTATACAGTTTTGCATGCTTTTGTTTTTGGCCAATTGTAAACTAGTCATAATGTCGCTAGGGCTACATCGCTATCTTTTTAAACTCTTGCGATAATTGGCAAAAGTCTGCCGAAACTGTATTTTTGAATTAAGCTTGAATGTTAAGTCATATATATCCAAGAATGTCAATCTCTTCCATTTGGCAGTTTTTTTTGGCATTTGAACAACTGTTTACGACTTCGTAAACACATATATAAAGTTATATTTTCGACATCTTAACATCTTCCTCTTCATATGTTTTCAAATTTCATCGTTCGGGTGGCATAGAGGGTATTCTTCTGTTCAACTAACCGTTTTTTATACATTTCAAAAACTAGGTGACAATAAGTTTCGGTTTCGAAAATACATAGTGATGTATGCCGGAAACAAACACTTTGACGACGAACCAGGCTCTCGAACTGATATGCAAAACAAAGGCCCTGGGTGTCCCGGGGTTAGACACTCCGACGCTCAAGTCAGTATATTTGCTTAAGGCGTAAAGTATGTAGTATGAAGTTAGATGGAGAGGTCTACCAAACCTTTAGGGCATTTATATGGCTACAATCCGTAGATCACCAAAATATGTATTTATGGTATGAATACAACTCTTATGGTAATAGTAGTTGTATTACCATGTATAATAGAAGTATATTTCGGACATGGTTGTGTTACCATGTTTAGGATGGCTGTACTACCATCTTTGAGAGGATGTATATTCCTTGCAGAACATTCATAATATACGCATTCCTTATAAGGATTAGGATTGATGGACTCGTGGATCCATCCTCCGCGTACCTCGAGCCCATGACCCTTCTCGGGCCTTGGTCCGAGTATGAATGAGGCCCGAATACGAACCATGGACTTATCACATAGCTTTTCAGAATAATTAGTTTCTAAAACGGGTAAGATATAGGGGAACTTACTTTCTGGCTATGTAGTCAATTTAAAGGAGTTTCGAAATCTAAAACTCTCATCCGTTTATGTTTTTGAATTCGAAAATATTACTACAGAATTTCACACTCAAAAAAACACACACAAACATCCAACTACTATTAATACCAAATTTGAAAATACTTGTGCAACTCAAATTCAGACTCAAAGTTGACTTAACAAACTTTAACATCGTTATTTTAAAACTTTTTTCTTCCATTTAACCTTCACCTTTCTTCCTTTACGTGCATTTCCTTTAGCATTTATCCAAACACCCTTGTCGTGATCCAACCGGCTTTGATATCTCTTCAAGTTCTTTGTAGTCTTCTGCAGGCTAAATCCCTCACAAACATCTTCTAAAGGTATATCAGTTAAATCAGCATTTTCTACTTCTTCTTGTGCGTCACCGACATACATTTTCTTTCCCTTCAAAACTACCTCCAACCCGCGATTAGCTAGATCCGGGACATAAAACACCTGATTGCCTTGCGTTGCAAGTATGAATGAATCTCCTTTGAACGCAAGCCTTTTCCTGTTCACGAGGGTAATGCAAACTGAATCGTCTTTAACCACAACGTCAGGATGAACCCAATCACACTTAAAAACAACAACTTGTGTACCAACGTAATTTAACTCCCAGATTTCAGTAATGGTCTCATAGTGTCCGCTGTCCTTGTAACAGGTACTCCCTCCATCAGCATTCTGCAGGAACATTTCATTTGAAATAACTGAAATTCCGCTATTCTGAGAAATTCCCTTGTCATCTTGTGCCTTTGTTCCAAAAGTGTAGCCGTGAACATCGTATCCTGTAAAGGAAACAACTGTTGGATTCGGCCTACTTGCTAGCCACTTCACATTCTCTTCGTGTTCACCTGATTGTACATGCTTTTCCAACCATTCACTAAATGTCCTTACATGTTCCTCTACAACTAGCTCCTCTTTCTAATTACCATGTAGTTGCTGAATTTCATCCATGTGTTTGGCGATATAAGGGGTCACATCAGAGTGATTGCGTAAGAGATACAAATGAGCGGTACACAAATCAATAGCACTTGGATTTACCAGCTTGCCTCTATTCAAACCGTGACCATCGTTTCTATCATTATGCCTTCGCTGTGGAATACCAACCGTCTCTGCTTCACTCAAGTAAGCCATGCAGAATTCTATCGACTCCTCCGTAACATATCGTTGCACTATGCTAGCGTCTGGTTTGTACCTATTCTTCACAAAACATTTGAAAATCTTCATGTACCTTTCAAAAGGATACATCCACCTTAAAAATACAGGCCCACACAACTTAACCTCTCTTACCAAATTACACTTTAGTTAAAAAAGTTTCTTTCTCTCTCCTACTGTGGGCGATTACACTTTCTACTATGTGTTTCTCGATTCCCCGGAACGGTGACTCTGTTTAATCAGATCTGCCCATCTTAGGATGAAGAAGGGGAGTCGGGGTTCTCAGATGGCGAATAAGGGCACCAGGGAGATAGGAAGTACTAAGAGTAAGAAGACGTTGTTGAGAGTGATTCAAGAAGATCGGGAGGTTATGGATGGACAATCGGAGGTGGAAAGTGAGGATTTTGAAGCTGGGTTATCTGATTTTACACCAATTACTCCCGCTAACAGTAAAATTGGTGGTAAAATTGGAAGCAGTGAGATGGGTCGGGATGAAGTTTCAGCTGGGAAAGGAATAAAGGGCTTTGCAGTTAAGTCTGCCAAAGGGCTGAGTTGGGGTGAAGAGTCGGATATGCAGCTTAAAAAAGAAGGGGATGATAGTGACGGATGCTGGAAGCAGCTATTTGATGTGGAGGAAATGAAGTATTATCCTCCTGAAGAGATAGAAGGAGTCAAAGTTGCAGTTCTTCCGAAAGAAGAGATCGAGGCCAGCTTGAAAGATTGGGAGAATGTAGCAGTCTGCAAAATTCTAGGAGGAAGACCTCCTTTTCCTATGGTGGAGGTGTTTCTTCGTCGAATCTGGCACATCTATTCACTAAGAAAGGTATGGATGCTCAAACCTGGAATTTCTCTTGTCAAGTTTGGCTGTGGAGCTAATAGAGATGCTGTAGTAGATAATGGGGTGATTTTGTTTGACAATAAGCCTGTCATAGTGCAAAAATGGTCTAAAACTCTTGATCTTGAAATCCCTAAATCAGTCCCTGTGTGGATTAGGCTATATAATTTGAGTGTAATATACTGGACCAGTGGGCTACTTAGTAGAATCACAAGTTCTGTTGGTAGGCCAATTAAAATGGATGATGCAACAAAGAATATGAAGAAGATAGGCTTTGCTAGAGAGTTGGTGGAGGTGGAAATTGGGAGTGAGAAGCCACAGAAAGTGACTTATCTAAATGAAGATGTTATATTGACTCAGCTGAATATCCATTATGAGTGGCTACCAACATTGTGCTCTGAGTGTAAGATGTATGGCCATAAATTGGAGCATTGTAGGAGGAAACTGGGACAAAGACAAGCACAACCTGTTAAACAGGTATATATGCCAAAGAAGGTGCAGGGACAAGCAGTAGTAGTAGAAGAGAAGGCTTAGGAACATCAGCATGTCAGTGATGTGGTTGCTAGACCTTTAAGACCAGTGGAAGTGGTGGATGCATCAAGGAAGGTAATTCCAGCTAGTGAAGGGGTGGAATTTATAGTGGTAAGAAGTAAAACTAAAGGAGATGTAGGGAGTGGTGGCATTATAGGTGAAAAAAATTTGGCAGGTGATACAGGGGGAGAGCTAATTAGGAGGAGCAGCTATTATTCAGTACTAACTGAACCTCCTGATGGGCAGTAAACTTTTAGTATGGAATGTGAGAGGGTTGAATAGAAGTGTAAGGCAGAGACAGGTTACGGAATTCTGCATTGCACAGAAAGTTGGTTTTTTGGGAATGGTTGAGACAAAAATTAAAAATAAAAAAATATAACAAGTATGGAGACAGTTGAGACTGAAATGGGAACTTATTACTAATGCCTCAATGGTAGATGCAGCAAGAATCTGGGTGGCTTGGGGACCAGATTACTATGAAGTAAAGGTGTTAAGTATGAGGGAGCAATGGGTGGATGTGGAGTGTATTTTGAAGGAATTCAAGTGCAAATGCTACATTACTATTGTTTATGGAAGTAATCAAAGGGATGTAAGGGAGACATTATGGGAAAATATGAAATTTATAGATCACCAAGACTGTCCTTGGCTAGTATGTGGTGATTTCAATTCCCCACTTTATCTGGAGGACAGGGAAGGGGGGATTCCTGTGAGTGTGGAGAAAATTAGGGATTTTGGTGCTGTTACAACACAGTTGGGGCTGCAGGACATGAAAACCTATGGACCCATATATACCTGGAGTAATAGAAGGTTGGGAGAGGAGAGGATTAATAGTAAGATTGATAGGGTGATGATGAATGAAGAGTGGAAAAAGAGGTTCAGAAACTCTAAATGTTTTGTTAACTTGCATACTGCCTCAGACCATTTGCCATTGGTGATCATGATAGAGAAGAGTGATCCAGAGGGAAGGAAACCATTTAAATTCTATAACATATGGTGTAAGTCACCTCAGTTTCAGAATTTGGTGAAACAAGTATGAAGAAAAGGAAATATTGTAACTCTGACTGAGTTGTATGAGGAACTCAGAAGATTGCAATCTCTGTTGAGGCAACTAAATAAGAGGGAGTTTGATCATATCCAAGAAGCAGTGATTAGAGCCAAAGAAAGTTGGGAGGCTGCACAGATAGATCTGAATAGTGATTCCATGAATACTGTGAAGCAAAGAAGAGAGCAAGAGTTAAGATGACTTGGCTGAATGAGGGAGATAAACCAACAAAGATTTTCTATGCTGTAATGAAGGGGAGACAGTATCAGAATCATATTGTGGGGTTGAAGAAGGGAGACAGGTTAATTTCTGGGAGAGTTGAGTTAGAACAGCATCTGGTGGATCACTTTAGGAATCAGTTTGGGGTCAGAGGGTTTTCTGAGATACCAATAGATCTTGAAGTTACAAAGAGAGGAAGAGTCTCAACAGTGGAGCAGGAGCTAAGCTTGGTGAAGCCTTTTAGTGATGAGGAGATACAGCAGGCTTTGAAAGGTATTAAAGGAGATAAAAGTCCAGGTGCTGATGGTTTCCCAAGTCAATTCTTCAAAGCAAGTTGGGGGATAGTTGGAGAAGATTTTAAGAGAGCAGTCCAGAACATCTTTGAAGGAGGAGAGCTTCCTGAAGAGTTTAATATGGCAGTATTGACCCTAATCCCTAAAGTTCAGCACCCACAGACAGCTGGAGACTATAGACCTATCTCATGTTGTTCTGTGCTTTACAAAGTGGTTGCTAAAATGTTGTGTGTAAGATTGGGAAGTTTATTACCTGTTATCATTCAGACTAATCAGAGTGCATTCATTCAGGGAGGATGATTGCTCACAATATGCTATTGGGTAAGGAATTATTGCACAGGTATAAACATAAGCAAATGTCTCCAAGTTGTGTAGTCCAAGTGGATGTTCAGAGGGCTTTTGATAGTGTTAATTGGGATTTTTTGTTTGGCTGGCTCAAAGCATTGCACTTTCCAGATGCCTTTATTGGTTGGGTAACAAGGTGTCTAACAAACTCACTGTTTTGTCTCTCTCTGAATGGGAGTCATACCAAGAGTTTTGCAGGTAAAAGGGGTGTCAAGCAGGGTGATCCTCTATCACCACTTTTCTTTGTGGTGTGTATGGAATATTTCACTAGGATGATGCAATTGACTTTCAAGGATAAAAAAATTGGATTTCATCAGAGATGCAGAAGAGTTGGGATCCACAGTCTCTTGTTTGCTGATGATTTGCTGGTTTTTTGTAAAGCAGATGCAGAGTCTATGGGAGGGGTCAAGACAGTGCTACATGATTTTCAGAGAATCACAGGTCTGGCCATAAATGTGAAAAAATCAAAGGTGTTTTTCTCAGCTATGGATGCAGAAGAAACGACTTTCTTGGCTGATATTTTGCAAGTGACTCAGGGTTCATTGCCACTGAAATATCTTGGATTACCTATTTCTGGTGTTAGGTGGGATAAGGTATCTTGTGAAGCATTGCTGGGAAAGATTGCTGGTAGACTGACCATATGGAGTTCTAGGAGTTTGTCCTATGCTGGTAGGGTGCAGTTGGTGAATTCTGTGTTGCTCAGTATCACTAACTACTGGGCATCTGTATTCCAGATCCCTCAAGGAGTTCATGCTGAAATTAAAAAAATGTGTAGAGACTATATATGGGGGAAAGTGGAAGGCCAGAGAAAGTTTTACCATGTTGCCTGGGATGCAATGACTAGAGCAAACAAGTTTGGAGGGTGGGGGATGAGAGACTCAGCTGTTTGGAATATTGCAGTGATGAGTAAGCATATATGGGATATTGTGAGGAAAAATGATGTGTTTTGGATCAAGTGGCTCAATGAGTACTATTTAAAAAATCAATATTTTTTCAATTATACTACTACAGATGGTCAAAGTTGGAACTGGAAGAGGATTAACATAGTGAAGGAGAGGATGTTACTACACTTGCCCCAATGCATTGATAACAAGGGGAATTTTAAGGCCACCTTGGCTTATAATATCCTGAAAGGTACACACAGTCTTGATAATTGGGCTTCTGTGATTTGGGATTCTGGTTTAGTCCAAGCATTCTATCTTTTTATGGATGTTGGTTAAAGCAAAGTTGCCAACTACAGAAAGGTTACTTGCACTGGGAGTTATTACTAGCTCTAGTCCATGTGCCTTATGTGGTAAATGTGTGGAGACAATTCAGCATTTGTTCTGTCAGTGTGAATATACTCAATCTTTCTATGGTGCCCTGGATATGGTTGGTATGCAATCTTTGAGAGGTTTTAAGAAATTGCTTCAAAAGTGGAGAGGGAAAAGGTTTGCTACACAAAAAGCTCTATTAGTAGCAACTGTTTGTGCAATCTGGAGAGAAAGAAATCTGAGGTTATTTCAAAATAGAAGGATGGGAATACAAGAGATGGCAGGGAAGATTGAAAAAGAGCATCTGGGTAGACTTGAATGGAAAAGGGCTGCTAAAATTTGATAGATAGACTTGGTTGCTGTTCATAGTTTATTTCCTGTGTTAGCAAAGTGAAATAGTCAGGTAGCTAGAGTAAAGGCTGCTAAATTTTTTAACTTTTGTTTTGTTGATTTAAATGAAAAAAATGGTTCCTCAAAAAAAAACCTCTCTTACCAAATGAACAATCAGATGGACCATAATATCGAGAAAAAAGGGAGGAAAATACATCTCAAGCCTGCACAGTACGTCCACCATCATAGTTTGTAGTTTCTCCAGCTTTCTGCGGCTTATTGCCTTGCGACATATGCCTTTTTTAAAAAGACATAAGCGATTAATGCAGCTGCGCACATGCGAGGGCAAACTCCCACGGAGTGCAAGAACAATCAACTCCTGCATAAGATTATGACAATTGTGCGATTTCAAACCAGCAATTTTTTATTCTTCCACACTCACACATCTGCCTATCTTAGAAGCGTATGTCGTGAGAACTTTCACATCCTTCAAAAACTCACAAAACCTTTTCTTCTCAACTTCAGACATATTGTAGCGAGCTGGGGGTAAAAAAAAATTCCCTTCTATTTCTACAGGTACAATCGACTCCTTTAATCTCATTCTGCTCAAATCCTTTCTACTTTTCAAACCATCTTTTGATTTACTTGGAATATCGAGCAAGGTGCCAATAAGACTATCACAAACATTCTTTTCAATATGCATAACATCCAGGCAATGTCGCACCCCCAAATACTCCCAATATGGCAATTCAAAAAATATACTACACTTTTTCCACGGTCCACATACCTTGGCCTTTTTATTGTTCTTTCTAAAGTCATTCTCCATGTCTCTCACTTTTTCTAGAATCTCCGGTCCAAAGATGGGAATAGGTTCATCCCGTCCTTCTACTTTTCCATCAAACCATTTCTTAGCTTTACTCAACGCATTGTCCTTAGGCAAAAACCTCCCATGTCCAAGATACACTGTCTTCTACCCATGACTTAGGTGGCAATAACAAGTGTTTTCCTCACATAGCGGACAAGCCAAATGCCCTTTAACTGAGTAGCCATCAAGATTACCCAGCGCAGGATAGTCATTGATAGTGAATAAAAACACAGCGTTCAATTTAAACCATTCATTTTGATATCCGTCATATGTCCAATTCTCCCCGTACCACAACTTTTTCAAATCATCGATTAGTGGCGCCAAATATATATCAATATCATTTCCTGGTTGTTTAGGCCCTGAAATAATCAAGGACAACAGCACATACTTTCTTTTCATTGTTAACCAAGAAGGAAAATTGTATATCACCACCATGACTGGCCAAGAACTGTGCATGCTACTCATGTCCCCGTAAGGGTTCATTCCGTCGGTCGACAAGCCTAGCCTCAAATTCCGATCTTCCTTACTAAACGGAGGATATAACTCATCTATTTTCTTCCACTGATCACCATCAGAAGTATGTCTTATCACATCATCCTTGGGACGATTTCTTCTACGATACCACGTCAAATTTTTTGCATCACGTCTATTTAAAAAACAAACGTTCCAACTGAGGAATGATAGGTAAATACCAAACAACTTTAGCAGGTGTTGGTTTCTTCCCTCTATTCGACACCTCTGCGCCCACGTCTAACCTCTCCTTCTTTGTTGTGTACCGCGGCTCATTACAAACTGCACACCTATCCAGTTTTTCATTCTCCTCCCCTCTATACGACATGCAAACACTAGGACATGCTTGAATTTTCTCAACTTCCATTCCCATTGGACACAACACCCATTTAGCTGGATAACTACGATTTGGCATCTTGTTGTCAGCAGGGAGTAGTTCTGTCATAAGTCCAAGCAATTCCGTCATTGCATTATCAGAAAGACCGTCTTTAGCTTTCAAATTCATAACTTGCAGAGTCACACTCAAGACTGTGTGACCCGAGCTCTTATACAACGGAGTTTTCTTATTCATGTACATGGCTTCTAAAGCTTCTGGTTTGCCAACAAAATGCCTAGCCACATCGTCTGTCAAATCATTCAACTTATCATCACATTCCATTTCACAACTTTGCCCTCCCTTCACTAGTGGAATATGGGACGGAACACGGCGGTTCCGTCCCAGTTGGACGGCGGTTTTGACCGCCGTCCATGGTGGCGCCGTGCAATTGGCGCCACCGTTACACGGCGGTTAAAACCGCCGAGTAACGTTTCCGAACTCGGAAACTTACCTGGATGTTTATTGTTTCCGAGTTCGGAAAATTAGCCGGATAGAACAAAGAAAAACGCCGGCCAATTTGGCCGGCGAAATCAAAACCATGTATGTTGACATCATAGAGGGTAGTTTCCTCGCACTCATCAATCTCCATGTCAGTAACTTGTTTGTTGGTCTTAGGAGGCATCACGCTTTCAAGAGCCTTGCACTTTTCTGGGTCCAGGGAGTCTGGGAATTCAACATTGAAGTGAATGTAGAGTTTGCCCCTCATGAATGGCCTGTGATAAATCACCATCCCTTCATCATTTATTGCCTTGAATGAATCTGCCAATAGAATAGAACATAAGTCCATAACTTTCATAAGGATTTCAATTGAACACAATCGATTGGGAGAGGTGAAATTAGCAAAGCATTCTTGACTTACCAGGCTTGATCACTTCTCCAGGCTGGGATTTGATGAGAAGATGCCTGCCATCCAAGTGAATCGGAACAAGTGAGTCAGAACAAACAGGAAGCCACAGAGACAGTTAGGGAAGAGTGGATAAGAAGGGATAAGAATGAGAGATGAGTGAAGGGATAAGAAGAATGAATGAAGATAAGGAGAATGAAGGGAGATAAGGATACTCGTGTTTGATTACAAGCATCCGGCTAAGTTTCCGAACTCGGAAAGTTAGGTCGGAACTCAATAAACGGCGGTTTCTTAAAAAGTGCCGCGGAACCGCCGTTTATTGAGTTCCGGCCAAGTTTCCGAGTTCGGAAACTTAGCCGGATGCAATAAACGGCGGTTTCCTTATATTCACGCGGAACCGCCGTCTAAAAGCGCCGTTTTCCGGCCGGTTTCCATTAGTGCTTCTCAACATTATTTTGTTCTTCCCTAATGCCACCATCGTGATTCTCACCATGCCATACCCAAAATTTATAGCTCTTATCAAAACCATGCATAATCAAGTGACCCCTAACACCAGCAACACCTAATTAGCATCATTCATGCAGTTTCTACAAGGACACCTAATTCCAGAACAATTTTCACTTCTCGTATGAATAGTTGCTACTTCAATGAAATGTTCAACCATCCTGCGGTATTCGGGACTGGTACGCGCATCCTCTTCAATTATACGAGCACGATCCATATATATATATGTGTGTGTGTGTGTGTGTGTGTGTGTGTGTGTGTGTCGAACAAGGCACAAGCAATACAACCTAAACAAAACCAAAAATCCAGTCAAGTACATGCAAAAAATGTGGTTGCACCATGGACGTCAACATGCAAATAAGCCCTAACCAACACGTATCTAGTAACACATTATACTACACATACACGTTCTTACAATTACAAAACAAGATCAAAGCAAGTGGACTCGCATACACCTATGCCATCAAAGATACATACATGTCGACAATTGGGATTTGAGAGGGAATCAAAGACAAAGATTTGTATACACATACCTTCACACATCAGCTCCCAAACTTTGGGGTTGAATCTAGGACCTCCAAATATTTTAACAAAAGTTACTAACAGTTCAAAATATTCAGCCCGTCAGATCATTTTAGTACATAACACACAGTTTTCGAATTCGAAAACCTCTGCAGTCAAAACTTTCTATCTGGTTTCAGTAAAGCATACACCACTCTTACTAACTTTCAAAATCGAAAACTGGACAGCCTACCCTTTCGAAATCGAAATGTGACTTTAGTTGTAGAATAACTCCTTTAATACTAATGCCTATAATTTCGATATCGCAAATATAACAAAATTAAATAAAACATCCACGTCATTACAATATGGTACCTTACTTTCGGTCTCGAAAATTTTGTTTTATACCTTTCGAATCCTTAAACATCACACATTTAACATGAAAGATGGTACTAGCAAGTGTCATTCTTTTTACTAATCTTAAACTTGACCTTATTAAGATTTCAAATTCTAAACTTAATAAGGGTACATTTTTTTCTAATCTTAAAAGTTCACCACACTTAAACACTTCAAATTGATCAACACTCTACTACAATCATCTTCATTTCGATGTCGAACATTGTGTCAAACGGCGTTTTCAACATTTATGCCGTCTGAAATTTCTAACAACTTACTCGAGTAAGTTTCGAATTCAAAAACTTAGGTGACCGGCGTTTTGTCCCCACCACCGTGCACCGGCGACATTTCCAGTAGTGAGTAACAGGCCAAAAAGCCCCCTGAAGATGGCAAGTTGACTGCTCCAATGATGGAGGATGACTAATTCTTGGGATTAAGTTTCATATCTATAATGAATTAACATGTGGTTTTATTTTATTTTATTTCTATTTAAACGAAAATAAAATGATAAATATAAATATTACATTACAAACATTACTGCTATTTACTTTATTCTTCATGATTCAAATGTTACATTTATATTCTTTCAAAAAAGTTACTTATAGCGATGAATAGTTCCATCTGGTCGATGCTTGAGCCGATAAACCCATTTGGAACCAACAATATTAACTCCAGAAGGACGAGGAACAAGATCCCAAGTACGTGACGCAGTGCATGCATATCTTCATCCATAGCAGCCACCCAACGAGGATCCTTAAGTGCAGAACGAAAACCCCGAGGTTCAGTTTCAGCCAAAAGGGCCGCAAGAAAACCAGTGACAACATAATCAGAGTAATCCTTGGCAGTGAGACTGCCTGTCTGAGAATGAGTTATACGATGGCGAGGCGGCGGCGGTGGCGGTGGCGATGGAGAATGGGCTGGAGTTGGTCTGGAGAAGGGTTGGGAGACGATGATGCTCCAGAAACAGGCAAACGTGGTGATCCAGAGACAGGTGATGGTGGAGACATCTCTATAGACTGATCTAGTGAAGGCTGATCAGGTGCAGTCAAAGCCAGAGCCTCATCATAATCTGAGTCAAGAAATGTAGATACATCCAACGACTCAGGAGCCGTGGAGGATTGGCGTTCCAATTATGGAAACGAAGTCTCATCGAAGTGAGCATGGTGTGTAAGATACACTCTCTTAGTGACCGGGTCCAAGCACCGAAATCCCTTGTACTGAGAGTTGTAACCAAGAAAAATGCAAGGTGTGCAGCGAGGAGCCAGTTTGTGCTGAGAGAACGGCCGAATATAAGGATACACCAAACAGCCAAACGGATGAAAATTTGAGTAGTCCGGATGGCGTCCATAAGACAGAAAGTACGGCGAGACATTATTAAGAACATGTGTAGGAAGCCTATTAATGGTGTATGTAACAGTGGCGAATGCTGCATCCCAATAAGAAGCTGGCATCTGAGAGTGATGAAGTATATACAATCCCATTTCTATCACATGATGGTGCTTCCGTTCGGCTCTACTATTCTGCTCAGGAGTATACGGGCAGGAAATCTGATGAAAGATGCCCCTAGCTGCGAAGTGAGAGTGCAACCGTGCATTTGTAAACTCAGTGCCACCATTGCTTTGAAACACCTTAATAGTGCGAGAGAACTGATTCTCCACAAAGTTCTGAAACTTCATGAATGTCTCAACAAAATCTTATTTTCGCTTCAGTGGATAATACCAAGTAAATCGCGAATATTCATCAATAAAAATGGCATGATAAGAATAGCCACTGCAGATAAGACTAGTGCAGGTCCCCACAAATCACAGTGAACTAAATCAAGTATAGACTTCGCTCGCTTCGGATTGTCCACAAAAGAAAGCCTTTTTCGCTAGGCTTTTTCACACGCTGAGCAAAGAGAAGACTTGGGCGACATAGAGATGACATTAACATGATTCATTTTATTCAATAAAGAGAGGACTGAATGAGAAGTATGACCAAGTCTAGCAAGCCAAATATCAAAGGAACCTGTATTTTTATTTGATCGAATGTAAGCGACAAAGGCAGCACCACTCCGTTCAAGCACATAAAGACCATGATAACATCGACCTCGGCCTAAAATTTCCTTGTTTGACCATTTTTGAATCACAAACAAAGACTCATCAAAAGAAACTACAACTTTTAACTCCTTTGTGAGCTTGCTAATCGAGAGCAAGTTTTTCGTAACATCGGGAACCAACAACACATCCGACAATATTAAATTACGAGAAAATTGATGACGACCAACATGTATAATGGAAACATCACGACCATTAGCAAGAGAGACAAAACGGTTACAAGTATATAGAGCAACACGATCAAGGCCAGAAGATGTTGAGGTCATGTGGTTGGTAGCACCAGAATCCATATACCAACTGGAAGGCTTGTCCATCAAATAAGCGGAAGACTGGAAAGTATCGGCAACATTCGCCGACATAGGCGGACTGGAGCAAGTCTGAGCAATATGGCCAAACTCATCACAAAATTGACAACTCGGGTTTCATATTTTCCAGCGAACGGAAAAAGGCGGCAGCAGCGGCGCGTGTAACACACGCGCCGGAAAAGTATGGGAGGCAGCCGGCGCGTGACAGTCACGCGCCAAGTGAGGTGGAACCTGCTGGGCAGGCATGTGTTTCACACGCGCCAAGTTTGGAAACTGAAGATATGCAGGCGCATGATACACACGCGCCAAGGGTGCCGGCTAGTGAGGCGTGGGCGCGTGGTACAGACGCGCCATGGGAGACAGCTGATGAAGGTTAGGCGCGTGATCCACATGCGCCTGGGGCTGATGGGGCGCGTGATTCACACTGAAAAATATGAAGGAACACCAATACGAAAGCACCACAATCAAAAATTCAAAGAAGCACCGAAATTGATTGGGATTTATCTGTCGAAATTGGATTTTTGACTGATTTACAGGTTATTGGATCGAATAGGTTGATACTATAAAAGAATGTAATTCACCGTAGTTAGTGTGTCTGTATTATTGTCAAATATATAGGATTACAAGAGTACAAATACGGTGTATCTAGACTAGTCTAGATATGGTACAGAAATATACGGTAACACTATTGCACTTGGATTGTAGGCCCAGGCCGCAAACCTCGGCCTATGATACCATATTAGAAACCTAGACCGTGATCAACACTTTGTCTGTAAACTGGGAGGTGGACATGCACATAGGCCCAACAGGTACAGCACATAAACCCGTGACGTTTGATAATAAAATCAATTGATAATATGGTATCAGAGCCCGAGGTTTGTGGCCTGGCCTTGCAATCCAAGTGCAATAGTGTTACCGTAAATCCCACATCGAAAAATTGAAAGTGGGTGGGTCTTGCACTTGAGGGAGGGTGTTAGAGTAAATCCCGCATCAGAAACGAAGTTGGTGATTGTTCAGTATATAAGTCTGGTGGGCTACTTCACATATTGTCAATTGATTTTATGATGAAACCTTACTGGGCTTATGTGCTAGACCTGTTGGGCCTATGTGGTTGTCCACCTCCCAGTTTACAAACACAGTGTGTATCACTATCTGGGTTTCTAATAGCGGGGGCTTAGGTAAGAAAGGGGAAGGTATTGTGGCTCCTATTAAGGCTGAGCTGAGACCTAAGAACGAGGGGCTAGGGTTTGCTACCAAGCCAGCTCAGAAGAAGAGGCAAGAAGAAACTCCAGTAGCTCGTGTTCGTCAGAAGCAGCCTGCTGATCAGGGTCCATTGAAGAAGAAACTTTGGTCCAAGAAAGCTCCACTCAAAAAAAAGAGGCTTATATTACAGCTGATGAGTTGTTGAAAAGGAAGCAATAGCGGAATCTTGAGCACGTGCAGAGAGTTGTTGACATGAGGGGTCCTCAAGTTCGTGTCATGACAAACTTGGAGAATCTGAACGCTGAGGCTGTAGAAAGAGAGAATGATGTGGCCATGCCTGAGCTTCAGTACAATGTGAAACTGATCATGGATATAGTTGATCTTGACATCAAGAAAATCGGCCAAGATTTGACTAATGAGAGGGAGACATTGGTGAGCTTAGAGCGCGAGAAAAATAAAGTTCAGAGTGATTTGTCCAAACAAGATATACAGCTGAAAAATATGCGAGAAATAGTTAGCGTGCTGAAGCGTGTAGAAGAGGAGAGCTCTCTGAGCATTCTTACTCTTAAATCTCTTGCGGGCTCATTTTTAGATTTGCTCACAAACTATGGGGATGACTATAAGCTTTGCAACCTGTCTTCTATTGCATGTGCATATGCTCTCCCATTGTTTGTTAAAGAGTGTCAGGGTTGGAACCCTCTTCAGAACCCGACACACGGACAAGATATAGTATATATGTGGAAGTCACTACTTCATGAAGACTCTGCATATACACAACTGATTATGGAAGTTGTATTTCCTGCTGTGAGAATTTATGGGACTAACACTTGGCAAGCAAGAGATCCAGAGCCAATGCTTAAGTTTCTTGATTCCTGGGAAAGGCTTTTGCCACCTGGTGTGATTCAGATGATTCTAGATAGTATTATCATGCCAAAATTATTAGCTGCTGTGAACTCCTGGGATCCTAAGGGGTAACAAGTTAGAGCCATGTTACCAAGCAATTTGTTGTACATTGGAAACTTTTCTCCATAAGTGGGATCCAAAGGATAAGTCTACAGAAAAAAGATCAGCATGTGAGCTTCTTGCACCTTGGAAGAACGTGTTTGATGCAGCCAACTGGGATAAACTTATGGTGCGCTATATAATTCCAAAGTTATCGACTTCCAAAGTTATAATTCCAAGAGATCCAAATAAATCTGGCAATGGAGACGCTTTTTTATCAGTTCGATTCGGTTAAGACTTGGTCTACAACTATTCCCATCCACCTCATGATTGTTATAATGGAGGTATTTTTCACCAAATGGTATAAGGTATTGTATAATTGGTTGAATTCAAAGCCAAATATTGAGGAGGTTAGTGAATGACTTGAAATGGAAAATTCATCTTCCTGGTGAACTTTTAGCTAATGAACACATTCATTCTAGACTTATCGGTGGGCTTACCATGATGAAATGCACTGCTGAAGGCAAGCCAGTTGTACTCCCTGCACTGGGAGATCATTTATATTACCAGAAGAAGGAAAAGGCAGCTGTTCAGGCTTGTGAACGACACGAAAGTGATGGGTTTGAGATGAGCTTCAAAGAAGCTATTGAAATGTACGCACGGGAGAAAGATTTGGCATTCAAAATAAAACATGGCAGAATGCAAGATGGTCATCAAATATATGGGTTCGGTAACATCAACATTACTATTGATAGCCCCAATGAGAAATTGTTAGATTGGTGAATGATGGATGGAAATCGGTCTGTATGGAGGAGTTGTTGGACTTGTAGAAACATTGGTAATCCTCGGATTTTGACCAACAAATTTTTGTTGCTTGATGCATGAAAATTGTGATTCTTCTATGATTTATAAAATCTGTTGCTAAGAATATTACATGTCACATGCAAAATGATTTTTTTTGCTTGTTTATTTGTAGAGTATAAAAGGAACATCAACGCAGAATGAGTTACTTAGTTAGCAGCAGCAGATAAAAGTTGAAGGTGGAAAAAGTAAGATTATATTGTTCTTCTCTTTAAATTTGGCATGTCAATATTTTTTCATCTGTCAAGACCTAACAGGCTAATCTTAATAACTACTAAAAGAAACTGTTCTTTCCACGTGTCACTTCCACAATTATTCCCAAAAATTTTTAAAAAAGCTTTTAATAAATTGTTTTGTGGATTCCTGCCTACACTTCATTGTTCCAGAATATTCTTCTAAAACTTAGAGCATCTCCAATGGTTGGTTTTCTGGACTTGCTTGCAATTTTTTTAAATAGTTGAGCTAGTTGTTTACCATTGTTTTTTGCCACGTCATTAGCCTTCTCAAGGAAGGGCTGCCTTCACAAGCAACTAGTTTGGCATTATTTTTGTGGGCCCTACATTACTAATTCAATAGTATTTGGTAGGTATTGAGTATATGTGGGACCATAATAGCCAATATTCAAGGTAGCTTACCACTAATTGAAACACTAGCTTGGCAAGCTACTTGCTTGAAAAAATGATGTGGCATGTCAAGTTACACCATCATCTTGCTTACCACTGAAGATGCTCTTAATATTTTAACAACCTCATTAAATTAATCCTGCTTAGGAAAAGAGAGATTTTTAAGAGCATCTTCAACGGTAAGCTACACTACATTGTAGCTTACATTAATTCAAACTAATTTGTTAGCAAGTTGTAAAATTCTCCAATGGTTAGCGATAGTATAGACTAGCTTGTATGACCCCGCATATTTCTAATACACAACCAAATACATTGAATTATTGATGTGGGGTCTACTAAATGAGACTCAAGCTAGTTGCTTGCCAAGGCTAGTTGCTTGACAAAGCTAGTGCTTGTGTAGGGTAAAACAATGGTAAGCTGTGCTTAATAATTTATAAAAATTGCCAAGCAAGTCCAAAATGCAACCATTGGAGATGCTCTAAGCATGTTTTACTATTGGACTCTTCAACTTCCCTGGAAACGAACCATCTCAAATTAATTTTACTGCTTCGACTCTCTCCTCTCCGTCCGTTTATTTCCCCAACGAACCAGCGTCTGGAGTCTTCCTTAATCCAGGCTTTCAGCCTTTCAATTTTCTCACCTTTCGATTAACAACCTATCACATTGTCCACGTCAATCAGCTCTTTTTCTGCAAACCCTGCTCAGCTTAACCCTCCTTTTTATAAGCTATCTCAAAGGTTCAACACTTCAGCAGTGTTGATTTCAAAAATCCGTTTTTAGGGAAGAATGATGAACCAGACGGTGCAGAAGAACACACTCTACGTCGGCGGGCTTGTGGAAGAAGTAAACGAATGGATCCTCGCCTTCATCCCCTTCGGCGACATCAAGGATGTCAAGACTCCCCTGGACCAGGCCACCCAGAAGCACCGCTCCTTCAGCTTCGTCACTTTCCTCGAGCGCGAGGATGCCTCCGCCGCCAAGGAAAACATGGACGGAGACGAGCTCTACGGCCCTGTTCTCACAGTTAATTACGCCCTCCCGGAGAAGATCAAGGATGGGCTGCTCAACCAGGTATGAATTTGATTCTGATAAGATCTCTCTTTTTTCCTGCAATTTTAAATTTAAGGTTTATGCTTTAGCGATTTGGGGTTTATTTAATATGGGAAAAGAAAACCCTCGGCTGAGCCTGATTGCCTTTGAATTCATGAGAACTCTGATATTTTCTTTCATCATGCATTTTCTCATGTACGTTATGGTTATTTCCCCCTCTTTAGATTCTGTTGATTGTTGCGTTATAGTTCAAACTTCAAACTCATTGATCTAGCAAATAAAATATGTAAGGAAATTAAACCATTGAAATATGTAAGGAAAATATGTAAGGACATTTGGGTATATTTGATATCAGGTGGTAGTTTGAAGTTCAACTTAGTTGCACTACTTCTGAACATATTCAAACTTAAAAATTGAGACGTTGTAGATTTGTCAGAATTACCTTTCTTCATAAATTGGTTTTCAATAGTATATGTATCATAGAGAATTCATTAATTTCATGCTGAATTCATTAATCTGAGCAGGGAAAACAAGTCACAGCCTAAGAATTCTCCCCTCACAGAACCTCACCACCTTAGTATCTGCAGCAGATAGCTAATTACCATTCAATATTATTCGTTTTAACATAAATTCTTGAGTAATGAAGCCATAAAGTTGCCTTTTTTTTGCAGTATAAAAGACAAATTCAACAAATTTTCAGCTAATTATTCATCAGTTAAGAGCCTAGCCTATATATTCAACAGAATGCAGCACCTGTCTGAAGAATCTAATAAAATATGCAGAAACTGAAATACACTCAAGCTAGAAAGAACTGATTGTTCAAAAACATACTATGCATAGCATTAAGAAATATTGGTGGAGGCGGAGAAAGGTGGTCGAAGCTCGGTAACGCAGTAGGGGTGGTTGTCGAGATCAACGTCATGAATGTCGAGGTAATCTCGAGATTGATATTCATCTTCTTTAAAATCTGTATAGCAATCTGGAATATGCAGATTCATCTCTTCTTAAATACTCTTCCTAAATTTTCTTCTTTTGATTTGTCTTTTTTGTTCTTTTCGACTTTGATTAAACCCTTCATAAGTTCAGGTTTCTACCAAGCCTTTTTTTATTAGATTGATGTTATTTCAATTGATCAGGTGATTATTATTTTCTTTTTCAGTTATTCCCAGATGAAACGGATTGAAATGAAATTCTCCTCCGAGCGTCACAGCGAGCCGTCTACTCACATCAACTATAACTAATACCCGTGAATGATGTATAAAAATATATGTATTTTAATTTGGTATCGGGATGCCTTTCTTAGTATCCAATGTTTTGCCATTTTACTGTGTTTTGAAAACCAGCGGCTTGAGCTACGTGTTGAGGGGAAATATTATTGGAAGATGGAAGTGTCGGTTTGCTGCTCTTGCTTAAGAACTGTTTGTTGATGAGGTAATATTAGAACTGTTTATTGTGCTAAGGTTAATTTTCTTAAACTTTTTTAATCAACAAATGTGAACTCTATACTTCAGTTCGGGGAACCATTTGAATGCCTGATACAAATCCGTCGAATAAGGGATTCTAATGCAAAATTACTCGCATACATCAATTTAGGGTTCCAAATATTTCTATAATGTGATTTTTTTTTTGGGTTCCACTCTTTGTAAAGCTTGACTATTTTCGTGTGTAGGCAGCAATATCTTGCTATCCAACTCCTTGCAAGTTTGTTGGAGAGGACTTGCAATGAATCACTTTGAACAAAGCTTGCGAGTTCCACAAAGATGAGTATGATCAAAGAAACGAAGTACAATTAGGACATATTCACGTTCATAAAATTCATTCTCAGGAATGGATACGAATAGAATGGGGATAGCAAGAAGGTTTACGAGGCTAAGATATCAAACATAGATGTATTGGCAAGAAACCTGATTTTGCAGAACTACAT
Source organism: Sherardia arvensis (assembly GCA_948330725.1). Lineage (NCBI taxonomy): Eukaryota > Viridiplantae > Streptophyta > Magnoliopsida > Gentianales > Rubiaceae > Sherardia > Sherardia arvensis. The sequence goes on from OX415244.1 coordinate 16,197,671, forward strand.
AGTCGATGGGAATGCTGAGGTATAACTGGAGTTTTGTTGAGCCATATGTTGAAAGAACATGGGGGCTCATTAATCATAGGATCATCATGTTGAGGAACCTACATTAGAGGCTAAGTTTGGAGAAGAATTCATTAGTTCTACATTCATATAACAAGAATTTTGGATTTATTCGTGTTACTTTTCCAGGCATAGCAAGAAGATTTTATCCCTCCAAATTTATCCCCATCAAAATGATGTTGTTACTATCCATTATTTAGTGTCGTCTTTTCTGAATATATAAGATTGTACAATTGTGTGTGCATGTAAGATGTTAGATAAGTTTATAACTATGATTTTCATATATATAGCTATATTTTGTTTATCGTGCAATTGCACGGATGTTAACTAGTTTTCTATAAAACAAAGCTGGCTAGCTTTTCTATAATTGTAGAGCGTTGTCTGATTCTCCGACGACCTCTAAAATGACCAATGTATATGCCACTAATGCTCTATACTATCTCTTGCTCTCTCTTCTGTTATTCACTCCCACTCTCCTAGTGTCTTGTAGAGAAAATCATTTTGCTCACAAAATCTATGAAAAAGGTGATCAATCTTCTCAGACGTTTCTCTGTTTCTAGCACAACTCTATCCCCGGAAAATGTTGCAGCTTATACATAATATGGATTATGAAGGACTCGAAAATTGCATAAACTCATTTGTATAACACCACATGGAAGTATATGTGCATTGTCAAGGGAAAAAAAGAAAGGGCATTTTTAGTGGCTGAAGAAAGGGCATTAGCAATTTAATTTGACTCAGAATCTGGTAAAGCCGTAAAGGCCAATCTATCCCCGGTGTGGGATTCCACTCCAAGTCTAACCTGGACGTGTACTTAACCTAAATATGTGTTATACTGTGTATTTATCGAGCGAAAAAAAGAGGGTGTTTTTACAAGACTTGGGAAAATCTGTAGGGTGTTTTACATCACAGGCTGAAGAAACAAAGCAGGCATTACTCTCAAGATTGGCAATTCTAGAGCACATGAACTTTCGATGAGCTTGCAATTTTGTGAAGCTTCCGAACTCTCTGACTTAGTTTCTGGTAAGTCGTGATCGTGAACATCTTGAATATGAAAAGTCCTTTTATCTAACTAGAATAGGCAAAGAAACAATACTCTTCACGTGGAACAAAGGAAAAGGCTTAGAAACAGTCTGTAAATATTTTGTAATACACTTTGTACTCGGATGATACAACTTCATTCCAAAAGAAGATGAAGGAAAAGAGTGACACGAAGTTTCTGTTTTGTTTTTTGGAAAGTAAATAGAATGACTTGAAATTTGCACAGGATGAACAGTACAAGCTATTATGCAGCACAAAAAAGATGAAATAACCATCAGGTAACAACATCTACAATTTTAACTGATATACGTATACATTTACAACTCTAACCCAAGTGTATTTTTCATTCCAAATGACTACAAATAAACACAATCCTCAATGAGTACAAAATCCTGTCCCAGAGGAATGGTTAGCTGAAGAATCAGCGTTGGACGACTACACTTGTTGTTTCCTGAGCAGGCTGTTGTTCCTTCACATTATGAGTTATGCATTTCAACACCCTGCAAACAGCCCAGCTCAATAGTTAGTCTCAGCATGCACTGGGTTATCAATTCCATCAAATATCTCCATGCCCACCATCATTATCATTCATGTGTAATTTCTACTGCCAAAACTACCAACAAGATGATTTAGATAAGGGTAGTCTGCATCGTATTGCACTCTGTTCTAGGATATTGAATATGTAAAGCAAAGATAGAAATCCTATATTCTTTCATTCTTAGTTTCTTTCTTTTGCATGCTTTTATTTTATTTTATTAAACCTCACTAAAATGAAGGGAATTTATTAAGTCCCCAAATCTTTTAGAAAGACCAACAAAGGCCTTAGAATAAAATTATATTGTTTGTGATTGTATGAGAAAAGGAAAAAAAGCACAGAGTCTCCATAAGTAGTAACTGACTTTTGGAGAATAACGACATGATCTTGAGACAATCACATTCTCTTCCATGCTCACCGAACATGTTATTGATCGATCCCCAAAGCAAAAATCTGCCAAATGAATGGTAGAAGAAGGAAACTATCATCATCAAAAGAAATTGAGAAGTGACTGTGTCAAGGACTTGAATTCCAGTTTGGAAGCTTCATCACTTAACCTGCTGGAGTATGCCATCCTAGATATGTGCGTCTCTTCCTCTGGTCTGGATCCCCATTGGACACCTTCCAATAGGTCTTCCATAGTTCTGAAAAGAGACGAGAAAAACAACAGCATGTGTCATAGCCAATTCTCAAGACTATGTAGACCTAACTTCTCTAAATTAATCAAACCAAGCAAATAATGTGGAGTGGCATTTAGAGGTAGGTCTGCAGTAGTTTGTGAAGTAGCACTCATTTTTTGCCGAATAATCTGCAATCTTATTTGCTTCCCTATATACATGTTGAATAGAATCACATACACACTGAGAATGAAGATCCTGGCACAAACTGTAAAGTGACCATTCAATATTGTGAGGATTTTTAATTCCTCTAATAGCATTCATATTGACAGATTCAATGATGAAGAACCAGACAGTTCCTGACATATTTGAATGCCAAATTGGATGGCCAAGAGTTCAACATGCAAAGATGAAAAGGTTGTGGCAGATTTTCATTTCATGCATATATTCTCACCCCTCCCATCTCTAAGGCATTGAACCTTGGCATGAGATATAAAAGGAAGGAGCAGAAGAGAAAGAGGGGTAAGCTCACAAATACTATTGAAAAGGATAGATCACAAACACTGTCAACCGACTGACTTTGGCATCGGAGCGGGAACGGCTATCGCCCTCCCCGTGCTGACCTAGCCATTCCCTTTCCTGTGCAGGTAGCCCGTTGACAGCTCCGTTCAAGGAGAAGCTCATATTTGTGGCCGTACGATCTCATCTGCCACGCAGCCGTAACTTTGACAGTGTGACAGCTCCTTGAAGAGAGCAGTACGATCTCATCCAAAACCGTTGATAATTTTCCTTGTCCTTGAGCCTGATCAGAATGTGTTTGTAATCCATCAAACTAATATGATATTTTTTTCGGTGAAGCACATTAGTTGAAAAGCCTTCTTGTGGATCTCCTCCATGTTGGGTTTTCCGTTGATGAACTTTCCGACCAATGCGTTTCTATAATGAGCGACGAACGTCTATACATCCTGTTTCGAGTAGATACAAGCAACTTTATCATTCATTTGATTGAGCAGCATACTATTTAATTAGAAAGGGCCAGCTACCTCTATCAAATGTTATTCTAAGGTCTAATTTGAGAATACAACTAGGGTCTCTTCATTTCCAATGAAGATGTCTCACCATTTCTCTCTAAGGTAAAGAACAATGTTTGAGATGTCTGTTCCCTTAAAGAAATGCAGTTTGGTGAGGAGAAACAGACTAAGCATTAGTGGTGTAAGCCTCTCCATTATAACTGTTGAGCATATTTTAAAATAAAATATGCTTCGGTTCTAAAATAAAATCCTTCTTTACGTCTTTTACCTTTTTTTTCTTGTGACAACTGTAGGTTATGCATTGAAGGTATATTCTCAATCATTGTCATTTCATCAGAAGATAAATGAGAATCAATACCTTTACCCTTGGATCATTTGACTCTTCAGTTGCTCCATTGTTAGTTCCTTCATCGCTTAGATCATTAGAAAGGCCATGCTATATCTCATTGGACCATCATTGTTGTCTATTACCGTATCCTGCTCTTTTTCAGCCTGCATTTGCTCAGTTTGTACATGAACATATCCTGAAACATTCTCAGTAGAAACATTTGATAAAATAGGACCAGTAGCGTTTCCAATGGTCCCCTTATCAGCAGCAAAAATATCAATGATCTCAATTACCTCAAAATAGGTTGGGCTATGTTGTTCATCCATAGTCTTAAAGATGGTTAACTCAGAATTTACATGATTGTTTATATTTTTGAATCAGTTTCCTGAATGAAACTATCCTTAATTTAATGTGATGAATTATGAGTAACCTATGTAGTAGCAATCTATTGAGCTCCTGTATTATGATTGGCATTGCTCTAACTTAGTTGACTCTCAAGATTGCTTATCCAAAGTAGTTTGATCCTTCCAAAACTGCTTGTAGCCTTAACATGAATCATAAAGACCTCTCTCTTTCAAGGTGATATGCTCAAAAGAAATAGGATTAGTGGTAACCATATCAGTTGAATCACTTGTTCTCTTGATTGGATCATGCAAATAAAGAGACACTGTTATCAGTTGTGTGATTCTCAATGAGAGTAGGTCTCTATGAGATAATATGTTTATGTTTTGGGTTCGCTCTTACAAGAAGCAGGATGTCCAATTTTAGAACACTTTGTGTAGTAAAAGTTAGGTTTTCAAATTCTAGTCTCTGCCAGTATCCCATGTTCCTAAAACTTAACCAAATTCTTTCAATGAGTGGCTTAGTTACATCCATTTCTACACAGACTTTTGCTACACGATGTCTGGTTTTATTCAAAGTTGTTTGGTCTACTTTAACAATCAAACCTATTAAATTTCCAATAGACAAAAGAGTATGATCATCAAAGAATTGTCTCTTTAAATCATAAAGAGTAGTCCATACTTGATAAGATATAGGCCATAAGAACATAGGCCCCAGTCCACGTCCTTCTACCTGTTCTCAGCCAATATATAGTACAACAACACGTGATCCCGCATGTGAGTAGATCATAAAGGACGATTTGCCATGTGAGGAGCACGTGCGGGTACACAGGGCAATCCAGTGGAGTAGCACACATCAGAGAGTACCTCCTGCAGGTATAAATACCTCAACCTACCTACAGTTCTAGGTAGACTCTCTCTCTAGCTGAGAACACCCACATATTCTCTCTCTAATAGCTCTCTGACTTGAGCGTCGGAGCGGGTACCGTCGAGAAGCCGCCCGCCTTAGCTCACCCTCCTACCTGTGCAGATGTTCGCTAGAGCAAGCCGATTGACTGGAAAAAGCGGATCGTATCAATACTGGAACAACTGGTCGTGATCAGCGTTTGGACAAAGTCTGGACTCCATTTTGTGATCCTGATTGAATAAGCCACAAAGTTCCAGATCTTTGTGCATCCATCACCTATAATAGTTTTCTGCAAGATCAAAGTGGATTAGTATCTTTTTATTATCAAGCAAATAAATTTCTAATTTACCCTTAAGCCCTGCCGTTTGAAAATCTCACCGGACTTTTTTTAAATGGGGGACGAGCCCTTGAAAACTGACCCACGAGGATGTGTTTCAAAGACTCATAAAGCCGATCACATTTCTATCGGAAAAGTGAAGGCCGGGGTCCCCCAGATGGTCAACTATGAGTTTTGGTTTGAAGGTTACTCCGATCGGCATAGAGTTGGTTTATACGATTAGCCACAGCCTGTGCATATGAGATCACATGTGGGGTTTGAGCAGAGGGGAAGCTCCACCATGGTGGTGGAGCCAAGAAATCAACGGGAGAGTTTCGGAGATCTGAAATCGCCGGAGAGTCATTCAGGGAGTAGTTTTGTGATGTTTAATTAGTATACGGCTCATTCTATTCTAAGTACATCCTCTCAGCTCATGTTTATCATTATGAAGTTGTTTACACCTCTAAAGGAGAATGTGAATAGCAACACCAAAAAAATTGATGCAGAGAAAACAGAAAAGTGGAGTAGTTCTACTCACGAACTATGGTGTTTGATTATTTACTACTTGAATGATTGGACTCACATGAAAGAACGACTACGGTAAATCATCACTTACGAGATATTCATTACTCTACGGTTTTTGTTGCTGTTAACTTACATTTTTCTGAACTTATGTTATGAATTATCGACACTGTAACCAAAACACATCTGTTCACTCTTCACTTGCAAAAAGATCTAATGTGTATTTTCGTGAAATGGAAATTCTTTTCGTCATTTAAAAAATAAAATTCTTTTCTTCAAACCAAACCATTCATTGACCAAATACCTACACAAAAATTTCAACCACAGTTTAAAACAAAATGGTTGCCTTTTTGACTTTTGCCTTGGATTCATTCTTTGACCTTTTGCCCAGGCTGGCCTCGTCCCGTGAGCAAGTGAAATATGAAAATCCAAAGTGAAAAACAGATTTTTTTTTATTATTATTATTTTCCATTTTCCTAAAGTTACCTTTTATCTTTTGCCTTGGCTTCATTCATTGACATTTGCCTGGAGTATTATTCTTATCATCAAACCAAACCATAAATTGAGCAAATAACCACATTTCAAAAGCACGTTCACTCTTTTGGCTTTTGCCTTGACTTCATTCAAAGACCTTTTGCCCAGAGGCTGGCTGTCCTCGCGAATAAAGTGAAAAAGATTTTTTCCATTTTCTAAGTTCACCTTTTGCCTCGGCTTCATTCATAATATGATGATTAGCCCAGGCCTGGCTGACCTCATGAACAAGGGAAAACAAAAATCCAAAGGCAAAGGCTGAATGAATAGCCAAATGAATAATGAGGTTAAAAAATAATTTTTGTTTAGTTGTGCACTGGCTTTACCACAGGCCTTTGGGCAAAGTCAGCCTCATAAATAAGCGTAAAACAGTCAAATTAAAAGGGATCAGCTAGTAATGGAATCAATAATATATAAAGAGTACTCTAGTAAATCATCCACAAAACATTACTTGTCCCAAATGAGCAAAACAGAAACTACACTTTGAGGAGTCTGATACACAAAAGACAAGTGGATCTCTAGCAGAAGAACATAGAGTTGCACACAGACTTGTGCAACTTCGGCAGCTGAGGCACAGCAGCCCCCCTGATAGATGTCACCCCTCCATGCCCAGATGAAGTCTCAGACGAAGACAGCTCGTCGAACTTGACGAACTGGGACATCTGAGCTGCAGCAAGGTGCGCATAGCATATTGGAGCAACTGCACAAACAAATTCAAACATTTTCTTAGTTCAATCTTATGGAAAAAGAAACAAGTGAAAACGCAAGTCATCTACACATCTCAAATATAAATGATAAGCAAGACTACCACATTACCGACGGATATGGCTGTGGTGCTTCTCTGGTACCTGTAACACAGAGGAAGACATTTCTTGTTATTGCCTGAAGGTTACAGTTTCTTGAGTAGTAATTATAAGTAACCATGGACACCTACACATATGACAGGTTGTGAACCAGCTCCTGCAGATCATCAGCTGTAAATCCAAGCTCATCATACAGGACGTGATAATGAGTAGGCCTGGTAGTACCCTGAACAGGAGATGAACATATTGCACTCAATTTCCATTTGCAAAATGCAATATATAAACATGGCGAAAAATACTTACAATCATTCCTGCATGTGCGCACATATAAAAGTCGTTGTTCCTTGGATGGCACACGCCATTGTCAATAACAGTCCCTGTTCAATACAACATGTTTAGAGTTAGGGCTAGGGTGAGGTTGTTCTACAGAAAGCTGCAAAATAAAACATACCAGCTGGGACGTTATCAGGGGAGTTATCTGCCAGGAAGAACTTGGTGTGATGATTCTTCTGGGCTACAATAAACATGAACTTTGGAGTCCAAGTTTCATCCAACAGTTTACAGGCCTGTCAATACAAAATAAATCAACTCAGTACATTTTCAAGGTGATGTCAAAGTATGTGAGCAGAGAGCAAATATACAACCTCCATGATCTGATCCAGTTCAGTGTTCAAAACTTGATTGAACTGAGACTCGCTCACTCCATCCCTGCCATAGAATTGTAGGAAAATGAATATTTTGTAAGAATAATATAGCCCCAATATCATTGCCCTTTCAAAAATTACGATTAGCATGTCTTAGAAACTATCCAGTATCCGGCACACAGTTACACATACTTGTTAGGGTTGAGGTTAATGTGAAATGATCAACACAGCTATGGCATCTACATCTTAAACAAGTTTCTATCTGAAAAGTTGCCAGTTTTTTCATAAAAGATAGAACAAGCAAAATAGCACAGAATGTGTACACGTCACTTTCTAGTCTAAAACAAGGCAAGTAGTAATGCAATCAGATTTAAATTTGAAAGAACAGATTAAATGATTGATTATGTTGCACCTATTTAATCTCTAGTAGTTTCTGAGAACCCCTGTGCAATTTATAAAAAGTCCAAACAAGGGCTATAGCAGAAATAACTTCCCTATAGGAATTAGGATATACAATGTAAACCTAACAGTTATTTAGATTCTGAAGATGTTTCATATGCAGGATAAGAATAAAGTTGATTGTCAAAAAATAGTTCTGCATTCAAGGTCGTCATGTACAATTGATATTTTCCCTTGTCTAACAAAGAAAGAAAAATTACCTAAAGATGATGATCTGTGAAGGTTTCCTATGACCAGAGCTAGAATAGAAATCAAGCAGCAGTTCTCTGGAAAAAGTTGTAAAAATTTTGTGAGTTACAAAACTAGTGCACAGATATTCCTTACAACAGAAACTAGATACCTGAATATCCCTTCATCTTCAGTTCCCGCTCCCTTTTTGCACAGAGAATCTATCAGTTCAACCTTGGGTGATTGAGTGCGCACCACTGCTCGATAGCGAGAAATCTGAGGCCATTGTCTGGAGCTCACCACCTATTCATTCCAATGGGTAGAGAGTAATAATCAAAGACAGAACAAAGCATTGGAAGTATCAAAACTGGTTACAGATTCTAAAATATATTACCGCGGCAATTGAAGGAACATCAGAACGACCAGGAGATCCATGTGAAACATCCATTCCAACTATGAGCGTTGGAACTTTTGAAACAATCGGAATGGAAGGCACATGCTCAACGGTCAATAGAGAATTTATTCCACCCATCTACAAAATGCACAGCAGAATGATAAGCTGATGACAGAAAACTTCATAATTTGACAGCCGTAAAAATGACTTCATACCTTTGAATTGATTTTCAGCAAGACATTGGTAATGTATTGGTCGTTGATGCGCGTAGGAGCTATGCATTGTGTAACTATTCCTACATCTGAAAGATTTTTTTTCTTCCATGGACCTTCAAAACAAATGGGAACCATTCTTTTAGTATTAATACAAATGAAATTTATATTTTAAGGATAAAAAGAGTTGAATCTAGCAAAGAAGAATATAGAACATGAACAATAGTTAGTTTTTAAAGTAACCCAAAGCCAACATAGATATCAAAATTCTTGAAGAAAAAGAACAAAGATCATACCATATATATCAGAGTTTTTTCGCTCAGGGAGAATGCAAAGAAGAAGCTGAGGCGGTCCTGGTAGCCTTCTCATTATCTCCTCGAACATTTTTTCAACTCTAACTGGAGCAGGGGAACGCCTAAATTGTGGGCTCTCATCAAACGTATCAAATGGATCATTCACAGACTGCAAAACAACACATAGCAACATTTACACTCAGTAGCCCTACTTAACCATAAGCTCTAATAAAGTTGAACAAACAGACTTACAATTCCTTTCATCCTTCCACACTGTATAAGCTCCCTGCGCAGCTGATCGACATTACAGCGAGCAGAAAAGTTGACAATAGCCCATCGCTCAAGTGCCACAGGCTCAATCAATTTCTAGCCAAATGAAAAAAACTTGGGAAGTTAGACACTGTGAAGGACTAAGTATTCATTTAAAGGCTTTGAAAAGTACCTTCCGGTTGAAGTTCCACTTTCCATTACGAGGAAACAAGTCTTCTCCATTGCCCACTTTCAACTGCATTACACAGCACAAAATTAGTAGTGATTGAAGTAAGCGAAAATAACTCAAGTCACAACGAAAAGAGTAGTTTTATTACCTTGGGAGGCTGCAGCAACCGTCCTTCAACAGGAGTGAATTGGTTGCTTATGGAAATCCCAGCAGAGGCCAAGAGACGATCAGCATTATAATTGCTGACACTCAGAGCCTGTAAAAAAAAAGAAATTAGAAAGATTTAATCCCTTGTCAATTTGGTAAGAATTTAAGTATATCAATGGTTATAGAGGTGAGTGTGAAATGGCTTACATTAGTCAGGGTCTTCATCCTCTCAAGAGGCTTCTGGCGAGATTTCTCCACAAGTGAAGCTCTCTGCAGATTGGTTAGAGACTTTGTATATCGTTGAAGAGACACCAAGTCACAGAGCTCAATTGGAAAATATGTAGGGCGCTTTGGTTTTCCAACATTGAGACATGGAAAATCTCCAGAGTACTGCAATGGAATCTTTCTGTGATTGACAAAGTACTCATACACGGTGAGCTCAACAGGTTTGGCTTCTGGATCGTCACTTCTCTGTTTTAGAGAAAACGTCTGGTCCATGCAGATGAAGTCACTTAATCCAACAATCTTGTGCTCTTGGCTGGAAGGTCTGGTAGTAATCCTCAGATTCTTGAGGGTCTTCTTGGCCTGTTGATAATGACAAATAGTTACCTAATAGCTACATTTACTGCTGATAAACTAATCGTGTTAGAGGATGGTATAAATATAATCTCACCTTCACCCAGTCGATCTGATATGGATCCTTGACACTCTGGTTTGCAATCAGAAAATCAATGACCGGTCCTGGTTGAACGATCATGGTAGTTGATACGTCTGCAAAAATGAAATGATTAGAGACAGCAATTAACGCATCAGAACTGAAGTGATCAATGGATGAACACAAACACACAAGCTTACCAATGTTTAAAGATAGGCCACCTTGCGTGGCTCTAAAACTCGAGTGAAAACCTCTACAGCCAACCACACCGCCTCCCAAGGGAGTGAAGTTGGTCGGCTGATTGTGGAAGAATGACTGGCGAACCAGTAGGCAGCCCCTGATTAAAATGTTCAATTAGTGACAGTACAATAACAATAATCAAGGACTAGTTGCATACAAATTATTGGAGACATGAATGGAGATGATTACTGTTTGGCAGCATGCTGTCGCAGGATTACGTCCAGAACCCGAACAGCTTCCTGAAAGTTCTCCGTCTCTTTTCCAGTCAGCGCAGCAGCAATGGCATTCAGGGGTATCTTGGTAGCATAGCTTATGGCGACCTTGTAGGTGGAGGATCTACCCTGGCGCCTAGACCTCTTCTTATCGCCTTCGCCCCCACCTTGAGGGCTGCTGCCTCCAGCAGTAGTAATCCTGCAACACACTCAGGTGGTTACATAACTAGTTGAATTGAAAATTGCAGAATCTGAATGAATGAACAAAGTGATCACGGACCTGCTAAACGAATCATCTCCCAAGACAACATCAAACTCCAATTTATTTTGTGGCAGTGCGCCAATCGTGAAGAGGCTCTTCTCACCATCATAAGCGAAATCTTTTCCAGCTAACTCAGAAGCATAGGTCTCCTGTACCTTGTCTAAGACCTTCCTTCCAATCCCTTTAGCTTCCACGGGATTTCCATCTTCATATGTTAAGGCAACCTGTATATCCATACCACCAAAATCAATCACACTTTAACATTCCACAACTGTATTTAATCTTACTGCATAGACAATCAATCAATAAGGTAGCTGCCTACATAATCAATCAATAAGGAGTCAGTAATCAAATACTCACGCTGTACTGATAGAAATGACCATCCAGGAGCGGGTTGGAGAACTTGACGCTGAAATGATTGGTAAACAGCTTAAGCTTAGCACCTCTCGTACCAACGCTTCGTCTAGCCATTGGCAGGCGCTTTAACTCCATGGGTGATGCAGCTACCTTGGTTGGAACGACGCCCTTGGGCACCGGCGGCGGCGGCGGAGGAGCCGCCACATCTCCGCCGTCCTCAGGCTTGGGATCCATATTAATCTAGCATCCATACCATAAATCAATTAATTAATTACAGAACAAACACGTTGGGATCTAGATCTCTTAAATTAATACACTACAGCGCTTAATCAAATCTTCATGCCGAAACGTCACATCACAAATAATAATAAAAAATAACATGGAAAGGTACAGAAGCTAAAAACAGGTTGGGCAAAAGGCAGCCAATTATAGGCCAGCAAAAGAGGACCCAGGCTTCAACATTACAACATATAGCTTAAAACGGCAAAAACAGCACATGGAGTCATCATCTTAAACCCAAAAGCAAGCAAAATCAGTATGTACCACTCAGTTTTCAAACTAAAAACAAAACACCTAGCGAGTCCCGGAAAACTAACCTTTCAAGCACCTACTGCAACGCGAGAACCTCTACTGGCACCTGTTACACAAATGAAGCAAAATAACAAGTCAGTGGAACCTAAAAACACGCATATGGACTCTACACCGCACAAAACCTACAGATCTAGATGCTGCAGACTCCAAAAACCACACCAAACACCGTCTGAAACGAATTTAAATCTAAATCCACAAAAAACACAGTATAAAAGGACGTTTAAACAGTGACGGCGGCGCCGGAGTCAAAGACGTTTGAGAGAACAAGCATTTCATCGGCGCCAGCCGGATTCACAGCCAGACAGTCTAAAACGATTTTTAAAACGACCATTTGAACTGCGCCGGAGTAAAAGACGTTTGGCCGTAAAAACAATTTAAAAACGTTTGAGAGGACAAGCATTTCATCGGCGGCCGGCCGGATTCACAGCTAGACACAGTCTAAAACGATTTTTAAAACGACGATTTGAACTGCGCCGGAGTAAAAGACGTTTGGCCTGAAAAACTATTTTAACGGCGGCTGGGTAGAGTCAGAGCGAGACGAAAATAAAGGATTGAGAGAAAATGATTTTAGAGGGAGAAAGACCTGGGTGAGAGGAGAGAAGGGAGGAGGCGCTGTGTGTGTTACTTGGTGGATGCTTCACTAGACACTGTATATATAGGCGCAGGAGCCTTGCAAATAGGATTTGTCTTTTGGTACACCTCAGTGTGTGGGCCCCGCCAAATCTCGCTCCTCGATGCAGTCTCTCTTTCCCATTTCATTTATTTATTTAAAAAATTAAAACTAAAATAGAATTTACACACGCTTCATTTCGAATGGAATAATATCATCTGGATTTGATGATCAACCAACCAAATTCAATTTACTCTTATTGATATTTTCCAGCTCGTATCATGTTATATTATTATCAAATAATTCCTCCATACAGACCAGATCTTCTTATTTGACTTTTAAACGTATATAATTTTTACATTTAATTTTTATCATTTAACACATAAAATTATTATCATGTAATATATTATACATATTTTTAAGCAATAAATTTTGTAAAATATTTTATGCATTTGTATAAAAGATGTTTTTAATCAAAATTGTCTTTGTTCTTTTAAACGAATACAATGTTGACCATCCATTTTATGTTATGTATATTAAAATGATACATTGTATATATTTAAAAGTTGAGAAATCATTCATATTTTGGTCCCAAATTAATAATCAGGTCATTTTAAATACACAGTAAGTTACGACTTACCATAAGTCCGCCTTATTAAATCGTTTATTTTATGAGTAATGCATTTTTAAAAATTACACATTCGTGTGAAGATATTCTTGGCCAACATTGTCTTAGTCTTATTTTGAAAATTCAAACCAACCGTTTTGGATGGGACAAAGTAAATATTTTATGCAAAAGATTTATATGTCATTGTAAATTTGGAATCACAATATATTTTTAATAATACATTGAATATGTTTTAATTTTTACACATTTAAATGTCAGAATTGTCTTAGTATGACTTTGAAAATTCAACTGAGACGTTTTGAATGGAACCAAATAAATAATATTTGCTGAGAAAGCAATTCATGGCATTGTAACTCTTTATAAAGTATTGCATATAATTTTCTGTAATGAATTTCTAAAAAATTTCACACATTTAAATAAAGATATTCTTATTCAAAATTGTTTTAGTTTGACTTTGAAAATTCAAACCATATGTTTTGGATGGGAAAAAATAAATATTCTGATGCATAATATATATATATATATATATATATATATATATATATATATATATATATATATTGTATGTATGTGTGTGGCATTGTAAATTTGGAATCACTATATATTTGTAATAATATATTGCATGTATTTAAAGTAATGGATTTTTTTACACATTTAAATTTAAATAAAGATATCGTTAATAAAATTGTCTTAGTTTGACTTTGAATATTCACAACATGCCTTTTGAATGGTGCAAATAAAAGTTTGTATGCAAAAGATTTGTATAGCATTGTAAATTTGGAATCACTATATATTTATAATAATATATTGCATTTATTTTTGTGTAATGAATTTCTATAGTCCCTTGACAAACAATTAGTAAAAGCGGACTTACGGTAAGTCATTACTTATTGTGTATTTATAAATGAGACCAACTACTAATTTGAAATCAAAATATGAAGATCAAAATTGTTTCTCTAATTCTTTACCCATTTAAATAAAGATATCTTTCGTCAAAATTATCCTAGTTTTACTTTGAAAATTCAAAACCATGCATTTTGGATTGTAAAAATAAATATTTTGATGTAAAATATTTATATGGATTATAAATTTGGAATCATTATATATTTGTTATAATTTATTGCATATATTTTTAAGTAATGGACATTATTTACAAATTTAAATAAAGATACATTTAGTCAAAATTGTCTTATTTTGACTTTGAAAATGCAAACCATACATTTTGGATGAGCCAAACTAAATGTTTGATGAAGAGATCTTCATGGCATTGTAAATTTGGTAATCACTGTATATTTGTAATAGTATAATGCATATATTTTTATGTAATGAATTTCTATATATGTTTATCCATTTAAATTAAGATATCCTTAGTCAAAATTGTCTTATTTTTACTTTGAAAATTCAAATCATGCGTTTTGGATTGGGACAAACTAAATATTTTGATGAAAAGATTTTTATGGTATAGTAAATTTGGAATCTCTATATATTTGTAATAATGTATTGTATCTATTTTTGTGTAATGAATTTCTATAATGTTTTGAGAAACACTTGTGTAATGCGACCCGTATAATAATGTAAAGACCCGATTCTTCATTTTTTGGCCCAAAATAATAATTAAATTCATTTTCAAATACACAACAACTCACGCCTTACCATAAAAAATCATTCTCTAATTGTTTACCCATTTAAATAAAGATGTCCTTAGTCAAAATCGTCTTAATTATACTTTGAAAATTCAAATAAAACATTTTGTATTGGAAAGAATAAATATTTTGATGCAAAAGTTTTATATGGCATTATGAATTTTGAATCACTATATATTTATAATATTATATTGCATATATTTTTAAGTAATAGAATCCGTTTTGGATGGGACAAACTATATATTTTGATGCAAGAGAATTTTATGGCATAGTAACTTTGGAATCTATATATTTGTAATAATGTATTGCAAATAATTTACATCAAAAAAATGTATTGCATATAATTTTATATAATGAATTTCTATAATTTCTTACACATTTATTTAAAGATATCTTTAGTTAAAATTGTCTTAATTTGACTTTAAAATTTCAAACCGAACTTTTAGGATAGAACGGAATAAATATTTTGATGTAAAACAATTCTATGAAATTGTAATTCTAGAATCACTATATACTTATAATTACGTATATTGCATAATTTTTAAGTAAATTAATTTTAATAATTTTTTTACACTAGGTAAGATATCATTAGTCGATTTTTTCTTAGTTTGACAAAAGAAAATCAAGCCAGGAGATTTGAATGGGATGAAATAAATATTTTAATGAAAAAGATTTTTATGGTATAGGTTGGGAGGGGCCGCAACAGCGGTGAAGTTGCCGGCGACCCTCGCCGAAAAGTGCATATCTGGGTTTATGTTTGGGGCGTCGGGAGGTTAAGGAGGGTTAGCATATATAATATTTAATATTTAGTGAATATTCTATATGCTAACAGTCGATGCTATCTTTAACAAGTCACCATCCAACACTCACTGGCGAGCCCCAATTCCTTCCATCGATCGTCGCTCAACCCCCATCGGCACGGCCGCATCCCCCGATCTCACACTCCGACGCGTCAGCACAACATCTCCAATCACCACAGCCACTGACGATCTCTACTGCCAGTGCGCCACAACTACATTCGATCTCCTCCAATGATGATCCCTGATAATTAACATCTCTAACGTCGGCCATCTTGTGGTGGATTCACTATCATTTGCTGCCATAACGCCACTGCAATCTCACGAAGCTCAAACCACTCCATCTAATCGATTTCGATTTGGAAGCACCTCAATTTTGCATTTGATCCCAAAATATATATATGGAAACCCCTCGCTTTGTTGAATTTGGATTTGGATCGATTTTATTAGAGGCTTGGACGCCATTTCTTGCATAGCGGAAAGTTTTCTGGTTCAGGGTCAGGGCATAGCTAATATTGACGCTTCACAACAACAATGGTGGTGGTGATGTGTGTCACGGACTCACGGTGGTGAATATATGGGGACGATGTCCCCACTGATTTTAACCCATTTCAGTTCAATACATTTTTATTTTTTCAATTCAATTCAGCTCAGTTAAATATATATATATATATATATATATATATATGTTTTTAAGTTCAAAATTTGTAACATTTCTAACATGCACAGTGATTTTTAAAATAGTTTTTTAAGTTCAATGCAGTTAACTTCATTTTTTAGTTCAATTCAGTTCTGTCAAATATATTTGTAAAGTTCAATTCAGTAAATCTCTATTTATTTCAGTTTTGTTTAGCAAAAGATCACTACTGGAAATGTCGCCGGAGACGTCGCCGGTGCACGGCGGTCGGATCAAAACGCCGGTGACCTAGGTTTTCGAGTTCGAAAACCCCTCGGGTAAGTTGTTAGAAATTTCAGACGGCGTAAATATTGAAAACGCCGTTTGACACAATGTTCGAGTTCGAAATGAAGATGATTGTAGTAGAGTGTTGATCAATTTTAAGTGTTTAAGTGTAGGTGAAGGTTTAAGATTAGAAAGAAATGTACCCTTATTAAGTTTAGAAATCGAAACCTTAATAAGGTCAAGTTTAAGATTAGTAAAAAGAAAGACACTTGCTAGTACCATCTTTCATTTTCAAGGTGTGATGTTTAAGGAATCGGAAAGTGTAAAACAAATCTTTCGAGATCGAAAGTAATGTACCATATTGTGATGACGTGGATGTTTTCTTTGATATTGTTATATTTGCGAAATCGTAATTATAGGAATTAGAATCAAAGAAGTTTTTCTATAATTAAAGTCACATGCTTGATTTGTAAAGGGTTGGCTGTACAGTTTACGTATTCGAAAGTTAGTAAGAGTGGTTTATGTTGTACTGAAAGTAGGTAGAAAGTTTTGACTGCATAGGATTTTCGAATTCGAAAACCTTTTGTGATTTACTAAAATGGTCTGACGGGCTGAATGTTTTGAACTGTTAGCAACTTTTGTTAAAATATTTGGAGGTCCTAGATTCAACCCCAAAGTTTGGGAGCTGATTTGTGAAGGTATGTGTGTGTAAATCTTGGTCTTTGATTCTCTCTCAAATCCCAATTATCGACATGTATGTATCTTTGATGACATCGGTGTATGCGAGGCCACTTGCCTTGATTTTGTTTTGTAATTGTAAGATTGTGGATGTGTAGTATAATGGGTTATTGGATACTGGTTGGTTAGGTCTTATTTGCATGTTACGTGCATGGTGCAACCACATTTTTTGACTGGATTGCTTGGTTTTGTTTAGGTTGTATTGCTTGTGCCTTGTTCGACACATAGATATATATATATATATATATACATACATATATATATATATATATATATATATATATATGGATCGTGCTCGTATAATTGAAGAGGATGCGCGTACCAGTCCTGAATACCGGAGGTTGGTTAAACATTTCATTGATGTTGCAACAGAACATGCGAGAAGTGAAAATTGTTCTGGAATTAGGTGTCCTTGTAGAAACTGCATGAATGATGCTAATTTAGGTGTTGCTGGCGTTAGGGGTCACTTGATTATGCATGGTTTTGATAAAAGCTATATAATTTGGGTATGGCATGGCGAGAATCACGATGGTGGCATTAGGGAAGAACAAAATAATGCTGAGAAGGGAGGGCAAAGTTGTGAAATGGAATGTGATGATAAGTTGACTGATTTGACAGACGACGTGGCTAGGCATTTTGTTGGCAAACCAGAAGCTTTAGAAGCCATGTACATGAATAAGAAAACTCCGTTGTATAAGGGCTCGGGTCACACAATCTTGAGTGCGACTCTGCAAGTTATGAATTTGAAAGCTAAACACGGTCTTTCTGATAATGCGATGACGGAATTGCTAGGACTCATGACAGAACTACTCCCTGCTGACAACAAGATGCCAAATCACAGTTATGCAGCTAAACGGGTGTTGTGTCCAATGGGAATGGAACTTGAGAAAATTCATGCATGTCCTAATGATTGCATGTTGTATAGAGGGGAGGAGAATGAAAAACTGGATAGGTGTGCAGTTTGTAATGAGCCGCGGTACACAACAAAGAAGGAGAAGTTAGACGTGGGAGCAGAGGTGTCGAATAGAGGGAAGAAACCAACACCTGCTAAAGTTGTTTGGTATTTACCTATCATTCCTCAGTTGGAACGGTTGTTTTCAAATAGACGTGATGCAAAAAATTTGACGTGGCATCGTAGAAGAAATCGTCCCAAGGATGATGTGATAAGACATACTTCTGATGGTGATCAGTGGAAGAAAATAGATGAGTTATATCCTCCGTTTAGTAAGGAAGATCGGAATTTGAGATTAGGCTTGTCGACCGATGGAATGAACCCTTACGGGGACATGAGTAGCATGCACAGTTCTTGGCCAGTCATGGTGGTGATATACAATTTGCCCTCTTGGTTAACAATGAAAAGAAAGTATGTGTTGCTGTCCTTGATGATTTCAGGGCCTAAACAACCAGGAAATGATATTGATATATATTTGGCGCCACTAATCGATGATTTGAAAAAGTTGTGGTACGGGGAGAATTGGACATATGACGGATATCGGAATGAATGGTTCAAATTGAACGCTGTGTTGTTATTCACTATCAATGACTATCCCGCGCTGGATAATCTTGCTGGCTACTCAGTGAAAGGGCATTTGGCTTGTCCGGTATGTGAGGAAAACACCTGTTATTGCCAACTAAGTCATGGGAAGAAGACAGTGTATCTTGGACATAGGAGGTTTTTGCCTACGGATAATGCGTTGAGAAAAGCTAAGAAATGGTTTGATGGAAAAGTAGAAGGACGGGATGAACCTGTTCCCATCTCTGGACCGGAGATTCTAGAAAAAGTGAGAGACATGGAGAATGACTTTGGCAAAAACCATAAAAAGGCCAAGGTATGTGGACCGTGGAAAAGTGTAGTATCTTTTTTGAATCGCCATATTGGGAGTATTTGGGGGTGCGACATTGCCTGGATGTTATGCATGTTGAAAAGAATGTTTGTGATAGTCTTATTGGCACCTTACTCGATATTCCAAGTAAATCAAAAGATGGTTTGAAGAGTAGAAAGAATTTGAGCAGAATGGGATTAAGGGAGTCGATTGTACCTGTAGAAGTAGAAGGGAAAAAGTTTTTACCACCAGCTTGCTACAATATGTCTGAAGTTGAGAAGAAAAGGTTTTGTGAGTTTTTGAAGGATGTGAAAGTTCCCACGACATACGCTTCTAAGATAGGCAGATGTGTGAGTGTGGAAGATTGTAAAATTGCTGGTTTGAAATCGCACGATTGTCATAATCTTATGCAGGAGTTTATTGTTCTCGCACTCCGTGGAAGTTTGCCCTCGCATGTGCGCAGCTGCATTAATCGCTTATGTCTTTTTTTAAAGGCATATGTCGCAAGGCAGTAAGCCGTAGAAAGCTGGACAAACTACAAGCTATGGTGGTGGACGTACTGTGCAGGCTTGAGATGTATTTTCCTCCCTCTTTTTACGATATTATGGTCCATCTGATTGTTCATTTGATAAGAGAGGTTAAGTTGTGTGGGCCTGTATTTTTAAGGTGGATGTATCCTTTTGAAAGGTACATGAAGATCTTCAAATGTTTTGTGAAGAATAGGTACAGACCCGACGCTAGCATAGTGCAGCGATATGTTACGGAGGAGTCGATAGAATTCTGCATGGCTTACATCAGTGAATCAGAGACGGTTGGTATTCCGCAGGGGAGGCATAATGATAGAATTGATGGTCACGGTTTGTACAGAGGCAAGTTGTTAAATCCAAGTGCTATTGATTTGTGTACCGCTCATTTGTATGTGTTACGCAATCACTCTGATGTGACCCCTTATATCGCCAAACACATGGATGAAATTCAGAAACGACATGGTAATTGGAAAGAGGAGCAAGTTGTAGAGGAACATGTGAGGACATTTGGTGAATGGTTAGAAGAGCATGTACAATTAGGTGAACATGAGGAGAATGTGAAGTGGCTATCAAGTAGGCCGAATCCAACAGTTGTTTCCTTTACAGGATACCATGTTCACGGCTACACTTTTGGAACAAAGGCACAAGATGACAAGGGAATTTCTCAGAATAGTAGAATTTCAGTAATTTCAAATGAAATTTTCCTTCAAAATGACGAAGGAGGGAGTGCCTGTTACAAGGACAGCAGACACTATGGGACCATTACCGAAATCTGGGATTTAAATTACGTTGGTACACAAGTTGTTGTTTTTAAGTGTGACTGGGTTCATCCAGATGCGGTGTCTAAAGACGATTCAGTTTGCATCACCCTCGTGAAGAAGAAACGACGTGCGTTCAAAGGAGATGCATTCATACTTGTAACGCAAGGCGATCAGGTTTTTTATCTCCCGGATCTAGCTAATCGCGGGTTGGAGGTAGTTTTGAAGGGAAAGAAAGCGTATGTCGGTGACGCAGAAGAAGAAGTAGAAAATACTGACTTAACTGATATACCTTTAGAAGATGTTTGTGAGGGATTTAGCCTGCGGGAGACTAGAAAGAACTTGAAGAGATATCAAAGCCGGTTGGATCACGACGAGGGTGTTTGGATAAATGATAAAGGAAATGCGCATAAAGGAAGAAAGGTGAAGGTTAAACGGAAGAAAAATGTTGTAAAATAATGATTTTGAACTTTGTTGAGTTTAATTTGATTCTGAATTTAAGTTGCACAAGTAATCTCAAATTTGGTGTTAATACTACTTGGTAGTTTGATTGTGGATTTTTGTAGTGTTTTATGAGTTTGTAAAACTGTAGTTATGTTTCCGAACTCGAAACCATAAACGCCCGAAGGTTTACGACTTCTAAATACAGGTAACTGAAGTACTTTGCCAGACAGTAGGTTCCCCTATATGTCACCCGTTTTAGAAACTGAAATTACTAAAACACCAGGTATTTTAGAATTCGAAAAGTAGCTTACTACATAGTTTTTGAATACTTTAGTTAAACGGTCAATTGAACAGAAGGATACCCTATATGGAACCCGAACAATAAAATGTGCAAAATTTTGTAGATTAATAAGTTTAGAACTCGAAAATAAAGATGTAATATGTTTAGAATTCGAAAACATAGTTTTTGTATAGTTTAGTTAAACGGTCAATTGAACAGAAGGATACCCTATATGGAACCCGAACAATGAAATGTGCAAAATTTTGTATATTAATAAGTTTAGAACTCGAAAATAAAGATGTAATATGTTTAGAATTCGAAAACATGTATTTGTATTACAACTTACGACTTCGAAACAAGGTGTGAATATGATAAAAAAAATACAAATGGAAGAGTTTGACATTGTTGGCTATTAAATGACTTAACATTATGAAAAGATTCAGAATTACAGTTTCGGCACACTTTTGCCAATTATTGCAAGAGTTTCAAAAGATTGCGATGTAGCCCTAGCGACATTACAACTAGTTTACAATTGGCCAAAAACAAAAGCATGCAAAACTGTAAACTATTACTAACTGCCCACATTACTTGAATTAACCAAGCCGGCAACCTCAGGGGAAGTCGAGATCAAACCCGCGACTTGACAACGACCTTTCCATGGCGGACATCTTCTTCTTTGCATGGAAGACCTTCTTCCTCGTTGCCATTATACGACTAGTCTTGTCCTTAGCATTGCCATACATCCGCTCAGCCATTGAGTACAGTTCAGCATCGGTCATCACTGCGACGAGACATAAAACACAAAATAGTTAGTAATAAACTCATCAAGCCTATTCAATCACATGAAAACTAGGCTTCAGAAAAAGTTTCTTACCCGCGTTACCTTTTGCACGCTTGTTCTTCACCGGGATGACCTTTGTGATCCAAGCACCATCCACCAAGTCATAGCCTCGGTTCTGGAAGTACTGAAGCCCGTAGATCCTGCAGGGAATGGGAGGGCTCTGAAACTTAAAGTTCGGCTTCATCTTCAGGAGGAGCTTGGTTATCAAGCCGCCGTAAAAGACATTCCAATACTGTTTGGTCACTCCCATCTGATTCAACATGTGCTTCATTATTGTATGGCCGGGGTTGATTTCTCGCCCGAGAACAACATAGTAGAACAAGATAGTAGTGGTGCTTGTTGGCTCGCCACATTCTTCGGAGACGGAACTAGAATCCTATGAACGAAGTCATACAAAACTCGATGTGCCGGCGTCATGCATTTCAGGTTGTACACATGTGCGGCCTCTTTATCACCGACAGGTCTTCCAAAGTAGGCAGACGCACATGCACATCTATCTACACCACCAGGCAGGCTAAATCTCGGGCCCAACCATCCATTTGCATTGTACACATTCAAAGGAGCATTTCCGCTACTATTCTCTATATCCTCAGCCGTCTTATAAGCGCAGCTTACCAACTCATTCAGAATCCACCAGCTAACCTAGAATTCTTGCCCATTAACCATAGTTTTATACAAAGACTCATCAACCTCAGTTAGATTTGCAAAAAACTGACAGCTTTCATGCAAGTAAGCTGGCGCATCATTCACCATTAGCTCCCCTACCTGCTGGATGTTCATCAGACCAACTAACTCTCCAAACCCTAGCTCTTCTACCTTACTAGGATCAACAGCATATGGATCCAACAACTTGCCCTCTAGGTAATACTTAACATACCTATCATGACATTCCTTATCAAAAAAAAGTTTGGGATCATACCCTTCTCTGCCTCTGCAAACCAAGAGCTTCCTTTTGAACGGATTCTTCGGCCGTGCCTTCGCCGCCGTGGTGTCGCTGGGTGCCATCTTGCCGACGTCGAAGATCTGTGAGTATGGGGCTTAGGGTTTTGTGAATTGGGGATTTGGGGCTTAGGGTTTTACGAATTGGGACTTTTGTGAATTGGGGTTTCTGTTTTCGGTGTTTTTTCGTCATATATACTGTATTACTTTCGAACTCGAAAATACTGCAACTTGTGTAGTCTAGGTACTTTACTCTTTCGAAAATTCCTTGAAAAAACTATAAGATTTTTTCGATGTCGAAAACATACACCCCTGAATTGACATAAAGATTTTAGAAGTAACTTTTTTGCTTCTTATTCGAGTTCTGAAACTATGTATACAATAACTAATTTGTTCGAACTCGAAAAAAACCATAATTGTTTGAGTACTAAAAATGTAATGAAGAGTAAGAAGGCTAGTTTTCGAAAGCGAAAAGTTGGTCCACATGGGTTTAGGGTTTAGCTCATGGGTTACAATGATGAAATACCTTTAGGTTTAGAAAACTTGGTGATTACAGTATATTTTCGAATTCGAAATATACAACCAGACTATATCAATGAAGATTTGTTAAAATAAAAATAAAGATAATTTAATTTCTTTTTTTTACAACTTGCCTGTCAACGAGGATATGTTCGCCTAATAAAAATTTATACAAACCAACCATCCATACATTAACGTTATTCAATAAATATTAGTGAACGGGTGTGCACATTATGTGATTCATATAGATTACCTGAGTATGACAATACAACAACAAGTATAAACGGTTCGATATAGATGAATGCTTGCTGTTAACTAAGCAACGGTTTCAACAAGAGCGATATATAAGAATGGTTGCAATTACTATCACATAGACATCCGAACATTATACATTATCATTTATGCAGGGAACATTAGCTGACACGTCAAGGGGTGCTAATTGACCCCGTACCTCAACTCATGAGTAGTTCGAGATTGTCTCGGTCAAAACTCGGTCACAACTCGACTCGATTTAGCTTGACTCGAGATCGACTTGACTCGAAAGGTTAACAAGTCGAGTTCTAGGAAAACCTAACTACTCCACTCGAAAAACTCGATAAGTGTAATTAGTTATAGTTTTATAATATTATAAGGTTATACTATATTAGTTCAATTATCTAATCTAGTTAGTTTTCATTTAATACTCAACATTGAACAAACTAAATATTTACATTGGTATTTACAATAATAATTTCATTACGTATATGTAAAGACAAATATTTAATTAGAAATTTGCATAGTACAGACTCTATCAAAATAGGTCACTTAATTAGGCATTTTACTTGTTGTATATTTTTCATGGTGGTATAAAATATATTAATGTCAAACATACAAAATCTTTATTTTATCATTTGTAATTAAGTGATACAAAAAGATACTTTGTATTAATGGTTTGGATGAAGGTTACTGAATAATTTAAAATACGCTATTAATTTGTAGATAAAATAGTTTAATTTGTATTTGAATAGGGAAAACACAATTCGAGTTCAAACTCGCGATTCGAGTCGATAATCGATATATAATAACGAGTTCGAGTTAAACATGATATCATTAACACTCCCGAGTTGCCGAGTTGAGTCGAACATGCATGGTTAATATAGTTTTCTAGTCGAGTCGAGTTACGCAGTACTCGCGATCGATTCGATAGATTAGCACCCCTAAGCGTGTCACACGTGTAACTGTAACTATAGTACTAACGCAGGTATGGTAAGTGACTTATTGTATTAGAGATTGATAAAATCTACACATTGATAAAATGTAAAACAAATGTAAAAATTGCACAGATATAAAGATTGATAAAATTTGTTTCGAATTCGACAAGTAGGGCTTAGGGCTTAGGGTTTTTCATCTTCTGGGTTTAGGGCTTAGTGTTAAGGGGTTTAGTGAGTGGCTTTTTAAATCTGAGGAGGAATAATTTATGATTTCGAAATCAGTGTTAAATAGAAGGCTTAGAGCCAAAATTTACAAACCACTATTTCTGACATCTAAAACATATTACAATCAACAAGTTTTTGAAACCGAAACTCGTACCCTAGATGTTATGAAAAGGCAGTTTAGAGCCAACCACAACTACACATGCATTTGAATGTTTAATCACACACATCTTGAATGAAAAATACCTGAAAATATTAATACTAAAACAACAGAATAATGTGGATTGTGACAAATAAAATCAATCCAAAGTTTAAACAAATGTAATAATTCATGATTTGTCGGACAAGCTCCCTTCCAGGTTGGTTTCTCCACTTTGTATAGGTACTTCCTGCCCAGTGCCAGAAAGCATGTCGTGCCCGTCACCTGCAACAGTCTCGGACTCCCTCTCCTCCTCCTCATTTCTTGTCAAGCCACCATCTTCTTCTGCCGATTTCTCGGTGTTCTGTTGGCTGACCGGGGGTTCCTCATCATCGCTCGACGCCGGGAGAGTACCAAAATCAGGCCCGGGACCAGGTGACAGCACTATGTCAAGCTTGAATTCCTCGATGATTTTGTCCTGCATACGAACAATCTCGTCAAGCTCCTCCTCTTGCTTCTCTAGCTGCTCATCAAAGCAGTCCCACATCCTCATCAACTTCCCCATCATTTTCTTTAGCTTCAACCCTAGAAACATGTTAATGTTAGGCATCATGTTAAAACTAGCGTAAAACAAATTCACAATAATTGAGATAGCGATACTCACGTTCTGGAAGTGAAGGAGCAGGACCATCTTCGGCGTCCCTCTTCCTCATTGCAGCTCACGCAGCCACGCCACTAGCAACAGCCCTTTTCCTGTACTTGTTTGTTTCCAGATCAAGCTCCAAGTGGCAACGCTGGATCCACTTATCGTCGTACACTCGATTCATGATCGGTGCATCAACTGGGACGAAGCCTTGAGTCTTCATGAGCCTAGTAATCAACGAACCATATGGAAATTGCTTGGTGCTGTGCTTTGCCGTCTTCTTCATGTACTCGGCAACTGCATGGCCTGGGTTGATTAGCAAGCTGCGAACGATGTAATAGAAAATCATGCACGTCGCTATTGTTGGTTCGCAAGCATGTCCACCTGTCGGCAACACATTTCCACATATCCACTCAAACACGATCCGGTGCTCACTAGACAGATGCTCGATGTCGTATGCCACCGCTTTCCCAGCTCCATCACCCTTAGGTGGTTCTGCGTGGAAGAATTCCAGACCAAGCTCTACAGGATCTATGGGTTGCTTGTCTGAGGGATCGGGCCACTTGTGATCATAGTAGTTATCATAAACTACACCGCTAGACTCCCCGACCAAGGCTGGATAGCTATTCCAAGGTACTCCTAAAGCAGCATTTATGCTATACTTTGTCACCGGTATAATAATCCCAGCTACCTTACTATATTCACGCTCATTCGGGTTACGCCCTAAATTCGCATAAAACTGCCTCACAACATCGGGGTACACAGGAGCATCTAGGGTAATTAACTTATCCAAATGCGAAGGTTTGAAATAATCGAGCACATAGGCAAGAGATTTACCGATCTTGGTGCGAAGCTTCAAAACCTTGGTCCCTGTCAAAGGCCTTCTGATCTGCTTGATGTACCGCTCCTCTGCCTCCGGGCTGAAGAAATAGCTACACTCCTCCTCATCGCCTTTCTTGCTATGCTTTTTCTTCCTCATTTTTGCGGCATTCAGAGTAGCCCCTATCACCTCATCATCATCAGGGACCCTCAACGGTGCCTTTCCCTTCTTCTTCCGCTCTTCAGCCGCCATCTTAGCTGACTTTCCAGTCTTCCCCACCTGTTCCTCATTTCCACTTTCCTCTTCAAACTGCTGAGAATTAGCCTCCCCGTCAGTATCCTCCTCAGACTCATCAACTTTTTCCATGCTCTCATCCTCATCATCATCCTCATTTCTATCATCAGAATCACTGGACTCCTCAGATTCAGACTCAACAACTGGTTGCTTACCCTTCCCCTTACCTGCAATCTCCTTTGTTTTCATATGCCTCTTCAACAGGCTAGCACCGACGTCTTTCTCGCTCTCCTCGTTGGTTTCTACAGTGGTTGGCCGTGTGGGTGTGTCGTTGATGACAAGCTTGGAGCTTTTCCGGCTAGCTGGGTGGCTATGAACAGGTAGCTTCTGTCGACGCGTCGGCGGCGGCGGCGGCGGTGCCGTTTCTTCCCGTCTGTCACTAGCACGCCTCCCTGCGACCTGTTTCATGCGATCCATGGGCAGATCGGTCTGCTTTTGTGATGGGTTAGGGTTTCAGTAGACAGAGATTTGGGGATTTTTTGCAAGAGAGAATGTAGAACAAGTTGGGTCGACCCGATTTTTATTTATACTAGAACTTGTTTTCGAACTCGCACACATCAGGTAAATAATATTCTCTGAATTTTCGAAGTCAAATCCAACAAAAACATCCAATTTGCGAATTCGACAACAAGACATACATAATTTTTACACTCTCTAGCATGTCAACAGTGCAATACCCGATCATACACTCTATTGAGCAAAAGTTTGATTTTACCCTATTTTCGAATTCTAAAAGATTAAATGGAGAATTTTAACACACTAACATTTCAACAGAGCAATACCCGATCATCCACCCTATTTAGAACATATTTGATTTTACCCTAGTTTCGATTTCGCAACTTGTATATACAATTTGTTTTCGTAATCTTAAACGTGTTTTATCTTGTGTATGTCCAACCAGTGAGATCCCCGACCTAGCACCCGAAGGAGAACTTAATAACTTTGTAGCAACATCATATTTTCGAGGTCGAAAGTAGAATTATAACTTTGGTGCGAACTCGAAACTTTGGTTGGAGAAAATTTCTTCATTAAATTTCAATAAATATATAACTTAAATATATAATTTATTAAAAACATTTTGCCTTTGGATTTCGGTTTCGAAAACCAGTGCATATGATTCAATTACAACCAGTGCAATCCCCGTGCTATAGCCCTAATTAGATATAATCTTGTGCATCAAATGTATGTTGTTTTTGAGTTCTAGAGCTCATGCCATATATGGTTTTCTATTTAGAAACAAGCACTACACAGTTTGTGTAATTGCACAGTTTTTTATTCATCGAAAACGTGGTAGGGGATATATTGAATTACTTTAATAAAAATTATTGTTAAGGAAAGGTTTAGAAATCGAAAACCTAGCATGAAATGTCAAATACAGTAAGTTTTCGAGTTCGAAAACTTAAGGATATTTGAATTTTCCACCGTGTATATAAATGTCTCCAAGCGGGAATGAGAAGGTTATTTCCCTCACATTTCTATATCTCATCAAACCTACTTTATTCCATACATACTACATCTCATATCTACTTCTCCTACACCAATCTTTCATCCCAACCCCACACCCTCACCATCTCACATATTCAGATTTGGAACTATTGTGTGAGTGAGATTTAATGTATCTTATTTTGTTCAACACTATATGTGGGTTAGATATGAACAAATTTCATAGATTTAAGTAATGTCGTGTGTATGTAGATCTCATTGTGCTTCCCATATCATACTAGCTCGTGCCATGGAATTTATATGAATCTTGTGTTCAAATGCAAGTAGGTTCAAGTTTTTGCACTACTTTTTTTGTTTTGCTAGCTTAGTTGGTTATGGGTAATTTTTTTTTATACATATCAAACTCTATCAAATGCATATGTTCGAGTTTCTATATTGCTAGAAACCATAAACCTTACATGTTAATTTTCAATTAAATATGAAACAATTTCATTAAAACCCTAGCATGAATGACATGAAATTTTCTAGTAAAACCCTAGGTTTCAATTAATGTTGTGCATTTATGTTAGGTTAGTGTGCCCTAGATACATGTATACTACTTCTAATCTTGCAAACTAGTTCGTATTGTTATCATGTAAACCAAATGCACTAGTCTAATATGTAGTTACTTTTGTTTAAGGTGTCGAATGGCTCCCCTAAAGAAGAAGGTTCAAAAAAAATCGGCGAAGAGGGCTAGGGCACAAGCGGCTCGAGAATCGGAGGAAGCACTAGATGGATCTACGTTGCGACCAAGGATTTATTGCCACGAGATAATGAGAAGGATGAAGAAAGGTGTTCTAACACCGATGCAATTCAATGAACTTGGCGAGCCAATCTCACGAGAGAGGAGCAAATGGGCAAGTTGGGTGGGAAAGAAGGCGAGAACACGTATAGATATTAAGTACAACGACTAGCGTCTAGTACCTAAGCCTATGAAGGAAAGGCTTGTCGACGAATGCATGGTAAGTTGCAAATTATTTTAAGAAATGCCATGTATTATATATGTTCATAAATAACAACTAACACCATAACCTTAATGCTTATGTATGCTGCAGCGTCCATTTATAATCGATGCACCTAACATTGAACTTCTCCAAGAGAAGACCATGAAAAGGTTGGGGAAGATTGCAAGAGATTATCGTGCGATGCTTTCTCGAGACTATGTGTTTGGAGAGAAGAAGCACTTGAACCCTAGACTCATATACACAACAATTCCGGAGCAAAGTTGGGAGTTCTTCAAGAAGTATGCCCAAGGATATTATGACGATGTAAGTACTTGAATAAAAAAAATTTCCCTTACAAGTTGATATTTGTTTATCTACAAATTGACATGGAACTAACATGTGCAACATTTATGTTGACATTACAAATCAGGGGTTGCATGCAACTAATAGTGAGAATGCTAAATGCAACACATTGCCACACCGAATGAGCCGGGGTGTGATGCAATTAGCGGTGGAGCGATTTGTGATTGAAGATAGAGAGCGAAGAATCAAAGAGAAGGTTGTGGCCGGGATGCCCGAGGCGGAGGCGAGGGATACAACCCAACCGATGTGTGTTGACGAGATTAAGAACTTCGAGTTATATCTCAAAGCTAGGGAAAAGAAGGGTGGTGGATACGGTGATAAGCCGGAGATGGCCACTTTTTTGAGAGATCTAGTAAGTTTAGTTGCATTAGTTTGGAGTTGTTATTTTATCTACACCGTTTCTATAGTTACAACTAATATTTTGTTTTGGCCATTACTTTGCTAGGAGTCAAACAAGGATAAGGCCGATAAAGGGGTCTTTGAACCATCAAAGGAGGGGTTTGACATCTTGAGTGAGTGTTTGGGTCGTGGTGAGCATCCCAGTAGAATTAGGACTTGCGGCTCTTACGTCACAAAGCAAGATCTCGTTAACAAGAGTGAGAAATCGAAGCCGTCTAGCGATAGCTTGATTCAAAAGTTGTACGAGGAGATAAAGGAGCTCAAAGCAAGCCAAGGGAAGCGAGACATTGCCCTTCATATGCTTGCTAAAAGCAGTGGCACTAAACTCCCCAAGGACCTCGAACACATCACCACACGTTGGGAACCGACCGAGCCCGATTCACTTCTTCGTGAACCATCTCATCATGACCCTTTACCCGCTTCTCCAATAGAAGATGAACATGAGGATGTGCTCGACGATGTTCCTTTTCAACCCTACATCGACCCAAGTGTCCGTGAAGGAAACCGTGAATCAATGCTTAGTAAACTATCCTTAATCTAATTATGTTTAAGTGCTTTCTTTTAATCACTACAACATATAAGTACATAATTAGATATTTATGAAGTAGTATTAAATGTTTTGATGTTATATTCAAGGGATCTTATGCATGCTTGCTCTACGTTGACCTTGGAAATTCGAAACCCCCCTTTTTAGTAGCAAATGGCATTTTTGAGGAGTCTATTAGAAAAAATCACCATAAGGACGTGCCTGAGGGCTTGAGTGTTGTTTCAATTGTAGACATCTTCTTTGAAAATGCTTTGTTGCCTATTCCCGAACCATCAAACTGATTGCTAAAGGGAACAAAAGGAATGCTTTTGATGTGGCCTAGGAGGCTGATTAGGGTAGAGGGCTTAGGGGAGGATGAGTCGACCAATCTATGTCCACCATCACTAGTCAAGGGTAAACGCATCTTTGCTATTGATTCAACTAAGAAACCAATAGAGGCCAATGTGGAGGACATGCCCCCTTCCCTTAGACTATTGTTTGAGAAGATATCCGACCACAACCAACTTGGGACGTACGACTTCCCTTCTCCTACACCCATATTCGGAGTTGGCAAACTTATTACGCTGTGTTGGGTGGACTTTGAAGACTTATGGAGGTTTGACATGATAACGGAGACTCTTATGTCTCTATTTCAATGGTACGTTTTCTAGTTCATAATGTTTGTTTGTCGGTCGCTTTATTTTATAATTTATCAAACCCCAAATGTCAATTAACAATCCTTGCTCATTTTGTTGAATGAAACTTCTTACACAACATTGCACAAAGTCGCGGTCGGCCTTGGATTGGTTTTCTATGCCCCGAGCATAATCAAGAGGTTGTCCATTCTCGCGAAGAACGACTAGGCTACTTGAAAGTTGGTCTAAGTGATCCTACTAAAGTACTCTTCTTGTTGCCCCTACTCCACAAGTAAGTGAAACCTAAATGGTCTATATTTTGCTTTCAATACAAGGCTCCCTAGTTTATTAAATTATGTTGTTAATGTGTTGAATTAGGGGACATTGGCGTTTGGTTGTCATTAACAAGACAACTAAACAAGTGTATTGGATTGATTCTCTCCACCATGCACCCATCCCTTCTTTTCTTCAGATAGCAAAGCAAGCGTTGGAGTTTGTCAATCCCAAGGGTCAATCGGCTTTCGGGGTTCATGAAATCAAGGTTGCCTTACGCTACTAACTTATTTCATTGATTTAGAATGCACATGCCTACCAATGCTAAGTACAAGTGATTTTTTTCCCTAATACAAGAAGCAAATTAGTTGTTGGGAATGTGGTTATTTCACCATGGCGACGGCACTTCAAGTTGTCTCTTCTGCTAAGTTGAACAATAACTTTGAATCGGTGAGTACTTACTATATTATTTCTAACTTGTATTATTATACTTGTTTGCCCGATCATGTTTGTTAAACTTAATTTTTATGCTTCATTTCTTGACTAACTTTTTAAGAAGGACTCGACTCCTTACACACATGATGACATGAAGACCGTTATCAACAACTTTGCGTCGTACGTGCTAAATGTTCGGGGTTCAAGACTTTCAAAATAGCATTAGTAAGAACATGACGTGTGACGTACATTGTGTGGTGGTTTGTTTGTAATGTTGAATATTTTTCCCTTCCCATGGTCATGATGCGCTACAAATATTCGATCTTTTGCTACAATAACGGTCATTTTTTGATCATTAGATGCTATGGTGCATTATGTATTTTGGATATCGCCAATGGTTGGCTTGATTAAATATGAGTCATTTTTATTACGTAATTTTTGGGTTTTGCATCATCCAATTCTGAAATTGCGCGGTTCCGGCATCGTTATTTTAGTCACCCTAAAAGAAAAACAAATTTATTCACCACCATTTCGATTTCGCAATAATCTGCTTCCCTAAGTTTTCGATTTCGCAAACAAGATACACTCCAGAGAACCAATCCAGTGGCATCCCCTATTTTAAGCCCGATAAAACCGACCACATACATTAAAATAACCAGTTTTTCGAACTCGAACATAAATGAAATAGTCAACTAACTTCAGAACTCGAAAAATGTATAATTCATTACTCTATTACACTACCGGAAACATAACAATAAAAACCCTAAAATAAGTTCTTTCGAACTCGAAAATTGACGGGGTTCTCAATTTGAATTTCGAAAGCAAAATAAATGAAACCCACACACCCTACTAGCAGCCCTGTTATGAAACTTTTGCAACCTAACTTCAACCTATTTTAGACACCGAAAATATTATCATGTCGCATTATTTTCGATATCTAGAGAATGAATCAAAAGTGCTCATCATAGACAAATAGACCTCGTAAATATGTAGCAAATAATGGTCAACTTCAGTTGGGCATATTCAATAGTTTTCGAAATCTAATCCTCCGCAAACACTTAACTTGCTACTCGTAAACACTATACTATGTACTCAAACTTTGCGACTCGTAAATTTGATGACATGTTCTTTTTCGAAATCGTGAGTGTGTATGTTTTCTACTCGAAAGTTTCTACTTCAGCTCGGGGACCATAAGGCCATGTTTTAAGTTTTCTTGTCGTAAACCCCTGCATTTTTGGTTTTCGAGTTCGAAAAGTATGCACGGCGGGTCCTTCCGCCGTGCAAAACTGGACCGCCGATGGACGGCGGTTCCAGTAACGGCGGGTACAACCGCCGTGTATACCCCGGATTACCGCCGTTGGGGCCATCAACCTCCAGTAGTGAGAGAAGGTCTCCTCAACTTCCAACTTTCCTAATCTTTCAAACAAGTCTTTAACCTTTTACTTTATACAGTGAACCTTTTAATTTGAACCGCATATTTTATTACTTAAAATTTTATAAAATATTTCTTAATTTTTGCATTGAAACATGTTAGACTATATTTTTATTTTAAAATGATTAATATTTTAACAGAAAAGGGTATCATTTTAGTTTAAATATATAATAGTTGTTCTATAACATTTCAGAAAGGTCTTTTTTCAAGAGATTTTGCGCTAGCGGAAATCTTTGAAATATTATCAATTATTATGATTAAAATTAGCAAAATTTAAGATAGCTGATGATGACGTTTCATTTTGTGATGAAACAATTTTTTTTCAAAATATATATAAGAAAAAGATACGTAAGCAAGAATCATTCCGTTTTAAATATAGATAACAATAATAATAATAATATAATATATAGATAGATATCTAAAAAACATTTTTTTCAAACTGTAGTGTTAGTGTTATATCAGCGTAGCTCAGATGGGAAATGGGGTTAGGACCTCTACTAGTGAAGTCATTCATGGTTAACGGAAATCCGAATTCCATGAACAAAAGACTAGTGCTAGTGTTGTTGATCCGTATGCTGTTGTGCAGACCTCTTTCTATTTACAAGGGTTAAATCAGTGGAGCCTTTTGGTTAGTCGGAGAGATGGTCATAGTGCTACGGCACAAACGATTGACTTTGTGTTCTAGAGAAGCCTAGAGATTCAGGCTGCGTTTGGTTCGTTGGGTTTTTGCAAAACCCGTTTTTTGAGAGTCTAGTTTTATTTTTGTTTTGGTTCGTTCGGTACTCGGAAGTCCCATTTTTCTTACACAAAATCCAGACTTACTCCAAGTTTTGAAAACCAAAGTTTCCAGTCCAAGTACTCCCTCCCACTTTGGATGCGAATCAGCACTTTGGACGCAAATCACCACCGTTCAAAGCCACCGATCGTGAATCATCATATCAAAGTGGTGGTGCCGGCGGTGATGTGGTGTTGATTTGGTGGGTAATTAAGTTGTGTTGTGGTGGTGATTTGGTGGGTGATGTGGTGGTGCCAGTGGTGATTTGGTGGGGGTGGTGGTGATGTGATTTCCATGTGGCGGTGGGTGATTTGGTGGTGATTTGGTGGTGATGGCTGTGATGTGGTGGTGGTTCCGGTGGATATTGTGGTTGGTGATGTGGTGGTGCCGGTGGTGATTTGGTGGGAGGTGATGTGATTTGGTGGTGGTGGCGGTGGTGATTTGGTGGGTGGTGTGGTGGTGCCGGTGGTAATTTGGTAGGTGGTGGATGGTGATTTGGTGGGTGGTGGTGATATGGTGGTGCCAGTGGTGATTTGATGGTGATTTGGTGAGTGGTGTGGTGGTGCCGGTGGTAATTTGGTAGGTGGTGGATGGTGATTTGGTGGGTGGTGGTGATCTGGTGGTGCCAGTGGTGATTTGATGGTGATTTGGTGAGTGGTGTGGTGGTGCTAGTGGTAGTTTGGTAGGTGGTGGTGGTGATCTGGTGGTGTGGTGGTGCCAGTGGTGATTTGGTGGGTGGTGATGTAACGGTGATTGGTGGTGCGGCAGTGATGTGGTGGTGATTTAGGGGTGGCGGCAGTGCTGAGGTGGTGATTCAGAGGTGGCGGCGATGATCTGGTGGTGGTGAAACAAGAATTTATCTAAAATTTACAAAACTCCAACCCAACCGAACAAGAATTTTTGCAAAATCAGACTCTCAAAATCCCAAACAAAAACCCAAACTCTCAAAATCCCAAAACAAAATCCAGACTCTCAAAATTTTTTCCAACCAAACACACCCCCAATCGTTTAGGTGAACTAATCAAAAGTCACAGTTCCAGGAAACTACCCACAGATGAAATTTTTTACGTTCTTCAAATTGTAGGTATAATAAATGTTATAAGAACCAATCTAAAGGATGAAATCATCACACATTTGTGTTTAGGTAGTTCAAACTCGTAAGTCGTAATCTACATGGCTTATTATACTAATTGTAGATGACTGACTGACTACCCAAGCAAGAATCATCAATATCTTCTTGTATTCATGTGACATACTGGTCTGCAAACTACAACCTAAAATAAAGTGTGAAACTCGGATAGGAATGGTAGAGTCTACAATCTTAGGCTTCAACGTTGTAGAAAACTTTAGTAATTCCTTTCTTCGTGCGAATTTGAGAAACCTGCAGCGTGAAGTAACAGATCATGCAAAGATAACTTGCTGGAAAGAGCTATACATAACACATGTTAAATGGGGTTCCTAACATTCTATGAACAAAAGGATGCAACAAGGAGAGAGATATGCTACATGCAACGATGATACCACATGCAATGCTGCAATACTAAAGATTTACTGCAAGCACTGGTATTTTCTTATTTTCTAAGACGAAGAAGGCAAAGATCAAAAGAACAACATAGTAAACTAGTCATTACTAGGGGTGCTAATTGAGTCCGTCAACTCGCTAGTAATTCGAGATCGACTCGGTCAAAACTCGGTCAAAAGTCGACTCGATCTAGCTCGACTCGAGATCGACTCGACTCGAAAGGTTAGTCGAGTCTGAGCAAAGCCTAACTCGACTCCAAAAACTCGTGAGTAACTCAATAAGTATAATCAGTTATAGTTTTATAATATTATAAGGTTATACTATATTAGTTCAATCATCTAATCTAGCTAGTTTTCATTTACTCAATATTGAATAAACTAATTAATTGCATTGGTATTTAAAATAATAATTCATTATGTATATGTAAAAGCACATATATATATAATTAGAAATTTTCATATTATAGACGTGTTCATTCATGGTAGTATTAGCATTTATTTAATATGGTTATAAACTATTAATATCAAATATTAAAAAATAATTATTTTATCATTTGAATTAAGTGATTTAAAAAGTAGTAAAATATTTTGTATTAATGGATTGGATGAAGATTACTTTTATGAATAATTTAAAATAAACTATTAATTTGTGAAATAGTTAGTTAAATTTTTATTTAAAAAGGGAAAAAAACCATTCGAGTTCGAACTCGCGAGTCGAGTCGATACTCGATAAATAATAACGAGTTCTAGTTGAGTCGAACATAGTTTATATAGTTCTCGAGTCGAGTCAAGTTACGCACTACTCGCGATCGACTCGCTCGATTAGCATCCCTAGTCATTACTACATATCCAATAACTTGTACTCCTTTCAACTTATATTATTTGATAACATCGCATCTATCCACTAAGCATAAGCAACAAGAGATTTTCAAAGAATATCAAGAAAAACACGATTAATATAATTTTAGACCAGTATGAGACCAACCACCAATATTACATGTCATAATATGTTCAGCATTTCAAAGGTGCGTGGCAGCAAATATTCAAGTCACTGATAGATTTGAAATCTACAAACCAGTGAAACTGATATGTTTACCTTTACCCTCGATATCTCAGAAATATTGCCTACGTGAGTGCCACCACAAGGGCATCCGGGATTTTCCCCCAGCTTAACAATTCTGGGATTGCTCTCCTGCATAGTCATGAAATTTCATAAACACTAATTAATGACTTTCTTCACAGTAATAAGATAAGAGACAACTACCAGTAGAATTAATAGCAAAACTTGAGACAAAGTTTTGATTCATTTTCATTGCATAGTGTATTCTGATACGGTCTCACCCTTTTGCAATTTATAAGCTAATTTTAAAAGTTAGCTGATCAGATTCAATCACTAGTTTCAAGAGAACAAAAACTTAACTATTTGGGCTGCATAAATCTACTGGAAAGCTTTTCTCGGAAGATAAATTTTCTTCTGGAAGAGAGAATATAGACCGCAGAAAAATGAACCAGTGGAGTTACCCTGGGAATGTAGTCAGGAAGGCACCCATCACAAAGCTCAGCTGCTTCACTGTATGGTAAAATAGAAACAAAAACCTGAAAGCAGAATTAGGTTTTGATATAATGAAGAGTAGCACCGTGCCAGTTTTACAAAGAAAAGCAATAAGAATCTTACTTTCCCACCCTCGGCAATCAAATTGTTAGCTTCAATCTCCAACTGCTGCTGCTTCCTAATTAACTCATTCTGTGGTGCTGTTCCTTTGTACTCTACAAACGGCCTAACAAAAATAAAATTTTAATTCTACTAGGACTTAATGATCAATTCGACAATCATAACAACGGGGATTTTCTAAGCAAAGAAAAAATGCAGAATATCAAAAGGGTCTCAGGAAATACATTGAGTTGCCTTGGTCCTTAGGAGCAATTCACACATCAAGCAATTAACAAATGGGGGTTAAGAATACGCTAAATATAAAACACTCGTGGTAAGTGAGAGCCTTATCATGTCATTACAAACAACGGTGACCATCAAAATCACAAATAAATGGCAATTTTTTTAGAGTGAATAATAATGAAAAAAGAAGCAATATCATCTAAGGTTAAACTAATGAGCAGAAATAAGGTTAAGGAACAATGCAAAGGATGCGCAGGGTATTGAAGAAGTTAAAAGTACTAATAAATATGCTACAAGACTTTGCTTAGTTTCATTCAATCATATTATGCACAAACAAGTGGCATTATTCCTTTTGGCTTGAGCACATCAGTGATAATACAGTCCTTAATCACATAAGAGTCGATAATCTGTTGATGCTTATAGGTAGCATAAATAAGATCCACAACTAACAAATGTCAGCTCTATGGAAGTAAAAGGGCATCTTATAATACCAATTATACACTTGCAATTTCGGTGGAAAGCATACATACATACCCATCTGGGAAGTGGTAGCCTTTGGTTGGTTCCAGATGGCCTAAACCCACATTCCTCATGCATATATCCAGAAGGTGTCCAGCCGAGTGTATCCTGAAGACATTACAAGAATAAATGGAGAAGGAAAGAGAACAGATAGCAAATTTCAAATTATGAAAAGTTAAAATAACTCATCAATGGCAAATATTGGCAACCAGATATTCATATTTCATTCGAGCGCTGCACGAGGGATACAAAAGGATCCAAAGCACAAAAAAGTAGCGAAAACCACAAATGTAAGTTACAAACCATTTGTATACATAGAAGTACTTCAGTTTAAACATTAAATTAGCGGCGAAGGAAATATTTTTTACCTGGAATTAATCTTGCGCCTTTCTTCATCAACTTGTAACAGAACTTCCCCTTCCAATTCCAGAGCACCTCCAACAGGGTTGTCAAAATACCCATAGTGGTATACCTGTTTCATTTCCAAGAAAACAGCGAACTTTCATAAGAAACAGAAACGTTCAAACTTCACACTTATTCAAAACTGACAGTAAAATTCAACTGACAGACATGGGATCTTGTTGAATTCATATATCAATTTACCATCGTAATCAAAGATATTAAAGATTAGTCAAATGAAATATATTATAGATTTTAACAATTTAAATCAGGGTGAAAGGAAACAAACAATTAAGCATACAATTCTATCCCTTGATCGGACGTCTTGGACAACAAACTTGAACTGAGAAGCTGTAATAAAGCCAGTGTCTGCAGGCTGGCCGCCGCCTTGAGGGTGGAAAATGGTGGAGTCCAGAATCAACACATGCCTACCATCCTCGCCCTGCTGATTCAAACAGAGCCCACAAATAATTAAAATCAAGAACGAGAAAATTCTTTAAGGCGGCGGAGTGGAAACGAAATAAGACCTGAAACGACGAGAGGGGTACGGCGGTGGAGTGGAGGCGCCGCATGTCCTCAAAGTACTCTAGCTTGGTTGGGGTCGTTATATTCTCAGCCATCCTTCAGATTCTCAACCAAAACAATTACAGTGTGTGCTCATTTTATGGAGACGACGATGAAGAAAATTATGAAATTGATTCAGTCAAGCCGAGGGCACGTTTGGTGGACACTGGACAGTTTACATTTGATTTGAAAAGTCGAGCTTTATTTTATCTTCTTTCCTTTGTGGAGGGTAAACTATTTCTACTTTTACAAAATTTCCCACCCTTCCCCGCTAAACCACCTTCTCTATCAAAATTGGATTCCATCTGGTGGTTTTTCCATTTTGGTGAATTCATTTGAGAGATAATGTTCATCAGGCATATAAGACCCTGTTTGCAAGAGTTTATATCTTATTATCTGAGCTGAACTAATTTGGAAAAAATAAAAAAAATAAAAAAAATACAAAATTGAACTAAAAGATATTTAAAAATACTGAGCTGAACTGAAAAATATTTGAAAATATTGAACTGAACTGAAAAAAAAAATATATATATATATATATATATATATATATTGAACTGAAATGAAAAAAATATAAATATACTGAACTGAACTGAAATATGTTGAATTGAACTAAAATATATAAATATATTGAACTTAACTGAACTGAAAAAAATTAAATATATTTATTTGAACTGAATTGAAAAATAATTAAATATAGTGAAAAAAATCATTATTGACAAATAAAATGAGCTGAATTTTATATAATTGAATAGAAATGAAACAGAATAAAGTGTAATGTATTGATATATAATGACTTAATGCAACTAATTTTATCAAATCACATTTACTTATAAGTAAATTGAATTAAACTTAAGTAAAATCTAATGTATTGAAATAATGAATTAATGCAACTAATTTTATTAAATCACATTTACTTATAACTAAATTGAATTAAACTTAAGTAAAGTTCAAGACAAAACAGTATAACTAAATTAAATTGAAATTGATCAATGTACACTTGTACATGATTGAAATAGACTTAATTTTAATATTAATTAAATTTAACTGAACTGGTTCAAAACATATTCAGAATATGATAGAACCACTAGCGTACAAATATTGCTCCGTTTTTGTCGTATTTACAAACAAAGAACTTGTATTCATCTAGTAAACACTAATTGAATTGAATTATAATTGAAAGTATTGAACATAGTAATTATACGACTGAATGAAACTGAAATTCATCAAATCACACTTGTTCATAACCAAATTAAATTAACTGAATTGAACTGGATCAAATTAAACTGAATATAAACTGAACTGATTTGAAAAAACTGTAGAGATCTATAATAAAAAAATATAGAAGAAATTTACCGAACTAAAAAATGTAAATATTTATCTGAATAGAACTGAACTGAAAAAATAAAAAAATATTTTTTCGAACTGAACTAAACTGAAAAAGTAAAAAAACATTGAACTGAACTGAAAAATATAAATATACTGAACTGTACTGAAAAAAAAAACTGAAGTGAACTAAAAAATATTTAAAAATACTGAATTGAACTGAAAAAATAAATAAATATTGAACTAAACTGAAAAATATTTAAAAATATTGGACATAACTGAAAAAAATAAATAAATACTAAACTGAACTAAACTGTTTAACATAAATACTCTGACAAACATGCCCTAATTATCTATACTATCTATCTATACTATTAAAACAGCAACTTTTGGAAAAGTCAAACCTCTCCTCCTTACGCCACGTCAGCTTTGAGAACCCTCCTAAAAAGACACCACGTCAGCTTTTTAATACCTTCTAAAATTGCCACCTATCATGTTTCTTTTTTCCTTTTCTTTTATCCTAATCAAGGCTTCCTTCACACGCTCTCCCTTGCCGTTTCAGACTTCTGGACTCATCTTCTACTTCCCACCTTGAAAAGTGAACCCGTAATCAAAGCTCTTCCTTCCCGAGGTTTCCCAATTCACTGCATTCTTTCGTATTCAAGAAGATTTTGAAATTTTCTGGCTTCACACATTCTCTTCTGTTATAGGTAAAGCCTCTTTTACGGTTTCCTGTAATATTTTGTGCTGAGAGTGTGATTGGATTTTTGTTGTGTGATTGATCTATGAGGTTTATTCAACCATTCTCAATTCACCCACCATTTTCAGTCAAAAAGCACCAATCTTTCCACTCCAAGAACCCTAGAATCACCTTCAAAGTCCTCTGCGAACAAAAACATGCCCGGCTAAATTTAAAATCCTCTGCTTGGTTGCTGTTTCGAAGGCTCTCCTCTGCAATCTTTCCGTGTTGAAGCTTTGTATTCGAGGTACGAGGAAGGGAGGAAGGCCTGGTCTAAGGTGATTTTGGTGACTAATCTGATTCTTTCGTGTTATGCCTATATTCGGAGAGAAGCTCCAGAAGATCAGGATGGGCCCTGCGCAGGAGCCAGTGATGCCGAAGACGACGTTGAGCCCCGTTTTCTGGTGGCCAGAGGCGGTTTCCGTCGGCGGAACGCCGTCGGGCCAGGCGGCGAGGATGTTAACACCAGGAGCGGTTATGTAAGATTTTGCATTAACAGACCTTTTATTTGTGAAGGGTATTTTCCGAGCGATGGGAATTTGTTGAATTCTGAATGCACGGGAATGATTTGGTTTCTGATCAAACGATTGATTTGAGTTCTTGGTTCTGATCAAACGATTGATTTGGGTTTTTGCAAAAATTAAGGTTTTTCCCCTCTTTTTTGGCAGATTGACTATAATTATACTGAAAGGGATGCTGCCAATTATGCCCTGGGAATTGGAGCTTGTGCAAAGGATGCTTTAGATGATAAGGATCTCAAGTATGTGTATCATCCTGATGGTCACCAGTTCATTCAGGTAAATTAATTCAGTTTGTTCATTTTCAAAAGGTGTAAAAGATTGGTTTTTGAGGAGTTTTAGGATTAGGATGTGTAAAAGTTGCCTGCTTTAATGATTAAATCAGTTTGTTCAGTCTCATATGGTGTAAAAGATTGGTTTTTGAGGGGTTTTAGGATTAGGAGTTGGTGTAAAAGTTATCTGCTTTACTGAGGAATGCTGATTAATGAGTGTTTCCATGTATGTGTCTCAAGGTTTCATGCACTTCTCATCTTTCTTGGTATAATTTCTTATTGTATCTGTGTACAAAAACTAAATGATTGGATCTTTCTTTTGAGTAGCTTTAATATAATTTACATTTGTCGATTTGGTTTGTGTTGTGATCGAATGGATTGTGACCTACATAACGAGGCTGGATTAACTGTAGGAGCAGGTTAAGAGGAAAGAGCTAGAGGAAAGAAGCAGGTTAGTTCTTGAACATATTTACTCAACTTTCTGCAATTTATGCCTTGGAAGTATTTTGATTAATTTGGTTATGAATTTATATCTTTGAGTTACAAACTGTTTGATTCTTGTGGTTTAAACTATGCCTATATGTATGATGTTTTTGTTTCTGTTTCATGTCGAATGTTTGAATGGAAGTTGCTATCTGAACTGAAGGTGTTTAAGTACTTGGTGGAAAAGACTGGATTAAGTGGAGGCTGGAGAAAGTTCTCCATGGATCATGATTTGGCTGATGGCGATGTTTTAGTTTTCCAACTGATCAAGCGCTGCCTAATGAAGGTAACCGACATATACTCACTCAATTCTTTACTGACATCTTACTATCTGGATTTTTTTACGCGTGTTTATTGAAAGTTTTACCTACTGATATGAGCTGCTGCCTTGGTTCTGTGTGTAGTATAAGTTAAAGTGTCGTGGCTGAATGCGTGTAATATACCTTGAAGTCGATGAAATGGTGTTCATTTAGCCAAGGTTAAACTTTTCTGCATTCCTTTACTGGAGTCGTGTTTTGTGTCTGTGTAGGTATACATTTGTAGAGGGAATGGACCAGCAGATTTAGATGGTGCGGAGCTTCTGAAGTTAGATCCTCAGCCTAAACCACTATCAATCGTAGGTAGATAATCTTTCTGAAACACACCTTTTAGAGCATCTGCAAATGCTTGTCTACTTAATGAATCTTTTCGCTTTATATGAATAGCTCCTATCAAGGAGGAAGACGAGGATGAGGAGAGTTCTGAAATGGATGACTCTGACAATACATCAGACGACTCACTCAGTGTATCTGATGTATTCGACAAATCAAGCCCTGAAGTCATGGAAGAAGCCAGCCCAATCTCAAACCCGGTCGGGGAGTTCAAGGATGTTAAAACCCTTGAGGATTTCAAGATAGTGGTGGATGGTATCGAGATAGACTCACTGATACCTACGAATATCAGAACCAAGTATTACAACCTGTGCACCGCTCAAAATGACTTTCTCCACCGCCATTTTGATGCCATTGCAAACAGCAAGCTCGCCGCGGGTATCATCATGGAGATTGTTAGCATTTCAGATGCCATTTGGGCGGCGACAATAACCACACCATTGGAGCATCTTGAGATTTGGGACAAAACTCTCAAGGCCTTTGAGGATGCAGGCATGGCGCTCGGGTTTTTGCGTGAGCACATTAGTAGACTCATTGCGCTTCATTCTGAGCAGACGGAAATGATGCAGACGAAGATGAAGAA
Organism: Sherardia arvensis; assembly: GCA_948330725.1. NCBI lineage: Eukaryota > Viridiplantae > Streptophyta > Magnoliopsida > Gentianales > Rubiaceae > Sherardia > Sherardia arvensis. Next base: position 16,241,261 of record OX415244.1, read on the forward strand.
AAGAGTCGAGCTCGAGGAGGAAAAGAAGTATCTACATGCCAAGATAGCGAATACTAAATGTGAGATGGATCGGCTTGATGTAGAAATCAAGGCTTTCCAAGTAAAATATGCAGCTGCTGAGCTTTCATTCATGGAAATGGCAAATGTACCTTGGTAGAGTTTCCCTTTATTTTCTGTTGAATTTGCATGCTCAGCTGACACAACTACTACCACTATGCCCTGTGATAGAATGTTATGAGGGTTGTTTTTTTGTATATTTTTGGCAGATCAGGTTAGAGCATGGGTTTGTTATGAACATAGTACTTTGGGCAAGTGCTTTTGTTTCCTCACAAGAAGTGCTCGTCATTTTTATTTGTAAGAAAGCTTCCTCCTTTTTTAAATTATGCATTGCATGCATAGTTAGCTTTCGACCTTCATGCTGTTATATTTCAGTTGCTCAATTATGTGTTGAATGTGAGTTAACTCAGCTAAAGTAGAACCTCAGTAGGCCAGATTTGCTACTGAATTAGATGTTATTTCTTTGCTTTTAAATTAGTGCTTGATTTGTCTGTTACTATGCTGAATTAGAATGCTATTTTTGTTGATGAAATTGATCAATAATTGGGGCCTGTTTTGATGTTGAAATGGAAGTTGATTTTCGCTGCTGAAATTTGAGGCTAACTTGCTGACTTAGTATTACTGCTGTTACAATGTGAAATGTGTGGTGTGGTATTTGTAGCATATTTATGGTTGTTGTAACATGTTATTTTTTGCATTGATACATGTCAGATTCTCTCTCTTTTCCCTTCTCTTAAAGTGATGCTCTTTTGTAGTGATGTTTTTTTATCTGTCCAAAGAGTGATACTGTAAAGTTCAGATTTGAAACCCAAAAATTGGTGTATTATTGATTGCAAAGTAAACATTTGTTCCATAAAACGTGTTTGATAGAACCTATGAAACAACGTCAAAGGATCAGAGCCAACCTATAGAATTAGTGGTTTGATGGTTTTATTGGCTTCTTCTAAACATATATATTGATGGTGAGTGCTGATTTTGTAGGAGCTAGGGTGGACAATACACCACCATAACTCGACAGCATCCTCAGCGTCAAGGATTCGAGCAGTTGCAAATGTTGATGCAGCAGCAGTTTATATCCTCAACATTGAAAGTGTTTGGATTGGTTGATTTTCTCTTTTCACTATATGACATTTCATGTGAGAGTTCATATTATACATATACTCCATAGGACGTTGATATTTTTGATCAGAATAAGTATGTTTCTTTTGCTATAATAAGCTCTAAAGGTTCCCTTTCTTCAATGAACAATTGTTTTTGATAACTTCTTCAATGAACATTATTTTAGAATGAAAATGCAGAGTTTAAGTGGAAATTGGCTCTATTTTTACATTATACAAATCATTTGATATATGGTCATGAACATCTTTTCAGAAGAAAAATGGAGAAGTAGAGGCTTGCAAGAAGAAACAATCAAGTAACAGATATAAAACATTGTTCACAAAAATTGAGGATAGAAATGTACTTTTTCTTATAACAAGAATAGAAATGTACTAACATTAAGATAAATTGATTTAAAATGTTTTTCCTCATATAAATAAAATTGTTTAGAAAAACTTCAATAAAAATAGAGAATTATGATATTACATCAATTTATATGAATTCGGGCATATGTCTGAGTATCATTGGATGAATATTACAATTCAATCATAAAAATTAGTCAATTTTTATAGTTTAAAATTTTTTCATAAGCTTCCGTACATCGGCATGGGTATCATCTAGTACTTTAAAAGACAAGGATTTAGAATTTTGTGAGAGTTTTGAATTATTTTAAAAAATACTACAAATTGACACATCAGCCTGCTCATTAAAATTATTTTTGTTTTCTTCTTCCACCTTTTACCGTCCCTTAACATCCTCCTCTCCTTCAAAGTCTGATTGATTATTCCACTCGTTTCATCCGTTTCATATCTGATTGATTGGTTATTCCCTTATCCCATTCGTTTCATCTAATTCGTCTCATCCATTTCTCTGTGGGAGGAGAAGATCGGAGAGCGATCTCCGTTGGCCACACGCTGAATGTAGGGCTGGAGATCCTCGTAATTGACGACGGGAACCTTGGACTTGAACGTTTCCCGGTCGGTGGCGCCGTACATCTTGAACATCTGGGGATATTCCGTCTCAGCATTCCGGCCAAGGATCTCGCCGAGGACCTCGCCGAGGACCTTCTCTTGAACGGAATCACAGTTTTTTGTCATCTCCTCGATGAATTGGAGAGCCTTGGCATCCTTCTCACACGCCGGCGGGCCGAGCGGAGAAGATACAACGGAATCAACAACCATTTTTTCTGATGATGGATCGAAAAAGTTAAGGATGTTTTTTGAAAATGGAATTTAGAAATGAGGATGTCGTGAGCGGATGCCGGACCTGAGGTAATCTTTTCTCTGTGTTTTATTTTCCAGTTTTGGTGATTGTATACCAGATATCTGAACTGCTGGTCGGAACTTAGGTGGATAGAGGATAATGTAGGGTTCTTGAGGAGAGGAAAAGATGCTGCCCCTCTTTTTGTGTCTGAATTTGGAGGGGATGAGAGGGGTGGAAATCACGCCGACAACAATTTCTTGACATGTTTTATGGTTTGGCTGGCACAGAATGATCTCGACTGGGCACTATGTGCCGGACATGGAAGCTATTACCTTAAATCTGGGAAACAAGATGATGATGAAGCCTATGGAATCCTGGATTCCTCCTGGAAAAAACTCAGAAGTCCAGCTTTCTATCAAAAACTGGGATTAATCCTCCAAACCCTTCAAGGTACTCACTTAAAAACAGTCCCCTAAATAGCTCCTTGCATTTTGTTCTACGCAGTCTCCTTACATTATGGTGTTTGAATATTAAATTTCTGATAGGTTAATATTTCAAGTTTTATGCTTTATCTAAACTTGAATATTTTGTTAAACAGGCTTCAACATTATGCTTTAATCTATAAGGTTAAATGTTCTATTAAATAATCTGAAGTTTTTATCTTGCACAGATCCATTTTCGTCGAGGCCTGATAGGGCTGGAGACGGTTTTACATCAGTTCTGTACCATCGAACAACTGGAAACTGCGGGGTGGCTGATGATTGTCGAGGCCTGAGTGCAGGATGCGGTGCCGGCGCTGTCGTCGAGGGCTAGGAACGCGGAGGCCCAGTTCGCGGAGCGGGTCGGGTTTGAGTGGCAGCGGTGATCGGAGAAGAAGGAGGAGATGGAGGTGGCGATCGAGGAAGGACTGGATGTGGAGATGGATGTGCTGGTGAACATTTTCCAGGACGCGAATCAGATGTGGAAGGGCGTTCTTGTAGATATCTTTGGCGCCACCAGTGTTTATCCGAGGATCCCATTCTGGGGCGAGCAGTTTGGAGGTACTCCATGTGTTTCTGTGAATAAAGTTGCATTTTTTTAAACATCTGTTGCAATTTAGAAGATAGAGTTGTGTGTTACTCAGAATCACTCACAATCTAGCTTTTAAAAGTGTGAAATTTCGGTTTTATTGAACTTCGCTGCTAAGTTGCTAGCATAAAATGGCTTAGTTACTCAGAAAATATGATAGAATGATGTTTTGCTCAGTATGGTGAATCACTAACAATCTAGCTTCTAGAACGTGTCAAATTGCTGTTATATGGAACTTCCCGTCGCGATTTGTGCCTATGCTTAAAATTGATTGCCATCATGAAGGCAACAGATGAGGTCGACATCATCCCTGTTCATGTTCTGTGTTCGTGTTTCGGATTGTCATTGAAATTGATGCTTGATGTGTAATTGATTACAAAGTGAGTATTTTTTCATTACAAAGTGAGTATTTTTTTATTACGTTTTGTTGAATTGTTTTCATTATGATCGAGTGATGTGTTTTGAGCAAGCATATAGTGTCTTTTGAGTTAGGGTTACTGAGCAAGCGCTATTTAACTGCAAACCTAAGGCGGTTTTCACTTTTGAATTGTGATATCTAGGAATGATGTTGAATCTGTGGCATTGATGTACCTCTGTTTGTACCCCACTCTTGATTTAAGAGTGAAAAAGTCTTTCATTCCGTTTCTTTTTGCATTTCAGTCATTGTTGATTGACTGAATAGAATTGTGATATCTAGGAATGATGTTGAATCTGTGGCATTGATGTACCTCTGTTTGTACCCCACTCTTGATTTAAGAGTGAAAAAGTCTTTCATTCCGTTTCTTTTTGCATTTCAGTCATTGTTGATTGACTGAATAGCTGTAATTCTCAGGCATCTGTTAATTCGTGTGGCTATGTGTTTGGCTAAACCCAAATTGGAGAGCTTTGTGGATAATGATTCGAAGCAGAGTGATGGGGAGACTGTTAGTGGAGTTGGGCATTCGCTCCTATCGGCTTCTCTTTCCATGGCATTGTGTTGTATCCTTTTTCTGTTTAAATATTGCGTTTTGTACTTGTGAGTTTTGTGTTGTTTGCTTTGACTTGAGACGATGGTAGATATTCAGAGGGTTTCGATCAGGAGCTGGCCATCCTCAGCCTCGGGTAATGTAACTTTGAATGTCGAATTCTTTTGGACTGATTATGGCATTACTGCATTTTGGCTGAGATTCAAATTATTTCCCCCCTCTGATGGGTGGGGAAGTTTTAGGATGATATATGGATATTTGTGTACACTGTTTTTACGACACCAGAATAGCTCAAATAGCACCAGAATAGCAATAAAGATCCTCAGAATAGCTCAAATCACACCAGGTCTGTAGTCTGTTGATCTGCCTTGTTCTCTCTGCCTCAGAACAATTGTTTTAAACTTGCAATGTTTATTACTAAGGAGTTATTCTCTTAGATGATTTAAGTAAAAACTAAATTGCCGCTTTATTCATCTTCCACCTTGATAAGTTTTTTGTTTTGGTTGTAGGTACATTGAGTATACGAAACAAATTATGCACAGATGAAGGATAGAATATGTTTCTACCATTAGCAAGAAAGGACCTTCATTCATCAAAAGTCTGCAGTATGTTGCAATACATGCACATGACACAATTTCGGACACAACTTGCACTTCAGACTATATTTAATCTTTGTTTCTTAGATTTTTAGTTGCAGATTTATTTTATTTTTAAACCACAGTGACCATGACTGTTTTAATAAATTTTTAGTTTTCTGGTATAAAGGTTAGACTAACTAATGAGAGAAGTTTTAAGTTGGTTGGCCAGGAATGCATGTACCCGTTCAAATTCTCATTTGTAATAGAACCACGGTTTTATATGTGTATTTAAAACCGTGCAAGTTGCAAAACGAAAGGACAAATAATTAATTAAATATTAAGAGATGAATCCCTTTTCAATAATTTCAAATTTTATGAAGAAACTAAAGTAAATTGAATAGAACATAAAAATCTGATTATTGATTTATGTTATAAACCATTAAAATAAAAATTAAGAGATGTGAAAATCATTGCTTGGATAGTCGATTTTTTTTTTTTTTTTTTTTTTTTGCAAATTTTAGTGGTTATACATTTAAAATTAGAGGTAGTCTTGTGAGAGACCGTCTATATTATAGACCGGGGACTAAGTAGTAAAAGTATGTTTGAATAAAAATAAGGAAGTCTTTAATTGCAATTTTTAGAAATTACTATTCACGTGCACTATTCATAACCCAGTACTATTCACACGCGCACTATTCATGCCCGGTACTGTTCACGGCCCATAACTATTTACAAAACAGAACATTGGGTTTTAAGCACATAAAGTCTACATTATAGTCTCAAACATTAACATGAACATCTAAACATATTAGCCTAACCAATTTTCACACACCAAACCTCACATCTGACCATTCATGCCTCAAACAGCCCACAACATTAGGATTTTAACACATAAGGTCCACATTTTAACACGAACATCTAAAAAAGCTACCCTAACCAATTTTCACACACAAAAACTCACATATGGCCATTTATACCTCAAACAGTCCAGAACATGGGGTTTTAAACACATAAGGTCCACATTTATAGTCCCAAACATGAACACGAACATCTAAACACACTACCCTAGCCAATTTTCACACACCAAACATCACATCTGACCATTTATGCCTCAAACAGATCAGAATATTGGAATTTTAACACATAAGGTCCATATTATAGGCAGAAACATGAACATAAACATCTAAACATGCTACCCTAACCAATTTTCACAGACCAAACCTCACACATGGTCATTCATGCCTCAAACAGTCCAAAACATTGGGTTTTAAACACATAAGGTCCACATTATAGTCCCAAACATGAACACGAACATCTAAACACACTACCCTAGCCAATTTTCACACACCAAACATCACATCTGACCATTTATGCCTCAAACAGATCAGAATATTGGAATTTTAACACATAAGGTCCATATTATCGGCAGAAACATGAACATAAACATCTAAACATGCTACCCTAACCAATTTTCACAGACCAAACCTCACATATGGTCATTCATGCCTCAAACAGACCAAAACATTGGGTTTTAAGCATATAAGGTCCACATTATAATTCCAAACATGAACATGAACATCTAAACACACTACCCTAACCAATTTTCACATAGCAAACCTCACATCTGGCCATTCATGTCTCAAACAGACCATAACATTGAAATTTTATCACATAAGGTCCACATTATAGGCAGAAACATGAACATGAACATTTTAACATGCTACCCTAACCAATTTTCACACACCAAACCTCACATATGGTCATTCATGCCTCAAACAGACCAGAATATTGGGTTTTAAGCACATAAGGTCCACATTATAGTACCAAACATGAACACGAACATCTAAACACACTACCCTAACCAATTTTCACACACCAAACCTCACATCTGGCCATTCATGCCTCAAACAGACCATAACATTGAGATTTTATCACATAAGGTCCACATTATAGGCAGAAACATGAACATGAACATCTAAACATGCTATTTTAGCCAATTTTCACACGAAACCTCAGATCTGACCATTCATGCCTCAAACAGACCAGAATATTGGGTTTAAACTCATAAGGTCCACATTATAGTCCCAAACATGAACACGAACATCTAAACATACTACCCTAGCCAATTTTCACACACCAAACCTCACATTTGGCCATTCATGTCTCAAACAGCCCAGGACATTAGGATTTTAACACATAAAATCCACATTATAGGCAGAAACATGAACACGAACATCTAAAAATGCTACACTAGCCAATTTTCACACACCAAACCTCACATCTAGCCATTCATACCTCAAACAGCCCAGGACATAGGGGTTTAAGCACATAAGGTCCACATTATAGGCAAAAACATGAACACGACCATGACCACAAATAAATAAAATCAAACCTCCAGCAGTAAAATCAAACCAAACCAGACAATGCCCAATTGGATGCAAATCTGATGCAAAACACAAGCAAAACAATGCCCAATCACAGGAGCACAGAGTCGCCAATCAAAATCACATTATCAATCAATGAAAGCAACAAATCAACACAATATATAAGCACAACCGCCGGAAACCGCCGGAAAACACAAAAACCGCCGGAAAACACAACCGCCGGAGCACAGAAGCACAGATCCGCCGATCGAAGCACATCCGCATCAACCGCCGGAGCACATCCGCACATCCGCACAGAAGTTGATATCTGTACTCCGATCTAAAGCACAGAAATGGGGGAGAAATTGGGTTCGGGAGAAATTGGTTTTTGAATTTGGGGGAGAAATTGGGTTCGGGAGGTTCTGCAAAAATTGAAATGGGAATTATGAAAGGAAAGTTGATATTTATATGAATTCTAGTTTAGCATATTTGTGAAAAGGTCCTCGCATTTTAGATGCTTTTGCAAAAAGGCCCCCGCCCAGTTTTACTCTTTTTTTTTTCAGTCCCGTCTATAATCTGGACGGTCTCTTTCGAGACTTTCTATTAAAATTATATTGTCAAAATAATTTTAAATATATTTAAACTAATTGTACTATGTTTAACGAGTTTAAATTAAGTTATTCAAATAAAGGGAGATAAAATGTTCTATGCTTATTTATTTAAATTGCTTCATATTATTAGTAGTTAATGTGACTAATTCACAAATACAATAAGATGAGACGTTATATGTTATTGTATAATTAATTAGTAGTTATGTTGATTGATTGAATACCATATTTAATTAATTATCATTTTGCAACGTTTAGTATAATTAATTAGTAGTTATGTTGATTGATTGACTACCATATTTCATTACCATTTTGCAACGTTTTGTTTTAGGAAATAATTTTCTGAAATTAAGGCATTATTTAATTTCACAGTAAATTTCATTTAAATGCACTGATGATTGATTAGCTACAATTTATAATTATCATCGAAATAATTTGAAATACATTTGAACTGTAATTGTATTATGTTCAAAGATTTTAAATTAAGTTAGTCAAAGATACTTATAATTAGTTGAGAATAACATTCATCCGGATGATCCTGATATATGCTTTATCAAGCACCAATAAGATAATGACACGTGTACAATTGTAATGTTTTAATTGGTTAAGATATTTTTAGTAAAGTTCTAAAACCCTAATTTAGAATGCCTAAACCCGTCTGGGTAATGATTGAACACGTGGCCCAATCATAAATTAGTTAAAGATGATGTGTCGTTATTTAATTGGTGCCTGATATTGCCAATATCAAGGTGATCTTGATATATATTAAACTGTAATTAGTTTGAATAAATAAAGTGAAATTATTAGTCATATTTATTTAAATTGTTTCATATTGTTAGTAGTTAATGTGATTAAATGAGTTTAATTTGATTAATTTTGAAATATAACGAGACTAATTTTACTTTAATGTGATTAAATGTATGCAATTTAATTAATTTGATTATTTGAATGCCACTAATTCCCTATCGCAAATGAACTCAATGTCCCAACCGCTGAGTTACACACGCGGGTGTTCCAAATTCATGTTATATGATACAGTGAGATTAAGTGCATCTCCCAAAAATGATTAGAATAGTCGATACTTTTAATAATTTTGAGAGATCAGTTTATACTTATGTACTTATATGGTCTTTATATGGAAGATACTAAAGAACTCATGACTTGAATTTTTTTGTAAAAAACCATTTTTTAAATAAATGTTTATTAAAAGATGTGAAAAATTGTGCCATATGGTCAAAATTAATACTTGGTCATGTAACTAGGCATTACATAGTTTTTTACTAATTTATAATATTTGAAAATTGAATTTCCGTGCATCGGCACGGGATATTATACTAGTATGTTCTTATACGGTGTCTAGGTGGCTATAATAAATAAAACTTTCTAAATTTCATAATTATTTGGGAAAATTCCTAGAAAGGGCATACTTAGAGTTGAAATTCCTAATTAGGGCGTAAAAGTTTTATAATTCCTATTAAAGGCATTTGATTTATTATTTGACATCTTTACCCTCAATTTTAATTTCAGTTTAATTCTCATATCCATTCATTCATCATCATCGTCGTGCTAAACGCATCCTCCTTAGCCGCCGGCCGCCGACTAGTGTGCAGCGGTGCAAGCCAAACCATATTTTCCGACTGGCCATGCAAATAGTAGCCAAGTTTCCGACACGGATGTGTATGGCGAGATCGGTGTAAAGTCGGGTGAGATGCAGCTTCCCGACTGCCGGAATCTGAGGTATTCAGATAAACGTAGATATGATCAGATATATGTATATGGCGAGATCGGCGTAAAGTCGTGTAAAAAAAGCAGTTTCCCGGCTGCCGGAATTTGAGGTATTCAGATAAGCGTAGAAAGAACGGTCTTCTCCGCTCCGCAGATCATCTTATCAGCGGATCCGCTACGGATGATTATTAAAGATTTGTGTTTTACTGTGGTCTGCGGCACTTGAGATCATCATCGGCCATGATTCAGGTAAATCCATCCTTTGCTTATGTTTTATCAGATCGAGATTGATTTTCTATTAACTTGTAATAAGGATTTATCTTTGACTGGATTATGTTTGTTGAAAATAATATTTGTGTTGTGGGCTAGGCTTGTGTGGCCAGTGGCTACCGCTTACCACGAAAACTCAGGAAAGCTATTCCCCCAGTTCTCAGTATCCATTCATTCATCATCGTACGTACAATCCTGCATTTAATACTTCTTCATCTATTCCTCAGAGCTGTGATCCAGCTTAAATTCTATTTTGCATCACAATATCAACAAGAAAAACAGAGTAGTTGGTTTCGGTCCAAAAATGAAGTTTTTTATTATCGATCCTCTATGTTGTAGCCATCACCGGAACTTTTTCCGGCAAAACAGTTTCGTTCACTTACAACGGTTTTCGATCTGCGAATCTAACTGTCCATATCGGCCTTTTACAGAATTACAGTTAACCAACGGCTCGCATTTGAACGCCGGCCATGCATTCTTCCCAGCTCAGAATACGGACACATGTAGCGTATAACAATGAACGGTCATAGTCACATTTGTTTTATAAAATTGAGGATGTAAGTAAAATTAGCATGAATTTAAATTGAGAATTAAACTGAAATTAAAATTGAAGGTAAAGATGTCAAAAAATAAATCAAATGCCTTTAGTAGGAATTATAGAAGTTTTACGCCCTAACTAGGAATTTCAATTCTAACTATGCCCTTTCCAAGAATTTTCCTTTATTATTTATCTCATTCTAAACTTGATACCGTTAAATACGGAAGTCTAAAGGATCAACCATTTATACGTGTTAGATAGGGTGCTTAGTTTGCTAATTTAAACTGAGCCTGTGAGTATTGTGTAGTGAACTTTCTCTCCAACCTTGTAGAGAGAAGTGTGCAGTGGCAAATAGGCCATCGGTAGGGTTTTCATCCAGAATTTTCAACAAATTAGCCCCTATTGTTGTGGGTAATCATTCAATTGTTTGGGGATTTATGTTAGCCTAAGAGTGGGCAGGGGCGTCTCTGTAATTTACGGGGGCTAGTCCAAATAATGAATTGGTGATCCTTCAATTTTTTCAAGTTCAATTTCTTTTCTAATTTTCTTAATGTTTTGTTAATCATTTACAATTATACCTCAATCATTACAAAGTATATACACAATACAAAATTTTTGTGCCCTTCAATTTTTCTCTAATTCAAATTTTGCCTCAAGTCTTTTTAAATATCTAAAAATATTTTCCGATTATATCTCAAATATAATGATATATATATATATAATATAAAATTTTGGCGATTGCACGGATCGCACATGTCAAAGGACGGGTATGCGTGTGGGGATAGCACGGGGATCACGATCGGTTACATGTCGTGGCAGTTTGGATAGCTCGTTAGGGACGGACGGTCTTACTGAAATTGGGAAGGCTCAACCTAAATTTTTTAGGTGTTGTTTTGTAAAGTGGATAACTCAGTCTCACGGTTGCTCAAAACATCTGGTAAGCATTTCTGGGCAGTGATTAATCTACTATATACCGACCTTGTTTCGCTTTCAGAAAGAATTATGACTGGAAAGGGAAGTGAAAAAGGCAGAGTGGGTTATGCCTTTGAAAGAGGGGGAATGGAAGGTGACCCATTAGATTCAGCTATAAATAGGAGCAACATAGGTGCGGGCTCAGTGCCTTTAGAATGGAAGCCGAGAGTCAATGAGTCAGCTTAAAAACATCCCTAGAACCAGCAGAATAGGTGGTGTAGTGAGTTTATCATAAGAGGACATTTCAGAGGCAATGGAGATAAAAACAATTGTCTTCTAAGGTATTGGATGGATGATAGGAAATTCAGTGAAAATGATCCATTAGAGATTACTGGAACATTCATGTTGAGGTGTTACTGAAATAAAATAATATTTATGTGGTGAAATTTAATTCAAGAGAAGAGGCAATTGCAGTACCGCAGTCCCTATGCAATGGCAGGTGGTTTATTGGCTTTTAGAAGATGGGGTATGGGGATTCCTCTGCACAAAATTAAAGTTGAGAAGGTGAAGCTATAAGCCCTATCCAGTTCATCTTCTTCCAAGCAGTTTTAGCAGATAGCAGCTCCAAACAGCTCAATTAGCTCCAAGCAGTTCAAGCATCTCTAAGTAGATCAAGCAGCTCAAGTAGTTTTAGCAGCTGACTTCATCCACCTTGTTTTTTTTGAAAAGAAATAAAACGTTTTGAAATTTAGGTACTAAAAAGATTATTTTAATTGTTGTCAACAAGCAGTTTTTCAACTGGACAAGGCCATATTGTTCAACTCCACGGGTTACCAGCAGAAGGTAACCAAAAGATCTTTGCTCGGTGTTTGAAGGTGAAACTGAAGCAATACAAGAAGAGAATGAGGGCAGAAATTGAATCATACGATATACGGGGGATAACGCTCATGGAGAAAGTAAGAACACCATCCAACGGAAATTGAGATATGGTATGGAGAGTGCCTACTGCAGTAATTTCCCCGGTTAACAAGACTATCGGTGTTACAAAAATATTAATAGGGTTAAAGAAGGGAGTATTCATAGTAGTGCTTAGGTAGACTCAGAGGAGACATCCAAGAGGATTAGGTTGCAACTTGAGGTTAAGGGCAGCAACAATGTAAATATGGATGCAGAAGCTAGAGATATTGGACTTCCAAGAATGGAGATTGAGTTAGTAAGTTCAAATGAAGGTTTTGCATTGGTTGAATGAAATCAATACCCGAGCAGCCATGAGGGCCTTAATGTGGAATTGTACAGACCTTAACAACACCTCTACAAGGAAGAAGACCGACATTGATAAAAAAGTATAATCCTAACCTTGTGTGTTTGGTAGAGACAAAAGTTGGCAGGGTTCTTCTCAAACATTGGCTGGAAAGCTCAACCTTGTATGGTTTAGTAGTTGATGTAGTGAAATCTTCTTTTAATATTCTTTTCAGTATAGTTTCAGATGCTACAAATAATAAGTGGTGTTTAGGCTTTGTCTATGGGGCACCGGTTGCTGCACATAGATATTTAGTGTGGAATGCATTGGCATCTTTCAATTGCTAAGATGATTATGCTACTATGTTGAAAGAGGATTTCAATCAAGTCCTTTCTCTAGAGGATGAAAATGGAGGGAGTCCAGTCCCGAAAAATTTGAATACTTGGCTTCATAATCTTATCCAAGATAAGGGACTGGAGGAGATTAGACAAGAAGGTTTATGGTACATGTGGACAAACAATAGGGGTGAGCCAGACACAATGATAGAAAGGTTAGACAGAGCATTTGCAATTACAGATGGAAGTTGAAATGGCCGGAAGCCAAGGTAAATGATCTACCTCTCTATAACTCATATGATAGTCCTTTGGTATTAGATTCAGTACATGCGAAAAGGAATAGAGTAAGGCGGTTGCCATTTGAAGCGTTCTGGTCTAAAATGGAACCACCTGATCATATTATCAATAGGGTCTGAGACTGGTATCATTCAACAGATAGTTCAGAAATAAGAGCAAACACCTAGAGTAACAAGTTGCATGTTACATTGACTCACATGGATAAGTGACCTTAGGTAATATGGAAAAGAAGCTGCAAATTTTGTGTGTGTTTTCTTGTGTCTGTTTGAGTTCAAAAGCAAGAGAAAAAATTAGTCCATGTTTTATTTTCCCACGTAAAAGCCAACTTACTCTTTCTTTCACTATATGTATAGGCCACTTTAGTTCAATAAAAGATATAGTCCACTTGTTTTAAACACTTGTCTTTTCTGAATTATATTCTATTTTATTTAATAATAACTTGTACTTTGTAAATATCATTTATTTATATATGTTATTTTAAGTTTAAATTTATCATTAATAGTAATTTAATATTTAAGCGTTGAGTTACACATTTTAATTAAAAGACCTATCAATTAGAAGTTAGACCTTTATATTATATTTTTTAATTATAACAATTTATAATTTTATTTAATAATTTCGGCCCCTCCTACGTTGAATTTCTGGCTCTGCCCCTGAGTATATGTCTGCTTGGCTAGAGAACAGAATGGAGCACAACCAAACTTGGGAATATAGATTTCAAGAGGAGGGCAAAGAGTTACTCATCTCATGTATGCTGATGATTGCATTATGTTCACAAGATGCATAGAGAGAAGTATCATGGATTTGGCAAAGACAGTGGATCTCTATGCAAGATACTCCGGTCAGAGACTGAACTTTGATTAGTGCACAATAATGTTCAGTCCAAATACACTAGATGGCATGCAGAATTTGATGTGGTTAACCTTGAACTTACGTGAGCAATGTTTAAGAAGAAGATACTTAGGCAGTCCTATCAACTTTGGAGGATAAAAGAAGGGCATATTTGTTGGTTTGATCAGAAAGTTCAAAGAGAAGTATCACTCATGGAAAAGCTAAGCTACTAAATCTACCAGGTAGAATCACATTGGAATAACGTCCTAAATTCATTAGCCTTGGATCTACTAGGAATTTTCAAAACCCCAAAGCAAATCCTTCAGAAGTTGGACTCTATGACTGCGTATTCATATGGAAAGGAGAAACGGAAGGAAGAACAGTTCAGTGAAAATCTTTGAAAATGATTTGTAAATCGAAACTAGAAGGCAGGTTAGGCCTCAGATCAACCTAAGCCATGAATCAAGCCTTGCTAGCAAAGCATGCACGGAAAATGATGGTAGAGTGTACAGAGCCAGGTACTTGAGAAGTGGGGAATTCTTGGATGCTAAACCAAGGTCGGGGACTCATGGGATTGGATGTCAATGCTTTGATGAAAAGGACTTATCAAAAATAGCATGGCATGGCCGATTGGAGACGATTCAGAGATTAGCATTAGTGAACAATGGATTCCAAAGATCAGAAACTCAATTGGTGAAAATTCAGTGTTAAGTACATCCACCACTTTCAAGGCCGAACACTTGATAAATGAGAGTAATAATCAGTGGCAGATGCCACTAGTGAGAAGTATTTTCCAGCCACGGGTTATTCCACATATCTTAGCAATTCATATTCCTAATCTGGGGTTATGTGTGTTGGAATTACTTCCTTTAATCAATGTGCACTTTCCTAATATAGTTGAAGGTTACGTTAATTACGGAGATAATTAATTCAGTCATTTAAGTGATTAGAATGTTTAGCTGGAAACCGCTTCTATCAGCTAGTAGCAGCTTATTATGACTGAACCTGTAGGGTCACACACAAGGCATGAAATTAGGAAAACTAATTACCAATTAGACTTAGAGTCTAATTGTAATTATATGAGATAATTCATGGAATCTAATCGGGTTAGGATTATCCAATCCAGTAGGATTGGGATTTTCTAATCCAGTGGGATTGGGATTATCTAATTCAACAGGATTGGGATTACATGGACTAATTCAGGTTGGAAACTAATTCAGTTTAACCAGTATAAATAGATGGTACTGGGTTAAACAAAAAATATAATTTATTCTAGAGTTCATGTGTTGAACAAGCAGAATAAATAAACCCTTAAATTCTCATAAAACAACATCATCGTAAATCAGAAGAAGGAAGGTGGTCGCCTGTCCTGCTTGCTGATATGTTCTAAGATAACAACGGTGTAGGCGTTCTGATCGTGCTGTGCGGATACTTATAGAGGAATCACACTTGAGGTTCTTGTCTCCGGAGTGGATTGCACCTGAAGGAAGAACACGGTTGAGGAAAGTCCTTTGCTCCGCACAGATTTATTATGTTCTACAAGGTAATTCTAAACACTCACTCAAATTCATATTAATAACATGCATGCGATCTTTGGTTTGGTAATTGATATTCCGCTAAATTAGATTTAATCAATTCCATCAATGTCATGATACTCCATTTTGCAGGGGGTGTAAAGATGGCGAAATCAGGATGTCAAGCAGTAATGGGAATTTCTCATACACAAACTCAAAACCCGAGTGGCAATTTTTGGTCAAAACTTTGGAACCTGAAGCTTCCCCAGAAACATGCAATGTTTATGTCGCGTGTCTTGCAGAGTGGACTTCCTATAGCGGTGAACGGATGGATTTCTAAACTAGACACATGATGAATTTGTATGAAATACCAGACACAATGATAAAAATGAATCACACTTACTCACACATTTTGAGTATGGGAAAATGATTTGGAGATTATCACCTCTTGTGGATATTCTTAGACATTGGGGCAATGTGGCGGAGGATTTCAAGCAATGGATTAACAGCTCGCCAACCCAAGACCAAGTTCAACTCATGTTCTTATGATTCCGGAACACATGGAAACAAAGGAATATGAAAGTCTTTGATGATGTACTAGGAGAGGTAAGAGAATGTTAGGATAATGCAAAGATGGAATTTGATTTTTTCAGGAAATATAGTGACAAGACGGACACTCTGGATCAAATGCCGGTGGAGCATGCTCTGCGAAGAGATTGAGGAAGAGCGATAGAGGATGAGACCTCTTGAGAAGACCCATGAGAAGGGTTGGAGGAAGCAATGGACATCTCATTTGATGGTTCCTTCATAACAACATACAACATTGGATCCGAGGTTTGGAAGATACAAAGAAAGCATCTTAATGGAAGCCGGGAGATTAGGGGCCAGATTTGTTCACTTGTGTGACCCCGTTACAAAGTGAGGTAGAAACGTGTTGGAGAGCTCTCAAGGCGGTATAAAAATTGGAGATCAATTAGGTTTACCTAACAACTGATTCCTCCATTTTGACATCGTCTCTTCTCAACCTAAATAGCTCACCCCCACCCCGCACTTCTTTTTACCATATTTACCCAAATAACTCCCCATGGGAGATAAAGGGCATTGATGTTAGAATAGTTCATCTTCTCAATTCTTTCACGAAATTTGCAGTTGTTAAAGTCAATCGGGCAATCTTGTGTAATGTGCACGATACGACTTATAGTCTAGGTCATAATATTTGTAATAACGTTTTTTCTAATTCGTAATGCAATATGTTTTATTTAAAAAAATGTTAGATAGCCATTGGACAAAGCGTAAGTGCAAGATACTACTCCTACTCATGTTTAGCTTTATCATTAGCCTTTAATATGCAATGGGGACGAGAGTTCTACTAGGTCAATTTCGTTTCAAGAGTAATGACTTTGTCATGACTCTATTTGACATGTATTTTTTTTCCAAAATCTTATTATTTAGCATAGATAGTTTTATCGGATCAATTTCGTTTCATGAGCAATGAATTTGTCATGACTCTATCAACATGCCAAATTATTTTCAAAACCTTATCATTTTATTTGGATTTTATTTGATTTTCAAAATTTTAGTTGCATGATATTTATTAATCTAACTAGCTTGATGTTCACTGCACGTTGCGCGGTATATTAAAGTTCTTTTGAATTTTTTACAATATTATATTTTGTTATATCGTAGCCTATACATTAAACTCCAAACCAATTAGATTTCTTGTATAAAAAATCTATCAATCCCTATATTTATGGATATAATAGTCAAGAGTATTAGTATCCTATCAAAATACCCAAAGTGTACTGTATCAGAATCATTTTAGAAATTATTTGCAAAGTTTAAAAGTTAAAAAAATATTTATTTTTATTTCGAGGCGTTTAAATATACATAGTATTTAAATAGTATAAATACACCGGCATAAACCAAACAGACAGTCACTAGCTCTTCGTATAATAGGAGCACATTTCATGTAATCAGACAATGCCATCTCTCCTAAGACAACCACCTTTCTAACATTCATTTCGTTTATATTCCGCACTGCCTAAGTAACACATTGCAAAAAATATCTATTTTTAACTCTTTTTTTCTTCATCTTCTTTCTTCCTCCATAATACAGAAGGTATCGGATACTGAAAACCTCGTCAAGTGCGCTGAACACACTCTCCAAACACCATTAGGCAAAGGTGTTATTGTACAGACACATGCTCAAACGTCACCAACACAGAACAATCCTCGTACCTTGATACCTTGAAATGCTATGATAACAGCAGCCATAACTAACAGTTCAACCCTCTAGCCATAGAATAACAAATAATAACTTGAATGTTGATCAACATAGAAAGGCAATTTCTTTTGCCGGTCTGGACAGTTTATAGCAAGTTTGAAACAGTTCATACAAAGACAATGAAGAAAGAAAGTCTCCTCGTAATCAAGATTGTTCAATAGGCATCCACATGCCTTACAGCGGGGAATGCATATGATGCAAGCCCTGCACGCCTGCACTCCTCCTCATGCAGACCAAAACAACTGCAATGTTAATAACTTAATATGAGTAACATTCAAATGCCATAACCATACTACCACATATAACTCTAGTTAAAATAATGTGATCCCGTAGCTGTGAAAATTAAGATTAAAGCCACCCTTATGCCAGCTCTCTTATACACACATCAAGGCATCTGTTGGTTTTACTGGGAAAACAGAAAGACTAAAACAAGAGTTTTGGTGCAGAATAAATTGTATGCTTTTCTACTTCCTTTCCATTCCATATATACACTCCATTCATCACCTACAGATCCAATAATTTTGAACCACTCACGCACACACAGAGCTTCGTGCTAAGTCACAAGCCCTAAGTAAAAGGAAACAAACTCCTACACAATTCACTCCACAAATAGACATAACAAGATTACTAAAATCACAACAAATCACCCCCTTAATCTTGTTGTCCCTCACTGAACATTGGCTACACCCACTCTGCTCCTTAACTCCTAGAAATGAACTCTTCTGAGGGCCTTTGTCAGAATGTCAGCGAGCTGAAACTCCGTGCTAACATGATCGACTTCAAGCTCACCTTGCTCCACATGACTTCAAATCGAGTATCCATGTGCTTGCTGCAGTCATGAAAAACAGGGTTCCTAGTTAAATCGATGGCCGATTTGTTGTCGACCAACAACCTAGGGACTTGCGGTGGTTGATTCTGCAACTCTTCAAGCAACCGACTCAGCCATTTCGCTTGACATGCAGCTGTAGCAGCATCTATGTATTCTGATTCGCACGAAGATAAAGCCACCACTCGTTGCTTTTGAGATTGACACTCACATGAGCTTGCCCGTGGAAGAAGATCAGGCCGATTGTGCTCTTCCTATCATCAACATCTCCGGTGAGATCAGTGTCGCTATAACCTGCCAAAGAGAACACTCCATTTCCCCTGACGTAGGAAACTCCATAATTCGAAGTTCCCGCCACATAATGCAGCAGATGTTTCACCGCTGCCCAGTGCTCCGCCTCGGGTCCCTCCATGAACCGACTAATATAGCCGATGACAAAAGTTATATCTGGTCGAGTATGCACCAAATATTGTAAGCTTCCAACTATGCTTCAGTATGAAGTAGCGTCCACTAGTTTGCCATTACTAGTCTTGCTCAACTTCAACCTAGCCTCCATAGGTGCTGCACATGGGTTGCAAGCCTCCATCCCAACTTGCTGCAAAAGCTTCCTTGCATATGAAGCTTGGCACAAAGTGATCGAGCCGTTTCATTGTTGTACTTGAATTCCCAAGTAGTAACTCAATTCACCAAGGTCACTCATCTTGAACAGCTCCGTCATCTCCCTCTTGAACTTATCCAACTCCTTGGTGGATGAACCTGTGATGATTAAATCATCAACGTAAACACCAACCAAAACTTTGTTCTCGTCATCCCCGCGTCGATAAACCGCATGCTCCATCTCACTCCTCACGAAACCCAGGCTTCGAAGACTTGAGTCGAGCTTTGCATTCCATGCCCTTGGCGCTTGGCGCAAACCATAAAGGCTTTCCTCAACCTCAGAACCTGCTGATCCTTGTAATGAACTACGAAACCTGGTGGTTAGGTGACGTAGACCTACTCTATCAAGTCGCCGTTAAGGAATACGGTTTTCACGTCCATATGGTGAACCTGCTAGCCGTAGTGAGCTGCCAGAGCAAGCAATACTCTCACAGTCTCCATGAGTGCGATGGGAGCGAACACCTCTTCAAAATCCACCCCCTCACGCTGAACATAACCTTCGCCACCAAGCTCGCATTCCGTTTCACTAGCTCACCATTTGCATCTTTCTTCACCTTGAATACCCACTTCAATCCGATGGATCTATGTCCATGATGTAAGTTTGTGAGTTGCCACGTCTTGTTCTCCTCGATGCTGGCCAGCTCTTCCTTCATGGCCTCTCGCCATTCATAATCCTGCTCCGTTTCAGTTAGGGTTGCAGATTCGTTGACAATAAGCAAACACAACCTATCACCTTCGTCGTCGAATGGTGCAGTTTGCTCAAGCAGGTTGTCCACCATCTGGTACCGTCGAGGCGCTTCTTCTCCCGGTGATGGCTCTGTTACGTTCGTCGGTGGAGTCGCAAACTCCACGGTTTCTCCTCTTGCCATACATGGAGTCTCTGGCTCGGACGATAATGGCTCACCTTCAGCCACAGAGTGATCGTTTGCGTCACGGCTTGCTAGAGTTTCGTCCTTCAAGCTCCTCGTAGTAATAATGTACTGATCGAACATGAATGTCCCATCTGCATGGCCTTGACCCTCCACTTGCGGCGTCGCGTCTTGGTTCCAGTCCATGCAACATCTTCCTCGAACACCACATCGCGCGAGACTCGTACACGTTCCGTGGAAGGGTCGTAGAGGTGGTAAGCCGCGGTACCTGGCTCGTATCCGAGCATCACCATCTTCGTGCTCCTGTCCTCCAGCTTCCTCAAGCTTGGATTCACCACTTTGACATGTGCTACACACCCGAAAACCTTGAGGTGCAGCACACTCGGCTTTTTCCCATGCCAAGTCTCATATGGAGTCTTCCCTGCCACACTCTTCGTCATTCCACGGTTCAGCAAGTACACCGTGGTTGTCACCGTTTCACCCCATAATTTGATCGGCACTCCTTTTGCTTTTAGCAAGCATCGCGCCATCCCAACAACCATTTGGTTACGTCGCTCAACCACTCGTTTTGTTGTGGTGTGTAGGGAGCCGTCAGTTGTCGTTGTACTCCTCATTCGGCAAAGTATTCACCAAGCTGCTGGGAAGTGAACTCCCCGCCGTTGTCAGTGTACATAACCTTCAGTTTGCAGCCACTTTGGAGCTCGGCCGCAAGCAAAAACTTCCTAATGGCCTTGGTAGCTTGATCTTTCGTGGCTAACAAGTAAACCCACATGTATCGACTGAAATCATCCACTAGTAACAAGAAGTATCTCTTACCTCCTAGAGTACGAGGGTCTATAGGTCCACACAAGTCGGCATGGACTAACCCGAGGAGCTCTTGTGCATGGTTCCAGGCTTGTTGTGAAAACTAGGCACGTCTTTGTTTCCCGACCAAGCACGCATCACATAGTCGATCAACTTCTCCAAACTCCGCCAGGCCGTGCACCATCTCTTCATGTGAGAGTCGCCGGAGAGCATCGAAGTGCATGTGCCCGTAGCGAGAGTGCCAGAGCCAACCGATCTCGCTCCCGTGCTCGACTAGGCAGATTGGCCGAGCTGGATTGAGGTGCATCATATACAAGCGTCCACGGGTCCTGGGTACACGTGCAATCAAGCGCCCGTTCTGATCAAGCCGGAGCCAACCATCTCGGATATTCGTCTCATATCCAATTTCATCAAGTTGGCCGAGAGAGATTATACTACTACGAAGTCGCGGTATGTAGTAAACCTCAGTTAGAAGCAAATGCTCACCGTTTCAGTTGGAGGCAAGGATTTTGCCAAGCCCTTCGATTTCCACAGAAGTGTCATCTCCAAGCTTAACTGAACCCTTCGCGTTTGTGTCGATTTCGGAGAAGACCTCCCGTCTCCCACACATATGTGCGCTGGCTCCCCAAGTTGTTCGTCGCCTTGGCCTGGGAATTTGTCTCGTTAAGCAACACGTGCTCCTCGCTCTCCGCCTCTACTGATCCGAGTGTAAGAGAGTGAAGTCTCGCGACCAGTAGCGAGGTTTCCTCCTCTTGATTCTGCGCCAAATTTGCTCATTCTTTGCGTGAGCGGCGCGGTTCCGGGCAGTCCCTTGAGATGTGCCCCGCAAATTTGTTACAATTGTAGCACTTGATCCCCGTCGTATCACAATCGCTGCTTGAAGCGGGCTGGTTGTTTTCCCACGGTTTCTTCCCTTTATGTTGGTGCTTTCCCTTCGTTCCGCTCCCGAAGCTAGGTTTAGCTCCCTGATCGCGCTGCTTCCCTCGAGCAATCCACTCATGTTCAGTGAGTAGAATCAACACCACGGGTGGTGTTGATTCCACAGCGCTCAGAAGCTGATCGCAAGTGCCCGGTCAGTTCTTCCACGGTCATCCCATTTAGATCGAGCAAGGTCTCAATCGAGCAAGCAATTTGTGCATACGGGCTAGGGATTTCCCGCAAAAACGTCTGAACTACCTTGATTTCCTCCACGGGATCGCCAAGTGACCGTAGGTTGTTGACGATGCCGGTGATGCGGATTCCAAACGCGTCGAGAGACTCACCCTCCTTAAACGTGATCTGCTCGAATTTCTTTCGGAGTCGTTGAGCCGTCGCCTATCGCACGTGATCTACACCAACTCGCATCATTCGTATAGCTTCCCTAGTCTCACGTGCCGAGTTATTCACAGTAAGTGCAGGTACCATTTCCGGCGGTACTGCACGAATGAGGGCAGAAAGCGCTGCCATGTCTTTTCTCTCTCCTAGTTCGCCGTCGCAGGAAACTGCTAGCCAAAGACCTTACGCTCTGAGGTTGATATTCATCACCAACGCCCACTCTATATAGTTCGTTGCGGTTAGAGTGGGGTAGACGATATTCTCCCCAGATTTGTGCGCTCCTACACAATGCGCTCATGAATCACGACTTCGTTGCCCCTCCGTGCTCGCTCCGTCCGCGTTCCGGTCGACGTTTCGGCCGCTGCGGTGATCGCGAGGTTGAGCCATCCGCGTCGGCCATGAGAATCGATGTGGCTCTGATACCAATGTTGGTTTTACGGGGAAAACAGAAAGACTAAAACAAGAGTTTTGGTGTAGAATAAATTGTCTGCTTTTCTACTTCTTTTCGATTCCATATATACACTCCATTCATCACGTACAGATCCGATAATTTTGAACCACTCACGCACACACACAACTCGTGCTAAAGTCACAAGCCCTAAGAAAAAGGAAACAAACTCCTACACTATTCACTCCACAAATAGACACAACAAGATTACTAAAAATACAACAGCATCTACTTTTTTTTTTTTTAAACCAAACCACCATTGGTGGGGGGAATTAATTTGGCACCCCAAACCAAAATAGGCAAAGCCTAAGTTTGTTACAAAATTAGGGAATAAGCCCTTGGAAGCATCTAAACTTCACCAAAATTCCTAGCACTATGTTAAAGAATCATTAGATCAAAATCAGAACAATGGGAGCAATTTAGTGATCGAGTAAATAAATACCGAAACACAATTTAGCCACCATTGGATTTTGAAATCTAAGATTTCCATGCTAGGATATTTACAAAGGTCCAAAAAAACCAACATTGGTTCAAAAAAGACCATGAGGGAACTGAGGTTGTGGTTACTGAGATTGGCCCGAGTAGTACTTCTGGCCTGAGCAGTTTGTGCAGTGATCGTTGCTGCATTTCTTTTCCATTTTCTTGCATTCAGCAGTTCTGAGTGAGTTAGTGTCCAATCCTCCCTGGAAGTGCCTGTGAGAAAAAAACAGACTAGCAGTATACCAGTTCTTTACCTTAAAGTAAATTATCTTGAGTTCTAATAGATGGCATACCTAGTCTGTCCATTGTAAGAATGCCTTTAAGTTCTGCTGGTGCTTCAGACCAAGTTAAGTCTTGCTGATTTGTTGAGGTCAAGCCCAACTTTGCTAGATAGTCTGCTGCATTATTTCCTTCTCTGCATGTGTTTGTTGTTTGATGATGTGAGTGCCACTCATGTAATTGAGTGCAATCTGAGTAAAGCTCTCATTTGGCTTCTGAGGGTGATCTTATACTTTTGAGTGCCTGCAAGCAGTCAGTTTCCACAATATATGTTTGCAATTGTAGTTCCATTGCCATCTGATATCCCTTTGTAATAGCTAAAATTTCAGCATGGATGGGGGACAAACAGATGTCTGGTATATATCTCATAGAAAATACTTTCCCAGTATGATGATCCCTCACTACAATCCCTATTCCAACCTCAGAGTTATTCTTAAAAGCAACATCAACATTGACCTTGTAACCATGATCAGGTGGGAACCATTTAATGATCTTAAAAGTTTTAGGCCTTTTCAATTTAATGAAAGGGAGCATACCTGTAGAGATCATAAAACTATTTTTTTCCACATTCCCAGACAAAGGCTGAGCAGTAAAAATATTTCTTATCAATTTCACCACTGACTCACATATGAATTGGTTACCCATTAATTTATCTTCCTGCAACATTGAATTTCTTTTTTTTTCCATAAAAACCACACCACTTCTGACACTGCAGTTCTGATAACTGTTGAGTGTATCTTTGAAGAACCAGTATGATGGAAATAAAAATTCAGTCTGTGTCTCATTGTGTGAAAAATGGGTGTCTGAATTGCCAATAAAGCATGCATGGTTTTCCATATCTCTAAAGTATGGGTGCAGTGATTAAAAAAATGCTCCATAGTTTCCAGATTACAACAGAAAGGACATTTTGAAGTAAGATAAAATCCAAATTTTGTCAAAATGTCATCAAATGGTAGGAGCCTATTTTTAATCCTCCATATCAGTATAGAGATTTTTTTAGGAATGTATTTTGACCATACCTTCTTCATCAACTCAAGTTGTGGTTGTCTGTCTCTAATCTTTTGATATGCAGATTTTATGGTAAAGTTGCCATTCACACCAGTCTTCCAGATGAGTCTATCATCATGGCTGAATTTTTGCTCAGACTCCTGTAAAAATTGAAAAATATTAGTAGCCAGGTGTGGCTCCAGTTGATTTAAATGAAACAGTTTATTAGCAAAAAAATCATGCACAGTGATGTGGGGAAAAGGAATTTGAATATGCTCAGGCCAATGATAGAACAGAGCCCCATTTCCTGTCCAGTTCCCATCCCAGAATGAGCTGGTCCCTTTCCCTAGCAGAATCCTTGATTGTGAGTTTGCAAAAGGGGTGATACTGCACACTCTTTTCCATGTCTGTGACTGCTTATATGTTTCTGGTAATGACCACATATGTTTTGCCCATATTGTCTTGTTTTGTTGTAGCTTCCACCAAATTTTACAAGAGAAAGCCTGAACTGATGCCCTGACACTCCTGAATCCCAAACCATCTTCATCTGTTGGCATGGCTAATTTGCTCCATCTTCTCCAGCTTTTCCTTTGCCCCCTCTTAGTTTGACCCCAAAAGAACTTTGATGCAATACTCTCCATCTTTTTGATTATCTGCTTTGGGGGGTTTAGCACTGCAAATATATGTGTTGGGATAGCTAATAAAACTGAATTAATAAGCGTGAGTCTGCCAACACTTGTTAGCCATTTATTCTTCCAATTCAGAACCACTTTCTCCATCCTTTCCAATAAACCCTGATAGTAAGAGGCCTTATTTCTGCCATAAAAAATAGGAACTCCTAAGTAAGTGAAAGGGATCTTCCCCAGTTTCATTCCCAGAGATCTCTTTATCATTCCGAGCTTGGCTGTGGAGGCTTTTGGGTGTGCAAAAATTTCTGATTTTTCAAAGTTTACCTTCTATCCAGAAACACCCTCATATGCCTCTAAAAATGCTTTCAGCCTCTTCAAATTCCTTTTTTTGGCTGAGACAAACACTGCAGTATCATCAGCATACATCAAATGTGAGAGTGGCTGAACCCCTCTTGGCATGATAAAATTTTCCAAGTATTGCATGCTAAACAGCCTTTGTATCCCTCTTGAGAATCCCTCAGAGATGATATTATAGAGGAAAGGGGAGATTGGATCTCCCTGCTTGATCCCTCTATTTGAGTTGAAAAAACCACTGCTAACTCCATTAATTAAAACTGAGAACCAGGCCTGTGAAATGTTCTGCAGAACCAATTTAACAAATTTTCCATGAAATCCAAACTGCAGCATAATTGAATTTAAAAATCCCCATGATACTCTATCAAAAAATTTTTGCATGTCAAGCTTGACCACTATGTTGTGATACCTTGGGTTTTTTCTGAGCAGATTCATCATTTCCATCATCTGTAGAACATTATCTGAAATATCCCTCTCTGCCATAAATCCAGACTGTTGTATGGATTTCAATTTGCTCATGAGTGGTTTCAACCTCTCCATAAGGATCTTAGAATAAATCTTGTTTATGAAATTTGAAAGGCTTATTGGCCTATAGTCAGCAAAGGATGAGGGATTGATTTTTTTTGGTATGAGGGCAAGCCATGTACTGGAAATGGCCTTAGGTAACAATTTCCCAGTCATAAATTCCTCAACTGATTCCAATAAGTTCTCTTTTATGATCTACCAACAATATGTGAAAAAATGGCCTGAGTAGCCATCTGCCCCTGGTGATGCCTCCTTGATAAGATCAAAAACTGCACTTTTTAGTTCTTCTATTTCCACTTCTGCTAGAAGAGCCTCCTTGTCTGCTTCTGTGATAACTCTGGGGATTACTTCCATAAAATGCTCCATGTACTGCCCATCACCTTCTTCTGGTTCCCCATTCAACAATCCCTTAAAAAATTAATTCCTTCTTCTTTTATCATCTCAGGGTCTGTTATCCATTCTCCTCTACTATTCTTGATTTTTGCTATCCTGGCTCTTACCCTTTTTTCTTTTACAGTATGATGGAAGAAATTGGTGTTGGCATCTCCATCTCTTAACCACCTAATGTTAGCCTTTTGCTTCCAGTATGTGGTTGTTTCTTTCTGTGCCCTGATCAGCAAAGCCCTTTCCCTATTTAGATTGATGAGATCAGTGTCTGAGTTGCTGTTCTGATATACCTCCTCCAATGCAGCCACTTTGCTTTCTGCATCCATCAAATTCTGATGTACATTTCCAAAAGACTCCTGATTCCACTGCTTCAGTTTTATCTTTGCCCTTTTGAGTTTGTAAACTATGTTGGTCATGCCTATGAATTCTGTTGGTTGGTTCCAGCTATCTTTCACAATGTTAAAGAAATCTGACCTGCGCAGCCACATTTCCTGAAATCTGAAAGGCCTTGGCACCATCTCTGTTGAGTCTTGAATTGAAATTAGTAGAGGGTTATGGTCTGATGTGGTTCTATTGAGAACCTGAATGGATGTATGTGGGTACTATGTGATCCAGTCAGGTGAGCAAATCCCTCTATCCAATCTTTGGAGCAGTCTGTCCTCCTTCATGCTGTTGTTTGTCCAGGTAAATAGATTGCCAACAGTTGGTATCTCCACCATTCTGAACTGATCCATCCATTCTCTGAAATCTCTGATACTTCCAAGTGGTGGTGAGTGCTGACCTCTATGCTCCTGAACTGAGACCACTGTATTGAAATCCCCAGCATATAGAGTTGGTGTTCGTTATAAATTGCTGAGATCCAACCATAACTGCCTCCTTGGAATTCTAGTGACCTGAGCATAGACAAATACAGTATTCCATTTTTCCAATGATGCAGATTCACAAATTGAAACATGTATGAACTGATCTGTCTGTGAAAGTACATTAATGGTGAAATTATTTTTATAGAAAATTCATATCTTAGCTTCTGTTGCTGCAATACAATTTTGAAAACCTATTTCAAATTGCAAATTATTTATTTGACTGTTATCATGCATAGGTTCTATAATGCACAGAATAGACACATGATGTACTGTAAGTAGTGTTTTTAACCTATCCATAGAAGTTCCATAACCTCTGATATTCCATACTAAAATATTCCCTACTAATTTTTGACTAATCATTAAGGAGTGTATTTGATTTTAGGCTTGGGTCTTAAATTCCTACTGATAGATTCAAAAGAACTTCCCTGTTTGGTTAGCTTGTTGCTAATGTTCTGTGCCTCTGTCTGTGCCTCCTCCAGTTCATCCATGAGCCCTTTTTGTGTCTGGTTTACATCTGAGACCCTCACCTCATCTTCATTGGTTGGTAAGCTTTTGTGTCTCAGGTTGAGAATCCTCAATTTCTTCGATGTGATAGCCTACCATGCCTTCAGATCCTGAAACAGCTTCATCTGCATCCAGTGGCTCATCATCCACCTGTAGAATAGAAAAAGAATTTTTTGTCTGCACATTGTGGTAAGGCACAATATGCAATTGCTCCACTGTACTGAATGATTGTACACTAGCAGTATATTTTTTCTTGTTTACTTGTTTCCTGTGACTGACATTTAAATCATCTAGAGAAAATGATATGGGATATGGCATCCTTGCCACTGAGAATTGAGAAAGCTTGAAAGTGTGCTGGCTTTGAGGAGGTTGATATGGCACCATCTACTGCAAGTGATCCTCTCCTTTTTTGTGTGCCACCTTTACCCATTGCTGTTGTGCAACTCCTTGTTCTTTTTCCTGTCTGGTGAGGCCTGATGTAGATGGCTTATGTTGGTGTTGATGAGCCCTTGTCTCCTGAGTTTGTGTCTGTTTCTTCTCTCTCTGTGGCCATTTCCCCAACTCAGGATGTTGAACTCTGCAGTTGCTATCATTGTGTCCTAGCTTCTTACAATGCAACAATATATAGGAACATTCTCATAGATTATCTCACAGTCTCTATAATTCAGTGGATGTCAGCTCTTTTGTCACATCTAATTCAACACATAATTTCAGAGCTGAGGGTCTAGCTATGAGGTTTGTGGCTGAATCATGCTTTATAAATTTCCCAATTTGATTGCCTAGGTCAGCTATCATAGAACGGTTCCAGTAGTAAAGGGGAGCATCTCTTACCATGAACCAAACCGGGACGATCAGAGATTCATGTTCCGGTGAGAATTCTGGCGACCATTTCAAAACCTTCATGACTGAACCTGCCACCATCCATGTTTGCCTGAGCCAGAATTTCTGGTAATCATCCTTGTTCTGGAATCGAATGAGGACATGTTTGTAGTCGAGAGATCCAAGCTGGAACTTGTGAGTGAAACCCATAGCTTGGACAGCCGTCTGTATCATTGGCATTGGTGGCTTGGCCCTCTGAAACTTGCCGATTAAGGCATTTTGGTAATGTCCGGCAAGTGTCGGAATTGCAGCGGTGGGGTACATACATGCCGGTTTTCCGTTAAAACTGGTAATTGGGCGTATTTCAGGATTTGATGGTAGATTGGATGAAAAAGGGTGGGCGTGATGTGAGTGCTTGAAAGAAGGTTTTTCCGGCGTGTGTTTCGCCGGAAACTGAGGGCGGTTCCCCCATTGGGGAGCCGTTCAGAGAGTCGTTATCGGCGGTGTCAGTGCGTAACGGTTAGAAAAACGGGCCTTATTGATGTATGTGGGTGGCGCGTGTGGAGCGTGAGACTCAGACTCTAGAGAGAAGGCAGAGCTTTCCTAGAGAGAGAAACTTTCCTATATCACACAACAACATCTACTTGCAACACCCTAAAACACTTGATTTGGCACCTGCATGTCTAATTAATCATAACATACTTCTACCATAGAACTATGCTATCATATCTTGCTTTAATCTAGTTGTTCTAGCATGAAAAAGTAATTTGATTAAACTCTAAATTCCTTGTCGCTTGTTAATGTTTTGAAATACAAAGACATCCTTCAATGATAAATAAATTATCTTATAGATTACAAGTAGAACAAGTGTGAATCCCATCCTAAAGATCACTGGATCTTAACCATCATCATGCAAAGGACATATTAAATATATTTACCTCTCCACCAAGGCATGTGGTATCGAGAGCGGATGAGGCACTGAATACCTCCACATATTAAATATATTCGAGGTACATATATTTACGCGCAGTAGTAACAACAGTACCATGCATCAGGTTTCAGCATCATATATATGTACCTCTCCACCAAGGCATGGCTAGCTTATCTGTGAGCTCATCACCGATGTGTACATCACTTTCCTTCATTGCCTTTCAACAAAGCATGAACACACAGATAAGCCAGACGACTCGATTTGCAGAGCAAAACAGCATAACTTTAAATCATAGTTGTCTATATCTTCAAAAATTTGAACTGAATACATCAAAACAAAAGAGATTAAGTAACCGAATCCGAACAATCAAAACAAACGGAGAAAACCCCAAGAACAAGTGTGTACCAGTACTGGATCGGGTTTATACATAATTTCGGTTTCTTACCTTCCTGTTCAATTAATCAAATAATTGTACACAAAAAGCAAATAAAAACATTCCAATTTAGTAAAATTAACTTCAAGAACTCATTATTATCGTAACAATAAAAAAAATAAAGATTCCCCAAATCAACTAACCTAGCGATTGACCTATGCGTTGGATGATCGATCGAATTCCTCGAGCCATCTGATAGATATGTAGAATGAGTATGAGGGCCTTAAAGGTTATATAATTAGCATAAACAATATAACAACATAAACGATGTCCTTTTCGCATTAAAGTGCAATCTATGCATACAATAATTATAATACATTGTAGTAAACAGTATATTTTCTCGTGAGATATATGCACAATAAAAGGAAAAATAATATATTATATCAATCAAATGAAGAGGGTATATTGTGTGAAAAATATACCATATGTACCATCTTTCCTTAGTACTGCATTACATCCAACATATCCAAGTCCAAACCACGTAGAATATCATGTTACCATATATGATAAGAAAATATCCAGATCCAAATATTCTCTTAATCTCAAAATAAAAAAACGTGTTCCGTCAAAGAAAAAAAAAGCAAAAAAACGTACATGATAAAAAGGGGGAAATGTTTTTGCGTCGATGAAGCTTAAAAGAAGAAAAAGCGCCAACTAACAATACTATAGTGGGAATCTCTACGGTCCCGTTCCTATTTTTGACTGAACCTTCAGTCATATCTCCGAACCAGTAGTAATTTGACACGTAGTATGGTAATTTAGAAATAAATATTTATATTTTTCACAATTACCGACTGCAGGAGGTTTCAGTTTCTATGTTTTAATTCTAGAATGTAAAGGTTTGACCAGTTAACGGTGCCGTCGAATTACGCCATGCTACCATCGCTGCAACACCAACACCATGACGGCGCTCGAGAATGACGGCGACGGGATCGCCACTGTGAGGGCTGATTCCCGGCAGTGTGGGACTTGTGGACGAGAAGTGCGACGGTGACCAACGGGTATGTCACCGGTAGCGGCATCGGAAATACAACGCCGGTGAAATCTGAAGCGGCCAAACCCAATTCGTGGTTTGAGATTGAGGAGCGATGGGCTCCTTGCCGTCGCCGGAGAATGAGAAGAGCGAGCGGCCGGTGGCGTTTTCCAGGAGAGAGATCGACGACCTTTATACATAGGCGGCCTTGAGCGATATCTCCGACAAGGAAGTATGCGTGGTCAACACCGTTGCAGGGTTGAAGTATTACTTCGATTTCTGAATTGCCTGATTCCTGCCAACCACTTCTTCCAGGTACACTGTAATTCGCGCCCCCAACTAGTTGTGTCCTTTTATTTGGACTATATCATAGAGCTATGGATAAGGAGCTAGATGAGATGAGTTCTGAATTGATTATTTCGTTCTTAGATGATGCTTTATAGTTCTGTTTGAATATGATTATTCGATTAATTGTTTGTTTCTCTATTCATAATTTAAGAATCCCTACCTTTTGTTTATAAGAATGCCTGGTTTCCTTGCCACTAAGGAAAAGTATGAATGTTTGTTTTTGTCGAGTTTTGATGAATCGTGCATCAAGTACTGCCGCTGTTTTATTTTGGAATATGAGAGTTTAGTTTAAGATGTTTCAAGATTCTCATTTGAATGAGAATTAAAATGCCTTGAATGGTTCTTCACCTATCAAATGGTATACTTGAATTCATAAATTTTAACTGAATTCCGTGTTTGTGTGTGTAATGTGATCTTTGCTTGGTATGATTTTCCCGTGAATCTTTTTTTCAGTTGTTTGCAACCATATTTTGTTTTACTTCGTGAACTTTTGTCGAGTAACTATATTTATTTTTTGTTGTTACCTTAGTAGATTATTGTCTGTGTTAGAATGTCTTAGTAGATTATTGTCTGTGTTAGAATGTCTTAGTAGATTTTTGTCTGTGTTAGAATGTCTTAGTAGATTATTGTCTGTGTTAGAATGTTTAAACATAATTTTGAGAAATTGAAAAAGGTAGTGCTAACTTATTATGAAGTGAAGGAAGGTAGCAGAGCATTGGTAGATTGATTATATATTCTCATTTAACTTTGCTTGAAACTATCTGTACTCTTAATCAAAGGGATGTTTTTTATGGCAGGAGAATTAAAGGTTTGAGTCCTGTCCAAGCAAAATTATCTGAGCCAAATGCGAGAAGAGCGAATCTTCCTGCTGGAAAGAAAGAAGGAATCTTGGTACCGAGTTATAAGAAGGGCGGAAAGGGCAGCAAGGAATTGCATATTAGTGACTTTCTCAATGATCCTGTAGGAGTAGAATCAATCTTGAATACCAGGACCTTGCAAGATTTCCAACCCCTTGATTCCAATATGTACAGGTACAACTCTTGTTTTTTCACAAACATCATACTCATAAGGTGTTTTCTGTATGAATTATTTCAGTTTCATGGTTTCTTTTTCCATGCAGCCTTAGGTAAATCAAAGGTATGATTTTTTATTGCATTACAAGGGTAGTTTCAGTTTTATGGATTGACGGTAAAGCATAATTGTGAAGTTCTTGTAACCTTTCTGTGTTGATTTATTCAGAAGCATGATCCAGAATCTCATGAGAGATGGAAAACTTGTCCCTTCTGATATAATAGTTAGGCTGATCCTAAAAGCGATGCAAGAAACTGATAATGATAAGTTCCTCATCGATGGATTCCCTAGAAATGAAGAGAACCTGACAACATTCCGTGATGTTGTAAGCATATTATCTCAGTTCTCAACTGTCATTTTTAGCAGTTCAAGTCATTCTCTCACACTACCAAGCTGCAAAGTTCATCACCTGATTTTTTTTTTTAATTTCTGTTTTGCAGGAAAAGGCTGAACCAGATTTTGTCCTGTTTCTGGATTGTTCAGAAGAGGAAATGATAAGGCGTCTTCTGTCCAGGAATCAGGTAAGAAATTGTCATTTCTGCTTTAGAATTCTTCCCTGACCAGTTCATTTATACATATGATTGTTTGAATAGAATCTTAGGGGAGAGAAGATGATGATAACATTGAGACAATACGTAAGAGGTTTCGTGTCTATCAAGAGGCAACACTTCCTCTGGTGGATTATTATGCTTCAAAGGGAAAGCTGCGACAAGTGAGAATCTTTGATCTTCAAATCTGTATGTTGGTTGTTGGACTTGGACAGGTTTTTCAAAACAATGAACACTGTTTTTTTCTTCATTATCTAGGTTGATGCCGGAAGATCTGTCGAAGAGGTTTTTGAGTCGGTCAAAGCCATATTCTCCTCAACACAAGAAACTCCGAGGCCTTGTGAATGGTGTAACTGTTTATGTAAGTATTTGTTCTTATTAATCTGGTTCAGTGGATCGAATGTTCTTGGAACTTCATAGGTTATTCACATAATCACATCGAATCGTGTCTGTGTTGTGCTTGACATTTCAGGCTTCAAAAAGAGCTTTTGGAGATGGGTTCCTAAAGAAGAAAGATGATAGTATCCTGATCTAAAGGACTACCACATAATCGAATTGTAGCCAGTTTGAAGTTTGTTGTTAAATTCTAAGATGATTTAATGTGCTTTCTTTGGTTTGCCATCAATTTTGACACATGATTTTTATATGTTTGCCAAGTATTTGTCTGAGTTTAATAGCCTACTTTTCACATGTCCTAAGAAGAGGAAGTTCTCAGTGGAACAATGAAACTCATAGAAACAGAAAAACAAGGGAAACTAGAACATATCATTGGCACCTAAGAACAACAATACTAAGCTAGTGTCGAGAAATCGAAGACTCTTTAAATGCATTTTTTAAAGATATGGTGCAATGCTTATTCAGAACCTATGGTTTCGAAGCAAGGGCTTAATCTAAAGACAATTTTAAACCATTCCATTGTGGTAAAACACCTAATGGAGCTTCTCTGGCTGGTTGTACTTGCAAAACGTTTCTCCCAAGAGTATATATTTTCCGTAAGATCATTTCCTCACAGTTAAGATCATTTCAGATTGTATTTTCAGTAGTTGATTTATGGGGATTCGAAATAGGAAGAAATTCCAAAAGAGATCTTCAAATTGTTACATCTCAAGGTTTTTTGCATAAGTGGAAAGATGATAAGCAAAGTCCCTAAATCCATCCAAAAACTTGAAAATCTGCAACTTCTTTATCTAGTGGAAACTGGTTTAACAGAACTACCAGTGGAGATACGAAAGCTTCGCCATCTTCAGTGTCTCAGCTGAAATTTAGCGGAATCAAAGCTCAAAATGTAAAGGGAGAGCTTGTTGAACTACAAACACTAGATGCTGTTGATGCTGCTGGGATGGTTGGCGAAATCGGGAAGCTGACCAAACTGAGAAGACTATGCAGCACAAATGTAAGAAGAGAAGATGGAGAAGAGCTATGTGCTTCACTTAACAAGCTCAACTGTCTACAAGAGTTGATTTTGGCCTGATTCAATCATCAGGGCAAGCTGCTCAAATGGCTTTGATGTTGCAGAATTCTTATTTATATTTAAAGCCTGGTACGATTTTGCAAGCTATAGGGTTGTTTTCCTCAATTGGCAGAACTGCCTCCAACACCTTCACAAAGAAACACATTCAGTATCACATAACAGTCAATTAAATGTCTGAGAATACATATAACAAGCAGACAAAACCTTGACTACCAAAACTTAGAATATATTAGAGCTAGTGTATACCTTGCCAATTTAGTAGAGAATGCATCTGCCTCGTCTTGGAATTTGACCCATTACCACCAACAGAACTCTGGCCCCTTCCTCTCTGCATCAAGTACTCGGCTCTGTCTCTTCACCTGTTATGGAAAAAAGACTGGCAAAAATTAGAACTCATTACATGGATGTGTATATTAATTGTAATTAATATAACCATTTAAGCAAATCCTTCAATCCCAGAAAACTCTTAAAAACAAGCGCATTTTAATTTTCTAACAAACGTAAAGAGGTTTTTCCCCACGAAAAAACTCTTTATGATGTATTGAAGAACAGTCATCAAAGTGATTACAACCTCAGAGAGTAAACAAATAGAAAACCAGCAACTCTGAAGGCATTCTTGCCTCTAAAGCTCAAAATGTTACGATTTTCTGTACTATTCAGCAAGAATACATGCATCATAACACAGAGTGCAAATAAACCTCTCAAAAGAATTATGTCCATCATTTTAACATTCTTCTACTAAACACAGAAATGCTACAAATTTCCCAAACCGGTATTTTGTTCTTAGTCAACAAATCATAACAAAAATATAAACTTTATTTTCACAATCATCACAGCAGTCAACAGTACAGACACTCTGCACACAAATGGCCTAGAAATACATGGTGCAGTATATTGACGCAGCAAACAAGAACTTCATGTTGAGTTGAAGAAAGGGTTGCAATCCATTTTTAAGCTAAAAACGGTCTAGAACATGACAGGAAAAATTGTAAACAGTTTTAACAGTTATCCGAGCAGTTAACAAAATGGAAATATTTTATTAACATTCTTCATTCCCTAAACTGTGTTCATATGAGATCTTGCAAGAACACGCACGAAAAATGCACAACCATAATTATTTACATTGATAATCACTCGTATGAACGCAAATTCGAGGCCAAGATCAATCACACTAAAAACTATACATATGAGGGATCTTGCGAGACAATGCACAACCAAAATTTTTTTCACTGCTAATCATTTATATGAGATCTTTCAAAAACACGCACGAAAAATTCAAGACCATAAATATTTTCACGGGTATGTACGGGGAAAAATTCAAGGCAAAATCAAGCACACCTAAAACAATACAAATTAGGGATTTTTGAGACAATGAACTCAAAATGAAAACAAATATTCAGAACAACTAAGTGAAAATAGCAAGAATCGCAATCGAAAACACTTGATCATCAAACAAGAATCATAAAACATATGCATAGACTAAAAAGACAAATAAAAATCAAAACCATTACTTAGAAAAGAAGATGAACAACACGCCTGCAATCATCTCAACAACATCCTCGTACCAATCTACAAGGTTCTCTCCATCTGACCCAGAAGCAGAAGCATCACCGCTCTCGCCGCCCCCTTGTGAATCTTTTAATTTTCTAAAAAACCTTATTTTCAAACGCTATTTCAAACACACAAAAAAACCATCTTCCCCAAATCCCTTTACCATTCAATCACAAAAATTAAGCAAACCCAGATAAAATCAAAAAATTCGAAACTTTACCAGGAACCTCAGTGTCAAACTCCACAGTCTCCGCATCGCTGAAATCCGACTCGCAATCGCTTCCCTTCATCTGAATAAATCAAATTTCACCATCAAATTTGACGGGAAAGACACACGCACACACACAGTAAGACAGCAAGCCCAAACCAGCATTGATGCAGAAGAGGATCTTACCGAACGGGGCTTCGGTTGAGGGAAAAGGCTTGGATTTTGAAAATGCAGAGGACAAAAACAAATTGGTGATTCCATTTGTGGAGGGTAAATTGATTGGGAAATGTTGGGTTTTCGGGTTTACCGAACGGCGTTTGCGGGAGTGGAGGTGGTGGCGAGGGAATAGAACGATATTTTGGGGGACGAGATATTCATCAACAGAGAGATAAATAAGAGGGTGAACTGCTAGGTATAATTTCAGAGAAAGTACAAGCCTTTCAAATTTTCATAGTACAATTTTCCCAAAATTTCCTACAATTTCTTAAAAATTTCAGAGCAGTTGTGAGTTAGCCTGCAATAAAATGAATTGGAGATTTTTCTCGCTGAACTGAAAATCATTTAATTAAAATGAGATTTTTGTAATTTAACTGGAATTAATATATTTGAGCTAAAATTAATTTAACAAATATGATAATATTATGTTACAATGTACTGTTTAAAAATTGGCAATTACAATGTGACTCATATTGTATGCTTAAATTTTTAATAAACCAAGAAGATTAAAATTGAGAGTAAGACAGTGGAATAAAAATATACTTGGTAATGTTCATGACGGAGTATTAGACGATGGACAATTAGTGGAACATGAAGAGATTGATTTCTACACTAACTACTCACATACTAATAAATCAGAGATACGTAGCGCACAAGTTGAATTAAACCTAATTTTGGCAAAATGAGAAATCTTTGGGAAACAAACATCAAAGTTAAATGGTCATTTAGGAGGGAGATTATAATTCTAAGTTCTTTCATGACTAGTCAGATCGAGGCATGCTAGACAATATATTCTAGCCGGTAGGGATTCACAAGAAAATTTGATAACCAATCCTAACATTATTGGTTCAGAAGCTGTGAATTTATTTTCAGCATTATTGTCTAAAGAGAATCAGGAATGAAAACTGTACACATATTGAAATGCTCCTTCAAAATATAGCTGCAGTTGCTACTGAGGAATACTATCTTGCACTAATTAAAGGAACTCATCTGATTAAGTGAAAAAAATTGTTAATGAAATGGATTAAGAGTCAATATCCGGTCCGGATGGTTTCAATGAAAAATTTTACACCTCCTGTTGGGACATAATATGTGATGATCATTTATGTGCAGTAAACGAATTTCTGACTAGGATTCCAATTCCGAGAGCTATAGCATCATCACATGTTACCCTTATCCCAAAGAAACCGGTAGTAATCTATTTCACTGACTTTAGACCGATAAGTATTTCTAATTTCCTAGATAAGGTTTATACAAAGCTTTATACTGAAAGAGTTAAACCCATAATGCCTAGTCGAAAAATACACGATTGCTCTAGAAGGAGTCGAAATGAGTAAGATAAAAGAGAGATTTCTAAAAAAACATTCCTCTGAATCTGAGATGAGTACATGCTGGTAGTAGCATATCTAGAAACTGAACTAGATAGGGAAACAAAGATATATCGAAAGTGATGGCCTAACTGTGAAGTCCCATTTTAGAGTACTAGTTACTTTGCATTATATTAACTATTAAATTGTCTCAAGTAATAATCTTGCGACTTCGGTGACTATAATTTTACTTTGTTTATATTATTATGCAATAGGTGGTCAAAATATATAATTACAATGATGCATAACTAAAAGATATAATGTTTGGACATAGCGATGTTAATTAAGGAGTGAAGAATTAATATAACGGATAAATGAAATAAAATGTAACAAGAATAAATAATAATAATATAAAGAAGAATTCAAATTGATGAAAAAAAAAGGGAAACGAAAATAGAGATGAAAACTTAAGGTAAAGGTTAGATGAATATCAATAAAATATTTTTAATTGAGGAGATTACGTGTAAGATAAAGAGAGTTATCATTACTCTTTACAATAGCAGTGTAGAGGTAGACGTATAATACCAAAATAATCTACGGGTAAATTTCAAGAAAGTACAGGAGATTAATAGAAACAGAGGGAAGAGGGAAGATGCCCAAATTAGAACATTAGAATCTATCCCAGAGAAAGGGAATCAGAAAAGAGGGGCAAACGGAGATCAAAGATAAAGTCGAGGAAACACCTAACGAAGTACACGACTGTGTGAGTATCCTCACTCTTCAAAACTTTATAAATTTATAAAGTTTTGGGAGCTGTCATGCCTACGTGTTAATTGTGCTATCTTAATTCTTTTAACCATTTTCAAATCCTAACTCATGTAGACTAAATCATGTTTCATATATATTTTCTTATCATAGTTACTGGTTTGAAATATGTATTGATTGAGTTTCATTAACTTGTTATATGATCAGCCTATAAACTAGTTTTATACATATCTCAGTTTATTTTAGATCCACAAGAGTGCTTATTTATAAATTGTTTCCATAGGCGGCTACTTGTATATTAAATAAACTCTCGATTGTTACAAATATAAGAAGAATAACTGTTTATCCGATTTTCTTTTAATGTGCACGAGTGATTAACTTATCATGTTATCATAAATATGTGTTATAGAAGAGTGAGATGTAATTTGCCACTTGAAATATTTATGTTCATTTATGTGAAAAAATGGTGTATGTACACCCAGTTCTAGTTAAATTACCTTTTTAATTGGGTAATGGTTTTCTGATCTGGTGAGTTGATTGGTGCTAGTATGTGTCTACGTCACAGAATGTTATGAGGCGATTGATAGTTGGTGTTTGTTATTACGTGATTGTATTGTAGATGTATTGAGATCTGGATTAGTGACTTTCTTGTGCTTCCGTGTATCTAAAGTGTGGAGTGTACGTGAGGGATTATGATCTAACAGAATCATTGTGAAATTTTAATACATGAGGTGTCATGAACTGTTTAGTGAAATTATTGATTGATAGTTTGACTGCCAAGAAGATGTAATGTAGTGGAACTGAGATAATAACTCGTAAGTTGAATAAATATACAAGGCTATCGTATATGGCAATTTCTGGAAATAAAAGACCTTATTTTGAAAGGTATGTGAAGTGTATTTATGGACTGAGTTGATATTTACTGTGATATCTTGTTGTTGTGGGTGGTGATACCCCGATATGTGGATGTTGGGTGGTGATATCCCGTTATCTTGTTGTTGTGGGTGGTGATACCCCGATATATTGTTGTTGTGGGTGGTGATACCCCGATATGTTGATGTGGTGGGTGGTGATACCCCGTTATGTGTATGTTGGGTGGTGATACCCGTTATCTTGTTGTTGTGGGTGGTGATACCCCGATATATTGGTGTTGTGGGTGGTGATACCCCGTTTGTGATGTGGGTGCTGAAACCCTGACTGAATTTGTTAATGGAGTTTGGAATATATGCTTGAATTTAGTAAAAATACGTGACCTTTATTTTAGAATATGTTGGTTATAATGAATGATGATCTGTGATTACTGACGTCTATGGTTGCGATACTAATTCTTGAAATATTGGAATTAAGTGGTAGTGCGCTGTGAATTCTTATGTGTTATGATGCATTTTTGTAGGTGATAGTAGAGGTAGCCATGTTATATCTATATTTGTTTTACTCTTTAGCTTCGCTTAGCATTCTTTGATACTATTCTCAATATGAAATAAGTCTATATGTTTTATTAGGAGATGCCTAAATAAAATAAAATAAATTATAAAAATGACATTTGTACAAGATGTAAATTTTGTACCAGTAATATTTATTTGATTGCTAAAGCTTAGGGAGCAGGAATCATTTATAGAGATAGGGTTGACCTTGTGTGATGCTTTGACAGGAGTCTGTGTTTGATGTAGTTATCCATATTACCTGTAAACGAATGATTTTTTCTTAAGCATGGAATTTTTACTTTGTATATCGTGGCTTAGGGCCGTTTTTATCTCGTTCGTCTCAAAATTAAAGTGAGTATACAATGTCACTAAATCCGAGAAGGAAATAGGAGTACTAAAGAATATCGTAGTCTTTTCCTGGAAAAGAAAAATAAAATTGTTTCTATGCTATGTGATTACATTTGTGTGCATGTGTAGAAATTCCAGTTTACATTTTTGATCTTGGCATGCTAGCAGTCAATTGAAAGTTGTTTTATATTGCATTTCCAATCAAAATTTTCTTACGGAGGATATCATTGGGCTTAAACTCATTTGTGTGTTTAACTGTGGCATGGCAGCCTTGAAGCGGTGCGATTCTACTCGATGTGAATGTCATATGTTAGCCGAACTAAGAATCTTATGTAGTTTCAGTTTAGTAGTGGCATGTGTGCCTTGTATCTATATAATGACATTTGAACTTTTGATTTATGTATAAAGATCCTGGATTTAATACAACCGTAGTAATGAAGAAAAATTTTCAATTAGTTTTACCGACTTTGAGCTTGAGTCCTGGTGCGAACCAGGCAGACGCTCGATTAAAACTCACCGTAATGGATAGGGAGTTTTAATGGGGCGTCACACTAACAGCTGCAAATTCAACTCGTCCGAGTCGCACTAGTTGTTGGCTAAATGAATATAATGTTGGACGATACCCAAAGCAGTAATGCATACCTGTCTGTCCCCATAAACCCTCCCCCAAGGTCCACATGAGACAACGTCGAAATTTTCACAGTAGCAGGGTATCCGTATACTGTATAACATGCATCAAGCTAGTTAATCAAAAGATTATAATGCATTTAACTCTACTAAATCGTTCAATGAATTGTATTGAATTGTAATGGTTTAATAGTATATGACTTACTTAATCATATTTAACTCGGATTATTCCAGCTGATATGAGATTAATTGAATTAAATTGAGATTAAATTAATTGAGAATGTGAGATTATTTTAAAAAAATCTGAACTTGACAGGTCCAAGGATGTGTTTGACCTTCATAGTAAATGTGTGTGTGTATTTAATCAAATATATTAATAGAATATAAAAAATCCGATAACATCAAACTCTATGTTACTACAAATCCGATAATATATGATTCGATATATTTCTGCATATCGGATTTTCATTGAATTGTAATGGTTTAATAGTATTTGACTTACTTAATCATATTTAACTCGGATTATTCCAGCTGATATGGGATTGATTGAATTAAATTGCAATTAAATTAACTGAGAATGTGAGATTATTTTCAAATAATCTGAACTTGACAGGTCCAAGGATGTGTTTGATCTTCATAGTAAATGTGTATGTGTGTGTATTTAATCAAATATATTAGTAGAATATAAAAAATCTGATAACATCAAACTCTATGTTACTACAAATCCGATAATATATGATTCGATATATTTCTGCATAAATAACCATCCAAAATGTATTATCTTCGGTTGCCGCTTTGATATAGTAGAATTCTCTATTTTAAATGACTACATTTTATTTCACGTGATTATTTGTTCGGTTGATTGCTTGGTGTACTGCTCCAATTACTATATCTAACTTGAGCCCTTTTTCATGTTCGATGAATGCCCAGAAGTTCTTTGGAAAATCGGTTCTGTCGAATTATGCATTCATGAAGTAGATAATGATGACTGAATTCATTAAGATAGAAATTAATTCTAGTAATCCCTTGTGTTGGTCTCTTTCAAACTGCACACAACTGCTGCGTTGTTCATGAGCTCAATGACTGATCATTAATTTAGGGGCTAATTAAGCATGATTTCTTCATGGAACAATGCAGCAGTTTAAATAACACAGTTCATATGTGTATATTTGAAAAAGTGAGCAAAACAATAATGACAACTTTATTCGATGACAACAAACAGGTTCAACTATTCAATATTCAGCTCTTGTACATTTCAAATTTCAGTCTTCGGATTTCAATTTTCTGTTATATCCTACAGATATTAAATCTATTTGCAACATCATCATAAGACTTGAAGCTTTGTATCTTCGTGATGTAACTTGCACCATACGAATTGCATCACCATAAAGCCCCAATAGCACCTGTTAGGGTCCAAACACTCTAAAAGTTGCAGAATTGCAGAACCAAATAGGACAAGCAGAGAGGAAAAATCACATCACGAAAGCCAGCGCCTAAATAGCATTTAAACACTCTCAAAGTTGATCATTTGCAGCACAAAATATCATCAACATAGAGGAAGAATTTCATCACCATAACGTGAACAAAAGTTGCATAGTTGCAGCCGAAAAATATAACCAACAGAGAGGAAGATTTGAATCATCAAAACATGAGCAAAAACGCCACCTGAATTGCGTTTAGACTCTCAAAGTTGCAGAATTGTAACATAAAAATCACCAACAGAGAGGAAAATGCAGCAGTACATGCTCACATTCAAATCAGAAAATGCAGCAGATTCGCCCATGAAAATGCAGCATATACATAGCAGAAAATACAGCAGAAAATTCTCACATGTAGACCAGAAAACGCATCATATTTTGTACCAGAAGACGCAGCAAATTAGACAAGAAAAGGCAGCAGTAAGTACTCACATTCAGACCAGAAAACCCACAAGATTCATACGAACAATGCAGTAAAATATCGCCATAAAATGCGGCTGTAAATGCTCCCATTCAAACACGCAAACACATAAGAAAATGCACCAGAGACTGCTTAAATTTACACCATAAAAGGACTACCAATTTAAAGATTGAAACCTGAAAATCCATCATTAAACTATATCACTTCACTTTAACAATGTGTCTAAAGTGTTGATCCTAGAGAGATACACGCAGCACCAAATTTATAGATTCATAACCATATTAAAGCTCCCTGCATACAGGTAAACACTAATCAACAGTTACACGAAAAATATCGTTAAACAGTCTTGACGAAACTGAAACACACGATCACACAGTATTCAGAAGTTTATTAAATCAAAAAATAGCACTATCTGCATCAAAGGTAACATTTGTATCTATCTTTTCTCACATATCCTGATAGCATTAAAAATCTCTATCCCTCACAAAAGTACTAAATGTGTAACAAATGTCTGAGAAAAGAAACGTGGAAAAATTCAAGCACTTTAAAAACCTGTCATTTTAAATGATAAACACTTTTAAAACCTCGAGTTTGATTTCAAATACATAAGCGCTTGGAGGGGGAAAGTCTGTACCTCTTCAGTTGTGACTTGTGAGCATGATGATTTAACTTACAAGTTTCCTATAAGCAAAAGAAAGGGAAGTTGAGGCAGCGACTAAAGGGGCATCTGTTTACATGGTACGATGAACAACTTGTTAATACTAAAAACTCTAGAATCAACATCACAATTAGAGAACAAAATGTATAAAAAAACTGTTCTTTGGAGCACACTGTCAAACAACTTCAGGAAGTAGAGAGGCTGAATAAGCAGTTACATAAAAACACAAAATTTAGGATTTAAAAATTAAGTGTGCCAGAATCATTGACAACCTGATATTAACAAGAGATAGAAACTCAAATCCAAATAAAAAGAGAAACAAACAAACGTGTCATTAAGTAAACTGGGAACCAAACAAAAAAATCTAACAAAACATATGTATCACCACTACTTCATACTTGAGGTTGATATTTAAGCACCAACATTGAAAATCTGCCATCGACGTTTTGCCATGCCATATCAGATCATTTAAGCACCAGCAGTACATGCTCGCATTCAGATCAGATGTTTTGCCATTCAGCATGTTCTTGAGCGAATAAGTATAGTAAGAATCAATTGATCATAAACCAGCCAAAAAAAATGGAAGCTAAACAAATAAAATTCACTAACCTGGACCAT
The DNA here is from genome assembly GCA_948330725.1 of Sherardia arvensis. NCBI lineage: Eukaryota > Viridiplantae > Streptophyta > Magnoliopsida > Gentianales > Rubiaceae > Sherardia > Sherardia arvensis. Next base: position 16,285,288 of record OX415244.1, read on the forward strand.
AAGCAGGCACCTAGTTCATAGACAACTGCACAAAAACAAGCATTAGTAAAAGTTATACAGATGAAAAAGAGAAGAATTTCATCTGTGTGGGTAGATACTGAAGATGCAATTTATGTAAACGAACTTTTGAAGGACAATGGAAGATAAGTTCATTAGTTTGCTAAATTTATTGAGAAGGGAAACAACAGAAACGGATTAATATATATGTATATGCAGGGCATAATGTTGAACTAACATGAATTACACAACCAGAAAACATCACAAACATCAACAATACACATTAATATCCTAAAGAGAGCCTAATAACATGTTCTCTTAAAAATCAAAACAAACTCAGTTTGTATCTTACTCTACAAGAAAGTGAAAGAACAAAATTTGTTGAATGGTGAAGCCCTACAACAGGCTGCAGGCAGTGTACTCTCATACTCCGCATCCCACCACCCATGGTATAAAACACATGCTCCTCGAAGCAAAAGTAAATAACTAGAATCCTTAGCATTAACACGTGCTATACCATTTGTTAATTTTAAGCCAAATCACTTTAAAAGACAAGGCAATTCAGGTTTAAAAATACACTAACTGACAATAAGAGAACTGCGTCCAGCCAATTTAAATTCAACAAGTTTCTGAATGACAAGTTTTTTACCTAAGCAGTGTGGACCCGGGAGATATAAGTTTTGATATTCAGCTCCACCTCCGATTCAGAAGTATCACTCGATATATCAGTCATGCAAGTTTTCTTTTCCACCATATTATCTGTAGGCTATCCAAACAAACAAACAAAAAAAAAACCCCAAATTTCAAGAACACAAATTCAACAGAAGTGATAAATAGAAAAGAGCATACTTCTATCCATATTAGAGTCGAGAAGAAGAGCATTTTGGAATTCGGTAGTTAACGATCTTCAATTCATCAAAGAATACGGCGGAGATCAGCGGAATCGGGGTGAAGCAGGGGTGCCGTTGGAAAGGTGTCTGGAAAAGGTGATATTCCCAACCGTTTTTTAGAAGGTCCAGATTGAACTGCGGCGGTAACCGGGCGGGTTTGGATCCATTTTCCAGCGCATTCCAAATCGTTACAAAGATGAACGTCGGCGGGTTGATGGAACTACACAACGGAACATATACATGAGATAACGGAAATTCAATCATTGGCTAAACCGGTTACCAGTAATTCCCATCATTAAATTATTAAAGGAAATTATAAAAGTTCAATGAATCAGATTGAAAGTAAGTAAATTAACGGATAGAAATATAGTGACTGAACCTTCAGTCAAAAAGTATAAACGGGACTGTAGTACTCCCCTACTATAGTAGGTTAAAAAGAAAAATTATGGCGAGAAAAAAAATAAAAGAATGAAATTTAAAGGAATCAAAAAGAAATATATGAAAATTATATGTGTCGGAATATAATGATCTTGTGGTGGTTATGTGATAGTTTAAATCAAAATTACATAGTTTAATATTTTTTGCATTTATATTTACAGGAGCAATAACTTTTAGTATAATTGGATGCCTATATTGTTCTGTATCTGGTTCCTACACCTAAATTTTCTGCATGTCTACATTATTTTGTTTTCAAACTTTCTATTTTTGGAAATTCGGTGTAAATGATCAAGACCCTATTCTTTGCATATTTCCCTCGCTCATTTTTTTAAAAACAACTTAACCATATTGTATGAAAGACCGTGCACTCAAGCTTTGATCAGCAAAGGCATGAAGTTTAATGTTTAAAATAGTTAGACAGGTTTATTGAAATTCTAAAACCGCCCACGGCTAAAGCCTGGGAGTACATTTTCATAATCATATTCAACCAAAGAAAGACGACAAACCACGTTACTCTCATCCATCACATGATGTTATCCACTAGACTATCAATTTTATAGATTTATTCCCATGAATTGCAAAGTTCGAAGAGCCACCGGATCAGACTTCTCAGCTGGATCATCCCCTATATGGCTATACATAGAGACTCACGAGCACCAGCCACCAAATCTAATACAGAAAAAAAAAACCCATTAAATTCATTAAACCATGAAATTTCTCACTACCGTCTTCGTTTTGCTCTTCTTCATCTCTTGCCCTACAATATCATCCCTAAAACCAAGCGGTCTGGTTCTTCCACTGACCAAAGACTCAACCACGGGTCAATACCTCACCCAGATCAGCCAAAGAACCCCTTTAGTCCCTGTAAAGCTAACCGTGGACTTAGGCGGTCCGTTCTTATGGGTCGACTGTGACCGCGGTTATGTTAGCTCAACCTACAAACCGTCGCTCTGCAAGTCGGCTCAGTGCTCCGGTTCAAAAGCCTGCGGAGATTGCTTCGCCGGTCCAAAACCGGGGTGCAATAATAACACCTGCTCGCTCTTTCCGTACAACAGCGTGATCCAGCTCAGCACCATAGGAGAAGTCGCGCAAGATGTCATGTCCATTCGATCCACCGACGGATCGAATCCAGGCCCGTACGTGTCAACATCCAAGCCGCTGTTCATCTGTGGAGCTACATTTCTACTCAAGGGCCTTGCTAAGGGAGTCAAGGGCATGGCTGGTTTAGGGAGGGGAAGAGAAGGGTTTCCGTTGCAGGTAGCTAGCGCTTTCGGTTTTCAGAGAAAGTTTGCGGTTTGTTTGGGTGCAAAAGGAGTTATATTCTTCGGAAACTCGCCTTATAAGTTCCTTCCCGGTAAGGATATTTCTAAGTCGTTAATGTATACACCTCTGCTCATCAACCCAGTTGGCACAGCTGGTGCTTCTTTTGCTGGAGATGCTTCTGCGGAGTACTTCGTCGGAGTTAAGTCGATTGAGGTTAACGGAAAATCGATTTCCCTGAATTCGACTTTGTTAGCTATTAAGAAAGGCAACGGAGGAACGAAGATCAGTACTGTTGATCCGTACACGGTCATGCAGACTTCTATCTACAAAGCTTTGATCAAGGAGTTTTCTGCAGCTTTCGCTAATGCTTCGAGGGTGAAAGCAGTGGAGCCTTTTGGGGTGTGCTTCAACTCGAGCGGTTTGGGTAGCACTAGAGTTGGTCCTCCGGTGCCGACGGTCGATTTTGTGTTTCAGAGTAAGAGCGTTTTTTGGAGGATTTTTGGCGCGAATTCGATGGTGCAAGTGAAGAAGGATGTGCTGTGCCTTGGATTTGTGGATGGTGGTGAGAATCCCAGAACTTCGATCGTTATCGGAGCGCACCAGATTGAGGACAATCTTCTTCAGTTTGATCTGGCAACATCCAGGCTCGGGTTTAGCTCAACACTCTTGTTCCACCAAACTACTTGTTCCAACTTTAACTTCACATCATCAACTTAGTTATTATATATCCCTGAAATGATATATATCTATAGGCTTCATATCTCTTTGTTTATGAAGTTTTGAATTGAAGATGAGTTTCTTTAGTTTTATCCAAGTTTGCGTTCCTTGAATCCTTCCTCCGTGTTGGCAGTTTTAAATAGAAATTATTAAAATTCACATCACTAGTTTACCACTTCCAGTTGATTGGTGACCTAAATTAGAGAATGTTTTAATATGAAGATGTTTTTATTGAAATTAATAAATGAAATACTACATAATATTAGATAATTTGATAAAAATATTATACGAACTATCCACATAAATATGAAGCGTTATTATTAGGTTTTCAGTCCACCTCTCCAACCATATAATCTTTTACTTTGATATTGCTACTTCTTCTTTAACATAGGTGCACAATCACATCCCACACTGCATTAGAGTACATCCACTAATTTGCCTCGAGTGATAATTATTCATAATTTTATTGATATTTTCATATTAAATCATATTTAGTTAGTTTTGGACGTTTATACTGATAAAGTATACTTATTATTAAATAATTAAATGCATTTTGTAGCACTTATTATAAATAATAAAATAAAATAGGGTACTCGGTTACCCGGCCCGCATAATTGGGGTACCCGGTTGTACGGGTACTCGGTAATTCCGGAACGGGTCACAAGCCGCAATTTCAACTACCTGCATGTACGGGTACCCGATTGTACGGGAACCCGGTTTTTGAACACCCCTAGTTATGATACACATTATAATATTTTATAATTCAAAATACGGTATGAAAGTACAACCATGTCATCAATTAATTTGATTTCTTAAACGCTAATCAACTAATTACAGAAACAGCAATGTTATTTCATTGATATTTTAAAATGTGTTGAATAATAACAATATAAAACCTTGTATTTTTGTACAGTACTGATTTTACATAGTAAATATATATACACATTTTCTGTCCCAAGCAGGAATCCAACCATGACTCAAAATGCTTGGATCACCATCACCAAGTTTTTGTCACTGGCGTACCTACGTTGGCTCTAAAGTCTACATTTTTATTATTCTTTTGTAAATAGCATCTCACTAGACTAGAATCAAGACTCTCGGGCGTCAGAATTGCTCTTCATCCTAGACGTTAGCTAAAATGATTTCCGTATATAGTTTTGATATTGAGTTTTAGTGAGATGAGGGTGTTTGTTACACCTCTATTTTTTGCCGATTATGTTCGCACTACAACAGAATGTTTCAGTAGTGACGCAAATTTTGGTGATTGGTTACACTTAAAAGCGTCGCTAAAACAGTTAGCGACGTTTAAAGCAAGTGTCTGTATTCAGCGTGTCGCTAAAATTATTTGACACAAGTAAGCGTCAATATCATGTTTGCGACGCATAAAGATGCCGTTATACTTTGTGACGCTTCAAGATGCCGTCAAATTTAGCGACGCTTAAAAACGTCCAAACCAATTCAACGCCTGCACGTCGCTAACGCTGTACTACAGCTGGAAGCGTCGCAAATGGATTTGGAAAATTAAAAAAAAAAATTACAATTTATAATCCAGGCCCTACTTGTTTCATCTATTGCAATTTAGTCTATTAATGTTAAATATTTACAATAAAGTACGCACATTTCTAATAACTACAAATCAACCCACAAATTTCTAATAACTACTAATCAACCCACAAATTTCTAATAACTACTAATCAACCCATAAATTTCTAATAACTACTAATCAACCCATAAATTTCTAAAATTACTAATCAACCCATAAATTTCTAATAATTACTAATCAACCCATAAATTTCTAATAACTATTAATCAACCCAAATATTTCTATTTCTCTTCACCAGAAGAATCACTGGCTGCTGAGCTCATTTTCAGATCAAACTCCATCTAATCAAAATATCTATTTCAAATTACAGCAAGACTATACATAGAAAAAAGTTTGACCTTAAAAAACATAAATGAGGCAGCTTGTACATCGAAGACAGAACACAAAATCACGAGTTGAATAATCATCTCAACAAGTAGAACACATTCATTGCAAACGAAAAGCAAAAACTACCTTCATATTTGGATGACTCCAGAATTGATGCCATCCTAATAGGCTGTTGCTCGAGAAGCAACTGATGACTGGAATGTAACTTTGCTTTTACAAAGTACTCCAGAAAAAGCTGCCCAATGACTTTGTCCCTTCGGAAATGCAAATCGCTATCAAACTCATCAAAACCTAACCAACGTAAACATTGAAAATATCACCGAATCACATGCACCTTAAAATTAACAAGATGTAGAACTGATAAACAAAAACAACATATATAATATATATATCAACCGATAAAAGACGGATCTTTCATGTGATTACTAGTTTTTCTACAAAAAAATTAGCAAATTTGGTCATACAAGAATCTTGTCTTACTAATAACGAATTAAGACAGACAAATTATCAAGAGGTCGAGTCACTAATCTAAAAACGAGTACCTTGTTCATTGTGTCAACATATTCAGCGCGCACTTCAAGATAAACTTCATTTCCATGTTCCTTTAGAAAGGTACTAATGTACCTGCAGGTTTAACAAAATAAATCATATCAACAATTTATTTAGTTTATCCTTCAGAACCACAACTCACGAACCATGTATGCACTTAGAAAAAGAAACTTGACATCAAAATTCCTTACACGTGCTAAGAAGAAGGGCAAAGATGACTTGCAAATTAAAACTAAAAAATAAAATAAAGAAGGAAAGCCAGAAAGAGTAGAAAAAGAGTACATATTAATGATCTATAGTTTATCTGAGCAGCAGGAGTATTTGAAGCCCTGGCAGACTAAACATCCAGGCTTCAGTGACAATCGACATCCCTGAAAAACGAGGAAGCAAATAAAAAATTACAGATCACGGTGTAGATAATCTCAGACGGTTCATGAGAGATAATCACGGTTTAGAAATTTGCTTATAATGAATAAGCAGACTCCAAGTTTGGCTTTTCACATTTTCTTTGAAATTGAAAACACACAACATAGATATTAAGAATCAATACTTTTTCCCCAAGGTACGAAGAAACAACATTTGTAAAGTTTTATTGCAGTCTATTTATTGAAAAGTAAATGAGAAAAAAACCTCAATCCAATTATAGAATAGAGAATATCAGAATATAATTAGAATTCGAGAAAGAATGTGGAGATTGAGAGAATATAATAACCTTCATATGTACTCCTCGTCCGATGAATAGGATATCGCGGGTATGAATCTAAGAGAGGTATCCTGATTCTGGAGTGGCTATCATTCATCATCTCGCCGCCCTTTTCTTATTTCAATCCTCAAATTTGTCATGGAGGCCTGCCTGTAAAAAGATTAAGAAGAATGAACATGATAAATCCACTATGACACTACTAAACTGCTCTAGGTAAAATAAACAGCCAGCCCAACTGGATTAGTTATTTATTCTTCTTATATATTAATATTGTCTAGACTGATAGAAAATTATTACATTCAAGTTCAAGCATTTTAACCAGACAACAACAAAAGGAAAAGCAAAAGGAAAACAGACTAGGTACTTGATATTGTTGTATTGCACAGTCTCCGCATTAAAACCAATCGCTGCACCAAAAAAAAAACAAAATCATTACTTCATATCGTAATTTAAAGCATTTCATCAAAATGAAGTCATTGTGAATCAGTAACTAATGTGAATCAGAACACTAACTTGGGATAGTGGACACAACTCCACCCATCTGAAGCCGATCTGAACTAACAACAAAAATATCAGAAGCACACAGATAAACCCCCACAAAACTCAGTTAAAATGGAGGGAAAAAGAGTAGTTACAAAGGATGGTAGTTTTTCCAGCATTGTCGAGGCCGAGAACTAAGATCCTGGCCTCCTTGTTACCGAACAGGGATGAAAATAAGCGCATGAACACGATGTCTGTTGTTCCTAGCTACATCTCATATTGCGATGGTTCGAGATCAGATCGGCACATTCCGCAGTCCTCCCTGCAAATTTTAAAGGCAATTACTCTTAAAACATTCTAAATTAATCAGTTCTGTATATAATAAAGCAAATACATACAGCAAAAAAACGCCATTTTAAATTTTAGAACGCATTCTCTACAACAAATGAACTATAGGATACTTAGGGTCAGATATATCATTGGCATCAACAACAAAAATAAGCCTTCATAGTAAAATTACTCTATTTTCAGCAATTAGAGCACCAAACAATTACTCTATTTCAGAAATTAACAAAGAAATTTGAAGGAAATGAAAATCAGAAGTATGAGCAAAATAACCTTTAAATCAAAGATGAACATAAAATAATAGAAATGGTCGTAGTTACCGGAGCTTTGGAGGTTCTGATCTCGCGAAAGATATCCTCGAGGCTTTCATCGCCGGCATTTCAATCGATTAGCTACCTGACATCGCTGCTGCCGCCAGTTGACCACAGTGAGCAGCAGAGTGCGGAACCCTAGATTGCCCTCGCCGAATAACCCCCGTCTTCCGCTAACCTAGCTTTCTCAATGTCATATTCTCTACGCTGTCGTCCTCCATTCACCCGCCTCTGTAAAGCCCGGCGCTGGCGGCGACTCATTCTCTGTTTGGCTCCCCTAGATTCCACCCTCGCCTCTTCGAATAAAAATCTATGCCGCAAACAATATGGGTAAACCGTCGGAGAAGAAGTTCCTTTCTGATGATCGGGATTTAGATTGTTGTTTAGAGGAATTTTGGATTACAACATTTTTTTAAAAATAAAGTATGATGGTTAGAAATTGAATTGAGCAAATTTAAGAGGCTCGTTAACATTATTTTAAGAAAATATCGCTTCAATTATTTATTTTTTATCAAAGGCCGGGAGTTTATAATAACTAAACTAATAAAACAGGTTAGTCTATCCAAAAATAAATAAAACAGGTTATGCTTTTTGTGGGCCAGTTAGGGGCAATTAGTCTGCGACACGTTTAGGCATCGCAAAAACCATGGACACCCTGCATGTCGCTATTTTATGATATTTAAAAACTTCACTAAAGCTTATGACCTGCACAAATGTCACTAATTATTTAAATGACATTTGCAAGCGTCTGTATATTTTAGGACGCGTAAAAGTGTGCCAATTCTAGCAACGTTTGCCATTATGTCACTAATATTCCGTCACTACTAGAGTGTTTTTTTGTAGTGTCGGGTTGTAACTAGACATGCCCGAATTTTGACGTTTTTATATGGGTATGGGGTGCCCAATAAATTCCCTCACCAATTTCCGGGTGATCTTCTTATTAAAAATATATATATACGTATATACACATTTTTAAACGTCTTTTAATTCATTTATTTATATAAAATGTTATTATAAATTTTGTAGATTTGCTTGAATTCTACGAAAACATTAACATACTAAATATAAATCTAGTGATGCATGCATATCGAGCACAGAGCCTTCACATCCAGACTTTTAAAAACAAATCAAAGTATAAATAAGCCTAGCAGATATCTAAATAGTAATATAGCCAGGTACAAAATTCTAGTTCATTCCATTGGACCATGCTACAGTAATAATACTATATGTAAAAATAATAATTAAACAATAAAAGCAGGTGGCACAGTAGAAGGTGCAGTAGTATATAGTTGTAGTTAGGGGTGATAATTAGCCGGTACGATTACGATCATAACTAAATTCATGATCAGATCATTTAAAAATTAAAATTTGAGGTAATTACGATCGATCGAGATCGAACCAATCAAAATAGTTCATGATCATGATCGGATTGTTTAAAAATACATCTCAGGGTCAGGCGCCGATGAGCACATTGAACAATTATAATGATCATGATTGACTCGTTATAAATAATCGATCAAATGATCAATGATCGATAACGATCGGCTCGATCACTGATCAATAATCAATCGTGATCGATTATTTGATCAACTTAAAAGTTAATTAAAAAAATGTGAAAAACACATAAATTATCAGATAAATGAAAGTTCACAATAAATTATAGGCATACCTAATAAAATAGAAATTCTCAAAAGAGACCGTCCAAATTATAGACTAGACTTAATGTAAAGAAAAAAAACGCGCGGGGCTGTGTTGAAAAGACATGAAATACACGGGGACTTTTTTTGCAATTTCATAAAATAGTATAGTATAAATATAAAAATTCTCTTTCTCTCTCCCCCACTTTTCATCTTCTTCAGAGCTCTTGTTTTCCCCCAAAATCTTTCTCTCTCGTTTTCCCCCAAATCCTTCGCTCTCGTTTTCATCTTCTCAATGCTACCCTAAATTTCTTCTCAATTTGATGCGATTTTTCGATTCCAAAAGCGATGAGGATGTGCGATCTATCAAGTAAAGTTTCAGATCTCTTTAATTTCGTCGGCTTTGTCGATTTGTTTGCGGATTTTTTTGTTTGTTTTTGATTTGTTAGTGTTCTGTGTTGTAGATTGGAGCGTCATGGTGTTCGTGTTCATGTTTAATTAGATGTTTAGATGATTTGATTTGTTCAGATGTTCGTGTTCATGTTTTGGACTATAATGTTGACCTTATTGCTTAAAACCTCATTTTCTGATCTGTTTGAGGCATGAAAGGCCAGATGTGAGGATTGGTGTGTGAAAATTGGATAGGGTAGCATGTGTAGATGTTCGTGTTCATGTTTGTGCCTATAATGTGTACCTTATGTGCTAAAATCCCCATGTTCTGGTCTGTTTGAGGCATGCATGGCCAGATGTGAGGTTTGGTGTGTGAAAATTGGCTAGGGTAGCATGCTTAGTTGTTTGTGTATGTTTGGGATTATAATGTAGACCTTATGTGCTTAAAACACCATGTTCTGGTCTGTTTGAGACATGAATGGCCAGATGTGAGGTTTGGTGTGTGTAAATTGGCTAGAGTAGCATGTTTAGATGTTTGTGTTCATGTTTAGGACTATAATGTGGATCTTATGTGTTAAAATCCCATGTTCTGGTCTGTTTGAGGCATGAATGGTCATATGTGAGGTTTGGTGTGTGAAAATTGGTTAGGATAGCATGTTTAGATGTTCATGTTTATGTTTGTGCCTATAATGTGGACCTTATGTGCTAAAATCTCCATGTTCCGGTCTATTTGAGGCATGAATGACAAGATGTGAGGTTTGGTGTGTGAAAATTGGCTAGGGTTGCATGTTTAGATGTTCATGTTTCTACCTATAATGTGGACCTTGTGTGTTAAAATTCTCATATTCTGGTCTGTTTGAGGCATGAATGACAAGATGTGAAGTTTGATGTGTGAAAATTGGCTAGGGTAGCATGTTTAGATGTTCATGTTCATGTTTCCGCCTATAATGTGGTCCTTATGTGTTAGAATCCCCATGTTCCGGTCTATTTGAAGCTTGAACTACCAGATGTGATGGTGTGAAAATTGGTTAGGGTAGCATGTATAGATGTACATGTTCATGTTTGTGCCTATAATGTGGACCTTATGTACTAAAATTCCCATGTTCCGGTCTGTTTGAGGCATGAATGATCAGATGTGAGGTTTGGTGTGTGAAAATTGGTTAGGGTAGCATGTTTAGATGTCCGTGTTCATGTATGGAACTATAATGTGGACCTTATATGCTTAAAACCCCATGTTCTGATCTGTTTGAGTCTTGAATGACCATATGTGAGATTTGGTGTGTGAAAATTTGGCTAGGGTAGCATGTTTAGATGTTCGTGTTCATGTTTGGGACTATAATGTGGACCTTATGTGTTTAAAACCCCATGGGCAGATGTGAGGTTTGGTGTGTGAAAATTGGTTAGGGTAGCATGTTTAGATGTTCATTTCATGTTTCTGCCTATAATGTGGACCTTATGTGTTAAAATCCCCATGTTCTGGTCTGTTTGAGGCATGTATGGCAATATGTGAGGTTTGGTGTGTGAAAATTGGTTAGGGTAGCATGTTTAGATTTCCGTGTTCATGTTTCTGCCTATAATGTGGACCTTCTGTATTAAAATCCCCAGGTTCTGGTCTGTTTGAGGCATGAATGGGCATATGTGAGGTTTGGTATGTGGAAATTGGCTAGGGTAGCATGTTTAGATGTTCATGTTCATGTTTCCGCCTATAATGTGTACCTTATATGTTAAAATCCTCATATTCTGGTCTGTTTTAGGCATGTATGGCCAGATATAAGATTTGGTGCAGTCCAATGAACAGTGCAGCCCAATGAACAGTGCCGCCCAATGAACAGTGCAACCCAGTGAATAGTGACAGATTAGTTAATAGTGCAGTTCAGTGAATAGTAACGGACCAATGAATAGTGTGCGTGAATAGTTCTAGCGCGTGAATAATAATTATTTTGAGTATATTGCAATTAAGGACCTCCTTATTTTATTTTACCATACCATTACTATATAGTCTTTGGTCTATAACATGGACGGTCTCTCCAGAGACTTTCTCCTAATAAAATCACATTAAAATTAAAATATTTTTTCACTATAATTAATGTATATAATTATATAATATTAGTTTTATCGATCATCTTATCGATATGTTTGTGATCGTGATCGAATTTTTAAATTTATGATGGTTGATCGTTCATTTAATAAACGATCTTACAATTTTGATCAAGATCGTTTCATTTATTAAATGAATGATTTTGATCCGATCTCTAACCGATCCGATCTCGATCTTTTTAATGAATACTCATGATCGTTCTCAACCCTGATAGTAATTCTTTCAAGATCATTACTGGAGAGACAACAAGAACTCCTCATGCGATCATTAGCACCACAACCTTGTATAACATAACGCAAGTGGTAATCAAAATTCTCAAATATGTAATCATCATGTAGTTCATTATCAACATCGAACAAAGATAAAACTAAAGCTAATATGTTTATTTGCTTCTTTAAAAAGGAATATTTGCCATTGTCATTGCATTGCCCCGGAAATCTGAAGTCTCGCCATAATCATGCAACATAACCAATCAAGTTGAAATGGATAAAAAATATATAAACAAGCATTTTCTGCATTTTTTAAAAACTGAGACAATATACAAGCAATCATATTATTAGAGTAAAAACTTACAATTAAAAGACACATAAGAGTGCATCTCCATTTTAAACATGAGCTATACAGATCTATAAACCAAACAAACAAAGCAAGATTGAATACAAAGAAATAAACCGAACAATAAGCAGACTTCTCGATGAGAAGATCAGTCAAGATGGCATTTACTAACAGAGAAGTATTAATCCTACTCGACCACAACTCGCAAAAAATAAAAGTAAAAGAGACCATTTTCACATAAGAAAGCAATCAGCTGCTATATAATGTTGCATATTTCTAATCACCATAATCAAAACTCACAAATAATTTCTAATTAAGCACGGAGTAAATATCCATGAATTTTAGATATTGTGGCAATTCTAATAATTAAGTACTTGCACGAAGTTGTATACTAACAATTAAAATTTACAGCTCATTTTTAAAAGAATATTCAGTGAGGATATGCACACACGCTCTCTCTAGAATGAATTCTCTCCCTTCTCTCATACTTTCAACTGACGGAACAGTTAAAACCATTCTTTTTTCCCTTTTATTACCGTTATCAACGGCATCTCCTCCTACAACAGACAGATAACGGCCAATTCCTCACCTCTGCCCATGGCGGTGCCACCGCAATCACGCGGTGGAGCTACCACGGGACGCAGTTTCTCTCAAGTCCTGACCAATAGCCCCCTCCCCTTACCTCAACTCTACCAGAGAATCCAGAAATAACCCCCATTACGCTCATTGTGCACCATGTTTCAATACTTTGCATAATAGAGCCCATGCTTGATAATAGTCAAATAAAAAATCTACAATTTGAAATTGGTTTTCAAAATTGTATTGCAGCTAATGAGGCCAAAATATGGCTGTTTTATAAAAATAACTTTTTAATTGATGTGGTTTCACAGGCTGATCAATTCATTCAAGTTACTATCACTGAAAAAGCATCTTTAGAAAAATGGAATAGTGTATTTGTATATGCTCAGGTCACCAAAACACCAAGAAGACAACTTTGGAAAGATCTCATCAGTCTACAGCCAACACCAACTATGTATGCTGGAGATTTTAATACAGTGGCACATGTTCATGAGCACAGAGGACAACACTCCCCACCTTTTGGTAGTATGAGAGATTTCAGGGAATGGATGAATGAGCAGAAGGTAGTGGAGATCCATACAGTTGGAAATATGTATACATGGACAAATAATAGAATGAAGGAAGAAAGACTACTTCAGAGGCTGGATAGAGGTATCTGTACAGCTGAATGGATCAACCTGTACCCCCACACTTCAATCCAAGTCCTAAATAGGTCCAAATCTGACCACAACTCCCTCCTAATCTCTATCCAAGATGCAACAGAAATAACTCCAAAGCCTTTCAAATTCCAGGAAATGTGCTTCATAGGGCAGAATTCATGGAAATGGTGAAAGAGAACTGGGATCAGCCATATGAGTATACATGAATGAGTAATATGGTGTTTAAATTGAAGAGAATAAAAAGCAGGCTGAAGCAATGAAATAAGGAGTCTTTTGGGGATGGCCATCAAAACTTATTGGAGGCAGAAAATAAAGTGGCAACTTTGGAGGAGGCATACCAAGCTAGTAACTCAGAGAGTGACCTAATTTCTCTGAACAGAGAAAAAGCACCGCTGTTAAGGGCTCATAAAGAAACAACAACATTTTGGAAGCAGAAAGCAAATATTAGATGGCTGAAGGAAGGGGATGCAAACACAAGCTATTTCCACCACACAGTGAAAGAAAAAAGGGCAAGGTTTAGAATATCCAAAATCAAGAACTCCAATGGAGTATGGATAACTGAACCTGAGCAGATCAAGGAGGAAGGTATTTCTTTCTTCAAGTAGTTACTGAATGGCAACATAGATGATGAAGATGGTCAATATATGCAGCACTTCATGGAGGTAATCCCTTAAGTGATAACTGCAGAAGATAATGAAGCATTGCTATCAGAGGTTGACTTGGAGGAACTAAAAGGAGCAGTTTTTGATTTGAGTAAGGAAGCATCACCTGGTGCAGATGGATTCTCAGGACATTTCTTTACTAGCTGTTGGGAAATCATCAAAAGTGACTTACTGAATTCAGTATCAGATTTTATGACTGGAAATCTCTTGCCTAAAGCCATTTCTAGCACTTGGCTTGCTCTCGTCCCAAAAAAGGTCAACCCATCTACCTTTGCAGATTACAGACCAATCAGCCTCTCCAATTTTATAAATAAGATTTACTCTAAAATTCTTATGGAGAGGCTGAAGTCTCTTATGAGTAAACTGATATCCATTCAACAATCTAGTTTCATGGAGGGCAGAGATATATCTGACAATGTATTACAAATGATGGATATGACTAATCTGCTTAGGAAAAATCCAAGGTATCAGAATATAGTGGTAAAGTTGGACATGCAGAAGGCTTTGGACAGGGTATCATGGGCATTTCTGAACTCAGTCATGTTGAATTTTGGCTTTCATGGAAAATTTGTGAAGCTAATATTGCAGAAATCTCTCAGGATTGGTTTTTTGTACTAATCAATGGGGTCAGCAGTGGATTTTTCAACTCAACCAGAGGCATCAAGTAGGGGGGACCCAGTTTCTCCACTTCTGTACAATATCATATATGAAGGTTTCACCAGAGGAATTCAAAGACTGTTTAGTGTTAATTATATGGAGAATTTTATAATGCCAAGGGGAGTACAACCTCTATCCCATTTGATGTATGCTGATGACATTGCAGTTTTTGTATCTGCAAGGAAAAGAAACCTAAAGAGACTCAAGGCATTTCTGGGGGCATATGAAGGAGTTTCTGGTCAAAAGGTGAATTTTGATAAGTCTGAGATATTTGCACACCCTAAGGCTACTGTTGCTAAGCTGAGAATGATCAAAAGAACACTTGGAATGAAAATATGACATATTCGTTTCATATACCTTGGAGTTCCTATTTTTCATGGGAGAAATAAGGTGATTTACTATCAAGGGTTGTTGGAGAGAATGGAAAAAGTGGTGCTCAACTGGAAAAATCACTGGCTTACTGGAGCTGGGAAACTAACACTTATCAATTCAGTACTCTAAGCAATTCCAACCCACATACTTGCTGTGCTAAAACCCCACAGCAAGTGGTCAAAAAAATGGAGAGTATAGCCTCAAAGTTCTTCTGGGGACAATCTGATCAGGGCAGAGAAAGAGCTGGAGAAGGTGGAATAAAATGGCATTACCAACAGCAGAGGATGGTCTGGGATTTAGAAGCATCAGAGCAACAATAAAGGCTTTTTCTTGTAAGATTTGGTGGAATCTACAACAAAACAAAACTCTATGGGCCAAGCACATGTGGTCACTGCCAGAAACATACAAGCAATCTCAAGCATGGCAGAGAGTCTGTGACATCACTCCATTTACAAATGCTCAGACAAGGATCCTCTATGGGAAAGGAGATAGCTCTTTTTGGGATGGAAACTGGTTGGGTATTGGAGCAATATACTATCAGTGGCCTGAGCATATACAAATTCCATTTCCTAATATTACTGTTCATGATTTCTTCACTAATAAACAGTATTATCTTACCCAATTGGAGCCTCATCTGCCTACCAGAACCATATTGTTATTGCAGGAAGCTGAGGAGCATTTCACACATGAGGATAGGTTTACATGGAAGCCAGGGATGGATGGGAACTTTACAATAAAGTCAGCATATCACCAGTTAAGGGATAAACAGCCACAACATCCACTAATGAAAAAGGTATGGTCAAAATATTTTCCAAAAAAAATCTCCATTTTAATCTGGAGAATCAAAAACAGACTCTTACCCTTTGATGATATTTTGGAAATATTTGGATTTCATATTATTTCAAAATGCCTTTTTTGTTCTAACCTGGATTCTATGGAGCATTATTTCAATCTATGCCCTGCTACTTTAGAAATATGGCAGTCCATACACACAATGCTTGTTATACAAGCCTCCACATTCCATACAATTAGACAGAGATTGAACTTCTACTTTCACCATAATGGTTTTTCAAAAATACATTCAACTGTTATTAGAACAGTTGTATCAGTAGCGTTATGGTTTCTGTGGAAAATAGGAACTCACAACTATATGATAAACAAGCAATGGGGAAACAATTTATATGTGAGTCTGTTGTGAGAATAACCAGAAATATTTTTTCAGCCCAACCACTGACTGGGAACACAGATAGAAATAATTTTTTGATCACAAACGGAATGGTTCCTTTTATTATGAGGAAAAAGCCCAAACTTATTAGGATTATCAAGTGGTTTCCTCCTGGTTATGGTCATAAAATTAATGTTGATGCTGCTTATAACAACAATCAGGCGGGAATAGGGCTTTTAGTAAGAGACAGCAGAGGCAAAGTAATTCTAATGAAATCCACTGCAGTTTCATGTCTTTCTGTTATACATGCTGAAATAATAGCTATTACAAAAGGATATCAGTTAGCTATGGAAATGAAAATGCATGCATATACTGTGGAAACTGACTGTTTGCAGGCACTCAAAGGCATCAGATCTGATAAGTCCATGGTTCGTATTCAGACCTCATTCATACTCGGATTAGGGCCCGAGAAGGGTCGTGGGCTCGAGATACGCGGAGAGTGGATCCACAGGTCCATCAATCCTAATCCTTATAAGGAATGCGTATATTATGAATGTTTTACAAGGAATATACATCTTCTCAAAGGTGGTAATACAGCCATCCTAAACATGGTAACACAACCATGTCCGAAATATACTTCTATTATATATGGTAATACAACTACTATTTCATAAGAGTTGTATTCATACCATAAATACATATCCTGGTGATCTACGGATTGTAGCCATATAAATACCATAAAGGTTTGGTAGACCTCTCCATCTAATCTCATACTTTATACATTATGCCTTAAGTAAATATACTGACTTGAGCGTCGGAGTGTCTACCCTCGGGACACCCGGGATTTGTTTTGCAGATCAGTTCGAGAGTCTGGTTTGTCATCGAAGTGTTGGTGTCCGGCGTACATCAATTTGGCACGCCCAGTGGGACCCCACACCCATTGACGACTTCGCCGAACCTTGTCTCTGATATGGTCTAGCGCACCTGAAGAATAAATCCTCCAACAACATGTCTGAAGCTGAGCAGCCCAGACGAAGTGCCCGCGTGCAGGGGCAAAATCCAGAAGCGGAGCAGCCCCCTCAAGGACGCGGACGCGGTCGACCCAGAGGATCTCGAGCAAACTTTACCTCGGAACCACCACCAAGCTCTATCGTGGGTGCTGGAAACTTCAACGTTCCGATATCTATCGGTCCAAATCCTGTTATGATAGGAGCACCAATCTCTGATCCAAATCCTGGTATATCCAGAGCACCTCCTGGATCAAACCCCATCGTATTTGGGATACCCGCATCTAGCTCCAATCCGGCTGCATCCAGAACCCCACCTTCTGGGACAAACCCTATTGGATTTTAAGTACCAAACTCAGGTCAAAGGGTTTCCATCCAAACCGACGTGAATTACAACACGGACGTCAATAATTCAGATGGCATGGACCAGGAAAATAGGTTGGGGTATAGTGGTCCCGATTTGATCTTTTCTCCAGAAGAACGAACACAAAGGGATCGGCAAATCTTTGCAGAAAGGCAGCAGGAAGACGCTAGACAAAGACGTTCAGGGAAACCCTGAACCAAACCATACAACACAGCCCGCAAGGCTCTGATCCACCCCAAATCAACCTTGTCTCGGACACTCCCCCGAGGGAAAATAGGTTGGGGTATAGTAGACCCGACTCGATCTTTTCTCCAGAAGGAAGAGCACAAAGGGATCGACAAATTCTTGAAGATAGAAAACAGGAAGGAGAATCTGTGATAGAACATTATCATAGATACATGGATCTCGCCACGAGACGCTATGATCGAGATGAAATACTCTTGATAAACTTGTATCGAATGATTGTAGAAAATAACACTCTAAAGAAGAAGGATGGCTCCCACAACAATAACAATAACAGCCAGGGCGGCGGAGGCAACAATCCTCAAGATCCTCCTCCACCACCGTCAAATGAAGACAACCGGGTCATCAACGACATTAATGGCTATACTGGAGAAGCAATTTCCCTGACTAAGCTGAAGGATAGTGTGCGGGTCATACCACATACCGAGAGCCAGTCAACAAGAGACTTCGCCCCGAAGAAACCATTACTTTCTCAGACATGGATGTCGTACCAAATCAGATGTCTCACTCTGACCCTCTAATCATCTCAGCAACCATACAAGATTCTCTGGTAAAAAGAGTCTTCATAGACGACAGGAGTGGGGTAGAAGTAATGTTCCAAGATTGCTTCCGGAAATTAGGATTTACCAAGGACGACCTCAAACCTACGGGTCCGATCTCGGGGTTCACCGGAAATCCCGTAATACCTCTCGGAGAAATCACACTCCCAGTCACAATAGCAGATGGGACAAAGAGCCTGACCCTCTACTGCACCTTTGTGGTAGTCGACACCTTCACACCCTTCAACATTATCCTTGGAAGACCTTGGATGTGCCAAGCTAAAGCCGTATGGTCTCCCTATCATCTGATGCTGAAATTTCCGACACCGCAAGGAGTAGCTTCAATCAAAGGAGATCAAGGAGTGGCGCTTTCCTGCATGATCACGGTTATCCATGACGTCAGAAAAGTGAGCAACATCTCGGCCGACAACACTATCCTAGGAGATCTAGTCCCCAACCCTGATCTCGAACAATCTATGGTGTTTCACTTCGAGAAAGATGGCGGTTATATGTCGATGGATTCTCCAACTCGGGGGTAAGTGGTGCTAAAATTTTTATTGACCAGCCTTGAGGGAAAGGACCATGCTTATGTTCTCCATTTCGATTTCCGAGCCACCAGCAATGAAGCAGAGTATGAAGTCCTCATTACCGGACCAAAACTGGCTAAAGAACTGGAAGTTAAAAACCTCGAGATCTTC
The DNA here is from genome assembly GCA_948330725.1 of Sherardia arvensis. Classification (NCBI taxonomy): domain Eukaryota; kingdom Viridiplantae; phylum Streptophyta; class Magnoliopsida; order Gentianales; family Rubiaceae; genus Sherardia; species Sherardia arvensis. The sequence goes on from OX415244.1 coordinate 16,304,536, forward strand.
AGTGACTCACAGATCGTGGTTCAACAGGTCAAAGGCGAATACGAGACCCAAGAGTAAAGTCTCCAAAAGTACCTCGAGATAGTTAAGCCTCTTCTAAAATAATTCCGACATTACGAACTGAATCATATCCCTCGAGAAGGCAACCATAAGGCTAATGCACTTAGTAAGCTTGCCTCCTCGGACCTCAACATAAGATCTTCTCAAGAATTGCTGATGGAAACCCTGGCAAAAAGGAGTTACGAAGAAACTAGCATCTTGGCTGTTGACATCTTAGACACGTGGATGAACCCTCACATTGAATACCTCCAAACGGGACCCTTCCTGAGGACAAGCACCTGGCACGGAAGGTCCGAGTTAAAGCTCCCAAATATGTCATCCACGAAGGTATCTTATACAAGAAGGGGTTTGTGGTAGCCATCAAGGTCAAGTGTGTTGGACCTTCCGACGCTGAACACTTAGTACAAGAAGCACATGAAGGAGTTTGTGGTAGCCATCAAGGTCCACGCACCGTTACCCGAAAGCTCCTACAGATGGGTTATTTCTGGCCTACGATGCTACAAGACGCCAAAAGATATATCAATTCTTGTCACCAATGTCAGAGATTTGCTAAGATGGTCCATGTGCCACAGGAGAATATGATTACCATCCAAGAATCCTGGCCATTTGTCCGATGGGGTATAGATCTCGTCGGACCCTTTCTTACGGCCCCTGATAATTTCAAGTACATCATTGTGGCCATAGATTACTTCTCGAAGTGGGTGGAAGTTGAAGGTTTGACCAACATAACTGGCAAGACAGTTATCAACTTCTGCTGGAAGAATATTGTATGTCGCTATGGCATCCCGAGATACATAGTGACCGATAATGGAGCACAATTTGCTAATGAACCCTTCAAGAAATGGTGTACGGAGTACGGGATACATCAGAAGCTCACCTCGGTATATCATCCAGAAGTTAATGGGCCAAGTAGAGGTTACAAACCGAACCTTGGTAAGCGGCATCAAGAAGCGCCTCGAAGGAGCTAAAGGAAACTGGATCAGAGAACTACCAAGTGTGATCTGGACCCATAGAACCACACCAGCTACAGGAACAGGAAAGACTCCTTACAGCTTAGTCTATGGGTCTGAGGCGGTCATCCCCATGTAAATTGGAGTCCCCTCTGCCCGTACTTCTCAACCAGACGACGAAGATGGCACCGCCAATGAGGAAAACCTTTGTCTCGACCTTGACCTCCTAAAGGAGAAGAGAGCAAATGCTACTATCCACGAGGCCAAGGTGAAAGAAAGAGTCAAGCGCTACCATGATAGAAGAGTCCGCTTGGCCACCTTCGTTAAAGGAGACCTTGTAATGAGGTTAAATGAAAAAAGCAAGAAATAAGTGGAAGGGAAACTAGCCCCGAACTGGGAAGGTCCATATCGAGTCCTAGAATCCCATCCAGGGGGAAGCTACCTCTTGGAAACCATGAAGGGGGAACCTATACCACGAAGATTGAACGTGATTAACTTACGGAAGTATCACGGAAGATAAAAACTCAATGGAGAGCCTCACAAAGGTTCGAGATTATCAAGAATGTCCGAGAGCCTCATCAAGGTCCGAGACAAGTATGCTCTAACAAAAACGGGTACTCAAACTCAAACCCACTATTTATTTTACTTCTATTCTTAAAGTTATGAATTTAGATTGAAGTCATGTTATTTTTATACCTATCTTTATAACAAGCAATTTTAAACTCCTTTTCTAAAAAGAGGATTGTTGTCTTAAGTATAACATTGATTGCTATAAAAAACAATATACTTTATAAAGTATATGATTGGTCAACTTATAAGGTTCTTGGATCCAATATTCAAATACCAATCGTTTTGAATAAAAGAGGTAGGTTCGAGATAAAGTACTTCAAAAACTGCTTGATTGAGGTCTATAGGCCAAAAGGGCAGACGTGCTCGGAAATCAATCATCTCAACATAAAAGAGGAAAAAACTCAAAAACAGAAGTTAAAATTCATATCAAAGGTGTTATTACATCAGAATATGATACTTCTAAAAATTCCCAAAGGGATAAATAGAGGAAAAACCTCGAACACAAATAGTTCATATCAAATGTGTTATTACATCAGAATATGATACTTCTAAAAGTCCCTCAAAAGGGCACATAGAGGAAAAACCTCGAATTTTGATACATTACATCAGAATATGATACTTTCAAATATGCCCAATAGGATTTCCTAGAACTTCACCAGGAGTGGCACTTGAGAGATGGGCTATTGTCAACTTTTATACACGCTGTGACATTAAAGGCCTTGTCATCTGGATAGTACTCATATCTCATCTGTTGCATTCACTCTAGATTATAATAATTATCATGCACATCCTAGAAATAAAATCTGGATTTTATGAAATGATGAGTACAATATTACAATTACTGATACTCATGATCAATATATAAAAACAGATATAAGACATACATCTTTAGATACTATTTGGCATGCATGTTTTATTTATGCTAGGCATAATACAGTTATCAGGAGAGAATTATGGGCCGAATTGCAAGTGTATAGTAATCTTCCAACTGTATTTGTAGGGGACTTTAATACTGTGAGGTTTGCTAATGAATATATAGGTCAGTCTACACCAAACCTAGATTCAATGTTGGAATTTAATGAGTTTATAAATGAAAATAATTTAACTGAAATTCCAACATCGGGCAATTTGTTTACTTGGACTGGAAATAGAAGAATGAGATCAGGGAATATATGTACTGTTTGGGAAAGATTAGATAGAGGTCTAATATCACAATCTTTTCAAAATCTTTTTCCAAATAGCAGTATTAGAGTGAAGTCCAGACTGAACTCAGATCACTCTCCTCTAATACTCAGACTAGAAAATCATGGCATACAAAATATCCCCAAGTCTTTTAAATTCCAAAACTGCTGGATATCTCATGATAATTTTTTAGATGTGGTAAAGAGTAATTGGAGAGAGGATACAAGATTATATGGAATGATGAACTTTTCTGTGAAGCTTAGAAGGCTTAAAAATAGACTCAGAATTTGGAACGGAGAGGTTTTTGGAAATATTCAAGATAATGTGAAAATTGCTGAGGATAAGGTCATACAGAAAGAACTGAATCATCAAATAGTTAATTCAGGAACCAGTAGAACTGAATTACACCAAGCCCAGGCTGAATTAACCATTGCACTATTAAGAGAAGAGACCTTTTGGAAACAAAAGTCTAGATTAAAATGGTTAGCTGAGGGAGATTTAAATACAAAATTTTTTCACTCTACTGTTAAGGCAAAACTTGCTAAACAAAAAATAGCTTTGATTAAAAATTCAAATGATGAATGGATTACTAATCCAGAAATTATTGGATCAGAAGCTGTTTATTTTTACCAAGGTCTTTTGATTAATGACATTTTAAGTGCCGATGAGAATATTACAGAGGAGCTACTGCAGCACATACCAGAACTGATAACTGAGGAGATGAATAAGGACATAATGAAGCAGGTGGATTCACAGGAGCTAAAAAAAATAGTGTTCTCTATGGATGGAAATTCAGCTCCAGGACCTGATGGATTTTCAGGTATTTTCTATAAACACTGCTGGGATATAATTGAAAGAGACCTAATTAATGCAGTAAATGAATTTTTGATAGGTGTACCGATCCCTAGAGCTATAACTGCTACTTTCATTACACTTATACCAAAAAGACAAGTCAACACCACATTTTGTGATTTTCGACCTATCAGTCTGTGTAACTTCCTCAACAAAATTTTTTCTAGAGTCTATACTGATAGAATGAAGCCCATAATGCCATTATTGATCTCCCGTGAACAATCTGCATTTGTGTAGGGAAGAGAATTGGCTGATAATATACTCCTCATGCATGAATTAACTGATTATCTACATAATAAAACTGGGGGATTTAATATATTCTTGAAACTTGACATGTTGAAAGCATTTGATAGAGTCTCATGGAATTTTTTAAACTAAATTACTTCTAAAACTGGGCTTCAACACACACTTAGTATCAAATATTATGGGCAACATAAAAGCAACAACATTCTCAATTTTAGTTAATGGAAAACCCTATGGTTTTTTTTAAGGCATCTAGAGGGATAAAACAGGGAGACCCATTGTCTCCATATCTGTTTATTATCCTAACATAAGCTTTTACAAGATCACTGGGGTTTCTGTTTCAATGTGCTAAAATTGATTACTATAAACTGCCACATTTAGCTAAGAAAATAACAAGTTTGAGCTTTGTTGATGATACCATGGTTTTCCTGAAAGCTAATAAGCACAGTCTAGAAAACCTAATGGAGTTCATAAATAAATATGAAATAGTGTCTGGACAGAAGATAAATATTGAAAAATCCTCATATTTTATGTTCAATAAAGCTCCACAGGCCTATCATAGAATTGTTTCTGATACTACTGGTATACCTATAGGTGTTTTTCCTTTTAAATACCTAGGGTGTCCAATTTATACAGGAAGAAAGAAACACTCCTATTTTAAGCCAATTTTTTACACTATTTTATCCAAATTATTTTCTTGGCAAAATAAATGGTTAAATCAAGCTGGGAGACTTATATTAGAAAAACATGTTCTGTCTGCTATACCATTGCATGTGCTTACTGTTATAAAACCAACCAATGGGGTTTTGGATAGGTTACATGTATATTTTGCAAAATATTTTTGGGGAAGTTCTGAGCATGGTCAAAATAAAATATGGAGGTCATGGATAAATATGTGTTACCCTGTATTAGAAAATGGACTTGGTCTGAGGAATTTGCATGTTCTAGTTGATGCTTTCTCACTGAAAATCTGGTGGAAACTGCAAAAAGGAGGATCTTTATGGTCTTCCTTTATGTGGTCTCTACCAGAGAGTAAAATGAAATCTAAAACATGGCAAAGATACAAACAGATTGATGAGATTGCACAGGAAAATACTATCATTCAGATTGGTGCAGGTGATATATCTTTTTTGGAAGCCAAATGGCTACAGGTTGGTAGGCTTATAACATTCTGGAATGATAATCTTGAACTTGTTCATCCATAATTGACTGTAAAGGAATTTTTCTTCAGTCAACAACAATTGATTACTGATATGGTATATGGTTTCCCCCAACACATTATTGACCTTTTAGCAAAAGATTTTGTTATATATGAAAATTATCAGGACAAAATCATTTGGAAACTTGAAACTGATGGTGAATTCACTATTTCTTCTGCATATGAACTACTCAGACCAAAAAGATTGATTATCAATTCATACAAATATATGTGGTGGAAGTATGTGCCTAAAAAAATATCGGTTTTCAACTGGAAATTACTCAATAGATTGCTGCCAATTTCTGACATATTACAGGAGCAACATATATGTGATATCTATGTGTTGTTTTTGTAAAAATGAATCTGATGAGTTAGACCATGTGTTTCATGACTGCCCTATTATACAAGGTTTATGGATACACTTTCATAACATGCTAGACCTAGTTCCAGAAAATTTCAATAATCTATGGGATAGGTGCCTGTATTACTGGACCATAAACATGAAATATGAGCTTCACAGGGTAATTGTTAGATCTTTGCCTTTTGTTATTAACTGGGTGATATGGTGCAGTAGAACAGTATATTATTTTGACAATATAGTCCCAAGTGCACAGAAAATGAAACAGAAGGCTCTTTATCTGTTACAAAGTATCATCAGAATCAACAAGCTGAGATGGGTCAGATCAGAAGCAACCAATTTACATCATGAACTACTCCAGCTAGCACCAGTGGCGTGTAAACAGTTACAGTTAGTGAAATGGAGGCTTCCTTCAGCTCACTACAAACTGAATACTGATGGATCATCAGTAGGGAACCCTGGTCATGCTGGAGCAGGAATGGTGATCAGATCAGTGACAGGGCAAGTAATCAAAGCACAATAAATTTATTTGCAACACAGATCCAGTCTAGAAGCAGAAACCCTGGCCCTACTAGAAGGGATTCATATGGCATATCTTGAAGGAATGGAACACTTACAGGTGGAGGTTGACTCTCTGATATTACTGAAGATCATCAGAAGAGAGTTCAGAATTCCATGGAGAATTGAACCTTATATCAGAGCCATATTTTCCTTAACAAGTGAGTTCTCTTCTTTATCTTTATCACACATATACAGAGAAGTTAATTCAGTTGTAGATGCATTAGAAAATTTAGCAAGTAAAGAGAGAATGAATTCAGCTTTTTCAAATGAAAATTTACCAAATAATATTAAAGGTCTAGTCAATTTGGACAGTAGAGAGGTGCCTTACATAAGAGTATGATTTCAGTATCTACTGATATTTTCCTTGTGCTTATTGCAGGTGCCAGGCCTGACCAGGACAAGCTGAAAGATCCAACAAAGAAAGCAGAGAGAACAAAGATCAAAAGCAGCTGTACCAGAAAGACTGTTATGAAACAGAATAGCTGTTAATATTTAAACATGCTTATTGTATGATTATACAGGCTCAATAGAATAGATAAATAAATTATTGATCCCCGTAGTTGTCGGTAAATTTGGGCTTCGCATAGCGATCCCTAACATGCTTGCAAGTAGTGAGTCCTCCCATCGGCAGAATTGAGCTTCGCATAGCGATCTCTAACTTGCTTGTGGGAGTAGACATGGGAATAGATAATTTATTTCACATATCTCATTTGATACATTAATTTGTAACAATGTTGTTTCAGACTTTTCCCTACGGGATTTTTTATGGGGTTGGTGAATCTAATAAATTTCACCCCATTTCATATGGTTCAAAAACAAAAAAAAAGCCTTGTCAAAAGATGCCTGAGGAAGAAGCCCAACAACGTCACCGAATAAATAGAAGATTTGGGGAGTTACCTAATCACTCAATTTCTTCTGTAATTGATGCACAAATTGGGGATTGAAAATTTCACATTCTCATCAAACTTGTGAGGTGTCCCACCTAAGCCCATTCCTTTGTTGTGTTTTATCTTTGATTCCCTTTTCATATTGACAATTTCATTCACAATTTCCTTTATTAACATCAAATGTAAATTTGGTTTTTTAATAAAAATTTAATGTTAAAGTCTGATTTTTAGTCTTTGTAGTATTTTCGTTTTTCCCATTTAAATTTGTTTATTGGAAACCAAGACAATTTTAGTACATATCTTAAACAAACTATCTACATATTTATAATAAAGTGATAAATTATAATTATATTATACATCTGATTCCTTATAATCCTATCAAATAAAGTACTTTAATTTAGATGTCAACATAGTATAAAATATGTGTATATATATATATATATATTAAATGGTCAACTTTTTCAATTAACTTTTTAAAAATATTCTTTTTAATTAATATATATTATTAATGGAAAAGAAATTGACATCAAATATTATTATAGGCTATTAAAATTATCAACACTATTGCAATAAAGATATTTAGTTAATCATATTCATGCTACTGCTATAGGAATATTAACTTGTTATAATTGTGAAAATCAGCGTCTGACATTGTAAGATATGTAGGGTCATTGTTTAGTAAGAAACAAGATATTTTCTCGAGGCATATAAACTTGTAGTATTGATTTGAAACTATTAAGAGCATCTTGCATTGCAAGATATATAGTGGTTCGATGCAATTGTACCATTGCTTAGTCAGAAACATGATATATGCTTCAGGCATATTAACTTGTAATAACCCATGAAAACTATTAGGAGTGTCTCACACAACAAATAGGAATTAGATACAAAATTACCACTGAATAAATAGTTGGAAACAAGGCGTTTGCTCTAAGAATATTAAGGTCCTGTCAAATTCAACTTATTTTTTTCACCTTGCAGTTAAGTTAAACTAATTTCATTTAATTTCAGCTATCTGCAGCTAGTTTCAGCAACCTGCAGCGTGCTTCAACTAACTGCATTTTACTTCAGCAACCTTCAGCTAACAGCAGTTTGCTTCAGTTAATTGCAGTGTGATTCAGCTAAATTCAGCTGGTTTTAAAATTTTTATTTTTCAATAATGTTTTTTCAAATAAAGTTAATTTTTATCAGTTGCCAATGATATATTTTTGTTTTGATTTATCAAATAAATTTATTTTTTAATATGTTTAGTTTAGTAATCGAGAATATATCAAATTAATTATACTCGAAACAAACAATTTGAGCAACTATTCCCAAAATGCATATCGATTGCATCCAAAACCGATCGATATCATCTGATGGTTCAATTTCACTAGTATCACCATGTATTCTTGCTCTTGTATCGAAAAATGGAGCATTTGGGTACCCAGAATCAACCAAATAATAATTTCATACATAAATTGAACAATACAAATGAAACTGTGGATTTGGAAGAGGAAAAATAAAATAAATTTAAAAGAGCTGTAAAAAGTTGTATTGGGTGCCAGATTCATGGGATCCTAGGATGATTCGGATGAATCTTATAAAATAGATAAATTTGAGATTTAAAAAATGAAAGAGTAACATTAAAAACAATTTACATCATACCAATACCATAAAATCCCTTGTGTCAAAAAAAATCCTTTCTCTCTCCTCATAATTCTCTCCCAAACTTTTATGTCCTCTCTTTCTGTGCACAGTAGTTTTTCTTTCCGTTAACCTCACTTTTCCGATAAAGGCCCACCCTCAACGGTTACAAACGGCAACAATGTTGCCGGAACCGCCGCTCCCCAGCGGCGGAGCCACCCCGAATAGGAGTTTCCTCCAAGCTTTGAACACAAAACCGCAGCCCCTCTTCACCTCCCTTCCGTCCAACCCTTCAATCAAACCAGTTACTGAGTACAAAGGCAAGATTGCCTGTGTTATCTCGCCGGAGGAAGTGGCCCAATTATCTGCACACTACAATAATGCACTTATTGGGAAATTTCCAACGATGAAACCTTCTATGGAGTTTCTATATGAGGCTTTCAAATCAGTGGGCTTCACTGGCCGTTATCAGTTGGGATCGATAGATTACAAGCACATCTTGATCCGTTTTGAAGATCAGCAAGATTTCCAGAGGTGTTGGATGAAGTCTCTCTGGTCCTTCAAAGGAGTTCAAATGAAGGTATCAAAATGGACTCCAAATTTCTCCCCAGATACTGATGCTTCTATTATGCCTGTTTGGGTTACCTTGCACAATTTGCCAATTTTTTGGTATAATTCAGCTATGCTCAAAGTTATAGGTAACTCCATAGGTAGATTTATCAAAATGGATTCTGCTACAGCAAGTCTGACAAGACCTTCTGCTGTCAAGCTCTGTGTTGAAATAGACCTCCTTCAAAAAATCCATAATACTGTTTCCCTCACTACCAATCTAGATGGAGCTGTCACTGACTTTCCCATTGAGTATGAGTTTATCCCTGCCTATTGCAAACATTGTAGAAGACTTGGCCATGAGCAGAATGACTGCAGAATCCTCCACCCTGACCTCAGGCCTCTTGTCAACAATAAGCCCCTCCCTGCAGCTCCTCAAAAATTAGTTCAGAAAAAGACTTTGCAGTCTGGAGCTGGCTCTTCTGGTATCTCACAAAAAGATAAACTCTCCATTCCCCTTCCTCCTCCAATCCAACAATACAGATACATGCCAAAAATCCCTGCTTCTGCAAAAGGCAAAGAAGTGATGGTCATTACCCCTTCACCTACAGCCACTGACCCTATTGAAACAAACATAATTGCTCAGCCACCTAGCCAGCCTAGATTATTTCCTCAGGATCAAGCTGATGAAGTGCACCACATTTCAGACTCTGAAGACAGTACCTCTCCAATTTGTGATAAAGGAGATAGAGAAACACTGAGGCCTTCCTATGCTACTATTCTGGCTAAAGATCCTTCTCCTACTGGCAATCAAAAGGAGGATAACCAAGAATGGCATACTCCAAAAAGACATCAAATCATCTCAGCAGATGACATCCACATTCATCCAGGTATCTCAACTCTTACAGACTCCTCTCTCCATTCTAATAATGTCTCCTTTTATTCTCAGCCAAGAACAAAGGAGAACAGATTCCTGCCACTCATTATAGAAGAGGAAGAAGAAATCACTCAGAATGAAAATACTGACAGCACAACTGAGCTTCCTGGGAGTCCTACTCAGGTTGGTTCTTCTTCTATAGATTATCTTGATAAGCCTGATTCTGTTAATATAGCTGTGTCTGATAATAATAAGGTCAACACCTTTTTTAATCAGACAAATAAGATCATCACTAGGACAGCTACAAAAAGCATCAAAAATAAACCTAAATGATTAATACAACCCTAGGAATAAATGTATTGGTATGGAATATACGGGGTATGGATACATCTATGATTAGACTTGCTAGGCTGCTTAGAACTCATAGAGTTGACCTGTTATGTTTAATAGAACCTCAACATGACTCTTCTGAATGCCAAAATTACATGTGTCTTCTGAACTTTCAAAATTGTATGTTCTCAAAATTATGCAATATTTGGATTATGTGGAATCATAAATTAAATATTACTCAGAGTATGGACAATCCACAATTCCTCTCTGTACAGATCTTCAGCCATGAACTAAATCTTTCCACAGATTTGATTTTTGTTTATGGCTTTAGAACTGGAAAAGAAAGAAAAGTGTTATGGTCTGATCTCACTGCACTGAACTTTGATGATGCCATGTTGATTGGTGATTTTAATGCCATGTCCTCTATCTCTGAATATAGAGGATACTCCTCACCTAGTTTGCAGAGTATTAGAGAGTTTAGTAATTTTATTAATGTACTAGGACTTTTGCCTATTCATACAGTGGGAAACTTCTATACCTGGTCTAATTGTAGAATTAAGGAGAATGGTAAAAAATTCACTACTGAAAAATTAGATAGAGGTATTTGCACACTTAACTGGCTAACTAGATTCCCTCAGTCCTCTATCCATGTACTTAATAAAGACACTTCTGATCACTGTCCCTTGCTTCTTAGAATAGCTAGTACCCTACCCTCTGTACCAAGACCTTTCAGATTATCAATACCTGGTTCAAAAGGGAGCAATTTATGGATGTGATAAAACACCATTGGAATGCTCCTGTACAAGGTCAAGGCATGTTCAAATTTTTCCTCAAATTAAATGGTCTAAAAAAGGTTCTTAAACAGTGGAATAAAGAGATTTTTGGAAATATTGACCAGAATGTGGAAATTGCAGAGAAAAATCTGAGACTCCAAGAAATTATTTTTGAATCTAATAGCTCAACTGATGAGCTTATTAGGTTGAAAAAATGCAAAGCTTTACTCACTAAAGCTCTAAAGGAAGAAAATAATTTCTGGAAACATAAGGCTAGACTCAAATGGCTTAAAGAAGGTGATGAGAATACTAAGTTTTTTCATAACAGGGTTATGGAGAAGAAATGTAGACTTAATATCACTAAGATCAAAAGTACTGATGGGGTTTGGTTAACAGACTGTGATGAGATTGAAACTGAGGCAGTTAAATTTTATCATAATCTGTTAACTGAAGATCCCCACCCAGACAAAGATCAATTTACCTCTCATTTCTTATCTCAAATTCCCTCAATGATTTCTGAGCAAGATAATGAAGAGTTAATTAAGCCAGTTACTTTACCTGAACTAGAACATATAGTTTCCAGTCTGAATAAATCTAGTAGTCCAGGGCCTGATGGCTTTACTGCTTTATTTTTTATTAAGGCTTGGAACATTATATGTACAGATTTGTTAGAGGCATCAAATGATTTTTTAACAAGGTCAAACATTCACAGAGGAATTTCCAGTACCTGGGTGACAATTATCCCCAAAAAAGAAATTCCAGTGACTTTCAATGATTATAGACCTATTAGCCTTTCCAATGTTACCAATAAATTTTTTTCTAAGATCTTAATGGAAAGGTTAAAACCTCTGATGCCCAAATTGATTTCTCCTCATCAATCAGCTTTTCTCAAAAATAGAGACATTTCAGATAATGTCATATATTTACAAGAAATGTTCAGATTTTTGAATAGAAAAATAGAGAACCCAACTGCATTCTCAAACTTGATTTAATGAAAGCCTTTGACAGGGTCAGTTGGGATTTTTTAGAAAAAATGCTCCTTAAGTTTGGTTTTGATGGCAGATTCATACAGTGTATAATTAAAAACTTGTCTAATGCCTGGTTCTCTATACTTATAAATGGCAAACCTGTTGGCTATTTTCAGGCCACTAGAGGAATTAAACAAGGTGACCCTATTTCACCTTTTCTGTTTGACATTTTTTCAGAAGCATTTACCAGAAGTTTAGCTCATATTTTTAACACTGGGAAACTAAAATATTTTGCCCTACCCAGGAATGCTATACCTATCTCCCACTTAAGCTATGCTGATGATACTGTAATTTTTCTACAGGCTTCTAGAACCAATCTTATCAGAATCAAAGCCTTCCTAGTTAAGTTTGAGGAAACCACTGGCCAAAAAATAAATTATGAAAAAAGTGAGTTTTTTCTCAGTAAAAATGCCACTGCTACCAGGCTTGGACAAGTTAAATCTATTTTAGGTATGAAAAAAGGCTGTCTGCCAGTCAAATACTTAGGAGTACAAATTTTCAGTGGAAAAATCCTTAATGTGCATTTACAGCCAATTGTTGAACTTACTGACAAAAGGATTAATAACTGGAAGAATAAATGGCTCTCTATGGGAGGTAAATTGACTTTAATTCAATCTTGCCTCCTTTCTCTGCCCCAACATATTTGGGCAGTGATGGAGCCTACAAAATGTATGATCAGGAAAATAGAAAGAAGATGTGCTATTTTCTTTTGGGGAAGCTCTGAAAATGGCCCCAAAAAATCTTGGAAAAAATGGGACTATATCTGTCAGCCAGCAAATTATAATGGACTGGGAATCAGAAGCCTTCTTGCAACCATACAGGCTTACTCCTGCAAGTTATGGTGGAAATTCCAAATTGGTACTGCACCATGGACTGCTCTTGTTGTCTCTCTGCCAAAATCATCTAAAACTTCCCAAAATTGGAGGAGAATCTGCAAGGTTAATTCTGTTGCTGAAGCAAATTCCAAGGTTATTCATGGTCAAGGCAGTTGCAACTTTTGGACTTCAAACTGGACTGATCAGGGGCCACTTGTTGATTTTTTCCAGCCTGGCCCTGAGGAGGCTAAATGCACAGTGGCTCAGTTTATCACAGACAAAGAGAAGTATCTCCCCTTACTGAAATGGGTGCTCCCTTCACATATTATTGCATTTCTTCAGATATCTCAGCTCCACCCCCACAGAATTGACAGACTTATTTGGAAGCCTGACACTCATGGCCATTTTACCATCAAATCAGCCTACAAAATTTTTAGGCCACTGCATCAGTTGTTTCCCTCTTTAGCTAAGGTTTGGAGGCCTGGCATCCCCAAGAAGCTCTCTGTATTCTGCTGGAAGGTACTAAATTGCTTACTACCATTTGATGATATACTGTGTCAGTTTGGATTTCAATTTGCTTCCAAATGCCCTTTGTGTGATCACTCAGACACTATACATCATTTCTTTAGTGGCTGTGATACTGCAGTTCAACTGTGGAGATTTATGCATTCACTGTGTGGCTCACAATTTTTCATAAGTGATAGTATCTGGGATAGGTTATTCACTTGTTGGAATTTTAATGGCTTAACTAAATTGCACTCAAGACTGAACCATACTGCTCCTATCTTTGTCATTTGGATATTATGGAGAGCAAGGAATAGAGCTATTCATGATAATATTTTACCCAATACCCCTACCCTTCAGAAAGAGCTCCAAGATCTGATTTACCTTTCCCTGCTGTCTCATAAAGTCTCCATTAATAGGCCAATGGATGATGATCTTGCTAATCAGTCTTGTATCCCTTCTCTGCATATCCCTCCCAAACCTAATATACTCCCTGTCAGATGGAGGAGACCACTCATAGGTATTAAACTGAATGTAGATGCTTCATTCAAGCTCCAGCAGGCTGGTTTGGGTATTATTGTAAGGAACTCAAATGCAGAATTTGTCAGGGCTCAGTGTATCTTTACCTCAGCTGCTTCTCCACTGCATGCAGAAATGCTGGCTATTGAGAAAGGGGTACAATTTGCTATCTCTCAGAAATATCCACTATATCTTATTCACTCTGACTGTAAACTGGCAGTGGACATGATCAACAACCCTTCTCTGGCATTCTGGGAACTCTACACTCTGGCTGATAACATACATTCTCTTCTGAGCTCCAATATTTTGGCCCATGCTAGCAGGGAAACAAATCAACCAGCTGACAGACTATCCAGACTGGCTATGATTTCTAAAATGGACCTTAATCTTGGCTGGTCATCCCTTCCTTCAGAGATCAAAGGGCTTTGCAACTTGGATGCCTGGGACTGTCCTTCTATAAGGTTTCAAGATGATTCTGCAGCTCAATCCTTCAATAGTCTGAGGCACTAATTCTCTTGGCTGGATCACTTCTCCTCATTTTGCTTTAGTAAGCTCCTGTTTGATGTTTTTCTCTAGTCATTCTTGGCCTTTCTATCCTTATAGTTGAATGCCGCTTTGTGTTTTGCTTGCAATTCGCTAATAGGCTTTCAACTATTTAGGTGGAATTTTTGTGAGAATGATTGTAGAGTTTAGATAGATCTTTTTGATATGCTCTTAGCCTACATTAGGCTTTTGTGTGTACTGTTTTATAGCCACTTTTGTGGTATGCAAGGCTTGGGAGACCTAATAAATCCTCCTCCATCTCATGATGGTTTAATTTAAAAAAAAAATTTAAAAACAATTTACAAAATATTTAGTGCATCCAAAAAAAGGAAGGAGGAAAATTAATAAGTTAATAAAAAATTTATGTGCTAAAAGTTATACAGTTTAAAATAAAATACTTTTTAAACTTATTTCAGCGAACTGCAACGTGCTTCACCTAATTGCAGCATGCTTCAACTAACTGCAACTTGCTTCAACTAACTGCAACTTGTTTCAACTAATTTCAACTAACTGCAGCTGGCTTCAACTACTGGCAGCGTGCTTCAGCTATTGGCAGCTTACTTCAGCTAACTTCCGCACAGCTCAGCTGAAAATAAGCTGAACTTGACAGGGCCAACTCTATATAACTGTGAAATAATAAGAAACACCACATGTAGCAATTAGTACACAAAAATATACAACATTGTACATGTATTTCTTAGTTCGAAATATCTTAATTTGCTCCATGAATATTAACTAGTGAACATCATTAGAAGGGTCTCACATAATAATCACTATACAAAATAATTTTTTTTATAAAAAAAACCACTAAAAGTGGAGGGGATTTATTCGGCACCCTAAACCGTAATCGGCCCAAAAAAGGCTATAAAGTTTGATCAAAAATTACAATGGTGTGCAAATCCATTTGCACTCACCAAGAAATCTAATTCTTGGTGCAAAAATGAAACAAATATTAGCATGGTTTGAATTGTATAGCTAACTGTTTCTCTGGATAGTGCCACCACATGTCTTCCTCCCATCTCCGAGCATGTTAGTGAATCGATAAACGAAACTCAAATCTGCCAAGAAATGAAGTAAGAGGGGTGGTATTCCAGGCCAAAAAAGACTTTTTGTGACAATCCATGTAATACTGGTAGGCTGTGTGTGATGAATCATGTTGTGTCAGCTTAGATCCTCTTTGCAGCCATTGGGCTCTTCCCAATGGGTCTTGAATCTGCAAGAGAAATGAAAGAGTAGTCACTGTGTACTAGGAGATTCTCAGACTAGGTAAACTTAGAGAATCCAGATTAATTAAGCCTTGCAGAATTGGAGAAATGTGTGCCTGAGTTAGGGTTTGAGTCAGGGGGCAGTGTTATTAAATTGTGTGCACATTTTTGCAAGAAAATCTGCAACCCTGTTCCCTTCCCTATATATGTGATTAATCTGTGTGCCTTGCATCTCTACATGCAATGTGTGACAGTAACTCCTAATGTTCCAGTTAGTAGTAAGAGGTTTTTGTACTCCTCTGATTGCATTACTGCTATCTGTTTCCAGACAGAAGTGGCAATCATGTTCCTTCCCCACTGCAAAACCAAATTGCAATGCTTGCAATTCACAGTGGAGAGGGGACGGAGCATTGACAATTTTTATCCTCATACTAATGATATGTCCCACTGAGTCTCTAACAACTATGCCTATTCCAGTCCTATTAGTTTGATAAAAGGATTCATCAACATTGACTTTAAAACCCATGTCTGGTGGATTCCATTTAATTTCTCTAACCATCTATGGTTTCTTTCTTTTCAGAAAGAGAGCACCATTCCTGTTGAAATTAAATCCCCCATCTTTCCAACATCACATATCAATGGAGATGCAGTAAAGATGAGTGCCACCTTTTTCCTAATTTTGGATATCAATGTATCATTGTTAATGAGTGTGTTATTAAACATAAAGGTGGATCTCCTACACCATAAAAACCATAATGCAGAAATGACACTGGTGATGATGACAGCTGTTTGTGCCTTAGTGTTACCTCTAAATGCCAGATAATACCTAATCATTTGTCTGACTGAGTTAAAATGTGGAGTGGGGAGTCCAGTGAGGTTGTGCATAAAAGTTAAAATTTCCACATTAAAAACACAGTTATTGAAGAAATGGTCTAGTGAATCCTGATGCATGCAAAAGGGACACTTAGATGGCAGTTGGAGGCCAAATGTGGATAAAATATCATCAAATGGCAAAATATGGTTAACTAATCTCCAGATAAAGATAGAAAGTTGTGGAGGTATAAATTTATTCCATACCTTTGATATTGCATAAATATCTTGTGATGAGCTTCTGAGTGTCTGATATGCAAACTTGACTGAAAATGCACCATTTTTGTTAGCTTCCCATATCAGCTCATCCCTTTGACTTCCTCCAATGGTAGCTCCCTGCAATATATGAATGACATTGGTAGCCAGTGTAGGCTCCAGACAGGGTAAGTAGTTAAGCTTGTTGCTACAGAATTCAGCAACTGTTATGTGAGGGAAGGGAATTTTCTGGTGATCAGGCCATAGGTAGTATAAGGGACCAATTCTAAACCAATTTGAATCCCAGAAAGGTGACAGTCCACTCCCAATAATGACCCTTGAATTTCTGTTGTAGTGCTCAGTTACAGTGCAGATCCTCTTCCATGTGTGAGAGCTTTTATATGAATCAGGGACAGACCAAAGATAAGAAGTCCATACTGTTTTATTCTGCTGTAATTTCCACCACAATTTGCATGAGAAAGCCCCAATCACAGCTATGATATCTCTCAAACCTAAGCCATTTTCATCCTTTGGTACTGCCATTTTAATCCACTTTCTCCAGAACTTTCTTTGCCCAGCAGATGATTCTCCCCAAAAGAACCCGGCAGCCATAACCTCCATTTTTCTGAGTATAAATTTTGGGGGTTGTAAAATAGCAAAGGTGTGTGTTGGGATGGCCAGAAATACAAAATTGAGTAGTACTAGTCTGTCTGCATTTGAGATCCATCTGTTTTTCCAATTGGAAAGTGCTCTTTCCATTCTGTCTAACAGTGGGTAGTAGTACAAATTCTTGTTTCTGCCTGTAAAAACTGTGACCCCCAAATACTTGAAAGGTAAGTTTCCAATCCTCATTCCTGTGGTCCTCTTTATAGTCCTTCTTTTGGCTCTGGTTTCATCTTTGTGTATAAACATCTCTGACTTATTGAAATTCACCTTTTGACCTGAAGACTCTTCATATGCAGCCAGGAAGAGCATTAATCTTTTTAGATTCTTTTTTGTGGCCACTGTGAATATTGTTGTATCATCAGCATACATTAGGTGAGTGATGGTATCTACACCTCTAGGCATTAAAAAAGGTTTAAGATATCCACATTGCACTTCCCTTTTCAGCCCCCTAGAAAATAGCTCAGTGATCAAATTCTATAGAAAAGGGGATAAAGGGTCCCCTTGCTTGATGCCCCTATTGGAGGTAAAAAAACCAGTAGCAGTCCCATTAATTAGCACAGAGAAGCATGTTGCACTAATATTTTTAAGGATCACTTGAACCAGAACTCCATGGAAGCCAAAGTGGAGAAGCACTGAGTTGAGAAAAGCCCATGAAACCCTGTCAAATGCTTTTTGCATATCAAGTTTCACAATAGCATTATTGTACCTAGGGTTTTTTGCCAGCAACCTTACCATTTCTTGCATATGTAAGGTGTTATCTGCTATGTCTCTGCCTTTTAAAAAGGCTGATTGTTCAATGGAGGTTAATCTGGGCATTATTGGTTTAATCCTTTCCATAATGAGTTTGGAGAAGATTTTGTTCACAAAATTAGATAGGTTGATTGGTTTGAAGTCTCAGAAATGGCTAGGGTTCCGTGTTTTTGGTATCAAGGTGAACCAAGTGCTATTGATAGCTCTAGGAATATCCTCTCCTTTAAGAAAGGAATTTGCAGCCTCCAGTAAATCTGAACTGAGAGTGTCCCAGCAGTGTGTGTAGAAATTTCCAGTAAATCCA
Source organism: Sherardia arvensis (assembly GCA_948330725.1). Taxonomy (NCBI): domain Eukaryota; kingdom Viridiplantae; phylum Streptophyta; class Magnoliopsida; order Gentianales; family Rubiaceae; genus Sherardia; species Sherardia arvensis. The sequence goes on from OX415244.1 coordinate 16,322,948, forward strand.
TCTGATCCAGGAGCACTGTCTTTATTAAGATCAAAGACTGCACTTTTCAGCTCCTCCATATGAAATGGCTTTATCAGTTCTTCATTCTCATGATCTGAAACTATCCTTGGTATCTCCTCCATAAAATATTGTTGGTAGAATCCAGTGATGTTTGTGTCCTCAGTGTTCAGAAGGCTTTGAAAAAAATGGACCCCTTCTTCTGGAATTCTCCCAGGCTCAGTGATCCAAGTCCCATTCCTGTCCTTGATCTTTGCTATTCTGGCCTTTGCCCTTTTCTCTTTAACCATGTTGTGGAAATACCTACACTACTAGAAAAAGTATCTTTGCCAACACATTTTTAAGTACATTTTAAGTAGATGTTGTAATAAAAGGATATTAGGACAGTTCATTTACTACTGAAATTTGAGTTTCCGAAATTTGTGTTGTTACAAGATAATATAAAACAATATACATTTTATTTCAGTAAATTATTATATTAGGACAATAATATCCTAACACTATTTGATTGTGTAAGGAATTAATGTTATAAAGACAATAATTAATGTTGCTTAATTAAATCTCAATTTGCATAACATGGTTATATTTAAAATAATAAATAAAATGTGGTAACAAATCTTATTATCACCCATTATGATTTGTAAAATTATATTTATTGAAAAATTATATTCTTAAAGTGACTATAATATTTTTGCTATAAAAAAGATGAATTGTGAAAATTTAAAAGTGTGGTTTAATCCAATCATCACATTTTACAATTAAATTTAAGTTATTAAATTATTAACAGTGCCGTTCAATTAAAGTATCTCATGTTTTGAATGTAAAAACAATATATTACAGATAAACTTTATACTATGCAACCAGGTGAATGTTGCCTGAAACTCTATTTCTTACGACTTTCCGCAGCAGACTTCACGGAGCTCAGACAAATTCAAGTTCATCATCACTGTCATCTCGAAGGTGACATTTGTCTTCCAACTAAACTTCTTCTTCCTTAATCAAATCAAATAAAGCTGAGATTTTGACAAGGTTTTGCTGCACAGATTGAGCCCCAGCAAAGATGGATATGATGGATTTCAGCTACGTTTCAAAGATGGATAAAGGCCATTTCACGACTCTAGCATCCGGGTTCTGCGTACTGCTGAGCATACATTACACTGTTCTACTGGAAGAACCCCAAAGAGCAGAAAGCCATAATCTATATCATGCTCATGGCCCCATGGGGCTCCTGGATATTGAAGGAAGTAAGGCCTTTTTCATGTTGTTGGATTCTTCTAAGGAGTGCTATGAAGCTTTAGTAAGTGTCTTTTTGCAGTTTTCTCGATTTCGGAAAGCTTGATTTTTCGCTGTATGGAATTGATTTTTTGTTTTATAGTTATTTGAATAGATTTTATATTTGTTGCATAATTATTTGTATAGTTTTTGGCTTTTTCGTATATTATCTGTAAAGGAATGCTATGAGGCTTTAGTGATTTTTTTTTCGGGTTTCTTGATTTTGGGAAGTTGAGTTTTGTTCTTGAATGGAATGGAAGGTGATCATGATTGTTTTTTTTTTCTTGTGTGTTTGTAGGTGATTGCAAAGTTTTTGGATTTGTTTTATAGTTACTTGAACATTTTCGTTAGCCATAATGTTGTGCCTGATGGAATCAAGGGGAGGGAGACTCATCAATCTTTTCCTATGACTCCTTTTCAGGTGAGTTTTGTCAAATCTTTGTTTGTTTGTTAGGCATTCCATATATCAGAAGGAACTTGAGGAATAGAATCCTGTGGTTCGATAATGTTATTGTTGAAAGGAAACTAGCGAATTTGCAAAGTGTGTATGTTTGTGAAAAGATATTAGAGCTTTCTTGTATCGCCTCCCTTTAACTGTCCTTTGAACAAGAAAAAGTTACACATTATCTTACTTTGCTAGGCAGTCTCTGTATGTATGTTTTAGTAATTGTTAATCTAGGCTATGGTTTTATCATGGGAGTTCATGTATTTCAACCATTTCTCTGAATTCTAAGAGTTGGTAAACATGGTACATTTGAGGTTAAATTTGCATGGTTTTCTTAAGGCATCATTTTGTTGAAGATGTCATGGTGATACTGAATTCATGACCAGTTATGAATCTGATGAAACCTTAATAAATTGAGTTTGATCTTCTTGATTGCTTGTTTTTTTTTTCCGGACTTGGTTGGAATTTTCTAATAAAGCATATAATGCAGGACTGCTTTGTAATGACTCTGGCTTTCAAGGTTTAGCACTAGTGGCTGTATTGTTGAATGAAATTTCGTAAATGCTTTCGTAAATGCTTGCTCGTGAAGGATTGCGCAGTTCTCGTGAATTGTGATGGATTGCAGTCGATTATTCTGTTCAGTAGCGTAAAGAACCCGTACCTTTAGATTTGATAACTCTGACCAGTGTTATAACTACCAGAAGCCACCAGCTGAAAACATGTTCTTTACTTGGTGAGTTTACATAAAATGATAATTGACAACTTGTGCTCTTTTGTTGTTTATATCTGTATTTCTTGTATTTCAATAATAAAAATATAAGATGGTTCTTTTGTAAATTGGTCTCTGCAATCTTTAGGCAATTTTGCTGTTGTTTGGCATTCTTTGTGTGGATTTGCTGGGTAAATAATTTAATGTATAAAACCCTTCTTGTAACTAGGTATATCCTATAGATGATAACAAACATACTAGTTTCTTGATGAAGAGTGTATTTTGATCCTAGATTCTTCATTCTTTAGTAAGTTTCTATGATACTAATCTGCATTTAGTGCATCAGGATTAAAATTGCCAGATTAGCTAGGGTTGTGCTTTAGCTATATCCCTCTGAGATGTATACCAGGCTCATCATAGTTATGCTCAGTTTGCTTTACTGTGTGTATTTTGTAATGAAGTAGTCCACTATGCTAACTGTTTTAATTTTAGCAAAACGCTCCAGTGTACGTAGATGGCTAGTAGAAAGAAGATTTTCATCAGAGCAGTTTTCTTCCAGAGCAGAACTCGGCTCCGTGGAGGTCCTGCTCTCTATCTGATTTGCAAGGTGCAAATTTGACTCCGAGCTTATCTGATGTAGGATTATCTGATTCAATGATCTTACTGTGTTTGTGGTTTTCACCCTATGATCTGAATTTGGATAGGTGTTCATATGGAGGTAGAAACCTTTGTAAGCATTGTACTTTTGAATATCCTAGTAAGCTGGGTAGCGCTGCAATGTATATCATAGGACCTCTTAACATTTCACAGCTATAATCAGTAAAAGTAATGTACTATTGCTTTTTGAAAAAAATGGTGCAGATCTTTAATACCAATGCTGTTACATACATATTCTCTCACACGATACTTCTCCAATGCTTCCAGGCTTTCCTTAGAGCTTCTTACTGTCAGTGATAAATTTTCTAGTTCAAGAAGAGAAAATACTGAATGATCTGCAAAAGAAGATACAAAAGAAGCTGGCGAAATGAGACATATTACAAACTAGGCTGTTACACAGGGAGAATTTATCAACCAAGACACATTTCTCCTCAATTTGAAAAGCATCATGCACGAACATCTGAGCGAATATCTCATCTAGACAAGACTTTGAAACTCTAGTAATATCAAACAGCTCTATCAATTCCAGTATTATCATGAAGAAAAAGTTACTTACTGTTAAAGTTTGAGCCAGGAAGTGAAATGTTAAAGATAAAGAACCAACATCATTCACTGAAATCACTATGCATAAATTACTAGATGATGCAAGCAACTTCACAGTAACAAATAACTTACTGAACTCTAAAAAACACCACATCAACTTACTGAGAAACTGGTATGTTTGGCTTCACTTAAGTTAAGAAGCAGAAACTCAGAAGACATTAATAGAGAACACTTTATAGATTCATATGAATATTAAAAATTCCAAGAACAAACTAATCTTACAAGAACTAATCTGTAATATGGACAATTCTTCTGAATCAGAATATATTAAACCCAAAAAATGTGGAGCTTCACCATTAAAACCCAAACTGAAGAATAAGCATTTTGGCGACAAAAAGGCTAGGATTAGATAGTTGAAAGAACATGAAAATACAAAATATTTTTCAGAAGTGTGCCCAGAAAAAAACAATCTAGATTGTCCATGAACAGAATCAAATCTCTTATAATCCCTGGTTAACTGGCAGACAATAAAAATGAAACAGTTCGGTTTTATATTGAACTTCAGTCTTTACCCCAATCTAGTCCTTTTATACTCCTTTTATACCCCACATCCCACATTCTAAGCCAAATGTCAAAACTGATCATAGTTCTCTCAGTCTCACTAAACTTACTGAACTCTAAAAAACACCACATCAACTTACTGAACTATAAGAAACAATTCAGATAAAACATAATAAAAAATGTAAGAGCACCTTTAGTTATGAATATGATTGTTGGTTCTGTCCAAAAACTCCCCTAGTGTTGTGAAACAGCCTTGGACTTGCTCCTTTTTCTTTTTTTTGGTCTGCAGATCACATGAGATGATTAAAACACTAAATTTTAATAAGGAAACAACAAAATTATGTTCTAAGTAATGAATAAAAAATAACCTGTCACTAGCAGTATTGATCTTCACAGTATCCCCTTCTACGTCAGGACGAACCCATTGAACCTCTGCATCCATATCGGACTTTGGATCTCCTACGTTGCTCTGAAGATATGTATCAACATCCACTAACGATTCCATGTTATATTCATTTCTTGGAGATGTTGTTATTACCACATTCCAACCTTTTTCAAGTGGATCAGCAACATAGAATACCTGTGAAGCCTGGTGAGCTAAAATAAAAGGTTCATCTGAAACCATCACTATCCATTTTTAGCCTACTTCCTTTAGAAACCCAATCGCACTCAAACAAAACCACTCTCTGGTGCACATAATCCAGTTCTATAATATTATTCAAAACTCCATAGTAATCCATGTTCCCGACAATAGGATTATCATCTCGTTTACAATAAAAACTTGATGTTAACGAACTGTTGGTTACTCCGCTGTTTTGAGTTTTTCCCTCTACGTCTTTAGTATGAAACCTAAATCCATTCACAACGTATTTAGTAAAAGTTAAACCAATGTTATTTGGCCCCTTAGCAAGACATTTCAAATTCTTCGCCTCTTGCTCATCCTCCGGCAATTGCAAGTAATATACCTAAAACCAAATCAAATTAAAAGGATGCATACGTAGAGTGGAGTCATAAACGCTGCCTTATAAACATGTATCAGAGGAACTATGCTTACATGCTCACGAAACCACTCAGCAAATTCTTCACAATGAATTCGTTGAATAAAATGAGGTCTGGCGCTAGGATACTTCTCTTTAATGATTCTGCAATGCTGCCTGCAATTTTTAAATATCATATATGAGAATTTATAAATTGAACTATGGTATATATAAGATATCGCATATATGAATTGAGCATGAATAAACTTATTACTCGGTGTATGGCTTGATAGCCTCACAGTTGAACAACACATATTGATGGCCCTTCCTAAGTGTGGCATCATCAAACCTTGTTGGTGTTCCTTTCCCAAGGTAATTACCACTCATTGGAAATATATCCAATTCAGGGTTTCCGTCTGAACGGTCATCATTCCTAGATACTGAGTTTATTCTTGTATCACTGTACTCTGCTAAGTACATAGAGCAAAATGTCAAACATTCTTGAGCTACGTACCCCTGAGCAATTGACCCCTCCGGTTTCTTTTGGTTTCGTACATATGATTTCAAGGTCCCAATGTACCTTCAAAACAAATTTATAAATATGATTAATGAAATCATAAAACAGTAATAAGTTTGTAAATACATTATGTGCTATCAAATTTTACCTTTCAATAGGATACATCCAACGATAATCTACCGGGCCACCAAGCCTAACTTCAGTGGCTAAATGCATTGTGAGATGTACCATCACATAAAAAAATGAAGGTGGAAAAATACGCTCCAGCTCACAAAGAATGATCACGATATCTTTTTCAAGCCGTATAACATCAGGGGGATAAATTACTTTAGAGCACAGCTTCCTTAAGTATCGACTTAGTTTGATTAATGGAACACGTACCGACTTTGGCAGCGTTTTTCGGACAGCAATAGGGAGTAACTGTTGCATCACAACATGATAATCGTGACTTTTCATGCCTACTAGCTTTGGGGGTGTTAGCTGAACACACTTGGAAATATTTGAAGCATAACCATCTGGAACCTTAACGTCTTTCAAAACCTGACAAAACACTTGCTTTTCTTTCGACTCCATTTTATGAATGGCAGCAGGCAGTGTATATGCAGTACCAGACTGGTTTAATATTGGATGAAGCGCTGGTCTGATCCCCATTTCTTTCAAGTCAAGTCGTGACTTGAGTGTGTCTTTTGATTTTGCATCCACTTCTAGCAATGTCGCACAAATACTCTCACAAACATTTTTTTCAATGTGCATAAAGTCCAGATTGTGCCGCAAAATAGTGTCTTTCCAATAAGGCAAATCAAAAAAGATACTTTTCTTCTTCCAATTGAAGGGTAGAGCTGGATTGTCCTTCACTTTTTTTCCAAATTTGAAATCTATATCTTTCAAACTTTTCAGCACCTTATCCCCAGATAGTCGAGCAGGAGGCTTTCCTTTTTCTTCAGTTCCATCAAACTGCACACTATCTTTTCGGAATTTGTTATCCATACCAAGAAATCTACGATGCCCCATATAACAACACTTTTTGCTTCCCTTCAACCACTTAGAGTGCGTGAATTCATGGCATACCGGACAAGCTAAAAATCCCTTCGTACTCCATCCAGACAAATTTGCATACCCTGGAAAGTCACTAATTGTCCACATTAAGCTAGCATGCAACACAAAATTAGCCTTTACGGAAGCATCATATGTATCAATCCCATTTTCCCACAAATCTTTCAAATCCGCTATCAAAGGCTGCATATATACATCAATATCATTTCCTGGAGCTGAGGGACCAGGAATTAGTAAAGATAGCATAAAATAAGGCTCTTTCATACACATCCAAGGAGGTAGATTATATGGTAATAAGACTACAGGCCATGTACTATAAGTCGAGTTCATAGTACGAAACGGATTAAACCCATCAGATCCAAGTCCCAACCTGACATTTCGTGGATCGCTTGCAAACTTTTGATGCTTGTTATCAAACATTTGCCAAGCGGGAGAGTCAGCCGGATGCCTCATATAGCCATCATTTGTACGACCTTCTGCATGCCATCGCATGTGACTTGCTGTTTTGGATGACATTAATAATCTTTGCAGTCTTGGTTTAATAGGAAAATACCATAAAACCTTCCGAGCAACTTTCCTTATCTCCCCAGTTGGATCTTTTTTTGTACATGCCCATCTTGGTTCATTACATGTCCCACATGAAGTTAATTTTGAATTGTTTCCCCAATATAAGATGCAATCGTTGGGACAAGCATCTATCTTTTCATAACCAAGTCCTAAATCTCTCAACAATTTTTCACACTCATAATATGTCTTCGGAAGATCGGTCATAGCTTCAGGAAATCCTCTATGTAATAAATCAAGCAAAATGTCGAAACTTTTATTACTCCATCTTCCTAAACATTTGGCGTGCAAAATGTGTATGATCCAAGAGAGTTTAGAAAATGACTCACATCCTTCATACAAACTTTTCCTACTACCTTCAAGCAACTTGTAGAACTTACCTGCAATCCCTTTGGCAGTGTCTCCATTAGCAGATTCCTTTACACTTTCTTCATTTGCATTTACTGTTTCTTCAGGATTTCCAAAAGCAGCGTGAAGTAAGCCTTCCATATCATCGATCTCAATGTCATCAGTCTCATTTAATTCCACACGAACATTTGGAAGGGATGTGCTACTAGTACTTGGATGGTGTGATGGCATCTCACCGTGGACTATCCATTGGTTATAACCAGGTATAAATCCCGTATACACCAAATGTTCTCGAGCCTCTTTTCTTCCCACCAATTTAGAAAGCTTGCAATCTTTACACGGACATAATATTGTTCCACTGTTGTCTTTCATTCGAAAAGCAAATTTCACAAACTCCTCCATTCCATAAAGGTACTCTGGACTATATCTTGGTTTGTCCATCCAACTCTTATCCATCATCAAAATAAAATCAAAGAACCTCTGCTTGAATCTCTGATATATATGAAACAACAAAAGAATCAGTATTTGGATTGTACAATCTCCTGTGCTGAAAATTTCTTTCAAGGGTTTAAGTTTTCGTATCAAATTGTGTCTAGGTACAGAAAATATAAATTCTTAAAATTGTTAAACCAACCTTTCTACGAGTGCAATCCAACGACCTTCTGCAAGTACCTGGAGGGGTTCTATCAGTCTGTAAAATATGCAGAGAAGCTTGTAAAGGACTTAAACTAATCACATGAAATTTTTTACAAATATGTGATGGGCATCAACAAATACTTACAGTTTATCCGAAAAATCATCAAATTCTGTTCGTGACGATGATCCAAAAGAATAACGATGAAGGCAGTCTCCTCTTTGTCTCGGTTTAATAGAGTTTTGCTCTATTTTTGGTTCAGACAAAGTTTTGTACGAGTTGTTGTAGCCGTTTGCAGTCCATCCACACCGAGTCGCCGCTGAGATCGAGTGAGAGGAATCAGGGCGCTGTCCGAATCAAGGGACTACACAGGTGCGCCACGGCCCACGGCGATGTGTTGACCGGACAATGAAACTCTGGCCACTTTGAGGAAGATTATATGTGTTTCCCGTCAAAGTTTTGCCCAATTTTAGGATTTTGGCATTTTATTAGAAGGCGCCATTCTGTACCTCCTTAGGGCTTCTCCAATGGATACTCAATCTTTAGGTTAGTAGACTATTTTGCCTCCAATGGAACTCTATTATTGTGTCCTTATTTTTCAGAATGAATAGTGATCTCTAAATTTAGAGTATACTGTTGCTACTTCAAATTTGTTTGTTGTATTATCCTTTCTTTTTCTGCCCAGTTTCTCCAACCCACAATATTATTTTTCTTCAATTTCTTGCATTTTGCCTTTTATATATTTACCCTTCATTTTCGTTTGTTTTTTCCGACCGATATGTATTCAATATTTTTTTTCCTTTTTTCCTGTTTAAATTAGTCATGTTTTGTTTTTATGTTGCCTCAAATTTGTTTCATGTTTATTAATATTTTCACTACGAATCATTATGTATTTATATATTTATTAAATAAAATAACGAAGTAAAATAAAAAATTAAATTGATATAATTTTACAATATAGCAAAGGAATAAAAAGATAAAAATTAAGTTTTCATAAAGAATGTGAAAGAATATTCTTTTAAGGGAAAATTTAGAGTTGAACCATTGGAGTTCATACACTGTACCAACTGTAAAAATAACTGTAGCAGCTGAAAGATAGGGAAAAACCATTGGAGATGGCCTTAATGAAACCTTTAGTAATCTTGGTGTCACTTTTCCTTTTAGACATATCCTGCCATAGGATGATCATATTTTTACTTAATTTTATTAAATTAAACACTTATAAATAAGTGACCAAAGTAATAATAATGTATATAAAACAATTATTGTATGACTAGATTAACCTAAATTTTATCATATCACATTTTATAAAAAATGAATTGCACTAAATTGAAATAAACTGCATTGAGTTGAACTGCTTAAGATTTCTAGATTAATTATTGTAAACATCCCAAAATTTATCTGTATTTTTGTTTAATTCAACTCAACTTATTTCAATCAGTAAAATTATAAAATGATAAGTTTAATTCTTTTTAAATAGTAATGCTCTCTGTCATTTACTTAAATCATATTTAGTTTGATTATGTATTTTTCATTTTATTTTAACAAAAATAAGATAGGTAGAATCAACTCTTAGTCAAGTTAGTTTGTTTTTAAACTTTTCTACAATAAGGGTATATACTTCTAGCTTATAAAACCTTCAGGAACTGAATTGAAAATTATTAAATTGAACTAAACTTAAAAGTATATAGATAAACTGGAGAGAATAGCCCACAGTTTATCAAAATTAGAGTCCAGTTTAATTAAATTAATTTCACACCAGTTCGATTCAATAAAATTATTGATTAAAGAAAAATTTAGTCATACTGATGCTATTACTAATATACACTTTATAATTTAATGAAAATTCGTTTAAAATAAGTTTAGGAGAAACTGGCGAAATAGTTTACAGATATGATAAAATGTTCTTTACAGTTTACTTGTTCATTTTTCAGCTCAATTCAGTAAATGAAGTTTAAGTCAATTCAATTCAATATATTCCAACTTAGTTTAGCAAAATAAAGATAGGTAGGATTGGCCCTTAGTCAATTTACATCATATTCAAACTTTACTACACAAAGAGCACATACTCTCTCGTTTTAAAAATATTGAATTGAACTGAACTTAAAAGTATCAAATAAGCTATTTCAGTTGCTATATCATATTCCATTGCTTTATTTTGGGAAAGGATCATACGAAGATCAGTTTTCCAGTTTCGTTTTCTTCTTCCACCAAACCTCAAAATCTTGATTTTTTCGCACAAAACAGCAATCACAGAGAAGGTTTAGCGCCCAAATCTTATTCCCGTTTAAACTTATATTGAATTTCAGCGTCCAAAAACATGATAATCACATCCAATCATTCCCAAATCATTTGGGATTCAGCCCAAATTCTGTCACCGAGCCTTAATTGGATGAAGTATATATATTTTATATTCCATCCCATCAGTTCATACTTCAGAGAGCAATATTTGTTGAGGGCAAGCCTTCTAGAAAGGTATAGTTCTACATTGTTTTTCACAGATAAAGAGGTAATTCTCAATATTATCTTCTTTATCTTTTTTATTTGGATGAAATAGTGAATACATGGAGTTGTTTGCATTGTGTTTCTAAGTGGGAAGATGACTTCCTACTGGACTACAAGTGTTATGTTATTCATACTGGTGGCATCAGCCAGCTCTTTTATGGAATGACTGAAAATAGATTAGAAATATAGTTTGTCCTTCAGCTTCCCCACCAGCCTTTATCATTCTCAGAAAAACTGCAGTATTTTACAAATTTTAGCAGTCATTTTTTTATAGGTCCATACATGGTAAAATAACTATCTTGAGAGTCCTTTCTTTGTTGAAGGTCTTGACTGTTGCTTGAGCGTTTGAGTCGCAAAGTGTCTGATTTTGTTGATTTTCCTGAAGTTTGGTTGACATCTAGAAGCTTTGTCATATGATTGAAGTATTGTCATGTGAAGCTATATATGTTGACGTCCAGAAGCCTTGTGATATGATCGAATGTGTTATGTTGACATCCAGAAGCTTTGTGATATCTAGAAACATATCACCAAAATAGGACCTGGTGTCTTTTCACCTTATTTCTGATTGATTAGGTGTAAATTTTCTTTTTGATTAATTCTTGTTTACAAGCTCAAGCATGCCCTTTTGATGTTTGATGTTGGAAATTTGTTGAACTACGATTGGTATGATTAGGGTTTTAACAAAAATTATCTTTTGATTTGTAGCTATGCCTCCGAAGGTGCAGAGGGTTGGTGGTAGAAGAGTAAGTGCCCGACTGAATCCCGAGCTTGAGGGGGGCCAAGCAATTGCAAAGCAATCATTGAAACCTACGGGGGTTTCAAACGAGAATGATAAGGGTTATACAGAAGGATATGCGCGAGATTTCCTTAAAAGTAAGGGTCTGCAACCAATTATGGACACCTATGGTTCATTACTTCCACATCCTATACATCTTAACCTGAATAGCAAGGGTCAGTATGCAATCATAAACTTTTTTTATTTTGGTATTTTTCATACTATTCACATTTTTCATTGATGTAGTTATGGGAGGCACAGCGCGTGTAAACAAGTTATTTGACAACCATAGCGAGGGTGCCGGTGAGCAGCTGAACAAGAAAAGGCAAAAAAATATTGAAAACTTGGTCAATACCAAAGGTTATTATTTTGAACCTTTTACTATGCAAGTCATACTTCAGCCTTATTTAGTTTCATATATAACATTTTTCACGTTTTTCACGTGTAGTTGGAATAGACCATGGAATAGACCAGCGGCTAGTTGGTAACCAAAAGAGGGCTAGTGATCATAACTTTTCCACAAATGGTGGCTCTAAGAAAATTAAACAAGAGCATGTCAAGAAAACCACTTCTATGTCAAAAGGTAAATTATATTTAAGTATCCCACATGTCCATATTGTTTTTCAGCATTGAAGTTTAATACTACTTTTTCTTGTATAGGTTCAATTAGTCTAGAGGTCGGTAACAACCATAACCAACAGAAGACAAATGATCACAACCCCCAACCTCATTCATGGTGGCTGTAAGGAAACAACAAAAGAGCAGTCCAAGTTGGCGAGTGATAACAACAGTCCACACCCAAAAGGTAAATATAAGCTATATGATAATTCTAATCATTTTTGAGCTTCATTGTATTCACCGAAATATTGTCCTTGTATAGGTGGAGCTGACCAGGATGATGGCAATGAAGATATTGTCATTGATCATGGCTTCCCAACAAATGGCGACACTAACAAAACTACACTAGCTGGACAGATATCTGAGAACAATATTCCACATGTTGATAAGCCCACCTCAAAAGGGCGTGTTGGCAGGAAAAAGAGAGGAAAAACACGCATGCTCGAAACTTGGGGACACCCATCTAATCTACCCCTTATCATTCTTCGTGTGAATGGTAAAGGTGTTCCTATAGGAAAAGAGGCTGGTCCATTTGCTGAGTGGTTGGGCAGTGTAGCGAGAAATGGACAATATTGTCCTCTTGATGTTGAAACTTGGCACAAGATGCCTAAACAAAAGAAAGAAGATGTGCTGGATCTGGTCAAGGTTAGAAAGTTTAAACAAGTGAAATTTATATATGAATACAACTTCATTACATCATAATCTATCTAATCTTAATTGTTTTTCAGGCACGATATGATATCACCCTTTTGGAAGAGTCTTTTATTCTCTCCTCCGTTGCTTCGAAGTGGAGGACGTTTAAGAACTATCTTAAATCCAAGTATTGGACTGCTAATAGCATGGAATACAATGTTGAAGGTGAAGACGCAGACCTAGTATCCAGAGATCAATGGTTTAAACTTTTAGAATATTGGAACAATCCCAAAACAATTGTGGGTAATATTTATTTTATATACTAATATTTGATAATATGTAGATTCTGATCGTATCACTGTCCAATTTTGAATTCTTGTAGGCAATGTGCGAAAGAAAAAAGATTGCAAGGTCAAAAAGGCTTATGAATCATACAACTGGAAAGAAGCCATATGCTAATGTAGAAGAAGATCTGGTAATATTTCAATTATCTCTATTAGGTTAAATTTATGTCATATTCATTATATACATCATTCTAATTGAAAAATAAATATGTAGGAGGTGTATTCTCGTGCTAACATGTTTGAGAAATGCTTTATCCGGAACACTAGTGCAAAACAGGGCAATGCCGGCACCAAATAACGGCGGTTCCGCCCAAAAAACGCCTAAACGCCATTCTATTGGATTTTCGACATCGTAAATCCATAAGAATGGCGTTCTATTGGATTTACGTTATTGTAAATCCAATAGAATGGTGGTTTGAATACGAAACACGGCGGAAATATGAAAGCGCCAAAAAATTAATTATTTTCGCATTCTGAAACAGTCCAATAGTTTGTGATGTAAACTAATGCAGATTCTGGAAGGGTAATCGGTTGACATTACGAACTCTAAAACCAATCTATTACGAATACGAGTGTGTTTTATCATAAATGGAAAAGAAACTATTGCATGAACGATTTCTTAAACTGAAAAGGTTGGAAATATAAAATTAAGTGAATTTATAATTAAATGAATACCGCGGGACAGACATAACTGATTCATATTAAGAAAGTGGGTTGTTGATAGTTTGTGTACCTATTAGGTTTACGACTACTCAAACCCGTCGGCAATTATACAAAGGCATGAGTTTTAAAAAATTGGACCAAACTTATTTCGTTAATTAAATAAACAACATTCAACTCGAGAGCATCGTTTACCATTGCGATGTTGATTTTAGGATAGTTTGTATTTTTTATGAATCTGTTTGTATTAAGATATCTCATTGTCGGTAGTAATCTGTGTACCTGTTATAGATTCGAGTTCTTAAACACATAAATGAGTTTTTCGAAAGATGAAATACAATAGTTTAGTTTTCTATCCAAGGTTTCGATATCTACATTTTGAAAGATTGGGAAGTTCATTAGAAAGTTAGAAGTCGCATTCACCGAATAGAAAGGCAACTCCCAAAATAGATTAGATTTACCGGGTATTATTTCCAATAGTTTAGTCATCTATCAAGTTAGGAGTTTCTTAAACCTAACAGAAACTTATTATAAATTTTAAAATATCATATTTTGACTCTTAAACCTGAAGTTTTTGATGATTATGTTAATTTTATTATGTATAATATACTTTTCATGAAAATTTACTTAGGTATTAACAAAATTAAAGGTACTTGTAGTGAGAATTTAGTATCATGAACCTGAGAAACATTATTAAGACTAAAATTTGTTACTTAAGTACATATACTTTGGAGACATATTTCCTCCAAAATTGTGATCAATTTATTTCCATTTCTAAATGAAATTAAGCTTATTTGAGTGTTACTGATGCATTTTAACATAAATTCCATTAAATAGCACTGATATAAACGCTTAGTTCAGTAAAAATTTGAAAAATGTCATAAAACATCAAATTCTGACTTTTAAACATGGATTTTTGATACTTATGTTGAATTTATTTTGTTTAATACGCCTTTCATGTGGATTTACTTTGGTATTTGCTCAATGAAAGATACTCGTAGTGACTAGTGAGAACTTCAGTATCGTGAATATATATGAGAAACACTACTAAGACAATAACTTGTTACTTGAGTATATATACTTTGAGTGATATTTCCACCATAGTTGTGATCAATTTATTTCTATTATTAAATGAAATTAAGTATATTTTAGTGTTTCTGAGTTTTTCTAATATAATGTTTTGAAATGGCATTGATATGAATGTTCAGTTCAGTAAAATTTTTACAACGTCACAAAACATCAAATTTTGACTTTTGAATATGAAACATTTTGATGATTATGTTAATTTTATTATGTATAGTCATTTTTCATGTGAATTTACTTTGATATTAGCTCAATTGAAGATAATGTATTGAGAACTTTAATATCAAGACTTGAGAAGCACTACCAAGTCTATAACTTGTAACTCAATCTTATGTACTTTAGAGTCATATTTTCACCATAACTGTGATCGATTTATTTCCAAAACAAAATGAAATTAAGTATATAAGAGTGTGAGTAAGACATTTTAACATAATGTCAATGAAATGTCATTGAACTGAACTTTAAGTTTAACAAAAATTTGAAAAATGTTATAAACATCAAATTCTGACTTTTAAACCTGAATATTTTTTATGATTATGTTGATATTATTAAGTAATGTACACTCTTCATGTAAATTTACTTTAATTTTAGTTGGGAACTTTAGAATGAAGAACCTGTCAAATACTACCAAGACTATTACTAGTTACTTAATCATACACACTTTAGAGACTATAACGTTTAATTTAATTATATAATTTGGAAACAAAACTTCCTTGATTTTTTTCCTTGAGTAATAATACTAGCCGAGATAAAAAAAGTAAATTTTATTTGACTTTTTATATACACTAACTAAGTTAAGTCTAACTAATCAAAATCAAACTTTTTAATAAACACAAAAACTAAATGGAAATCACAAACCTGTCACTTATTGTGCAAATGTTTCAATTATTTTATGCATGAATGTGATATTCAAATTGTACAATTACTATCAATGTTTTTTTTCACTATCAACTAATATCAATATTGAAAATACGTTAAGGAAGTCGAAATATGTTTATGTTCAA
This sequence comes from Sherardia arvensis, assembly GCA_948330725.1. Lineage (NCBI taxonomy): Eukaryota > Viridiplantae > Streptophyta > Magnoliopsida > Gentianales > Rubiaceae > Sherardia > Sherardia arvensis. Next base: position 16,338,847 of record OX415244.1, read on the forward strand.
ATTAAAATTTTAAAAGTGTTTAGTCTGAAATTGTGTTAAAATTGATGGGTTAATATGAAATCAGTAAAATTTATAAACAGCTGAGGATATAGAATTTTTTATCAAAAATTCATGTGATTCTGTTTGAATCTGAACCGTTCAGTATGATGTTATGATTTGATCTCAACCGTTGATGAGTGTGGATATAATTATAAGAGGAAAATAAATTCTATTCTCAAACATTATCCTCTCCGACTCCTCTAAATCGAGATTTGCTAACGAATCCAATCGATATATCGATCCGACGACTTCCACAATCTGCGACGGCCATTTACCCGACGACGATGACTGACGGCGTCGACCACCGGTGACAGCAGATTGCTCTCTTGCACCCCAGAATGTCGCGTGGTGCTGCCGGAAAGTCGCCCCGATTGCCGCCTTACCGATGCAGAAATTCGCGTGATGCAGAAAGTTTCATGCCGCCTTACCGATGTTTCCGATTACCCGATTGCCGGAGACGCCATCGCCGTGACACTGACCGGCGGCATCGCCCTCTCCCTGCTCCTGCTCTGTGGGGAGTTTGGAAAAATGGGGCTGATCAGGTGTGAATTTTTTGTTTTTTCTGCATTTACCATGAGTTCCCTTATGCGCTAAAGGTCAAATTTTTGCACTGTAGTCGTAATTATGTTGTTGACAAACGGAGTTGGGTAGTCATACCCGAATTTGAATTTGGTTAAGAAACAAGTGAGTGAGAAAAGGGGGTATGAAGGGTCTGTCAAGTTCAGCTTCTTGCAAGCGCTTCCTAGTAACCTCAAGCAGCCCCTAACAGCTCAAGCAGCTCCAATCAGCTCAAACAGCTTACCTCATCCGACTTGATTTTTTTCGGAAAGAAATAAAATGTATTGAAATTTAGGTACTGAATAGGTTATTTTAATTGTTGTTAATGAAATATTGTTCATTTGAACTTGTCTAATTATATTTAAACCACATACAAATATTTATCCATAAATAATAAAATAATCCAAGCAGCACCAAGCAGTTCCAAGCAGTTTTAGCAGCTATCAAGCAGCTCCAAGTAGTTGAACTTGACAGGGCCGAAATATGGTTTAATGAATGTTATGTTCTTAGCTGACAAAGTTGAAAAACTTGGAGTTTGGAAACTAATGAATCATGGCTCTTAATTTGTTAAATTTAATACCTTTATCAACCTTGTAATATAAGCTACAAGATAGGTTCTTGAATTATCAAAATCGGTAAATATAGTGAGGTAACCAAATCTTAACGGTGTGTTTGGTTGGACAAATTTTTGCAAAACTTGAACTATCCAAGTCCAGTTTTGTAAAATCTTGTTTGGTTCACCAAGTTTTCCAAAATCCAGACTTGCAAAATCCTAAAAATCAATCAAAAATTTTGTTTCATACTCACAAACTCAACCCAACCAAACAAGAATTTTGCAAAACCAAACTTTCAAAAATCCAAACAAAAACCCAAACTCTCAAAAACCCAAAACAAAATTCAGACTCTCAAAAATCTTGCGAACCAAACACACCCTAAATATGCTTCCTTTAGATTGCACAACAAGGATTTCCAGTAATCTGGACTTGGGGCTGGATTTCTTACTGCAGGGCAGGCCTGAGGAGGACGGGCTAGCGTTCATCGATCTAAGCTTTCTAGATATCGACGGTGACTTGGAAATCTGAGGTTCCTTAGCAGTTGTTCGCAGTGGTTGGCTGAGATAGAATGAGATGGTTTTCTCTGTGTTTTTTCGTACGGGGGATACTGTAAATAGGGTAGAAGCTCCTTCTCAAGGAGTGTAAGTTCCGGTTTCGGGTTCAATTAGCTTAACCAGTTGATGTAAGATATATAAGCCCTTTCCACTTTGTGACCCTTTTGCAGACAATCTTTGTGAAAAAAGACAGTAAAATCAATCTGCTAATGAAAGAGAATGAATGAAATAGCCTTGTTAATTCATACATTCCTTGTTTCACATTCTGGTTACTAATTAGTATTATAGTTTGCAATGTCATTAGGTCTCTGAACTTTCTTTACCACTATCCAGTTTCCAAGTTCTACATTTGTTTGATAATTAGATATACATAAATCTGTTTTACACTTAGGAATATTCAGTTTTCTTAAGTATTACTGGCAGGGTGGTGGACAAAGTGGAGTTGTGTGTGTCCGAGTTCCAAGGCTAATAGCCGATTAATGCTACGGGCTGCTGTTTTGGATCCGTTTACTATGGATTGTTTTTCATGTCATGTAAAAAAATCTTGGTATGATCTCTTTTTCCACTTCAACTTGTTTGAGTAGTCTCTGATGACTTGTGAAAGCACATGAGGTCTAGTATGGATGCAAAAAATGGTTATTTACATTCTCTATCTACTATTTTGTGTAGAAGATAGGAGGATGATTATGGATGCTAAAAATTTCAGAAAGTTTGGACCTTCTTCATGACAATGTTCGCCTTACACAACACCTGAGAGGTCAGTGTATATTACTTGTACCCGTTGTTGATTAGGTTATTCTATGAATCATTTGCTTAGATTCATATCTATAAGTAATGTAAAATGTAATTTGATGTTCTTGAATATGTTGTTTTACTTGTGTAGGTTCATGAACATTATCTTGGCATGAAGTGATGATGAAATGAGGTAGTTCATCTTGAACAAATTTAGTTTTACAGTTAGAATTTTTTAGTTGAAGAGTGTAGGTAGATTATTATTTTTAGAAGTAGAAGTAGAAGTAGAAGTAGAAATTTGATTGTAAATGAATATTTTTATTAATCTAATTTTGAATTATTTTGTTTGCAATCTAATAGCATTAATAATTCATAAATTCGTCAATAATGATCAATCCGTTGGACGAAACTATTAAACATTAGCTGGAGTAAACTGTTATTCTCCGAATAGAATTTCGACATCTAAATTATACTTTCTATTGGCTTTTCGAACTCTGAATGCGATTTTCCGTCCTATTTCCTCCGGCGTCGGAAAGTTGTTCTATTACATATACGAAATCCCACATGTATTAGAGTCGTTGCTTCTAACACTAAAACGATTTCTGAATCTATTGTTTTAGAAGTCGTAAAGCGAATCTTTTGAATCTGGAAAACCGACATTTACTCCTTCTTAAATACTATTCTATTGGGTTTTAGAATTCGAAAACCAGTTTCGGCGGTTGAAAAACGCCGAGTTTCGATATACGGCGTGGCTAGTTACGGCGGGCATTTCCGCCTTATTACCCCGATTTGCCCGCCGAGTTCACTGCTGTTTTCCACTAGTGGAAGAAAGATACTCCTGAGAATGTTTTGCAAGCCTGAGTTCGTTTTACTTGCATTCTTTTTCATTATTCCTATTATTTTTCTATAATAAATATTGTAGTTTTCAATGATTTATTTACGTGTAACTTTACTTTTTGTAGGGTAAAATGCAAGAATTGCAAAAAGAGCAACCTGAGGGAGTAGAAGATCCCATCGCACCGAATGATATCTATGCTCAAGTTCTTGGTAAAGACAAGCCAGGTCGGGTTCGAATGGTAGGTGCTGGAGTTTCTGCCTCGGATGTTTGGGGTGATATATCAAAGCGCAAACCAACAAAGCGTGAAATGCGAGAGCAGGAACAAAAATTGGCCAATTCTCAGAAGGAAAATGCAGAGTTACGTGCTCAACTACAAATGCAACAGACTAATCCCATCAATCAAAATACTAATCGTATGACTCAACAAGATTTGGAGGTATTTTATCATATATACTCTATATGTTCATTTTTCAGAATAATTTTCAAACATGACATCATTTTTCTTAAAATGTATTGTAGAACGGTGCCTTCATATCTTTGAAAAGTCTAATGGACCCAACTAGAGAAGTTGATAGGGGATATGTTCATAGTGTGGATCCAAATAAGGAGGTTGGTGGACAATCTTAGGGACCAGCTCTATGTGAGATACTTGTGGTTGTAGTGCTGCATGGTGAAGAACATCTTGTTCGCCCTTTTGAATTTTACAATACACTTGAAGAGGTCATTGGAGTAGCAATTGCTTGGCCAATCATGTTGGTACGTAAATTTATATTATTGTTGAGATTACATGTTATGTATGATTTGTTGCTCTTCAAGGTTTATATTGTTGATTTTGATTGATCTATGTAAAAATATTCTAGTGTATTGGAAATGGTTGTGATGTTTATGATTGTATATGGAGTTGATATAAATCTACATATAAGTCTTGAGTAATGACCAGTACTAAAAATGTATGTGATTTTGTATGCAGGTGGCACGCACTCAACGAATTTGAGAATGTTATCAGATTTAGAGGATTGAAGGATGGGCTTTTGGGGGATTGAAGCATGAGCTGCTGCATAATTTCTTAATCGAGTCATTTTATTTTGAAGATGATATTTTTGGATATGTTTTGTAGGTTTTTTTGGCAAAATGGCTATGTTTTTTTCTGAATTTATATCGAGATTATGTATCAATGAATTTATCAATAAATATTGGTTTTCTTTTCGTTTAATATACTGATTTTTTTAATTCGTAATTTTATAATTATCATATATAAACAATTTCAATTGATAAAAGGTCTTATAAGACATTTTAGAATGTTATGATTATTTGTTATTGTTACACTTTTTATATATTTTATTAGTTACTTTTTAAAAGATTATAATTCGTTATATGATGGTTCAAAAATCACATCTCAACGTGTTTTAATTTGTCACGTGAAAGTAATATACAACATCTCATACTGTATTATTTGTACATAAATGTAACATGTGAAAGTGTGGTTTTACATTTTAGGCACAGTTACTTGTGATCTAATAATGTCCAAGTAAAACAAAAGTTAGAGTGGTATATTTCGTCTATTACCACACTACCATCTATCGAAAAACATACCTATCATAACATCAAACTAGTGAACTAACATTAATCAGATATCACAAAAGTTAGTGCGGTACACTTTATTTGTTTCCGCATTGCCATATGTTGAAATAGACACCTATCTTTACATCAAACTGTGTAATAATATTGCCCAAATATAACAAAAGTTAGTGTGTTATACTTGATCAGTTACCACACTATCATATGTTGAAAAAGAAACTTTTCTTTACATAAAATAGTATACTTACATTGCTCAAATACAACACAAATTAGTGTGGTTTAATTTTTCCATTATCACACTAAAATGTGTGATTAAAAATACCTATAGTAACACAAATTAGTGTAACAATATTGCCTAAATATAACACCTAGTAGCGTCGTCTAAGCTCTCCATCCCCACATTAATCTACAATATTAAATTACAAAAACTTTTAATAATAATTACTTATCATAAAATTTTAAACATATAAGTGCAATATAATGTGTGGAAACTGATCGCTATCATAACACTATTTATTATATATTTAATAATTTAATTAATATTATAAATTATCTATCGTAACACTTTATACTTTTAGTAACACTGACAAATACCACACATTAGCAAAGTGTTGGTATAATTAAAAGTGTTATTAAAAATGCATTTAACAACATTTTTGCATGTTTTTATAGACCATATTTCTAGTAGTGCTAGTGTTTGTATCACCATCCTTAAGCCATTTGACATGGGCTCTTTGCTTCCAGAACATATTCATCTCAATTTGTGATCTGAGAAGTAGGGCTCTTTGTTTATTTAGCTCAATTAGGTCAGCCTCTAAGGTAGTGTCCTGGTATTTAATTTCACACTCAGTCACTTTGTTTTCTGCCTCCAAGAGATTTTTATTTACATCATCAAAAACCTCCCAGTTCCATTGTTCCAGAACCAATTTCAGTCTCTTTAGCTTGCACACAAACTTTTCCATGCCTGATAGCTCACATGGAGATGTCCAACTAATATTCACAACTTCCAAAAAGTCTTGCCTTTTCAGCCACATGTGTTGGAATCTGAATGGTTTTGGGGCTTTGATCTCAGAGGTTTGTATGGATAGGATTAGTGGATTATGGTATGAGGTTGATCTAGATGGTACTTGGATAGAGCTATGTGGGAATTTTTCAATCCATTCCAGGTTGCCTAAACCCCTATCTAACCTCTGAAGGAGAAGGTCAGTTTTGGATCTATGATTAGTCCATGTAAAAGGATTTCCAACTGTCTGCACTTCCTGTAGTCCCAGGGCTGAGATAACTTCATTAAAATCCCTTATACTACCCATGGGAGGTTTGGCTCTTCCCTTCCTCTCAGAGACTCTAGCAACAGTATTAAAATCCCCAATAAAAAGGGTAGGGTGCTTAGGTAGATCTAAAAGAGCAGACCATAAATCATATCTCAAGGACCTAGTGGTTTTAGCATAGATAAAACAACAATGAAATAAATATGTACCAGATGTATCATTTACAGAAGCATAAACATGTTGCTCAGATTGTGAAGAAATACTAAGATTAAAATTTCCATTCCAGAAAATCCACATTTTAGCATTATCAGCAGGCATAGCATTTTGGAATTGTAAAATAAATTGCAAAATTAGTCAAATCTGTATTCAGATGCATAGGCTCTACTAAGCATAACATATCAATTTTGGGAGTTCTGAGTAAAAAAATTAGTCTTTCAATAGAAGTTCTATATCCCCAAATATTCCAGACCATCATGTTACCAATAATTTGGTGTGTAATCATTTACTAACCTTTTTGGATTTTTGTGATGACCTAAGCCATTTTTCCACAGTTTTTCCATATGTAAGTATGCCCCTTGTTCCTATTTTTTTCTGATCAACCTTATTAGTATCTTCTGCAGATTGGCTGGTGTGCATGTCCTGTGGTTCAGAGTTTTTTGTGGACCTCCACTCTAGTTCACTAGGGGCTTCCTCATATGTGTCTGAACTATAGTCTTCTGGATTATCTTGCAATACTTGGAAGGCATTTGAAATCTGCACAGGTGGCCTGTAGGGTATAACTGCAAGATGGTGCTCCATTCTTGGATTTTTTCTCCTCTCCTTAGAGTTCAAAGTTTCCAGGTCATCAAATGAGTAGAAGGCAGCTCTAGGAGGCCTGGCATGAATTTTGAAAGCATTGATTGGTTGGATCATTGCCATAATCTCCAAAGACGGATGCTCCACAGTTTGAATTGGTGTTGGTTGAGCTTTTGCCTGTATTTCTAATGGTGCAGGATTAAGCTGAGTTTGAGGTATAGTTTGAGTTTGGGGGGGTACCACACTCTGATTTTGTGTTTGTAAAACTTTGTTCTTTTCAGTTCTAGACAGTCCTGAGCTCCCCTGATTCCCTTTCCTGTGTTCCTGCTGGCTCTGTTGGTGGTGTAATGTAGGGGCAATTGTTTGTGGTAATTCTCTATGATCTGGTGTAGAGGAAGGGTTTGGTGATGATGTTTGGTCATTCTGGGATGGCTTAGGGGTTGATGTGGTGGTGCAGAATGGTCATTCTGTTGCTGCCTAGTGGGAGGAATTGGTATTAGTTGACCAAGTGTGTGTTTCTATTACTAACTTGTCTAGGCTTTCTCTTAAGTTCAGGGTGTAAATGTACACATTTAACATCCTCATGGCCTATTCTCTTGCAGAGGGTACAATAGAAAGGGACATTTTCATATTCAACTTGACACTCCTTGTACTTATCTGGATTACCAATAATAATAGGTGGCTGTAGAGTATGAAGTAAATCAAATTCTATACACACCTTAATTGCAGAAGGTCTAGATAGAGAGCTGGTGGCCGCATCCATCTTCAGAAAAACCCCCAATTGATTGCCAAAATCCTGAATAGCCGACTTGTTGTAGTATGTGACTGGTGGCTTGTGGATTGTAGCCCATACCGAAACTATTGATGACTCCATTTCCGTCGAGAAGTCCGGAGACCATTTCAAAATTTTCATCGTGGCTCCTTGGATCGTGCAGACTGCTCGCATCCAAAACCGTTGATAGTCCTCTTTGTCGTTCATCCTTATCAAAATATGCCTGTAATCAAGGGACCCCACCTGAAACTTTCCGACGAACCCCATCCGTTGGAATGCATCGTGAATCACGTCCATGGGCGGTTTCCCGTTGAGGAACTTTCATACTAAGGCATTACTGTAATGAGCAGCAAAGATTTGTTCGTCTTCTTTGGAGTAAATACAGGCAACCTTCCCGTTCATTCTTTGGGAAATTGACCTTATTTCTGGGTTGGAAGGAAGGGAATCTGTGAGTGGCTGGCTTTTGGAGCTAAAATCTGGGCAAATGTTTTTCCGGCGGTGTCGCCACCAGGCCGGGGCGGCGGACCCGCCATGGCTAAGAGCCGTTTATGGCCGTTGCTGGTGGTCAGTGGCTGATAACGGTTATAAAATAGGAATAACGGTAAATAGTTAAGGTTTGTGGTTCGGAATTCTAGTGAGAGGTCAGAGGAAAATGTTTAGAGAGAGAAAAAATTCAATCCTTGACGTCTAGAGGTGCCATTAATATCACTATACTAAATAAATGATACAATTGTACAACTTGTTATATTATCTTAAGCTTAGGGTGAATATATTAAAAAATACAATCACGAATGTATGGAAACAAACCAACCATACAATTTAATTGAGAATAAAATATCGACTTAAATAATTAATTAAGTGTTCATTTTAAATGAAAGACCTAATTAATCAATCAGATCCAAACAGTAAAATTTGTACAATTGTTTAATTTGTTTGTATTTTGATTGTTTATATAAAATTTGATAAAATGCAATATTAAAAAAATTAATAATCATGAACTATCTGAAAATGTGTTACTTTATTCTTATTATAAAGTTAATCTCATTATGGCTTATTTTATTAATATGCATTAATAGACGTGTCACTTCATCAATTCACTTTAATGGGTTGACTAAAATACAATTTAGTAATTTTCTATTACATTAATTTCTATATATTATGAAAAAAAGCTTATATATATATATGTTTACAGTTGAGTTCATAATATTAAGTTTTTAATTGATTAACTTAATAATATGAGTTTTTTTGTAATATTGTACTGATATAAAAAGGAAAAATTAACAAATCTGATTTTTCTATAAGTAAATAACGAGGGCAAATTCTCTTGAAAATCCAACTTTCTAAATGTTGCGGAACTATCACTCTCTATTTAAACTCGAATAATACATTTTTGTATTAAAACATTGATCATTTTTAAAGTAAACATATGTTAAAACGTATTTTAATGTAAAATTTTTAAAAATTTCATAAAGAGATAAAAATATTTTTAAATTATAAAATTTGTAGTTCAACTTAAAAGATGCACGATATAAGTTAAAACATATAAAGACTTTTATGGAAAGTCAGGAAAGTTGGGAGTTCTAGAGACTTTCTCAATAATGATTGATATGTTTCTTAATTATTTCCATAGAAAGGGATCATATATGTTCCAATATGTTGTGGCGTTCGGTTTGATGGTGAAACAGGAATATAATTTCCAAGCTTATTACAATCGTCAAATCTTTTTTCCATATTTAATTAAACAGGTGATTTTATTATTATAGGGAAAATCAAATCTATATTTCTCATAAACAATACGTACTAAAAGGAGGAAATTAAGATTTCATTAAAAATGAAGCAGGAGAAAGGAAGATAAGGAAAAAAGCAGGAACATACAAGATTAGGGAAAAATCCAAAGATAACCTCAATTTGTAGGCTGGAGATAGCAGCTAGCCTTAATTATCCCTTCATCTTAATATACTCCTCGTCAAATGCGCGTGTGGATTGAAGAATTTAGAAGATTTAGAGAATTTGGATTTGGTTTTAGAATTTTGAGAATCCTGTACTTGAAATCTGGATTTTGAGTTTTTGAGATTTCAAACCCTTGTTAGATTTGGATTTTGAATAGAATTATTTTAATAAAAAGGAAAATCAATATTTAATTAATTAATATAGTTGACCTTTTATTTTGTGATATATATCAATATTGATTAAATTAATTTAGTTGACTTTTTATAATTTGATACATATTAATAATTAATGCATTAATGTAGTTGAATTTTTATATTTTGCTATGTATGAATATCGAATGCATTAATTTAGCTGAATTTTTATATTTTGATATATTTGTTTTTGTAATACGCATGACATACGTTATTTTTTATAATTTGATATATATATATTAATATTTAATGCATTAATGTAGTTGACTTTTTATATTTTGCTATATTTCAATATCGAATGCATTAATTTAGTTAAATTTTTATATTTTGATATATTTGTTTTTGTAATATGCATGACATACGTTACTTTTGATACATATTAAAATTTAATCCATTAATGTAGTTGAATTTTTATATTTTGCTATATATCAATATTGAATGCATTAATTTAGTTGGCTTAAATCAAAATAATAATTATTTTCCATTTATCCAATATTTAATAATTTTGGAAAATTTGGGCTGAAATCCGGAACTGAGATCCGGATTTCAAATCCACCCATGCCACACAAGGACTTGGCTATTTTTAGATTTCAAATCCCAAAATCCAAATCCTAAATCAATCCACACACGGCAGTCTCTTCCAGATTCCGACGTCGGTACAAAAACAGAAGGACTCAACATTCTCTCAACCTATCTCTTTTATGTAGCAATTTGGGAATTGGGTGAAAAAAGTGGGAATTCTTGAAGAGGGTTTAGCCATATTCATCCACACCGACGATGAAAGTGATTTTGATTATGAAGTATGGAGCGTTTTCTAATAGCGATTGTAATTATGGTATTTGTGAGTTTGAATCTATGTTTTAGAAGCAATTCTTTTACGTTTCGTTTAAAATTATTATTGTTTATTACCACCCACTCTGGGAGTTTTGTTACTGTTTTGAAGGACTACATACTTTCTTCTTTATGATTAAGTAATGTGTGTTTATTTTATACAGATTAGCAGGGGCGGAACCCGACAATTATCTTAGGGTAGGCTCAGTGACTTGATTGCGGAGGCCGGAAAGGCTCGTCGGAGGTCGAAAAGGCCCAATTTTTATCGGAGAACAGTAATATAGGGTGTGTTTCGAATTTTATGGTAGGTCGAGGCCTACCCGCGCCTCCAAGTGGTTCGCCACTGCAGATTAGTATTTATCTTTTATGAGTTTAAACATATATTTTAGTTGATATATTTGATTTAATTTTCTTGAAAATTGAAAAATTTTTTGGCTAATCGGTTAGTTTAATATATAGAAGTGGTCTATTAGTGAGTAACATGCAAACAACATTGGCTTTTTCCTTGTTTCGTGATCATACATACAGTTTAATTTATGCATTTAAGAAGTTTCTTCTTATCGTTAATTATGAAATTTTGATTGTTTTTCTGGGAATAATGGTAGTTATAGATTTATAGTACATTTTAGTAGAAAATTGTTGAGGTGAAAAAGGATTTCCTCTGTAGCATTTTGCTATGTTATGTGGAGTTGAGCACTACTTTTTAGTGTTAAGAGATTTGAAAAATAAGATGTTGCTTGTTTGTTATATATACTAGTATAATACCTGTGTTACACACGGAATTTTAAAAGCAAATAATGTCAAAAAGTCAGAGTGCACATTAGACTGAGATGGAGGGAGTACTATAAGGTGAGAAAACAAAAATATATATACATTTTGAGAAAAAATGTAATAAACTATTTATTATGAATATGTTAGTAATGACTATATATTATCATCTTTTAATTATAGCACAAAATTTAATAATAAATTATCTTTAATCTTACTCATTCACATGTTGAAATATGTTTTTACCATGACGTGACATTAAGGCATTTTGTGATACTACTATACTTCTAACTCTAAAATTATCGATATAATTGAATGTGACCGTTTCAAATTATTCTAAGTGTTGTTCTATTTATCATTATTTTATTGCACACCTCGTCATTAATAATTTAGTTACATTGGATAAAATTCTTGGTAATAAAAATAGCGATAGCTTGTAATGGAAAAACTTATGTGTTGAATAGCACATTTGAAGTAGATAAACATTATCAATCAAAAGACAATTTGATTAGTATTTAATTAATCTAATTTTTATGTTAATTTTAATATAAAAATAACTGAATATTTTGGTATGATCATAATTACGATCTAATAATTTTAGTTGGATACAAATCTGGTCATCGATAATGTTTATCTGACAATTTTAAAAGTATGAGATGAATAGAAATAGTACAACAATTAGTAATAAGTCATAAATTAGTATAAAAAGGCAAACAAATAGTGAAAGGTCTTTTTAGTTATGTTTTAATATGATCATAATTACAATTCTAATCATTTAGTTATATACAAAGCTGATCATTCATAATGTTTTATCTCACAAAATATGAAACATATGAGGTATCACTAAATATACAACAATTAAAAGAAAAGTTAGTAAGACGAAGTGAATTTTACTAAATTAGTAAAAGAAGTAGGCAAACAATTATGGAAAATTATTTTTGGTTATTTTACACCGTTTTTTTTGGGAGAATGAAATAAGTTTTATAATTAGTAAAAACTTTAGGCATAAAAATAAGATAAAGAAAAAACGACACTTGAGTTTACCAATTTTTACTATAATTATTATAATTTATTAGTATAGAAGACAACAGTGATGAAATTTTTTACGTATGGAATAGCACAATTTAAGTAGATAAATATCGTCAATTAATCATAAAGAGATTTTCATTAGGATCTGATTAATCTTATTTGTTTTTAACTTTAATAAAAACATAAATGCATGTTCTGATATGATCATATTTACTAAAAATCTAATAATTTCAGCTATATATACAAAACTTTTCATTGAATATTTATATCACAATTCGAAAAGTTAATACAACAAATCAGTGAAAACTTAGTAAAAAAAAGTTAATTTTACTATACTTAGTAAATATATTAGTCTAGCAATTAGTGAGAAATAATTTTTGTTATTTATATAATTTTTGGTGAAATTGCCATAAGTTCTAAATTTAGTAAAAAAATATTTTGGCGGGAAATAAGTGAAGGCGAATGAGACCTCGTGGCACCAGTGTTTACAACTTTAGTAATTAGTATAGATAGATAGATAGATTAGTATAGATTATTTAGTAATATTTTTAGTTATTTATATAATTTTTGGAGAAATCGCCATAAGTTCTAAATTTAGTAAAAAATAGTTTTGACGGGAAATAAGTGAAGGAGAATGAGACACGTGACACCAGTGTTTACTACTTTAATAATTAGTATAGATAGCGTTTCTAATTAATTAGATAGGTATTATTTTCACTTATTTGATGTATTTCTCTTAATTTCTATGTGAACATACAAGTTTTATGTCTATAGAGATAAACAATTTTACTGACTAGCCAATTTTTGAATTGTGCTTTATTTGCATCTTTAGGTGGCGTGGTGGATTCCGTCAAAATTTATTTTCCCAAACATATGGTAGATCGATGGCTAGACATTCCATGCACATTATAAGATTCCATTGTACATGTCTCGTTGTAGTTGTTTAATATTTTTCATGATAAAAATAATTTACTTCCAAAGTCTTTCCCTTGATAAATATGATTTCTTGAACGGTTTTTGATGAGTCTTATACCTCTATGATCCTTGTAAGATGAATTATAGTATAGAAACTGGTCATGATCTTGAAATATTAGATTATACTTTTAACTCAATAAACGTTTGACTTGGTTGTATAACCAATACCAAATGTGACTAAAAAGCCACTGCCATTATGATAAGAGTATTTTCTCTATAACCGTGTTCTTAGACATGATTATTTTAATTTGATTAAAGGCTGTTTGATACGTGTAGTACTTTCATCATTTATTCATAAAAAATGCTCTATAAACTCAATTGAGTGATATTCTTGGAATCACTGTGAAAGTTTTTCTGTTTTACAAATGCTTAGGTAAAGTGTCTTCAAAACGCCGTGTGTCAGCCGATCTGACTGTCGTAAACGACCTTCTGCTCCACCACTGAGGTCAACATAGTCACATTTCTGATATTGAATCAATTCAAAGTAGTAATAAATTTATGTTTATTTATTGTATCATTTGCTTCTAAGCTCTAGTATATAATTGGTTACTTGTGAAAAATTTGGAATGATACATAATTCTCATCTAATGTTGATTTGGGCAGGTTCTTTGTTGGAGGATTTGTCCCTGATGAAGAAGCAAACAGTGTAGATGTCAACTGGTTGTTGGCCATTACTAATTCTGACACAAGATTCAAATATTGCCAATCAAAGGTTATAATGTTCCTATTATTTAACAAGGATCTAATCAATGTCATGCTTCGGTAAGCTTGTGGGTTATGAAAGTGCAAATATTGGTAGATCCGATGCTCATGTGTAGTAAATATATTTTTCTCTCCACCCCTTAGTCAATCAAAATTGCTACAAAATAATTTAAGCATGGATATACTCTAAATTTTTTGATAAAACCAATGATTTCATCCATAAGTTTATATACTTAATTATTATAAAAACTAAAAATACAAAATAAAATTCATTAATTATAAGTGTTACAAATTAATGTCGCAATTGTGCCACCAATTTGTAACAAATACATATATATGTCACCTATATAAGATATATTAATAAACTGTCATAATTATTTGTTATAGTCTAGAAACATTAGAGAATATGTCCCATATATGTCACAAATAATGTGGCATATCCAAAATTTGACGCAATTCTGTCATAGATTTCAACAATGTTTTATATTGTGTCGTGTAATTGTGACATCTTAGAAAAGTGTTGTAAAAATATGTCATAAAACTAAGACACTAAGTAATATGTTGCACATGTGTCACAAAACAGGTGACATAGCAACAAAATGACGCATAAATGTCATATACAAATGACACATGTGTATAAGCGCCACAAATATGCAACATTTACACTTATGTCACATGCATATATGTTGCAATTGCTAAGTTTTGTTGTAGTGGATGCTCTATCAGCTATTGATCTTGATAATACCTTTCTTATAGGAGATTCTAACACTATAAAATCATCCTCTGAGTATAAAGGTCATTCCCACCCCAGTGCCAAAAGCATGGCTGATTTTAATCAGTTCATTGCAACTAAAGCTTTGTTGGAAATTAACTCTTTTGGAAATGTTTTTACATGATCCAATAGTTGGTTAGTTCCTACTACAAAACATCTTGACAAAGGATTGTCTTCACAGACTTGAATACCTCAGACCACTCTCCTTTACTGCTTTTGAAGAGTCTAGAAGCTTTCAAGACAATTTAGTTGGCTATTTTGTAGAAGTCACTATGTTTAAACACTGGCTCTAGCAGAATCAGAAACCGAGCAACAATTATTGTGATGAAGTACAACTCGTGTGCGATCAAAGAAGATATTCAAGATGCTAAAGATATATTCGAAGATATTCAAGCTCAGATCTGTTTAGTTAGGAATATATTATAGAGTTGTATATTAGTCAGGATTAGTCTTAAATAAGGAAAGTTTATATTTCCTATAGTTTAGCTATAGAAGTAGAATATAGCTAGGAGACTAATTGTAGCTGTGATTAGCTGGACGAGGAGATTATCATTACCATGATTGAAGGATCGAGAAGATCAACACGGAAGCACAACATGGAACTATAAAGAGAGACGTATGCTGCGAGAACAAGTATCGATCTTGAGTGAAAGTATTCTGCACTACAGAATAGCTTTACGTTTTGGAGCAGCGTTGATTCAAGGAATTCAACTGGCCTTGCCATCGCCAGAGTCTGAAATCGGATAGCCTTAATACCTCGGGAGAGGTGGTCAAGATAGCCTTAATACCTCGGGAGTTGCTGACTGGTTGTGAGGGGAGCTCACCAATCCACACGGAAAGATAAGTCATAGATAGTTAATAGTTTGTGAACTTTGTAACTGATCTTAATTATATAGTGGATGATTTTCAGACTGGGCAAGGCCTCACAGATGTAGGTGTTTTAGCACCGAACTGCGTAAACACATCGGATGTTCTTACTTTTTATGTTTAAACTGTATTGCATGTTTAAACATACTTGCTGAAGTAGAAGTATTAGTTAAGAACACTGATAATCTGATCGATAGTAATTTCAATTGGTACCAGAGCTACTGAGTTGTGCCTTTAACGAGGTCAGTGAAGATCCGGATATCGATCATGTCAAACCAGGAGAAAGATGGTTCGTTTCATACACGCGCATCCATGTTGGACAAGAACAACTACGGGTACTGGAAAGCAAGGATGAGGCACTTTATTGATGCACTTGATGAAGAGGCATGGCACTGGGTTGAGAATGATTGGAAACCAGCCAGAAACCCACCTGCAGCAGGAGAAACGGAAGGTGTTCTGAAAACTAAAGAGGAGCTGACTACTCGAGAAAGAAAGGACAACCGACTGTACAGCAGAACACTCAATTGTATCAACTCTGCTGTTGATCAAGAAGCCTTTCGTCTGATCTCAACTTGCTGTACTGCAAAGGACGCATGGGACAAATTGAAAGCCAGTTATGAAGGGGCTGCCAAAATGAAACGACAAAAAATGCATACTGTGAAGTCAACATTTGAAACAATGATTATGCATGATAACGAAACCATTGCTGACTATAATGTAAAGATCAGAGATCTGGTCAACACAGCCTACCAGTTAGAGAAGCCATT
Source organism: Sherardia arvensis (assembly GCA_948330725.1). Lineage (NCBI taxonomy): Eukaryota > Viridiplantae > Streptophyta > Magnoliopsida > Gentianales > Rubiaceae > Sherardia > Sherardia arvensis. The sequence goes on from OX415244.1 coordinate 16,355,387, forward strand.
TGATGAAGATGATATCGTGCAGAAGATATTGAGGTCGCTACCAGCAAGGTTCAAAGGAAAGACTGATACAATGGAGGAGCTAAGTGATACGTCTGAGGACTATAGATGAGGTCATGGGAGCACTATCAGCATATGAGATGAAGGAGATGGCTACAGCAAGGCAAAAAGATCTGGTCTTCACTACAACGGCAAGAAAAACGGCTAAACTAAACTCTAGGTCTAAACACAATTCTGTGTCTAAACACACTACCAGAAGCAACAATGAAGATATAGATGAAGATGAGATTGCTCAAATATCAAGAAGCTTTGCAAAGGTACTGGGGAAATCTGCAGCTCGAAGAATGATGAAAGAGAACAAAATTCCAGTATAAGCAGAAGAGCAAACAATGATCAACCAGAATCCAAGTCTGTGTTTAAACATGCTGGTAAAATTCAACGTCGAGAATGTGAAGGATACGGGCACATTCAAGCACAATGCCCAAGTGGATCATCCAGCAAAAAGGGGAAAGCCTACAATGTCACCTGGAGTGATGGAGATGAGTCTGAAGATGAGCATATTAGCAATCATGTGTCTTTTGGAGCAGTTACTATACAAAGTGAGGAAGAAGTGGATGATGAGACCTATATTGCATTTGGGGCTACTGTAGTTTCTGACAGTGAGAGTTTAAACATGGATTCTGATGATATTCATGAATCACACGACAAACTTCACAAACTCTGGGTCAATGTGATTGAGCAGAACAAAATCTTGAAGAAAGACAATCACAGCTTGAATGAAGAAGTTGAGCAACTGCAAAACACTCTTGACGCTATGAGAGAAGAATTGAAGATAGCCCTTGCTCGAGCAGAAGTAGCTGAAGGAACCATCTCCAAGCTAAACAAAGGAACACCAGTGGTAAACCAACTCAAGCAGACAGAAAAGAAGGTGGTTCAGAATCAATTCAATCATGGCTAAGTCAGAAAAGAACAACCCGACAAAGCCCCAAGCAATCTCATGAAAACTCCAAAGTTTGGACTAGGATATAGACCTAACTACCATCAGAAGAGAAACATACCTCAACCACGATGGGAGGCAACATGCAATTATTGTCAACGACCAGGGTATTACAAAAGACGCTACTTCCGTCTTCCAAGAGATTTGATGCAAGGACCAACAAATGGAGCATGTTAAAACATGGTGTAACCAGAAAGGGTTCAGTATTCAAATAAGGTATGGGTTCCTAAAAACAACTATTGCTATGTTGTTCATACCTGTTATAGTTCATATGCCAGAGATTAGTGGTACTTCGATAGTGGCTGCTCTAGACACATGACAGGTACTTCTGAATTGTTGAGCAATATTGTTCCCTGGAATGGAACAGTCAGATTTGGAGATGGGAAGAAATGTAGAATAACTGGAAAGGGGGAGTTACAAGTCAAGAATTTTCCAGTATTTCAAGACATACTCCTTGTGGATGGACTAAAGGCAAATCTTCTTAGTATAAGTCACCTCTGTGACAACAAGTTAACTGTTTAATTTGATGATAAAGTGTGTATATTCAGAAAGGATGAAAGAGGTGTCTTTATTGGCACTAGATTTTCAGATAACTGCTACATTCTGGATGACTCAGTAAGCTGTCTCAAAGTGAGTGTGGATGACAACCTTCTTTGGCACAAGAAACTTGGACATGCAAATCTGAAAACGTTGTCTAAAGTTGCAAGGCTTGAAGCAATTAGAGGAGTACCACTTCTATCATATACAAAGGAGTTAACCTTTCCACCATGTCATGAAGGCAAACAGGTCTAACCACATTCTAAACTTCATGAGATTACTACTTCTTATGGACTTGAACTGCTTCACATGGACTTAATGGGACCAATCAGTCCAACTAATGTGTCGGTCAAGAAATATATTTTTGTATGTGTAGATGATTTTTCCAGGTATATTTGGGTGGAATTTTTGAAAGAAAAATCCGATGCAGTGAGCATTATTATTAAGCTCATCACTCAAGTCAACACAGAAAGATCGCATGATGGCCTGAAAGTGGTTCGAGTAAGGAGTGACCATGGAAGGGAATTTGCCAATTCTACAATGATGGATTTCTGTGCAAGCCTTGGAATCAAGCATGAATTCTCTGCCCCAGTCACACCACAACAGAATGGTATCGTTGAACGCAAGAACAGGACCCTCATCAACATGTCCAGAGCCATGATGGCAGAAAATGATACTCCCAAGAAGTGGTGAGCTGAAGCAGTGCATACTGCATGTTATACAATCAACCGAGTTTATCTCCGTCCATTCACTCAGAAAATTGCCTATGAACTTTGGAAAGGAAGGAAGCCAAATGTTGCATACTTTCATGTGTTTGGAAGTGCATGTTACATTCTCAGAGATCGTGAACCACTTGGTAAGTTTGATAAACGAGTTGATGTTGGTATTTTCCTTGGTTATTCTCCAAATATCAGGGTATAAAGGGTTTTCAACAATCGTACAAATGTCATGATGGAGTACAACAATGTGGTAGTTAAAGATCTGAAGGATATCAGCAGTGACATACTGCTTGATGATGAACCTGACCTACAAATCAGTCCAAATATTAGTCCATCTCTGCCGGATGTTACAACATCATCTGATGTTACAACAGTGCCTGATGTTACAACATCTGATACACCGACATCATCATCCACTAATGATACTCCCCCAGCTAGTACCTAAAATCTTCGGCCTAAAGAGAGGAAGGACTATGCTAAGATGAATGTTGGACTGCATGTTCTACAATGCTTTCTTTCATCACTTGAGCCCAAAAATCACAAGGAAGTATTGAATGATGAGTACTGGATTTCAGCCATGCAAGAGGAACTGGAGCAGTTCACTAGAAGTGACGTATGGTATCTTGTTCCACGACCTCCATGAGTCAATGTTATAGGTACAAAGTGGATTTTCAAGAACAAGTCTGATGGAGATGGTAACATCACAAGAAACAAGGCAAGACTTGTAGCTCAAGAGTACACTCAAGTTGAAGGTGTTGACTTTGATGCAACATTTGCTCCTGTAGCAAGGTTAGAATCTGTCAATTTCCTACTTGCTATGTCATGCATTATGAAGTTTACTCTGTACCAGATGGATGTCAAGAGTGTGTTTTTGAATGGCATTATTAATGAAAAAGTTTATGTTGAGCAGCCTAAGGGTTTTGAAGATCCATATCTCCCTGATCACGTTTATAGACTAAAAAAGGCGTTATATGGTCTTAAGCAAGCACCCAGGGCTTGGTATGAGCGTCTTACCCAATTTCTTCTGCAGAAAGGCTATCGACGAGGGGGAGTAGACCGAATGATGTTTGTGTTTAAACATGATAAACATCTTCTACTTGCCCAAATTTATGTAGATGATATTCTTTTTGGATTGACATCTCAAAAGTTGGTTGATAACTTTATAGAGATGATGAAGATTGAGTTTGAAATGAGTATGGTTGGTGAAATGTCTTATTTTCTAGGGCTCCAAGTCAAACCGCACAAGGAAGGTATCTTCATCAATCAAACCAAGTACACTTTAAACTTGGTTAAGAGATTTGGAACGGATGATTCTAAGAGTGTGCGAACTCCAATGGCCTCAACAGAGAAGCTGACTTATGACAAATATAGTGTGAAGGTAGACATTAAACTCTATAGAAGTATAATTGGGAGTTTACTGTATCTTACTGCAAGCAGACCAGATATCTGTCTGAGTGTTGGGCTATGCGCAAGATTTCAATCTGATCCTAAGGAGTGTCATCTCTCTGCAGTCAAGAGGATTATTGAATATGTTCATGGAACTGCTGATTATGGTCTCTGGTATTCTAGAGGAAGTTAGGCAGAAATTATTGGGTACAGTGACTCATATTGGGCTGGGATTCTGAAGATAGGAAGAGTACTACTGGTGGGTATTTCTATGTAGGAGGAAATCTTGTGTCATGGTACAGCAAGAAGAAGAATTCCATCTCACTATCTACCACTGAATCTGAGTACTTAGCAGCTAGAAGTTGTTGTCAGCAACTACTATGGATGAAACAGATGTTGAAGGACTATGGATACAAGCAGGAGGTTCTAATCATCAAGTGTGACAACAATGGAGCTATTGATCTCTCTCATGATCCAGTTGATCACAAAATGACCAAGCATATAGACATCAAGCATCACTTCATCAGAGACTTGGTGGAAAAGAAGGAACTGACTATTGAATTTGTTCCTAGTGCTGATCAGTTTGCATATATCTTCACCAAACCACTGGATTCTGCAACCTTTGAGACACTGAGACAACACTTAGGTGTTTGTCGAATTTGAGGTATTTCTGCTCACCTCTCTTTGTTGTAAATAAGTTTACTGCTTTATCTCTTTTATTTTTGAAAAAGAAAAATCCAAAAAGAAGTTAGTGTGAAGGATGTCTAAACACTGAGGTTCAGTGTGTTTAAACACTGAAGAGTTAGACATAAAATGAAGTGGATAGTCTGTTGGGCCAGACTAGTCAACTCTTTGATTGTGGGCTGAATTAATTTGATGTATGGGCTGAAAAACAGAGTCTTGGAGTTATATTTATTTTATAAGGGGCAATCAGAATTTTCTAAGAATTGTGGGCTGACAGGCAATTTCAGATTTATTTTCCAAATTGGGGTCGGATTTGAATTACTGAAAATTCAAAAATTATAAAAGGGAAAATTATGGGTTTCTATTTGCAAAAAAGTACAACCTGCAGTTTTTAAGCGCTCAAAAATCAGTCTCTGCGTCGTTCCCAATTCCTCCTCAAGAAATCAAAGTTATGCAAGATCATCGTAAACAGATCGAAGATTCGAGCTTGAGATCGATCCGTAGTCAACTCCAGTGATTGAAGAAGTTCAACCATTGGAGGAGCTTGTGCATCATCTGGGTACTGTTCATTGTGTCTAAACTCCATGCACAAGGTATTTATTGATCCTTTTGCCCAAGATTAAGTTTTTGTTGCTGAGAAAGACTATTGGAAGGTTTCTACGGTTAGGGTTTATTAGATTTAGACATTATCTGTACTATACTGTGTGCCTTTTGTCATCAAATCATTATGGGTAGCTCTAAATCTGGGAGTGTGACTGATTTGGGAGTTAATGATGTTGAACTCAGTGTGTTGGATAGTCTGTTGAGTCTGCAAGGGTACATGAGTGATAATGATACCCTAAAATCCCTAATTTCTATGACTGAGATGGTTAATGTTACTGGTGGTACTTTTGTTCCTGAGATTCAGAATGAGGAGGGTTTAGGAGATCAAGAACTGGGGCTGAATCCTACCGTAGCTATGTCTGTTAATTTTGAGGGGGATCATATTCTGGATTTCTTTTATGAGAAGTCTGACTCTGAGACTGAGAGTGAAGACAGACCAGACACTGAGAAGGAGATTACTGGTCCTAAGACTGTGAAAGTGAACCAGAGAAAGAAGGGAAAGACAGAGTTGGGTAATGGTTCTAGAGTTCAGAAAGATGATGTTGCAGAACAGACCTTTGTTAAGCAGAATCTGTTCAACAGTGTCAGGGAGGATTAAGAACACTCAGAGAATGAGGATAATGTGCCTCTGAATAATCTCAAGCCAAAGAAAAGACATCAGAAGAAGAAGAAGAAAAAGAAGTTAGATATGCTTCCACCACCAATTCAAGTTTTTCCTAAAGTAACTGGGAAGAGAAAGAGAACTGCTGATAAATGTTCAAGCAAGAAGATTCTCTCTGATGAGTATATTGCTTCTGACAGCGACGAAGAGGAGGTAATCAAGACCACTGATGATGTGGTGAAGAGCAGTGATGATTCTGTCTGATTCTACCAGGAGAAGTGATAAAGTAATGTCTGGTGGCATTAGGTCCAAGCTGAGGGTTGGAGATGCTGATCCATTGCTGCAAGGTGCATACAATGAGAAGTTCTATTCTCAGAAGATAATTCGAAAGCATGCAGAGTTGGTGAAGAAGAGTCTAAATGTGGAAAAAAAGTTGATTGAGCAGTTTAAACCTCCAGCCTTTGTGGATTTCATGAAAAGTATCCACATGTTTAAACCTGCTGACTCCTATGTCAGTGCCAACATAGGGAATATGGAATAGTGAGAAAAGGGAATAGTGATCCTGCCTCTCCCTGGTATCGCAAGGTATATAACAGAGGCAAGCTGTACCGCTTTGATCCATTTATAATCAATTTATATCTTGAGTTTGATCAAAGGAGGTGTCCATCTGATGCTTATCCTGAAGGGTTCACTCTGAACTATGATGTAGTGGCTTTAAAATTGTCTGGAGGCAGCTTGGCTGAATGGGGTGATGCACCAACCATTCTTGCATCTTCTCTTACCCAAAAGTACTTCTGTATGTACAGGGTAGTGGCTAATATGTGGACAATGTCCAAAAATGTTTCCAGAGTCACTGAGGAAATTGCAGGGGTTGTGTATTGTATTGGAACCAGGAAGCCTTTCAATTTGGGGTGGTTTTAATATGAGAGGATTCACTTCATTGCCAAGAGCTTGAAGTCTGATGAGTATCTTATCTATCCTGCTCTTATCACTGGGATTTTGAGGTGTGCTGGAGTGCTTGATGCTAAGGATGATGTGGTTCTTCCTTGCCCAGTGGTTCAGGTTAATCAGACTGTCAGTGCCAAGCGAAATGATCTCACTGATCCTGTCGAGGATGATTCTGATGTGACACCTGCAGAAGAGAACTTTGCCAAGACTAGAATTGCAGAAATCAAGGCTCAGCTTAAAGCTCATCGTCTCAAGATTATTGATCTGAAGGAAGAACTTGCAGCATTGATTGAGTCTGATGAAAGTGGTGATGAAAGCAGTGGATCCCAACAATTATGAGTTTTATTTTTATTCTCTCTCTCTCCTGTGAACTCTATCTTTTGCTGCATTTCTGACATTTGTGGGAGGTTTTGTTATTTTTTGGCTGTTTTAGTGCACACTTTGGCACATTTTATGTCCCCAAGGGGGAGATTATTTTGATGATGTGTGAGATGGCCATTTATTTTGGAATTTTGGATGTTTTGATCTTGTTAATGTGTCTTTTTAGTTTGGAACATTGTTATGGCCATGAGCATATATGTCTGTCTCTATCTACATCTGATGAGTAGGGGGAGCTTATTGAATATGCATGTTGTTTCTGATCTTGTTTGATGCGTATATGAATGAAGTCTGGATTTCTAATGAAAGGGGAAGCTATGTTTTTTTTTTCTGTGCATCAAAATAGTTGATATGGTTCCACAAAATGCCAAAGGGGGAGATTGAAGAGTCCAGAAGCTTTCAAGACAGTTTAGTTGGCTATTTTGTAGAAGTCACTATGTTTAAACATATTGTATGCATAAACACTGTCTCTAGCAGAATCACAAACCGAGCAACAGTTATTGTGATGAAGTACAACTCATGTGCGATCAAAGAAGATATTCCAAGATGCTAAAGATATATTCGAAGATATTCAAGCTCAGATCTTTTTAGTTAGGAATATATTATAGAGTTGTATATTAGTTAGGATTAGTCTTAAATAAAGAAAGTTTATATTTCCTATAGTTTAACTATAGAAGTAGAATATAGCTAGGAGACTAATTGTAGCTGTGATTAGCTGGACGAGGAGATCAGCATTACCGTGATTGAAGGATTGAGAAGATCAACACGGAAGCACATCATGGAACTATAAAGAGAGACGTATGCTGCGAGAACAAGTATCGATCTTGAGTGAAAGTATTCTGTACTACAGAATAGCTTTACGTTTTGGAGCAGCGTTGATTCAAGGAATTCAACTGGCCTTTGCCATCGCCAGAGTCTGAAATCGGATAGCCTTAATACCTCGGGAGAGGTGGTCAAGATAGCAGCGAGGAGTTGCTGACTGGCTGTGAAGGGAGCTCACCAATCCACACGGAAAGATAAGTCATAGATAGTTAATAGTGAAATTTCTACCGATCAGTTTCACAAAGTTCTTAACTAATCTTTCTATTCTAGTACGTATGTTTAAACACGGGCCAGAGTTTAAACACTGAAAGAAAGAACACCAGAAATGATTACGCAGTTCGGTGAAACACACCTACTCTGCGGGGCGTTAACCCAGTTCAGAATTAATTCATTAGTACGAAAGATTACAGTACAAGATGTCTTAAACTTCAATACTTATCTTTCTACTCTTCTTGTGAATTTGCAAGCTCCCCTTGCTACCGATTCGCCTTGATCGAACTCCCTCCGATCTCAACCTCGTTGACGTTGAATCTCTTCCTCCCGAAAAATTAAGGTGTATGATTCTGAACTTGAAACCACGATCAATGACCTGTTGACGCGATCGACTCAGTACTGCTCCAACAAAGCTATTCTGGATGCAGAATACTTTCTCTTGAGTTCGATACTTCTTCTCGCAGCTTGCGTCTCTATTTATAGCTCCATGCTGTGCTGCCGTGTTGATATTCTCTGTACTTCAATCACGGTATTGCTGATCTTCTCATCTAGATAATCACAGCTGCAATTAGTCTCCTAGCTATATTCTACTTCTATAGCTATACTGTAGGAAATATAATCTTTCCTTATTTAAGACTAATCCTAACTAAAATACAACTCTATCATATATCTAATCAGATCGGAGCTGAATATCTCTTCAAATATCATCTTTGATTCGCTCGAATATCTTCTTTGATCGCACACAAGTTGTACTTCATCATAATCACTGTTGCTCAGTTTCTGTTTCTGCTGGAGCAAGTGTTTAAACATACAACATCAGTATGTTTAAACATAGTGACTTCTACAAAATAGCCAACAATATCGTCCTGAAACTTCTAGACTCTTCAAATAGTTTGTGAACTTTGTAACTGATCTTGATTATTTAGTGTATGATTTTCAGACTGGGCAAGGCCCCACAGATGTAGGTGTTTTAGCACCGAACTGCGTAAACACATCAGGTGTTCTTAATTTTCATGTTTAAACTATATTCCATGTTGAAACATACTTGCTGAAGTAGAAGTATTAGTTAAGAACACTGATAATCTAATCGATAGTAATTTCAGCTTTCAGTTGGTAGTAAAATCCCTTTCTCCCCTAGATCATTTAGGTTTATTGATGCTTTTCAATAGGGAAGATTTCCTTCCATTGATTGCCAATGACTGGAACCTCCCAATGACTGAGACAGGCATGATTGCTTTTTTCTTAAAACCGGAAAGGTTAAAGCTCACAATTAAATCATGTAACAAGCTAGTGTTTGGTAACATTGATAATAATGTAACTCAAACTGCTGAGGCTGTAAAATCGCAGGAAATAGTTGCTGATCTTGATGTCTCAACACATGAGCTTATCAAGCTTAAAAATTTAAAAGCTTTACACCTTAGAGCCATTAAAGAGCAAACTAAGTTTTGGAAACAAAAATCCAGGATGAAGTGGCTTAAGGATGGAGATGAAAATTCAAAATATTTTCATCGCTCAGTTAAAGAAAAAAGATGTGGATTGAGTATCACTAAGATACAAGATGCTAATGGAATTTGGATAGACAGTATCTCAGATATAGAATCAGAAGCTGTAAATTGTTTTACTAATTTATTATCTGAGCCTATTTGTCCTCTAAATAGTGATTTTCATGACAATTTTATTAGCCAAATTCCTACACTTATCACACCTGAGGACAATGCTGAACTTATCAGGCCTGTAACAATTGAATAACTAAAAGCTAATGTTTTTAGTCTAAATAAAAACAGTAGTCTAGGTCCTGATGGTTTCTCCTCAAAATTCTTCATAAAAACCTGGGATATAATTCAGAATGATCTCCTCCTTGCTGTGCAAGATTTCATGAGCTCATCCTCAATTCCTGTGGGTATTTCTTCCACATGGATTACCCTAATTCCCCAAAAAAAAAAAACAATCACAAGCTTCAGGACTTTAGACCTATTAGTTTGTCAAATTGTATTAACAATTTTTTTTCTAAACTACTTATGGAAAGACTGAAACCATACATGCAAAATATTATATCTCCACATCAATCTGCCTTTATGAAATCTAGAGATATCTCTGATAATGTCCTGTATGTTAAAGAGTTTGTTAGGTTTCTGGACAGGAAAGTGAGAACACCTAATTGCATCATTAAATTGGATCCGTTGAAAGCCTTTGATAGAGTATCCTGGAGCTATCTAAATACAATCCTTCTACATTTTGGTTTTCATGGTAGATTTTTTCATAGTATTATGAAGAACTTAAGAGATGCTCATTTTTCTGTGTTAATCAATGGTAAACCTAATGGATTTTTTAAACCTTCTAGAGGTATTAAACAAGGTGATCCATTGTCACCCTTTCTGTTTAATATTTTTTCAGAATGTTTTACAAGAAGTCTTGCTTTTGTATTTGCTTCAGGAAGGTTAGAATATTTTGACATCCCTAGGGGTCCAGAGCCTATTTCCCATTTGAGCTATGCTGATGACACTATAATCTTTCTGAAAGCCTCTAAACAAAATATGAAAAAGATTAAGGCTTTCTTAGTTATCTTTGAGCAAACCACAGGCCAAAAGATTAACTTTGATAAAAGTGAATTTTATTTGGGGAAACATGCTTCTAACTTAAAATTGAGACAGGTCAAGGACACTCTAGGCATGAAACAAGGGAATATGCCCTTTACTTATCTGAGAATTCATATATTCACTGGAAGGGCACTCATATCTCATTTGTAACCACTTATTCAGAGAATAGAGAACATGCTGAACAATTGGAAGAACAAATGGTTGTCCACTGGAGGTAAAATCACACTGATCCAATCCTGTATCTACTCCATTCCCCAGCATTATTGGAGTGTCCTGACACCCCCACTAGCTGTTATAAGAAAAATTGAGAAACTACTCTCCTTGTTTTTCTGGGGAGAAACTGAGCTTAAGGCCGAGAAAGTATGGAGAAAGTGGAAGGATCCATGCTATCCAGTAGAAGAAAATGGCATTGGGAAGAGGTCTATTCACACCATCATTAAGGCCTGCTCAATGAAAATCTGGTGGAAATTCCAGCTCAACTCAGCTCTATGGACACAATTTCTTTGGAAGCTACCACCATCATATCAGACATCCCCTGTTTGGAAAACAATCAGTGCCATTAACTCTAATGCTGAGCAGTTCACAAGAGTCCTTATTGGAAAGGGGACTTGCAACTTCTGGTCCTCCAATTGGACTGGAAAAGGGGCACTGATGGATTTCATCAATCCTCACACTACACAGATCCCTTTGGATTGCTCAGTACAGGATTTCATTCTCAACAGAGGTACCTACTCTACATGCTTAATGTCTTTGTCTTCTGATATTCTTAACATTTTGCAGAATTAATCCTACATTGACTATGATAGAGAGAACATAATGATCTGGAAGCCTGGCTTTAATGGCGAGTTTAGCTTCAAATCAGCCTATGAAACTCTCAGGCCAAGGAGAGGTGCTATGCAATCTATCAGCAAAATCTAGGACCAAAGAATACAAAAAAATATAAGTGTTTTTATGTGGAAACTTATTAATACCTTCTTACCCTTTCCTGACATTCTGGTTAAGATGGGTTTCAACCTTCCTTCCAAATGTCCTTTTTGCAATACTATGGACACTGTCCAACACTGTTTTCATCAATGTTCACTTGCTTTATCACTGTGGTCCTATTTCCATCAAATGGTTGGTATTTCAGATCCTGTTTTTAGCACTCTATGGGATTGAATATCATATTATTGGTCCTATATGGACAGCTCTAAATTGCATAATAGTCTATTATGTATTTTGCCTGCAATCATATGCTGGACCATCTGGAAGGCCATGAATACATACTTGTTTGAAAACATAAGTCCTAATGCAAATTTAATGAAACAATCAGTTAAGGACTATGTTTTTGAGATATATACTGTAAGACCTTTATATACCAGATCACCCTTTGATATGGAACTGGCAGATCTAGGTTACCTCCCTCTTCACCTCTTCATGCAAGGCCTCCACAACCTCAGATCATCCCAATTGGAGCCCCCCCCCCCCCTCCCCGTATAGGATACAAAATAAATGTCGATGCATCTTGGCACCCTCCTAATAGAACTGGGATTGGAGTTATAATTAGAGATACACTTGGAAATTTTCTTTCTGCTTTCTCTGGTTACTGCACTGCTACTAGACCTTTGCGGGGTGAAATTATTGCAATTCAAAAGGGGTTTGAAATGAGTCACAGTCTGCCTCAACCTTTCTCAATAGAATCGGACTGTAAGATGGATGTACAAGCAATACAGATTCCTGCAAAGGCTCCCTGGCCATTATACCTACTGGTGTGCTCCATCAACAAGGAAGGAGCTGAGAATATAAAACATGGCTTCAGACAATCCAACCAAGTAGCTGATGCACTGGCTAAATTGGGGAACTCTGCTCAACAAAATTGATTCCTCTCTCTGCAACAGTACCCTCATAAAATACAAGGTTTGCTCTCTCTTGACAAAATGAGTTTTCCAACTCTTAGAGTCATGGGAATGGATACTACTGATATATAGTTTCTTTTTTCTTTAATGCAAGGTTGGGATCACTAGCAGTCCTTCACCCTTTTCACTTATACACATGGAGTCTACATCTACTTATACACATGCCCGGATGCACTTATTTTTTGATAATGTTCTACAAATCTTTCTAGGTACCGCTTTGTGTTTTGCATGTGCAATTCACTAATAGATTTCTAGAAAGGCTTTGTAGATCATCAATCTTGTATAGTGGAGTGTACATACCTCCATATTAGATCATTATTTTGGGAGTATCATCATACTTCATAGAGCTCTATTTTTGGCTCTCCATCTTGTAACCTCTCTATGAGAAGAGAATATTTTTATGCCAATCATTGGATTTTCATGGTCTAGGGAGCCAATAAATTTCCCTCCACTATTATAGTGGTTTAACTTCAAAAAAAATTTTAAAAAATTCACAGCTCCAAAACATACTTAAATTTGAAAACAGCGAAAGCAAGTTTGTCGAAATTAAATGCCCAGATATATATTCTCTCTATGATCTATATTTTTATGTTATTGCTTTGTTTGTTTGTGTTGTTCCGGATGATATACGGGTAGATATTAACTTATGATTCAATGCCTTACTAGAGTAAAAGAATGATCATTGTGTAATATGTGCCCTTGCTTGATTTGAGATTTAGAACAAAATGGATATTTATATTTTTTATTAGATGGAGTTTGATCTGAAGATGAGCTCACCAATTAGTGATTCTTTTAATATATTTAGAACAAAATAGATATTTATATTTTTCTAGGAGGAAGCCTTTTCTGAAACTGTGTCTGAGCTGGCTTGTATTTTAACTGTAATGGCTTTTGTCTTGCTTGCAGAGTCTCCCAAGGATATCCAACCACCTTCCAGTATTTCTCACTGATGTGGCCTGGTTTTTCACACGCAGTGCACTTCAAATCAGAGCTCCTCACTAGCATTGTGTTGTGTGCTCCAAAAGTTCCTGGCTTGGTTGGTCTGCATGAAGCCTTGACCATCATTCCAGTGTTCCCTTGCATATCATGGCATTCTTCATTCACCAGTTTTTGTCTTTCAATTTCTGCAATCATGGAACATTCTTTTCCCACATTTGGTATTGGCTTCAATAGCAGAATTTGGAAGCTAGCTATTATCTCCGTACTCATCATTAAGTCACATTAGAAAGTGACTTATTATCTGGTTCAACAGTGAGAATATCATAATTTATACAGTGAAGAGAGCATTTCTTTCTAGGTCTGAGACAAGAAAACTCATCCCATAAACTTTTCAGTTTTGTGTAATAGACTACCATAGAATCAATCCCTTGTTTAAGATTAAAAATGTGATATATAATTTTATGCAACAATGGACCATTACTTTCCCCAAACATATCCTTAATCTCATTCCACGGGGCATAGGCATCATCAAAAAACACAAAGCCCTTAGCTGGAGAAGGACTAACGGAGTTCAATATCCATGATGTCACAGTAGAGTTTACCTCTTCTTCTTTTTTTAATCAAAATCCACCGGTGGGGGGAAATTCATTGGGCTCCCCAAACCCTGCAAGAAAGCTCATTGCCAGTTCATTACAGCAGTAGCCATTGGTATGGCTTAAAATGAATGGAAAAATAGGCTGAGTACAATCTATACTACCTACTGAATTCTACAGAATCAAGTCCCCGAGCATGTTAGCGAATCACAAAGAAACACAACACTGCCAAGGGAAGATTGTAAAAAACCAGTTGTAGGTCGAAAATTCCAACAGAGGCTGTGTGCTCACTGGTGCCAAAATGTTGTTGCAAATTTGCATGGAGCTTGAAGTTTCCAGGTTGATATGTGTGCAGAAGTGAACTCTGGAACCCATTGATCTCCTATCAATGGGTCTTCTGGTACCTGAAAAAATACATATCAGTAGCATCTGTTTCTAGACAGAGAGGCATTTTTAGAACCTAACATTTGGAATGCCTAATTTCTCAAGCTGAATTGAATTTCTGAGCAATGTTGGGGCTTGACTCAAAGTCAGAAGGCCCTGAGCCTGTTGTGAAGAGACATATTTTGCAAGAAAATCTCCAGCCATATTCCCCTCCCTAAACAACACATGTTTGACTGTTCTATCACATAACCTCTGATTAATATCAAAGCATATGCTATAAAGACTCCAATGAGCAGTGTGTGGTTTTAAAATACAGTTGATGGCATGCAGACAGTCTCTCTCCAATATGAAGTGAGCCTGCATCAGCCTGCCAGTATCTAAACCAAACTAAAGTGCCAAAATTTCAGCATGAAGTGGTGATAGTGCAGTGACCTGTTTCATCATCATTCTAATCACTTTTCCTTGACTATTTCTAGCAATTAGGCCTAAACCAACTGCACCATTTATATAGGAGGCATCCACATTTATCTTAAGACCTATCTCAGGAGGGATCCATCTCACAGCTCTAACAATTTTAGGTTTTTTTTGCCTAAGAAAAGGAATCAAACCCATAGTTAAAAGATCTCTATGTTTCACTAAATTACCACTGAGAGGGAAAGTTGTGAATATTAGAGAAACTTTCTTAGCTATCTGTAGGATCATTGCTTGCTCATTGTCCATTTTATTTTCAAACAAAAATTTATTCCTTCTGCACCACATAAGCCAGATGCTTGTGATTACAGTAGATATAAAAAGTTGTGTGTGCACTTTTGTGACTCCCTTGTAGCTGAAATAAAATGCAATCCTATGCCTATATGAGAGGAATATGGGGACAGGAGCCTGGAAGACACTATGTATGAACTCAAAAATTGCAATATTTTTAGAGCGTGTATTAAAGAAGTGATCAACGGTATCAGAATTTCCACAGAAAGGGCATTTTGAAGCAAGATTGATCCCAAATTTAATAATGATATCATCAAAAGGGACTAAGCCATTCACCAGTCTCCATATTAATACTGACATTTGAACTGGGATAAATTTTGACCATACCTTTTTGATAGAGTGCAGATCCCCTGAGTGAGATTTGAGATTTTTGTATGCTGATCTGATAGTGAACTGACCTGCCACATCCAGCTTCCAAACCAGCCTATCCTCATGGGAGTATCTGATCTCTGCCACCTGTAACATGGAGATTAAGTTGGTAGCCATATGAGGCTCCAGGGCAGTTAAGACCTGCACTTTATTAGCACAGAAATTAGCACATTTAGTTTAGGAAAAGGTACTGGAACCCCCTCTGGCCATTTATAATACAATGCTCCATTCCCAAGCCAATTTAAATCCCAAAAAGATGCATCCCCTTTACCTATAGTCACCTGACTTTGTTGATTGGACCATTCAGTGACCTGACAGATCCTCCTCCAAGTTTGTGAGGTTTTGTAAATTTTAGGTGCTGCCCAGAGATAAGCTGACCAGATAGTGGTATTATGTTGTATTTTCCACCAGAGCTTGCAGGAGAAACCTGTGATTGTTGCCCTAATATCTCTGACACCAAGGCCATTTTCACTCCTCCCAGTGGTCATTTTACTCCACTTTCTCCATATTTTCCTCTTCCCCATTTCAGATTCACCCCAAAAAAATCTTCCAGCCATAACTTCCATTCTCCTAATTGCAGTTTCAGGTGGATTTAGGACAGCAAAATAGTGGTTAGGGACTGATAGATATACATAATTCAGAAGAATTAACCTTCCAACATATGATAGCCATTTGTTCTTCCAGCCTGAAAGCAACCCTTCCATTCTCTCCAATAGAGGCTGGTAATGACATACTTTATTTCTCCCACTAAAAATTGGCACACCAAGATATTTGAAAGGAAGCTGACCCTGTTTCATTCTTGTCTTCTTTTTTATCATCCATCTTCTGGTTACTGTCTCATCCTTGTGCACATAAAACTCAAGACTTTGTAAAATTAACCTTCTGACCTGAGCTGACCTCATATGCAGTCAAGAATTTTTTTATTCTTCTCAGATTTATTTTTGGATGCCCTAGAAAAGATGACTGTGTCATCAGCATACATCAAGTGAGAGGTGATCTCAGTACCCCTTGGCATTACAAATGATTCCAAGTATTGAATTTGAATTAACCTTTTCAAACCCCTTGAAAATGCCTTTGTGGCAATATCGTAAAAAAAAGGGGATAGTGGTTCCCCCTGCTTGATCCCTCTGGTAGATGAGAAAAAACCAGTTGCAACTCTATTTATCAACAGTGAGAACCAGGATGCCTTAATATTCTGCATAATCACCTTGACTGTATGACCATGGAAACCACAGGCCAAAAGTATGGAATTTAAAAAACTCCATGAGATTCTATCAAAAGCTTTCTGCATATCTAACTTAAAAATGATATTTTTGCTAGATGGTATTCTGTTCAGCACTCTGATCATTTCCTGCATATGCAAAATATTATCTGCAATGTCCCTGCCCCTCATGAAAGCTGACTATTCCTGTGAAATAATTTTCCCCATCACTGGCTTGAATCTCTCCATCATGATCTTAGAGAAAACTTTGCTGACAAAGTTGGATAAATTGATGGGCCTGAATTCAGAAAAGGAGCTAGGGTTCTGAGTCTTTGGAATCAGTGTAAGCCAGGTACTTGCCATGGCCCTTGGCATGCATGTTCCTTCCATAAAATCCTTTGCAGCTTCCATCATATCCTCCTTAATGATCTCCTAGCAATGAGTGTAGAAATGTCCAGAAAAACCATCAGATCCTGGTGCCCCATTTTTGTTTAAACCAAACACAGCCCCTTTTAGCTCCTCCATGGTAACTGGCTTGAGAAGGTCAGAATTATCTTCTGCAGTAATTACCATAGGTATCAGGTCCATGAAGTACTTCATATATCTTCCAGATCTATTTAAATCCTCCTCATTGAGTAGGTTCTGAAAAAATTCAACTCCTTCTTTGGCAATCCTTTCTGGTTCTAAAGTCCAAACTCCAGTTCCAGTCTTGATCTTGGTGATTCTGGCCCTTGTCTTCTTCTCCCTAACCACATTATGGTAGTATTTTGTGTTGGCATCACCCTCCCTTAGCCATTTGACATTTTCTTTCTGTTTCCAGAATATATCATTTTCCTTTTGCACCCTAGTTAGAATAGCCATCCTTCTGCTGAGCTCAATCTTATCAACTTCCTCACATGTTTCCTGGAATTTTAGCTCACTCTCTTCAACCTCCTTTTCAGCTTTCTCTATATTACTGTGCACATTTCCAAACTTCTCCCAGTTCCAGTTTTTTAGCACTTGCTTGAGCCTTTTCAGTTTTCTAACCATCCTTCTCATTCCCTGTTCTGGAGTCTCCTGATGCCAGCACCCTGCCACTATTTCTAAGAACTCCCCTCTACAAGTCCACATTTCCTGGAACCTGAAGGGTTTAGGTGTATGAAGTTCAGAGGGTTGGATAGAGAGGGCAAGGGGATTATGATCAGAGGTAGCTCTATTTCTAATTTGGATTGAGTTGTGAGGAAAGAGTTCACTCCACTCTCCATTGCTTAGACCCCTGTCAAGTCTTTGCAGCAGCAGATCCTATTTTGATCTATTATTTGTCCATGTATACCTGTTTCCAACTG
This sequence comes from Sherardia arvensis, assembly GCA_948330725.1. NCBI lineage: Eukaryota > Viridiplantae > Streptophyta > Magnoliopsida > Gentianales > Rubiaceae > Sherardia > Sherardia arvensis. The sequence continues at coordinate 16,373,337 of OX415244.1, forward strand.
TGTTGATCTCAATTAAATTCATACCAGCAATGAAACCACTAAAGTCTCTGATACTCCTAGCTAGGGGGGGGGGGGGGGGGTTCCTACCTTTTCTTTCACTGCAATGCAATTGCATTAAAATCCCCAATGAAGACTGTGGGAGAATTAGGTACTACTGTCAAGTCTTCCCATAATTTCTCTCTCAGCTTCCTGGTAACTTTTGCATACACAAAACAGCAGTTCCATACAATTTGACACATATTTTTCTGAACTGAAACTAACAAAAACTGGTCAGATTGATTAATCACATTTATTTTCATATTATCTTTCCATAATAGCCATATTTTAGCATGCTGAGCAGTTAAACCATTGTGAAATTGCAGATCAAACTAAAGCTGGTTAATATCTGTACTAATGTGCATAGGCTCTATAATACATGCAATATCTATATTGTGTGTCCTAATGAGTGACTGTAATCTAATGACTGAATTTGTGAAGCCTCTAACATTCCAAACTAGTACATTTCCATAAATGTTGTAACTAATCATAGACTCGTGGTTTTAGACTTTTTTGAAGATCTTAACCATTGTTCTACAGTCTTGCCACCAACTGGCATCCCTCTTTTATTTTTCTTTTTAGGCTTAATTATTGTTTCATCTACAATAGATACAATACCTTTAGAGTTGTCCTCCTCCTTATCTGGGGGCTATTGCTCAGTGTTCAGTTCTGATGGTGCTTCCTCATAGCCTGAGCTGCTGTCATCTTAATAATCCTGCAGAACTTGAAAAGGGTTAGATGTATTGACTTCAACTGGGGAGTGATAGGGTACCAGTGCAAGGTCACTTGGACTATTTCCCTGGTTTTTTGGCTTATTACTGAGTATATGTAGGTCATCAAAGGAGTAGAAAGGTAGTTTGGTAGGAACTTTGACTAGTGTAAGGATATCTGAGGGTTGGGCATTGCTAAGAACTGGCTCAGGGTTGATGCTTTGGGGTTGGGAAGGGGGGGGGGGGGGGTTGGGTATGTGTAATTCTAGTACTACTTGCAGAGGAGGGCAAAGTGACTAGTTGCTGGTCTTGTTCAGACTGTGGAATTTCTTGCTGCAGCTGAGAGTCATCATTTCTGGCTTGCTCCTGCAGGACTTTGTTTTTTTGTGCCCTATTGAGACCAGAACCACTTGCATTTGATGTTTTCCATTCCCCTGAGACCACTTCTTTGGCCACCACCTTCTTGTTGTGTGATTTCCTCAATTCAGGGTGCAGAAAACAACACCTCTGATCTTCATGGCCTATACGCTTGCAGTATGTGCAATAGTATGGGACGTTCTCGTATTCGATCTCACATTCAACATACTTGTTTGGTGCTCCGATAATGATGGATGGTTGCAGTGGCTGGAGGAGATCTACTTCCACACACATTTTTATTGCCGACGGCCTAGAGAGTGAAGCTGTAGCAGCGTCCATCTTCACAAAAACACTGATTTGATTTCCAATGTCTTCAATTGCCGAGGTATTGTAGTAGAGGATAGGAGGTTTGTGGATGGTGGCCCACACCGGCACAATTGATGAATTGATGATTCGGTGTCGGTGGAGAAATCCGGCGACCATTTCAGTATCTTCATCGGTTTGCCGTTGATGCTGCAGACTGCTCGCATCCAGAAGCGATGATAATCATCCTTATCCTCAATGCGGATGAGGATATGTCTGTAATCCAACGAGCCGATTTGGTACTTCCCTGTGATGCCCATGGCTTGGAAAGCTTTATGAACTAGCTCCATCAGAGGCTTCTTGCTGGTGAATTTTCCGATAAGGGTCGTGCTGTAGTGAGCAGCGAAGGTGTCGATGGCTTCAGAGGCATAGATGCATGCTATTTTACCGTTAACTCTGTGTGAAATTGGCTTAATCTCTGGGTTGGAAGGGAGGGTAGCAGAAAGGGGTTGGCTTTTGGGGGCTAGAGCATCCCGGAATGATTTTCCGGCGAGATTTCCGCCCCCCCAGGCGGCGGTTCCGCCATGGGTAGACATTAGAGAGACGTTAGGTAGTCGTTTATGTTGTCAGTTGGCTGATAACGACAATAATTGGGGCTGAAATTTAGGAATTATTGCGACGCATGTGTTACAAACTAAGAGAGAAGGCAGAGCATATTTTTAGAGAGAGAGAGGACCATGTTTTGAGAGTTACCTCTTCAAACCTTGCATAATCTAGATCTGTAATGTCTAGTGCCCTAATCTCTCCAGTGATAAACTTCAGTTTGCCCCTTGATTTTATGGCTCTGATCATGTCAGTGCTCCATGTGATGTAGTTGTTTCTCCCAGCAAATCAGTAACAAGAACAAGTTTAGCAAGATCACTGCTTCTGAGATTGTAGGGGTCTTTTTCTGATTTTGAGAATGGATTTCTTGCATATCTTGATCCCGGTCTATCATCACATGTTCAGTGAATGAAAGATCCAGTCGCATCAGCATCAAGATCCATGAAGCTACGGTTTTACATAAAAAGGAAGAAACTGAAATTTTGTAAATTCAGAAAACTGAAAATTTTGCTGAGATTTTGAAGTTGTAATATTGTATCTGTTATGTATGCTTTGATACCATGAAGAATTTGTGATTAATATCATGAATTTAGAACCAAAAACAGCTGAGAAACAAACCAAATTTTATACAATAAAGCATAGAAGCTTAAAGCTTAAGTTCATGATATTACATGCCATCAAATGGCTTATATATACACAGAATTCAGAGCAAGTTGCTGCAATTGGCAAACATAGGAGTGCACAACTTGCTAATGAGCTCCATTTCTGGATTGCCACGTTCCCTCATACGTGTTGCCGAAATGTGAGTTTGTTTCTCATGCAGAAACTGGAAAACGACTCCGTTTTGAGCACTATTAACTGACGCCAAAATTCAATTCAAATTTTAGCGCCCTTTTTCCAGTTTTCGCAATCAATCACAAAGTGGGAGAATCTCTTCATATATATATATATATATATATATATATTTATAGAGATGTGCGCTACAATTACATAGTCACTTTTCAAGTGATGATTATAAATGAAAGACAAATCAAAAATAAAAATAAATATAAAAATAAATGTAGAATCACATATTTATAAGATTAGATCAATTCCTACTCGAATCAGAAAAAAAACAAACGCACGGCTTTCTCTCTCTACTTCAATTCTCTCCTCCTTTATTTCCCAAACGCATGTTTTTCCCCAAACAGTTAATTTTCTTTCCGTTGCCGACACTGACAACCACCTGGAACGGTCACATAACGGCCACATTCATGGCGGCGCCACCGCATCTCCGCGGTGGCAATGCCCCTTTTCGATCGTTTGCTCAAACCGTGACTGATAAACCGCCTCCAATCTCAAACCTTCTTCTCTCTAATCCTAAAATCCTTCCAATTGGCGAATTCAAAGGAAAAATAGCTTGTATAGTTTCACCGGAATAAGCCAACCAACTAGCCGAACACTACCAGTATACTCTGGTCGGCAAATTTGACAATGGAAAACCATCTATGGAAACTTTGAACGCTGCTTTCAAATCTATTGGTTTTAGTTCAAAGTTTCAGATTGGTTCACTTGATTTCAAGCATATTCTGATTAGGTTCCAAGAATCTGAAGATTATCAGAGGTGCTGGCTAAAGGGCATTTGGAGCTTCAAGGGAGTTCCAATGAAGGTGCTAAAATGGTCCACAGATTTCATCCCTGGCACAGAGTTTCAGTTTTCCCCATTTGGGTAACAATATCTAATGTCCCAATCTTCTTTTACAATGTTGCTATGCTGGAATTCATTGGAAATAGAATAGGCAAGTTCATTAAAATGGATTATGCTACTTCTACCCTGATTAGGCCTTCAGCGGTGAAATTGTGTATAGAAGTAGATTTGCAAAAGAAGTTGCACTCTGAGATAACAATAGGGATGCCTGGCCTATTAGCAGATCTTGAAATTATATATGAGCATGTGCCTTTTTATTGTTCTCACTGCCAGAAACTAGGACACTCACTAGAACAATGTAAGAGAGCTAATCCTGAGCTTATGACTAGAAGCTATCCTAGAATCCCCATAGTGACTGAGGCTAGAGACAAAGTGCCTAATCCTCTTCCCAAAATATCTCAGCTCCCTAAGACTAAAGAAGGAGGTTCTGGTTTGTCTATAAAAGAAAAGGATAGATTGTTCAAAGCACGGGGTCAAATGGTATATGTGAAAAAGCCTCAACCAATGGAACCAAAAGCACCACAGATACCTACTCTGGACAAAGGAAAAGAGAAACTTACATTGGTCTCAGAAGATACTGAATCATCCCCTCAAAATGAACTGGTGCTCATCTCCAATTCATGTTCAGACTCAACAAGTCCCTCTCCTTTTTTGGAAGAATTCTCCACAGCAGAAACTCCATTTGTTGCTATTTGTCAATCACCACCATCCAATCTGGATGAGGCATGGTTCATGAAGAATCAGAAACCAAAAAACCTATGCAAAAGATGATTCTTCAGTGCCTGCAGACAAACAATTCTCTATAAATCTCTCTCCTCTCTCAACTAACAAAGTCACTTTTTTGTCTCAGGAAAAAATAGAAAGAATTGATTCTTACCATTGCAGGACCTGATCCCAGAAGAAGAAGAACAAATACTGGAAATTGAAGAGGGTGTCAGTCAGCAATCAAATTAGCAATCAATTGATCAGCAACAGGATATTTCTACCCCTTTACCTCATGCAAAAGATAAACAGGTAGACACAGCTCAGATGAGAAAATCAACCAGACTTCTAGCTAAAAAAACTCCTGTTATCAAACTCCAAACCTATTTTACTCAACTAAACCAAATTATTGCTGGTTCAGTAACAAATAACCCCTCCAAAAATCTTTAATGATTAGTACAACCCTGAAAAATAAATTCCTTGTTTGAAATGTCAGAGGTATGGAAACTTCACTTGAAAGATTAAAGGAACTAATTGCCAGTTACAATTTTGAAGTTATCTGTTTAATTGAGCCTATGCATGAGAACTTCAAATGTGATTATTATAAAACTATTTTAGGTTACCAAAATTGCATGTTTGCTCTAAATGAACAAATTTGGATTTTTTGGAGAAATGATATTCAACTGAGCTTGATACTTGACAACCCCCAATTTCTTCATGTCTCAGTCCACTGTCAAAAATTAAATGCCTCAATGGAGGCTGTTTTTGTCTATGGACTGAGAACAAGGAAAGAGAGGGAAAACTTGTGGATTGATCTTCAGAAAATAAAAAATCCTGAGACTATTTTTATTGGGGACTTTAATGCAATCATTTCAATCAGAATATAAAGGTCCTTCCACCCCCAGTCTGCGTAGTATTAGATATTTATCTACTTTCATTGATGACATGGCTTTAGAGCATATAAATACAGTAGGGAATTTATTTACATGGTCTAATGGTAGACATCAGAGGCCTCTTGATTTTAATACAAGTGGTGGGAAGAAAATCCCCACTGTACAAAGATTGGATAGAGGCCTATGTACACCTCAATGGAGTGCTAGATTTCCAAATTCCTCCATTCTCATTTTGAATAAACTGTCCAGTGATCATTGTCCATTATTTCTTAGTATTGGTAGTAATATTAAATCTGCCCCTAGGCCTTTCAGATTTCTTAACACATGATTTAAAAGAGAAACATTTTTAGATGTGTTGAAAGAAAACTGGGAACCTAGCATAGGCAATTCTAGAATGTTAAGGTTTTACCTCAAACTTCTTAGACTCAAAAAATGCTTGAAAATCTGGAACAGAGAATTTTTTGGTAATTTACATGACAATGTTACCATAGCTGAAGAGAAACTGAGAATTGCTGAAATTGCATATGATTATGATCAAAATGAAATACTTTTGGACAGTCTCAGACAAGCAAAATCAGAATTTTCTAGAGCCATTAAAGAACAAAATAATTTCTGGAAATACAAATCCAAAGTTAAATGGCTCAAGGAAGGAGATGATAATTCAAAATACTTTCACAATTCAGGTAGGGAATGGAAGGGTAAAATGACCATTTCTAAAATTCAAAATTCAGATGGTCTATGGATTGAAGATTTTAAAGATATTGAAACAGAAGCCATCTCATACTATTCTGAGTTACTTACTGCAGATAGGGTGTGCACATATTAGGGTACCCATGGATCGATCCAAGTATCCGCCCCGCCCCGCTTAAAAATATCCATGGGGCGGGGCGGATAATATTATCCGCGGGGCGGGGCAAAATTCAGGATATTATTCAATAAAAAACCCATGCCCCAAGCTCATAATAATTTGAGTTGTATGGCCACTGAACTTCAAAGTTTGAGTTGCCCTAGGGAAGTTCGTTGAAAACCGTCGGTCGGAGCAGCCTGGGAAACCCCTCTGCCAACAAACAATTCCTGTCATCTTCATGTTATATATTCAAATTGTAAACAACAACAATCCAATATTTTGCCGTGTGATAATATTGCTATAATATATGCCTAGTGGTAGGTCGTTTTTGTACCAAATAAACCTGCAATCAATTAGGTTTAAATTCAAGTATAGAGTAAGCAGGGTCGATCCCACGAGGAACAGTGTAATCAGATTCTTATATCTAAAGATACAGCTTTTGGTTAGAAACCACCTTTTATGTTGAAAGAGTTTGTATTAACTATCTAAGAACTAAACTAAACTAAACTAAACTAAGAAGCAAATAACAATTAAAATAAACAATGCAAATAACACGAAGACACTCAAACAATGCAATCCGGTTTCAGGTAAATCCACATTAATAATTCATTCGATCACTAGCTCAGTAATTTATTAAATTGTATAAACCAATCAGTTATACACCTTCGAGAATAGCACACCCGGTCCAATTTCTTCTTACTTTGTCGATAGCCGGTAAGAATAGCTAAACTCACTATTTCTCTAATCAAGATACAACCTAGCCGGAATAGCCTACCTAGATTTAATACCTCAACAGCATTAAGCACCAAAGAAACCCGATTCAGATAATTTATAATCAGACAGTTGTCACAAATTATCTACCCTGTATTCCCAACTCTTGGCGTATAGTTTCGCCACTAATTGAATCTACCCCCTAGATACAGATAAATAGAGGAACTCAATTGGCACTATTCCAAATAACAGAAGACTGATCAGATCTCAAGCAATTCAGAAATAAACAGGATACACAGAGAATAACAAGGAATCCACACAACATAATTATCAAGCACATTTAGGCCTCACATATGAATCATAGTTAATGCTTCAAAACCCTTACCGGAAACAAACCTAGATACTAAACATATTAAACACAAACAAATAATTAAACATGAAACTAATTATAAAGAAAAGTAAAAGAAAACTTAGTCTTGATCAATGATGAAAAACGTATGTGTTGGCTGGCTCCAAAGCCTACGGATGGCCTCCAAACTCCGGAACCCCAAAAATAATATAATGTCTAAGTATATATAGGTTTTAGGGTAAACGAAACCCTAATCCGAATATTACAAGGAATTGGACTAATAAATTAATATATTATAATATAAAAGGGCCTTCAAATAAATCTTCATTGTCTTCTCCATGTAGCCCAGTTAAGCCCAATTTATTAAGACCACGACTGCAACAATTTAGCCCAATACTGATTTCTTCAAGAATGTATAACTGATTAGTGATCGACATGTCGAAGCATAACTTAGCCGCCCGTAGAAACAAACCATTAATAGAATTATATCTTCAACTCGCAGGCATCTTCTTCTTCCCGGAATAATGGAATTGACGATCCATTATCCGTTGGAGCACACTACCTCATTAAAAAAACCTTTCGGAAAAAAGAGTGTAGTGTCTAGCTCCTCGCCATGGCTCCAAGTGCTTGATTTTGCATCTTTTTCAGCACTTCTCCATTTGATTGTATTCCACCATTTTTCTTATAATTCCTGCACTAGAAACACTTCCGTGCACATCAAATGGCAAAAGAGATATATAAAATTATATAATTAGATGCATAAAATACGCCTGATCAAATATCTCCACACTTAGATCATGCTTGCCCTCAAGCATGTAACCATAAAACCATAGGCAATAAAACATTCCCACAAAACCAAACCAAGCAACATCTACTATGGAACCAACCATCTTACCACAAACCATTCCTCTTTGCTTATAAAACCACTTCACCCTTATACTCTAGTCAAAAATGTGCAATCAAGTCCATCCTCACCAAGATTCACTCATTATCTCTCAAATAATAGGGACAGTCACACACATCACACATCAGCATACTCTACAATAGGAATTGCAATGCCACTATCTCAACTACATAAAATAAATACTTGAGCATAATAATTAGGAATTTTATAAGGTAGGCTTGGGGTAAAGGTAGGATATAATGTAAACGAGATATAATAATCTAAGACATATGCAAGCAATTAAATTCACGATAATGTTTCTCCACTGTATTCATACTTCAACTGATATAGATGCAACAATGATAAGCACCGAAATATAAATATCTTCACCTTCTGCGAACTTTTATGATTTTTTCTTTTTCTTTTTATAACCTCACTGTCAGCTGCCCGATGTTTGTCTTGATTCTTTTTTTTCTTTTTTATATATATATATATATTTTTCAAAACTTCACGAGTTTCAGCTGCCAGATTTTTGGTTTTTGTTCCGCAGATAGTATGGGAATCAACAACTTCAAATTATACAATCATCCCATTCATTCGAACTCAACATATCATGAAAATAAATAACTTGCATACTCTCAGATGGGTAATATAAGGCTAAAGGCTTTGGGTTTATAATATTTAGTAGGTTAATAACAAAAAAAAACGGTCAGGTTTCAACGGGGTTCACTAGGGGGTGTCGATATAATCGATATAAGGTGGGAAATATATGTAGAAGCTGTGGGGCTTTATTCCTAATTGCCTACATGCTCAAATATCATTTAGCAGCTTTGAATCATGACATACAAACCAAGTAAAAATATACCAATATGTGATCACTCGGAAAGACAAAGAGCTATTTTCTTATAATGCCTATATTTTTCTTTCTTGGCTTTTGCTCTTTCTTGGGCTCAAATCCTCACAATATACTAGGTTAAATCAAATGACTCATTATTGCACTTTCATCGTTCCAGAATATATACAAGGACTACGTGATTTCTTTCACAAAGAGGAATACATTCAATCTTACCACTGACCGATGTTCCATAGCAAAATCAGCTGAATTAAGTTTATATGAAAAGTTTCACTCACCAAAAATCAAACCATATTGTGTTTTCTTCTCAAAATATTTTGAAAATTTTTCAAAATTTCAGGAATTAAAGCATCAAAGAAAAATCACAATAACATCCTCCCCACACTTAAAATCTTGTTTGTCCTCAAACAAATAAAAGTGTAAAAATATAAGCATGCTTGTATAAAAAACCATTCAACCAAACAAAACAAGCAAGCACACTTAATACAGGCAGATGAAAATATTAAAACATGGATTAGAAAGAACCTGGTTACTGGGAGCAGCAAATTTTATCAGTTTCAGCAACTTTCTGCAAACTGCACCCGGACTGTATGGGCATATGGTTGACCAGAATTTCTTCAAATCATTTTGGGTTTCCTCTCAAGGAGCGTTTTGTTTATAGTCTTGGCTAGACTGTCAGCTGATGGAGATGTTGAAAATCAAGCTTTCCTCGGTCCTTATACCAAGTAACAATGTCAGGAACATCTTTTCGATCTTCGCCAAAATCCACAAGATGAGTTCTCCATGCTTCCCCACACTTGAACTCTTGCATACCCATGCCTCTTTCAAACCAATCACTTTGTTGCTCTAACTTAATAGGCAAGTGATAAAACTTCCAAAACTCCAAATAAAAGTGTTCTTCGCTACGTATCTGAGTTTCAACACTTTCTTGCTGTATTCTTGTTGCAAAGAATAGCAAATCAGATCAGTATCTCCTGCACACTAAAGTAACAAAATCAATAGAAAAAGAAAGCAACTAACAACGGTTCCCCGGCAGCGGCGCCAATTTGATAGGTCGTTTTTGTACCAAATAAACCTGCAAACAATTAGGTTTAAATTCAAGTATAGAGTAAACAGGGTCGATCCCACGAGGAACAGTGTAATCAGATTCTTATATCTAAAGATACAGCTTTTGGTTAGAAACCACCTTTTATGTTGAAAGAGTTTGTATTAACTATCTAAGAACTAAACTAAACTAAACTAAGAAGCAAATAACAATTAAAATAAACAATGCAAATAACACGAAGACACTCAAACAATGCAATCCGGTTTCAGGTAAATCCACATTAACAATTCATTCGATCACTGGCTCAGTAATTTATTAAATTGTATAAACCAATCAGTTATACACCTTCGAGAATAGCACACCCGGTCCAATTTCTTCTTACTTTGTCGATAGCCGGCAAGAATAGCTAAACTCACTATTTCTCTAATCAAGATACAACCTAGCCGGAATAGCCTACCTAGATTTAATACCTCAACAGCATTAAGCACCAAAGAAACCCGATTCAGATAATTTATAATCAGACAGTTGTCACAAATTATCTACCCTGTATTCCCAACTATTGGCGTATAGTTTCGCCACTAATTGAATCTACCCCCTAGATACAGATAAATAGAGGAACTCAATTGGCACTATTCCAAATAACAGAAGACTGATCAGATCTCAAGCAATTCAGAAATAAACAGGATACACAGAGAATAACAAGGAATCCACACAACATAATTATCAAGCACATTTAGGCCTCACATATGAATCATAGTTAATGCTTCAAAACCCTTACCGGAAACAAACCTAGCTACTAAACATATTAAACACAAACAAATAATTAAACATGAAACTAATTATAAAGAAAAGTAAAAGAAAACCTAGTCTTGATCAATGATGAAAAACGTATGTGTTGGCTGGCTCCAAAGCCTACGGATGGCCTCCAAACTCCGGAACCCCAAAAATAATATAATGTCTAAGTATATATAGGTTTTAGGGTAAACGAAACCCTAATCCGAATATTACAAGGAATTGGACTAATAAATTAATATATTATATCAATATTAGTCTTGTAATAGACCGTCTATATTATAGTAATAATATAGACGGCCTATTTCTGCAATTAAAATAGGAAACGGCCCCCATCCTGCAAATTATTTTTGGGCAGGTCCTTTTTATGCAATTTCCGTAACCTAATCAATATATATACAAGTGAACAATCCTTTTCCCCCAAATTCTGAAACGCTTCTTTTCCCCTTTCCCCCAAATTCTCCAGAGCTCCTTTCCCCCAAATTCTCCAGAGCTCCGATCGGCTGCGGACCAGAATCGAGTCGATTTACAATCAGGTTTCTGATCCTTCCTCTCCTTCCTCGCAGTCGCCGCCTTCCTCCACCGCATCACCGCTGGGAGAGTGGATCCGGTTCGGTTACTCCTCCACCGCTCGCCGGAGATCGGCTAATCGCCGCAGTCTGTCAACCGTCTGGCTGATAATTTGTGTTCTGGTGTTGGTTGTCAGGTCACCCAAGTCCGTGTCAAGTTCCTCGACGATCCCAACCGTTTCATCATGAGGAATGTCAAGGGACCTGTGAGAGAAGGCGACATCCTGACACTCCTCGAGTCAGAGAGAGAGGCCAGGAGACTTCGGTAGGTCTCTACTCATGGATCTGTTCTGTGGTTACTGATCGGCTCTAGTACTGTCTGTAGTAATGTTATGATGTTATGGCTGCAAACTTTAGACAATTTCTCGTCGGGGATTGAGTTTCATTTGCTGATATCTGTCTGTTGTTAAACATGAGATGATAATCTGGTTATGTATTAAGTACTCTTCGGTTGGTTATGTTATCGGGCTCTACGAGATGACGGTTCACTGTTTTTTTGTACTTTGTGTTGCTCTGCAAATTTCTTCCATGAATTTTATGTGTTTTATTATGAAAACTAGACTGTATAATGTGATGTCTTTCTGCTTTTAAAATTTTATGTGTTTAACTTGGAAACTGGAATTTTTAATGTGGATTCTGTCTTGTTATGAAATTTATGTGTTTAGCTTGAAAACTAGACTGCTTAATGTGGTTTCTGTCTGCATATGAAATTTTATGTGTTTAACTTAAAAACTAGGTTTCTTGATTTGTGTTGAAACTTGATTATTTATTGTGAAAACTGTGGTGTTTGTAAAACTTGATTTTTTTAATGTAAAAACTGTGATTGTGATAATTTGGTTATTAAGGTTGAAAACTACAGTGATTGTAGAAACTATATTTTTTAGGCTGAAAACTGTGGTGTTTGTAAAACTTGATTGTTTAGGTTAAAAACTGTTTTTATTGTGAAAACTTGATTGTTTAGGTTGAAAAGTTGTGGGTTGCGAAACTTGATTATTAATTGTGAAAACTGTGAAAACTTAATTATTTAGGCTGAAAATTGTGGTTTTTGTGAAACTTGATTGTTTAAGTTGTGATGGTTGTGAATTTTTGGGCTGAAACCTTTGGTGAAACTTGATTATACTTAACACAACATTAGTTAACCTAGACACCCTAGTTTTTATGTACCTAAAATCTGATGTTTATAATATGGAAACTTGTCTTTCTAACCTGAATTCTTTTGTGTTAACAAGTGTTTATTAAAATAGAGAAATTATATTAACTGATTTATTTTTGCGTGAATAGTGCCGTGAATAGTGCCGTGAACAGTGCCGTGAATAGTGCGCGTGAACAGTGCCGTGAATAGTACTTTTCACAAAATATGCAAATAAGGACCTCCTTCCTTCCATATTGTAATTTAGTCCCTAGTCTATATTATAGCATAATATAGACGGTCACTCCAGAGACCAACTCATTATAATATAAATGGGCCTTCAAATAAATCTTCATTGTCTTCTCCATGTAGCCCAGTTAAGCCCAATTTATTAAGACCGCAACTGCAACAATTTAGCCCAATACTGATTTCTTCAAGAACGTATAACTGATTAGTGATCGACATGTCGAAGCATAACTTAGCCGCCCGTAGAAAAAACCATTAATAGAATTATATCTTCAACTCGCAGGCGTCTTCTTCTTCCCGGAATAATGGAATTGACGATCCATTATCCGTTGGAGCACACTACCTCATTAAAAAAACCTTTCGGAAAAAAGAGTGTAGTGTCTAGCTCCTCGCCATGGCTCCAAGTGCTTGATTTTGCATCTTTTTCAGCACTTCTCCATTTGATTGTATTCCACCATTTTTCTTATAATTCCTGCACCAGAAACACTTTCGTGCACATCAAATGGCAAAAGAGATATATAAAATCATATAATTAGACGCATAAAATACGCCTGATCACTAGCTCTGCAAATTTGTTCATAATTAAATATTATATTGTTAAATTTGGATATTATTGAACATGCATGGTCTAACATTAATAATTCAACACCAAGAATTCCATTTTGGTGACTTTTTTACTTTATTTTTTTTATTTTGAAGTGTATACACAATTCCATAATTATGTAATATAGTGTAAACTACTATTGAATTATAATACCATCTCTAAATAACGGTAAATTTTTTTAATGAACATTATTAATTATATCTTCATAATTCATATTGTATTGTAATTATAAGAATAAAAGCAAATGTTTTCTTTTTCAGTCTTTGATTTTGTTCTTCATAGAATATCTATATATTTTTTCCCATGCAACAATTCCAGATTCATTTGTGAAATTGAAAAGGATGGAGAATTTATATTAATACACTTAATTTTGAGTGGTGATACATACAGGTTCATGTTTACCAATGCAGGTTCAAAATATAATATTTTGGATGCACTAGCACAATTCAGGGCCACATATTGTGTTTTTCAGACATGCATTTAGTAAACATGGATCTGCATGTATAATTTTTCTTAATTTTCTCAGTTAAAATTAACGTGAGATGTGTAACAAAAATTCAAAATATGATCATCACATTTGAGCCCAATATTTGGGAAACGGTTATTATTTATCATTAAAAATATATATTCACTCTTTCATATAATTTAGTTATTTTAATAAACACTACTACATATGTTAAAAAATTATTTATAATGTTTAATTATATTGATTTGTATTGTTTAATTTTTTTAAAAAAATTTCATTAAAAAAACAAATTTGATCGATCCATCAATTATCCGCGCCCCATGAATAATTTTGCCCCGCTCTGCCCCGCGGATATTTTGCCCCGCCCCGCCCCGCGAATAATTTGATAATGGGGCGGGGCGGGACGGGAAATGCAACATGCACACCCCTAACTGTAGAAGACAATCCAGACCAGAGAATTTTTTACTATCACTTTTTATCCCAGATCCCTAATTTAATCACTTCAGAGGAAAATGTTGAATTGCTTAAACCAGTGAATTTGCAGGAACTGAAGGCTATAGTTTTTTCACTCAACAAGCAAAGCAGTTCTGGACCTGATGGATTCACAGCACAATTCTACACTAAAGGATGGGAATTTTTACAGGTAGACCTTTTAAATGATATAAATGATTTTATGTCCAGTTCTGACATTCCTAAAGGAATTGCTAGTACATGGATTGCCATTATACCTAAAATTCAAACTCTCTCATCTTTTAGTGATTTCAGGCCTATCAGTCTTTCCAATGTTATAAATAAAAAAATTTCTAAAGTCTTAATGGAAAGACTGAAGCCCCTTATGCAGAAGATCATTTCCCCACATCAAACTGCATTTTTAAAAATTAGAGACATTAGTGATAATGTACTCTACCTGAAAGAAATGGTCAGATTTTTAGATAAAAAAGGGGCATCTCCTAACTGCATTTAGAAACTAGACCTAAGAAAGACTTTTGATAGAGTGTGTTGGAAATTCCTCACAATATACTCATTAAATTTGGCTTTCATGGTCTGTTCATTTACTTCATCATGAAAAATATTTCACAAGCATGGTTCTCAGTCCTTGTCAATGGTAGTCCTGTTGGCTTTTTCCAGGCAACTAGGGGCATCAAACAAGGTGATCCTCTTTCTCCCTTCCTATTTAATATTTTTTCAGAGGCTTTCACAAGAAGCCTAGCTTACATTTTTGAAATTGGGAGTTTAAATTATTATAATCTGCCTAGATCTGCCTCACTTATCTCACATTTGTCATATGCTGATGATACTGTCATTTTTATGCAAGCTAATAGAGCCAATATTATTAAAATGAAGTCATTTCTTGCTGTTTTTGAAACTGTCTCTGGACAAAAAATTAATAATGACAAGAGTGACTATTACATTAGTAAACATGCTTCTGTTGCTACTATTTATGGATATGAACAATATTCTGGGTATGAAAAAAGGATCTTTCCCATTTAAATATTTAGGAGTACCCATTTTTCCTGGTAGAATCAAAAATACATTTTTCCAACCTCTCATAGAAATGATTGACAGTAGACTTTTAAACTGGAAAAATAGATGGCTCTCTTCTGGAGCT
This sequence comes from Sherardia arvensis, assembly GCA_948330725.1. Lineage (NCBI taxonomy): Eukaryota > Viridiplantae > Streptophyta > Magnoliopsida > Gentianales > Rubiaceae > Sherardia > Sherardia arvensis. The sequence goes on from OX415244.1 coordinate 16,388,731, forward strand.
AAACTGATTTTAATTAATTCATGTATCTATTCATTGCCACAACATTACTGGTCTGTCATGGAACCAACTGTACACATCATGAAATTGATAAGAAGAAGAATTTCAATATTCTTCTGGGGATCAATTGATGACAAACCAAAAAAATCATGGAGAAACTGGAAAGATATGTGTTACCCTGTAGCTGAGAATGGATTGGGTTTTAGGAATTTAAAATCAATAGTCACTGCTTTCTCATTAAAACTTTGGTGGAAGTATCAGCAAGCTTCTGCACCATGGACTGTATTCTTAGCTTCTCTACCTAAATCATCACAGTCATCACACACCTGGAATAGAATTTGTGAGGTTCATGAATTTTGTGAAATGAAATCAAAAGTTATACATGGTCAAAGACAATGTAGTTTTTGGAACTCCAACTGGACTGATCATGGACCTATTATTGGTTTAATTGACCATCATAACCTCACATCTATCCCTGAAAAATGTTCTGTGGCTGATTTTATTGAACAGAAACTAGAATACATGCCCTCCATCTCTCCTTACATTGATACTGCCTTGCTTGGTTTTTTGCAAGAAGCTAAGATACATGAGCATAGGAGAGACAAGTTAATATGGAAACCAGATATCACTGGAGCTTTTAATTTCAAATCTGCATACAACCAGATCAGGCCAAAGAGAGGTACCTCTGCATCTCTCACTAAATTGTGGAATGCCAGAATTCCCAAAAAAGTCTCTATTTTTATGTGGAAAACAATGAACTCTTTATTGCCTTTTAACAATGTACTCTCATATTATGGTATCAATATTATCGCTAAATGTTGCTTCTGTAATCATTTGGACACTTTGGATCATTATTTTAATAGGTGTCAGTTGGCTACCCAGATCTGGGATGGGATTAATTTGTTCATAGGCATCAGGACTCCTTCTTTTACTATCATCTGGAACAGAATTTCATACAATATATCTAGACCAGGCATTTCTGCTATTCAATCTATAATGATACATAACATTGCTCTCTTCTCATGTTGGACTCTTTGGAAAGTGAGGAATAGATTTCTTTTAGAAAATCTGTTTCCTTCGGTCCCAGGAATCCTTCATGAGATTAAAACAATGATTTATGACTCTTTCATAGCAAAACCTTTCTATATTCAATCTGAGCATGACATAGAACTGGCAAATAATGGCTACTTTCCAAAGTTCATGAAACCACCAAAACCTAGAATATCCAAAATTCTCCGGTCTAAGCCTGCTACTAATTTTAAAGTTAATACAGATGCATCTTGGCAATCTAATATCACAGGCTTGGCAGTTATTATTAGGGATTTGGAAGGGAATCTTGTCATAGCCAAATCAGTCTACACCCAATCTATGTCTCCTTTGCATGAATTTTAGCAATAGGTTTGGGTATTAAGACTGGTTCAGAAATGAATCTGACATGTACATATGAGTCTGACTGTATGCATGCCATTACAATTATAAAAAATCCAGAATTAGCTCCAAGGAGAATGTTTTCTCTTGTACATGATATTGCAAATGCATGCTCAGACTCTGATTTTAAACATATATTTAGAGAAGGCAATACTGTAGCAGATGCCCTTGCTAAACATGATATTGTATCAAAACAATCCCACACATTTCACTCTGCTCAGTCACTGCCTAAGTCAGTTATAGGTTTATATATTCTTGATAAGGAAGGAACACCTTCCCTGAGATTACATCCCCCCTGAGCATGATACTACTCTCATTCCTCTTCTGTTTTGCTTTCATTGCAGGTGTTGAGATACAGAAGGGAAGTTCCTGATAATCCAGACACAAACATCATCAAAGGATCTGACAATTTTGGACTCATCAGAAACTCACTTAGCCTCTGGTTCCAGCCACCTCATGCTACATTCCTCTTGCTACTAGAACAATTTTGCAGTCCCCTGCAATTAAGGCACCAATTAGTTAGGGACATTTTCAGATACATAGATTAGTAGTGTGTGGAATCTTTGGGGTCGCCTTGAGTTTTGCTTTGAAATTCTCTAATAGATCCTAAAAGTTTTCCGTGACTACATTTTTGTATAGGTCTAACCAGCCTATTATTTTGCAAAGCATTTACCAATGCTTTGGGAGTTTATCTCCATACACCTTTGCCTGTTCTCCGGGCATTAAGAGTATCATAGTTTGTAATTGTCTTTTTTTGCGGTTCGGGATGCCCAATAAAATATCCCCCACTTTATAGTGGCTTTGCTCAAAAAAAAAAGATCAATTCATACGGGATATTGATTACCAACTTTTAATTATAAATACCATGTTGCGTTTGCATGCATCAACAAAAAAAACAACTTAAATAATCATAGGGGGAATTGATAGGTATCGTCCAACGTTACTTTCGCAGTCTATATTTGCATTTAAAATTCCTGATATACTCTCATTTATGGAAACCACATTTACTTTTAAATAAATATCGAGAGTATTAATGGTAATTCATGAATAAACACGGACTGCATAGGTAAATAATGGACCGCATATAACAATACTCTAATCATATTACCTCTTAAAGCTTTTGTACTTTCCAACCTTTCTTAAGCACAACACAAAAGCAATCAGTAGATCCAAAGAGCTCAAAAACAACACCCCCATATAGCAGAAACTCAAACACATTGGGAGTTGAAGTCTTACATCCTCTAGATAGTTAATTTCTTCATATTTTTAGTCAAAAATAATTAATCAAGCTGACGAAAGAGATAGAAATTGAGAAAATGATATGTACAACAAACCACTTGGCTTTCTCTCTCTAGATAGTTGCTCTCCCTTCTCTCAAGAGCTGAAAATCACGCGCCACCACTTTATTCACCCCAACAGACACATTATGACCGTTACGCTCTGTAAATGACCGATAACGGATACATAACGGCTCCCCCAATGAGGGATCCACCCCCTCCACCACCACACACCGGCTGCAATGTCGCCGGAAAAACCTTTTCTCAAGTTCTCACAGCCAGACCACCTCCCCTATCTACACAGCTCCCGTCAAATCCAGAAATCCGGCAAATTACACAGTTCAACGGCAAACCATCTTGTATGTATCCAACTGAATCAATCCCCACCTTAGCTAGCCACTACAAAAACACACTTATCGGAAAGTTTCCACGAGCAAAACCCCCAATGCTCATAATCCAAGCAGCCTTTGAAGAACTTGGATTCAACCCCAGGTTCCAAATTGGTTCCCTTGATTACAAGCACGTGCTAATCCGCTTCCAGGGCAAGGAGGATTATCAGCGCTACTGGCTAAAATCGGGCTGGAAAATTGGAGGCTCAATTATGAAGGTCCTGAAGTGGACACCGGAATTCTCGCCGGAGCACGAATCGCCGGTTGTTCCAGTTTGGGTCACGGTCAGAGATGTACCGTTATACTATTGGAACTACTCTATGATCGAAGATCTGGGTAATCAGATAGGAAAGTACATCAAACTTGATGCGGCTACCAATTTGATCACCAGGCCTTTAGTAGTGAAGATGTGCCTAGAAATTGACCTCACCAAGGAATTAATTTCATCAATCTAAATGGGTCACCCTGGAGATTACAGAGACTGTGAAATTGTCTATGATAATCTACCTCTTTACTGCAGGCATTGCAAAAATATTGGTCACTGTGATGACAATTGTAGAGTTCTCCATCCAGAATTGAAGAAATGGAGAAACAATGGCTTCACAGGCTCACAATCTGGAGGTTCACAAATTGGAGGTCATCAGAGTTATGCATCTGCAACAACTGGTCACAACAAAGGAAGGATGAATCAAGAGAAAAGTGCTAGTCCAACCAACCAGCAGAATGCAACTCAGCCAGCACTCACTCAACAAAGGCCACACCAACAACTCAGGCATCAGACAACGCAACCTTCAGCATCTAGACTTACTGGCCAAGAAAAGGAACAAATTTTCCAATGGCAGAAAGTCTCTATGGTGAAAAGAAACATGGATAATTGGAAGATGGTACCATATGTTGCTCCACAGAGTGACAAATGGTTGAGGGCCTCTGATTTCAAGCACTCACCAAGGGGAGCCAATATATCATTTTCTCTAGATGATATTGACATAGCTGCTAGAAAGAAGCATCTGAAAGCTCTGAGTCACTGCATCTTGGATAGCATAAATACTAGAACTAACTTGAAAAAAGTTCCATATCATCATATGGAAACTACAAACAAATTCTCTATTTTTCAGGTTGATGAAGATGATGGCTACAACTCTAAGGAGTCAATGGAAAGTAGCCATTCAGGATCCAGTGATGATTGAGACTCCACAACAGATCAATCTGGAAGGAGGACCTCCTAAAAAATTGGTAGTTGATTCTATTAAGACACCAACAAGCAAACCCTCAATAGAATATCAGCATGAAGGAGAACACCCTTCAGAAGAGACACAACAGCAAGCAAAATCATTGAAGTCTTTTCATAAGTACTCCACTCAGGTTACATCTAATCTTCACTCACTAGGCTCTGGTATCTCTGGCTCTTCTTCTCCCTTTGGCAGTATGAAGGACTTTAGGGCTTTCATAGATACTCTCCGATTGCAAGAAGTCACAACTGTAGGCAATATATTTACCTGGACAAACAATAGGCTGAAGGATGAAAGATTGTTACAGAGATTGGACAGAGCTCTTTGTACAGGTGACTGACACAGTACTCTCCCACATACCTCCTCCCATGTCCTGAATAGAAATACTTCTGACCATAACCCACTTCTAATCTCCATCCAAAATGCAGAAGAGCAGCTACCTAAACCCTTTAGGTTCCAACAAATGTGGCTTCATAGACCAGAAATATTAGATCTTATTAGAGAAAATTGGGAGCCTCCAACTCAGTACAATGGAATGTATAACATGGTATTCAAGTTGAAAAGGTTGAAAATAATGTTGAGAACTTGGAACAAGGAAGTATTTGGAAATGTCCACCAGAACTTATTGGAAGTAGAAGAAAGAGTAAGCAACAAGGAGGAGATTTATCAGCAGTCTGGAACTGATCAGGATCTGACAAACTTAAACAGGGAAAGAGCACTTTTGATCAGAGCAGAAAAAGAGGCTACCACTTTTCGGAGACAGAAATCTAGCTTGAAATGGCTGAAGGAAGGTGATGCAAGCACTAAATTATTCCACAACTCTGTCAAAGAAAAAAGGAGTAAAACAAGAATCACAAAAATTAAAGTTGCACATGGTACTTGGGTTACAGATCTAGTTTAGATCAAAGAAGAAGGGGTGCAATTTATTGAAAAATTACTCAATGATGATTCCACTGACATCACTGGACAATACCTTGAACACTTCAAGGCTGTTAGTCCAAAGATCATAACTGATGAAGATAATCAGGCTCTACTGAGACAGGTGGATATGGAGGAACTGAAGAGGGCAGTTTTTTATCTTAATAAAGATGGAGCTCCAGGTTCTGATGGATTTTCATGGCATTTTTTTACAGCATGCTGGGAGATTGTGAAGCATGATGTATTAGATACTGCCAGGAATTTTATGGAGGGGCAGATGATACCAAGAGCAATTGCTAGTACATGGCTAGCTTTGATACCCAAAAAACTAAATCCTTCCTCCTTTGCAGATTTCAGACCTATAAGCCTATCTAACTTTATGAACAAAGTTTTCTCTAATATTCTACTAGAGAGACTCAAGCCACTGATGGGCAAAATCATCTCACCTGAGCAGTCATGATTTATGAAAGGAAGGAACATATCTGACAACATAATACAGATGATGGAAATAATCAAGTTGCTGAGCAAAAATCCTAGATATCAGAACATAGTAGTTAAGTTGGATATGCAGAAAGCATTTGACAAAGTTTCTTGGGCATTTCTGAACACAATTATGATACAGTTTTGATTTCATGGTGGATTTGTGAAATTGATTCTTCAAAACGTCTCAGTTGCATGGTTTTTAGTGCTGATTAATGGAGTTTGTAGTGGTTTCTTCTCTTCCAGTAGAGGGATCAAGCAAGGAGACCCCATCTCTCCACTACTATACAATATTGTGTCTGAACCTTTCACAAGAGGGATTCAGAGGTTATTTCAAATACAGTATTTGGAAAACTTCATAATGCCCAGAAATGTTTCACCAATCTCCCACCTCATGTATGCAGATGATACTGCTATCTTCCTCAATGCTAAGAGCAAAAACCTTAAAAGATTCAAAACCTTTTTGCTGGCATATGAAGCAGTTTCAGGTCAAAAAGTCAACTTCACCAAATCAGAAGTGTACACTCATCCTGACATCCCAGTAAGGAGGATCTCACAAATAAAGAGAATCCTGGAAATGAGGATAGGTAAAATGGAATTCAATTATCTGGGAGCTCCAAATTTCAGTGGAAGAAATAAGGTATTGTATTATCACCCTGTATTGGAGAGGATGGAAAAAGTGATCTCAAACTGGAAAAATTGTTGGTTAACTTCTGGAGGTTAACAAGTACTGATTAATCATGTTTTGTTGTCAATCCCTATCCACATAATTGCAGTCTTGAAGCCACCTGCAGCTGTCATAAGGAAAATGGAGAGGATGGCTGCAAAATATTTTTGGGGTGAATCAGAATATGGCCAGAAAAGGAGTTGGAAAAAATGGGAACAGTTGACTCTGACAAAGGAGGAGAATGGTATAGGTTTTGGAATATTAGAGCAATAGTTAAAGCATTCTCATGTAAGTTATGGTGGAAATTACAAAAAAATGAGACTATATGGTCAAAATTTTTGTGGTCCCTTCCTATCACTTATAAAAAATCGTTCACTTGGTCTAGAATATGTAGTATCACTGAAATAGCTAATCAACACTCACAAATCATCCATGGGAAGGGTTCTTGGGGTCTGTTTAGTACAACTTATCTAAATATTTTTCAGTTCAGTTCAGTATTTTTCAGTTCAGTTCAGTATTTTTCCGTTCAGTGCATTGTACTTTTAAAAAATTTAAACAAATTAAATGTTAATAATTCAACACAATTCAATCCATTTTAGAGAAAATATAATTTATTTCAATTCAGTTCAACAAAAATTTCAGTTAAGTGTGGTCCACTTCAGTTCAGTCAGTTCAATTTAGTTCAGTGTAGTTCAATTCAGTTTTATTTTCTATTATTGATAAAATACAACCTTATTTAGTTATATCAATGCATTGATAGTTTTCTTTAGTTCAGTTCAATGAAAATATAATTTAATGATTTTATGTTCATATTGATAATCCAGTTCATTTCAGTTAAGTGTAGTTCAATTCAGTTCATTTTAGTTAAGTATGGTTCAACACAGTTCATTTCAGTTAAGTGTAGTCAAATTCAGTTTAGTCAGTTCAATTCAGTTCAGTGTAGTTCAATTCTGTTCTATTTTCTTTTCTTGATAAAATACAACCTCATTTAGTTATATCAATGCATTGATCGTTTTGTTCAATTCAGTTCAATTAAGTTTAGTTCAGTATAATTCAGTTCAATTAAGTTTAATTGGATTGGTCCTATTAAGTTTAGTTCAGTATGATTCAGTTCAAGTCAGTTTAGAATTGATGAAATATGATTTGATAAACATTTTCTAATTTAATTGTATCAGTGCACACTTTTGTAAGTTCGGCTTAATTAAGTTTGGTGCTAATAAAATTTAACTTGATAAAATATAGCACAATTTGGCTATATCAATTCAGTTCAATAAAGTTCAGTTCAGTATGCTTTAGTTCAATAAAGTTCAGTTCAGTATATTTCAGTTAAATTATGTTTAACTTCTAGGACCACGATTTGCTAATGTCGATATACTGATTTGTTTCTTCAATTCAGTTTTGTTCATTTAAGTTCAATTCAATATACTTCAATGGTTTGTTTTTTAATAAGAATTTTGAATGTAGATATATGTTATATATAAAATAATCAAATGTATTTTTCAGTTCAGTTCAGTATTTTTAAGTTCAGTTCAGTATTTTTCAGTTAAATTTAGTTCAGTTCAGTATTTTTCAGTTCAGATCAGTATTTTCTAGTTCAGTTCAGTTCAGATCAGTTCAGTTCAGTTCAGGCGTATTAAACAAGCCCTTGTTCTTTTTGGGATGGTAATTGGCTAGGAACTGGATCTTTATATTACATGTGGCCTGAAAGTGTAGATTTGCCTTTTCTTGACATCTCTCTTGCAGAATTTATATCTGGGAGGCATTTGTACATTCACAGTTTGGAGCCTCATTTGGCTACCAATATTATCTCAAAATTGTAGGCAGCACAGATCAGCTTCAATCATGAAGACAGGCTCATATGGAAACCAGGTATTGATGAGAATTTTACAGTCAAGAGCACATATAAATCTTTCATGCTAGCAGCCACAACTGACTCAGATCCAATTCTAAAAAAGGTATGGTCCAAACATCTCCCCAAAAAAATTTCAATTTTCATATGGAGAATGAGGAATAGAATCCTACCTTTTGATGACATGTTATTAAGGTTTGGCTTTAACATTACCTCTAAATGCCCTCTGTGTTGTAACTTGGATTCACTGGAGCATTGCTTTAACTGCTGCAATGTTAACTTGGACATTTGGAATCATATTCATACCTTATTGCTTATCCAGCCACCAGCTTTTCACTCTATTAATGCTAGATTAAACTTCTATTTGTCACACAAAGGTTTTTCTAAAATCCACTCCAAGGTAATTCAGACAACTACATTAGTAGTGTTCTGGTACCTTAGGCTGAGGAGGAATAAACTACTGTATGATGACAAAAAGTTTAACACTATAACATTGGTTCAAATGATTCAGAAGTATACATGTAATATATTCACTGTGCATCCTGTGTCTGGCAATCTTGAAAGAAATAATTTTCTGATCATTTCTGGTTTAGTTCATTTCATTAAGCTGAAAAGGGCTAAAAGAGTTAAGATCATTAAATGTCACCCTCCAGATATTGGACTCAAGGTAAATGTTGATGCATCATTCAAAAATGGTCACTGTGGAATTGGAATCATAGTTAGAAATCAATGTGGCAATATTAGCTTGCTCAGACAGGTATACTCAGAAAGTACATCAGCATTACAATCTGAGTTGATAGCTATTAGAATGGGATATATAGCAGCTCAGGAACTTAATCCTCAAAACTATATGATTGAATCTGATTGTAGCCAGACAGTTGCTGCCGTTATTAATCCAACGAATGCCCAATGGGTGTATTATTCTCTAAGTCATGAATTACATGCTCTTCACTGTTTACATAGAGTCACACATACCCTCAGGGAAGGAAATATCCCAGCTGATTTTCTGTCTAAATGTGCTCTATCTGATGCTATATCAACTGATCTTCTCTTTGATGAGGCTCCTCTAAAGTTAAAAGGTCATATACAACTTGATAAAATGGGAGTCCAATCTGTCAGGACTTATTCAACTTAAAAGAGCCAGATACTGCAGATCTTTCATTTTGCAGGTACAGCAGGGAAGGACATTCCAAACAGAAAACTTCTGCTCAAGCCATAAGGTGGATCAAATACAAAGAACTCAGGCATCATAGAATAACAGATGCTTACAGATATATTCTGAGCCATTTTTTTACAGGCCTTCTATACGCAGTCCGTATTTTGCTTATTTGCAGTCCGTATTTTTTATAAATAATCATATATACAATGATTCTAATATATAACTGAATTGCAAATATATGCAATAGAGGTAGTATATATGATGCATATGTCTGATATACATAATTATTGACCATATCATACATATCGAAGGCGTATTTTTATTTTGGACTGCAAAATAAGCAAAATACAGACTGCGTATAGCATGCCCCTTTTTTTAACCATATAGATGGTTTTTTTGGGCTTTTGTAAATACACTGGTTTTTGTTTTATTGGTCTTTGTATAAATCAGAGAGTGCCGAAGTTGTGCTTCGATATTTGTTTACTCGATCACTAAAATGCTCCTCTCTTTAGATTTTACATTTGACTATAAACAAGCCAGTGGCTAGATATTAGAAATAGGAATTTTGGAAGCTTAGATGCTTCAAAGGGAATCCCCCTTATTTGATCTGTAACTTAACTTTGGCGTTGCCATTTTTGGTTTGGGGTGCCAATTGATTCCCCAACTCATAGTGGTTTTAATTAAAAAATATTTGAGAAAATGATGAAAATTTGAAGATTATAGGTTAAATATTTTGGCGGGAGCCGGTCTCGTTTTGTTTGCTTTTGGGTTTCGAATCAAGTGCGATTGCGTCCATTTTGTTACAGTACACTCCACAATTTCTTTTGAATTATGTTATTCTGGTCCATCCGGCGTCGTACAAGACTCACACTGCTCACTTCTACATCGGCATCCATGGGATCTATGTCGGAAAAAGCCAGGTTTCCGACGGCTATCCAGTTGGTTTTTTGATTTTCCTTTCAATTTGATTGTACTTCTGTGTTAGATGTTTTAGTGAATTTCTGTCCGGGATCTATGTAGTATAAGCTGGGACTGTGTCAATTGGCGGTGACGACGGACAAGGAAAGGAATATACGCCATGCTCGGATTGCCATTGAAGAAGCTGCTCAGAAAGGAGCTAAGCTTATCGATTTGCCCGTGAGACTCTGTGTTCCTTTTGGTGTGTGTTCATGCTGGTGATTGTGTGTGTACGAGCTTGAGCTATGATTATGTGATTTACATGCATTTTTTTCTTTGTTTGCATGTGCCTCGTGTGTGTATTGTTGTTTGCTTGAGCTTATGATTGTGAATGTGCTTGTGTTTGTGTATGTGTAGTAATTTGTGGTCATAACCTGGAAATGATTTGGTATTTTCATTTTGGATGGGTGGGGATGTTGTTGGTGAGTAAAATGATGAAATAGTTTTGCTTATTGCTAGGAAATATGGAATGGTCCATATTCAAACGATAGCTTCCTTGTTTATGCTGAGGATATCGATGCTGGGTTTGAGGCATCTCCTTCTACAGCCATGATGTCTGAAGCTGCTCGGCTTCTGAAGGTCACCATTGTCGGGGGTTCAATTGCTGAAAGACATGGTGGCAAGTTGTATAATACTTGTTGTGTCTTCGGTACTGATGGGATGCTCAAAGCTAAACACGGGAAGGTAGATATTATGGTCTCCATCTTTTGTACTTTGCACTGATACAAGGATTGTTAATGTGGTTATGAATTTATAGAGACACTCGCTGTGCCAAATTCTCTTTGGTTATCTTTCTAGCATGTTAGTTTTCTTATCTTGATAATTTGGTTAAAGAGTTTTTAGCTGAAAGATACTGCAGTACATGGCATTGGCTTCTATATTTGAACATTATGTGTCTCTCGTCTTTGATTTGGTTGGTGGGATTATGAACTGTGGCTTCTTTGTTGTTTCTTTTTTACATTACAGTTAAGGGTATTAACTTCTTTAGGGTAATGAATGAAAAGGAGCTGCGACATAAGAAATACCTTATGAAATCATCTACTTCATCATTGTGTTCACTGCTGCATCTAATCAATTTTCACGTAACAGATCCACCTTTTTTATATTGACATTCCTGATGGAATATCATTCAAGGAGTCAGATACCATCACTGCTGGCGATTCTCCCACAATTGTGGACACACGTATATAGAATTTTATCATATTCCATCTAAAAGAAGTGATATTCATACCAATCTTATGAGTAGCCATGTTATGAATAGCCATGTTATTCTGGTAATTGATCATTACATTTTACTTTAGAGGTTGGGCGCATTGGTATTGGCATCTGCTATGACATTCAATTTCTGGAATTGGCCATCTTATATGCAGCAAGAGGTTGGTGCTAAGTTTTTAATCCACATTTAGTGTGCGTGTGAAATGTTTGGTGTACTTCATGGGTGAATGGATGTGGTTAAAAATATTTTAAAACAAAACAAAACAAAATATACGAGTTGCAACTTTAAACATTCTGGTAAATTTGTTGTATGTATAGGAGCTCACTTGATTTACTATCCTGGAGCCTTCAACATGACCACTGGACCATTGCACTGGGATTTAATACAAACGGCTAGGTGAACGGGCTATTTTAAAGACCAACAATTAATTAGTTTTTGGATCAACAGTCTATTTTTCTTATGCTTGTTATCAGAGCTTGTGAAATGGATGTTTGGTAGCACTCAAATTGACACAACCCTTAACATTTTATTTTTATTTTTTATTGAAAATGCAGGGTGTAGATAATCAGGTATGCAACACTGAATTCTCTTCTCTTGTTTCTAGATATCTCTATTTCATTTTGCTCATCTCTATAGTCCTCCTTTTGCCCTTCCACATTCTTTTTCCTCAAGAAAAATGGCATTTGGTAGGGATTTATGCTCGATATACACGCCTCTGTGTGCGTTTCTGCATTCTTATTGACTCTTGTGCACAAGTACAGTTGTATATAGCTACATGTTCACCAGCTCGCGATGTAGATGCTGGATATGTGGCTTGGGGCCACTCTACTCTGGTTGGACCAGTAAGTCAAATCTTTCATCTTTATCTATTTGCATGTGTGTGGTTTGTATGTAAATATTGACTACTATATACACGAACTAGGTTTGGGTAAGAAGATGGGCAGTTAAGTAGTAATAAAATTGATCTTTTATCTTTCTACAGTTTGGAAAAATACTTGGAACTACCGAACATGATGAAGCGATTGTTATTGCTGAGGTCGACTACTCGGAAATTGAGCTCAGAAGGTACACCTCAATCCTAATGATCCTTTAATCTCACCACCTAAACACATCATTTTCAGAAATGATGTGTTCCTTCTTGTTACATACTTCTGCAATTATGTGTTTTAAAACTTCCTGTTCAATGTTCACAGTTGGTTAAAATATATTTTTTCTGTCCAGGACCAATCTCCCCTTGGAGAAGCAAAGGAGAGGCGACCTTTATCAGCTGGTTGATGTTCATAGATTGGATTCTGTTTGACCTGTTTACGATTTTGAAAAAAAATCCATCGGATTGGAGAACCTACTCAAGAACGTAGCTTCACTTAGAATCGTTTGCTCCAGTTAGCACAAATGTGCAGGATCGTGAACAGAGGCTTTCATGTGGCGCAGGATTTATTAGCACGCAATTCTGATTCCAGAGACAATTTTCAGATCAAATTGAGCACTAAAAGCAGAACGTTGTGTATGTTTAAAGAAATCAATTAGCCTGTGGATTTATTCTCATCAAATGACATTATGGTTGAATGTGTTTGGATAGTGTGTGAATGCTAGTCACACCTTATTACAACAGCATCATGATTACAACACCTTATTTACAACATCATCAGGGCCTTAATTAGAGCTTTTTACAGTCAACTTTATTTGAAAAGAGCCTTTTTTCTAAGACCACCGACTTTACTTTCCACCTTGGAATTTACGCATATGAAGGGAAACTGTTTTTTTTCTTAAAGCAAATCCACCATTAGTGGGGGGAAATTCATTAAACTCCCCTAACCTTACAAAAAGACTCTTAGCCTTGTTCATTGCAGCAATTGTCTTAGCCATAGCTATGGCTCAAAAAGAATAGGCTGAGAGATTCTATGAATCATACAAACTCTACAAATCTAGTCCCCGAGCATTTTAGCGAATCCAAGGGAAACACAGGTCTGCCAAGGGAGGATTGTAGGGTAGCATTGAACATGACAAAAAATTCCAATGAAGGCTGTGCCAATAAGCATGTGCCTGGTGCAAACTTGTTGCAGTTGGTTTGGTGAACCTTGATTCCTCCTGAAATGGGTCTTCTGATACCTGCATGAGTAATAGTCAGTAGCATCTGCTGCAACAATGACATTAGTTCCTAATATTTGGTAGACCATTCTTTTCTAACTGAATGGAATTTCTAAGCAAAGTAGGTGCCTGACTCAGATTTAGGGGGCCTTCTAACTAATGTGTAAAAATATATTTGGCAAGAAAGTCTGCCACTTTATTTCCTTCCCTGAACACATGATGTTCTGTTATATTGCCTAGACCCTCATGAATTTCATGACAAATACTGTAAAGGTTCCAAATAGAACTTTCTGGGTGCAAAATGCAGTTAATAGCCTGCAGGCAATCACTCTCCAAAGTAAAAGGAACTTGTAAAAACCTACCAATTTTTAGCCCAAAACCAAGAGCAAGGATTTCAGCATGCAGGGATGAAAGTGCAGTGAGCTGTTTCATTTCCATTCTAATCACAAGACCTTCACTATTTCTAGCTATAAGGCCTATCCAAAGTTCCCAACTGCACCATTTAGATAGGAGGCATCTATATTTATCTTAATTCCCACATCAGGTGGAATCCATCTTACTGCTCTAGCAATCTTAGGTTTCTTTTGCCTAAGAAATGGGATCAGCCCCATACACAATAGTTCCCCATGTTTAACAGAGTTTCCAATGAGAGGGAAAGCTGTGAATATTAGGGAGACTTTCTTAGCAATCTGGAGTAGCACTGCATGTTCAGTATCCATTTTATTTTCAAACAAGTGTTTATTCCTTCTGCACCACAAGAACCAGAAGCTTGTGATCACAGTAGTAATAAAAGCTTGTGTATGTGCTTTGGTAGCTCCCTTATAGCTAAGATAAAATGAGATCCTATGTCTATATGAGAGGAAATTGGGCACTGGTACTTGGAAGATACTATGTATAAATTCCAGTATGGCAATATTTTTGATACAATTATTAAAAAAATGATCAATTGTATATGAATTACCACAAAATGGACATTTAGATGCAAGATTGATCCCAAATTTAATAATTATATCATCAAAAGGAACTAAGCCATTGACCAGTCTCCAAATCAATACTGACATCTGAACTGGGATAAATTTGGACCATACCTTTCTAATTGAATGAGTATCCCTTGATTGAGCTTTCAATTCCTGGTATGTTGATTTGATTGTGAATTGCCCTGATATGTCCAATTTCCATATCAGCCTGTCATCATGTGAATACCTAACTTCTGCTACCTGCAAAATAGAAATTAAGTTGGTAGCCAAGTGAGACTCCAGAGAAGTCAAAACCTGAGCTTTGTGAGCACAGAAGTTAGCAACATTGAGTTTAGGGAAAGGTAAAGGAACCCCCTCTGGCCACTTATAAAACAATGATCCAGTCCCAAGCCAATTTGAATCCCAAAATGATGCAGTCCCTTTACCTATCAGCACTTGACATTGCAGATTAGACCGTTCAGTGACATGGCAGATCCTCTTCCATGTTAGTGAATTTTTGTACAAAGCAGGAGTGGCCCAAAGGTAAGCTGACCATATAGAACAATTCAGTTGTATTTTCCACCACAACTTACAAGAGAAAGCTGTGATAGTAGCCCTTATATCTCTGAACCCAAGTCCATTTACATTTCTGCCTGTAGCCATTTTACTCCACTTTCTCCATATTTTTCTCTGCCCCAAATCAGATTCCCCCCCAGAAAAATCTTCCTGCCATTACCTCCATTCTTCTAATCACAGCTTCAGGTGGCTGAAGCACAGCAAATAAAAGAGTAGGGACTGACAAATAAACATAATTCAGCAGAATAATCCTTCCTGCATATGATAACCATTTGTTCTTCCATCCTGTGAGTAAGCCCTCCATTCTCTCCAACAGAAGCTGGTAGTGACAAACTTTGTTTCTCCTACTAAATATTGGCACTCCATGATACTTAAATGGGAACTTTCCTTCTTTCATCCCTGTATTCCTCTTGATCATTCTTCTCCTAATAACAATTTCATCCCTATTCACATAGAACTCTGATTTTGAAAAATTGATCTTCTGACCAGAGCTGACCTCATAGGCTGCCAGGAATTTATTGATTCTTCTAAGGTTTTTTTTGAAGCCCTAGAAAAAATGACTGTATCATCAGCATACATCAAATGGGATGTGTTCTGAGTTCCTCTTGGCATTATGAATGGTTCCAAATACTGTATATGTATGAGTTTTTTCAAACCCCTTGAGAAAGCCTCAGTTGCAATATTATACAGGAATGGGGAGAGAAGATACCCTTGTTTGATTCCTCTTGTTGATGAGAAGAATCCAGTTGCAGCTCCATTGATCAGCACAGAAAACCAAGAAGCCTGAATATTTTGTAAAACCACCTTTACTGTATGGCCATGAAATCCAAAGGCCAACAGTATAGAGTTTAAAAAACTTTAGGAGATTCTGTCAAAAGCTTTTTGCATGCCTAGCTTAAAAATAATATTCTTGCTGGTTGGGAGTTTGTTCGGAACTCTTATCATTTCCTGCATCTGCAAAATATTGTCTACTATGTCCCTCCCCTTCATAAAAGCTGACTGCTCCTGAGATATCAATTTTCCCATAACTGGCTTGAATCTTTCCATCATTATCTTGGAGAAAACTCTGCTAACAAAGTTTGAGAGACTAATTGGTCTGAAATCTGAAAAGGAGCTTGGGTTCTGAATTTTTGGTATCAATGTTAGCCAAGTGCTTGCCATGGCTCTTGGCACGCATCTTCCTTCCATAAATTCCTTTGCAGCATCAAGCATGTCCTCCTTAATAATCTCCCAACAATGGATGTAGAAATGGCCTGAATATCCATCAGATCCTGGTGCCCCATTTTTATTAAGACCAAACACTGCCCCCTTTAGCTCTTCCATGGTCACTGGCCTGAGAAGCTCATTGTTGTCCTCATCAATGATTAGGCTAGGTATTAGGTCCATAAAGTACTTCATATATCTTCCAGATCTGTTTGCATCCTCCTCATTGAGCAGATTCTGGAAAAAAACAACTCTTTCACTGGCTATCTTCACTAGATCAGAGGTCCATATCCCATTGCCATCCTTAATCTTGGTGATTATGGCCCTCATTTTCTTCTCCCTCACCACATTGTGGTAGTATTTAGTGTTCGCATCACCTTCTTTCAGCCATTTGACATTGGCATTTTGCTTCCAAAAAATTGTTTGTTCCTTCTGCACCCTGGTAAGAATTGCCATCCTTCTGCTGAGCTCAATTTTGTCAAGTTCATCACCTGTCTCCTGGAATTTGATTTCACTGTCTGCAACCTCCTGTTCAGCTTTATCTATGTTACTGGTTACATTTCAAAACTTCTCCCAGTTCCAAGCCTTTAACACCCGTTTTAGCCTTTTCAGTTTGCTAACCATCCTTCTCATCCCTGTTTCTGAATTTTCACTGTTCCAGCACTCTCCAACCATATCTAGGAACTCAACTCTACAGGTCCACATCTCCTGAAACCTAAAAGGTTTAGGGGCATGAATTTCAGATGTTTGGATAGAAAGAATGAGGGGGTTGTGGTCAGAGGTGGCTCTATTCCTAATTTGGATTGAGCTGTGGGGGAAAAGCTCACTCCAATCACCATTGCTTAAAACCCTATCCAGTTTTTGCAGCAGCAGATCACCTCTGGTTCTGTTGTTTGTCCATGTGTATTTGTTCCCAACTGTTTTAATCTCCAGCAAATCCATTGCAGATATGAAACCACTAAAATCTCTTATACTTCTAGCTAAGTGGGGGTTCCTACCTTTTCTTTCACAGCAAGCTGCAATTGCATTGAAGTCTCCAATAAAGACTGTGGGAGAATTAGGTAAAACTTTTAAGTCTTCCAATAATTTCTCCCTCAAACCCTAGTTACTTTTGCATATACAAAACAACAGTTCCAAACAATATCACACATATTTTTCTGAACTGAAACTAATGAAAATTGATCAGATTGATGCAGCACATTTATGTTCATATTATTGTTCCATAATAACCAAATTTTGGCATTTTGAGCAGGCATAGCATTTTGATATTGCAGGTCAAACTGAAGTTGATTAATATTTGTACTGATATGCATTGGCTCTATGATACATGCTATATCTATCTTATGTGTCCTGATTAGGGACTGTAATCTAATGACTGAGTTTGTAAAGCCTCTAATATTCCAAACTAGCACATTTCTGTAAATGTTGTAACTAATCATAGACTTGTTTTTTTAGACTTTTGTGATGATGTTAACCATTGTTCTACTGTTTTTCTATCTTCAGGCATCCCTCTATTTTTCTTTTTAGTTTCAACAGTAGGGTTTACATTAGAAATAGATACAATACCTGTGGAGTTATCACTCTCTTTTTCAGGGGGAGTGTTGCTCAGTGATCAGTTCACTTTCTGCTTCCTCATAGCCTGAGCTGCTATCATCATCAAGATCCTACAAAATCTGAAAAGGGTTAGATGAAACAACTTCCACTGGAGGATGATAAGGCACCAATGCAAGATCATTTTGTTTATTTTCCTGGTTTATTGGCATATATCTGAGTATGTGTAAGTCATCATAGGAGTAAAATGATAATTTGGTAGGATCTTTGACTATGGTGAGAAGGTCAGAGGGGTGAGCTTTGCTGACTATTGGTTATGAATTGGTGATTGAGGGTTGGGAAGGTGGGGAAGTGGTGTGTGTGTTCCCATTTCTGGGGTCAGGAGGAATAGGTACTATATCTAGTGGCTGGCTTTCTTGGTGTTCTGAGAGTGGGATTTGTTGTTGATTTTGTGGGATGTATTCACTATTGGACTGCTCTTGCAAAACTTTGTTTTTTTGGGCTCTATTGAGACCAGAGCCACTGGCATTTGAAGCTTTTTTCCATTCTTGACCTGCTACTGCCTCTTTAGCAATCACCTTCCTAGTGTGTGTCTTTCTAAGCTCAGGGTGGAGGAAACCACACCTCTGATCTTCATGGCCAATACGCTTACAGTAGATGCAGTAGTATGGTACATTCTGGTACTCAATCTCACACTCTACATACTTAGTTGTTGCTCCGATGATGATTGATGGTTGCAGCGGTTGGAGGAGCTCAACTTCCACGCACATTTTTATTACCGACGGCCGGGATAGTGATGCTGTCGCAGCGTCCATCTTGACGAAAACACCAATCTGATTGCCGATATCTTCAATTGCCGAAGTGTTGTAGTGGAGAATTGGGGGGTTTATGGATTGTAGCCCACACCGGCACTACTGATGACTCTGTGTCGGTGGAGAAATCCGGCGACCATTTCAAGATCTTCATTGGTTTGCCGTTGATGCTACACACTGCTCGCATCCAGAACTTGTGGTAGTCATCCTTATTCTCGATGCGAATTAGGATATGCCTGTAATCCAATGAACCGATCTGATACTTTCCGGCGATGCCCATTGCCTGAAAGGCTTTATGAACTAGCTCCATGGGAGTCTTGCCACTGGTAAATTTGCCGATTATAGCGGTGCTGTAGTGGCCGGCGAAGGTGTCGATGGCTTTGGCTGCATAGATGCACGCAATTTTCCCGTTGACTCTGTGTGATATGGGCTCTATCTCTGGATTGGATGGAAGGTTAGAGGAAAGTGGTTGGCTTTTGGGAGCAAGAGCATCCTGGAATGATTTTCCGGCGAGATTTTCGCCCCCAGGCGGTGATTCCGCCATGGGAAGACGTTAAAGAGACGTTAGAGAGACATTTTTGTTGTCAGTTGGCTGATAACGGTTATAAAATAAGTCGTGGTTTTTGGTTAAGTGCGGCGCGCGTATAACAAAATAAGAGAGAAGGCAGAGCATTTTAGAGAGAGAAAGCTATTCTTTGGTTTCAACTATAACACGAAGGGAAACTGGTTAAACACTAAATATGATGTACTCTACACTATATTTGGTGTTGTCACATTTATTTTACACTATTTTTCTCTGACCATTCACATTATATTTTTCATTAAAAAGAATATTCCATTGTTTACTATTTAAGATATATTATTTTATTACATATATTTACTTTTATATACTTTTGTTTTTAAAATGGTCTTATATGTGTAATTTTAGCTTGAATACAGTTAAATATGATGAGGCAACTAAATTTAATATATTAAATTAAATATCTAATGCATATTTAGATTAATTTATACATGAATAAATTATTAATGTTTTACCATGAACTTTTATTGTAAGTATATAATGATAATTTACAATACATCAAGTTTGTTCTAGTAAAACTACTAATGATACCAGCTAAATATCATCGTGCGTTGCACGATATTTAATCTTTTTTTTATGTTAATATTATGAACAAACTTATGATGATGAGAATGAAATGTGTTTAAAGAAAAACTCTTTAAAGATAATTAACAAAATTATAGTGGTAAATTTCAAAAGATTATGAAATTGTCAATATATATCGTAATTGCCAGGTTATTCATCAAAGGTAATTATTATAAAATAATATATAAAGATGAAAATGTAAGAAATTTATTTAATATTAAGTTAATAGATAAATATTTTTATAAGTATACACTTTAAGGTAAAAATGTTGATGTGTGTGATTTCTAAATTGATCGCACGTACTCATACTAAAAAGAATTGTTAAAGCCTAAGTCAAATCTGTCATTCCAACAAAGTGCTTTATATTGTACGCTTCTTATCCCTTTTATGTTTGGAATGAGATCCCTCCCTTGTCGGAGTTTCATTTCCTTAACTTGTTGGAACTTTTGCTACATATTTTTTCACACTATTTAGATTCAAAGGCACTGGTTTAGTGTAACAATACATTAATACCATAGTTATACTATATTGTACGTAAACAATATATTGTGTTAGTGTAACAATATAGAATAGAAACACTTTAATATGGAAATGGTTATTGTATAATGAATACAAATGAGTTGTATTTATGCGCGTAATTTGTAGTAATTTGTGGTAATGTGGAAGGCGGAAAAAGGTTATGGTATATTACGACAAAAAAAAAGAAACAAAAACATAATAATACCACAAAAAGTCATACGTAGAGATTATAAATGTAACCTTGCCAAAAATTATGTGGGATGAAGAATGAAACAATAAAAATAAAAAAATAAAAAATGAATATATAAAAATGGTAGGTGTGGATACAATACATCATCAGGAAGTGCACTGTGAATGGATGCCAGTTAGGTGGGGATTTTGTAATTTGTTGGGGCATGAGGAGCTACATTGTAGAAGGAAGTTACAGCCTCCAGCCAAACAAGTGACTAAGGTTTATAGACCTAAGGTGGTGCAGTCTGAGACAGAGAGGCAACCATGCATGTGACTGTAAGGAAAAAATTCTATTAAGCCTGTAACACATGATGATGGTTTCACTGTGGTCCCAGTGAACCCTCAAGATGTACAAGTTGTTAAGGATAAAGGGAAGGCTATAGTGGATAAACACTCGAGTTTGGTTAGGTGTCGAAACAGTATCATTGGTAGCGTTTCTCAAACAGTTTTGTTGGCGGAGAAATTGACCGTACACGGTGGCGTTCATTGGAATTTCTAATTATTGTGCTTTTTTTTGAAGAAATACAAATAAATACAATGACCATAACGTGTAGAAAAGAATCCCAGTAGTTCAACTTTCACGTGGCGTGGGACCGAAATGTTTAATTTTCAAATCAAATTTCTGAAAGAATGGGCAAAGGGGACAGATGCATGTGACACAGCTCAAAACCCAAAAAATATATCATGGAATATTATGATTTGACTGTTGTTTCGAATGACACTTCATCGGCCGATGTGTTGACCATCGCGGCAATCGGAATACTAACCAGATTTTGGAATATTCTGACAGATTTATGGGTTTTTACCGTCATTTTAATTACCTGACCGACATTTATTTTTATCCTTACATTTTACTTTTGTACTTTTAATTTCACCCTATTAATTTTACCATGTTCATCTACTTACCATATATTCATAATATTTACCGTAAACATGGTTACTTTTACTTTGTTTAATTACAATAATTTTTCTATTTTTACCGTAAACATGTTTATTTTTTCTGATTTTCTCTATGATTATATTTATCATTATATACCGTTTTTCGTTTATTGAAATTACCTATGTTTTTTCCGTTTGTTAAAATTACTATGTTTTAAAACTGTAAAAAGGTAACAACTCATATATTAAACATCAAACTACAATTAGAAATATAAAACACCATAATATATTAAACATTACACTCCAATTACTAAAACAAACTCATCATTACTAGAAATAGAACACAAACACCAAATCAAAAATACCGTTACTAGAAATAAAAAACAAACACTAAAATCCGAAATACCTGAACACAAACACCTTCCGAATATCATCAGAAAACAAACTCACGTCATCACATCCCAACACACCCATCAGAAAATGTCATCCCATCCCAACCCACCCACCACCCACCTCCCACCAGACCACATCACATCAATACACTGAACTCCCACCATCATCACCACCATCACCACCCTTTCCACGAGTTCAAGACTTCTTCTTCTTATTCTTCTTGTCCTGCTTTGCATCACCCTTCTTCTTCTCCAGCCCAAAACCAATGTACTTCAGGGAAACGTACAACTTTTTCCACTCATCTTTGGTGAGATCCGACATGGCTGACTCCATAAAGGCTGCATCTTGCAGCACCTCATTTTGAACTTGCAGAATCCATTTGGTGGAAGCTCCAACTCAAGCTGACAATTAGAAAAAGAGAAAAAAGATTAGATAATACAATATACCAAAGAAAAAAAACAACAAACCCCAATATACCTCTTTTGCTAGATTGTCCAGCACCACATTCTCATTAGACTGGGCATGCTCTTTGAGTCCATCAAAATCAGTAAATTGAACAATAAAAGATTTGATATTGGTGCAGTTGTGAGATCCCGTAGCAAATTTGAGAGTTTCAAGGTTGCCCAAACTGTTCAAATTGTCAAGAGACATAGTGTGAAAAGTGTGCAATGGAAATAAAAGTGATGTGGTTGATTGATGAAAGAGTGCAAAAATTTTCAAGGAGAAATACACCTTTCTTGGGTATAAATAGAGGAAAATGTTTTTGGTAGAAAAATAAAACAAAATCCATCTGTGAGAAACCCTATCCCACCCTCAAGACACACAGAAACAAATTTGTTTCATTAGACTTCACATCCAACAATCAAATTCCCTGTCCAATTATTGAAATCATCATATCTTATATGGGTTTCAATCTCATCTAACCCATGAAATACATTATTTTGATCCGAAAATTTGATAGCAAGAAAATATTATCCTGTATGGGTTTCAATCCCATCTAACACATGAAATACATTATTCTGATCTGAATAATTGATAGCAAGAAAATATTAATAAACAATAATCCATTCTCAGGCATACCTATACAAACAAACCTTTCCTTTCCTTCAAATCTGTATGATAAATGATAAATTTGATAGATTCTTATGTCGTTCCTTCGAATCCGTATGATAAACTACTCTTTATTCTACTAAGGGCATGGACAGTGGGATGCGTTTGGACATGTGTTTGGGTGCCCAACTGCCCGAAATGCCATACAAGCCCATAATGGCATGCGTTTAATATGCGTTTGGGCCAAACCCATAGGCATTGCGTTTTTGGGGAAAACCAGCATTTCATGGATTGGTGGTCGGGCCCGCCTGACATGGCGGGCCCAACAAGTGGCCAACTTTCTTCTTCTTTATTGTTTCCCTTTTATTTTGGACGCATCATACGGAGCATATTCATGCCGTTTATTTCCTAGCTGTTTGACATACTAGTCGTTACTCATATTTGAATTCAAATTTTATGGACACGTGACACCCTTGATTTGGCCACGTGTCAAAACAGAATTATTTTTTTTCAAAAATAATCATAATTTAAAATTTAATTTAGTCTGAATTTTTGTTCCTCCCCCCTCTATAAATACCATATATTCTACCCAACAATTCCACACACCATTCTTAACCCAAAAATTTCTCCCCATTTCTCCATCATATCTTCTTCCAAATTTTTCTCCATTTGAATTCAAATGAATTATGTTCCTTTTAGGGGTAGGGGTAGAACCAATCCTACGCCACGCTTTCCGATTTTACCAAATAACGCCCAAATGTCTCCAACTTCCTTGAATCCAAGTTTACAAAATCCGTACCAATTTCCTCATAATCCTAACTGTGAATATGGAAACGACTATCATCCAAATCTAGATTCTATTAACGATGTCGAAGGTTTTTTCCAACCTCAAGGTGCTCCGAGCCAACATACTAGCACCCAACCATATGAAAAACGAGGTTATTCGTGTTTCTAATTTCTTTTTAACATTTGCTTGATTTTATTTGATTCTTATTCTAAATCATTATGTAATGCTTATTCTACATATGCAATATTTTTATTAGTATAGTTGACAAATTTTGATATTATTTCCCATGAATACTTGCAAGTATGAAGATGAACAAGTTGTAAATATGCAGGTAAAAATAAATAGTTTATGCTAAATAGTTATGTTACATACTTATTCAACTTGTGTTACATTATTTAAAGTATGAATACAACAATTTCATGGAATTTAATGTTGTCATTTGATGAAAATTTTTATACACATACTTATTTAAAATGTGACAAATATTCAAAGAATTTGAATATTTTCATAATTTTAGTATGAGAGTATACATATTATTGTAGCATAAAAATTACATTTTTTAAAACAAATTTTGCTTCTCCTGATTAGGGAATATGTTACCTCGCGAGAAGGCTGATGATGAAGTCGTGATAATTTCTGATAGTACTAAGAAGAAAGGGAAAGCTAAGCCAGTCTCGTGGTCTCCTGAAGATGATATAGCTCTAGTTGGTGCATGGTTCAACCATTCTCAAGATCCTATAAAAGGTACAGGCCAGAAACGAGAAATGTTTTGGCAGAATATTATGGATGAGGTCAATCTGTGTCGCCCGGCTATGAGGTCAAAAGAAATAGTCGAGTCACATAGGAATAAAATGGCGCCTCATATCGCAAAATATGTTGGATGTGAAAGACGCGCCAACAACCACTACCAAGGAGTTATGAGCGGCGGCAGCCCTGATGATGTTAGGAAATGTGCAATGGATTTCCTTTTGACAGAAGATCCGATTACAGGTCCTTTTGATTTTTTCCATGACTTGATTATAATTAATTCAAGATAATTCAAGTCGGTATATAAGATAATTCAAACCCCCACTCCCCGACATACTTGAATACACTTTTCATTGATTTGTCATATCATATCTTCAAGTCGGTAGATAAGATAATTCAAGCCCCCACTCCCCGACATACTTGAATACACTTTTCATTGATTTGTCACATCATATCTTCAAGTCGGTAGATAAGATAATTCAAGCCCCCACTCCCCGACATACTTGAATACACTTTTCATTGATTTGTCACATCATATCTTCAAGTCGGTAGATAAGATAATTCAAACTCGCATATCAATGTGTATTCATCCCAACATTTTCTATATAAACTCATCACGTCACTCCTTGTTATTCATCCTTCAACTCAAACCTTCAGACTTTGCATCTCTCAATATTGCAATAATGTCGTTCTCTAATTCAGATGATGAAGGAGAGTCATCAAACTCAGTTCCACAATACGAACCTTTTAGACATGAATTTTTCAGCCATTGTATTTGTGTCCCATCTTTGCAAGCTTGTACCCAGAAATACTAGCCCACCATCAAGAAGCAGAGGAGGCTGAGGCCGCCGAAGCTACCCCTATCCAGCCTAAGAAAAAAAGAAACCACATCAAACGAGACCGTATCGCGGCTCAAAATGCAGTTCAAAAACACTATTTTAACCCACCACCAAATAGAACGTACAATGATAAGAATTTTCACGATATGTTTCGTATGCAGAGGTCTTTATTCCAGAGAATCGTGGATGATTTGGCCAACCACGACCCCTATTTCCAGCAAAAGCCAGATGCGTCCGGTGTTCTTGGATTTTCACCAATACACAAGTGTACGGTTGCAATGCGTCATTTAGCTTACAATTGTTCAAACAACCAACAAGATGAGACCTTCCAGATTGGCGAACGACAACCAGGGATACTGTCAGACACTTTGTGAAAGAAATCATTTCACTCTACAAAGGTCACTACCTGCGGCCAACATCGCCAAACGACATTGCGCGCCTTAAAGAATCAGGTCGTCAACGTAATCGGAAGTGTTAATTGTATGCACTTGGAATGGGAGAATTGCCCCACTGCTTGGTGGGGCCAATACCAAGGGAGAGATGGTAAAGCCACAGTCATATTGGAAGCAGTGGCCTCTTTCGACACACACATATGGCATGCCTATTTTGGTATGGCTGGATCAAACAATGATATCAATGTTCTTCAAAGATCAGATTTGTTTGATGATGTGTGCGAGGGAAGGGTCCCCCCGGTCGAATATGAAGTGAATGGAAACGCTTACCACCATGGTTATTATCTTACTGATGGGATCTATCCCAAATGGGTGGCCTTCATTCCAGCCTACATGGCTCTGAACAATGATAAGATGAGAACTTTCACCAGGCGTCAAGAGAGTCTGCGTAAAGATGTTGAACATGCTTTTGGAATTCTACAAGTTCGATTTGCTGTGATCCGTCGCCCGACCAAGTATTGGGAAATGAAGATGTTGAGGAGGATTATGATTGCATGTATCATATTGCACGATATGATAGTTGAAGATGCACGTGAATCTTATGGATTTACAGTTAAACCCACTGATTATTATCACCCTGACCCAAATATGGAATGACACTACCAAGCTAGGCAACGGGCAATCATGCTACTTTCCGGAAAAATTGGGCTGACATTCGCAGCAGGGTGATGTATGGCAGACACCAGCACTTCAACGATGAACCCGGCTCTTCAACTGATCTGCAAAACAAAGCCTCGGGTGTCCCGAGGGTAGACACTCCGATGCTCAAGTTAGTATGATGCATAAGGCGTATTGTATGTAGTATGAGATAGAAAAGGTGCACCAAACCTTTAGGGTATTTATATGGTTACAATCTGTAGATCACCAAGATATGTATTTATGGTAGTAATACAACTTTTATGGGAATAGCAGTTGTATTACCATGTATAGAGGAAGTATATTTCGTTCATGGCTGCATTACCATATTTAGGAGGATGTATATTCCTTGTAGAACATTCATAATATACGCATTCCTTGTAAGGATTAGGATTGATGGACTCGTGGATCCATCCTCCGTGTAACTCGAGCTCACGGCCCTTCTCGGGCCCTGGTCCGAGTATGAATGAGGCCCGAATATGAACCATGGACTTATCAGTATCCCCAAGATAGATCTTCAGAACTTAGAGTGTTCCATCTTGAAGGTTGAAGAAGAGGCTTGCTTCTCGAGGAAAAACCAATAACTCGGGGTGTGAAGCTCGGGGTGTCCTTCTAGGACTATCCTCTCGGGCTTAACCTTCTGCATATCTAGCTTCAAGTTCTTTTGTATTCCATCTAAATATACGGATGGTTGAGATTAGCTCCCAAGGAAATCCAGATGGTAAATACACGTGGCGTGCACTCATTGGCAAATAGAGGCGGTCTGTCCCCGTCTCTCCAATTGCTTGCATCGGAACCAGAATCGAGATAATTACTCATCATAAATGTTGTCTGGGTTTGGGTTAAATCTCCCAAATCATTCCCATTGTCTTCCTCATTCAAAATTTCTTCTTTCCAAGTTCAGAAGACGCGTCAATATTTCATCACTTTCTGAAGCCCCAAATTTCTGCTTCCCTAATCATCAGTAAGTGCCATCTTCTTTTGCCATCTTCTTTCTTTGTTTGTTTCATTGTGCCAGCTTTTTCCTTTTCATGTGTGTGTATTTTCCCCCCATACTCTCTGTGATCATGAGTAATAGTAGCGAAACGATTTCTGTCCCCCATCATGATGAGGGAGAGTATGCACGTGCTTAAACCGAGGAGAATAGCTCCCTTGACCGCCACTAAGCCGAGGTAGCGAGTGGGAAAAAGCCTGTATTGTTGAAGAAGAAAGCCTCTGAAGAAGAGAAGAGATTAATGGTTATGGCCAGGAGGGCTCAGATAGAGGGGAATAGCCCCATGGTGTTGTATGCCTCCGGAGGGAGAGTATCCGTGAATGGCGAAGGTAGTAGTAAGAGGTCGGTGAAGGAGGATAAAGCACGTGCTGACGCTGCTATCTTCGTTGAAGGTTGTCCATTTTCAATTCCCCTTGATGCTGATTTCATGTATTTCAGGGAAGATAAATCTGTATCAGAGTTGGTGACTCCGACCCGGGGGTCATATATGGGAGATTTTTGCAGCATGGGCTAGCCTTCCCTTTTCCCCCACTGTTGAGTGATTTTCTCTAGTGTTATAAAGTTCATCCAGGGCAACTGCACGCCAATGTGATAGTAATCATAATGGCCTTTATAACTTGGTGTGCTCGTAAGGGTTATAACCCTAGTCTTGCTCTGTTGCGGACCTTGTATAAGGTGTCTATTATTAAGCAATCTGTAACTTTGAGTGTCTGAGATACTTCCATGGGTCGGGCCTTTGTTCTTCCTCAGAAATGCGGGGAATGGGACAAAGTGAAGCTGGCCTTTGATCGGACAAAGTATGAAGTACCCCATTGGGATAAGAACCTCAGTAATGAAGCCTGGGATGATGTTAAGTCCTCCCATAAATTGTTGAATATAGCTGAGAAGTTGGTGGGGGAGAAGATCAAACTTAGAGATGGCAAGTTTGTGTCAGGAGATCACCAGATGGGTTGGCACTGGCCTGTCGAGACGTATAGGTGGTTATACCAAATGCATGGCAGAACTCTTCAAAATGGCATCTATTTGAAGTTGTCTTGTTTTGATAAGCCAAAGGGTGTAGAAATTTAATGGTATGAAGCCATTCTATCCATGGAGCAAGATCACATTGGTTCGGCTAGGGCACTTCGGGCCTCTAGGGTAATAGAAGAGAGGGCAGCTCGAAATGAGGTGTCCGAGAATCAAGCTCCTTTGGATAAGGAAGTTTCTGGATAGATGCCTGATGCTCGGCGTCGTTTCAAAAGGTTGGTACGGGGACCCGAAAAGACTCGATCAAAATCTAAGGTCCTTGATGAGACAAAGTGTCTGTTCGTACCTGTTGCTCAAGATCTATCAGATGGGGAGGAGAATGAGGGTTTAGCCCTAGTCCGGTGTCCGAGAAAGAAGGTGTCTCGGACTTCTAGTTCTCCACCAACCATGTTCGGTAGGGCCGAGAATGAAGAGTTTTTAACTTCTGTAGTACTCTCTGTTATGTTGCATGAGGGTATTTTTTCTTTGTTATGTATGACATTCTCGTCTATACTATATCATTTCTTCTGATGCTAACTCCATTTCTTTTGTATGCAGTGGGTGCTTCCAAGACCGAAAAGGCGGTAGATAAGTTGGCTCAAATATTCGAGTCAAGAGAGCTGAGGGGCCATGGAAGTAACAAAAGGGATTTAGAGGCCTCAGGAAACTCCGTGGATGCCTCCGGTAAGTCCCCAAAGAAGGCTAGGCTCGAGCTTGAACCATTGGGAGAGTTCGAGAAGTATGTGATGCCTCCTCCTCCAAAGGCTAGGGCCGAGATGGATCCAGAGTGTCCTGAGATAAGCCAGCTACGCCTACCTCAGCTTTTGACGTGATTGTAGGTGTAATCATCTAACTATCTTATTCTCTTTCACAGTCTCTGAATCATATGAAGCACTTGTATGGTTATGTCAAGACATTGTATGGCCGCTGCCAAGAACAGGAGGCTGAGTTGGAGCTGTTGAGGGGGCAAATGGCCAAGAAATCTAGTGAGCCATCTGAAGTGGTGAAGCATCTCCAAGACGGGATGGCACATGAGAAGGCTACAAGGGAGACCTGTGAGGAGGAGGTTAAGACCTTAAAGGATGAGAATAGATTGAGGGATAATTCCTTCCAGAAGCTGAAGAGGGAGATGGCCATGGTGGAGGCGGAGAGGAGCCCGTATGCCGATCCCGATTGCCAGAGGCGGCTAGTTCGGTTGATAATGGACTTCTGCCTAAATTGTCCCGAGATGGAGGCCCATCGCCAAGAGTATGGCGAACTCTATCACAAGTCTGAGCTTCCATGTGGGTCTTTCTTCAGAAAGTCCTCTATGAAAATGACCACGGATGGTTGGCTCCTGCTTATAATTGGCCCGGGGTGGCAGAAGACCTAGAGAAGTTTCGGGCGAAGTTTCGCCAGATACGGGGTTTCAAAACTAGCTTTTTAGCTAGTTTGGAGTCCTTGAAGAAGGCTTTAACTCTGTAGGAGTTTCAAGAGAAATTTTGCGACCTGTACCCTGAATTGTCGTTCTCGGTGGAGAAGCCAGCTGTGGAAGCTTTGACTGAAGGCCCAAGAATTTCTGATGGGCAGCACAATATTGTAACCCCTAGAGCCTTCACTATCTATTTGGGAATTTTCCGTTTCTGCCAAATTTTGGCATTTATGTACTCCGAATAACATATCTCTCTCATGAAATTGACAATTCCGTGTCTTCCTTTATGTTCAGTGTTGCGTAGCTTGCTGTGCTGACTTTCAGGTTGAATGCGAAGCTGCTCTTCAGAAATGCAAAAAAGTGGAGGAAGAGCGAGATGATTCCAGGGGCTATTGTAGCCTTGTCCGAGAAGACTGTGACAGTCTCCACCGTCAGCAAGTAATAAGTCTGGAGCGGAGAGCTGAGTTGAATAAGCAGCTAAGTGATCTTTAGCAGAAATATAGGACTCTTGAGGATAATTATGGCAAGGCTCTGACCGCCAATAAGGATTATAATCGAGAATTAAGGAAGGCCAGTAGTGAGTTGATGGAACTCAAGAGCGAGGGTCATAAGAAAGACTCTCGTATATCCTTTCTTCAGCACAATAATATTGATGTAAACCAAAAGATCATTGCTCTCATTGAAGATTCAAGGATACGTGAGGCCGAGCTGAATGCTTGCAAGATCCAAATAAAGGAGCTGGATTCACAAGGTGTGTTTATCAGACATCCAGTATCTTCAAAGAGAGAGGTAGGGGGCCCTTCTTCAGCTTCGAACTCGGGACAAGTGATGGTGCCTCCTACCCGAGGTGATGTGTCTCGAGGGATGGTAAATTCTCCAGCAGGGTTTTCACGTGGAAGGGGAAGAGGGGCGCCACCTATTCCTGGAGTTCAAACCTCACTTGTCTCTCCTTCTCGACCTACACCTATAGGAAGTAGAAGGGAATCTCCTACATCCTCTCAGTTAATGAGGATTGCAGAAGAGAGTAATTGGGGCCAAGGCCTTTATAGTAGTCGAGGTTGTGCCTCAATTCCTTCTCGTGGTCGAAGACGTATCCCTGCTTTTAAGGACTCACGAGGTGTAGGAACTTTTATAGTGTAATGACACTTTTGAATTTGCCTTTATAAAGGTCTTTTATATTTCAACCCTTGGGGAAATTGATTATTAGGCTTATTAATAGCCCAAATAAATATTGGTGTGTACCTTAATAGGTGTACCATAAGAAGGGTCGAGTTCCAAACTTTGTGAGTTTGGTATTGACCATATACTTTTTATAAGTATATTATTTTATTTTAGCCTAAGGTGATTGTGATTCGGACACATAATTCGAACAGCTCATATTAGATGAGCATCAATCACACGCTTATAAGCGTATAAATCTTAGGCAGCAGTCTTTACCTATGCTTTGTAAGGCATAGTGTCTCTTTGTATTAGAGGGGTGTTGACTGCTTTAAAATAAAATAAAAGATATATATCGAAAAGAAATTGTATTCCTCGAACCAGGGAGTTCGGCAAAATTATAAAAGACAACCCCGAGTTTGGGAGCTCGGGTGTGAAAAATGAAAAGATGAAAAGAAAAAGAAGCTTGGCCCGTAGGTCTTATTGAAGTAGTTTCTCCTTATTTGGAGAAGGTCTACTTGGTTTTACCTCCGAGGTACCTGCGTAGGAAGGGCGCCATTATGACAGGATCCATGTGCTCTCCTCCGCGAGTTCGCAAGAGATAAAATCCACCGGATTGGGCTGTGGAGACTTTGTATGGTCCTTTTGTCTTTGACTCCAGCGCTCCATCTAGCTTGTTAGTGCACCATGGGCCTACTGGCATTACCAGTTCTCCCACTTGAAAGGTTTGATGGCGTCTCTTGTGCCATAGTGTATTCATCTCGTCATAAGCCTCTTCCTCGAAGTGGAATGCCAGAGGTTGTTTGAGACCAGGATAGGGTACCAGATCTCCTAGGACGGTGTTGATGGCCGAGATGTTGCTTACTTTTCTGGCATCACGGATGGCCGTGATCATGCAGGAACGTGCCACTCCTTGGTCTCCTTTGATGGAGGCTACCCCTTGTGGTGTTGGAAATTTCAGCATCAGATGGTAGGGAGACCATACGGCCTTAGCTTGGCACATCCAAGGTCTGCCGAGGATAATGTTGAAGGGTGTGACGGTGTCGACCACCACAAATGTGCAGTAGAGGGTTAGGCTCTTCGCTCCTTCTGCTACTGTAACTGGGAGTGTGATCTCTCCGAGAGGTATGACTGGATTTCCGGTGAACCCTGAGATCGAACCTGTAGGCTTGAGGTCCTCCTTGGTAAATCCTAGCTTTTGGAAGCAGTTTTGGAACATCACTTCTACTCCGCTCCCATCGTCCACAAAGACTCTTTTCACCAGGGAATCTTGTATCATTGCAAATATGATAAGAGGGTCAGAGTGGGGCATCTGGTTTGGCACGGCATCCATGTCCGAGAAGGTGATGATTTCCTCGGGACGGAGTCTCTTATTGATTGGCTCGGTGTGGGGTATGGCCTGCACACTATCCTTCAGCTTGGTAGGGGAAATTGCTTCTCCCGTGTAGCCATTGATACCGTTGATGACTCGGTTGGCTCCATTTGATGGCGGCGGAGGAGGATCTTGAAAATTGTTGCCCCCACCCCCTTGGTTGTTATTGTTGTTGTTGTTGTTGTTCTGGGGGCCATCCGGTTTTACCCCATACCTCTTCTGGGTACCCTGGCTGTCGCCGGCTATTGAAGGTACAATCTGTTGCACAATACCTTGTCGAATCAGCTTCTTGATCTCGTTCTTAAGCTGATAGCACTCCTCGGTGTCATACCCTCGATCTCGGTGATATTGGCAGAATTTCAGGGACCTTTGACGTTCGGTTGAATCCTTCATGGCGGGCGGATCCTTTAAAAGGTGCATGTGAATGGATAAGATCTCAGCCCGAGATCTAGTTAGAGGATTGTAGGACTCGAAGGTTGGTTTGGAGGCGCCTTCTGTCTTCTCGACTTTAGGTACCTTCATCTTGGGCTCCTTTCCTTTATTGTCCATATAAGACTCTCACGGTTTTTTGCCCGTTATTGCGTCTGCTTTGCTGGCATATTTCTCCATGATGGCTTTGAGATGTTGGATGGTAGTAGGATTCTTTGTTGCCAGCTTCATCGTCAGAGTGTCATCGTCCATACTCATACGATACATGTTAATCAAGAGGACCTCATGTCGATCATAGCACTCCGTGGCTAGATCCATGTATCTGTGATAGTGCTCTATCACAGTCTCTCCTTAATGGCGAGGCACATATCCCAAATCTCCGAGGGATTTAGTGAATTTCTTCTTCTGGAAGAAGGCAAGGAGGAGAAATTCAGCGAAATCCCAGTAGTCAATTAAGCTTTCTGGTTTCGTCTGAGTAAACCAGGTTTGGGCTTTCCCTCGGAGGTAACTGGGGACGATCTTGCATATCTCCAGCTCATGGAAGTTCCTGGTCTCCAAGGTTTTGAAGAAGACCGAGAGGAATTCTCTAGGGTCGCTGGTACCATCGTAGGTAGGCAAGTGCTCCAGGACCTTCTTGTTGCCATCGAAGGGGAGGTTCACGATGTGTCGGGAGAAAGGGGAGCGAGCAGACTGTCCTCTGGGTCTGAGGATGCACTTGATTTCCTGATCGACCTCGTATTTTCCCCGAGTAGGATAGGCTCCGTCCTGGGTGAAAGGCCGATCGGCACTGGTTTGCCACTCGCTTTGAGTCCGCTCCATGTTTCTCACGCCTGAGTTCTTCCTGGATGCTATTGATGCCATCCTCCGCACCTCTTCCCTGCTCAGTCCTAGGCCTTCATTGTGGTGATTGGCTGGATCGGGAGGCGGTGGCAGGTTTCTCTGAGTACTGTAGGGAGGTAGATTCCGGGATAAGTCCTCCAGGAATCTTCGCTGTTGATTAGGATCAGAAGGCGGTGTTGTTCGAGCTCTTGGGATAGACACTCGATTTGGGGCTTCATGCGTCTGGGCATGAAGTTGTTGACTTGAGTTTATCAAAGATGCAACAAAGTCGGGGTATTGAGAATGTAAGTCCCTCATCAATGCTCGGACATCCTCAGGAATTTCTCTCGGAGGGGTGTCCGAGACAAGGTTGACATAAGGCTGCTAAGAACTTGGAGGAGGGGGAACTGTATGTCTGAGGGGTTGGTTAAGAGATGCCCTCAGGCGTCTCTGTCTCTCATCTTCCCGCTGTCTTTCTGCAAGGATCTGTCGATCCCTTTGCGCTCTTTCTTCCATAGAGAAAATTGAGTTGGGTCCGCTATACCCTAACCCATTCTCTCAGTCGAGGCCTTCTGAATTTTGATGCGATCGCTATAGTTCATGTCAGTCTGGATCGAGATCCTTGTGCCTGAGTTTGGTACTGCAAATATAACAGGATTCGATCCAGAGGGTGGTACTCTGGACGCGACAGGATTGGGACCGGAGAAGTTTGGAACGCTGGAGTTTCCGGCACCTACGGTAGAGCTCGGCGGTGGCTCTGACGTGGAACGAGCTCGGGATCCTCTGGGTCGGCCGCGTCCGCGTCCTCGGGGAAGTTGCTCTCCCTCTGGATTTTCTTCTGGGTTTTGCCCTTGGTTTCGGGCACTTCGTCTGGTTTGCTCAGCTTCAGACATGGCATTGAAAACTTGTTGGACAGATGCACAGGATCAGATCAGAGACAAAGTTTGGCGACGTCGTCACTAGACACGATGTCCCACCGGGCGTGCCACTTGATGTATGGTGGACACCAGCACTTCGACAACGAACCCGGCTCTCAAACTGATCTGCAAAACAAAGCCTCGGGTGTCCCGGGGGTAGACACTCCGACGCTCAAGTTAGTATGATGTGTAAGGCGTATTGTATGTAGTATGAGATAGAAAAGGTGTACCAAACCTTCAGGGTATTTATATGGCTACAATCCGTAAATCACCAATATATGTATTTATGGTAGTAATACAACTCTTATGGGAATAGTAGTTGTATTACCATGTATAGAGGAAGTATATGTATGCTTCTTTTTTATTGTAATGTAATGATCATTAGTTGTTTGTTTGTCGAATTCAGATGTTTATTTTTTATACATCGGTTTTACTGATATTTTTTTAAATATTTTTTATCAAATATGTAAAATTATTATAATTCACTTTTCGCTTATATTAGTTTGAATATGTTGTTCAAAAAATATTCATATCATGAGCACCATAAATTATATATGCATATTCCAAAATAAAAATGAATAAATATGTTGGTAAAAAATATGTGGGTTCCATGCATAGTTGTTGAATAGTTGTTGGGTTGTTTTTCTATTGTGGAGATGAGTTTGTGTTTGTGTTTGAGTGTTGTGTTTGATGAGTTGAATAGTTGATTTAATAATATTTAAAGTGTGAAAAACAAGGATGTTGTGTTTGTGTGGGATTTACATTGTGGATGCTCTAAAGGATCTTATTTCATTTTTTGGAAGTCTCAACCAAAATCTATGGGTGTGTTTGGTTCGCAAGGTTTTTGAGAGTCTGGATTTTGTTTTGGGTTTTTGAGAGTTTGGGTTTTTGTTTGGGATTTTGAGAGTTTGGTTTTGCAAAATCCTTGTTTGGTTGGGTTGAGTTTGTGAGTATGAAACAAAAATTTTGATTGGTTTTTAGGTTTTTGCAAGTTTGAATTTTGGAAAACTTGGTGAACCAAACAAGATTTTACAAAACTTGACTTGGATAGTCCAAGTTTTGCAAAAACTTGTCCAACCAATATTTTCTTATTAGTAAAAAGAAAAGTAAGATTTTCATTTTACCCTTAATAAATTTCTAAAAATTGATTGACCACATATTCCTAAAGGGAACTAGAAGAATTATTGCTCAGGTCAATATATAAATCAATTAAAAGCATTAAACTGCGTAGTTTTGACTAAAACCATCACATAACCACCACAAGACCACCATATTCCGGCGCCTATGATTTTTATATATTTCTTTTTTTGATTTCTTTAAAAAAATATTTTATTTTTTGCAACACTATTATCACTATATATTCATATATGTTTTTTTGAAGTAGTTTTTTTTTAATTAAAACCACACAAGGTGGGGTGATGTTTATTAGGTTCACCAAGTCTAAAAAACCCTGTAGGGAAAAAGTTTAAACAAATTTGTTACAAATTAATGTATCAAATAGAAATGCGTAAAATAAATTATGTATACCCACGTCAACTCTTGTTTTTTTGAAGTACTATATATATTCATGTATCTATTATTATATATTTTTTGGAATGTTTCAGCGCAAATATATTCTTGAATGGTATTAGTACATTTTTATGATATTATTATATTGATATACTGCATTCATTCATCATTCATTAATATAATATATATTGCATTAGCTGGACATTTATCTCCATCAGTTTTAAGAAAGGTATTAGTATATATTTTTTCCTAAACTTGACACGAGATGCCAAAACGATGTTTGTATTGAGGATTTATAAACCTTAATCTCTTCGTTTGGTTGCTCTCCAGAGACCTTCTTGAATTTGTTTGCAAATTATTCAACCGAATATTTCTGTTTCTTAATATTTGATCGATTGCTTCCGGTTATAAATAATATTAATTTGATCAATAGTTTTCTAAACAGGAGAGATTCATCGGGGCGGCCGCCGGTGATCAGAGACACGATGGATGATTCACCAAATCATAGCGCTCAACGAATTGCTGGGGATGGGTGCTTTCGCGGTGATCGCCGGAGCTGACGCAGTAAGCAAGAAATGAAGGCATTAAGAATTAATCATATGGCATAAGAAAGGTGAAAAAGCTTAATTATAAAGGTGGTACGCAAAATATAATTAGTCATAACCCTTCATTTGGTACATCATGTCTTTTTGTACCTTTTAATATTCAGGAGTTCTTCTATTTTTTTATTTCTTTGAGAGTGCGTCGATTGACCAGGATGAAAGATTTATGTGAGTACGCAAATTACGACGGACAACCATATATTATCATTGCAGGGATAATCTGTGAGTGCGTCGATCGACCATGACAATCATATAAGCTTGAGTTTTCACAAACTATGACGGTGGTACGCAAAGTTTAATTAGTCAAGACCCTTCATTTGTTACATTACTTGAAAAATAAGTAAAGATATTTTATGCAGGCAAGGCTCGCCTGCTTCGCCATCTCCACCACCACCGCTAGATTCACAATCTCAAGCTTCTGCTTGATCGTCGGCGTCCCTTCTGTAGTCAGCTTAGGGTACTGGTCTAAAATCTCCTTCGAAATTACTGTGTATCTCGTTAATTTAAAATTATTTATTTTGATATATATATATAGTAAAACACGTTCTAATGTAAAAAAAAATGCAAGAAATTTTATATAAAAATTTATAGTTTAAAATTTAAATATTAATGTACAACTTTTAAGTTAAGAGTTGATCTCTAGAGTGACCGTCTATATTATAGCATAATATAGACCAAGGACTAAATTACAATATCGAAGGAAGGAGGTTCTTATTTGCAAAATTGGGAAAAGTACTATTCAAGGCACTGTTCACACAAAGAATATGTACACAAATCAGTTAATATAATTTCTGGATTTTAAACACTTGTAAACACAAAAGAATTCAGGTTAGAAAGACAAGTTTCCATATTATAAACATCAGATTTTAGATACATAAAAACTAGGGTGTTTAGGTTAAATAATGTTGTGTCAAGTATAGTCAAGTTTCACCAAAGTTATCAGCCTAAAAATTCACAATCATCATAGTTTTCAACTTAAACAATCAAATTTCACAAAAATAACAGTTTTCACAATAAATAATCAAGTTTCGCAAACACCAAAATTTTCAACTTAAACAATCGAGTTTTCACAATAAAAACAGTTTTCAACTAAACAATCAACTTTTACAAACACCACAGTTTTCAGCCTAAAAAATATAATTTTTACAATCACTGTAGTTTTCAACCTTAATAACCAAGTTTTCACAATCACAGTTTTCACATTAAAAAATCAAGTTTTACAAACACCACAGTTTTCACAATAAATAATCAAGTTTCAACACAAATCAAGAAGTCTAGTTTTCAAGTTAAACACATAAAATTTCATATGCAGACAAAAACCACATTAAGCAGTCTAGATTTCAAGCTAAACACATAAATTTCATAACAAGACAGAATCCACATTAAAAAGTCCAGTTTCCAAGATAAACGCATAAAATTTTACACATTCTGAGTACTACCTGACAAAAGATCCAATTCAGAACTTTTCCTAACGGTTGATAACCGTATCGTAACCGCCGCTCCGGCGAACACTCTCACGATTCCGGTGATCACGATTCTGGTTGTGGTCGAACGCCTTGTCGATGCCGTCGTGGTAGACCTTATCCGCGAGCTTCAGCACAGGGACGTTGTCGTAACCGTCCGGCTTGACGAAGGTGTGGTCGTAGTAGGCGGCGAGCCGGCTCAGATCGGTGACTCTCGGCAGCTCCAGACCGTAGAACTTCTCCAGCTTCACCTGCAGAGCCTTCATCCCGACGGCGGCGACCATCGTCTTGGTGTCAATTAGCAGATCCTCGAGGCATCTCGGAAGCTTGGTGAGTTCGTGAATGACGTTGGGGTTGTAGAAGAACAGAACATGCTGGCCGCCGATGATGATCTGGAGAACCACAGCACACCGAATCTCATCCCCAATCTAATCCTCTCCGCCGCCGTTCCTCCGATGCCGCGGCGATCAATCACCGGCTCCACCACGCTCATCCCCAATTCGGATCAATCACCGGCTCCACCACGGTTGGATTGGTTGGATTGCGCAGAAATTGAAAGAGGGTTTGGGGATGGGAAATAAGGAACGATGATCAGAAGGTTTTGTAAAATAAAAAATAGAAATATGGTATATATATTTATGGAGGAGGGTCTGTGATGCAATTTCCCTATATTACTAAAAAGGACCCGCGTAAATATTAATTGCAAAAGAGGAGCCGCCTTTCCTATTTAATTGCAGAAATAGGTCGTCTATATTATAGCTATAATATAGACGGTCTATTTCAAGACTAATATTTAAGTTAAAATTATAAAAACGATCATAAGAGATTATAAAAAGTTGAATGAATAGGACCCCAACCCCATCCATCCAATTTAATTCTATTTAAATTTATTATTTAACTATGTTTCAAAAATATCAAAAAAATTCTGCAATTTTCCTTTATTTAAATATAATTCAAAAGTAGTTCAAATATACCGCCCTACGCACAACGTGCGGACCAATTACGCTAGATATTGGAATGAAAATTTTTTTTCTGTCATTCTTTTGTTTATGTATTCTAGTGCCACATCACTTTTCTTAAAAATTGTGACATCACTCTTTGATTGATATTAGTCTTGTAATAGACCGTCTATATTATAGCAATAATATAGACGGCCTACTTCTGCAATTAAAATAGGAAGCGGCCCCCATCCTGCAAATTATTTTTGGGCAAGTCTTTTTTATGCAATTTCCGAAACCTAATAAATATATATACACTCGAACAATCCTTTTCCCCCAAATTCTGAAACGCGTCTTTTCCCCTTTCCCCCATATTCTCCAGAGCTCTGATCGGCTCTTCATCCACGAGGAACTGGACCCGTTCGGTGACAGCAGAATCGGCTTGGTTAGGGTTCCCGAAGGCAGCGAAAATGATCAATTCGTCAGGACTGGATTCAACGAGGCGATGTGCGGTTTAGATCTGCGAACCAGAATCGAGTTATGCAAATCGCTCGGCCTGGATTCGCCGGTGTTCGAAGTTCACACTTCGTCGGAGAAAGAAAGCCCTAACCAATCCCGCCTTTTGGCCGGTATGGTCACAATGGTGTAAAGTCCCCGAGGAAGCTCACGAATGTGCAGCTAAGGACGCTCTAGATTTCCTTACTGGCAGCGGGGTATCCACTTCCCGTGCCACGGCGGCTCAGCCGTCGAATTCGAGTGGTATGATTTTTTGTTTGATCTCAAAAATAGTCATTGTTGTTTTAATTGATTATGTGTTTAGCTTGAAAACTAGACTATTTAATGTGGTTTTTGTCTGCATATGAAATTTTATGTGTTTAACTTGAAAACTAGGCTTCTTGATTTGTGTTGAAACTTGATTATTTATTGTGAAAACTGTGGTGTTTGTAAACTTGATTTTTTAATGTGAAAATTGTGATTTTGAAAACTTGGTTATTAAGGTTGAAAACTACAGTGATTGTAGAAACTATATATATTTAGGCTGAAAACTGTGGTGTTTGTAAAACTTGATTGTTTAGTTGAAAACTGTTTTTATTGTGAAAATTCGATTGTTTAGGTTGAAAACTTTGGTGTTTTCGAAACTTGATTATTTATTTGTGAAAATTGTGTTTTTGTGAAACTTGATTGTTTAAGTTGAAAACTGTGATTATTGTGAATTTTTAGGCTGAAAACTTTGGTGAAACTTGACTATACTTGACACAACATTATTTAACCTAAACACCCTAGTTTTTATGTACCTAAAATCTGATGTTTATAATATGGAAACTTGTTTTTCTAATCTGAATTCTTTTATGTTTACAAGTGTTTAAAATCCAGAAATTATATTAACTGATTTGTGTACATATTTTTTGCGTGAATAGTGCCGTGAACAGTGCTTTTCCCAAATTTTGCAAATAAGGACCTCCTTCCTTCCATGTTGTAATTTAGTCCTTGGTCTATATTATACTATGATAGACGGTCACTCCAGAGACCAACTCGTTTGATGAGTTGATTGAGACGGAGAGAGTAAGAAATAATTAGTCACGTTATAGAACCTAAAGCAAAAAAGGAAAAGGTGACAGAATAAAAAAGAGAGAAGAGGACGGCGTGGTTTTATTACTGTAGGTGGTCACAGACTCACAGGAGTAGCTCACAGGCATAGTGGACCGGATATAAACACCCGGTCGAACCGACCCGATAAAGCCCCTGAGCCGGCCCCACCAACCAACCATGGTTTCCCACCATTTACTTTAGCCACTCATTTTGTCTTCTTCTACAAAACCTCTGTGCACTCACAAGTGTGTCTTGTCTCTGCACATTGATTCACACAATCTCTCCTACCGAAAAGTGAAAATGGGATGCTGTTTAAGCACCAAAAAAAACCCCCCCTCCAAAACAACTTCTGAAACATGTAATCGGCCGCAACCGCCTCCGGCGACTGAAGAAGAAACGGTCAAAGAAGTTCTCTCCGAGATGGTCAAACTCGCCCCCAAACTCCCGGAGGAAAAAAGTAGCCGTTACGAGGTGCCGGAGGTTCAGGACCTGAATTTGGAGGTCCCACCACCGCCGGCGCCAGTGGCTCTGATTAATAAGGCAGAGGCAGCTGCAGCTGAAGAAGAAGAAAAAGTGATGTCTGAGCATTATTCGGAGCAGTATAGTTTCAGCGAGAGCCTCTCAATCTCGAACGCCACCACTAAGAAGGACGACGACGGAGAGGAAGTCACTCAGCGGTCTCCGGTGAGGGTCCGCCGGAGAAGGCCGCCCAATGTGGTTGCTAGCGCAGGATCTCCGGCGAGACGTCGACATGGGCCGCCGCCTTCCAGGCCCATCTCGGGTCCTCAGTGGAGAAATGGGACGCCCACCAGCAGTCTCCGGCGAGACTCCGATCGCCCGCGTTCAAGGTCTCCGGCGGCGACGCGAGGCCAAGTGGGTACGCGTCAACGGAGTGACGTCACCGGCCAACGAGGTAGCTGTAAAGTGGAGAAGGCAAAGCGGGACGGCGGTGGCGGCGAAGAGGAAAGTCAGGAAACGGCGGAGACCATAGAGAATCCGCTAGTGTCGTTGGAATGTTTTATCTTTCTGTAGCTAAACAATGTGTTGTTATCGTTAGTAATTTAGTCCATGAGATCCGTGGCTCTTCTTGTTGCTAGCTTCCCTTGTTTCTCTCAATTCCACATTTTTCTTCCGATGCTCCATTTCTATCTATTGTTTGTGCACCTCCGATCAACTGGGTTCCTCATCGCCAGCTTCGGAGAAGAAAGTTAGAACAGTGATAACTACAGCATGTTAGGAGACTGGACCTTGAGCTGACCTACCATCCTCTTCTCTGTGACATTATGGATTGATTGATGAATAATCTTATCAAGTTTCTCCTCATATGCTTTGCTTGTAGATCGGGAGATGCACCTTTCAAGAGGAGTTTTGAATCACCTTCCGCTTGGAAGTCTCCTTGGTTCTTTAAAGTTTTCTGCCCGGACCTAGAGTTGATACAGAACTCACAGACTTCCATTTCGAAAGCTTGCATCCAAATGCTCTATGTATGCGCGAAACTGTTGATTCTATTAATAACTGATTCTTTGATTCTTCAATTTGGAAGGATATGCTGGCTTCTATTGGTGTCCTTAATATATCTTTTACATCTATATTTGGGAAGGCCAGGAACAAGCTTTTTTTTTTACGAAATTTCCTATTTGCAGGTTTAATTTTACTTTTGCAGTCTGTATTTAATATTGAACGGACTATACTACCCTTTTTAATTAACAAGTTGGATTTTGATCCATTAGACCAGAGTATTTGCAATCAAGTCCACAAATTGAATTATTTTACAATCATCCCAACTCCCTATCAATCTATCGTGATTGCAAAAACCCACTCCCGTCGGTGAAGATCTTCATGTTGGTGCTGGGGTTTTTGCTGCTGTGGTGTGGCGGAGTCGGTGGAATGTTCACCCGCTCCGGAGCTCCGGTCAGAATCGCCGGGAGAAGTTTCAGGTCTTGTATCCGTGGGCCCAGAATTGGGTCATCAGAAATGGTCAATTTAAGGCTCAAGGCCGGTGGGAGGATGAAGCTGCTGATGTGGGTGCGGTCGATTGTAGCGCCAGTCACGAACGGCGCCGGCTGGAGGTTGGCATCAGCAGTCGGGCGGAGTGGGTTCGGGGCCGTGGGGTAGTGGGTTTTGGTCGCCTTGTTGCGGGGAGGCTGGGGGTGGTGGTCAACAGCATCGAATCTCCGGTGACGGCCGTCAGCGAGAGCTGCAGAGATCGCCGGCGCGGCGAGGGGTTGACTTCGTCGGTCCGATCAATTTCCCTCCAAAATTGATGGGATTTGTTGGGAATCTGATGTATTAAGCTACAATTTTTCAGATTTTTTGATACCCACAACGTGAATCATCGATTTCGGAGGTGTTCATGGGGAATTGTTTTCGGCCAAAAAGCAGGTGAGTACGATACGGACGGGACTCCTCATCAATAGTTAATAATCTCAAGGGCGTATTTGTCTTTTCCAAAAATAATACGGTCTGCAAAAATAATATACAACTTGCAAATAGCATATGGCCCTTTTTTTACTGGCCTGCAACATGTAGGTATTTTGCTTATTTACTTTTCGTATTTTTATTATATAAATATTATATCTAATATTTTTGATATCTAATTGATTTGCAATTATACGTAATACAAGTAATATGTATGAAGCATATGCCTGATATAAATACAGGCCTTCTATACGCAGTCTGTATTTTGCTTATTTGCAGTCCGTATTTTTTTAAAATAATCATATATACAATGATTCTGATATATCACTGAATTGCAAGTGTATGCAATAGAAATAGTATATATGATGCATATGTCTGATATACATAATTATTGACCATATCATATATATCGAGGGCGTATTTTTATTTTGGACTGCAAAATAAGCAAAATACGGACTGCGTATAGCATGCCCCAATTAAGTATGGACCACAACATATAAATCAAATATGTATTTTTTATTTTGAGTTGCAAATAAGCAAAATAAATACGGTCTGCATCTAGCATGTCTTTTTTAATGAGAATATTAAGGTAATTGATAGGTCCAGTCCAACATTACTTTCGCAGTTCATATTTGTATTTAAAGTTCCTGATATACACTCATTTATGAGAATCAAATTTACTTTTGAATAAATACTGAGGGTATTAATGACACTTCATGAATTAATATTGAAAATATTAATGACACTTCATG
The DNA here is from genome assembly GCA_948330725.1 of Sherardia arvensis. Taxonomy (NCBI): domain Eukaryota; kingdom Viridiplantae; phylum Streptophyta; class Magnoliopsida; order Gentianales; family Rubiaceae; genus Sherardia; species Sherardia arvensis. The sequence continues at coordinate 16,432,537 of OX415244.1, forward strand.
AATAAATGCGGACTGCATAAGTAAATATTGGACTGCATATAACAATGCACAATATTTAACCTTCTAAAGCTCTGATCATCTAAGAGATAAAAGATAACTATGCATCTGTCTTTGGCTGCACATCCTATTTCCATTTCACAGGATATTGACAAAGAGATTGCAACTATTGCCTTTATTCCTATAGCTTATAAACATTGGATACGAGGAAAGTTTATGATGGAATCTCATGGTCTTTTTTGAAGCAAACTCTTTGGAACATGGGATTTCCCGAAAATTGGATCAATCTGGTTATGTGGTCAGTCCAATTAGTATCATACCAAGTGGTAGTGAATGAGAGACTTTCTGAGACATTTCTCCCAAATAAAGGACTGAGACAGGGGTGTCCCGTGTCACCATACTTATACATCATAGCTCAACAATTTATGTGTTCCTGGTTGGAACACAAAATTGCCTCCAACAATCACCTGGGAATTCAGTTATCTAGAAATAGTCCAAGAATTAGTCATCTCATGTATGCTGATTACACAATACTTTTCTCCAGAATAACTCAGCAGACTGCACTGGACCAGACAAAAACTTTGGACCTTTATGCTAGGCATTCAGGACAAAGATTAAATTTGACAAATGCTCCATCCTCTTTAGCCCTAACACCTTAGATGCTATGAGACACTACTTGAGCTACACCCTGAACATCCACAATCAAGGGTTGGGGGGAAAGTATCTTAGCATTCAAGTGAATTATCAAGAGCCGAAGAGAGAGATATTCCAGGGGTTGATAGCAAGATTTAAAGAAAAGTATGGGTCCTGGAAGAATTACTCTAGCTAAACATATCCTCAGTTCAATAGCAATCTATCCACTCAGAATCTTCAGAATTCATAAACAGACGCTAAGGAAGATAGACCAGATGACAACAACATTTATATGGGGTGGAGAGTTGAAAGGAAGGACTACACACTGGAAATCATGGAAACAAGTGTGCAAATCCAAGGAAGAGGGTGGCCTAGGTTTGAGATCAGCATATGGCATGAACAAGGCCTTATTCGCCAAACAAGTCTGGAACATCCTGAGTAATGGATCATCTCTACTTTCTCAGGTGTATCATGCTAAATACATCAAGTCTATCAATCCTAAATCTGGTGACTCATAGGGCTGGAGATCCATATTGTGGGCCAAATCAGGCATCACGGAAAATCTGGCATGGCAGGTAGTGAATGTGAAAAGCATTAGAGTAACTGAACAGTGGATACCCACCATTAACAAACCTCTGTCAGAAAATTCACCGTTAGAATATCACACAGACCTGAGAGTTGAACATTTACTGGATAATCAAGGATGTTGGAAAATGCCTCTCATAAAGGCATTATTCCCAACTAGAGTTATCCCTCATATACAAGCCATACACATCACTCAGGAAAGGGAATGACCGGACAAACCTATATGGAGTCTCAATAGAAATGGAACTTACACTGTCAAGAAAGGCTATCATATAAGCATGATATCCATTGGAGTTCCATACAAATTATCTGTTTTTCTGTGGAGAGCCATCAATGGAGCATTGCAGACTGCAGTCAATCTCAGGATAATAAGGCTCATCTCTTCATCTACCTGCTCTAGATGCCAGACATAGGAGGAAACTGAGGTGCATATGCTATTGACTTGCGCAGACTCCAAGAATATGTGGGGAAATGATGGTCTTGAAATAGCTGTAAATCCACAAGCTCGGGAGAAAATGATCAACTTTGGATCATGGATATAATTCTGGCTAGAGAATGCAGGTTCAGATGAAGTCTACATCAAATCCGTTTTTCTACTCTGGGAAATTTGGGCTCAACGCTGCAAGAAATCCATAGAAGGAGTGCCAACAGACCCAACGGGAGCTATACTTTTGGTTGAACAAAATACATCATGAACAAAAGAATGATAGACAAGCAACAAGAAGCAACTTCTGATGGCAATATTGAGATATCGTGGCAGAAAACTAGTGCCACAACAAGAGACCAGAGATCTTCCTCGACTAATGACTCTGAGCTCACGATAGTAAAGTTTGATGGCTCATTCACATCAACCATAATATAGGAAGCTCCAGATGGTCGATCCTCCATAAGTTAGGAGAGAACATATCACCACGCTCAGGGTCAGATTTCTTGGTGTGTACCACCCCTCTCCAGCGGAAACTACTGCATGTTGGAGAGCAATTAAAGCAACGGCCATGATTCCTAGTCGACAGGTTCGTATGCTCACAGACTCTTTCGAATTAGTGGAGTCACTTAATCAGTGGGAGTTAGCACCGTGGGAGGTGAAGAATATGGTGCAAGACATAATTAGCTTTGTTCATTTGCATTTTCCTGTTTTTTCTATTGTAAAAGTAGATGGAGAATCCCAGATTGAGGAGTATAATATTGCTATCAATCTGGGAAGAACTATGTTAACTCGTATATTATTAATAATAGTGTTTGTCATAAAATAAAACCTCACAGGCCTGATCTGAGGATTATTTCTTGGAAAAAAGACATGTTTTTGGTTTCAAGTTCAATGTGGATGAAGCTTGGAAGGATTCTGAGTGAGGCATATGAATGGTTCTCAGGGTTGCTCTAGCCTCTAGGTGATACCATTTATGCTCAGTGATGGATGTCACAGACGTGTTTGATCCCCGTCAAGCTCACAAACTGACCTGCAAAATAGAGTTAGGATTAATCGGGGGTAGACACTCCGATGATTAAGTCAGTGACAGTTTTGTGAAACAATAAGTACAAGAGCATATTGTATGTAACATAGATAAAGAGGTGTACCAGGTCTTGTATTTATAATACCCTAGTCCTTAGACCAATAGGGTTTGTATTCTAGTATGGTTATAATAGTTATGGTAAAAATAGTTGTATTCCCATGATAAGAGGAATTATATTCCATATATTTAACTCAGATGAGGATATGTTCTGCCCGAGCAGCTTGTTACAGCCTCCTTCGGGTGAGGTGGAGGCGTGCAATCCTTCTTCAGTTCCCTCTTGGGCTCGGGTTATAGTTAGGAACCTCATATTTAGTCAGATGAAAAGTCAGACGGGAAACTTTCCAATCCTTGTTGTTGGTGGGGAACTCGAACGGCTTCGATCCCCGAGGAGTCAAGCTGATCGAAGAATCGGCAAAGTAAAGCATGTACATATTACGGGAAAAATCCAGAGTCGGCTCTACGTTATTCTGTGCACACCATGTAATGACAGCCATGATGGATACCACCATATTGAAGTGAATTTGGCCAAGATGAAGCTCATAATGATTCAGAATCGCCGAAAAAAGAGGGGGAGGGAAAGGTAAGACCATGCTGTAGAAACATCCCAAACAACACTTCTCAACTCGGGGTAACCAACTTTTGATTCAGAACCTTGTCGTCCTCGAGCCTCAAATTAGCATCAGCAAGATACGACATCCGAAACTCCTGAACATACTCCTTGGGGCTTTCGCGACTCGCTGCTATAGCCTCCTGGGCCTCGCTCAAACCACCTGCCTCGGGGATTCGTTTCTCAATATAGGGCTCTACGGAGGGATCCATACTTGCTTTGGAGGAACCTTCACCCTGCTAGCATGGAACTGTTTGCATGGGCCGGCCATGGTCACTTCGGTGAAAGCCCTCGACCCGGATGGTATGAGCAACGACTCCACTGCGGCGGGACTTTTGCCCCGACTCGAGGCTGAGGCTTGAAGATTCTCTATCGACAAGTTTTCAGCAATTAAGGCTTTATAGCTCGCAAATTCTTTGTCCAAAGCCTCATACTTCGGCACGGCATTTTCCCCGCTACCATGGGTGGCATTGGAACTTGAATGCAACTAGGGGTGTAAATGAGTTGAGTCGTTCGTGAGAAAATTTTGAGAAGCTCGGTCAAAACTCGACCTCGAGCTCGGCTTGACCAAACTCGATCTCGAGCTCGAACACGTTCGAATATGTAATGAGTCGAGTCTGAGCTTTTAAATTTTATTTCGATAAGTTCGACGAGTTTATTGAGCAAATATATATAATTAGATATATAGTTAATATAGGATTTTCTTCGGAAATAATTAAAAACATAGAATCTAAATTGTATTATGGTATGTAAGGTTGTGATACATCTTGTGTGTAATCTTTATACACGCTAACCATTAAATAAATGAATGCATTTCATGTGTTTATGGAGTTTTTAATGATTGTATTTTATTTTATTAAAATTTATTTAGCTATATTACTTAAATTGTCCTGAAATCGAGCCTTTTGACTTAAACGAGCTCACATGACTCGAATTCGAACTCGAATTTCGTTAAACTTGCGAGTCGGGCTCAAACTCACAAAAAGTTAATGAGTCGAGTCATGAGCACAATTTTTTGTGTTCGAAAGAGCTCGATCTCGAGTTCGAGCTCGAAAAATATTTAACGAGTCGAGTTTGAGCATACCCCTGTTCGGTCTCGACTCGACTCATTTACACCCCTAAATGCGACATGATCCCGGAGAGAATGTGGGGGAATAAGGTAGTGAAAGAAGAATTTGAAGATGAAGGTTTGTCAGAGATTAGCAGTTTGGGGATTCTTCAGCAAAAGGAACTCGCAAATTGGAGTTGAGATCACTGATAAACAAAAAGGAGATTATTGGGATATATACCCAATTATTAAAACGCATTTAAGCGGGTAATTACATCGACTCGCGAAACGATGCAGGCAAGTGGAAGGGTGGTTCTGCACCGCCATGGTCATCCAATGAGCAAGTGACACGTGTCACCCACTTCTGATGAAAAGTTGATTTGAATTCACCCACTTCTGATGAAAAGTTGATTTGAATTCAATTGTCCACGTGTCTAGGCGGAATGCGAAACAATTGAAGATAGATATTCAGAAGAGTCAACCCGAGCGGTCAATCAAAGAGGATGCCCCGAGCTACCACTCCGAGATACATCGCTCGAGTTCTTAGCTTTTCCCACGAGTAAAAGTCTCGCATAATTCCCTCGAGAGGAGATCTCGAGATTCTGAACATCTACCTTGGGGCTACTGATAAGTCCATAATTTGCACTCTTAGGTTTCGTTCAGACTCAGACCAAGTTCTGAGAGGATCCGGGCTCGAGATACGCTATAGATGGGCTTACGGGTCCATCAACCTAATCCAAATATGGATTGAGTATATTCTGAATTGCCTACAAGGAATACACTTTCTCTAATTATGAGAATACAACTGTTATTTCCATGAGTTGTATTCTTACTTGAATTACAAACCCTTCCAATCTACGGATTGACGGGATATAAATACAAAGGCTTGGTATGTCTCTCTATCTATCTTACACACACTACTGACTTAAGTATCAGAGTGTCTACCTCCTGTCACTCCGGGGTTTTGCAAATCAGTTCGTGAGCTTGGCTCGAAATCATCCGCGGGTTCCAAACATCCATCAGTAACTATACTTAGATTTGATAAAATTATCTTCTTTGATCAAATATCCAGTTACAATTTGTTGATATTATAATCTCTCTGCACAGTTCGATATTATAATGTCAAATTGCGGAATACAAGAACACTGCAATTGGTAACACAGTTCGGTGAGATTCACCTACTTTGTGGGGCTTCAATGCCCAACATGAAATATTCACTAGAATGCCCGATGACCGTACAATATTTCTCTTGATGTACTAACCTCTAAATTTAGTGTGAGATAAGGCCGAAACTTCTCAAATTATTTTAAGCACAAGCTGCCTTCGTCGTTTGATTATCGTTGTCGATCTATTGAGGGCATCTCAGAACTGGCCTAACTTCTCCGTCGATTCCTTAGAGCAAAACCTCAACCATGGTTTATGCTTATTCTTCAATGCTTGCTGAATCGATGTAGACTAACGCCATGAGGTTATTCCTTTTATAGACTTGTTGTGATCCATCTTTTGCCTGGATCCAACTCTCACATTCCCTTTCTAATTCCGATTTCTATAATTACAATAATATAGAAAAAACAAGACAATATTCTAATCTAATTCTAATTAGGAAAAAACCTTATAAATTTATATCTCTTTCCTTACATGTTTCAATCTACCAATCTAAAACAATACAATATAGATGAACACGAATGAATATTACACTACCATAATAATCCGGTCAACCATAATAAATTAAGACTTTCCTTGTTTTCGAACTCTACATAGGACAATGTAATATATGCGTTCTGATAAACTGTAAAACAACCATTATAATGTTAAACCCGTTCGTTCCAAACATGTATTCAGATTAGGTATGATTAAAACACAATCACATAGCTACTAGAAGAAGGAGAGAATTTCCAAACATCCATTATTAATAAGAAAGGTTACATTAAGCATAATATTATTCAAATCTCAGACTGAGGTGAAGTTGAAGTTGGAACAAGTAGTTTGCTGGGACAACAATGTTGAGCTAAAACCAAGCCTGGACGTTGCAATATCAAACTGAAGAAGATTATCCTCAATCTGGTGAGCTCCGATGACGATCGAAGTTCTCGGATTCACACCACCATCCACAAATCCAAGGCACAGCACACCCTTCTTCACCTGCACCATCGAATTCGCGCCAAAAATCCTCCAAAAAACAGTCGGATTCTGAAACACCAAGTCAATCGCCGGTGCCGGAGGACCAACTCTCGTACCACCCAACTTGCTCGAGTTAAAGCACAACCCAAACGGCGCCACCGATTCCACCTTCGGGACTTCAGCAAAAGCCACAGAAAATGCCTGAACTAGTGTATTGTAAATAGAAGTCTCCATAACCGTGTAAGGATTAACAGTACTGATCTTCGTTCCACCATTTCCTTCACTACTAATATCCAGCAAGGTCGAGTTCACTGAAATCGGTTTCCCGTTGACCTTGATTGACTTAACTCCGACGAAATACTCCACGGAAACCTCCCCATCATAATAGGCACCAGCAGTGCTGACTGGGTTGATGAGAAGCGGTGTGTACATCAATGACTTAGAAATATCCTTCCCTCGGAGAAAATTGTATGGACTGTCACCGAAGAATATGACACCATTCTTTGTGCCTAAACAAACAGCGAATTTTCTCGGGAAACTGAAGGCGCTAGCTAGCTGAGAAGGAATCCCAACTTTTCCCCTTCCTAGACCAGCCATTCCCTTCACACCGTTAGCGAGCCCTTCGAGGAGAAAGGTTTTTCCACAAGTGAAGAGCACTTTTGGTGCAGAAACATCGTGTCCGGGATTTGAACCGTCGGTTGATTTCAGTGAAACGACGTCCTGAGATAGCTCGCCGGTCGTGACGCGACTGATCACGGGATTTTCTGGAAGGAACGAACATGTGTTATTGTTACAACCGGGTTTAGAGGCGGCAAAGCAATCTCCACAGCCATTTGAGGCCGGGCACTGAGCCGTTCGGCAGTGGACCGGCTTGAAGGATGAGCTGACATAGCCCTGGTCGCAATCGACCCAGAGGTATTCGCCGCCTAAGTGTATGGTTAGCTTAACCGGGACAAGAGGGGTTCTTTGGCTGATCTGAGTGGTATATTGGCCTGTGGCCGAGTCTTTGGTCACTGGGAGAACCAGAGCTTTTGGCCTTTGGGCTATGGAGGGAGAAGAAAGCAGGATAAGCAAGACAGAAAGGGACAATGTGGAAGCAAGGAATCCCATAGATGCGAAATCGTTTTGTGTTTTGTGACTAATTTTCTCTGTTTATATAGGCAAATGGATCCGGAACATCTGCGTTTGAGTGTAAAGAATAAAAAATGTTCATATGGTGACAAGATAATAATAATTCATGCCAAAACACGTGAACTGTAATTCTGAATGCAAAGCAAATTAAAATTTAAATACGCTCCTCACATGGGGCCAGGTCCAGTTCAGGTTCTTACAAACAGTTTTATCATCCAGCAGATCAAACATTCAAGCAGGTTAATCGGTTTTAACCGTTCAAGCATCTGACTTCATTTGACTTATATTTTTTGAAAATAAATAAAATGTTTTGAAATTTAGAGCATGCCCAACAGTTACTCTATAATAGAGTTTTTATCTAAATTTACCCTTTTTTTATCATATTATTGCTTCCAACAGATGCTCTATTCCATACTCTAAAATAGAGATATGGTAAAATTGGAAGATTGAAAAGGCATATGGGCTATACCTCTTTCACACTCTAAAATTTACTGATATCATTGATTACTACTTTTTCTTTCTTATTTTATCATATACTTTCTTAATGATTCACATCTTCACACACATAAAAATATTAAAATTATAAACTTGCAAATAAAATTATGACCCTGTTTGCTGGAGATTTAAAGTAGAGCAGTTCAATCTAATTCAATTTATCTCAATTCAATTGAATCGAATTCAGTTCAGTAAAATATATTTTGTTCAAATTCAAGTAAATTTAGACATTTCTATTATATTTTTCAAAAAACATAAATTTCAGTTTAATCTAGTCCAATAAAATTCAGTTCATATCAGTAAGAAATAAGTTCAAACAAACATGCCCTAATTGTGTGCTCTTGGAAATGTCAAATAGAATTAAATATAGCTATTATTATGTATGGCAATAAATTCATGAAATGGTAAAATAGATCAACTGTTGGATGAGGGCAAAATAATTATGGAGTTTTTGAAATTTGATACTCTATTATAGAGATTGTTTTAGACTAACTGATGGGCTTGCTCTTAGGTACTAAAAATGTTATTTTAATTGTTGTCAAAGAAATATTGTGTAATTTAACTTGTCTAATTACATTTAAAACATGAGTATTCATTCATAAATAATATAATAATCCAAGCAGTTCCAACCAGTTCAATCAGCTCCAAGCAGTTCAAGTAGTTTTAACAGTTAGCAAACAGCTCCAAGCAGATCAACTGGACATTACTATAGATGAGTAAAAATGACACTAAGTACTATTACATCTGTCCCACACTATACTACACATTTTCTTTATATAATTGTCTCACTTTAAATTTCACATTTTTTGATTTGGTAAATTTCATTTATTTTTTTTCATTCCTTTCACTCTCTTCTTTCTCAAAATCAATCTCATCAACTCATTTTAAAATCTTTAAAATTTTCAAATTTTTTCATTTGTACAGTAAAATGTGGGACGGAGGAATATAAAAGTGGTGTGAATAAAAGTGGCAAGGGTTAAATCTAAAAAGAACTACTACATCGGGATTAGGATTAGTACTGTTTTTTTTTTAAGATAATTACAACAGAGCCTAATCGAGTACATGGATCCTAACTAAACCTATTCTAAATCTACTCTAACCTATCCTATTGATCCGTACGTCGTAGTGGCTTGAGGTCCTCACTTGATGCTTTGAGTGGGGTGAATCTCCCACTTACACCATCTGATGCACTTCGCCGCTTCGCACTTCATGCGAAAGTTGATGTAGCTCCGGTAACTCCGAACTGCTTTGAGTTGAGCACGCTATTGGAGACTCTAGCCTATCCTATTGATCTGTACGTCGTAGTGGCTTGAGGTCCTCACTTGATGCTTTGAGTGGGGTGAAACTCCCCGCTATTGGAGACTCTAACCTATCCTATTGATCTGTACGTCGTAGTGGCTTGAGGTCCTCACTTGATACTTTGAGTGGGGTGAAGCTCCCACTTACACCGTCTGATGCACTTCGCCGCTTCGCACTTCATGCGTCAATTGATGTAGCTCTGGTAACTCCGAACTGCTTTGAGTTGAGCACGCTTGGAGACTCTAGCCTATCCTATTGATCTGTATGTCGTAGTGGCTTGAGGTCCTCACTTGATGTTTTGAGTGGGGTGAAACTCCCACTTACACCGTCTGATGCACTTCGCCGCTTCACACTTCATGCGTCAATTGATGTAGTTCCGGTAACTCCGAACTGCTTTGAGTTGAGCACGCTATTGGAGATTTTGTGGAAACTGGGGAAGCCACAAGAAGGACTTGTTGGAGGAGGGATTCGAACCCTGGACCTCTCTCCAACCAAGGCTCTTAAAAAGATGCTTTTAACCAATTGGGCTAGCCCACTTGGTTGGATTAGTACTGTTATTTCTTGGCAAACATCCGTTAACATTGAATTCACTTGCATGCATATCTGGTCAAATGAATGGTTGTTTGATCTTTGAACCACTTGCATTCATCATAAATTCATAATCATGGTCTTCCCTACCGATTTATTATGCCAGTAAGAGTAGGAGACTCCACTCGTCAATCCTCCAACTACATATGTCCACACTGAAAATGTCATTGTACAATACTACTATTTCTTCCGTCCCATTTAAAATTAAAATCGTAAAGAGTAGAAAATGAAAGTTAAATATGAATTGTGAACTGTTTCTTGAAAATTGAATTTTTTTTAAAAAAATTGGGTGAATTAAGTTGAGGAAAATGAAATATAATTAACATAAATGAAAAATGTGCAACTTTGATTGAGAAACCAAAAAAAAAAAGTGTGAAATTTCGATTGCGATGGAGGAAATACAGACTATCATCGGTTAATTTAATAAAATTATTCATTACTATACTTATTTGTGGAGTAAATTTCACCTCTTGTATTAAACTTGTTTAAAATATTAATGTTTGTACCCAACATATAAAGTATTTAAAACTTTGTACTCAATATTCCACTTTTTTTAAAATTTAAAACTGCATGTGGGCAGGTACAACTATATTTGATTCTCCAAACCATGGTAGTGATGAGATAGACAATACAATGATCCCGATTCTATTACAATGCACGAGCACGCAACTGTTTCATAAAGAAGCTAATCTATTACAAGTTTCATTGAGAAAATCCATATAGATATATGCAGATTAATCCTCCATAGCAAATGTCTCTCTAAGTGAGAAAATTCATATAAAGATACAGATACATTCTCCATTGTAAACTCGGCATGTAAGGTCTGCAAACCAGTACCATAGAAAATTAGCATAGAGATGCAAATTAATTCTCAAGCTGATAATCAAATTCTGCCTAACCCCGCCAACCATTGTTAAATAATATTAACGTAAAGGACAAAACCTAAAAATACAATGTTCCCCAATGAGAAGTGAGAACTTCCCATTGACTACAAAGATAGTTCTAACTTATTACAATAAAAAACAATCATGAAACTTGAAGAGACCAACAGTTTCAGGACGTTGTGATTGACTATTTTATATAAGCCACGATGTTTAAACACACTGGAAGTTTAAACACTTGTTCCAAAATCAGAAACCAAAACACAGTCATTGTGTTATAGTACAACTCATACGAGATCAATTCGAGATATTCAGTTGTGATCTGATTAGATTAGAATCAGACTAGGGCCCTGTCAAATTCAGCTTATTTTTGGCATCTTGCAGTTAAGTTAGACCCTGTCAAGTTCAGCTTATTTTCAGCTTAACTGCGCGGAAGTTAGCTGAAATTAGCTTAAGCGCGCTGCAGACTACTAAAGCACGCTACAGACAGCTGAAACTCGTTGCTGACAGCTGAAGCACGCTGCCGTCAGCTAAAGTTAGCTGAAGCAAGTTGCAGTTAGCTGAAGCAAGTTGTAGTTAGCTGAAACACGCTGCACTTAGCTGAAATTTGCTAAAATAAGCTAAAATTATTTTATTTTAAATCTTGCAACTTTTAGCAAATAACTGAAAGTTTATTAACTTTTTTTTCCTCCTTACTTTTTTAAATGCACTAAATATTTTTTAAAACTTTGTTATCTTCATCTTCCACTTTTTAAGTCTCAAAACTTATCTCTTTTTCCTTTAAATAAGATTCAGCCGAATCATCCTAAGATCACACGTATCCGACATCCAATATAATCAAGTCTCTTTTAACATTTTTTAATTATTCAAAATTATTTGGAGAGTGCTAAAAAGAATGCCTCCAATTGAAAATTGTCATCAAATGTCAATTATTGTTGCATGTTTCACACTTCATAACTTCATTCAAGAGCAAGACATTGACATTCCTATTGTATATCACAAACCTACACAAGGAACTTGTAATTTCGCTATGTTTAATGAACATCGGAAAAGAGTTATGGCAGAATTGAGTGAAGGTAAATCTGAACAAGTTTGGAATTCGGTAGGTGGTGATACTAGTGCCATCAGATGATAGTGATTAGTATTGAATGCAACCGATATGCATTGTGGGAATAGTTGCTCGAATTGTTACTTTCGAGTATAAATTAATTTTATATATTCTCGACTACTAAACTAAACATGTAAAAAAGTAAATTTATTTGATAAATCAAAAGAAAAATATATCATTGGCATTTGATAAAATGTAACTTTATTTCAAAAAATTAATTGGAAAAAATTGAAGTTAGTTGTAGTTAGCTGAAGCACGCTGCAGTTAGCTGAAGTTAGTTGCAGGTAGCTGAATCAAGCTGTAGCTAGCTGAAATTTGTTGAAGTTAACTTAACTTAACTGCAAGATGCTAAAAATAAGTTGAACTTGACAGGGCCTTAATCTAACTTCAGCAAATTACAGCTAACTGCAGCGTGCTTCAACAATCTGCAGCGTGCTTCAGCTAATTTCAATTTTTTTTAAATTAATTTATTAAAATAAAGTTACAGTTTATCAAATGTCAATGATATATTTTTCTTTTGATTTATCAAATAAATTTACTTTTTTACATGTTCAGTTTAGTAATCGAGAATATATAAAATTCATTTATACTTGAAAGTAACAATTCGAGCAACTATTCCCACAATGCATATCGGTTGCATTCAAGACTAATCACTATCATATGATGGTTTAATTTCACTAGTATCACCACCTACCGAATTCCAAACTTGTTCAGATTTACCTTCACGCAATTATGTCATAACACTATTTCGATGTTCATTAAACATAGTGAAATTACAAGTTCCTTGTGTAGGTTTGTGATATACAATAGGAATGTCAATCTCTTGCACTTAAAATGAAATTATGAAGTGCGAAACATGCAACAATAATTGACATTTGATGACAATTTTCAATAGGAGGCATTCCTTTTAGCACTCTCCAAATAATTTTGAATAATTAAAAAAATGTTAAAAGAAATTTGATTATATTGGGTGCCGGATACGTGTGATCTTAGGATGATTCGGTCGAATCTTATTTAAAGGAAAAAGAGATAAGTTTTGAGATTTAAAAAGTGGAAGAGGAAGATTACAAAGTTTTAAAAAATATTTAGTGCATTTAAAAAAAAGGAGGAATTTTGTTTTAATAAACTTTCAGTTATTTGCTAAAAGTTATAAGATTTAAAATAAAATATTTTTAGCTTATTTCAGCTAACTGCAGCGTGTTTCAGCTAACTGCAGCTTGCTTCAGCTAAATTCAGCTGACTGCAGCGTGCTTCAGCTGTCTGTAGCGAGTTTTAGCAGTCTGCAGCGTTCTTCAGCTAATTTCAGCTAACTTCCGTGCAGTTTAGCGCAGCTAAGCTGAAAATAAGCTGAACTTAGCAGGGCTTAGGAATATATTGCTGAGTTGTATTTTAGATAGAATTAGTCTTAATCTGTAGTAATTAAGGAAAGTGAATATTTCCTATAGACTAGCTATAGAATTATAGTATAGCATGAAGATTAGATCCAGCAAGAGCTATAAAAGGAGACGCAACCTGACTGAAGAAATATCGATCTTCATAGAAAGTATTCTGCACACAAAATAACTTATCATCGGAGCAGTTTGAGTCGAACAACACCGAATCTTTGTTCATCACAGGAGTCTGAAGTCACAGCTTTGAAACCTCGGGAGAGGTGGTCATTAATAGCAGCGAGGAGTTGCTCACTGGCAAGTGAGGGGTGCTCACAATTTCAATTCAGGATATATAGTAACTTCTCTGTACTTTTTGATACTTTAATGAATGGTTTTCAGAATGGGCAAGTCTCGCTGATGTAGGTGTGCTACACCGAACTGCGTAAACAATAACGGTGTTCTTTACTTTCATGTTTAAACTTACTTGCATGTTTAAACATATTTAGTGCAATAAGTAGTAATAGAACTATGGAATTATGATCGATAGAATTTTAATTGGTATCAGAGCTTTGTCACTAAGTTTACCTTTAATGATGTCAGTGAAATCCGGATATCGATCATGGAGACTCAGTAAAAAGAAGGAGTTTCGATGACACATCTACCCATGTTGGACAAAGACAACTGCGACAACTAGAAGGCGAGGATGATGATCTTTATTGATTCATTGGATGAGGAAGCTTGGTATTGGGTTGAAACTGAATGGAAACCACCTACCAATCCACCTACAGAAGGATCAACAAAAGGGGCTTCAAAATCAAGGGCATAGTTGAGCGCTCAAGAGAAGAAAGACAAGAGACTAAACAGTATAGCTCTGAACTGTATCAACTCTGCATAGACAGAATCATTCCGCTTGATTTCAACATGTACTACTGCAAAGAACGCTTGGGACAAATTGAAAGCGAATTACGAGGGAGATGCAAAAATGAAATGACAAAAACTTCAGACAGTAAGAACTTATTTTGAGACTCTAATTATGCAGGACAATGAGACCATCTCTGACTACAACATCAAACTCAGAGATATGATCAACACTGCATATCAACTGGGAAATCCTTTTGAGGAAGATGTAATTGTGCAGAAAGTTCTATGATCACTACCTGATAGATTCAACAGAAGGTAATTGCTATGGAAGAATTAAGTGACATGTCTGCCCGAAATCTAGACGACATCATGGGGGCTCAAAAAAAATGAAGGAAATCTCCACACAAAAAGATCTGGCCTTTAAAGCTGTCACTAAAAGAGCAATATCATTGGCATTTGTGTCTAAACCTGCTACCATAAGTGATGATAGAGACATGGATGAAGAAGAAATAGCTTAAATTTCAAGAAGTTTTTGCAAAAGTATGGAAGAAATATGCAGCAAGAAGAAGTGAGAAAAAGGAACAACCGTCTAGTGGAAGTAAAAGAATTAGCAGTGGTCAAACTGAATCCAAGCAAGTGTTTAAACATGGTGGAAAAATCCAATGTCGTGAATGTGAAGGATATGGTCACATACAAGCACAATGTTTTTGTGGGTCAACTAGAGAAAACATACAATACCACCTGGAGTGATGAAGAAGAAACAGAAGATGATCAAGTCAGCAATCATGTTGCATTTGGAATAACCACTGTCCATAGTGGCAACGAAGATGAAGGGGAAACCTACATTTCATTCAGAGCTACTGTGATCTCGGATGATTAGAGTTTAAACATGAGTCGAGAGAATGAGAAAGACTCTAAATAAGACGGGGAAGACATCCATGAATCATTTGACAAAATGTATAAGATATGGGTTAAAGTGGCTGAACAAAACAGATTGTTGAAGAAGGAAAATGATGGTCTAACTGATGAAGTAGGACGACTGGAATCTACACATGAAACCATGAGGGAAGAACTGAAAATTTCCCTAACCCGTGCTGAAGGAACCATCTGTAAACTAAACAAAGTGACAGCCGTGCTGGATGATATTCTTGGAATGGGAAAACTGACAGAAGATAGGCATGGACTAGGATATGGCAGTTCTAAGATTGAGAAAGTGATAAATCAACCAATTCAAGCCGAAAAGAAGATGAGACAGACTCAACCTAGATGTATTCGAGAAAAGGCATGTTCAACCTGTTAGAGCACCAGATAACATGATGAGAGCTCCAAAATTTGGACTAGGATATGAACCATTGCATTCTCGGAGAAGACAACAGGTGAATAGAACACAACAAAGAAGTGGAGCTACGTGTAACTACTGCTATCGACCAGGTCATTACAAAAGGCAGTGCTTTCGTCTACTCAGAGACTTAATCAAAGGGAGGACAATCAGAGAAAGTTACAACACGGTCCAGCTAGAACAAGTGTCATATTCTCAGAAGGCATGGGTTCCTAAAAACTCTTAATTATATGCAGTTCATACCTGTTTTATTGCATATGCTAAAGACACATGGTACTTTGATAGTGGTTGTTTAAGACATATACCAGGATCATCTGAACTGCTGAGGAATATTGTCCCTTGGACTGGTACAATCGGATTTAGAGATGATAAGAATTGCAAGATAAGTGGAAAGGGGGAGCTACATGTTAAGAACTTCCCTGTTTTCCAAGATGTGCTTTTGGTGGATGGATTGAAGGCCAATCTACTAAGTATTAGTCATTTGTGTGATAATCAACTAACTGTTTTATTTGATGACAAAGTGTGGTCAGAAAGGATGGAAAAGGTGTCCTCATTGGTACAAGATCTTCAGATAATTGCTATTTCTGAATGAAGCAGTGAACTGTCTCAAAGTTAGCCTGGATGAGAACCTCTTGTGGTACAAGAAACTTGGGCATGCAAAATTTGAAACTTTGTCCAAAGTCACTAGGTTCGAAGCAATCAAAGGTGTACCACTACACTCATACAAGGAGTTAACATGTCCACCATGTCATGAAGGCAAACGGGTTAAGTCACCTCACTCTAAACTCCATGAGATTACTACCTCACATGGTCTTGAATTGCTTCACATGGACTTGATGGGACCAATCGGTCCAAGTAACATTTTTGGCAACAAATATATCTTTGTATGTGTGGATGATTTCTCTAGGTATACTTAGGTTGATCTTTGAAGGAAAAGTCTGATGCAGTTGGAGTCATAATCAAGCTTATTGGTGTATATACAGGCCTTGGAGAATAAGTACAACTGATTTTAATTATGGTAGAATGGTTTAGGCCCAACTGATCATAATTATAGCAGAACAGTCCAAGCCCAACTGAACGCGTAGTGTAAAACAGTTATAACTGAACACTTGTAATGTAGAGCAGTTAGACCCAACCCAGTACGTGGTCTAGTGGAACATGGCATGATGCCACGAATTCAGGGATCCACGGCCCGAGAATGTCGAACACGATCTCAACACTCTGCCTCTAAAATAGAGGAGAGGAAAGAAGAAACATGTAAGCTCTATCTAAAAAATAGATAGTGAGACCCCCGTACTAACTCGCGGTAACGGCTATTACGACATTCAAGGCATATACCAACAAATCTCCACCTTGACTTGAATCCTCAAAGTAGAAACTCCATATGATTAGACTTCTCCCTCCACACTGGGACTGCCCATAGGGTAACTAATCAGCTCTGATGTTCAGCAAGTCCAAGAAATGTTGAAAATTGATATGTGGAACGGGCTTGGTAAACATGTCAGCATGATTATCATCATTTCCCACTTTCTTCACCTTGATCCGCCTCTCACTCCTCAGAAAATGATATCTGACATCAATATGCTTGGTCCTCTCATGATGGACTTGATCCTTGGCCAAGTAGATTGCACTCAAACTGTCACAATATACAATGGCCTGATCCTGATGCAGACCAAGATTACTAACCAACCTTTTCAGCCATATCCCCTCCTTTGCAGACTCTATCAAAGCCATGTACTCTGCTTCCGTAGTAGACAAGGTCACCGTAGGTTGCAAAGTCGCCTTCCAGCTAACAAAAAAACCACCCAAGGTAAATACATAGCCAGTCATAGACCTTCTCGTGTCAACATCTCCAGCATAGTCAGAATCAGAGTAGCTTGTAACCAGGCACTCAATATCACCTCCATAAATGAGTTGAGACCCACATCAGTTGTACCACTTAGGTACCTAAAGATCCTCTTCACAGCTTGCCAATGCTCCTTTCATGGTTGCCCCATGAACCTGCTCACAACACTGACTGCTTGTGCTAGATATGGCCTCGTGCACACCATAACATACATCAAGTTCCCCACAGCGCTAGCATACGGAACCCGAGACATATACTCTTTCTCCTCGTCTGACTGAGGAGCGAACATGGATGTGAGATGAATGTTTGCAGCACTAGGAGTATCAAAAGTTTAGTAGTAGCCATGCCTCTCCAATACCTTCTGAATGTAGCCTTCTGTGATAAGAAAAGCTTCATATTAGCTCTATCTCTGAGAATCTCCATCCTTTGTATCTTATGAGCTGCACCCAAATCCTTCATCTCAAATTCGGCACTAAGAAGACCCTTCAACTTCTGAACCTCATGCTTACTCTTTGCAGCTATCAACATGTCATCTACATAGAGCACCAGATAGATGAATGACTCATCTATCAGCTTGCTGAAGTAGACACAACAATCATAAGCACTCCTCGTGTAGTCCACTGCCTCGGAGACTGCTTAAGTTCATACAAAGACATCTTCAACTTGCAGAAATACTTCTCCTTGTCGGGAACCTGGAAACCATCTGGCTAAGTCATGTATATCTCTTCCTCCAACACTCCGTGCAGAAACGAGGTCTTCATATCAAGCTATTCGAACTCCAAGTCCTGATGTGTCACTAAAGCTAGTAACACTCTGATTGAAGTATGTCTGACCACGGGTGAGAAAATCTCATTGTATTCTACTCCCTCCCTCTGACTGAAACCTCTAGCAACAACTATAGCCTTGTATTTGACTCCCTCTACGGCTGATATCCCATCCTTCTTCTTGAAGACCCATTTGCAAGCAGCAACCTTTCTCCAATGAGGCTGTTGCACCAAGTCCCATGGCTGATTCTTCTGAAGAGACTCCATCTCATCTCCCACTGCAGCAAGCCATTTCTCTGAATCAACACCTGAAATGGCCTCTCTGCAGGTGAACGGCTCATGAGTATCCACCTCCTCAGCAACCTGTAGTGCATATCCCACCATGTCCTCAAATCCATATCTATGTGGTGCCACTGTGAGTTAGCACGGGGGTCTCGCTTCCTAGTCAGCGAGTCGGGGGTCCAAGGAATGTCGTAATAGCCGCTACTTTGAGTTAGCACGGGGGTATCGCCGAAAGTGTGTTTTCGGGCCCAGTACATTGGTTTAGTGAAAGATTCTCTATACGACTCTTTCTCTTGTTGTAACCTATTCATTAGTTTTCTGGGTATCAGACGATAGGAACATCTTGTAACCTGGGTAAGTATCTAATGCAATATGTCTCGTTTCCGTGGATGTAGCCAATCATCAGTGAACCACGTAAATCTCCGTGTTCTTATTTTTTTCTTTACGTTTATTTGCTATTTTTTCATATTCCGGACAACCCCTATACAGGTGGAAATGTATGGTAAATATTTAAGTTTGATTAAAATTATCCATGATATTTTAGGAAATGACTAGCACTTTTACTCCTAGACCTAATGATACCTTTGAAATTATTATTATTAATTTGTTTTTTGAAGTGAATACCTTTGAAATTATTAAAATTAAGAACCATTGTGATGGATTTTCTTTTCCTAAAATATCAAACTTGACGGTGTGACTTCTACAAGGGATGAGGTATATTATTTTTTGAATAAACTAGATTGTTGGACCGCACGTTGTGCGCTATATTATAAGTACTTTTAAAAGATTTTAATTTGGCACAAAGTGTAAATTAAATTTTAGGTATGAACTTGAATAGTAGATTTAATTGGATTGAATTTTTATCATGCATGCAATTAATTTAGTTGAATTTATTTCAATATATTTTAGTTCAAACAGACCAATTTATTATTACAAAATGAAGCAAAGAGTTTAATAATACACGGTTTCTACATAGATATTAATACTTGAAAATCTGCTTGTGCAATTTGAAACTCTTGTAAATATTAAATTAAATCTTGAATTAGATAATATTTGCATAAAAGTAAATGTAACTGATCAAACTATTTTTCTCTATCTTTACGTAGCGTAGAAGCTAACCTATTGAAAATATAAGTTTAACATACCAAAATTGTACCACACAATGACTACTTAATCGTGTAAAATAATAGCATGTAATGCATAATTTATAACTTTTTCATAATAGAAAACAAATAATAATAAATTTGTAAGAGATTTTGATTTAATGAGCAGAATTTTTTCGAAAGTAAATGATCCATAAGTATGTGTTATCGTTGGACATTTTTTCATGTGTTACTGTTGTTACCTCTTTTAAGTATGTGTTTATAAAAATAAGAGCAATAGTAAATTGTTATATTTTTATTTTTTTCAAAGAGGTAACCATCCATTTATAATTTGGTACATCAAATTAATATTTTTAAGTTAGTAATGAATCTTTTTTGGATTTTTTAACAATATATATTTGATTAGTTTTATAAAATAAGTAAGTTTCTATTTGTAAGTATTAAATTAAATCTTGAATTAGATAATATTTGCATAAAAGTAAATGTAACTGATCAAACTATTTTTCTCTATCGTTACGTAGCGTAGAAGCTAACCTATTGAAAATTTAAGTTTAACATACCAAAATTGTACCACACAATGACTACTTAATCGTGTAAAATAATAGCATGTAATGCATAATTTATAACTTTTTCATAATAGAAAACAAATAATAATAAATTTGTAAGAGATTTTGATTTAATGAGCATAATTTTTTCGAAAGTAAATGATCCATAAGTATGTGTTATCGTTGGACATTTTTTCATGTGTTACTGTTGTTACCTCTTTTAAGTATGTGTTTATAAAAATAAGAGCAATAGTAAATTGTTATATTTTTATTTTTTTTCAAAGAGGTAACCATCCATTTATAATTTGGTATATCAAATTAATATTTTTAAGTTAGTAATGAATCTTTTTTGGATTTTTTAACAATGTATATTTGATTAGTTTTATAAAATAAGTAAGTTTCTATTTATAATCTGGCACATCTTTTTAATACTTTTAGGTTAGTAATGATTTTTTGATATTTTAAAAGAATTTATATTTGGTTAGTGATACAAAAAGAATTATGATTAGATACTTTCACATTTTATAATTTGGTACATCATATTAATATTTTTAAAGTTGGTAATGAATTTTAGGAATTGTAATAGAATATTGATTAGTGTGCTGAGAATCCTTAAATATCAAATCAAATAATTTTATAAAGTTTAATTGATGTATATATTTAATGCGGAGAGATAATATGTTGCGGAGAAAGGAAGGCTAAATTATACAATCACCTTATTTTGACATCAAATTATAATATATTAATACCATAGTTATGTTATATTGGAGCAAACTAAATATATCGTGTCAGTTGTGTAAAATATAAGGTAAAAAAAGCTAAGCAGATTGTTTATATGGTACATCAAGATAACAATATTGAAAAAAGACCGATTTTTATAATATATTAATACCATAATCATATTATATTATAATCCATACCAAACACATTTCCAATATTAAGGAAACTAAAAAAGAATATATAAATATTGTAGGCGCCGGAATATGGTGATCTTACAGAGGTTATGTGGTGGTTTTAATCAAACTGCGTTATTTAATACTTTTTAATTTTTTTATTAGTTTAAATATTGACCAGATTAATAATTTTTCTAGTTCCCCTATGAAAATGATGAGGTATATAGAGGTGTAATTACGTATTCAAATTTCCGTATGATTAGAACACAATCACATACCTACTAGAAGAAGGAGGGAATTTCCAAACATGAAACATCCATCATTAATAATAAAGGTTACATTAAGCATAATATTATTCAAATCTCAGACTGAGGTGAAGTTGAAGTTGGAACAAGTAGTTTGCTGGGACAACAACGTTGAGCTAAAACCAAGCCTGGACGTTGCAATATCAAACTGAAGAAGATTGTCCTCAATCTGGTGAGCTCCGATGACGATCGAAGTTCTTGGATTCACCCCACCATCCACAAATCCAAGGCACAGCACATCCTTCTTCACCTGCACCATCGAATTCGCGCCAAAAATCGTCCAAAACACAGTCGGATTCTGAAACACCAAGTCAATCGCCGGTGCCGGAGGACCAACTCTCGTACCACCAATCTTGCTCGAGTTAAAGCACAGCCCAAACGGCGCCACCGATTCCACCTTCGGGACTTCAGCAAAAGCCACAGAAAATGCCTGAACTAGAGTATTGTAAATAGAAGTCTCCATAACCGTGTAAGGATTAACAGTACTGATCTTCGTTCCACCATTTCCTTCACTACTGATAGCCAGCAAGCTCGAGTTCACTGAAATCGGTTTCCCGTTGACCTTGATTGACTTAACTCCGAGGAAATACTCCACGGACACCTCCCCTGCAAAAGAGCTACCAGCAGTGCTTACAGGATTGATGAGAAGCGGTGTGTACACCAGTGACTTGGAAATATCCTTCCCTGGGAGAAAATTGTAAGGACTGTCACCGAAGAATATGACTCCATTGTTTGTGCCTAAACAAACAGCGAATTTCCTCGGGAAACTGAATGCGCTGGCTAGCTGAGAAGGAAGCCCAACCTTTCCCCTTCCTAGACCAGCCATTCCAGTCACTCCATTAGCAAGCCCTTCGAGAAGGAATGTAGCTCCACAGGTGAAGAGCACCTTTGGTGCAGAAACATCGTGGCCGGGATTTGAACCGTCGGTCGATTTCAGCGAAACGACGTCCTGAGAAAGCTCACCACCCGTGCCGAGTCTGATAACGGTGTTGTCTGGAAAGAGCCCGCACGTGTTATTGTTGCAGCCCGGTTTAGGGCCAGCGAAGCAATCTCCACAGGCTTTTGAGCCGGAGAGCGAACATGGAGCAGATCTGCAGAGAACCGGCTTGTATGATGAGCTGACATAGCCCTGCTCGCAATCGACCCAGAGATATTCACCGCCTAAGTCTATGGTTAGCTTGACAGGGACTAGAGGGGTTCTCTGGTTGATAAGAGTGGTGTATTGGTTTGTGGCTGAGTCTTTGGTCACCGGGAGAACCAGAGCTTTTGGCCTTTGGGCTATGGAGGGAGAAGAAAACAGGAGAAGCAAGACAGAGAGGGCTAATGTGGAAGCAAGGAATCCCATGTTTAGATGCAAATTGATGGTTTGTAGTATGGCTAATTCTGTGCGTATATATAGGCTAATGGATCTGGAAAATCTGCGATTGAGTGCAGAGAATCAAAAATGTTCATATGTTGACAAGATATAATTATGCAAACCAACACGTGAAGGTATAGTGTTTATACATATTGAATTCAAATATGCTCCTTGGAGGGAACTTTCCAAGTCACAAAGCTTGAGTAAAAATGGCAAGAATTAACAAAGTATGAATATAAATAGCAAGTGGGAAGACTTAAAAAACCAGGGGTCGTTTCAATATGTACAGATTCGAATTCGCAGGCATATCCGGTCAAGGGAATGGTTGTTTGAACAATTATTTATGATTTTCTGACTGACCACTTGCATTCATCAAACCATGGTCTCTTCCCTGCGAATTTAATATCGAGTGCCAGTATGTACCATACTCTTTACTCTACCAATTCAATGAGTACAGTATCAAATGCCATTCATTATAAATTTTAAAGTATTTCCAACTTGTTAAAAGTTACTTACAGACTATTGATTGAGTTAATCCCTCTGAACAATTTTAACGAAAACCATGATATACAAATTGCAGGGAAATGTAAAGCTCATTACTTGGAAGCATCAATCTTTCGTGGCATTTTAGACCGAAGAAAAAACCTACGAGAGAAACCCCCTTTCTTTTTTTTTGATCGGAGGCCGTCGGTGCTTTCCTCGGCCGGCGGCCTTCCACCCTAAACTGTATATTAAATCTATACCGTCTTCCTATCTCTACCCAAAACTCTTGTTGTACCGTTGACCAACTACAATCATTTTGCTCGTCTTCTGTTTCGCAGTTCTAATAATTTTGCAGGAAATCTCACCGGATCGCTACCGTTATGAGACACAGCCAGACGGGTAGTTACAGAAAGGCTCTTCCACCAACACCGCCGCGATCCTCCACAGACGATCTCCTTACCAACGACGCGGACAACCAGCGGATTCGGCCGCCAAAAGGTGCCCATTGAAATCTTCAATTTCCTGATCTCCAATTTAATTGTGCAAATCTCGGGGCCGGATTTGGATCAGCAATTCATTGCGCCTAGTTCGTCGTCGGCCAGATTGGTTAGAACTCATCGCCCGCTGCCCATCTCCGATGGGATCATGCTCTTTGGCTTGATTCAAGTGGGCTCTTTGGTCTAGGCTTTTTTTGGGCCTCTAGTGGACAAGAGAGTGTCAGATTCTAGGGGAATGAATCAGAGAATAGTACTTTTCATTGATAGCAATCTGGAATTACAAAGAATTGGGGATAACCCCCTTTTTGATGAGAGAGAGAAAGAACTAGAGATGAGGAAAGAGTACAATCTGATCAAGCTAAACTTTTGATAACTATTCTCATCAAAGATCACCTATTTCTACCCTACTTCCACCACTAAACCGCCACTGACAGTTGAGCTAACTGTGAGCTAACAGAATCCCTAACTAACTGACTTAGTTGCTAGGAATGACCAATATGCCCTGAACTATTAGGCCCATTCATGACAATCCCTCTCTCTTAAACACAGCTTGTCCTCAAACTTGAAACTGAGGAAACTGAGTAGTGATGAACTCAGCCAGCTCCCAGGATGCATCTTCAACTGGTAACCCTTGCCACTGAATTAACCACTGAGTAGTAACTGCATTATCCTTGTGGATCAACCTTCTGTCTAATACCTGGATAGGTAACAAATGAGGAGTGGCAGACATCAAGTCCACTGGAAAGTCTGTGATCTGCACTGGTGTTGGTCCCTCATGCTTCTTCAACAGAGATACATGAAATACAGGGTGCAATCTGCAAGTAGAAGGAAGTTGAAGCTTGTAAGCTATTTCCCCTATCCTCTCAAGAATTAAGTAAGGGCCATGGAACTTGGCTGGAAGCTTAGAATCATAAACTTGCAGAGTTGCTTGTCTGTACTTCTGCACTTTGAGATAAGCCAGTCTCCAATCTGAAAGACTCTATCAGTTCTTTTATAGTCAGCAAAATACTTCATTCTCTTTTGAGCTTCCTGTAAAAAAAATTTGGACTAGCTCCCTCACTGCCTCCCTTTGTTGTAAGTCATGTGCAGCAGGAATAACAGTACTGCTTAAATTTCTTATTGGCAGAGTCACAGGTTTCATACCATACAAAGTATCAAAAGGAGTCATTTGGAGACTTGTATGAAAAGATGTGTTATACCACCATTTAGCCATATTCAACCACTAACTCCAAGTCTCAGGCTTGTCACAGCAGAAAATTCTCAGAAAATGCTCTTATACTTGGTTAACTCTCTTTGTCTGTCCATCTGTCTAAGGATGATAGGCAGTGCTATAGTGCAGCTTGACTCCTAGTAACTGAAGTAGTTCCTTCCAAAAATGGCTGGTAAAGATCTTATCCCTGTCACTGACTATACACTCAGGAAAACCATGGAGCTTACAGACCTCCTTGAAATATATTTCAAAAACTTGTTTGGCAGTATAAGGATGGCTCAAAGAAATGAAATGGCTATACTTGGTTAATCTATCCACCACTATCAAAATGGAATTGAACCCTTTAGAATCAGGTAACTTTTCAACAAAATCCATGGAAATGTGAGTCCATGGTTGAGCTGGTATAGGTAATGGTTGGAGCAATCCAGGCACGTGGCAATGCTCATTTTTGTGCTTCTGACAAACAATACAGTTCTTGATGAATTGAGCTATGTCCTGTCTGATATGAGGCCAAATGAAAGTAGCTAAGACCCTCTTTAAAGTAGCTTGCTGCCCTGAGTGGTCCCCCAATGGAGAAGAGTGCATAGCTCCCCATATTATCTGTCTGACATGGTTGGCACTTCCCACATAAATCTTCCCTTGCTGCCTCAATATTTCATTAACTAAGCTTAGCCGTTGAGACTGTTCAGAAGTTACTGCAGCCTTAGCAACTAGTTTCTTGTGCTAAACTTTCATTTCCATAACTTTCCTCAATTTGAGACATCCATTCAGGAACCAAAGAAGACACAGTCTGTAATTGGGCACATTCAAAATGATCCTCCTCTCTTGTAAATGGTCCCCTTCCCCATTGGTAGGTTCCACCTGGACTGATTCCTTGTCTCTTGTACCAAATACTTCTTCCCTTGCTGTAATGTCTATTACTGTTGTGGTTGTCAATGTTGGATCTAATATTGGATCCGCAAAAGAAAATAAGAACTCAGCTACTTCCTCCCACTCAGACTCATTAGTATCAGACCAGGATGAACCTCTATCCCATTTAGTAGCAAGAACTCCCACACTCTCTTCTGTTGTACAACTGTTCATTGGCATAGGTCTTCTAGAAAGAGCATCTACAACTTTATTTTCTGCACCCTTCTTGTATTGTATCTCAAAACTGAGCCCCAATAACTTGGTTATCCACTTGTGCTGCAAGGCATTAGACATTTTTTGTTCAATGAGGTATTTCAGGGATTGATGGTCAGTTCTAATTATAAAATGACTTTTCATCAAACAATGCTTCCACCTGTCAACTGCCATCTCCAATGCCTCCTTCTCATATGTAGAAAGCCCTTTATTCTTTTGACAGAATGTTTTGCTTAGGTAAGCAATGGGCCTGTTGTCTTGGATAAGAACAACTCCCATCCCCATATCACATGCATCAGTTTCTATGATACTTTTTTTTATCGAACTGAGGCATTTTTAACACAGGTGTTGTGGTCATTGCAATCTTTAACTGCTGGAAAGCTTTATCTACTTGTTCCCTCCACTGAAATCCTTCCTTTTTAAGTAGGTCATGCATAGGTCTGCAAATGGATCCAAAGTTCTGTATGAATCTCCTATAATAGCCAGCTAAACCAAGGAATCCTCTAAGTTCTTTCACTGTCTTTGGAGTAGGCCAACTCAGTACAGCTTCAGTTTTGGACTGATCAATTTCCACACCATCATTGGAAATTACATGTCCCAAGCACTCTATTTTTTTTCTAATCAATAACACATTTAGATTTCTTGGCAAATAACTGATTCTGTCTCATTAAACTCAAAACTTCACTCAGACGGTGCACATGATCTTGCAAAGTTTTGCTGTATATCAGAATGTCATCAAAGAAAACTAATACACTCTTTCTGAGTAACACTTTAAACACTTGATTCATTAAGCTTTGGAAGGTAGCAGGAGCATTTGTTAGGCCAAAGGGCATCACTAAAAATTCATAATGACCACTATGAGTCTGAAAAGCAGTTTTATGAATATCCTCTTCTTTTACTCTGATCTGATGATAACCAGCTCTTAAAACCAATTTGGAAAAATATACAGCCCCAAAAAGTTCATCCAGAAGTTCATCAATTACTGGAATAGGAAAACTATCTTTGACTGTTTGTTTATTTAAATTTCTATAGTCTATGCACAATCTCCAACTTCCATCATTCTTCTTCACCAAGAGTACTGGAGATGAGAAAGGGCAGGTACTGGTTCTTGTTGTCTTCTGCTGCAACAATTCCTCCACTTGATGCTCAATTTCATCCTTTTGAGCATGAGCATATCTGTATGGCTTGGTTTTGAAAGGTTCTGCACATGTTTTCAGAAGAATTTGGTGGTCAACACCTCTAGGGGGAGGAAGGGACTTAGGTGTATCAAATACATCAGAGAAATGATTGTTCACCTATTGGATTTCTTTAGGTATGGCTGTAGGTGTAGCTTCAGCAAGGTGCAATAACTCTAGTGTTTCACTTTTCCTTGAGTTGTCAAATTCCCTTAGACTCAAAATATGATAACATTTCTGAGTCACATGGTTATACAGATCACAATTGGGATGTAAATCCTTGGGAATATTGTAGTTATAATGCAGCTTCAATCCTTCCATCTCCTGAACCTTTCTCTTTCTGTAAAGAAACAATTCTTTTGCCTCAGCACCATACAATCTCCTGAATTTAGCATCTTCAAAATTCCCTTTGAAATGCCAGAATCTGCTGCCATAATGTAGCCACGCATATTAAAATAAAATGCTATAGGGCTGAATCTCTTCATCCAATCTACTCCAAGTATGATGTCAACTTCTCCCATTTCTAATATTCTTAGGTCAAAATCAAACTTTGAATTCTGAACACTCCACTCCACTCCAAGACTGATAGTATGTCCCTTTGCTTTCTGACCATTTGCAACAGTTACTACAAACCTTCTAGTCTTCACCTCCCTCAAATTGAGTTGCTTCACTAGTGCAGGACTGATAAAGCTTCCTGCACTGCCTGAGTCCAACAAAAAATTAACCTCCTGTCCTTTGATAGTTCCTAGTAATGATATAAGTTCATCAACATCATCACTACCAATGGTCTTAGCTGTCAACTTATCACAATCCTCCTCCTCTTCATCTGTAAGGTCATCAGTCACTAGTCGTAATCCTTCAGCATCCTATTCCACCACCCAAATTTCCTCTTCATCCTCAGTTATAAGTCCATAAATGATATTCACTTGTTGAAACTTACAGTTGTGGCCAGGTCCATACTTCTCTCCACACCTATAACACAGACCATTGTTTCTTCTATACCGAAGTTCCTGAGGAGATAATCTCTTGTAACCATCTAGTACAGTGGGAATTGGCTTCTTGAATTTGTCTTGAACATTCTGAGATCTCCAACCAGGTAATTTATCTCCATTTCTAGCCATTATTTGACCAAAATTAGCAGCAGGCCTACACCTTCTTTACAATATATCCAGATATTTCTCCTCCAGTTTAGCTAACTCTATGACATCATCAAGAGATTTTGGCCTCATTCTTCTAACACCAGCTCTTATATCTTCCTTTAGTCCACTCACAAACATAGACATCATATATCCCTCTGAAATTTTGGAATCCAAACCCTCCACCTGTGTTCTAACCTCTTCAAAATGTTCCACATAATCTTTCACAGAACTTTTCTGTATGATTTTACTGAATTCCTCTACAATTTCTCTATCACCTAGGTCAGAAAACCTCTTTTTCAATGCATGACAAAACTCCCCCAAGTTAGACCTAGCTGTTTCTTATGACCAAACCATATTTCAACCTTCCCTTCCAAGTAAATCTCTATGATCTTCATTCTTTGGTACTGATCAATTTGATTGAAATCAAAATATTTCTCACATTTTCTTATCCATTCTTCATGCTTCTGGCCATTGAATCTAGGCATTTCTATTTTGGTGACGTTCTTATCCACTAGATATCTCCAATTTTCATGCATGAAATCAGAATTACGAGCATATGTCTTTTGATTCCCACAATTCTGAACACTGAAATTATTACTGGACCTATCTTAGCCCCATTATTTATCTCAGTTGTCATCATAACCATAGGGTTTCTCAATGCATCAAAATTCCTTATTAACATGCATTACATGACTACTCTCCACATCAATCACATTCTTATGTATATGCATAGCATTATTAGGCATATGATCAGGAAGAATGGGATCAGTGATGATAGGATTCTTGTGAGATACATTGTTGTGCTGCAGATCTATTGCAGTTGGTGAAGATAAGGAGTTTTTTGGCTGGCTCAAAGATTGAGCCTCAAACTTGGAGGTTAAGAACAACATCATGCCTTCAAACTTCTTATTCCGGTCTTGTACCTCATTCCAATCCTCCATGTACTTGTTCAGTTCCTGTGCCTCCTCCTTCCTCTGGTTCACCAAACGCTCAGAAAACTTCTCCATCTTATCGGTGAAGCTGACATTCAACTTCCCTAGCTCATCAGCCAATTCTATCCTACTTTCAGAGTGTTCTGGTCTGTGGCTGATCTCAATTCTGCCACCCTTGCTTCTGTTGTTTCCAACTGTGTCTCCATCGATTTGACTGTGCGTCTCGCCATGCCGGAGGAACGGTGCTCTGATACCAACTGTCAGATTCTAGGGGAATGAATCAGAGAAAATAGTACTTTTCATTGATAGAAATCTGGAATTACAAAGAATTGGGGATAATCCCCTTTTAGATGAGAGAGAGAGAAAGAACTAGAGATGAGGAGAGAGTACAATCTGATCAAGCTAAACTTTTGATAACTACTCTCATCACAGATCACCTATTTCTACCCTCCTTCCACCACTAAACCGCCACTGGCAGTTGAGCTAACTGTGAGCTACGGAATTCCTAACTAACTGACTTAGCTGCTAGGAATGACCAATATGCCCTAAACTATTAGGCCCATTCATGACAGAGAGTCAAGGTATTGGCCCGGTTAGGCGGCCAGTGAATCCCTAAATTTGCATTTCATTGTTGAACTTTGTTCCTTTTTCTTTATTTTTTCTAGTAAATGGAATTTTGAGTATGGGTTTGATAAAATATTGTCCAGGAGTCTTATCTGCCATCCCTAGTTTTTATTATGAATAGGTTTTAAATTGTGATTGGATTCAAATCTGATTCTTAGTGGTACGGCGGTAAAGGAGAAATCCGAGTCAAAGTAGTTTGAGTACTTACTTCTGGCGATTCCGTAGTCAGCACATGTGCACAAGGAGAAATTCGAGTCAGGGTAGTTTAAATACTTATTTCTGGCGGGTCCGTACATCAGATTTGTAGACCAGACAGGCTGTTTAGTCATAGCTTAATTTTAAAAACGACTTGGAAAATGTCATACTGCCTCCGAGGGGAGATGCAAATAATGTCTAATGAGTTGGACCGGGAAGTGCTCACAAAAACTAATCTTTGACTACTCAGCTTGTAACGTGTTAGATAAACTTCTATAATACTTGGATGATGTGAAAGCGAGTCGGTAAATCTCTTACTGCCTTCGAGGGGAGATGCAAATAATGTTCAACGAGATAAATCGGGGAGCGATTGCAAAATTAGAGTATTAGTGATCAATATTTGGCAGACACCTCGGTCTCACCCACTACATAGTCTCACACTTAGTTTAAGTTTTTTTTAAAAAAAAATTTAAACCACCTTTTGGTGGGGGGGTTATTTATACAGGATCCTCGGTCCTCATAGAAGGGCAGTAAAGCCAAGTTTTTACAAACCATGTGAGTGAAACAAGATGGCTGCTAACAAAAGAATATAGAATAGGCTAACCTAAGCTACCTATCCATATACATAAGTCGATCTGTGGTTAAAAATATAATGAAACACAATAGCTTGGCGAGCACTTTAGTGATCGTCAAAACAAAGCACAATTTTGCCAACCAAGCCTATGATATACCACTATATATACCTACAGATCCACTTCAAAACTTCCAGAGAAGACATGTCAAGCTGAGCCAAAAAAGGCACTCTGCTGAGTATGTGGAGTGTAAATTCATTTGGAGAGCCATCTCTTCATTTTAATTCTGAAATTTGGAGCATAGAGGCCATTGTATCAACTTTTCCAGTAATTGGTATTTGGAGTGTCATAAACTTATGTGCCCTTCCTACCTAGAAAGAGCTCAGAGGGGAGTCTTTCCAGGCCTTGTTCCTGAAAAAAAAAACAGAAAGAATAGAGTAGTTGTTGCCTAAACAAGTCTCAGATTTGGTACATTCAAACTTTCTAAAGCAATAAGTCCCCTAAGTAGGATAGGAGCCTCCTGTATAAGTATATTTCCAGAGAGTTTGGATTTAGAGCTGTGTTTTGCAAGGCAATCTGCAACTCCATTTCCTTCTCTGAATATATGTTTTATACAGTTTTCCATACCTAGTTTTTCAAAGTATAGCACATACTGTAAACATTCCAGCTGACAGTAGCTGGGGAATTATTCCTTTTATAGCTACTAAACTGTCAGTACGGGAAGATCGGTGGTGGAATTGGTAGTAGTCTGATCGGTAAGCAATATGGAGTGGGCACGGCTGCAAAGGGAAGAAAAGGCTTTGTGGCGAAGTCAACTCGTGGATTAAGCTGGGGAGAGGAATCCGAACTACAGAAACAGAAGGAGGGGGGTGGTGATAAGCAGGAATGGGCGCAGCTATTTGATGTTGAAGAAATGAAGTATTACCCACCAGAAGAAATTGATGGAGTTACAGTAGCTGTGCTTCCAAAGGAGGAGATTGAAGCGAGTTTGAAGGATTGGGACACTGTGGCTGTATGTAAGGTGCTGGGGGGGAGACCTCCATCCCCAATGATGGAGGCTTTCTTCAAACGCACATGGCAAAGCTACTCACTGAGACAAGTGTGGCTTCTCAAACCAGGTATTTTCCTAGCTAAGTTTGGGTGTGTTGCAGATCGTGATGCTGTAGTTGATAGAGGGGTTATGCTATTTGACAACAAACCTGTTATAGTGCAAAAATGGGCTAAGAATATTGATTTTACAATCCCTAAAACTGTGCCAGTATGGATACGGTGTTATGGTCTAAATGTCATATATTGGACAAGTGGTCTTCTCAGCAGGATCATAAGCCCTATAGGCAGACCAATTAAGATGGATGAAGAAACTAGATTAAAGAAGAGGATAGGGTATGCAAGAGTCCTTGTTGATGTGGAAATAGGGAGTGATAAACCTCAGCAAGTAACTTATCTGAATGAGGAGGGGATACTTACACAGCAAGAGATTTATTATGAATGGCTGCCTAACTTATGCCCTGAATGTAACATGTATGGCCATAAACATGAGCATTGCAGGAGGAGAATCAGGCAGAGGCAAATCAACAAGTGAAGCAAGTTTACATGCCTAAAAAACTACCACAGGTCAGACTGGAAGAGAAGGAAGTACCTCAGACAGTAGTTGTGGAAGATGATAGGGCTGCACCAAGCACACCAGGAAAGAGCAGGGTTGGAACCAGAATTGCAAACTTACTAAGAATAGGAGAGCAGGGTTTCACAGAAGTAAGGAGCAGGAGCAGCTTTGAGAGATTTCCTACAACTGTAGGCAGAGAAGAGGCAGGGAAAAATTCAGGAGGGCTAGAAGGCACTGGGAAGTTAGGAGGAAGCAGTTATTATGCTGTTTTAACAGAACCTCCTGATGGGAAGTAAAATTCTAATCTGGAATGTGAGGGGTGTAAATAAAAGTACAAAGCAGAAACAGATAAGAGACTATTGTACTATTCACAAAATTGGTTTTCTTGGCA
This sequence comes from Sherardia arvensis, assembly GCA_948330725.1. Classification (NCBI taxonomy): domain Eukaryota; kingdom Viridiplantae; phylum Streptophyta; class Magnoliopsida; order Gentianales; family Rubiaceae; genus Sherardia; species Sherardia arvensis. The sequence goes on from OX415244.1 coordinate 16,465,149, forward strand.
TGGTAGAAACAAAAATCAAAAAACCAAAAATACAGCAAGTATGGCAAAAGATGGGATTAAAGTGGAATTTGATTACAAACAGTGATGTGATTGATACTGCTAGAATCTGGATTGGATGGAGGCCAGAATACTTTGAAGTAAAACTGTTAGATATGGGAGAACAGTGGATAGATGTTGAATGCCTACTGAGAGAATTTAACATCAAATGCTATGTTACTATTGTGTATGGATACAACCAAAGAGATGAAAGGGAATCACTTTGGGGGAAACTAAAAGCCATAGACCACCAGGACCTTCCTTGGTTGATTTGTGGAGATTTTAACTCACCATTGTATCTGGATGATAGGGAGGGAGGAAACCATGTAAGTGTGGATGAGATTATGGATTTTGGGGATGTAGTGGCCCAACTCAGACTCCATGATTTAAAAACATATGGCCCCAAGTTCACATGGAGTAACAGAAGAGAGGGGGAAGCTAGGGTTAATAGAAAAATTGATAGAGGTCTTGTTAATGATCAATGGATGAAGCAGCTTATGAACTCTAAGTGTTTTGTCAAGTTGCATTCTGCCTCTGATCATCACCCTTTGATGATTATGGTTGAGAGAAGTTTGAAGGTGGGAAAGAGGCCTTTTAAGTTCTATAATATGTGGTGTACTTCACCACAGTTTCATAATCTGGTTAAGCAAGTATGGAGAAGTGGACAGATTCTCACTTTGGGAGATTTCTATGAGGAACTCAAGAGGATGCAAGAACCACTCCAGAAGCTTAATAAACAGGAGTTTGATCACATTCAAGAGGCAGTGATTAAGGCTACTGCAGAATGGGAGGGAGCTCAGTTTAGTTTGAATGGAGATCCTCTGAACAGAGACAAGCAGATGCAAGAAATAATTCTGAGGCAAAAGGTTGAGGGTTTGACTATGGCAGAAATGATGTTCCTACAGCAGAAAAAAAAATGAAATGGCTTAATGATGGGGACAAGCCAACAAAACTTTTCTATGCAGTCATGAATACTAACTTATATCAGAATCACATAGTGGGGCTGCAAGATGGGGGGAGAATGATTTATGGCAGAGAAGATTTGGAGGATCATCTAGTGCAACACTTTAAACAACAGTTTGGAGTGAAAGGGAATTCTGAGATGCAAATTGATTCAGAGGTTGTAAGTATGGGTAGTGTTGTTACACTGGCACAGCAGGCAAGCCTAATGAAGCCTTTCTCAGATGAGGAAATTCAAAGGGCATTAGCTGGTATTCATGGAGATAAGAGCCCAGGTGCAGATGGCTATTCTAGTCATTTTTTCAAGAAGAGTTGGGGGATTGCTGGGGATGATTTTAAGAGAGCTGTAAGGAATTTTTTTGATGGAGGTGAGTTACCAGCAGATTTTAACATGGCTGTACTGACTTTAATTCCCAAGGTAGCACATCCTCAAGCAGCAACAGATTACAGGCCAATATCTTGTTGCTCAGTTCTTTATAAAGTGGTGACAAAATTGATGGGAGCCAGATTGGGGATGATACTCCATGATATAGTGCAAAATAATCAGAGTGCCTTCATCCAGGGGAGAATGATAGCACACAATATCCTTTTAGCTCAAGAATTGTTGCACGGGTACAAACAGAAGCAAATGTCCCCTAGTTTTGTGGTACAGGTGGATATACAGAGAGCTTTTGATAGTGTTAATTGGGACTTTTTGTTTGGATGGCTTAGAGCTCTGCACTTCCCAGATGCCTTTATTAGCTGGATCAAAAGGTGCTTAACCAACTCCACTTTTTGTCTGTCTCTGAATGGTATGTTAACCAATAGTTTTGCAGGTAGGAGAGGGGTAAAACAAGGTGATCCCCTTTCTCCTCTCCTATTTGTGCTTTGCATAGAGTATTTTACAAGACTCATGAAACAAGCTTTTGCAAGGAAACAGATTGGGTATCACCAGAGGTGTAGAAGAGCTGGTATTCATTGTCTACTATTTGCTGATGACTTGCTAGTGTTCAGCAAGGCTAATGAGGATTCTATGAGAGGGGTAAAGGAGGTGCTTCTGAAGTTTCAAGCCACCACAGGTCTAGCCATTAATGTGAAAAAATCTAAAATCTTTTTCTCAGTAATGGAGAATGCAGAGATGCATGTTTTGGCTGATATTTTGCAGGTGTCACAAGGGACTTTACCACTCAAATATCTGGGCTTGCCAATCTCAGGTGTTAGATGGGACAAGGCTGCATGTGGGGCACTGTTAGGAAAACTTGCAAGTAGGTTGAAGACCTGGAGCTCAAGAACTTTATCTTATGCAGGAAGGGTGCAGCTAGTAAACACAGTGTTACTGAGCATTACAAATTACTGGGCTTCAGTGTTTCAGATTCCCCAAGGTGTACATGCTGACATCAAAAGACTTTGTAGAGATTATATTTGGGGGAAGGAAGAGGGAAAGAGGAAGTATTACCCTGTGGCATGGGATTCTATGACTAGAGCAAAGAAGCAAGGTGGTTGGGGGATTAGAGATCCAGGAGTGTGGAACACAGTTGTCCTCTGCAAACATTTGTGGGATTTAGTGAGGAAAAAGGACTTATTGTGGATAAAATGGCTCCATGAGTACTATCTCAAAGGTAATTCTATCCAGGATTGTTCTTTTGTAGCAGGTCAAAGTTGGAGCTGGAGAAGACTTATCAGAGTCAAAGATAAGATGATGGTGTTGCTGCCCCAGTGCATAGACAAATCAGGTAACTTTAAAGCCACTCTGGCTTACAATCTGTTGAAGGGAATATCTGATTCTGATAAATGGGCATCTGTGGTGTGGAATTCCGCAATTCCCCCCAAGCACTCCATTTTTCTTTGGATGTTGTTAAGGGGAAAACTTGCTACTACTGAGAGACTTATAAGTCTGGGAATATTGAAGGGTACAAGAAATATATGTGTCATGTGTGAGAAGGAGGAAGAGACAGTACACCATCTATTCTGTGGTTGTGAATTTGCACAGGCTCTCTATGGAGCTTTAAACTTGTTTGGGCTGAACTCACTGAGAGATTTTAGGAGAAGACTAAAGCATTTGAACAGCAGGAGACTTGGAACACAACAATTGATAGCAGCAACTTATGCTATTTGGAGGGAGAGAAATGGGAGGTTATTTAAGCATGGTATTTGTGGAGTACAGGGTTTGAAATCCAGAATAGAAGAGGAAGGACAAGCAAGAAAGAATCGGAGGAAGGTTTGAGATGTGTTGTTAGTTGCTGTAGTTTCTTTACTGAAATTTCATAGAAAAGAGTTGGTAGGGTAGCTAGAGTTAAGGCTACAAATCTTGTAAACTTTTGTTTTGTTGATTTAAATGAAAATTGGTTCCTCAAAAAAAAACTGTCAGTTTCAAGAATAAAGGGACCATTTAGTGTTCTGCCAACAGAGAGGCCTAACTGTATAGCAAGTAACTCAGCATGTAAGGTTGAGGATGCAGTTAAAGATTCCATGATCATTTTGATCACAACTCCATTGCAATTTCTAACTATAACACCCAAGCCAACATTATCAGTAGATAGGAAAGATGCATCAACATTGATTTTAAAACCTATTACTGGATGGCTCCACTTTAATATTTTTACAGGTCTTGGTCTTTTAATCTTAAGATAAGGGATAAGTCCAATATTGATCATTTGTTGGTATTTTATAGCATTTCCAACTAGTGGAATAGCTCTAAAAACCATGTTGACCTGCTTAACTATGTTCTGGAAAATGAGGGGTGTATCATGTTCAATATTATTATAGAGGAAGTTGTTCCTGGACAACCATATGTACCAGAGAGCCATAACAAAAGTGTTAACTGCTATTCTAGTTATAGTTTTTGCAGCTCCTCTATAATTAATATAAAATGCAAGTCTATGCTCGAATGATATAAACTGTGGCACATGCATAGCAAACATATGATGAAAGTAAGACAATATCAACATATTTTTAGGACACTCATTGAAACAATGCTTGATAGTATCTAAGGAGGGACAGTTTGGGCACTTAGAGGGCTGATGAAAACCAAACTTTGTCATTATATCAGAGAATGGAAGCAATTTATTATGAAATCTCCAAATGAAAATGCATTACTTTGTAGGTACTTTGTTTAACCATTCATGTTTAATTGTATGGTCAGTTCCTGATTGCCTCAGCTTCTGGTATGCAGACTTCATAGTGAAATTTCCAAGTGTAGAGGGGCACCACACCAATCTGTCTTCATGATCATATTTAAGCTCCAACTCCTGCAGAAAAAACAGAAAATTGGTAGCAAATAAAGGCTTCAGAGTTGGCATATAAAGTTGCTTATTATCACAAAACTCTGCCAAGAGATTAGGGAAATGGATAGTATGTGTACCAATCTGATATTCTAATCCCACCAGTTAGAGTACCAGAGAGGGGATGAATATGTCCCTACTACTATCTTAGAGTTAAATTTAGCAAACTCAGTTATAGAACAGATCCTCTTCCAAGTGTGGGATGTTCTATAGGTGGCAGGGAGGGACCAAAGGAAGGAGGTCCAGATTGTATCATTGGTTTGGAGCTTCCACCAAAGTTTGCATGAGAAGGCTTGTATGATGGCTCTAATATCTCTCAGTTCTATCCCATTCTCAGCTGTGGGTAAGGCCATCTTACTCCATTTCCTCCAAATCTTTCTGAGAAGACTCATTTTTTCCCCAGAAAATTTTTGATGCCATAACCTCCATTTTCCTTATTACAGTTAAAGGAGCCTGTAAAACTGCAAAAATATGGTTAAGTATAGAGAGGAAGACATGATTTAGTAGCACCAATCTCCCAGCTGGAGTGAGACACCTATTCTTCCAGTTATGAAGTGAGTGTTCCATCCTCTCTATGAGGGGCTGATAGTAAATTATTTTGTTCTCGCCAGTAAAAACTAGAACTCCCATGTATTTAAAAGGCATCTTTCCTAGTTTCATACCTGAAATTCTCTTAATAAGCCTCACCAATCTGGAGTTTGCTTTCAGATTAACAAAGAAATCTGATTTAGAATAATTGACCCTTTGACCTGAGCATTGTTCATATGATCTGAGTACTTTTAAAAAACCTCTTCAGGTTTGGCTTTGTTGCAGTCAGAAATATTGCAGTGTCATCTGCATACATCAGGTTTGATATTTGTTGTCCTCCTATAGGCATTTTAAAGCCTTTAAGGTACTGTGTATCAAGAAGATGTTTCAATCCTCTAGTCAAAGTCTCTGAGACTAGGTTATACAGGAAAGGTGAAAGAGGGTCACCTTGCTTAATCCCTCTGTTGGCAGTGAAAAAGCCAGTAACAACGCCATTTATTAGTACAGAGAAACAAGCTACAGATATATTTTGAACAATGACTTTGACTAAATGACCATGGAAACCAAAGTGTAATAAAACTGAATTTAGGAAGGGTCTGGAAACCATATCAAAAGCTTTTTGCACATCCAGTTTAATTATCACATTCTTATGTTGAGGATTCTTGTTGAGTAATCTGACCATCTCTTGTATTTGAATGGTATTATCAGAAATGTCCCTTCCTTTGAGGAAGGCTGACTGATTCAACAGAGGTCAATTTGGTCATTAATGTCTTTATCATTTCCATTATAATTTTGGAATACACTTTATTCACAAAATTGGATAGGCTAATTGGTCTGAACTGAGAGAAGGTATTAGGGTTGGGAACTTTAGGAATTAGGGTTAACCATGTGTTGGACATAACTTTTGGGAGTTGAGTTCCCTCTAGGAATTCATTAGCTGATTCCAATAGGTCCCCTTTAACTGTTTCCCAGCAGTGTGTGAAGAAAGATCTAGAGAAACCATCATGTCCAGGAGCTCCCTCCTTATTGAGATCAAATACAGAGAACTTAAGTTCCTCCTGGCTTATTGGTTCCACCAATTTTTGGTTGTCTTCCTCAGTTGCCAATTTAGGGATGATATTCATGTAATGTTCAAGAAACTGTTCCGAGGCATCTGACTCAGAATCATTCAAGAGTTGTTCAAAGAATTTTACTCCTTCTATCTGAATCTGAGTGGGATCTGTTATCCACTCACCCCTGTCATTTTTTATTTTATTTAGTTGATTACTACTTCTTCTCTCTTTGATAGAGTTGTGAAAAAAACTTGTATTAGCATCCCCATCCTTGAGCCATCTCAGGTTGGATTTTTGCTTCCAAAAAGTTGTAATTCACTTTGTGCTCTGACAAGGAGTGCGGGTCTGCTTATTTAATTCAACAAGGTCAACATCAATCCTTGTAGATTCAAACTGAATCTCACATTGTGCAACTTTGTCTTCTGTTTGTTTGATGTTTTGGTGTACATCACCAAAAGAGGTTTTGTTCCATTGTCTGAGGACTATCTTAAGTCCTTTTAGCTTGGGAAATTTTTTTCTCATGCCAGGATTGATCAACAACTGTTTTGATCCTCTCTATTTAACCACATCTGCTGAAACCTAAACAGTTTAGGAGATTGGATTTCAGAGGTTTGAATGGACATTAACAGTGAATTAGGGTCTAATGTAGTTCTACTCAGAACTGTACAGAACTGGGTAGGAAAATTTTCATCCACTCCAGATTAGCTAGAGCTCTGTCTAGCCTCTATAACAGCAGATCCTCTTTGGACCTTTTATTAGACCATGTGAATTTATTACCTACTGTAGGCACTTCACTTAGACCAAGTGTGTTAATTAAAGAGTTGAAATCTCTAATAATGACTAGAGGTGGTTTTTTGTTGCCTCTTCTTTCATCCACTGAAGTGACAGTGTTGAAATCTTCAACATATAGTGTGGGTGCTGGGGAAAAACCTAGCAGATCATTCCATAGATCTATTCTAAGGGAACAAGTTACTTTAGCATAAATGAAGGCACGGTTCCAAAGAGGATGCATTATCAGTAATTTGACACAGTAGGTACTGATCAGATTGAGATAAAACTAAGAGATTAAAATTGTGATTCCAAAAAACTCAATTTTTTTCTCTATCAGCATGCACACAGTTGGAAAATGTAATTTCTATTTAAGGGAAATTATGTCAGAGTTGGGATGCCAATATGCCATGGTTCACTAAGGCAAAGTATGTCAATCTTATGTGAAACAATAAGGGTTTTAAGCCTTTTAATAGACTTGTTACATTCCATGATATTCCATACAAGCATGTTACCTAATACCTTATATGTAATCATGATTAAACATTTTTGGATTTTTTGGAGGATCGCAGCCACGTTTCAACAGTGGTGCTTCCTGTGTTGTTTAATTGATCAAGTAAATTCTTAGCTTCTCTATGGAGCCTTTGAGAGGGTGTACCTGAGTCTAAAGCTGGTGCTTTATCCTCATGGTTCCACTCAGGTTCACTAGGAGCTTCTTCATAGTCTGAGTTGGCATCATCTTCCTGATCCTGTAAGACTTGAAACACATTTGAGGTTTGAATTGGTTGGTAAGGAATCAATGCCATGGAATGTTTTTCTTTTTTTCCTATTACATACATGCATACCATCATAAGAATAGTGTTTACCTCTTGGTCGGGCAACACATGTTTGCCCGACGACATGCTTGAGACTTGAGACTCATCTCTTAACCAAGTATTACATGTTGGTACATGATGTGTTTTGTAAGTTGCCCAACTCGTTGGACGGGTTGCAAGCTACTGTGACCAAGGACTTGACGTATATGCTCTGGATTTGGGATTTATCTCTTAGCCGAGCAATACAGGTTGTTACCTAATCAGTGACATCCTAGTACATGATGACATCTGCAATTCGACTAGCTCACTGGCCGTTTGCATGGTACATGGGTTAAAGCCTTGTTGCCAGCTCTAACTTGTACACTATGTCATTTACTACTTGCGTCTTCTTCCCGCGCTGCACGTTAGTGTTCACACTATGGTGCTAAAGGGGAGAAGGTTGTCCATTTGCCTATAATGGAGAGGGCGGTTATAGAATCGCCACGCACGGCGCACGCTACAAGAGCGCCCAATCTCACTCATCCTTCGGAAGGTTGCATCTCTTGGACACCAGATTGAGGCCTAGGCACCGCCTTACATTAGCTCAACACCACGAGACTCAACCTCGGTTCTTCATCGGGATCGTCTGCATGCCAACAGCACCATCATATCTTTTTTTTTGTAGGTGCACATGGCAGGAGCTGCATTGTCAAGTCTAATCTTGACTGATTGACGGCACCATCACTCTACTACTCACTCTACTAGGATCGGAGCATTGCCACTATCATGACTAGTCTACCAGGACCAGCACGCGCATCAACATCATCTTTCACAACTTCCAGCCCAAGACCCGAGACTATTCTCGGCTGCTCATAGCCCATTCCAAGAGGGAAGAAGAAGTCTTTTCTACGAAGACGATCTTGACCAAATAGGTAGCCAGTCCTGGATCGATATTGAATCCTAGATCAAAGGGGAAACAGAACTCTTGGTGGGTGACATACTAGGATTGGATTTGCATTTGCGGATGGGCAAGTATCTACTGGCTGCACATATAGGTCCACCCACTTTGGACTTGCATCTCAGTGCCGCTACATCTCTGCGGCTAGCATCTTTGGAAGGCCTCACGCATTGGAGGTAGAAGCGGATTGTTTTATGGGTTGGGGTAGTGAGTTTGTTCTCACCCTAACCATACTCTCTTGACTTTAGCCTGATTTGTTTTACCCAAATATGTATTTTTTGTGTGGTATACTATGTCCCCTATGCGACCATTAGTTTGGGTCTTGGGGTAGAATTAGGATTTATTTTATTATACGGGGATTTAGCGTTAGCTTCTGTCCCCGTAGGCTGTCCCACGGGATCATTTCTTCTTTTGTACCATATTTACCAACTATTATAAGAATAAAAATTTGGCTCCTTTAAGTTATCCAAGGAGCTAAAGATAATTGGTGCATTCTGTACAGGGGAGGCAATCAAAGTAGGATCACCAGCCCCTGACAAATGGTCAAGGATATCATCTTCTACCTTGACAGAAGCTTGCTGCTGAGATATCTGAGGATGAGCAACCATTTGCAAGTTGGTTGGCACATATGAGACTTGATGAGCTTCATCTTCCTTTGACTTTTCAGATATGGAGAGTCCTGAGGATTCAGCAACTTGGGTTGGTCTCCATATCTGTGACTGGTCAGCATTAGTCTTCTTTGGATTTTCTTTTTTGTCTGTTCTGCACTTCCTGCCTCTTAAGTATGTGATTCTTTTTCTAATCAGGGTGCAGAATACCACCGTTATCATCTTGGTGCCCAGTTCTTTTACAGTGTGAGTAGTATTATGGAAGATATTCATATTCAATTTCACATTCCACAGATGAAATGGATGTACCTATGGTGATGGATTTGTGGCGTTCCTAGAGCAGATCCACCTCCACACAAACTTTATTCGCTGAGGGTTCAGTGAGAGCACTTGTGGCTGCATCCATCCCGAGGAAGACCCCAATCGAATTGCTAAAGTCTTCAATTGCAGATCGATTGTAAAATTGGATGGGGACTTTGTGGATGGTGGCCCAAACCGGCACCACCGATGATTCTTTGTGCGGCGAGAAGTCTGGGTTCCATTTGAGTATCTTCATAGTGGCGCCCAAGATTGTGCAGATTGATCGTATCCAAAAGCTCCAATAGTCTTTTTCCAACTCGAACCAGATCAGTATACTTAAAGTCGATGGAGCCTAGCTGGAACTTGCCGACAACTCCAATCTCTTGAAAATATTTGTTGAGTTCCGGCATGGGTGTTTTCCCCTGATAAATTTTTCGATGAGGGCATTTTTGTAATGAGAGGCAAAGGTCTGTACCGCCTCATCGGAGTATATACAAGCGATCTTGCCATTGACCCGACGGGAAATTGGCTTGATTTCTGGATTATTTGGGAGAGTAGAGAGAGGGGTTGTGGCTTTGGTGCTATGATGTCAGCGAAGGTCCTTCCGGCGGAGGCGCCGCCCCTGATGGGCGGTGGTTCCACCATGGGGATGGCCGTTTCCGACCGTTGGCCCAGTAACAGTGATAAAAAGTCAGAGAGAATTTTTAGAGAGAGAAAGTCAACTTCCCAGTGTAAAAAGTCTAGTTTAAGGCTCTATTCGTGTATTAGATACGTGAGAGAATGTATTGTAATGTTATAGCTATTAAATTTCCTGTAATCTTACAAATTGTCTCCTAATAGGAGTATGGGTTTAAAGCTGTATCCTTTTGGTTATTTTCGATTTGAAGGAGTTATGAATAATCCTCTTTTAATTTTTTTTAAAAGACTGAATGAATCAAGGAGGCATTCTGTATGTTAATACTTCTTTTAAATATGTAAAGATCACTTACAACTAAATAAATTTATAATTGATATGCCATTTGAATCCTTTAATTAGCAAAGGTAGATGTCGCGCTAACAGGCCTACGGGAGATGGAACATTCACCAAATTTGTTCTAAGAATTGTTCGGGGATAAGTGATCCATATATGTTTAGTAGCATGTGTGGAAGCTATCTTACTGACGACGGGACCGTGCGATATAAAAGTGGCGGGAGGCTTACTAAATTTGATGGAGATGATTCGAGTAAACAAGGACCCAACCTTGAACTGTACAACTTTAACTTAGTATGAGGGCATTTTTGTAATGAGAGGCAAAGGTATGTAGCGCCTCATCGGAGTAGATACAAGCGATCTTGCCGTTGACCCGACGGGAAATTGGCTTGATTTCAGGATTATTTGGGAGAGTAGAGAAGAGGGGTTGTGGCTTTGGTTCTATGATGTCAGCGAAGGTCCTTCCGGCGGAGGCGCCGCCCCTGATGGGCGGTGGTTCCACCATGGGGATGGCCGTTTCCGACCGTTGGCGCCGTAACATTGATAAAAAACGGGAAAATTTCTAGTGAGAGGTCAGAGAGAATTTTAAACAGAGAAAGTCAACTTCCCAGTGTAAAAAGTCTAGTTTAAGGATCTATTCGTGTATTAGATACGTGGGAGAATGTATTGTAAGGCTATAACTATAAAATTTCCTGTAATCTTACAAATTGTCTCCTAATAGGAGTATGGGTTTAAAGCTGTATCATTTTGGTTATTTTCGATTTGGGTGAGTTATGAATAATCTTCTTTTAATTTTTTTTTTTAAAAGACTGAATGAATCAAGGAGGCATTTTGTATGTTAATACCTCTTTTTAATATGTAAATATCACTTACAATTAAATAAATTTATAATTGATATGCCATTTGAATCCTTTAATTAGCAAAGGTAGGTGTCGCGCTAACAGGCCTACAGGAGATGGAACATTCACCAAATTTGTTCTAAGAATTGTTCGGGGATAAGTGATCCATATATTTTTAGTAGCATGTGTGGAAGCTATCTTACTGACGACGGGACCGTGCGATATAAAAGTGGCGAGAGGCTTACTAAATTTGATGGAGATGATTCGAGTAAACAAGGACCCAACCTTGAACTGTCCACCTTTAACTTAGTATGAGGGCATTTTTGTAATGAGAGGCAAAGGTATGTAGCGCCTCATCGGAGTAGATACAAGTGATCTTGCCGTTGACCCGACGGGAAATTGGCTTGATTTCTGGATTATTTGGGAGAGTAGAGAAGAGGGGTTGTGGCTTTGGTGCTATGATGTCAGCGAAGGTCCTTCCGGCGGAGGCGCCGCCCCTGATGGGCGGTGGTTCCACCATGGGTATGGCTGTTTCCGACCGTTGGCCCCGTAACATTGATAAAAAACGGGAAAATTTCTAGTGAGAGGTCAGAGAGAATTTTAGAGAGAGAAAGTCAACTTCCCAGTGTAAAAAGTCTAGTTTAAGGCTCTATTCGTGTATTAGATACGTGGGAGAATGTATTGTAATGCTATAGCTATAAAATTTCCTTTAATCTTACAAATTGTCTCCTAATAGGAGTATGGGTTTAAAGCTGTATCCTTTTGGTTATTTTCGATTTGGAGGAGTTATGAATAATCCTCTTTTAAAATTTTTTTTAAAAAAGATTGAATGAATCAAGGATGCATTTTGTATGTTAATACCTCTTTTTAATATGTAAAGATCACTTACAATTAAATAAATTTATAATTGATATGCCATTTGAATCCTTTAATTAGCAAAGGTAGATGTCGCGCTAACAAGCCTACAGGAGATGGAACATTCACCAAATTTGTTCTAAGAATGATTCGGGGATAAGTGATCCATATATGTTTAGTAGCATGTGTGGAAGCTATCTTACTGACGACGGAACCGTGCGATATAAAAGTGGCGGGAGGCTTACTAAATTTGATGGAGATGATTCGAGTGAACAAGGAGCCAACCTTGAACTGTCAACCTTAAACTTAGTATGAGGGAATTTTTGTAATGAGAGGCAAAGGTCTGTACCGCCTCATCGAAGTAGATACAAGTGATCTTGCCGTTGACCCGACGGGAAATTGGCTTGATTTCAGGATTATTTGGGAGAGTAGAGAAGAGGGGTTGTGGCTTTGATGCTATGATGTCAGCGAAGGTCCTTCCGGCGGAGGCGCCGCCCCTGATAAGCGGTGGTTCCACCATGGGGATGGCCGTTTCCGACCGTTGGCCCCGTAACATTGATAAAAAACGGTCAAATTTCTAGTGAGAGGTCATAGAGAATTTTTAGAGAGAGAAATTCAACTTCCCAGTGTAAAAAGTCTAGTTTAAGGCTCTATTCGTGTATTAGATACGTGGGAGAATGTATTGTAATGCTATAGCTATAAAATTTCCTTTAATCTTACAAATTGTCTCCTAATAGGAGTTTGGGTTTAAAGCTGTATCCTTTTGGTTATTTTCGATTTGGAGGAGTTATGAATAATCCTCTTTTAAATTTTTTTTAAAAAAATATTGAATGAATCAAGGAGGCATTTTGTATGTTAATACCTCTTTTTAATATGTAAAGATCACTTACAATTAAATAAATTTATAATTGATATGCCATTTGAATCCTTTAATTAGCAAAGGTAGATGTCGCGCTAACAGGCCTACAGGAGATGGAACATTCACCAAATTTGTTCTAAGAATGATTCGGGGATAAGTGATCCATATATGTTTAGTAGCATGTGTGGAAGCTATCTTACTGACGACGGAACCGTGCGATATAAAAGTGGCGGGAGGCTTACTAAATTTGATGGAGATGATTCGAGTGAACAAGGAGCCAACCTTGAACTGTCAACCTTAAACTTAGTATGAGGGAATTTTTGTAATGAGAGGCAAAGGTCTGTACCGCCTCATCGAAGTAGATACAAGTGATCTTGCCGTTGACCCGACGGGAAATTGGCTTGATTTCAGGATTATTTGGGAGAGTAGAGAAGAGGGGTTGTGGCTTTGATGTTATGATGTCAGCGAAGGTCCTTCCGGCGGAGGCGCCGCCCCTGATAAGCGGTGGTTCCACCATGGGGATGGCCGTTTCCGACCGTTGGCCCCGTAACATTGATAAAAAACGGGCAAATTTCTAGTGAGAGGTCATAGAGAATTTTTAGAGAGAGAAATTCAACTTCCCAGTGTAAAAAGTCTAGTTTAAGGCTCTATTCGTGTATTAGATACATGGGAGAATGTATTGTAATGCTATAGCTATAAAATTTCCTTTAATCTTACAAATTGTCTCCTAATAGGAGTATGGGTTTAAAGTTGTATCCTTTTGGTTATTTTCGATTTGGAGGAGTTATGAATAATGCGCTTTTAATTTTTCTTTTTAAAAAGACTAGTGAATCAAGGAAGCATTGTGTATGTTAATACCTCTTTTAAATATGTAAAGATCACTTACAATTAAATAAATTTTTAATTGATATGCCATTTGAATCCTTTAATTAGCTAAGGTAGATGTCGCGCTAACAGGCCTACTAGAGATGGAACATTCACCAAATTTGTTTCTAAGAATGATTCGGGGATAAGTGATCCATATATGTTTAGTAGCATGTGTGGAAGCTATCTTACTGACGACGGAACCAAGCGATATAAAAGTGGCGGGAGGCTTACTAAATTTGATGGAGATGATTCGAGTAAACAACGAGCAAACCTTGAATTGTCCACCTTAAACATAGTATGAGGGCATTTTTGTAATGAGAGGCAAAGATCTGTACTGCCTCATCGGAGTAGATACAAGCGATCTTGCCGTTGACCCGACGGGAAATTGGCTTGATTTCTGGATTATTTGGGAGAGTAGAGAAGAGGGGTTGTGGCTTTGGTGCTATGATGTCAGCGAAGGTCCTTCCGGCGGAGGCGCCGCCCCTGATGGGCGGTGGTTCCACCATGGGTATGGCCGTTTCCGACCGTTGGCCCCGTAACAGTGATAAAAAACGGGCAAATTTCTAGTGAGAGGTCAGGGAGAATTTTTAGAGAGAGAAAGTCAACTTCCCAGTGTAAAAAGTCTAGTTTAAGGCTCTATTCGTGTATTAGATACGTGACAGAATGTATTGTAATGCTATAACTATAAAATTTCCTGTAATCTTACAAATTGTCTCCTAATAGGAGTATGGGTTTAAAGTTGTATCCTTTTGGTTATTTTCGATTTGGAGGAGTTATGAATAATCCTCTTTTAATTTTTTTTAAAATGACTGAATGAATCAAGGAGGCATTATGTATGTTAATACCTCTTTTAAATATGTAAAGATCACTTACAATTAAATAAATTTATAATTGATATGCCATTTGAATCCTTTAATTAGCTAAGGTAGATGTCGCGCTAACAGGCCTATAGGAGATGGAACATTCACCAAATTTGTTCTAAGAATGATTCGGGGATAAGTAATCCATATATGTTTAGTACGTAGCATGTGTGGAAGCTATCTTACTGACGACGGGACCGTGCGATATAAAAGTGGCGGGAGGCTTACTAAATTTGATGGAGATGATTCGAGTAAACAAGGAGCCAACCTTGAACTGTCAACCTTAAACTTAGTATGAGGGCATTTTTGTAATGAGAGGCAAAGGTCTGCACCGCCTCATCGGAGTAGATACAAGCGATCTTGCCGTTGACTCAACGGGAAACTGGCTTGATTTCTGGATTATTTGGGAGAGTAGAGAAGAAGGGTTGTGGTTTTGGTGCTATGATGCCAGCGAAGGTCCTTCCGGCAGATGCGCCGCCCCTGATGGGCGGTGGTTCCACCATGGGGATGGCCGTTTCCGACCGTTAGCCCCGTAACATTGATAAAAAACGGGCAAATTTCTAGTGAGAGGTCAGAGAGAATTTTTAGAGAGAGAAAGTCAACTTCCCAGTGTAAAAAGTCTAGTTTAAGGCTCTATTCGTGTATTAGATACGTGGGAGAATGTATTGTAATGCTACAGCTATAAAATTTCCTATAATCTGACAAATTGTCTCCTAATAGGAGTATGGGTTTAAAGCTGTATTCTTTTGGTTATTTTTGATTTGGAGGTTTTATGAATAATTCTCTTTTAATTTTTGTTTTTAAAAAGACTGAATGAATCAAGGAAGCATTATGTATGTTAATACCTCTTTTAAATATGTAAAGATCACTTACAATTAAATAAATTTATAATTGATATGCCATTTGAATCCTTTAATTAGCTAAGGTAGATGTCGCGCTAACAGGCCTACAGGAGATGGAACATTCACCAAATTTGTTTCTAAGAATGATTCGGGGATAAGTGATCCATATATGTTTAGTAGCATGTGTGGAAGCTATCTTACTGACGACGGGACCGTGCGATATAAAAGTGGCGGGAGGCTTACTAAATTTGATGGAGATGATTCGAGTAAACAAGGAGTCAACCTTGAACTGTCAACCTTAAATTGTGCTGAATTGATAGATCAGATGCGAGACTTACTCAAGATTCATGGCCCTCCTAACTCTTGTTTGATCCTTACAAATTACAATTTAAAATAATTTAGGTCATTTTTTTAAGTTTCTCATACTAAATGCCATGTAATAATTAAGTACTAGTAAGTAGGGACTTGACTCTCCTCCCCGTTTTTGTTTGTCAACAAATAATTGATATTTTTGTAATATGAAATGTAACACTGTTAAAAAAAAAGTAGCATTATAGTTGAGAATTGGAAAAATACATTCATATAATAGCGACAAAAAACTCTCCATCTCTACAAATAATGAACGGTTGAATGAGATTATTTATTATGAGGATGATGCCGTCAATATACACCAATAAATATATCGTATATGTATTACAAAATATTTATATTTCAATTTGTATACCAATAACACTTAGTTATTGGCGTAAAATTTATTACAATTTATTATTGATTGTTAATTTTATCGTGTAGAAGCCTTTTCACAAGTCTAAAAGCATTCAAGCTTTGAGAAGGAAGGCATCTTGAAGGGTGTTGCAGTCCACCAAGTAAGCAAAGCCGAAAGCCATGTTATTCAGAGTGGCCTCATGCAGCTCCATCGAAGAAGTTGCTGTTGCGTCTGCAGAGAAGAAAACTCGAAAGCCCCTCACAAATGCCTCTCTTGCAGAAGTCTCGCAGCACAAATTGGTCATCACCCCTGTCACAATTATTTCCTTGGCCCCCATTTCATTCAGCTTTTCTTCCAATTGGGTACCTGATCAGAATTCACCATTTCTAAATTAGTAGTATTTCATATAATCATGCAATTTCATTCAATCATAGAACTGCTTTGTTGAAGGAATTCCCAGAGAAGTGTTACCGTGGAAAGCACCGTATGTGTTCTTCTCCACTACCAAGTCTCCCTGTTCTCTGTCCAGCTCCGACATGAGCTCAGACCTACGGGTGCCATCCAGGATGAGATCGCCGGGCCACCACTCGCTCAGCATGCCACCGTCCGCCGGGGACTTGTGGCGGTGGCGCGTGAACACCACGGGAATCGAGGCAGCTCTGCAAAGCTGTATCGTGGTGTTGGTGACGTCCAGGATTGGACTGGCCATGGACTCGAAGTGGTTCTGCATATCGATCACTAGCAAAACTACGTGTTTTGGATCTGGATTTTTCTTCCTGGTTTCGAATTTCGTGTAGGATGAAGACGATGATGCTGAGGCCATCGCTGAGAAAAGTGGGAAATTTCAGATTTTGGTTGACACGGATATATATGACTAGTGAGTTGTGAGTCTCATCTTCATCTTAAGATCACTGTTAATTACGTAGCCTTTAAGTCTCAAATTGTGATTCCTGACTAGACTACCAACAAGTTGAATGTCCGTCCAAAATTTTCTTACACTTGTCGGTTTAGATGTTTGATTTGTGATTATCTTTATTACATAAGTTGAATTGAAATTATATAAAATATTTCTATTTTAATAATATATGTAATGATGATCTATTAAATTAAATATAATAGTTAAAATATTAATACAAGAAAGTTTTTTTCCTCAAAAAAAATATATGAGAAAGTTTCTGATAAGTCAGCCTTATGGTGTTAGGTTGAGGGGCAAAATAATGATGGGCTGTAATGTAAATATTAATTTTTCGGTGTCATTACTGAAAATGGTAATAAAACTTAGGGATCATTTTACAATAAGGATATAAAACACATTTAATCTCCCTATTTACTATTATCATCATCCACACGACTAATATTAAATCATCAAACCAACCTCCATACATGTCAGAAATCTTACCATCGGGTCCTGCTATAATCAGCTTATCCTCCACATCAACAGAAGTTATTCAATTTATGGATGGCTCAGGGTTTCTTGGACTCCCCAGTTACCCTGGAAAGGAGACGAGTACTTGGAAAAAGTAATTTCAAGATGCTTGGTTGCAGTTGGCAAGAAGTACTGATGGGAGAATTAAAACGTGTTTTCATGAACTGCTGCGACAGCTTGGCTTAAGAGAAACTTCTAAACAAGACTTATGCAAGTATTTCCGGAAGGTACAAGAATTTCATGGTATAATTCAAAAGCAACGCCGTCTCATTTTCAATTCCTTGAGAGCATCCGTCATGGGAGAATTTATGGGGATTTTTTTAGATTGGAATCTGGAAAGAATTTGGATTTTGCTCTACTATCGAAAAATTCAAAGAAATTCTACCGTGAATCACGGGTGTAATTCTGGCGAGAGGTTACGGACCCGTAACCCAACAAAAGTCACGCAACCTCCATTTTCAGGCCCTACGTGTATTACGTGGCCATGAACTTTTGTTTTTGTTTTGTTTAAACACGATTCACTTATACCATTTTAATTAATTCCGAACATACTCACTTGAATAATCTTTCCTTTCATTTTAATTACACAATTCAAGTAGGCTTATTTCCACTTTTCATTTTGAAATATGAAATTTTTATTTTTATATACAATAATAATTTGTATTTTATTTACATAGAAATAATTTGTAAAAACATTCCATTCACTAGTTTGAATAGATAGACACTGATACGGTATGATCCATAAAGCCCATACAAGGTCAACCATACCACACGAGATGAGAACCTCCACCTTCCTTGACAGCTCACACATAGTACACACACGTGAGCCCCCCGTGCACAGCTCGTGCACAACGCATGGAGGAACACAACAGAATCCATGGAGACGCTCACACCGGATTAGGCTCCCAACAGGTATAAAAGAAGGAGAGCTTCCTCTCTCTTTTCTCAGATTCTCTCAACCTGTTACATAGATTTTCTCTCTCTAAAACACCCCAAATCTTACTTGGGCGTCGGAGCGGGCGACGGCCGAACGCCGCCCGCCTGAGCTCACGTTGCTCATCGTGCAGGTACAGGGAGAAGATCTTCACCTTGCTGGAAGTTCGATCTACATCAAAAATCCAGAACCATATTATTGGCGCCATATGTGGGGACCGCTGATCTATCTCGCTCACGCAGCTCGATTCACTGATTGAAGTTCGATGGAGCAGACCCCGATTGCAGAGGGGGCCATCCTTGATGTCACGCCACCGGCAAACCCACCCGTGCGGCACACCAACCAAGAGCCCATGACTCCGGAGATGTTTCAGGTCATGATGGCTCCGTTCTTAGCATCCCAGGAGAGGGTGCTGTCAAAATTGAAATCCCTGGAAGAGAAGGAAGAAACCCGACAGCTCGGCTAGAAGATCGCGCCGACAAAGCTGAATTTCGACGGCGAGGAACAAGAAGCGGCGTCGCACCTCCCGGCGAAGAAGCAAACCCAGAAGAAAGGCAGCAACAACGACACAGCCAAATCGGATGGGCGCGGATCCTGTCAGCACGGAGGGAGAGGCCAGGATCCAGATCTCAACGACTGGAAATCGGGCTATGTTTATTCCAACGCCGGAGAAGTTCACGTGGATGATAGGAGGCGTGGAGATTATGAAGATCACCTTCCGGAGATCGAAAAAGGGTCACCGTGGGTGATAAAGATCCGACTCGCTATGGCCGATCCCAAGACCAAGATCCCCCAGAACCTGGGCACGTATAGCGGTATTGTCGATCCTGAGGACCACATGCACACGTTCATCACCAACATGTCGACGTACGCCATCCCGCAGGCGATCTGGTGCAAGGCGTTTGCTACCACCCTCACTGGAGCAGCGCGTCTGTGGTTCAAGGCTCTGCCAGATGGCAGCATCGCCAGCTTCAAGATGTTGGAGGAGAAGTTCCTGCACAGGTTCATGCAGAGGAAGCAGTTCACTAAGGAGTGCACCGACATCATGTCAATCCACCAGAAGAGAGGAGAAAGTTTGTTCGAGTATTGGGAACGGGCCTCGAGTCTGGCCAACCAGGTGAAGAACCTCACCGAGAAGCTGATGATCGACTCTTTTGTGAAGGGGTTGATTCACAAGGAGATGAAGCAGGAGTGCTATCTCCGCAAGGTGAAGACCCTAGAGGAGTTCATGGAACGCATTGAAAGCTTTTCACGTGTTGACGAGATGAACCTGGAAAGGGATGATGGCGGTTATGTCGCACGCAGCAAGAACAAGAAAAACACTGGTTCCAACATGCAATCGTCAAAAAAGGATGGAGGTGAGAAGTTCAGCAAGTTGAAGGACACCTCCTTCACCCCGTTGACACAATCACCACGTGAGATCCTCAGCCTGGTAGCTGGCAAGAACCTGCTAGATGCTCCGAGCAGGATGAAGAAGCCAGCCAACATGAGGAACAAGGCGTATTACTATGAATACCACAACGACCATGGACACGACACCAACGATTGCTACCACTTGCGTGCTGCAATTGAGAAGTGTGTGAGATCCGGACAACTAGCCCACCTCGCCAAGGAGACCAGAGCCCACAACAAGGCCACCTGGTCGACCGAAGCATCTGGTCGGACGGATTTTCGAAGGGATACAAGAGAAAGAGCTCGGTCTCCAGAACCCTCTCGTCCCAGCTTCAAGGGGAAGGAGGTGGCACAAGTAGAGAGGTATTCGGAAGATGAGGACAAGCATTATGAGAAGCGCCAGCGTGCAGACCGGGAAGACACCCCGGAGGACAGCAGAAGAAAGTCAGCCATTACCAATATTTACACCATCATAGGTGGAAGTGCAGGTGGCAAGACAGAATCCCAGAGGAAGGCTCGGTGTAGGAAGGTTCCAGAACCAACACCGAGAGAAAGGAATTTGGCGGAGGATGAAGTCATCATGTTCAGCTCAAAGGACCCAATCCCAGATCGTCCTGCTGGAGGTGATGCGGTGGTAATCCAAATCCAGATTACAGACAAGCTCATTCACAGGGTGTATGTGGATGGGGGCAGCTCAGCCGAGGTGATGTACTAGCACTGTTTCACGCAACTGGGCGAGGACATGAAGAAGAAGCTGAAGCCTACTGCCACCCCGCTCGTGGACTTCGTGGACAGAGAGCTATGGCCATAAGGTATGATTTACATCCCCATAACTGTTGGTGAACACCCATATAGCAAAACCATCGAGGTGGAGTTCATTGTAGTGAAAGCCAGCAGTCCCTACAACATGATACTTGGGCGTCCTGCGCTAGCGCTCATGAAGGGGATAGTGTCGACCTTGCACCTGTTACTCAAGTTTCCAACCAAGGCAGGTATCGCTACGGTTAAAGGAGACCAGCAGAAAGCAAGGGAGTGTCACCGCATTGCTCTTAGCAACAAGAAGAGGAATGTGGATGGCACAAGTGAAGAAGCAGGTCCAGGTTATCACCGACGTGTTATGGCCATGGTGACGACTGCAGCACTACGCGAGGAAGAAGACCCGGTAGGTGAGACTGCACCTGTCGAACTGGGGTGCAAGGGGAACCAGGTCGTACAGGTTGGAGTGTCTCTACCGGAAGACGTGAAAGAGAGATTAGCCGCAGTGCTAAGGGATTACGCAGACGTGTTCGCTTGGGAGTCCAGCGATATGATAGGGGTGTCGGAGGAGATTGGGTGCCACGCCCTCAAGATCTCACCGGACTACAAGCCTGTCGTCTAGAAGAAGCGAGCACTCTGCAAGGACAGGAACGAGGCGGTCAACACAGAAGTGGACGAGTTGATCAAGTCGGGTATTCTGGTCGAGGTGAAGTACCCCACCTGGCTAGCCAACCCCGTCTTGGTTAAGAAACCAAACGGATCGTGGAGGATGTGTATTGACTACACCAGCCTCAACAAGGCCTGTCATAAAGATTGTTACCCGCTGCCAATGATTGATCAGAAGGTGGACGCGTTGGCAGGGTACAAGGTGAAGTGTTTCCTTGATGCGTATAAAGGTTATCACCAAATCCCCATGAAGAAGGAGGATGTGGAGAAGACAGCCTTTATCACGGAGAGAGGAGCATTTGGATACCTGATGATGCCGTTCGGACTCAGGAATGCTGGAGCAACATACCAACGTGTGGTCGACAAAATATTCAAGGAGCAGATAGGACGCAACTTGGAGGTCTACGTCGACGACATGGTGATCAAGAGCAGGGACTTCAACACGCTGAATGTAGACGTGAAGGAAACCCTGGAGCGTTTTCGAAGCACAGGTCTAAAACTCAACCCTCTCAAGTGCCAGTTCAGGGTCCAAGAAGGACGATTCTTGGGCCACATGGTCACAAACGAAGGGGTACGAGCAAATCCAGACAAGGTCAAGGGGGTGCTGGACATGAAACCACCAAGGACAGTGAAGGAAGTGCAAAGTCTGAACGAGAAGTTGGCGGCATTGAACCGTTTTCTATCAAGAGCAGCTGAACACGCACTCCCTTTCTTCAAGGCGCTGAAGAATAGTGTCAACAAGAAGGGAGATGTCAGCTGGGGACCTGAACAAGACGAAGCTTTCGACGACTTGAAGAAGCACCTGCATAGTTTTCCCTTGTTGATATCACCTCAACATGGTGAAACCCTCTACCTGTACGTGTCGGCCGGAGTGGAGACTGTCAGTGCAGCCCTTGTACGAGAAGACAGTAAGGTACAGAAACTCATATACTTTGTAAGTAGAGCTTTGCAGGGAGCAGAAACAAGGTACACTAGAGAAGAAAAGCTGGCCCTGGCTGTGGTGCATGCAGCTCGACGGCTCAAACACTATTTCCAGGCGCATCCTGTGGTGGTGCTAACCAACCACCCCATGAAGGCCATCCTCACCAAACCAGAAGTATCAGGCCGGTTGGCTAAATGGGCGGTGGAACTTGGCGAGCACTCCATCGAATACTCACCAAGAAAGGCCGTCAAGGGTCAAGTTGTAGCTGACTTCCTAGCAGAAATGCCCCCAGAAGTGAAGAAAGCAACATCCCCACCCGAAACCAGCGTAGCTGGAGAAAAGAGAAAGCGAGCTCCAAGTGACGAGTGGCAGCTACATGTAGATGGAGCATTTGGTGTAGAAGGTGTCGGCGCGGGTTTGGTTTCTGACCGACCCAAGTGGAGTTGAAGTCACTTATGCATTGTGATTCGAATTCCCCGCATCAAACAATGAAGCTGAGTACGAGGCCCTGATTGCGGGAATGGAGATAGCAAAGAAGCTTGGAGCGAGGAAGTTGATGGCACATAGCGACTCAATGCTTGTGGCGAAACAATATGAAGGAGCTTACCTATCTAAGGACCCTGGCATGATGAAGTACAGGGACAAGG
Source organism: Sherardia arvensis (assembly GCA_948330725.1). Classification (NCBI taxonomy): domain Eukaryota; kingdom Viridiplantae; phylum Streptophyta; class Magnoliopsida; order Gentianales; family Rubiaceae; genus Sherardia; species Sherardia arvensis. The sequence goes on from OX415244.1 coordinate 16,487,954, forward strand.
TGAGATTGTTGGCGTCGGAATTCGAGGAATTCGACATCATCAACGTGCCAAGGTAAAAAAACACCAGAGCTGACGCCTTGAGCAAGTTAGCATCCTCAACTCGGGCACACTTGAACAAGGCATTGATGGTGGAAACCCTCACACACAGATCAACTGACAAAAAGACAGTGGGAGCTGTCGATGTGGTTGAGGGAACAAGCTGGATGAAACCGATGATGGATTTCCTTGCCAACGGAGTGGTCCCCGAATGCAGCAAGGAAGCCAGAAAACTGAAACTCAACGCTCCTAACTATGCGCTGAAAGATGGAGTTCTGTACAGACGAGGTTTTCTAGAACCTTGGTTGAGGTGTCTCACCCAGTCAGAAGCAATGCGAGTGGTTCGAGAGGTGCATGCAGGATGTTGCGGAAGTCATCAAGGCGGCAAAAAACTCGCATTGCGGATCACCAGAGCGGGTCACTATTGGCCTCGCATGAAAGAAGATATCAACCAGATGACCAAGAGCTGCAAGAAATGTCAAGCACATGCAAATGTACCAAGGCTGCAAAGTGAGAAGCTGACGCCCATACAGTCTTCGTGGCCCTTTGCAATGTGGGGAATTGATATTGTTGGCCCTTTCCCAGCTGCAACAGGAAGGCGTCGTTTCCTTGTCGTGGCAGTTGATTATTTCACCAAGTGGGTCGAAGCCGAGGCACCGGTAACCATAACAGGGCGAAGGATGACGAGCTTTGTGTGAAGAACGTGGTCTGCCGTTTCGGGATCCCGCAAGTACTAGTCAGTGACAATGGCACTCAGTTTGAAGGAGAAGTGTTCAAGGACTGGTGCAGCAACATGGGCATCAAGCAGAAGTTTACATCAGTGGCTCACCCACAAGCCAATGGGCAGGTGGAAGTCACAAACCGAACCATCGTGCAAGGACTCAAGAAGAAACTCGAGCAGCGCAAGGGAGCATGGACAGAGGAGCTTCACAGCGTGTTGTGGTCTTACAGGGTGACTCCCAGAACCTGCACAGGAGAGTCCCCCTACAGACTGTGTTTTGGCACTGAAGCCATCATACCACCTGAGATGCTTGTACCTACCCTGCGAGTGGAAGATCCTCTGCCAGCTGCAAGGAACGACGAAGGGTTGAGACAGAACTTGGAGGAGTTAGAATATGAGCGAGAAAAAGCATCACTCAAAGAAGCAACCTACAAGTCCTAAATGGAGCAAAGATACAATAACAAGCTGCGACCTCGCAACCTGAAGGCTGGTGACCTAGCCTTGAGAAAGAATGAAGCATCAAGAGTGGAAGGACAACTCAAGTTGGATGCCAACTGGGAAGGCCCCTACCGTGTCGTTGAGGCGCTGGGAAAAGAAGCATACAAGCTGGAGCACCTGGATGGGAGACCAGTTCCAAGAACCTGGCACATGAACAACCTCCGCAAGTATTACATGTAAGGCACAACATGGATCTCGTCTCCTCGCCTTACTTGTGATTTCTTCCCTCGTTTTCTTCTTTTTCTTTTTGATGCAGTGGAGGATCCCAACAGAGGTCAGGCAACTCGTTTAGAGTATGCAAGATGATCTTGAGGGAAGCCTCATGAAATGAAAAAAGCCCCCAACAAAGGTCAGGCAGCCTGATAAGGTTTGCAAGATGATCTTGAGGGTGGCCTTTGTAGTCTCAGAACTTACAAGATGAATGCAAGGAGAAGTATTTTTCAGTATATCTCACCAAGGCACGAACCAGTCATCTGGTAGATGTCTCTTTTCTCATTTTATTCTTTAAATAATGCACTGACACGAACCAGTCAACTGGTAGAGGTCATTTCTACTTGCTATCTTTTTATAAAAATGCAGTGACAACAAGAGCCAATATGGCTTGAAAGAGAAGTGCAAGAAGATGGAGTTCAAAAAACAAAAGAACCCAAAATAATTGCAAACAGTTTCATAAAAGAAACTTGCATCTAAAAAAGGGCCTATGATGCCTTAAACCATAGAAAACAAGTTGAAATACTGAATTCAACTTGTTACATGGTGCAAAAGGGCAACATGATAGAGACGTCCATCATACCCATAAATTTGCAACAAATAAAGCTTACTAAAGCAAGAAAAACAGACAAGTAATAAATGCGTGTGCTAATTAGAAATATCCCGGAAATACGAATTCAGAATATTCAAAGGGAATAAAAAGTTGGCACAAGCTCCATAAAGAAAGAGCATGCAAGCTCATCAACCAGTCCGGAATAAAGCAAAAGTAAAAAACGCCTCCACCATCTTGCCTTCTACTTGTTATCAGAGGCAGAGGGAGCTGACTGGTCTGGCTGCCACTTCATCAGGTCCTCCAAGATCAAGTCAGGACCAAGGGTGGAGAAGTATTCCTGGAAGTCATACTGCTGGAAGGGAGCGTGCACACGACCAAGCTGGATCTTCATCTCAACATCATCTGATACATTGGCCATGATGTGATCAGTTTCAGTTAGGGCCTCATCTAGAAGACGCCTGGCCACCGGGCTCTGATCCACACTGGCCCTGATCTTGCTGAAACCCTCATCCCTGAGCCAAACTCTTGTCATGAGATTCTCCCTAATGGTAGAATCACGCTGGTCCAGTTGACCATGCAGAGAAGCACTCACCCCACGCTCTAACTCCAAGTCTGCATCCAGAGATTTGACCTTGATCGCCAGATTGAAGCTGGGCAAGATTCAAATCCTTCTCCCTGGCTAGCTCACGAATCCTAGCAATGTTGGCATCAACCTTGTCGAACATCTCCTTCGCCTTGCCAAAGTCACCTCCAAGATCCATCTCCCAGGCTTGGATAGCAACAGCAGCACACAGACCCTGTGCAACAAGCAAAAGAAAAGAAAAGAACAAGGACACAGAGAGAACAAAAAACAAAGTAAAACAGAAGAAGCCAAGGGATACCTCCATAGCTGTAGCAGCCATCCTATCTCCAATGCTGCTCACCCTTGACAGGTTGATGAGTGGATTGGTGCGCCAGGATTGCATATGGTCATCAGGGATGGATTGCAGCAGGTGTTGACGGAGGGAAGCTGTAGGACAGACTTGTGTCTCAGGGGCAGGATCCACAGGCTTCTCTCCCGACACATGACCAAGTCCTCCCAGCAAAGAAGCTATACATTCCTCCAGATGAGGATCCTTGGCAAGGTGACGCATCTCACCTTGATCCACCTCCGCCACGTCCTCTGACTTGGTGGCCTCCAACATGTCCTGAACCTTTGACTCATCCAGCATGTTCTCTGTCTTGGCACGAGCCTGCTTACCACCAGTATCTGATGAAGATGAAGGCCTTTTCTTGGAATGAGATGGTATGTCGCTAGTCAAGTCAATCACTTCAACAGGCAACCCTCCTGCTGCTCCTCTGCTCAGGCCCCGACTCAGACGAGACGGACGGCGTCTGGTTCCCGCAGAGGCAGGAGGTTCAACTTGAGTAGGGGAAATTACATTACAAAAAGAAGGAACGAGATAAGAATTCAGTAACCGCACAATGACATTAACAACATAAAGGTGAGATACTTACACACAATGAGAGGCTCCGTCACTGTTTCACAAGCCATGGGAAGGAAGGACATTCCAGATCCCTGCAAAAGAGCATCACGGCACAAGTAGTAAGCAGGAGTGGGATTCTTCCTCAGCAAGTCGACGGAATCACGCAAAGGTATCATTTCTCCCTCATCAGGAGACTTAGTGCGGCTGCGGAGGGGCCCTGACGGATAGACGCCCAGATTTTCACCAAAAACCAAGGACTTCTTCACAAATGCAAACTTGCGAGTCCAATCAACCCGAGTCGGCAACTCGGTCACCACCCTGGAACCCTCCCAATTCTTCAAGAAAAACCAGCTAGGTGGCTCCTTGCATAGATTGTAGAAGGCGCGAAACAGCTGGTGGGTCGGTTCAACCTTGTGGACCCTGCACAAAACCTCAAAGCCCACCAAGATACGGACCGAGTTTGGGGTTAGGAGCGAAAAGTTCAGATTGTAAAACCCTAGGACCGAGTGGAAAAAGGGGGAAAGTGGGAAACGTAGACCACAATGGTCAAAGCATTCCAAGTAAACCACACAGAACTCATCCTTAACTTGGTCATCCGACACATCAGCCGTCGGCAAGGCAAAACAGTCGGCAAGATCCACCTGAACGGGATCTGCTTCCTCAGGAAGAAGGGCATTGGCCTGCATAGAGGCCACAGTTTCACAGCGACAGCGAAGAAGTGACAACTCCGCCTCGGTAGTAGTACAGAAAAGGGTTTCAATGGTACTCTTCATCATGGAGGGAGAGAAAGAAACAAAGGAATAGTCTTGGAGAAAAAACAGAAGTAAGAATAAAGGAATAAAAAGCTGAAAATGGCAGTTTAAATAGGTTGAAAAGAGGCGTGCCTTTTCATTACGAAAAGACGCGTCACATCAAGGATAGATTGATGGGAAAACAGGCTAATAAATGGTGCTTTTTCTCGAAAAAAGACATGCCCTTTCTCCAAGACACGCCAAAACGACATGACCGTTCAGAAAAGATGAACCGCCAAAAGAAAGAAGCAAAGGAAATCGTCACCAAGATGAAGCACGTCAACATGTCACACTACTCCAACATGTTCAGAATCTTCACCTCGAGTTCCACAAAGCCATAATCATACCGACGCCCACGAACAAACACAGCAAATAGTCCTGCACCATGAGAACCATGGACAGGACTAGGGGGACTTGATACGGTATGGGCCATAAAGCCCATACAAGGTCAACCATACCACACGAGATGAGAACCCCCACCTTGCTTGACAGCTCACACATAGTACTCGCACGTGAGCCCCCCGTGCACAGCTCATGCACAACGCATGGAGGAACACAAAAGAATCCATGGAGACGCTCACACCGGATGAGGCTCCCAACAGGTATGAAGGAAGGAGAGCTTCCTCTCTCTTTCCTCAGATTCTCTCAACCTGTTACATAGATTTTCTCTCTCTAAAACACCCCAAATCTTACTTGGGTGTCGGAGCGGGCGACGGCCGAACGCCGCCCGCCTGAGCTCACGTTGCTCATCGTGTAGGTACAGGGAGAAGATCTTCACCTTGCTGGAAGTTCGATCTACATCAGAAATCCAGAACCATATCAGACACTAAATTTTATTTTCCATTTTCCATAGAAACTAATTTGAACATAATATTATACATAAATGATACCTAATTTATTAATTTCATAGATATATAAATGCATGTGACTAATATACTATTATATAATATAATACAAAAAATGTACTACCTTTACTGAACTGAACATAATTGTTTTCATTAATTCAATTTATTATTCACATAATTTTAAATGTTATATAATTATCACTTTAAAATTTTATTTTATTATTGTGTTGATTATATATTGATACAACGATAAGGATAATGTAAAAGAAAAAAATTGATTAGTTGGATGAGAGAGAAATTGAAATAGGACATGTATTAGATAATGTGGATATTATGTGAGTTTTTATAATAGTGGGAAAGAAATTTTTGGTGGGTTTCGAAGAGATTTTTTGGGAAAAAAGTAGGGGAAAGAGCTTCCCCATAACAGATGCTCTGAATGATGCATATCTTCTTTTGTTGCCTTCAATTCCCCACCACCGATTATTTATGTTGCTCACTCCCAGTTCCAATGATATTTCACAAGAGGCCCTGTCAAGTTCAACTTCTTTCAAGCAGCTCCAACAGCTTATTTCATCCGACTTGAATTTTTTTGAAAAGAAATAAAATGTTTTGAAATTTAGGTACTAAAAAGATTATTTTAATTGTTATTAATGAAATATTGTTCATTTAAATTTGTCTAATTACATTTAAACCACATATAAATATTCATCCATAAATAATAAAATAATCCAATCAGCTCAAGCAGGTCCAAGCAGCACCAAGCATCACCAAGCAGGTACAAGCAGTTCCAAGTAGTTTTAGCAGTTATCAAGCAGTTCCAAGCAGATGAACTTGACAGGGCCATACAAGATATTCTGCTTCATATGTTATCACGCTCCACTTGATCAAGTGTTTTAAACATGTATTATTTATTATTTATCTTGGAGTGTTTTAGATATACAATATTTTAGTGGTTCTTAATATATAAAGAATGACGCTGTTCGTAATTTTGTAATCGTATATTTTAATAAAATCAATTTCGATACAGATATTATAGCCATATGTGGAAATTCATTTAAGAAATCTTACATGAGGAAAGTCCTTCCACCAGCTCCTCGCCGGAATTCCCAATTTAGAGCAGAACCCGGTCCACCTGAGTTTATATACAGCATTTCAAACCGGGTCAAAACCGTGTCAAAACCGTGTCTTCCGAAGAAAAAGTTCTTTTCCCTGCGTGATCAGGGAATAATTTGTGGTCTAAATCCAAACCCTCTCCGCTTTCATTCCTCTATATAAAGCACCGTCTATTCATCTTTCCGCTCATCAACCAAAACCATTTCATTTTGGCTAGACATTTCGATTAAGCATATCAATCGAAGCTTCAACAAAAGCTATGGATTCTCCGTTGAAGTTAGAAATCAAGATGCGGAGCAACCGCCCCTTCCCGGAGGTCGGCGTCGAGATCCGACCGGCCGCCGTCGTGATTTACCACGGCACCACCATCACTCCGCCCAATTCCACGGTGGTCAACTCCTGGTCAAGAGACTTGTTTATCCAATCGCCGCTCAAAGTCTGGACCGTGATCGGAACTTCTGCAACTTACATTCCATCGAGGGAAGACGTCGGCCATTGCTTGAGGTTAGTTTCATACCTTATCAATGATAAAGGAGCTCAGATTACATCTGCTGTTGTCGTTGTTACTCAACCTGTTAGGCCTATTAGTCGATCACCCCGATTTCTTGTTCCAACCCCTTCTGGACTGAAAAGATTAATCAAACCAAGAAATTGTATGGATAATTTGGAATTTAGGGTTTTGTCGTATAATTTGCTAGCTGATGTGTATGTTAAAACTGGTAGAGATCAGTATAGTCACTGTCCTGCGGATCAGCTTAGTTGGGCTTATAGGAGGCAGAACCTGTTTGCTGAAATGATTTCATATGATGCCTGATGTTCTGTGCCTTCAAGAGGTGCAGAGCGATCATTTTAACGACTTTTTAAAGCCTAATTTTGCTAAATTTGGATACTCTGGGGTGTACAAGGGAAAGATGAAAACTTTGTGTAGTGGAAAAGATTATGTGACTGATGGGTGTGCTACGTTTTTCCGCTCTGATAGGTTTAGATTGGTTAAAAATTATGAGGTTGAATTTGAAAAAATGGCAAAAAATATGATTAATAAGCTAAGATTCGAGACGATTACTGAAAGAAATGAAGCTGTTAATCGTCTTGTTAAGGATAACATTGCAACTGTAAATCTTGGAAGAAACAGGAAGTTGCCGTGCTAGAATTTGTGTAGCGAATACTCACTTACACAGTGGTAAAGGTGTGTCCGATGTTAGGTTGTTTCAGGTTATATGTCTAATTCAAGGGCTCCAGAAGATAGATTCGTTAGGTATTCCTGTTCTGCTTTGTGGTGATATGAATTCTGCCCCAGGAAGTGATACTCATGAATTTGTCACTAAAAGGTAAAATTGGCTATTTTAGACAGGAGAAGAAAGATGTTTTAGGGATATCTAAGCATCTAAAACTTAATCATTCCATGAATCTAGCTAATGCATATTCAGGGGCACTTGATGAACATGAAAATGAAACATTGGATTATATATTTTATTCTGAAAATAAGTTGAAGGTCAATGGGGTTCTAGAATTTCCTTTCTACAAAAGCATAGGGAAGAAGAGGCAGCTCCCAACACCTCAATGGTCATCTGACCATGTTTCTCTAGTCGCTAACTTGAGAATCCGAAAAGCTTTCAGAAAGGAAAACTATTCGGACCTTCCTGCTGATCCTTGGGAAGAAACCATGCAGCCGAAGAAGGTGGAGGTAAAGGTGAAGATCAATCTGGAAGCTAGGAAGCAACAAGCATTCAAGAAGAAGACTTTAACAAACTATCTGAAGTTCAATACTAATTATAACAAAAGTGAACTGGATAGGTTGATCATGGAAAGCTTGATGAATACTTGCACAAGAATTAATCCTCCTGTTCAATGGCTTAGAACAAGTCATAGTTTCAATAATCACCTGATTTGCTCATAAAATTTAACTAGCTTAACATTGTGTAGAGAATGTGTAGGACTTTTACACAGAATGTATAGTTGTGACTGTTTAGTTGCACGATCTAACCTTTTAACATATAATGTTGTTGCTGTAACAGTAATAAACTGTATATACTATTTCTAATAAAATCATTTTCTTATATTACACTTTCATTTTACTTGCCTTGAGTTTTTAGTATCCTTGTTGTAACACGCCAACTCTATTATTGGTTATCCTCTTCCTCTCTTTAATCAAACTCACTCGTATGCTGTAAGCGATTATTCATTATCCTTTTACTCTCTATACAAACTCAGGAAACTATTGGATATAAATACCATTGAAAATATAAAATATAAACAAAACAAAGTCTTTACAGATGTTTTTAGTTTTTTTACCAGTCGAATACAGAATCTTATTAATATCTTTGATAAAAAATCTCATGAAAAATAGTTATTATTATACTTAAAAATAAATATTCATTTACACAGCAATATTCATAACTACATATCTTCAAAATTCTCATCACAACTGAAGAGTAATTGTTAATTGCTTATTGATCAATCCAATAATCACCTGGTGCAACCAAGCACATGACACTTAAAATTGTTAAAACACTCATTCACTTATTGCATTCAACTCGCCTTCACTTGTCATTTTTCAAACACTTTCTTCCTATCACATCAATCAGAAGAATTAATCAGATGCACAATCTACATAACTCATTTAGAAAACTGAAAGTTAACCTTGCTCAGTCAAATTTCATCTTGCGGCGTATATGGTGGTTTACAAGGAATTAGGCTTTTTGGCAGTCTCCGTTGCAACATTCCAGTACGAATCCGTCAACTAGCCTCACAATTGTGTGTTTCACACACTAGTTTCTGTAACCAGTGTCTAGCATCATACACTGCCTTTTTGTTGTGTGTTTCGTTTCTGATATTAATACGAGTTGTTTGTTATCATTTATAATAAGTGCACATATTTTTAGTTCTACATAGGCTATGTGAAAAACAATTTATTGACAGGGATGATCTGTTCTAGCCTACAGACTTATTCTGGACAGACAATCACTTGGTGGGAACACAATAAATTGGACTGCTGTACATATAGTACTAGTCCTCATCTGGAGGGGAACTTGGAAGTCAACTGTTATCATTTATCATCACTTGCTTTCCCTACCATTAATTAGCTTACCAGATTCCATCCATTTCTGAATTTCAGGTATTGAGTTTTACTTCCCGAATAAATATTTTACTTTGAATAGACGACTGTGGCCTGCAAGTCAATTTCGTTTGTGTGTCTGAATGCCCTTATTTTATAGATTGAGGCCTCAGAAGGATAGAAATTAAGATGGCTAATGCTGCTGCCGTGTATCTGAGGTAACTTGTGGATTCATTCGTACCTTTGCAGAATCCTTGAAAATCAGAGGCTTACATTCCAAAGTTACCTCAACGAACACAAGGCAAGTACACCTGCTTTAGTGATTTTCAAAACTCTTGATAATGCATAAGCTACGGTTAAATGACCGTTTTATATAGAGTGCCCTTTGTTACGGAACAATTAATTGGAGTCAAATTTATTTTTGAAAAATTCCTGGAACACCAAGAGGTGGTTTTCAGTCTTAGAAGCCATTCATCTGAAATGATGGCACTGGAAAGTTATAGGAAGTTCACAAACCTTGAAACTTTTAATTACCCATCAAAGATGCATTGGATAGGTAAATCATGGAAGTGCAGGAACTTCTCCTGGTCAATGGCTTGGGGTCAATGCATGTAATTATATGCGAGGTAGAGACTGTGAAATTGTAGCTTCTGTACAGAATGTGTAGGAATTGTAGCTTCTGAACAGTGTAGTGACTGTAGTTTGCATGATCATCCAACCTTACAGGCTGTAGTGGTTAATTACTGTAAAATCCTCCATATTTTTAAATAATATTTGCTGTTTTTTAAATATTCATCCTTGTTCATAATACCTTTTCAGTTAATTTATAGAATCTTCAAAGGCTTAGAAAAATAAAGCAGATTTAAATGGCCTAGATTACCCTTAATTTTATAGATTGGGGCCTTGGAGGGAGAGAAATTAAGCTGTGATTCAATAAATTATTTGACGACCAAGCATTTCAGATTATTTCTTGATGGCTGCTGTATATAATTCTCTGAGGATAAAGAGGGCCAGATGAAGGTTCAAGAATATGATGGGTCTTGATGATGAACTTAACAGGGTAGGCTGAGAGCTGGCATATCATAGTTTTATGGAATTTGAAACCTTAGTTGTGTATGGTCCATGTACCTGGATTGTTGGAAGATGCCTTGGATGAGGAATTTAAGTGTTTAGGGTGCCTCTAGTTATTTCAAATACTCTACCCTCCCTCAAAGATTGCACCATGGTTCTGCCTTAGTGAGGGTAGAGTATTTGAAATAACTAGAGGCACCCTAACACTTAAATTCATAAAATGCATGATCTTTAAGAAGCTTCATGTTATCCCAGGCAAAGTCAACCTCTTTAGATTTGATGGCAGAGCATCCAGACTAAAATGATTTGGTCTGTTCATATGAAATTTGGAAAAGAAACACTTGAATATTACAAGCTCAATCAGCGATAGCAGAGTTTCAAAGCATATTTTGTAGGCGCCACTCTCATAATCAACTTTGTTTTCACAAACTCCTACCTTCTTAAGCTTGGACAATAAATAAAATGTTTCATTCCTGCAGCAGGAAAATGTTACTGTTTGCAACGTGTGGAGGTTACTTGGAACGGGAACACAATCTGGAAATTGTTCAGGAGCATTGTAGAATTCTAAATGACTGGAACGGGCACGCGAACAGTTATGCTCCTCAACAAGGGCATTCTCCAAAGATCCCAGAACAGTATTGGTAAATCGGTTCTTGAAGATACCCATGGACCATAAATGACCAAGGTTTGAACTTTCCAGAATGCAGAAAAGGAATTATTAAGCACATAAGCAACATTGATGGCGAGACACCTTAGATTGAGCAGTCCTTCTATATCCCTGGGCAGTGTTTCAGAGGACACACAGTACAAGTCAAGTACTTTCAGTCTGATTCATCTGTATACTTTAGAAATCAGTGAATTACCAATACCAGCACTGCCACTGAGCACTGTGAGCGACTTTAGAAATTGCAAGGATTTAGTTAAATCATTCTCTATGAAATACCCTGAAATTTCTATCTAATTTTACAATTAAAGAGGATCTTATACATCAAGCTTTTATATATATATATATATATATATATATATATATATATATATATATATATATAACTGAACAAAAAGTTATAAAAAGGAAGGGGAAATTAATTCAAGCTGAATTGAAGTGCATCAGCGGGTGTATCAAGTGGGAGCTTCACCCCACTCTAACCAGTAAAGTTAGGATTTCGGCCACTTGACATACTGAATCAAGTAAAATAGGATAGCATAGGATTAGACTGGGATAGTTGTAGAATCCATGTATCAGATTAGGTCGTTATAGTGTATCATTCAAAAAAAAAAATTCAAGCTGAATTGAGTACCTGGACAACTTATGTGTACCTGGACAAGCTGAAAGAAAGTGGTGTGTATTTATTTAAAACTAAAAATAAGTAAATGCATTTATATTTTACAAAATAAAATAGCATTTTTAATTTATACATAACATATTAAATTTCTTATAATTTATATTAACAAACAATGCACACGGGATTATACTAGTAATGTTTGATAGAAAAATATGCACCGGACAGTTTAGTCAGAGAGTAATTGTGATTTGTTAGTACGAACAAACCCTCTCAGCCGTCAGATTAAACAAACGGCCGTGATTATCTCCTTCTCTTTTTAAACTGTTAATGTTCATCATCCCAGTCGCTGCAGTTTTCGTCTATGATCAATCTTACTCTCGATTTACATGGTCAGGCCATGTTTCCAATCAGCCTCCATTCTATTGACGTTTTGTAGAGCTTACAACTACTAACCACCGGTAACGGTTTACCCCCCAGTTCCGGCGTTTATTTTCGAGGTATTTACTGCTATTGGATTTTTCACTCCTTGTGACGGTTAAGATTTCAATTGGCTGATGAGATTAGAATTGATTAGAGTACTTTTTCTCAGAATCTGTTTGAGCATTTTATTTAGGGGCATGCTATACGCAGTCTGTATTTTGCTTATTTTGCGGTCCAAAATAAAAATACGTCTTCAATATATATGATATGGTAAATAATTATGTATATCAGACACATGCATCATATATACTACTTCTATTGCATACACTTGCAATTCAGTTATGTATCAGAATCATTGTATATATGATTATTTTAAAAAAATACGGACTGCAAATAAGCAAAATACGGACTGCGTATAGAAGGCATGTTTATTTATGGCGTAAGTTTCTAAATGTATTCTGCGGCTGTAGAGTCTCGTCTGTGTGAACTGTGAAATACTGTATGTTTCATTATTTAATGTTATCGAATCGAACATGCTGCTGTATGTGATGAGATGAATGAGTTTCTAAATGCACCAATTGTTTGTTATCCGTGTAGATTATACCGTTATTTTCTTTGGGAAAAGGGAACTCCATCCGTTGATAATTAAGTTGTATAAGGCGAATACAGTGGCTAGCATCAGCAAGTCAGTCGCAATAGAGACTGTTGTTCCTCTTGTGTGTTAAGTCACTTTCATCTTTTATCGTCTGTTTTACTAAATTTTTGCTGCAGTCTGTTTACTTAAGTTGTGGCATATAACTTAATTTATGTTTTCTCAGTTGTTTAGCCAGTTTCTTCCGGAGATTATTTGAGAAATAGGATGAACAAATTATCATGTTGAATGTGTTCATAAGTCATAACTGGTGTCATAGTAATTTTGAAATAGGCTTAGTTCAAAATATTCATCATTGAGCTTCTAGATATGGATATTAGTATTATTTCGTGTGCACCTACTGATTTCCTATGATGTGCAATTGGGAGTCTGGAGAATGGATATCTATTGAAACTTGTAAGTTTTCTGTGGCTGTGAAGTTCTCCACTATTATATGTTTCAGTGGCTGTGAGTTTTCCTGGTAGCTAGTTTCTACTATATTATTTCAACTAGTTAGTCAGTAGTTCATCTGTATGTTTCCTCAGTTATAAAATGTTTGGTGCACTTCATTTGCTATGAGATATAAGGACATTGGAAAAATGTTGTTAAATCGCATAACTTAAAATCTGAACTCTGGAAAGAGATCATATTGTTGAAACAAGAACATAATATTATTATTTTCATAATTTTGAGCTGTATGGTCAGATGCACCAAGTATTTTAAACAACAGCTGAGGCATATTTATAGGTGAAAGCTAAAAATATACCTTTACTTTCACAATGGCTACTGATGTACCTTCATTTTTTAAATGTGAGAATAATATGGGAATTCAAAGTTGTTTTTTCTCAAGAATTGAATAAGAGTATTTCACATGCTATTTTTGTTATCATTATGTTCATGTTTCTATTCACCCTTTTAAGCCGTCATTCACAAACTTACTTACAAGCAAGTAAAACTTATCCCATCTCAAATAAAGGTAACCTTAGCACCCAGGTCCCAAAGTACTGAAATGACTACCCTTTCTGGACCAGGCAGTGAAAAAGAGGCTTTCTCATACCTTAATTTATATCCAAGGAGAGCAAAGCTTGGATTTCATAGGTTTCAGATGAATCAGCGGAACAATTTTCGTTTAGAAATACAATGTTCTTTGGTTCTGAGATTTCTTCCCTCAAAGGCACCAAAGTAACCTTTTTGAAATTCCTTGTTCTACAGCTGGGATTCAGGAACTGTATTGGCTTTTTTCTCCCTAATTTCCATGTAGTTACATGTTTGGACCTAATTTCTGTCAAGTGTAGTGTATTACTAAAAAGAAGATTTTTGTGCTGACAATCTTTGAGTGAGGATGGATAATATTATAGAGTAGCATTAAGTTGTCATTTTCTGCTGGAAAAAACCTGAAAGTCCATCTATTTCCTTCTTAAGTTATTAGTAGTTCTATAAATAATGTGACATTTTGTATGTTATTGATTTGGTTCTTCTGGTAACCCATTATTGTCAGGAACATGTAACACTTAATCATACGAAGGATTTGATGTATGTTTGATTTCAGGCCAAATTTTTGAACAATTCAAAAATACACTGTAAAATTCAAATATATACTGTAAAATAAACAATTTTGTCAGATATCTCTGTCAAGACTATTTCGTGAAGGTTGGAATCAGTAGACCTTCTGGGTTGGATTATGGCATGTGGAGTTTTTGTAGCTTGACTAGCTTCCTAGTTTTAGCGTCACAAATCCAGAGGCTCTCTGACCCAGTAGGGATCGTCCTAGGCGGAGCTGGGAAGATTTCACCCTTGAAAATATAAAAGTTACTGGAGGTATTTTTGCTGGTCTTCATATTGAGCGTGGGGGTTACTAATGGAGTGGTGGATTTTCTGGTCAGTTATAAAAGTGGCAAAGAAGGATTACTGTTGGCGATAAGGTGAGAGAGGGTTATGGTGGTTGATGATGAGGGTTGTGGTGGGGTGAATATATGTGAAATAGAAGAAAATGAATATTATGTTTTACCACCTATAGTTGGGGAAGCACTCATTTGAAAATGAACTCATGTCAATCCCATGTCAGTATGTCACCCATGTCAGTGTCCATTATGAAAAAATGTCAAGTTTAGAAGAGTCGGGATAACATGGTGTAAACCAATTTATTTACTTTTTCCTGCTAGGTCAAGCCGTAAAGGTATATTGCACGTATCTAACAGTAATGGTGCATTATTTTGTTAAAGAATGAACTCGCTGTTCACTTTAGATTTCAATTTGCCACCACCCACCAGTTTGTTTCTGATTTCTAGCAGCTCTTGTAGGTTTCGGGGATGGGTTTGACTAAAAGGGAGGTGAATTTGAGGAGGTTACTTGCAGCTGCACCACATCTACAAAATCAAACAAAGCTCATACATGTACGTCTAAGCACCATACAGAGTTCTATACCTTTATTGTCTTTAATCTGAGTCTTTTCATGAGATATGATTTGTTTGTCTGCATGTCCCTAGATTGGCTCATTTTGAAGTATAGAACATCGATGCATCTTTTTGAAATTGATCGTATCCATGCTTCTAGTCTTGCCTTGCTCATATTTAAGCCAAAGTGTTCCTTTGGTTCTTGTACCTTTGCAACTTTGGCTTGCTGTCTTTTACTAATCATTACTCCTCTCACCCCACCCTGCTTGATTTTATTTTGATCTTGGTAACTTGTAACTTTGATTCTTCAGTACGTTGCCACATTACGGGAACAACTGGAGCAATTAGCTAAAGAGAAAACCAATGGAGAATTACCAAGGTCTATGCTTTTCTGACTTTTTCTTGATGTCTTTTCACCTTATAAAAATATGCCCTCTACCATCATATCGTAGATTAGCTCTACCATCATATCGTAGATTAGCTCTACCATTACTATCTATCCATTCGTTTACATTTGGATTAAGTGGTGATGTACCTATATTTTTGTCATCCAGTTATTCATTATTTGACATCAATATCAATACTAAATGCTACATGCTGATTATTTTGCCACATAGTTGATGACCTGAACCCTCATTTGGTTTTTTGTTGTCCAGTGTAGAAGCTCATCTTAAATTTTGTCAAGATGGGAAAGCAAACAATAAATGAGGAACTGGTATTATGTAGCTATTATTTCCCGACTTAATCTGATTCATTT
Source organism: Sherardia arvensis (assembly GCA_948330725.1). Taxonomy (NCBI): domain Eukaryota; kingdom Viridiplantae; phylum Streptophyta; class Magnoliopsida; order Gentianales; family Rubiaceae; genus Sherardia; species Sherardia arvensis. The sequence goes on from OX415244.1 coordinate 16,503,797, forward strand.
ACTAACTTGCGCCACTACTGACTACCTGATATCCATCTTCTCTGGCTGTGTAGAGTTGGGGTAAATACTCTAGGCATTTAAGGATAAGAAGTTTTTTGGTCAAAAAGCTATCCCAACATATCATAAAAAGAGTCCTTTTTCATGAAGTTGTTTATCATATAAATAGTATCCATCTGCAGTTCCTAATTTAATGTTGACATATTAATGATATTATAACATAATTTATATTAAATAAGTACTTAAAATTCATTTTACAGAATCAATAACAAAAGAAGATTATTTCTGTATTGTACAATTAAGGTAAAGTGGACAATTTTTATGGGACGACAGGAGTAACTAGACTTAACCAGAATGCTCACATTCAAATAGTAATTGAATAAAATGAGTGACCAAATTACTATCTATTTATGTTACTTTAAATCTTTGTCGATTTTCTGGATAAATTCATTTTTGCATGTATATATATTTAAGGTGCTGCATACGTGTCCTCAACCATATCATAATTGTTCCGTTTGACAGTTTGACACATATACTTGTCTTTAGAACTAGCTTTGCAGCTCTGGTACTTCCCCTGTCCCACTAACACCTCATAAACTAAAATAGCATGCAGGTTAAGGTAGGAATTAATTTCTCTGGGTGAGAAATAGTAGAGAATGAAAAGTAATGAAGAAATTACGTGAATGGAGGGGAATTGGTACATTTCGCCAAAAAATAAATTTCTAAAAGTGCGAAGATATTAGTAGAATGGACCCATATCGCAACTGTAAAACGTGAAGGTCCTAATTTATAGGGATTATTAAAGTATTCTTAAATTTGCTCAAGGATATAAACGGCCATTTGTTTACATCAGCATGTTTCCTTGTGTTTCATTGAAGGTTTTCCCATTGACTATAGAGTATCCTTACCTTTTTTGGGCCATTAGAAAGCACCATATATTCGATACATGCTTGTAGAACATGGATGTATACAATTGTTTCCTGATTCCTATCATGCTTAAACGAAATTTATATTGGAAAGACTAGCTGTACATTTGACAATTGTTTTCTTTCACCTTTTTGTTAATCAGGATTTCAAAAGTTACTTTGAATGAGTATTCAGACAAAATTGAGGCGATTGCAGAGAGATTAGCTGTCTCCAAAGTTGACGTGGAGGTGAGTTTCACAAATTAATGTCCAGCTTAAAATTCATATAGAATTGAACTACTTTCAGTTGATAACCTAATGATGGAAAGATATTTGTGGTTTCTAGATGTATGAGTAGAGTGGAAATTAATTTGAAGGCACTGTACAGAACACGGATTATCAGTATGGTATATTTAAATCCATTGAAAATCAAGAAATCTGTGCCCTTCGTTTTGTTGGGGAGTAAAATTCCTTTGATAATTTTTATTCATGATGTCTTGGACTAAGTTTATTTTATTTTAAAAAAACTTTTTTCATTTACTAGTTTCAGGTGCAATTTATAGCATTATTCTACATCGTGGAATCTGTATGTTCTACGGTAATAATTATGTTCCAAAAGTATGGTTTTGACATACAGAGATTGAATTCTCCTCTTTGATTTGATGGTGGAAAGAACCTAAGAGTATGAGATATTGGACAAGCGCTGATGTTTAATAGAAGTCGTTATAACTTTATAAGATTCCTTAATATTAAGAATTCTAAGATGTTTTCAAGAGTACCTATTCAATTATTCATTATGTTTTAGAATTGGCAACTAGGCACTGATTGTTATGAGACATGCACTATTTTTTTGTTTTATTTTTTAAATCATGTCACTTCTACTAAAAATGAATATTCATTTAAAACATTGCAGTAGTGAAGGTTTATTTAGTCATCCTGTCTTTTCTGTTCATCTTATGAAGTAGCTGTCACAATTCATATTCATTCTATTCTTTACTTTCTGTGATCGAAAGTTTGATTATTGATTTTAAGGTTACTTTTAACCTGACCTTTTCATGTAACCCATGAACTAATTTACTCTTTAGGAATAACAAGACCATGTTGAATGATTTTCTCTCTAGCCTCGTTCTGGGTTTTCTTACTTCTCCTATTATTGATATTGTAGATTATGAATAGTATGACATTTCTACAGTAGCTGGTTTCAGATAGTTAGTTTGATCATGTGTTTGACAAACTGCTCCACATTGTGATGAAAGGCAAGTTTTTTGCAAGTTTGAAGTGATGATTATTTTCCTTCTTAAAGACTCTGTAATAATTGTTTTAATTATGTAGGAAGTGGAAATGAAATCTCTTAAAGTCATCCCACTATTCTTATCGAACTTGTTTTTGCATAAACAATTTCATCTAACAAGTAATTTCTGCCATTCTCAATTTGTAAAATTTCTCTGAGTTTGTATATGTGGTGACTTCAACAACGGATTTCTTTCTAATACATAATTTAATCATCGTCGTTTTTTTTTCTCAAGGTGTACTAGAAGGTGGATTTATGAGATGCATTTGTATTCATATTTAGTCTTGCTTCTGCACCTTGAACTGTTGTATTTAATGTTAGGTAGAATAACCTTTTACCTCTGGGAAAAATGTAGTCTAGCATTGGAGTATCACAGGAGTGCTCTCTTCAGAATTCCATGATTGAATCTCCTACAAAAGGATTGAGGAGAAGATTAGTGTAAGAACTGATGAGTTTAATGCCATTTGTTAAAACCCTTGCCTATTCAACTTTAGTGATTTTGTTTAAATATGGCAGCCAGCATCAGTTACAGATCATGTATCTCGTCAAGCTATCGAATCTGATCTGATATCACCTGTCAAAATCGATGCTGGTGCTCATATGCATATTCAAAAGCACAGGTATCATATGATAAAATATCATGCTCACTATTTATCCAACATGAGACGGGCTTTCCTGCTGATCTTTGTCATCAAGAAAAAGAACATGCGCATGATGCTAAGGTTTCTTAGGACTCATGAATAGTCCATATGTATAAGGCCTTAGAGTTTCTCCAATGGACTCTTCAATTTTACGTTTTTGTTCATTTTCTGCTCCAACCATACGGTAAGATAGCGTAGCTATTTTATAGGAGGAACAGTCCGCGTTAAATATAGCGGCAACTGTTCCTCCGCTTAACTCCTTTTTTTTATTTCTTTTTCCTTTTAATTCTGTTGTCCTTATGTGTGTCTCTTCAATTCTTGATTTTGGTTTATCATCTAATTTTTGTTTTCCTTTTTTATTTCTGCCTTTTTATTTTCAGGATATTTTGGATATATTTATCGTTATCTAATTTTTAGTTTTTTCGTTTGTTTGTGTTATGTGTATTTTTGAAAGTTAGTTATATTATATTTAATTATGGAATCATATTTATTAATGTAATTTTAAGAGAATTTGTGTGTATTTTTTTTTACTAGTGTATTTTAATTGTTTTCACAATACATTTCAATAATCAAATGCAATAAACATTCAATTCTAAAACAAACAAACACAAATAACTTTAAAAGAACTTGAAATGCTAAATTAAATATTTTTATTAAGAATAATTATGTATTAATTTTTTTAATTTTAATTAAATAAATTATCGATGCAAGATTAAGAATTAAATTGATATAATTTTGCAATATAACAAAAGAATAAAATGATAAAAATTAAGTTTTAATGGAGGATATGAGGGAATATACTTTTAGAGGAAAATTTAGAGTTGAACCATTAGAGTTAATTTACTGTACCAACTGTAAAAATAACTGTAGCAGCTGAAAGATATAGTAAACTCTTTGGAGATGCCCTTATCATGTAAAATCAGAGTGTGATATTAATTGTCTAATGGCTGAGAAATTGTTTTGGACCATTATTGTGGATCCTTTTTCTTTGGGAAATTGTTTGCCACAATCTGCGACCCATTTTTTGGGTTTAGTTCAAGAAAATACTTATCAGATGTGCTTAAAGCAGTCTGACGGTGGAGTCAGACTGTCTTAATGCAGTCAAGGCCTCTTCTGATCCATATAAGGTTCCATGGTCATGTTTTATCTTAGCATCTGAAATCAATGAGGATAAATATTGTATTTGTCATGTTTTCAGAGAGGCTAATATCCCTTCTGATAAACTTGCTAAACTCGCTTACTTGACTAAGTCCTCCACTGATTATACACAGTCTGAGCTATCAATTTCAATCTCTGGTGCTTTGCATCTGGATAGAATTGGTACTCTCTCTTTGAGAGTGGTAAACAGATGCTCTTAATTTTTTGCTACATGTGCATATATGATAAACAGGTGAAAAACTGGAGCATATATCTTTCTTCACTGATCCTGAACCTAACTGAACAGATAATCATCAACTACTCAGCAATGGACTCTCAGCTTTCTCTTGGTACCACCTTTGGTTTTGCATCGCAATTCCCTAATAGGTTTCAAGAAGTTGGTTGTATAGTTCAGTACAGTAGTTTTAGGGCTAGACATAGCTTCTGCCCATTTTTAATAGCATTTTTATGCTATAGGACCTCTGGTCCACATTTTGTCATCTTAATTGATGTAAACTCTAGCCATTTCAATGGCATTTTTATGGCTTGGGATGCCTAATAAAATCTCCCACACCCTAGGGTGGCTTTAATTTTTTTTTTTTTTAAAGATGTGCTTAAAGCTTTTATGCTCTAATATAAAAAGAAAAACAATAATAAATGGTACTAACATTCCTCCTGGATAGAGTTTTAATAAAACGCTGAAGATATGTACATTAAACTTTATGATAGCCAATGTTTTTGGAACTATGTTTTTATAGAAAGGTGGAAATTTTGATTGAAAAGGTCTCCGAACACATTTATAATGAGTAATTACGTAATTGACACATGGTAAATTTTCATAACCCTTTTATTATACTAGTCTGATGCTGTATAACAAGAAAAATTGAAAAACATAATACATGTTAGTATGCTAAATGACAGCAATTGAGAACCATAAATCGTTGGATCACCTGATGTTGTATTGCTCTCGAGATGTCAATTTTGTGCATCTGGTATCGGGGCTTGAGATATTATAGTGTTCTGTTGCTCCATAGCCCCCCACCCCACCCCTGAGCCAATAGTTTATATATTTTAGTGAGTCCCTGTTGAGTAGACTTGTTATTCTCTCTTCTTCATCTTTTAGTGAGTCTCCTGTTGCTTGCATTATGATTTTCTTTTTTTGCGTATTTTGCGTATTTCGTGTCTTATGCAGGAAGCTCCAAGATAACTTGATTGAAGAGATGGCTGATTTAGTTGGTCAACTGAAATAGAGAAGAGAAGTATCTTGACAAATCAGTCCATCAAAAGCAGAGTAAGTTTTCATACCAGTTGAATTAGTTGAGAACAGGGTGCAAAGTTTACCTTTCATTTGTTATTTCCTCAGTAGCTAATTTACCTTTAGCCTCTATATGTAGTATTTTAGTTATTGATACGTAATAGAAATTTTAGTGTCGTAGGTTTGTATTTGTTTACAGAGAAATGCTGGATAGTATATGATGTTACCAACTTCCAGTCCCGGTCCGGATGATAACGAGTCTCCGGCCCGGATGAGGCTTTGTCCGTGCTCCGCGCGTTCTCACCTAAAGACCTGCAAAACAACGCCCCGGAGTATCCCGAGGATAGCTACTCCGGCGTGATGATGAAAGAGGGGCCTTTGAATAGGAGAATAAGGATATATTGAGAGAGTTTTTATCTGATAGAACATACCTTTCTCCACAAGTCCAAAACTGTATTTATAGGTGTGAGTGGTCAGCCTCCAGCCTAGTGGTAGTGGTACTGTCCTTTTGTCCTTACCCGGAGACAGGTCATATTCATGTCCCCCTTGTCCCCGGAACGCCATTCTAGCTGACGTCATATGGACCGGACTACACTCTGGGCCGGAGTCTAAATATGGGCCAGAGCCCATATCACCACTAGCCCCCCGAGACATGGGATCCGTCCGGAGGTCTCATCCGGAGGAAGGGTCCCGTGTCTCATCACGTCTAGTCTAATTGCTAGGATCCGCCCGGAGGCATGCAATCCAACCCGGCTCTCTATTCCAGGTTTGTGTGGTATGTGTGAGAACACGCGCTCGGCGCTTGGGTTTCCTGCGCGCGTGTTTGCAGGCGCATTTATGAGGCGTGTTGCGTCGTCATAAATGAGCTGCCTATTCGAGAAATTCCCTTTTCACCTTTTTTTTTCAAAATGGCAATCATGTTGCCTTAGGACTCGGTCCCCCTTTTCTCGTTTGTGTAACTTCCCTTCTATAAATACTGAACCATCTCATCCACTTTCATTTTTTTCACTCTGCTGCTCTTCTTCCTGCATTTTTCTCTTTTTCCTTCTCTCTGCGCTGCGTGTTCTTTTCTCATATATACACATTTTTCAACTTCCTTGCCTAAAAACATGGCTAATGAGAACGAAGAGAACAGGCAGGTTGTCGGTTTGTCTGGTGGGGATGTTCAGGTCGGCCTGAATCCGAAGTCGGAGGTTGACGATCCCTCCGAGGGGTATGACGTCGATATTACTCCGGCGGTGAGGGAGCTGGTCGAGGCGATGGTGGTTCCGCTCGCCATTGACGTTGGACTCAGCTCGTTTGCGGGTGATGTTACCACTGTTGCAGCCATTCCCCGGAGCCATTTTCTTTACGGGATAACTTTCCCTCTCTCCCCCCTCTACTCCGCCATCTTCCATCACTTCAGCATCTCTCCGGTCCAACCACAGCCGAACGGAGTCGCCGTAGTCCGGGCGTTTCTCCTGAACTGCTACCGATGCGGGGTGACGCCGTCCTTGGACCTGTTCCGGGCCTTCTACCACTTGGAGGGCACTAAAGATGAGGGGATTTTCACCTTTCAGAGGCGGAAGGGGATAAAGGATCCTTGCAAGGGTCGGCGCGACAGCTATTCAAACTGGCAGAAGCATTATTTCACCTTCGACACCGACAAGTATCCGTGTCCGATCTGGGGTCGTGATGCCAAGAAAGAGGATAAGACGACGTTCAGTCCGGAGGGACAAGAGGAGAACATCGCAAAGCTGGCCGCCAACCAGATCGACTTAGATCCTTTCTGGAAAGGGAAGTACGTCTTCCCTTTGAGGGCATACGAGTCGGAGGTGTTCCTCAAGTGTCGTTTTTATGTCCTCCGGGATTCATCCAGTAAGTTGCTTTTATATTATTCTGTTTTTCCTTCTTTCTTTTTTGCTTGCTTTTTTCTTATTCGTTTCGGATGTTGCCATTTCGGATGTTGCCAGTATAACCTGAAATAGGGGATGGCGTTGATCCGGCCGGACGACAGCTCAAGATAACCACTAAGGCAGATAACCCACCAACCGGTTCAGTAACCGGCATGAAAATACCGACAGAAAAGCCGTCCGAGACGGAGAAGAAGAGGAAGCGTGTCCAAGAAGATGCGTCCATCAAGGAGAAGGAAGCCGCAGCCAAGAAGGCGAGGGAAGCCGCGGCCAACAGGGCGGATGAGATCGCGGCCAAAAAGGCGGAAGAGGCGTCCATCCATACCACTGCGGATTCGGTCGGAAATAGGGCCGCCCTCCTCCAAGTCCTCCAGGTCCCACAAGCGCCCAAAGCCCCGGATTCCCAAAACTTCTCGGATTCCGGAGCAAAGTGAGCATTCCCGCGCTGGTGATCATCAGGGGGATGGGAGGAGGCTGGCGGTCGACCCCAACAAAGCGCATAAGGAGCTCACTCACAGCAGCAGCCGGAGCGAGACTGGCAGGGTGAGCTAAATTTCATTTTCCGGTTCGGTTTTTTCATTCTGTTCGGATTCACATATTTTCTTTCCTTAGGATTTTGCTGCTTATCTGATCGCTTCCCCGGGGGTTTCCGAGGCCATTAACAAGGCCTACCACACCCAACAGACGAGGCTTGCTCAGAAACTGAGCACGCTCGAGAGGGCGAATGGGAATCTCCGCCGCGAGCTCGAGACGTCGGAGATCCGAGCGGCCGAGGCGGATGCCCGGATCAAGGAGCTGGAGAGCTTGGTTTCTCCGTCTGCTCAGCGGGAGCTGTGTGTCGCCTTCACCGACAAGGTACTCCGGAGCCAGGCTTTTGAGGGCAGTCTGACAGGACTCCTCCGTTCCTCCAACCAGATCTCCGCCCATCAGGTCTATCAGAGCATGAGGGGTTGGGTCCCGGAGCCCAAGAGGGAGCGATTTACCAAGTGCTACTACAAGCCAAAGGCCGCCCATCAGTACAACTTTGACGTGGATCAGTTCTACCGGGGCGGAGTAGAGAAGATGAATCCCTCCGTGCTGGAGATCTTCGAGGAGAATGTCGAAGAGAGTCCGAAGCCGGTGTCGGCTGGGACCGTCCGTGCCTATGGCGAGGGGCTGGTGGATCTGAGCGTTGCTGTGCCCCCGCCTGAAGAGAGCACCCGTCCTGAATCCCCTGTCAAGCCCAAATATCTTGAAGTCTTGAAGATGTATCCCTCCGTTAACGAAGATACTGATCAGGGCGAAGGTGGCGGGGATGAGGATGGTCGTCAGCCCGGTGGCACGGATAGTGAGGAGACTGATGTAGAATAATTTCCTAGTCTTTGTATTTTTCTTTTGTAGTTGCCTCCGTCCTACTAGCTCTAATCTTGTTCTATTTAGTGTAGGAAGGATGGTAGCGACGACTCGGATGGGGATGACAACCCTCCGGACGATGTAATTTTCTTTCATTTATAAAACAAGTTTTCTTCTACTTGCGTGTTTATTTTTCTTATATCCGTGCTTGTCCGCAGCCCAAAGGTCCTGCTCCGGTGCTCCGAGACGGAGGTGCGGGTGTCTGTACTTCACCTGCTAGTTCCCAATCAACAAGCCCTCCGTGCTCCAGATGTGCGGAGTTGGAGGCAGAGCTTTCCGGATGGACAATGGGCGGAGAACGGACTCGCGAGCTTCTCATCCGCTCCGGAAGTCCCTTATGGAAGAGTTCCAGGACGTTCCATCTCTGGCCACTTGTCTCCGAGAAATATCAGAGGAGTTTGGCACCCTGTCTCAGTGCCAGGATTTTGCTCGTGAACGGATCAATGCGACCAATGACGCGGACGAGACAATCTCCATGCTGCAAGCAGAGCATGAAGACTACAAAGCCAAACTGAAAACCGAGTTGGATTTAGTTTGGTCACTGCTCCCCTTCTATTCCGAAAAGTTGAAATGGCTGGCCAGCCGGACGGATTTCCAACGAGATTACTTGAAGCTGGAGGAAGAAAACCAAATGCTTACCGGCCGGGTGATGGTCCTCCGGGAGAATCTGATGACCTTGCAACTTTCGTACCATCTTACCGGATTACGCCTCGGACTCGTCACTCCGACCATATACCGCAACTTTCCTCGCGATGTAAGTGCTTTGATCGTCCGGATGTTCAAGTTGGGGTGGAACGACCGGGAGTCCGAATATCGTCCTGCATTCGAGGAGGCTGTTGCATGGTGGAAACGGATGCATGCCGGCAGTTCTCTCCCTCCTTCGCTGACCCTCATTCCGAGTCAGGTGGCGATAGACTTCACCTTCGAGAGGTATACTGGCATCCAAGTTTCTGTCGATCCGGAAGAGTCTGCCCGTCGCGTGGAGCGGCTCCGTCAAGATGCCTCAATCATCCGTCCCTTTATCATTAGGGAGTTGGCCGAATTGGCGAGGCGGCGTCAGGCTCGTCTCTGGGGATGCGGTCATGGCCGGGGGAGGAAGGGAGCTCAAGAATGCCCGCATCGGGAACAGCCGGAGCCTCAACTGCGCCCTTAACAGGATGGCACGGGGGAGGGGTGTTCAGCAGGTGACATCCTCGATAAGGGGAAGGGGGAGGGGAAGAAGTACTCAGCCAGCGCGCCGTCCCCAAGTCCCCGTTAGGATTCGCTCTCCTTCACGATATCCGAGCCAGAATTCCTTCCGTCCGTCTAGGGCTGGTCTTCCAGTCAAGGGCAAAGGGAAGGCCAAAGTCACAAAGGAGACCATGCAGTCCTCCGATTCTGACTCTGACGGAATCTTTGGCTCCGATCCGGATGGAGCTGGTCCATCGGAGCTTCCGCCCATTCCTCCTTTTCCGTATCGAGGACCAGTGGGTCAGAGCAGTGGGAACGAGGTCCATAATCTTGACGACGATACTCCGGAGCGGACTCCTACCCTGAATCAGGAAGGGGCTCGAGACCTAAGACCTCCGTCTCCGGAGAATGGTGCTATGTTACCTCCTACTCCGGAGCCCACCTCTCTTCCTATCGTCTGGGACATAAATTGGCCCAAATAGATAGGTTTTATTTTCCTTTTGTATCTGAGTCCGTCCGGACGTATCAGATTGTACAATTGTATTTGTATGTTAATCCGTTCGAATTTAATTTCTTTTGGTGCATCATTTATCCAAATATGATTTCTTTTCTTGTTGTTTGATCAAACCGTTTTGCCCTTTTATTTTGCTTACCTCCGTTAGTTTATTCAAACAATTCGGAAGGTTTTATTTGTTCGTCTTTGCTCACTCCGTCCGTTTGTTCAAACGATCCGGAGGATCCTAATCATGCAGAATTGAAAAATAGTACATAGTAAAATTGGACAAGTGTAAAATTTGACAACTCTTCATTCAAATAAGGGGACTCCGGCTAGACATAACCTTTGTCTAAATGCGGCCGGAGCCAAGTACATAGTAAATAGGACGGAACGGAATCCTAGGCTCAACTCTAGCCAGAGGACCCGGAACTACATACTTGTTGAAAAAAGAAAGCTAGAGAAAGAGCTCTATCGGAAAGCATACCTACTCAGGATGCTCCGTAAAACCTTCGCAGGTTGGTGATGTTCCACCTTCTGGGGATTGCACGTCTGGACTGATCCGCCAGCTCATAGCTCCCACTCGGATATGAAGCTGTGACTTGGTACGGGCCTTCCCAGTTTGGTGCCAGCTTGCCAGTGGCTTCCTTCAGACTCTTGTCATTCCTCCTCATCACCCAATCTCCGGGGACGAATAATTCCTTCCTGACACGCTTGTCGTGGTAACGCTTCATCCGCTCCTTAACCTTGGCTTCATGCAGCGCTGCCTGCTCCCGTTTCTCTTCCAAAAGGTCCAAGTCCAGCAGCCTGCTTGGTCCGAGCGGAGAGCTCCGTCCGGCTTGGTCCTCGTCCCAAGTGAGGGTCCGGAGACTGGGGACTCCCACTTCAGCTGGTATGACTGCCTCCGCCCCGTATACCAAACTGTATGGTGATTGGCCCGTGGCGGATCCTTCAGTTGTCCTGTATGCCCAGAGAACACTTGGTAGTTCGTCGACCCAGTTTCCTCGTGCCCCCTGCAAACGAGTCTTCAATCCGTTCACCACTGTCCGGTTAGTAACTTCCACTTGACCGTTGGCCTGCGGGTGGTAGACAGATGTGAGCCGCTGCGTTATTCCGTACTCCTTACACCAAGATCGAAACGGATCATTTTCAAACTGAGCTCCGTTGTCCGTAACGATGTACTTGGGGATTCCGTAACGGCAGATGATGTTCTTCCAACAAAACTTGACGCAGGTGCTGCCACGGATGTTAATGAGAGGTTCAGCCTCCACCCATTTGCTGAAGTAGTCGATTGCTACTATCAGGTACTTGAATCCTCCCGGAGCGGAGGGAAAGGGTCCGACCAGATCGATGCCCCATCTATCAAAAGGCCATGAACCGGTGATCCCGACCCTTTCTTCTTGCGGAACGTGAATGAGCGGAGCAAACCTTTGGCACTGCACGCAGGAGCGAACGTACTTCTGCACCTCTTCAAACAGGGTAGGCCAGTAGTAGCCTGTGCACATTATCTTTCTCGCTATGGTCCGGGCTCCCTGGTGACTGCCGTTTGGTCCTTCATGCATCTCCTTCACGATCCGTGCTGCCTCGTCCGAGTTCACGCACCTTAGCCACGTTTGGAGATAACCTTGCCTGAGCAGGGTTCCGTCCACTATGGTGTAGTGCGGTGCTTTCTGTCGGATTTTCCGCGCCAGTGCTTTATCTTCCGGAAGCTTTCCATGCTGCAAATACTCAAATAAAGGCGTCATCCATGACTCCTTTGGGGCCTCTACTGCTGCCACCTGTGGGACGTCGTAACTCCGGGCGGATAGGGTCTCCATCATCAAGTTGCTTTCTGCGTCCGGCTTGATCTCAGAGGAGGCGAGTTTGCTCAAGGCGTCCGCCTTGCCGTTGTCCTCGCGAGGGATCTGTGTTACGGTAATGCCACGGAACTTAGCTAATAACGGTTTAACCGCCTCAAGGTACTTCTGCAAGCTCCGTTCCTTCGCCTCATACTCCCCGCTTACTTGCTGAACCACTATCTGAGAATCCCTGTATACTTCAACGTCCGTGACCCCTATCTCCAACGCCAGCCGGAGTCCGGCTAGAAGTGCTTCGTACTCTGCTTCGTTGTTTGTTGCTCGGAAACCAAACTGAATAGCGTACCTGTACTCCGTTCCTTGTGGGCTGGTCAGCAGGACTCCTGCCCCGCCCCCATTTGCATGAGACGAGCCATCCACATGCAGCTTCCATCTTTCGGAGGGTGGTTCCGACCCGGACGGATCTCCTGAAGGTTCCGTCATTTCTACCAAGAAATCCGCCAAGGCTTGCCCCTTGATAGCCTTCCGGGGATTATACTTGATCTCGTGCTCTCCAAGCTCAACTGCCCACTTCATCATCCGACCCGAGGCTTCCGGCTTCAACATGATCTGTTTCAACGGATGATTCGTTAGAACCGTGATCGGATGACCTTGGAAATATGGTCGGAGGCGCCGGGAAGCATGGACCAATGCCAGTATCAGTCTTTCCAAAGCAGTGTACCTCGTTTCCGGACCTTGGAGTGCCCTGCTCACAAAGTAAACCGGACGCTGTACCTTACCATCTTCCCGGACCAGAGCAGAGCTTATAGCATGTTCCGTCGCCGCTATGTATAGAAAAAGCTCTTCTCCGGGCAATGGCTTGGACAGGGTGGGGAGGCTTGCTAGGTGAGCTTTAAGATCCGTGAACGCCTGGTCACACGCCTCCGTCCACTCGAACGGTTTAGCCCTGCGGAGTATGTTGAAAAACGGGAGCTGCTTCTCAGCCCCCCGAGCGAGAAATCGGCTCAGAGCGGCCAGCGATCCAGTCAACTTTTGCACGTCCTTCACCCCCTTCGGAGGAGGCATCTCCATAAGGGCCGATATCTTTTCCGGATTGACGTCGATTCCTCGAGCTGACACCATATAGCCAAGGAACTTCCCTGCTCCAACTCCGATGGTGCTCTTTCCGGGGCTGAGCTTGAGGTTCGCCGTCCGGAGCACGTCGAACATCTCCCGGAGGTCGGACAAGAAAGACTCGTACGTCCGGCTCTTGACCACCATATCATCAACAGAGACCTCCAGGTTCCGCCCCATCTGGTTCCGAAAAAGCTTGTCCGCCATCCTTTGGTAAGTCGCACCTGCGTTTTTCAGTCCGAAAGGCATTTTCCTGTAACAAAAAGTACCAAAGTCAGTGATAAAAGATGTTTTGGGACGGTCATCCTTGGCCATCGTAATCTGGTGATACCCTCGGTGCGCATCAAAGAATGCCAACACTTGGTAACCAGTAAAAGCCTCGACCAACTGATCGATGGAGGGGAGCAGATAGCTATCTTTCGGACAGCATTTGTTTAGGTCTGTGAAGTCAATACACATTCTCCAAGAGCCATCGTGCTTCTTCACCAGAACTGGGTTTGCTATCCACTCCGGGTAGGATATCTCCTCCACGATTCCGGCACTTAACAACCTACCCACCTCCGCCCGAATCTCCTCCACGCGTTCCGGGGCGAGGGGTCTCTTCTTCTGCCGTATCGGTTTCAGCTCCGGAAAGACATTGAGCTTGTGGACTGCGATCTCTTCCGGAACGCCAGTCAAGTCCTCCGTCCCCCAAGAAAACACATCCTCATATTCTGCCAACAGACTTCGTAACTCCTTCTTAACGTCATCCGGCATGTTCTTCCCCACACTGACTACCCCCTTCTGTCCGACCATCATATCCTCCACTTCGTAAGACGGTGCTTCTCCATGGATGGCTCCTACCAAGCCTGCTTTGGCTTTTCCCTTGTCCGAGGCGGACAGCTTGGGTTGGCCCTCCCCGGACCGGGCATCCTTGATGGCGGTCAGCATGCAACTCCGGGCGGTTTGCTGGTGTCCCCGGACGGATGCGATACCGTTTTCTGTGGGGAACTTCATAATCAAGTGGAAAGGCGAACATATGGCCCGTGCCTGTGACAGCCACGGTCTTCCAATGATCATGTTGTAAGGGGAAACAACATCAATGACGGCGAAATTACACTCCACCGTGGCCCGCTTCGTTGGGTCCTGGAAATCCGTCAGGGTGACTTTCAGAGGGATGACTCCGAGCGGATGGACGGTCCGTCCGGTGAACCCTGAAAGGGGGGTCTGACACGGTTTTAAATTTTGTCGCCCAATTCCGAGCTGATCAAAGCATTCCGCGAACATGATCTCCACACAGCTACCGTCATCTACGAACACTCGTTTGATCAGTACTCCTTCGACATCTGCTATTACCACCATCAGATCCGAATGGGGAACCTGTGGGGGTACCGGATCCTCATCCGAAAGGTGATAGTCTCACTTGGCTTGAACCTCTTTTCTTGTATCTCACCCGGAGGCACGTATCTGCTTTTGGCCTTGATCGCCGTCATAGAACAGAGTCCGTCTCCGACGATTCCGTTTATCACATTGATCATCCAGGGCTGAGCCGGGGGTTGTGCTGGTGCGGCTTGTCTTGGTGCCGGGTTTGCCGGGTTAGCCTGGTTTCCCCCTCGGGGGCGATTGTTCCTCCAATTTCTTTTCCGACCCTGTCCGGCTGCAGCTGCCGGGGATTGGGCCGGGCGTCCAAGTCCTTCTCCCGCCACGCAATCTCTTAACTGGCCTGCTCCGATCAACCTTTCAATATCCGAACGAAGCACCCTACATCCCTCTGTGGTATGTCCGTGTGACTTATGGAACTCACACCACTTGTCCGCATTTGCTGGTGCCGGTACGCCAACAATGGGTTGCGGATCCGTAAACAGACCTCGGTGAACCGCGAGGATCTCCGTACGGGTCTTTGAGAGAGGGGTGTAAGTCGGACGAGCAACGGCCGCAGGTGCTGGCGCTGCTGCTGCCGGGGCGGGTACTCGTCTTGCTTGATCCGTCCGGGCTAGAGTCCGTGCAGCAGTGGTTTGGGTCCCCGTCACAGTGAGAGACCTTTGCTCAAAAAAGCCCACAGTTGTCATCCGGACCTGGTTGGCATCGTGCACCGTACAATGCATCTCTACCACCAACTGGAGGTGATAATACGATGTAGGCATATTCTTCATGAGCTCGATGTAGAAGGTGTTGTCCCTCAGTCCGTTGACGAAGTTGTGGATAATGGCCTTCTCCTGCAAGTGCCGGTCCACCACCTTCATCGTTGCAGCTATGTACCGGGTGTAGAATTCCCAGGTAGTCTCCGTTTCCAGCTGCCTCATTGCCAGGACCGTGACAAGGTTCACAAATGTGTGTTTCATGGCGGAATAGCGCCGGACCAGAGCGATGGCGAAATCCCAAAAATGTCGGAGCGTACCGTTCGGCAGACCCTTGAACCATGTCAAGCAGTTGCCTCTTAAATATGAAGGCACCATTTTACACTGCAACTCTTCCGGAATGTCCCTAGCAATCATGATACTTGCATAAGTGTGGACAAACTCTTCCGGATCTCCTTCTCCGTTGTAGGTTGGCAGTCCGTCCGGAGCCTTGGTTCCGGCTGGCCACTTGAAACTCAATACCTCCGGAACCCAAGGTGACTGTGGCCCGATCCCATTCCGTCCGATGAGGCGGTTCAGACGGTCCTCAATAGAATCCGGACAGAAAGGTGTTTGAAAACCGAAACCTCCGGGAAATCCTCCTCCGGCAGGTGGCATTCCAAACGTCATCTGCTGCTGACCTCTGGGCCCTCCGGCAGGTTGCATCCCAAACATCATTTGTTGTTGGCCTCCGGGTGCACCCATCCCGTAACCTTGCTGGGTACCGTATCCCTGTTGAGTCTGTGCTCCCCAGTAAGGCGGTGCGTTTGGATTCAAACCAGCGGCTTGCTGTTGATGTCCGCCCGGAAATGGGTTTGGTACTCTTGGTTGATCCGGAGGCATCTTGTCTGCTTCTGCTCGCTGAGCCGCCTTCCACTCTTGGAACTGTTGGTACTCCGTCATGTTTGTCCTCAGGATGTTGCCTCCATGCCCGGAATCATGACGCCTACGCTCCTCCCTTCCGGCCTTCCGCGCAACTTGGGGTCTGGCTGACCGGCTCTGAGCTTCATCCTTCGTGCTATAACCTTCCGGATCCGGATTAACGGGTGACTCCGGTTCGTAATCCTCGGCGTCATCCGAGTCGGATTCCTCAGGATGACCCGGATCCGGCGTCCCTTCAATGTTGTCGGTGTCCCCTTCCGACGACGCCTGGTCCCCAAACTGATTCTGGTTCCGTGCCTCACGTGCGGCTCGCAGTCGCTCCCTGGTCTCGCGCTGTATGTCCGCCAAAGTCCGTTCGGGAACTTGCTTTTTCCCTTTCGCTTTCTCCGTTGCCAAGCGCTGTCGCCTACGCTCCTCGGCTGCGGCCCTCTTCTCTGCTGCCGCCTGTTTGGCCTGGAGAATCCGTTCCTTTTCGGCCGCTATCTTCTGAGCTCTAACTGTAGCGGCTTTTCTGGTTTTTGGCCCTCCTCCCGCTTCCTCCTCTGCCGGGAGAGGGTTCTTTCTCGGTCGTCCGCGCGGCATGAACGTAACTTGTCACTGGAAATATTTGTCCCACTGGGCGTGCCAACTGATGCTACCAGCTTCCAGTCCCGGTCCGGATGATGACGAGTCTCCGGCCCGGATGAGGCTTTGTCCGTGCTCCGCGCGCTCTCACCTAAAGACCTGCAAAACAACGCTCCGGAGTATCCCGAGGATAGCTACTCCGGCGTGATGATGAAAGAGGGGCCTTTGAATAGGAGAGAGAATAAAGATATATTGAGAGAGTTTTTATCTGATAGAACATACCTTTCTCCACAAGTCCAAAGCTGTATTTATAGGTGTGAGTGGTCAGCCTCCAGCCTAGAGGTAGTGGTCCTGTCCTTTTGTCCTTACCCGGAGACAGGTCATATTCATGTCCCCCTTGTCCCCGGATAACGTCATTCTAGCTGACGTCATATGGACCGGACTACACTCTGGGCCGGAGCCTAAATATGGGCCAGAGTCCATATCACCAGTGTATCTTGTCTTGTTGGCATATCTGATTTCATTATTTGTTATTTCAAGATTTATGGCTGTCTTTACGAAGTAGTACAATGGCATCTGTTCTACATTCTTGTAGTTGTAGGTTCTTCTTATCACGAGGAGCCTTTAAGAAACCTTATATTGCTTCTTTCCACTTGATGTTTGTTTTGAATACTTCATAAAAGAGGAAACAATAGATTTGCATGGATAGACGTTATCGTTGATCAACTGTATTCACTGATTGGTTAAATTGTTTTTGTTTATCTGGTAGGATTCATTTCAGACTAACATTAGATTTGATGTAAATATTTACTGACCTTTCTTGTGTTTCACTCGCAATTGATAATTACGAGTAAGATTATGCTTGCCATTTTGGATTGTGAATCACTGTTTAATGCTGTCATCTCTCATCCATAACTGGTCTATGTATATTCTTTATCCATCTTTGCGTCTGGCAAATTACTATGCACCATTATGGATGACAGTTACCCTGCCTTCATGCTTATCCTTGAATGCAGATAGTTGATTCAACAGTAAAGACAGTCGAGCATACTTTGGGCAGCACCAACCATGCCAATATTCGAGCAGGGGAGGTGTATTCTCAGAATTCCAAAACCTCATGCTTCACATGGGTTTCAATGCTCGCAATGACTTGCATCTTCATCATAGTTATTCTGCTTATTCGGGTTACTTAGTGCGACTTTGGTTATAGATTCTGGGTCCCAAAATGTTCCCATTTAATACTGATCTTTGGAAATAAAATGGAAGCTCGCTTTGTGATATGTAGGGGTGTTCAAACACCGGGTACCCGTACTTTCGGGTAGTTGAAAATGCGGCCCGTGACCCGTCCCGGAAATACCGGGTACCCGTACAACCGGGTACCCGCATTATGCGGGCCGGGTAACCGGGTACCCTATTTTATTTTATTACTTTTAAAAAGTGCTACAAAATATATTTAATTATTTAATTATAAATATACTTTATCAGTATAAAAGTCAAAAACTAATTAAATATTATTTAATATGAAAATATCAATAAAATTATGAATAAATATCATTCGAGACAAATTAGTGGATGTACTCCAATGCAGTGCGGGATGTGGTTGTGCACTTGTGTTGAAGAAAAAGTAGCAATATCAAAGCAAAAGACTAAATGGTTGGAGAGATGGATTGGAAACTTAAGAGGTTGAGTCTAGTTAGGATGAATTGGTATTTAATTTTTTAAAATGTCAATATTAAAAGGTAAAATTACAATTATAATTATAATTAATTAAATAAATACATATTATACCGGGTTTCTGGGTATCCGGAAAATGACACATATGTGACCCGGACCCGGACCCGGTAATTTACGAAATTAACGGGCCGGGTACCCGTCCGTAAAATATAAGAAAGTACCCGGTTAATTTATGCCGGGTCGCCGGGTCAACAGGGCGGGTAGGCCGGGCCGGGTATTTTTAAACACCCATAGTGATATGTACATTGTGCAGTAGTACTTTTTGTTGAAGATTGTCTAAGATTTCAATTAGTGCTAAATTTGAAAATAGTATATATTTCTGAGTTGGTAATTAGATACATTTGTTAACCCAATATTGTCTATTTAGAGGTCGTTTGGTATGAGGTAAAGTATGTAGGAAAAACGAAATCCCATGAATTTGATTTTGGTTGGGTTGTTTGGTTGGAAGAAAATAAGAAACATGTGGGAATTTGAAATTCCTAGGAATTTGAAACTCCCACACAACGTGGGAAGTTTCTTACCTAGTTACACCTAGGTAGATTACAATTCCTCCATTCATCCACTTGAACCAAACAACTTTCCAAAATCCTAGGATTTTGATTGAGGATTAAAATTCCCGTGAAATAGAAACTCCTCCATCAATTAAACTCCCACATGAACCAAACGACCTCTTAAAATAGAATATCATTCTATTGTTATAAATAGTTATGGTTTGTTTATCAGTCAAACACAAGAAACAAGATACAGAGCACAATGTAGTCATACAAACAAGATACAGAGCACAATGTAGTCATACAGGAATTATGTGGCTAGGGTTTAGGGTGTTTTTTGGTGAGTGTTCTTGGGTTAGAATATAATTAGCATAGAGAGTTATTGGCATGAGTGGATTTACTCTGTAATAGTCTCTAAAATTATACTAGTGGATTGTCTGGTGGATGTAGATAGAATTTAGTCGAATCACGTTAAACTGGTGTTTTATGCTTGTTTATTTATCGTTGCTGTCAATCATTCGTTGATCATGTTCCGCTGCGGTAGTACTAATTTATGGCGATTGAAATTGGTGCTGGAAAAGGGATTAGATTCCCAACACTTTTTGAAATAAGAACTGAAAGTGAAATGAATGCTTTTTGTTTCTTAACCGGATCTACATTCTATACTAGTCAAAACTTATGCACTTCAGGAATGTCGTATTCTAAGCATTGGTTCATACATACTATACCTATTACTCGGACCGATTAGTAACCCCAACGTTACAATCCAACGTAATTTAGAAATAGTCTAATTATTTAATATGTGGTGTTCTTAATTATCAATAATAATATTAGTCTTGGAATAGACCAGATATTATAACTATAATATAGACGCCTATTTCTGCAATTAAAATAGGAAAGGCGGCTACTCTTTTGCAATTAATGTTTACACGGGTCCTTTTTAGCAATATAGGGAAATTGCATCACAGACCCTCCTCCATAAATATATATACACCGGAATGATTCCTCATGACGGAAACCAATCCCCCTTCCGCCGCCTCATCCTCATCCAAAAACAGATCCTCCGTCGCTCTTAGCGCAGCGTGCATCATCACCACCACGATTCCGGTCAATCC
Source organism: Sherardia arvensis (assembly GCA_948330725.1). NCBI lineage: Eukaryota > Viridiplantae > Streptophyta > Magnoliopsida > Gentianales > Rubiaceae > Sherardia > Sherardia arvensis. The sequence continues at coordinate 16,523,761 of OX415244.1, forward strand.
CGCCACCAGCACGTTCACCCACACTCCCCTCGTCAGCACCAAGCACACCACTGTCACGGCGGCGAGAAACACCAGCACGAAACGGTCATCCACCATCCGATTGAACACCACAATCGGCTCCTCGCGACTGAAGAACAACCACCACCACGCGACGAACACGATCAGGAACACCACCAGCGAGGTCGGGTGCCAGAGCAGGCTGACGAAGATCACAAAGAGGACGATGTAGGTGTAATTTATGCGGAAGTAGTTGAGATTGCGCCTCAGCCGGAAAACCACATCTCGGAGGGGGTGCGGGAGCGAGTAGGAGGACGGGTGAGAGACGAGCTCCGCCCAAGGGCGGCGCGTGGCGAAGAAGGTCGATTTGGCGCGGGTGAATATGTCGGTGTCGGAGCTCGGCGCCGGAAGCTAGTCGGCATAGCGGAGAGGATTGGATTGGGGTTACAGTTTCATGTGATTGATCGCCGCGGCGTAGGAGGAACGGCGGTGGAGAGGATTGGATTGGGGATGAGTTTCGGTGTGCTGTGGTGGTGGAGGCTGCGTGGCCACGTGGACTCCCTCGCGGCGGTTTCTGGTTTCGATTGTCTCTGGTTTCGGTTCTGGTGTTCGATTGTCTTTCGGCTGGTTTGAAGCGAGGTGATACTTTCTGTTCGCTGTGGTTTCCCCCTTTTTTGTTGTTTTTTTGTACTTTTTGACTGCTCTGCAAATTTCTTCCATGAATTTTATGTGTTTTACTATGGAAACTAGACTGTTTAATCTGATGTCTTTCTGCTTTTAAAATTTTATGTGTTTATCTTGGAAACTGGACTTTTTAATGTGGATTCTGTCTTGTTATCAAATTTATGTGTTTAGCTTGAAAACTAGACTGTTTAATGTGGTTTTTGTCTGCATATGAAATTTTATGTGTTTAATTTGAAAATTAGGCTTCTTGATTTGTGTTGAAACTTGATTATTTATTGTGAAAACTGTAGTGTTTGTAAAACTTGATTTTTTAATGTGAAAACTGTGATTGTGAAAACTTGGTTATTAAGGTTGAAAACTACAGTGATTGTAGAAACTATATTTTTTAGACTGAAAACTGTGGTGTTTGTAAATCTTGATTGTTTAGGTTGAAAACTGTTTTTATTGTGAAAACTTGATTGTTTAGGTTGAAAAGTTTGGTGGTTGCAAAACTTGATTATTTATTGTGAAAACTTTGAATATTGTGAAAACTTAATTATTTAGGCTGAAAACTAGAGTGATTGTAGAAACTTGATTTTTTAGGCTGAAAACTGTGGTTTTTGTGAAACTTGATTGTTTAAGTTGAAAACTGTGACGATTGTGAATTTTTAGGCTGAAAACTTTGGTGAAACTTGACTATACTTAACACAATATTATTTAACTTAAACACCCTAGTTTTTATGTACCTAAAATCTGATGTTTATAATATGGAAACTTGTCTTTCTAACCTGAATTCTTTTGTGTTTACAAGTGTTTAAAATACAGAAATTATATTAACTGATTTGAGTACATATTCTTTGCGTGAACAGTGCCGTGATTAGTGCGCATGAACAGTGCCGTGAACAGTGCGCATGAATAGTGCCATGAATAGTACCTTTCCCTAATTTTGCAAATAAGGACCTCCTTCCTTCCATATTTTAATTTAGTCCTTGGTCTATATTATGCTATAATATAAACGGTCACTCCAGAGACCAACTCTCAATAATATAGTAATATTTATCACATATTTTAATAAGTTTAATTAATTACATATTATATGAATTTTAGAATGATACGGGACTTGATTTGTACCATAATTTAAGTTGCACGATAAAGTTGAAGGTCCATATTCAAAATTATGTAACATTTAGCTAGTTTTACATTATAATTTCAATAATCTCTCACAAACATTTCAACAAACACCTTTCATGCACAATTTTCATTTCTCGAACACCTGATTTAAATGCATATCAATTCAGGAGGAGTTAATTAAACACTTTACAATCCAAACTATTTCATTTGGAACCCACGCAATCTGAAATCCGTTGTACCTTAAATTGAGAGAATTTAATAATCTCTCTGACTAAAGAAATACCTTTCAAACACTATTTTTAGATCTTTTTTTAAAAAAAATTGAAACCACCCTTAGGTGGAGGGAATTTTTATTTGGTTCTCTAAACCATAAAAAGGTCATTGGCCAGGTCAAGTACATTCCAGAGAAATGACATATGGAGAACATGTAGTTCCTGAAGTATAATAATGCTTCCAAAAGGAATAGGCTAATAGCTAAAAGAATGGAGCCTATTAGACTATTTACAATAGGTTCAACCATGTCTATACTAAGTGTTAGGTAGCTTATTTACAAAACACAATGCGGCATCCAAAAATAGTATAAAATGGCACAACTCCTAGGAAGAAAAAACCAGGAATTTTTCTGATTTCTTCTGCAAAGAATTGCTTGAGATGCTGTGCTGTTGAAAGCAACAGATGTAAAGTGTAGTGGGGATACTTCAGGCCACATGTACCTGAAATAAACAGATAGAATAGATATGTAGCTTCTAATTATGAGATTCTAAGTGATGGAATATCTGATCTGTCAAGGGTTAATAAACCCATGACTTTGTCTGTACGTTGCTGAATTGAGAAGACATTATCTATCTGAGTAGTATAGCACTGTCTAGCTAGACAACCATCAACCATATTACATTGTCTGAGAATGTGTGAACTGTTATATTGGGGGTAGGCTGACAATAACAAGCCAGATAAATTTTTTTCCTAGGAGCTCAATAAGGATCTTTACATGCATGTACATCTCTTAAACAATTAGACTCAGTGATATATGGTTCAGAATGATATGAGGTTATGTGAATACCATTTCTTATATCAATCATTTCAGCCTGTAATGAAGACTGAGCAGTTCAAAAAAGAGAGAGGCATAAGCCTTAATGAAAAGTCGATGATGGTCTATAATGGATGGCTGAGGTGGTTTAGTATGAGGTGGCAAGAAACCCAGTGCCGTCAATTCAGTATCAAAGCTAGATGCAATTTGGATAGGCTTATTATTGAAAGAGTTATAGATTGACTCTCTAACAATTTTGATGGTAAACTAACATTAGATTTGTGGTTATCGAATGAGTTTGAGTATTTGGATTTCCATATTATCCAGCAATAATATAGTTCATAACATCTATATACATTTTTAGTATTGATAAAAGGAAACTCATAATTTGACTCAAATTATAATATTGCGAATCAGTATTTTTATATAATATTGCCTTATTAAATATAATGAAATTAAACTATCTTATTTGTTCAAAAAGAGTAAAGTAAATAAATCTATTCGTATATGGGATTGATATATGATTATCATATTTAAGAAAATATTATTTACAATAAATTGTAACCAATCGAGATTTGAAGAAAAAAATATACAATTTAACTATATTATTCCTATATTTAAGAAGATTTAAAATAATCATATTCTAATTATGTTTGATTGTAATTACATAATATTATACTATTTATAATCTCATTTACCTTTTATAATTCACCATTCAATATTTTTTAATAGTAAAATATGTAAAGAGAATTTGTGAGGGATCACATACATCAATTTACCCTAACAAAACAAATTTAAAATTTAACTAACGGAAAATTTTAAATGTTGAGGGGGACCGGGCCCCACCTAGTCCCCTTTCCTCCGCCCCTAGTTATATATGTTTTTTTCTCATTAATATAAGCATAAGCTTATTATCAAAAATAAAAAAGTTGGGATGTTACATTAGAAGAAAATGAAATTGCATGGTCATTGCATCATTGGATGGACTAGAATGAAGTAGGAAGGCAAATATATTTTGAGAAAGCGTGATAAGGGCGCCTGCAGTGGAGACTTTTCAATGAACTTTTGGGTGCAGAAAAGTCACAATGAGGGCTGTTGGGGAGATGTTGGGGAGGCTTTTCATATTCTGAGGGCTTTTCGTTGGTGTCGGGGCTTAACATCTCCAGCCCCATATTTACCAACTCAACACCATTCTCTCCAACTATAATGTGCTATATGGCATGTGGAACCCATTGGAAAATCAATTTATCTCCCTCTTGTACTATTAATTCCTCAAACATGATTAGTCATGTACATAATGGAGTAAATTACTCACACATAATTTATTATATTACCAAACTACAATTTTAATGATTGCGTTATTTATCAATTGTTTGACACAATATCGTTTATTGTTGTGAACTCCATATATTTTTACTCGAAAAATTTATACATGAATAAATTATATTTTGAGGTTTTTATTAAAGTGAAATTAATTTTATAATATGAACTAACTTTTCTGGATCAATTATTATATTAACAAGTAGTATTTATCGGAATTTAGTATTTATTTAAAACATCAAAATAATAATGTGTATTTAAAATGATATGGATAAAAAGAATGATGTGTATGGATTTTGATGATATGGCAGGCTGTATCACTGTAATCAAAAGCAAAAATATGAGGTTTTTGGAGGATGATAGTGGAATGAGTAGACCAAATATGAGGTGTACCACTGCAGGTGCTCTACAGTTGAGTTGCATTTCTCGAACATGGTGTGTATGTCTACTTACATACTTATAGTCTTATGGGATGTACTAGACTATATTGTTTTGTCTTCATCATATCTACCACTACCACTCAACTTATAACAAGAATTAATATTACTCTCTCCCTTTTCTTGTATCTTTGGATACTCTCCCAACAATATAAACTAGACTCAGTCTGGATTTTCAGCATTCTAAATTAAGATGGCAGCTTTCTTCCACGCCTTTCTGTTTACTTTGGTGGTACTCGGAATCTTGGTGGAAGGGGGCGTCGATGAGTCCCAAAGCCAAAGAGAAAGAGAAGCAGATAGAGTGGTGCATTTGCCCGGGCAGCCGGCGGGGAATGTTGGCTTTGAGCACTTCGCCGGAAATGTGAAACTCCGGCAAGGTGATGAGAAGGCCCTTTTCTACTGGTTGTTTGAAGCCGCTGGTGGCGCCGCCGATAAACCGCTTGTTCTCTGGCTCAACGGAGGTTTGTCTCTGATCACTCTCAATGTGTGTGTGTGTGTTTTATTGTTATTTTATATCTATATTTGCTATATATAGTTGTGTTCTTCTTGAATATGAAATGAGTTCTTGAATTTCCATAGCCTTCGACCTGGTTCTTCTACGTACGTGGTGGTGGTGGGGGATATGGGGGTAGGTGTGAACACGGTGGTAAGAAACTTGAAATGTTAGTTTTCACCAATATCGTGTTTTAATTTTTAATAAAATAACCAATCTCAATAAATGGATTAATTAATCGTTTGCGTGAATTGTTTAACATTAAAACTTAATCTTGTCTGGTGTTTTATTTAATTCATATTTAAATCTGAAATTAAAATTTGAAAAACTCTTATTAAACACTTTTGTTCAGACAGAAATGATGGGTTTTAGTCATCATGTAAAGAAAGTTGAACGTGATCCTCTTATTATTTTATATATTTAATCAAATAATAAGTATAAACGAAAGAGTTAGCTAAAAATTAGTTGCGAAGTATTCTATATGTTAATACTCCAATATATATAGGTGCCTAAATTCCATGTTTCTCTTAGCTTGTTCCAAGCACTGTGTGTTCATTCAGTTTCTTAACCACTAGAAGAATTTTTGGGTTTGTCCAAAAAATTCTAATTGATCACTACGCATGTACTTCCTACCAAAGAATGGTAGGACGAGATTTACTTTACTAATACCAGTACGTAACTCCAATGTTTTGCTTATCAATGAAGAGGATTAATCATTTTGAATTGAATCGCGCTAGAACTCTTAGATCATGTCCAGTTGAACTTATTTGGTTTTGTGCTGATGAGTGCTGAATAATGTTCATTTGAGTTGAAGAAAAAACATAATATTTATTACTTAAGAAATAACAAGTTTACTTAATTAATATTATTTTTACAAAACACAAAAATAATGTTCATTGGAGTTTAAATGCACTGAGCTGAACAATGCTTTACTGTGCTGATCAGTGCTGATGTGTTCTAATAAAATATATTGCAATAAGTTAAACCGGACAGGATCTTAATATAAAATATTGAAACCTTAATGACCAGTCCGACAAGGGATGGCACCCAAAATTTTATCATATCATTATATGGTATACTCATAGTAGTTTAGGTAGAGACGTAGTGAAGTTTTGTTTCAAGCAACTTTGCAAACTGGAGAAGAAATCCAACCATTTTCACTGTTAACGCGTAATTTTATTATTTTTTGTTTCCTTCACTAAATCATGATTAAAAGTGAGTAGTTATTCAGAATTTCAAAGCATCAAATAAAGAGGAGTAGCAGTACCTTATAGTATGATAATTAACTTTTACAACTAACACAAAGTTGAATCTGAATATGCGTTGGAGAAAATTATTAGTAGACCGTTTGAAAAGGATGACACGATGGATAAAGAAGAAAAGTACCCCGCGCATCACTTTTTTGAAAAAGCACTCTTTATATAAACTATTATTGCATTTTTCGTTCGTTCTTCCTAACACCATAATTAATGATTATCTATATCTAGTAGTACTTTTATGTATTTTTACCAGATATAATTTTATTTTTAATAGTTTAATTCTTATTTCACCATTCCGGTCCCGGTGAAAATTTTATCTGATATTGTAAGATGTGTTTTGTCTGATCTTGACAACATTGTTGCATTCCAAACATGCCTCAACTTGGGATTTGTGAGATGCTTCTGTGTTACTAACACTTATATATATCATCTCTCTCGCTTAAATTCGTACTCTAACTCATTTACATTATTTATTTTTAGATTTTGATCGCATATTAAATAAATATTTAATTATTAATATTATCATATTTGATATCGTTAGATAATCACAACATATAGTATTCAGTTTTCTGATAACATAAGCAATTAAAGATATCATTATAAAAATATGTGTTGGATAGCGTGAATAGTGCATATTAGTAGTTTGAGCGTATTTTTTACTGTTTTCTCTAAATAATGTTTAGCATTGCTACTTTTGTCTCCTTGCCTGATATTCTAGCATAATACATCATGAATTTTTAAAAAATATTATTCATTAAATTACTTTGTTTCACGGATCCACTCATTCAGAATCAAGATAAAATGCGCACATATTCTTTCAAATTTTTGTTATCGTAGAACGGGACCTAACCGGGTCGTTTTCTTGGTTGAATTCTTGTCGTTTATTTATTTAGCTTGGAATCAATTACAGACGTGTTTGTCGTTTATATGCAGAGTACAAAAAATTTTAATTTATTTTATTTTGACTAATATTCAGGATCTAATTGTTGGATAAATAAATATAAGGAAGATGTAACGGTCAATTTGTATGCACAATTACAGGACCCGGTTGCTCGTCAGTTGCTTACGGTGCAATGCAAGAACTAGGGCCATTTCTTGTCCGAAACAATTCCCAGCTTATTCTCAACAAATTCTCCTGGAATAAGGGTTAGGCCAATTTTTCTCTTTGCATTTTTTCTTTCAAAACTGTTCATACGTCAACTTTTACGTTGTTAAACACGTAACATTTTAATTAAATACTTAAATGATTAAGTTAATCACTTGAATGATTTATCAAACGAAACCTAAGACTTCTTTATGAAACCTCTGAAAGTGAACAGTTTTTCATTGTATTTTGATTTGCATTAATATATATTACTGTAGTTGCGAATGTTCTGTTCCTGGAAGCACCAGTTGGGGTAGGGTTTTCGTATTCAAACAATTCAGAGGACATGAGTAAACTTGGTGACTCAGTTACGGCCCTTGATTCCTACGACTTCCTGGTTCGATGGTTTCAGAGATTCCCTAAATTTGCTTCCCGCGATTTTTACATTGCCGGAGAGAGCTACGCTGGTACGTAACCGCGCTCTTTAATTTAATGCATACTCTTTTCAACTCTTTTATATAAATGCATGCATGTATACTACCACAGGCAGCTGGTTGTGTGTCCAGTGCCAGTCCCAGGACTTTGCGGGTTTGAAACAAAAATAAAAAGAGTCCTGTATTTTAATTTGATTGTAAAACTGGGTTTTTTTCTTTATCATTTTTTGATTCAGTATGTGTTGTTATTATTTTTAACAGTTTAAATACATGCTAAATATATTTAAAATTTATAAAAATGGGACTTTTTTGACCCAAAATTGAGGGGTGAAGCAGTGTAATCACTTATTTCACTGCTTTCATTGCTTGGGTCGGGACCGGGTGTATAATAAAATCCCCTCTTGAATACCATATAAGCATTGGCCTAAATAATATTAAAAAATAGAGAAAGAAGAGAAAATCAAAGCCAAATATTGATGCATTGTCTCTCACATTTGTGTGAATCAGGTCATTATGTCCCACAACTGGCGGACCTAATATACGAAAAGAACAAAGGAGGAGCAAAGAAAGGCTCCAATTCCATTATTAATCTCAAAGGATTCTTGGTACTTTCTTTATTACTTTCTTTATATCATCTTTTTATGAATATCACTTTGTTTGTGAAATTGCATCATTCATATATCGTAACATGGTCCATCCTTCATGTGGTCATATCTTCTTCCATGCTTTCCTTAGCAAAAGAACAACGCACGTGACGTTGAGCATACTAGTCAAAGATGCCATGCCTCAACTTAATCACTTCGTTTTTAAATACTTTCATTTGATTTTCCTTTGGAAGTAGTAACTAATGAACCTTTTTTATGTCTTGCGTGAAAACTAAATACAGTCCAATATTTTACTATGATAATCTAAAATTTTATGATAATTATCGTACCACTTCAAATGTTCTCGTGATTATAATAATAATCAAGGATATTATCATATAAAAATGTCCACAATACTCATATTTCAGCTAGTGAATCATTTACTAAGGTCTTGCTCTCTTAAATTTATAAAACAACTCACTAATTTAGTTTAGTTCAGTATGGTAAAAATATAATTTGGTTGAAATTTCTTTCTATTTATCATGCATCATTGAGCTGAGCTGGTAATATTGGTGTGAACAGATAGGAAACGCGGTGGTGAATGACGCGACGGATCAACAAGGTTTCATCGACTATGCTTGGAGCCATGCAATCGTGTCGGACAAAGTCCACAGCGACATCAAGAGAGAATGCGACTTCAAAAACGCCACTCTGAGCAGCGTCTGCAATATCCATCTCAAACAATTCTTCAGATCCTACTCCGACATTGATATCTACAACATTTACGCCCCCGTCTGCTTCACAACCACCAATTCTTCTCGTCGCCGGAGTCCTCACAAGCTCCACGTCGCTCCTCGGGTTTTCTCCAAAAACGTCAGCATTCCGAACCGTCAACGTTTCGATCGATTGGATTGAAGAAGTTGAATTTCATGTTTTTTGTTTTTTTTACAGGAGATTTGGAGAAAGCTGCCATCTGGGTACGATCCATGCACAGAAGAATACGTGGAGGCGTATTTCAACAGGGAAGATGTTCAGCAGGCCATTCATGCCAACCTCACCAAATTGTCCTATCCATATACCCCTTGCAGGTACACATATACACATCCTTCCTCACTCACAAGTCACAACATATATATACACATACAACGATACTAATTTACAAATTTAACATTTAGGCTCCGTTCTATTGTGCTTATAAAAATATAATTTGATGAAATTCAGACAAATTAATTTAGTCGTACTGGTGCCCCTAGAATACTTTGATCATGGTATCCCCAGATATGTATATTATATTTATATATGTGTGTGTGCATTTCGTAAATACAAAAATTGGGAAATATATATAAAATGGGATACCATGATACACCTGCATGCTTAAAGATCTTGTGTAAGAAAACCAGCTCAGAAATATTAATACTGCAAAGGGGTCAATGTTGTTGTTTTTTCTGGAATTGGTTGTATAAAAGTAGGTAAGAAACTGTAGTACGGAGTTGTAGTGAGTAAATAGGGAGAATGGTGAATGATTGGTACGAGACTAACACAACATTCATTGCCAATGGCAGAGTATGATGTAGAGGAAGTTTCTGGGGTATGCATTTATATATAAATGCAGCTTTTCTGAACTATACCTTTCTTTCTGCTTCCCCTTGTCAGCTCTTATTTATGACACCAGCACATAACTCTGATAAACAACATATGGACTTTATTCAAATGATTGATTGCTTGGATAAAAGTATAATCCAAATTTTACCACATATAGAACGTCATATAACTGATAACTGAACTCATGAAAGTGGCGGAATCAGGATTGCACGGGGCGGCGCCGGCAACTCCCTAGTTCGAAACAAAAATATAGTACGATTTTGGATTCCGGCAACCCCCAACCCTATTTAACAACCCCAAATATATTTGTCTGGTTCCGCGCCTGAACCAGAGGAATTGATGCTACATTTAGTCATATTTATTCTCTATACAATGTCGAAAACGTTAATTTGCATGCATGGATCAACACCTGAAGTGCATGTTTGTCTTTGTTATCAGCTCCCTTATTAGAAATTGGAATGATTCTCCAGACACGGTATTGCCTATCATCACAAAGCTTCTGAAGGCGGGCATGCGAATTTGGATATTCAGGTAAGTGATCATATTTCTTTAAGTCCAATTCCATTAGACCAAAAAAAAACTAATTAATTTTTGTTTATTGAATGAACATTATGAAAATATATAGTGGAGATGCGGATGGAAGAGTGCCAGTAACATCAACAAGGTACAGCATAAAGGAGATGGGATTAAAGGTTAAGGAAGAATGGAGGGCATGGTTCCACAAGCAGCAGGTCGGTGGATGGGTTGAAACCTACCAAGGTGGCCTGAATTTCGCCACCGTGAGAGGCGCCGGCCACCAGGTCCCCATGTTCGCACCACCGCAGGCTCTTTCTCTCTTTTCTCATTTCCTCAAGGGCACCCCTCTGCCTACTTCATCACAATAAGGCTATAACTAAAGGGGTTCATGTTATAATTAATTAATATGTGTGTTGCATTAATTATTGTTCTCAATTTATTATCTTTTACCCATTCTCCGTAACCCATGCTCGATCTTTTGCCTATGGATAAATTAGGTGTATTTATTTTAATTTTACAAAAATCATCTCTTGAATCACCTATTTACCAAATAAGATATGCACTTTTGGTGAAATAAGTAGTAAAATTCTATATCTACGGGTGCAACCCAGTTGTTGGGACATTAGGTTCATTGCTCCATGATTTAAGGTTCGAGTCTCGACAGCGGTAATGTGGGGATTTTTGGTTTGCAAGGTCGCTTGTGCGCACTACTGAGGTAAAGAACGCTCAATAGGTCATAACTCTGGATTACCGTAACTATCTATCCGCCAAGGTATGTGGTGTCGGGCGGTCAAAGTCTACGGTGTCGGGCGGGTGGGGCGCTAAGTGCGAGCAAACTCTGGGTTACTGTGAATTAACTCTCCATCAAGGCACGAAGTGTCGGGCAAGTGGGGCGTTGAGGGCGAGCGAACTCTAAGTTACCGTGAATTAATTCTCCACCAAGACCACTTGTGTCGGACGGGCGCGGCCTTTAGGGGGTGCGAATTTCCATATTGATGTGAATCAGAAAATGATTGTGACGGCGGCGGTATGGTGGTCCTGCACCAAGGTTCCAAATAGTGATGGTGATAGTCCCGTTTATAGTATATAGTGCTGGTGATGGTCCTAAAATTAAATTCTCATTTTCTTGAAATACGATTTATTTTTGTGAAGTTCATTTCTTCCAATTCTGGTCTCTTGCTTAATTAAGAACTCATTAATTACGTACTACAGTTTCCACTTGTTTTCACTTATTATAGGTGTACGTTCTCTTGAGTACTCGTTTGGCAAAGAGAGTTTTCAGCAGCGTGTAGTTGTTTTATCTATAAATAGTAAATTGACTAGTCAAACCTCTAATAATGGTGTTTGGTTAATAGCGTTTTCTTTTTAGCGTTTGATGCAAAACGCCCGTTTGCCAAAACGCTACAGAAAGGTAGGGGTGTAAATGAGTCGAGTCGAGACCGAATAGGGGTATACTCAAACTCGACTTGTTAAATATTTTTCGAGCTCGAGCTCGAGATCAAGCTCTTTCGAACATGAAAAGTTGTACTCATGACTCGACTCATTAACTTTTTGTGAGCTCGAGTCCGACTCGCGAGCTTAACGAAATTTGAGTTCGAATTCTAGCCAAATGAGCTCGTTTAACTCAAAAAGCTCATTTTACTGGAATTCGCAAATGGAAGAAGAGGAAGAGTTAGAGGTTGACTTGGATTTGGGGTAAAATTGAAAGCTTAGCGTGTATACAGATTATACACAAGCTGTATTACATTCATACATAACCTAATACTTAATTTAGATTTTATATTTTTAATTATTTCCAAAGATAACCCTATATTAGTTGTATATCTAATTATATAAATATTTGTTCAATAAGCTCGTCGAGCTTGTCGAAATAAAATTTAATAGCTCAGACTCAACTCGTTACATATTTGAACGAGTTCGAGCTCGAGATCGAGTTTGGTCAACCCGAACTCGAGATCGAGATTTGACCGAGGTTCTCGAGATTTTCTCACGAACGACTCGACTCATTTACACCCCTACATAAAGGCGCGTTTTCCATATTTTAGTTGTAGATTTTCAATTTTATCCTTTTTAATTCCAAGGTTACTTTTTTGTTTAGCCGCCGTACGTAGATAAGTTTGGGAGCTTCCATGATTTAAAGTGATATAAAGCTACGTGTGAAGTAATAAACTGTCTTCAAATTAAAAAATAATACTACGCATAAACAAATTGTTATCCTATATTGAACTTATCGATTATTTTTGAAGAATTATCACACAATTTAACAGCTATATTAAAATAAAATTCTAATCATCATAATACATTCCATTTTTAATAGAAAATGAATAAACATAAATCACAAATACAACAATATTTTAAATTTTAATATAAAATATTACTTGATACACTACATATACAAAAATCTATTAATTAATGTTAAATAATATAATATATATTAGTGTGAAAATAATATATAATAGTGTCCTTTTCTGTCATTTGATATAGTTAAACAGCTATCAGCTCTTCAATATTTACCAAACACATATGTAACAAACAGTTAGTCAAAACAGCTAATATAATCCGCTAACAACTAATAGAAACCTCTAAACGCTAACAACTAAACGTTAATCCCCAAACGGGTCCTAACTCCCTTTTCTCCTCAAATTTTTAGTTTCAATCTGGAATGAGATGAAAAAATGTTATATGTATATGGATTCATCTTGGTCTTGTATAATTGTAAAATGTATACAAGCTATGGCAAATGGTCATTTAAGATGAATTTAGATTTCCATGTTTGTTAACATTTACAAATACTTAATAGAACTTCTATTTCAAGCTCCATCTTTGTTTCCAGTAAGTTGTTTGTTGCTTCCAAACTATCAACCAGAGTAACTGATTTGCACCCATAAATTGTCAGCTGCCACCTGAAACACCTTGATCCATCTCTACACCTTGTAACTTCCAATTCTGGGGCTACAATACCTGATAGGCCAGGTTTTTCTCTGTGGACATGCATTTATTTTATACCCTAAGAGCACCTACAAAAATGCAGCACCTTAAAAATGGGCTACTCATCCCACTATTAATTTCCTCGAAAATCTCAAATTTTCAGTTTTTTTCTACAATCATTTAGCTTGCCACATCATCCACATCTACACACATAATTATACATTATCAGCATCAATGTGAATTATATTCACTATTATAATTATGTAATCATAAAATAATATACTCATAATGCATGTATAGTATAATAATAATATGCTCATAGTAAATGTATAATATAATTGTATAATTATGAAATAATATACTAACAATGAATGTATAATATAAATGTATAATTATAAAATAATATACTCATTATAAAGAGTTAAAATTTATTAATGTATGCATACAAGACCATTGAAATATATGTCAATCAAAAAAATACACAAAAATATTTTTAAACAAATAAAATTGTAATTAGTTTATGAATTATTGTCTAGTAATTACATGTAGAATGTTTGCCACATGTTTGTTCTTAATTGGGGTGTTCAAATCTTTGAGAGGTTGGGCATGTTTAACCCACATGAACAAAAATTCCTTTCAAATTTTGACAAGCATGGCCCAAAAGCACCATTGTGAGCATCAGCCCAAACAAAAGTACATTGATCAACCCCACTGCAGGTGTTTTAAGTATGGTAATGCACAAATTATGCTGTAAAGAAGTAGAATATGACCAGACTAGATTGCATACACTATGGCTTAAATGGTATTTTAATGCATTGTATGTGAAGTTTCTAATTTGCATTGTATTATTCGGGTGCCTTTTGCTCACACTTTTAAATTGATAGGTCTTTCTTACCAATTTCTGTAAAAGTTGACTCAATTTGTGAAATGAATCTTTGTGTTACATTCATTTATCTAGCCATACAGATTGTTGGAATCCATCATTTACACAATAAAATTAGCTAACTTTAATTTGTGGCATGCACATAAACCTCGACTGCTAAGAAAAATAAGTGCTTTATGGCTAAATATATGAACCACTAATATGTAGCAGTCGATGATCATGTTATGGGGATTTTTTCACACATTGCAAATGTACGTTGACTTACGAACATTTCAGTGTATGAATTTTCGAGGTTCGTTCTGATTTAGTTTTGATTTTTCTCAGTAGATCAGAAAGAGAAGATTCTTGCGTTCGCGAAGAAACTCGGGTGGCCGATCCCAACAGACGACACTGAAGTGCAGAGGTTCTGCGGTGAGGCTGGGGTGAAGAGACAGGTTTTTAAGATTTGGATGCATAACAACAATAACTCATCCTCGGCGAAAAAGATAACAGCGCCAACTCATCCTCATCCCCAGGATCATCATCACCATCATATGCAACCGCAGCAGCAGCTGAATCATCAGGACAACAGGACTCATCAAGACATCAGTATTAATAAGCACGAGTAATAACTTGGATACATGACTTCGAGATTTTTGTAGTTTTAGTGCAATGAGATTTGTATAGGGATTAATGGTTTATGATCATCATTATCGTGTTATGAATTTGTTTATTTATGTACTGCTGTTGTGATTTTCTTCTTGGATAATGATTGATGTATGTGTTTTTCTTTCTTGAATTGGATGACATTAGCAATATTAATTTCTGATATAGCTTGGTAGGTGGAGTTTGGAATTGTTTTAAGTGTTCTTTTCTTTTACTGATTTTTCGGCCTTACTTTTCATGGATTTCTTATTTTATTTCAAGATTTCTTACAACTATGAACTAATACAACTCTAAAAGTTCGAGTGAATCATGGAATTGCAACGTTAGAATTAGTGAAACTAGGGTTTAGTTAATTCTAAAGTGCTATATGATATTTTACTCAGTATAGTCTAAATTATCATTAAAATTATAATGCCGGCCCTAAATGTTGCTAAATTGTTCAATAAACATGATAAATGAAAATATTTTCGTAGATATTGAATCGCGTATAACAACTTTAACTTTTTCATTAGGGTGTGAAGCTTATTTTTTTCTTTTAATAATTAGAAATATGTGTATTTGTAGAATTTTGGTTATGAATTTATTTTGTGAGTCCGTGACATGGTCTAGCGAGTGTCTTGCATGTATTTGCTTGTTATTAAATATTAATTTTCAGAAATTATTTTTTCCATTGAAAGAGACATAAATTTATGATATTTAATTAGCTAAATGCACAATACAAAATGTATATTTTTTTATAGAGTGAGCAAATTCCTCTTGTTCTTATCATGATGTTAGTACACATGTACTTTTAGTTTAGTTAAGAATATTTTTGGTTTTGTGTGATACTTTTGAGCTTTTTTATATTTTTTATCGATCTCATGTAGTGGCAGTATTGCACTAAAGAAGAAATATATTAAACACCTGAATATATATGATTTTCTTATCATGAATCTCATTAAAACATTCAAACCGAATTGAAATTATACCCTCACCATGACTTCACTTTCCAAAAACAACAACAATAAGTGGATCTGAGTAGAATTCAAAAATTCTAAATAAATATTTCAATTAGTTCAATTCAATTTAGTTTATAAACAAGCTAATGGAGAAATAATCAATGGAATTACATGTTTCGTACAAATTAGGAATGTCTAAATGTGTCTTAGATGTATTTTCTGATGCATACTAATATCATACATTTTAAAATTTTATTACTTTAAAAGATGGTTGCCGTGCAATGCACGGCGGACACTAAAACTAGTGTTGTATAAAACGGCAATATTAAACTTGCCTTTTAAAATGTTAACTTCAAATTTACATTTTTAATCACTATTTTGCTTAAAACCCTAGTCAAATTGCTGGAAAATGAGATTCTATAGTGTGATTTTTGAAAGTATAAACTCTCTTGTAAGGCATAAACACCATTGGTATTATTGACATTTTTTTATAATAATTTAAAGTAAAAGGTAAAATTCAACATAAACAAAATACAACTTTAAAACTCAACAAAGATGGCATGCCCTATGGCAGGACTGCTTTTACAAGAAAGTTCCTCTTTCGATCATATTTATAAACTTAAAAGAAGTTTCAAAAATTTTACGGCACAATACAATTTTTTCCTTATTTGATGAATTGTAGTTTACAATAAAGATGAGCATGATTTTCTATAAACTTTTGCTCTAGACTTGGTAAGTACTTTGATGCTACCAGTCTGCTCCTGGATACCAGCCCCGGTACAAACTATCCGGGGAGAGCTGGAATCCTAGCCCGCGGTGGATCTCTCACCTAGGTCCTGCAAAACAAAAACCCCGGGGTCATCCGAGGGTAGACGCTCCGGCGTGATGATGAAGATAGGGCTTTATGCAGAGGAGAGAGAATATGAATAAATACAGAGAGTATTTAAGTCTGATAAAACATATCTTTTACTGTTGGTCACTCCTCTATTTATAATGGCAATGAGCAGAGAGGGTTTAAGCTAAGTGGTCCTCCTCTTGTCGCACATTCGGGGTTGGGGGTCATTTTCATGTCCTTCTTGTACCCGGGTATGTCCAAAATAGTTGATGTCATGGGAGGACCACTGGTGGGCTGGACTCTCCCTTCTCCTTTGCCAATACGCTTCTCAGGCCTGTATATGGGCTGAGGCCCATATCACCACTAGCCCCCCGAGACCCTGGTTTCCAGGGTTTAGTCCGAGAGGCTGGGTCTCTGAAAAGAAGTCTAGCGGGTTACGGCGTTGTTAGTCCGTGTCATCACGCGCCAGTTTCGCGTTCTTCGCGCATGCGTCTCTTCGCAGTCCGTCCCTCCATTAATGCTCATGATTGCGTTTCTTGAATGATGGGTCTACTTTTCCCAACTCCGAGAAATTCTTTGTATCTCTTCCTCTATAAATACCGGTTGAAGTCTCATTCTCATCCTCTTATCTCACAAACTGCTGTCCCTTTCTTTGCTTGTAAAAGTTTCTACTCCCATCTTTTGCTTTCCCATTTCCTTGATATGAGTCGTAGCGCGGCCGTCACTGAAGACGATCATTCCCTAGACATCGAAGATCTCCCTCCCCGTTCAACTAGTGGGAAAGGATTGATGACGTCCAAAGTTACTGTCGTGTATGGTGCCCCAGTTCCTCCCGACCCCAAGGATCCCGGTGAGACACCGGTACATGGGGCTGTCTGGGAGCTCGTGAAACGGATGTATGTCCCGCTGTCTTACGATGCGGGGCTCGAGCCGTTTGATGGTGAGATGGAGTCCCAGACTTGTGTTCCCCGACATCTATTTCTTTATGGGCTCACCTTTCCTCTGCCCCCGCTGTTTACTGATTTCCTTGAATATTACAACATCTCCCCGGCACATGTGCATCCCAACGTCATCAGCGTGATGCTTTCTTTCCTCTACTCTTGCCATCAGAGTGGAGTGACCGGAGTGTCACTTTATTTCGGAGCTTCTATTATCTATCCGGCACCGCTGTTCTTGGGGTCTTTAACATCCAGCGCCGCACAAAGAACAAATCCATCTATTCCGGTAGACTTGATTCCGTCAAAACGAGTGATTGGATGAACAACTACTTTACTTTCGACGAGAACAAGTATCCTATCCCGGCGTGGAATCCGCAGCGGGTCGCGGATATGAAGGGTGCTCTTCCCCCGGGTCAATTCCGCCCGGTAGCCGAGAATCATAACCGAGTGGCCGAGTTCTTCGTAAGCTTGAAGGACTACCAGATAGTAGGAGGTTATGAGTTTCCCCGGGAGGCATATCCCCCGGAGGTATTTACCTGTCGATGCCTATACTCGAAGCGGAGTTTGTGTACGTCTCTTTTATCAATTTTCCTCCTTGTGTTTGGTTTCTGATATGGTTTGCTGATTATGTTTTTTGTGTCAGCTATATCCCCCCGACCAGCGATAGTCCCGTCCGGGGCGAAGTCCGGTGAGGGGTCGGGTAAGAAACCCTTTGAGAAACAGAGGAAGGAGAAATCCAAAAACGATAAAGAAGTTGTGGAAATTAAGAAGAGGAAAGCGGAGGAAGAGGAGTCCAATGTGAAGACTCCTGGTCTCCCTGATGATGGGAAGACGGTTAGGCTTTCGGCCGGGGGTCCTTCATCCGGAAACCGGCGTCCTTTGGCCTTCCCTGTTCCATCATTCGAGGGTCATCCCGTTAAGAAAAAGAAGACTGATGCCCGCCCCCAGGACTCGTCCCGGAACCTCAAGAAAGAGCAGTTGGACAAGTCCACTGCCGAAAGCAAGCTGGGGCCCATCAACGAAACCAAAGGCGGGTCTTCTTCCCGCATTGCTCTACTGGATAGCTCCCAGGTATATATACTTGTGTTTTCGTTGTGTTTTTGTGTGTTTTTTTATGGGTTTGTTTTCTTGTTCAGGACCATGCTTCCCACCTCTTCAGTTTCCCGGGGATGCGGGAGCTGATTAATGAAGCTTGTGACTCCCGGTCTGCTGGTCTTTCCCAGGAGATGAAGAAGTTGAGGTCGCAGAACGCCTCCCTCTACAAGGAACTCTCCGTTGCTCACAAAGATCTCTCTCATGTCAAGAATGATATGTTAGCCGCTGGTGAACGAGGTCTGGCTCCCGCACAAGAGGCTCTTTGCCGAACCTTCGTTGACCGGGTCTTCACGAGCCGATCGTTCGATGAGAAACTACTGGGTCTCTACGACGTTTCCAATGAAGCCATCTTACACTCGGCATACAAATTGGTCCGGGAGTATCTTCCTCGGGAGAAGAGGGTTGAATTCCAGGATGCTTGGTTCCGTCCTAACGCCGAAGGAAGGTTCAACTATGCTGTGGACCAGTTTATGAAGGAAGGGATTCCAGGGATTGGAACCGGGGTGGTTTCTATTTTTGAGGGTGCCAAGAGTATCGAGCCCGGGATATCACTTCTTTTGTCAAGGACGCCACCAAGTCCCCTCTGGATAGGGTAAATCCTGGTCCCAATGACCTAGCCAACCTGGGTGCTATCGAGACCCCGGTGGCGTCAGCAGAGGAAGATGGCGAGGATTCTGATGGTGGGAGGTTTGAGGAAATCCAGGAGTCCCCGGATGACGATGCAAACCGGGAAGAGGAGCGATCACCCGGTGCTGACGACGAGGATACCGACCTAGATGGATAGTCTAGATATTCTCGTCCTTGTATTTTAAGTTTTATTTCTTTCTTTTTGAACTGTGGTTTCCCCGGGCTCCTCCCCTGAAAAGTTATCTTTTGTTATTCAGGGAGGGAAAAGAGCTCCGGGGACGAGAGCGACGACTCCAACGATGTAAGAGTCTCTCTCCTTTTAATTATGAATGTGGATTTATTCGGTTTATCAAGTTATGAGCGTCTGTTTATTCATACACGTATTTTTATCTTTAAGTTTGAATCTGGAAATTCTTGTTCATGTAGCCCCGGGATAATCCTCCCGGTATTATTCCTACCGGGTCACGACCAGCCCCCCCGTAAGCCGACCGAGAGAGTGAATCATCGTGTCCCCGGTGTGCGGAGTTAGAGCTAAGTCGTTGGCAATTGGATGGTATCTAGACCCGTTACCTTTTAGTCCAGTTCGGGATTGGATTGGTGATAGACGAGTTCCCAGATGTTACTTCGCTCGTGACAAAGCTCCGAGAAATATCAAATCAGTTCGGATCCCTTTCCAGGTGTCAATCCCTGGCTCAAGACCGGGTAAATGCCGTTCTTGATGCGGATAAGACCATCTCCGTGCTACAAGCTGAGCACGACGCTTTCAAATCCCGACTTAAAAATGAGTTCAATTTAGTGTGGTCCGAACTTCCATTTTATTGTGAGAAACTCAAGTGGTTAAAGAAGAGAGGCGATCCACTTAAAAGGAATCTGAAGCTAGAAAGAGAGAATCGGGAACTGGCAGCCCGGAACCTAATCCTTCGTGAGAATTTGGTTACCCTTCAACTTACTTACCACTTGACCGGACTATACCTGGGCCGGGTTTCACCCCCGCTATACACTAACTTTCCCCGGGAGGTAGGGGCGCTGTTGGTGCGTATGTTTCGTATGGGTTGGAACGACCCCGAGTCCCGGTACCATCCTGCATTCGAGGCAACTCCCGCTTGGTGGCAGTGCCAAAGAGAATGTCGTTATCTTCCTCCATCCTTGGTACTCATTCCGAGCCAAGTTTCCGTAGATTTCACCGTCGAGAGGTATCTCGGGTTCCGCGTATCTGTTGATCCGGAGGAATCTGCTCGAAGGGTGTCCAGACTCCGGGCAGATGCTGCCAGAATCCGAGCCTTTATCGCCTCCGAGGATGCCAAGAAAGAGCAAAGGCGTCTAGCTCGAGAAAAAAGCAAAGGGAAACGCAAGGTCGTTGCTAAGAAGAAGAAATCTCCCCGCGCTCAGGGTCCCATCATTATTGGAGCCCCCCGGAGGGCGTCGTCACCTGAAGTTTCGTCCTCGGATGACGATTTCGATCCTTATGACGAGGCCGGTCCTTCTAGTGTTCCCCCGGCGGAGGGATCGAACACCCCTGGAGTTCCTAATCCGAGGGCGTCTAATCAATCCGGCGAACCCTCTACTCAAGAAGAGAAAGTCCCATCCCCCATTAGTTGGGATGAGCCCCCTTCTCCTGGAGCTGATACTCAAGGCTAGATTGTATGTGATGTTATTAATCAAGTGTGCGTTGTAAATTTCCACGATTGTATATTGCCAATCAATATTATGTATCTGTATTATATATTGCAAATTAATATTATGTATTTGTATGTTTTTATCTGGGACTTGTTCAAGCACCTTAAACTCTTTTCTCCCCGGGGTGCTTGTTCAAGCGTACCCGGTTAACACTTTCGCGTTAGCCCCCTGGGCGCTTGTTCAAGCATGCCCAGTTTAGTTGATATATTAAAAAGACAAAATTCGGCAAACAACTTCTTCAACATAATAATAAAATGCAAATGCGGGCCATGGGACAACCTAGGCTCAACCCTGGCCAGAGGTTCCCATGCCACTCTCATGCTACCGTCCTAGGCATATCTCTTGCCAGAGGGGTAAATACAGAAATAAACTAGGCGTAGTACCTACGTAAATTTGCGATGTTCCAGTGCCGCGGGACCTTCTTCCCGGCCTTGTCCTGTAACTCGTAACTTCCACCGGGATGAGCTGCAGTCACCTTGTAAGGTCCTTCCCAGTTGGGAGCTAACTTCCCGCTGGCCACTTGTTGACTTATGTTATTCCCGCGCATCACCCATTCACCCGGGGCAAACTGCTCCTTACGCACCCGCCTGTCGTGATGTTTTTTGACTCGTTCCTTCACCCGGGCCTCATGCAGGGCCGCCTTTTCCCGCTTCTCCTCCAACAAATCTAGGCCCAGCAGCCGATCATTCTGGTTTGCTTGCTCATCCGGGAACTTCGTACGAAGACTGGGCACTCCAACTTTTGTCGGGATTACCGCCTCCGCCCCGTAAACCAAACTGTAGGGGGACTCCCCCGTGGCGGAACTCTCTGTTGTTCTACTTGCCCATAAGACACTTGGAAGTTCATCGACCCAGTTTCCCATCGCACCCTGAAGACGCGTCTTGATTCCGTTGGTGAGAGTCCTGTTGGTGACCTAGACCTACCCATTAGCCTGAGGGTGGTAGACCGAGGTTAGCTTCTGTTCAATCCCGTACTCCTTGCACCAGGATTTGAAGGGGTCATTCTCAAACTTCGCCCCGTTGTCTGTTACTATGAACCGGGGTATCCCATAATGACTGATAATGTTCTTCCAACAGAATTTCACACAGGTACTTCCCTTGATGTTGGTGAGCGGGGCGGCCTCGACCCATTTGCTGAAGTAATCAACCGTGACTATCAAATACTTAAAATCCCCGGGCACCGTCGGGAAAGGGCCTACCAGATCCAGACCCCAAAGGATAAAAGGCCAAGTCCCGGCTATCCCAATCACTTCCCCCCGTGGTACGTGGATCAGAGGTGCAAATTTCCGGCACTGTCCGCAAGAGAGAACGGTTTTTTGGGCGTCCTCAAACAGCATGGGCCAATAATACCCCGTACACATAATTTTTCGGGCTACGGTCTGGGCACCTTGATGACTCCCGTTGGGACCCTCGTGCACTTCTTTCAACAAATGTCGGGCTTCCTCCCCATCCACGCACTTCAGCCAAGGTTGAAGGTATCCTCTTCGTATCAACTCCCCGTCCAGGACAGCGTACCGGGGAGCTTTGACTCGAATCTTCCGGGCTTTAATTTTGTCATCCGTCAGTGTTCCCTTCTTCAAGTATTCGAGGAGTAGCGTGATCCACGACTTTGTTTCCTGTACCACCGTGATTTGACCGGGGTGCTCGTATCCCCGGGTCGTTACCATCTCCATGAATAGGTTCCGATCTTGGTCCGGCTTAAGCTCCGACGAAACTAGCTTACTTAGCGCATCCGCCTTACAGTTCTCCTCCTGGGGGATCTGTGTCAGCGAAACCCGGAGGAAACCCTGAATCATTGTTTTCACCGCCTCCAGGTACCTCTGCAAATTCCTTTCCTTGGCTTCATACTCCCTATTGACTTGCTGCACCACAATGGCCGAATCACTATAGGCGTCCACCACTTTCGCACCCACCTCCCGGGCTAGGCGCAACCCGGCTAGGAAGGGCTCATACTCAGCTTCGTTGTTGGTGGTCTTGAAATCAAATTGCAGGGCGTATCGATACTCCTTCCCCCCGGGGCTGACCAGCACAACCCTGGCTCCGCTTCCCCCGGAATGGGAGGAGCCGTCCACATGTAGTTTCCACCCCGACTGATCTTTCACCAGGTCTTTCTCGGCATTATACGCCATTTCCACTAAGAAGTCAGCCAGAGCTTGGCCTTTGATAGACTTCCTAGCTTGGTAGGTGATCTCATGTTCCCCCAACTCAATCGCCCACTTCATTATCCGGCCCGACGCCTCCGGTTTTAGCATTACTTGGCAAAGCGGTTGATTTGTAAGGACTGTTATGGGGTGCCCTTGAAAATACGAGCGAAGTCTCCGGGACGCGTGCACTAGTGCTAAGAGTAAATGCTCTAGTGAAGAGTAACGCGTCTCCGGTCCTTGAAGAGTCCTGCTCACAAAGTATACTGGGCTTTGCACCCACCCGGATCCCCGGACTAGGGCTGCACTTATCGCTTGCTCCGTGGCCGCGAGGTACATGACAGCTCTTCCACCGGGACCGGTTTAGATAGAGTGAGGAGGTTCCCCAGATGCTCCTTTAGCTCCTTGAATGCTTGCTCACACTCTGGGGTCCATTCAAACTTCTTTGCTCGCATCAGAATATTGAAAAAAGGCAGCTGCTTCTCCGTCCTCGTGCCAGGAATCTGCTTAATGCCGCCAAAGACCCTTTTAAGCGCTGTACATCCTTTACCTTGCTCGGGGAGGGCATGCTCAGAATTGCATCAATCTTCTCCGGGTTCACATCGATCCCTCGGTTTGACACCATGTATCCCAAGAACTTGCCTGCCGCCACCACGATAGTGCTCTTTTCCAGGCTCAGCTTCAGGTTGACTTTCCTTAGGACGACGAACAGCTCCCGGAGATCCTCCAGAAAAGCTTCACGCGTCCTGCTTTTGATCACCATATCATCTATATAGACCTCCATGTTTCTCCCGAGCTGATCCTTGAACACCCGATCTACCATGCGCTGGTATGTGGCTCCTGCATTTTTAAGACCGAACGCCATTTTCCTGTAGTAAAAAGTACCAAAGTCAGTAATAAAAGAAGTCTTCGGCCGATCCTCCGGGGCCATGACGATCTGGTGGTATCCCCGGTGCGAGTCAAAGAAAGCCAGAAGCTGATAGCCCGTTATCGCTTCCACCAGCTGGTAAATGGACAGCAGCGGATAACTATCCTTAGGGCAACACTTGTTCAAATCTGTAAAGTCTATGCACATCCTCCACGATCCGTCGTGCTTTTTCACTAGAACCGGGTCGGCAATCCATTCCGTGTAAGTGATTTCTTCAACCATGCCGGCATCCAACATTCTCTTTATCTCCGACCGGACGAACTCCACCTGATCCGCTGCCAAGGTTTCAGATCCGGATAGACATTCAGCCGGTGTATCGCAAACTCCTCTAGTACTCCCGTCAAATCCTCCGTTCCCCATGAGAACACATCCTCATATTCCTTGAGCAACCCCCGGAGTTCCTCCTTCATATTCCCCGGGAGGTGCTTCCCTACGCTCACCTTCCCTCGGGAACCTACCTCCATGTCCTCCACCTCAAAGGACGCCGGGTCACCGTGCACCGCTCCCACCGTATTCTCCTTCCCGGATCCTTCCCCGGGTTCCGAAGCGCGCACTCTCTCCATTCCGCCGTCCTTAGCGTCCTTTATCGCGGTTAGCATGCAGCTGCTGGCCGTCGTTTGGTTACCAATAACCGAAGCAATTCCCTGATCAGTTGGGAATTTCATGGTTAAGTGGTAGGGAGAGCATATTGCCCGTGCTTGTGTCAACCAAGGGCGGCCTATTATCATGTTGTATGGGGAGGAAGCATTTATCACCGCGAAGTTGCACAAAACTGTACACCTATTGTTAATATCCAAGTGATCAACAAGGGTTACCCGTAAAGCTATGATGCCCAGAGGATGGACTGTCCGGCCTGTGAAACCTGATAACGGGGACAAACACGGCTTCAGGTTTTGCCGGCCGATGTGCAGCTGGTCAAAACAATCAGCGAACATAATCTCCACACTGCTCCCATCGTCTACGAAGACTCGCTTTATCACCACTCCTTATACTTCTGCAGATACCACCATAGGTTCAGAGTGAGGCACTTGGGCCGGGACTGCATCCTCCTCCAAAAAAGTGATCG
Source organism: Sherardia arvensis (assembly GCA_948330725.1). Taxonomy (NCBI): domain Eukaryota; kingdom Viridiplantae; phylum Streptophyta; class Magnoliopsida; order Gentianales; family Rubiaceae; genus Sherardia; species Sherardia arvensis. The sequence goes on from OX415244.1 coordinate 16,549,008, forward strand.
TTTCACTGTGTTTAAACCTCTTCCCCTGGATCTCCCCCGGGGGAACATATTTACTCTTGGCCTTTACTGCCGAAAGTGTTTGTGCCCCATCTCCCACTATTTCGTTTATCACATTTATCGTCCGAGGCGCCCCGGGTTCAGGAGCACCCGGTCTCTAAGCTTGTGGGGCGGGGTTAGGAGCAGGGTTGGCCTCCGCAGGACGGTTACCGCCTTGGCCCCGGTTGTTCCTCCAATTCTGCTTCCTTCCCTGCCCTGCCGGAGCAGCTGCCGGGTGTGTATCTCCCGCCACACAATCCCGGAGCTGACCCCGCTCCACCAGCTTCTGAATATCCGTGTGCAGAACTATACAAACCTCCGTGGTGTGACCATAAGACTTGTGAAATTCGCACCACTTCTGCGCATTGGCAGGGGCCGGGACCCCTGTATAACCGGGGGGTCCAGGAAAAGACCCCGGTGTATGGCTAAAATCTCCGTATTTGTCTTGGAGAGTTGATTATACGTCGGTCTCACCACCAGCGTCTGTCCCACCGGCGCAAGTGCTGCTCCCTGGGCCGGTTGGCGTCTCACGGGATCCTGGCAAACACCTTGGTGGGGAGTTGCCCGGAGCGTGGTGGTTTGGCTGGCCGTGGCCGTGACCACCCGCTGTTCAAAGAAACCAACGGTGTTCATCCGAGTATGGTTGGCCCCGTGCACGGTGCAATGCATCTCCACCGTCAGCTAGAGGTGGTAGAAGGTTCCCGGCATGTTCTTCATCAACTCAATGTAGAACATCTCATCCCTCAACCCGTTCACGAAGTTGCCGATCAGGGCCTTCTCATGCAAGTGTCTGTCCTACACCTTCATAGACTCGGCAATATACCGGACATATACTGCCAAGTGGACCCCGTCTCCAATTGCCGCATGGCCAAAACTGTTGCTAGATTCACAAAATTTGTCTTCATAGCTGCATACCGATGGACCAAAACAGTCTCAAAATCCCAGAACGTCTTCAACGATCCCTGGGACAGACTCTTGAACCAGCTCAAACAATTACCCCGAAGGTACGAGGGTAATAATTTGCACTGCAGCGGCTCATCAATGTCCCTGGCCCCCATGACGCTGAGATAGGTGTGAACAAACTCCTCCGGATCCCCATCCCCATTGTACGTTGGAACTCCATCCGGCGCCTTGATGCCTGTCGCCACTTTTAGTTCAGGACCTCCGGAACCCACGAGGAATGAGGGCGCATCCCCCGCCTTCCGATCAATATCTTCAAACGTTCTTCAATGGAACCATTGTTGAACGGGGTATTATATCAGGCAGGATACGCGACCGTCTGTTGGCCGCCGTAATACGGTTGGGCCCGCGGGTTCAAGACCCAGCCTGCTGGCCCGGGGGCATCTGCTCACCCCCAGCCTCTTCTGCTTTGTCTCTCCCATCCTTTTCCAAGTCCACCACATCAGGCACCTTGTTGTGAGCAGCCACCTAGGCTGCCTTCCATGCTCGAAATTCCCCAAATTCCGTAGCGTTGGTATGGATGGTTTCTGGGCCTCCATACTCATCTTCCCCCGGGGTTTCGTCCCCGGACTCAGAATACTCCGGCTCAGATTCCCCGCCATCTCCAAAAGTCTCCTGATTCAACCTCTCCTTCTCCAGCCGGACCTTTTCCCTCTGCTCCTTCTGCATCTTCCTGAGGGCGCGCTCCGGCACTTTCTTCTTTCCTCTACGCTTCTCAGCCGCCAAACGGGCAGTCTCTTTGCGCGCCCACTCCTTTACCTCGGCCGCCTTGCGTGCCGCCATAGCAGCTGCGGCCCTTTTTGTCTTGGGACCGCCCTCTGCCTGATTAGCCTTCGTGGGGGGTTCTCCCCCAGTCTTTCTAGGCCTACCGCGGGGCATAACGAAGCAAAACGTATCCCACTGGTATGCCAACTGATGCTACCAGTCTGCTCCTGGATACCAGCCCCGGTACAAACTATCCAGGGAGAGCTGGAATCCTAGCCTGCGGTAGATCTCTCACCTAGGTCCTACAAAACAAAGCCCCCGGCGTCACCCGAGGGTAGACGCTCCGGCGTGATGATGAAGATATGGCTTTATGCAGAGGAGATAGAATATGAATAAATACAGAGAGTATTTAAGTCTGATAGAACATAACTTTTACTGTTGGTCACTCCTCTATTTATAATGGCAATGAGCACAGAGGGTTTAAGCTAAGTGGTCCTCCTCTTGTCGCACACTCGGGGTAGGGGGGTCATTTTCATGTCCTTCTTGTACCCGGGTGTGTCCAAGATAGCTGATGTCATGGGAGGACCACTAATGGCCTGGACTCTCCCTTCTCTTTTGCCAATACGCTTCTCAGGCCTATATATGGGTTGAGGCCCATATCACCATACTTCGTACCACGCTCTCTGTTAGTAGCACTAAATTAACTTTGGTATTAGACTTCAATTACCGACACTACTTTAAACTTTGTTGATTTAAAAATTGATAAAATTGTTAGAAAACACTAAAATAGGAAATTATTGATATATTAGTTCAAAATAAATTAGCAATTCAATTCTGATACTGACCCGTCTCTTGCAAAACACATCATTATTATTGTACACTTTAATGTTAATACGTGCAAATTTGTGCATCGCACAACATGCATGCACTCATGTATGTATACGAACTATTACGTTTCATTTTTTCCTTCATGCTTCGTGGCTTGAAATTGAAGTATCCATCTAGGTCCATGTTTCATATGCCCGAGAGACATTTAAATATTATATTATATTCTGCACGATATCTCATATTAATTATTTTATAATTTATACATTAGTAAAATTGAAATCAATTTTCTTATTATTTACCGCTCAAATCGAAGTCTAGATTAGGTCTACATTTTATATCTTTTAAAAATGTTCATATTTTATAAGGTTAATAAATGTTTAATATACTGTGCACGTGTAGTGCACTGTATATCATTTATCTCTTTCATTACTAAAGAAGCAAGTGCCAAATGAAACAATCCATCATCAACCACCCCAATTCAGATTTGGAGTGTGGTATTATAGTGATTTATTGATTTTTTTTGTTCAATCTTATGCCCTTATTAAGATTTCATAAATTAATTTTATTATATAAATTATTACTTGTCCGAATATATTTTTTGAAATTTGGATCAGCTTTGCGTCAAATTTAAAACATGTATTTTTACATCTTTCCTGATCACTGACATCTATCCATTGGTTCTAATTGTCGTGATTTTGTCTCTTACAACTCAACAGATGTGTGAAAACTATCACCTATGAAGTTCAAAGCTCTGACACCATTGACAATGAGTCATAAAAAACAAGGCATCCCTTGTACATTCGCATGTTGATTTTCAATGTAAACATTCAAAAGTCTACCATTCATTTAATCGCCTGGTACTCAAGATTCATGGTGGAATGGAAATATTTGTCAAGTCTCTCACATGAAAGATCACTTGAGGTGAGAATACTACTAAATCAGCAGGCATTGGAATATGGACACACTGTTCATGATCATACTATTTGGATTATACAATTGGAATTAAAATATTCTCTCAGCTTAACATTAGAGCACCGCTGCTAAATTTATATTTTATGTCTGAAATATTTTGTATCGTGCAAATATTGTGCATTGCAAACGCACAATATTATATATTTGTGCAAGGCAAATATTGTGCACTGCCTATGAGATTTTGCGAACTCAGGCAGTTAAAAAGAGCGGAGATTTAGAGATTCCATGATACTTTTCAAATGTGTGGAGGAATTACATAACGTCGTTCGAAATATCAATTTCCTCGAAGTCACTGCATCATCATGACAATTCCTCCTTCCCTACTCAGACTCTTAAAAACCAAGAAGACTGAAAACTCCCAAATTGACATAGATTGAAATTAAAGAACACGTGTACGATACAAATGCCAATTGATACCGGATTATTGTTATTTCGGAGCCCCCGAACAGAGTCAATTTAGGGGTTAGGGTTAGGGCTGTACATGAGCCGGGTCAATTCGGAAAAATAGCCCGGCCCATGACCGGAATTGGTGACCAGGACCCAGATTTTTTGTATTACAGGCCGGGCCCCGGGTCACCTTTTTTGCCCATTCTGAATTTCGGGCCAATCCGGATCAACCCGGAAGCCGGGCAATATATAATAGATAGTCAACTATTACATTGAATTAATCTTATTCTAGTGGTAAGACTTGTCATTTTATAGTATACAACCAGAGTTCAAGTTTCGATAAGTCTTCCTAGTCTTTGAAAGTTTCTCTCTCTAACCACATTCTCTCCCTTCTCTCTAACTTGCCAAAAAAACCGATGCCCACTATTATGTTTTTTTATTCTAAAAGTCAATCCAACGTTCACCTGACATACTGATAATGGATCTAAACGGTAACTCCATGGCGGCGACGCCGCCGAACCACGGCGGTCCAGCCGCCAGAAAAACGTTTCTTCAAGCTCTTTCAAACAGAAACCCCCCCTCTTCGATTCCTTGCCCAACAATCCTGAAATCAAACCCTCTATCACCAGACTGAACGGAAGACCGGCCTGTCTTTACGACCCTGAAGCTGTCAATATTCTGGCCGCCCATTACCAAACTGCTCTGATTGGAAAATTCAGCCGTGGTAAACCGGCAATGGATAACATACACGCAGCCTTCAAAGCAATTGGTTTCAAGGATCAATATCAGGTGGACTGCTGGACTACCGCCATATATTCATCAGGTTCAAATCCCAGGAAGATTACCAGCAATTATGGTTGCAGCAATATTGGAGCATCGCCGGCGCAACAATGAAGGTAATAAAGTGGACCCAGGACTTCAATCTTGAGCTCGAATCTGCGATAGTCCCTGTTTGGGTCTCAATCAAGGACATCCCAATTTACTACTACAATCAATCTCTGATCCAAGATGTTGCAGCCCGGATTGGGAAGTTCATCAAGGTTGATTCAGCCACGAATGGTATTACTCGTCCCTCTGTGATTAAAATGTGCGTGGAGTTGGATCTGACAGAGGAGAGAATTTCATCAATCCCGATTGGAAGAACAGAAAACTACAAAGAACATGCTATTGAATATCATAATCTTCCAAGCTACTGTAAGGGATGTAAGAAAATTGGGCATGAGAAAGCTAAATGCATCCATCTTCACCCAGAATTAAGGAGGACATGGAGGAAGAAAGAGATGGCACCTGAAACAGACTCATCTGGATTGTCAACTTCTAAAAAAAGGATAGGGGCTCAAAAAAGCAAGCTGAGGAATCTCTGATAGCTGGCAAGGATATGGTGGTGTTCAATGAAGCCCCTGCAAAACCAACCTTTGTCCTCCTTACTGATCAAGATAGAAGAAAAAGGGGCTCATCTGTATCCTTTTATTCCTTTGATGACATTAATGTCTCAAAGTTAAAGGAATGTCTGAAAAATCAAAACAAAAATGCAGGACTAGATATGATCCCTTACCACTCACCACTACAGGTCTCTAATTCCTTTTCTCTACTACAGTAGCCTGAAGGAGATAGCTCAGATGAGGAATCCCATAGTGAATATGAAATGGAGGTTGAAGTAAAGGCTGAGTAGGAAGCTAAGGGTCTACTAGGTAAGGCAGGTATGAACATGGAACCACCCCTTGCTAAATACTTATTGATAAACTGTTTGATACACAGGATCTATCTAAGGCTGTGTATAGTTCTGCAGATAGGGACTTGAACACAGAACCTGATATGCATGTTGACATTCCAATAGATGTAGATATGCATATTTCTGATAGTATTATCTCAAAAGATATTGTCATCCATGACCAGAAAAAAAGAAATAAAAAAACAAACACTGATAGTGTCAGTAGGCTCTTGAGGCCAAAACAAAAAAATCAAATATGTTGTTTAAATGATTAGTCACAAAGTCATAGGAAATGTGCTCATTTGGAATATAAGAGGTTTAGGAACCTCACTGGATAGATTACAAATTTTGATCATTATACACAACATTTCTATATTATGTATTATTGAACCAATGCATGATGATGACATGCTAATTACCTTACAACATGTGCTGCATTTTCATAATTGCTACCCTGCTCAGCATGCCAAAATCTGGCTTTTGTGGATTTTTTTTTTTCAAAATAGATATAATCACACAATCTGATCAATTTATTATGACATCTATCTCAGACATTACTACCTCTATTTCCCGCAATATTGTTTTTGTGCATGCAAAGGTTCTTAAGAGATTAAGGAGAAAGTTGTGGAGTGATTTATTAGCTCTACCTCAATCACCTACAGTCTACTTAGGAGACTTTAACACTGTGGCAGCCATAGGAGAGAGAAAAGGTAGAACCAGGCCACCTCTAGGAAGTATTACTGAGTTCAACCAACTAATAAGTAGTTTAGCACTCCAGGAAGTTATTACTGTAGGGAATCAGTACACATGGTCCAACAAAAGAGCTAGTGGAGACCTATTGTTACAGAAACTAGACAGGGGACTTAGCAATTTAAAATGGCACACACTCTTCCCTCATAGTTCCATTCAGGTTCTGAATAAAAGTACTTCTGACCACAACCCCCTTCTGTGATCTATTCAGGACTCCTCTGAACAGACACCAAAACCATTTAGGTTTCAGCAGATGTGGCTGTATAGGGAGGACTAAAATGCATTAGTGGTAGGAAGCTGGGAGGAACCTAGTCCATTTTCTGGTATGCAAAATATGGTTTATAAAATGAAGAGGGTTAAAGCTGTTCTGAAAGCATGGAATAAAGATTGTTTTGGCAATGTTCATGAGAATCTGAAACGGGCTGAGAGAGATGTAGCTATTTTAGAGGAACAGTAATAGAATAGTGGGAGTGTGGTGGACCTGGCAGAGTTAAATAAAGCTCATGCTGTGTTGGAGAGATCAATTAAGGAGGAAACCACCTTCTGGAAGCAAAAGTCCAACATTAGGTGGCTCCAAGAGGGTGATACAAGTACCAAATTCTTCCATAATTCAGTGAAAGAAAGACATGGTAGAGCTAGAATCTGCAAAATAAAGGATGATAATAATCAGTGGGTGTCTGATCCAGGGATGATTAAGGAAGAAGGTATTAAGTACTTTAGCAGCTTGCTCAATGAGCCATTGGATGCTTCTGACACAGGTTTATACCTTAAGCATTTTACTCTCAAATACCAAAACTGGTAAATGATGAGAATAATATTAGACTTATGAGACAGGTAACTGTGGAAAAATTACATGATGTAGTATTTGGAATGAGCAAGGACAGCTCTCCAGGTTCAGATGGATTTTCTGGAGCCTTTTTTAGGAATTCTTGCGATACAATCAAAGAGGACCTTCTTGAATCAGTACATGAATTCATGAATGGTGCACTGATTCCAAAGGCAATTTCCAGCACATGGCTCATCTTGGTCCCTAAAAAACCAAATCCCTCAGCCTTTTCTGAGTAGAAACCAATAAGTATGTCAAACTTTTTAAATAAGGTCTATTCCAAGATAGTGGCAGAGAGGATTAAACCACTGATGACAAAGTTGATCTCTCCAGAACAATCTGCATTTGTGAATGGAAGAGGTATTACAGATAATATTATACAAATGCAAGAGATGTTTAGACTGTTGAGTAGAAATAGAAAAGGCCAAAATTTGATTGTGAAACTGGATATGCAGAAAGCCTTCGACATAGTGTCATGGGGTTTTCTGAATTCTATTTTACTTCATTTTGGATTTCATGGATCATTTGTCAAGATAATAATGCAAAACATCTCAGCAGCCCATTTTTCAGTGTTAATTAAGGGTGTTGCTTCAGGCTTCTTTCCCTCCTCCAGAGGCATAAAACAAGGAGATCCAGTCTCTCTATTCTTATACATCCTAGTAACTGAGGCCTTTACAAGATCTCTTAAGGAACTAGTAGGTATACAGTACATAGATGGATTTATGATGCCTAGAGGAGTGGATTTGGTGATACATCTTATGTATGCTGATGACACAGCTTTGTTTGTTAGTTCAAGGAAGAAGAACTTGAACAGAGTGAAGGTATTTCTAGAAGCATATGAGGGCTCATCTGGACAGAAGGTCAAATTTTCCAAATCTGAGTATTATGTCCCTCCAGATTCTACAAGACACAAGCTCAGAACAATCAAAAGGATATTGGGAATAACCAGGGGTAAACAACCATTCCAATACCTTGGAATCCCAATTTTCAGTGGTAGTGGTAGGAACAAGGTTAAGTACTATCAAACCCTGATTGAAAGGATGGAGAAGGCAACGTCCAACTGGAAAAATGTTTGGCTCACAGCAGCAGGTAGAATGATTCTGATTCAGCATGTTCTGCTAGCTATACCTGTACACTACTTCTCTGTCCTTAGGCCTCCCAAAGCAGTGGTAAAAAGCATGGAGAGAATTGCAAGCAGATTCTATTGGGGAGAATCGGGATGGGGTAAAAGGAAGGTTTGGAGAAAGTGGCAGGGATTGGCCCTTCCAAAATTGGAAAATAGACTGGGATTTAGAGACCTACAAGCCTTTGTTGATGCTTTCTCTTGCAATATTTGGTGGAAACTACAGTTGAATGAAACTGTCTGGTCTAAATTTATATGGACACTACCAAACTCTTATACAACATCTCAGACATGGCACAGAATCTGCTCCCATCACACAGCAATGTAAGGAACACTCCATGGTATGCCATGGCAAGGGAACTTGCTCCTTTTGGGATGCAAATTGGACAGGGAGAGGAGCCCTCTGCTATCAGTGGCCTGAAGATATACAAAAACCATTCCTTGATTTTACACTAGCTCAGTTCATACAGGAAAAAAGGGCCAAAATTCCAATGCTATCCCCATATTTTCCTGCTGATATTCTCTCTTTGTTGCAGGAAGTACAAATCACCTCAGATCACCCAGACAAGTTGATGTGGAGGCCAGCAAAAAATGGAGCATTCACAGTCAAAACTGCCTATCACAGTTTAAGGAGAAGAAGTGAACAAAGCAACATTCTGAAAAAGGTATGGTATAAACCCCTTCCTCCAAAAATCTCCACTTTACTCTGTAGAATCAGGAATAATCTCCTCCCATTTGATGATAATTTAATGAAATTTGGCTTCAACATCCCATCAAAATGCCCTTTGTGCTGCAATTCTGATAATATAGAGCATTTTTTCAATAACTGTCCAATTAATCTGGAAGTGTGGAACTCATTACATGTTATACTTGCCATCAGAGTCAGTGATTTTAGATCCTTTTCTCAAAGAATGAAATTTTATTTATCATATGTAGGCCTAACTAAAGTCCACTCAAAAATCATTTAGATCACTACTATGGTGGCAGTCTGGGGTATGTGGTCTAGAAGGAATAAACTTATATATGACAATAAGAATCTCAGTTCTCTGACATTATGTCAACAAATCATTAGACATGTCTCATTGATTTTTACTGCATCTCCATTAATTGGTAATCCACAGAGGAACCATTTTATAGTTGAAACTGGTCTGGCTCCTTTCATTAAAAGGAAAAGACCAAGACCAGTCAAAATTATTAAGTGGGAGCCTCCAAATTATGGATTTAAAATTAATGTTGATGCTTGTTTTAGGAATGATGGTAATGCAGGGATTGGAATTATTGTCAGGTATAGATATGGGGAAGTAAGACATATATCTATGATACATACTCAGTGTTCATCTTCAATCCATGCTGAGATATTAGATATTAAGCATGGATATAGTCAAGCCTCTGTCATGAATTTTAGATGTGTTTAAAGTGGAGTCGGATTGCCAAATTGCTGTCAGAGGCATTAACAATCCAAATTCCATTCACTGGGAGCTCTACTCTCAATGCTATGAAATGCAAAAAATGATAGGATCTCATCAGCTCACACACATATTTAGAGAGGTCAATCAAGCTGCAGATTTTATGGCCAATATGTGCATTTGAGAAACATGTATCTCAAGTATTAAACCTGAGTACTTCCCCTCCTAAGTTTAGAGTCATAATACAGTTGGAAAAAGAAGGGATTTCAAATTTAAGGTTTAGCCTGAATCATTATCAAGAATGTGGTACTGCTGCCTTTCATTTTGGTTTACAGGAAGGAAGGAAGGAGCTACAAGGAAATCTCAAGCTAGGAGGAATCATGAAGGAAGGAATATGCTAACTGAAGCTTTTTTACCTTAGGTCAAGCTGAGGGGAGACAAGATACCAAATCTCAAAGGAAGGAAATCAAGGCAAACATCTGTCTCTACTGGCATATACATGGTTACAGTGGCCATTTTTGTACCAATTTATTGGTTTTTTTGGGCTGCTTGTAAATATTTTGGGCACTAGATCCTTTATGTGTTTTAATTCAAAGGGTGGCTAAATTGTGTTTCGGTATTTTGTTTACTCGATCACTAAGGTGCTTCCCTTTTTAAAATTGAAACATAGGAAGTTCACTCATAATGCCAATCAACTAGCTAGTAATTTTTTGGGAAGCTTAGATGCATCCATGGGAGAAATCCCTCCAATTGTAATTTAACATTTGGCTTTGGCCTATTTTTTTGGGTTTGGGGTGCCATATAAAATCCCCCCAACATTGGTGGTTTTAATTAAAAAAAAAACAGAGTTCAAGTCTCACCAAAAGCATTACTTAATGTTTCATTTATAAAATAAATTGAACATCCGTATATATTTGTTAGTCATACAATTTATTAACAAACAGCAGTTTGGTATATTGGTTTTGATTCTCAATGGAAACACTTTTTTTTTGTAAAATGAGTGTAATAGAGGTTTTGACCGAGTCAACCGATCCGGTCCGGGTCAAATCCGGAAAAATTCCGGACCGGGTCTGGTCGAAGTAACAGTCCAACCGGGCCGGGTCACGGTCCAAAGTTTTAAGATATTTCGATTCTGGGTCAATCCGGATCCTAGCCGGGTTGACCTGGTTGTACAGTCCTAGTTATGGCAACGCTTGTTTATGAACCTCGCTAAAAAAAACGGCTTGTTTATTGAACTTACAAGAATGCCCAATACAATTTAAATTAAGTGAGGACCTAAAAAATATTTCATCCTTCATAATGGCTACTTTCAAAGAAACATATTTAGTTGTGGTACAAACATATTTAAAAGCCAATTATTTCCAATTTCAAAACATTGTGGATAAAGTTTACATGATCTCCAAATTAGACTTAAACTATTTTTTTATTATAAATTAGGTTTTGACTAGATATTTATCCACTGACACGGGATTATACTAAAAATATTTTTCATCCAAATGTTTTTAATAGAGCAGAGCATCACTGCATGTTTTCACTGCATATATTTGTATCACTGCATGTATTTGAATCACTGCATGTTTTCATTTCAATACATCATTAAAATATGATTTACTTAGATGATTCTTAATTCTATCGAAATTCATTTTTAATTTAGTCCATTATTTTTGATTCATAGAAACTGTAAAATAATTGCAAAAGTGTTAGTGTGCCCGTGTTGTGTCTTGTCTGTAGAATATTTTTCCATTTTTAGCATGACAAACATATTCCATATATTTTACTTTTCAAAAACATTAATAAAATAGCATGCATTATGGAGAAGGTCAAACACAACTTTTACCATCACATGAATGTAATTTGGGATGAGTTTCAATGAAATTTGACATGAATTTCAATATAATTTGACTAGCCAACCACTTCTCTTTACATTTCATGATTTTTTTTACTGAAATTTGAAATGTCAATTTTTTTTAATGAACGGTATGATGGACGCATATATACTAAATGGAATACTTCTATCATAAAAATATATATTATAAAGCTATTATATTTTAATAAATAGTACTATTATATATAGATGCACTTTATACATATTTTTTTCTTTTCTAAAAATCTTCTTTTAACAAATTTCTTTTAATTCCAATTCTTCACCGGAATCCCATTTAGTTGCAGGCCCATCTCACGCCGCTGCAAATCAATTATCCAGTAGGGGATAATTAGGAATCGGAATTTGAATTAATTGCTGCTCTTAAATCCACATATGATGATCCCTTTCGGCGTCACATTGTGTTGTGTTTGTTTGTTTTAAGGATTGATTTGAAGAATTGAAAAACCCTAATTGTGGAGGAATTTTGCGATAAACCCACAAGTTATTGTTGATCTGTTAATTAGGTTTTCCATGGAATCGACATTCTTCATCTGGGTTCTAAGAGCAATGAAGTTCTAAGAGCAACCACAATGAGCTACGTTTCCATTGTTTTTGGGTGCCCAACTGCCTGAAATCTCATCCAAGCCTACAATGGGTTGCATTTAATCCGCTTTTTGGCCAAAACCATCTCTGATGGGTTTAATATCAAATGCAGCATTTAAGAATATGGGCTGGGGCCCGCCTGACATGGCGGGCCCAGCAAGTGGCCATCCTTCCCTTTTTTTTTGTTTTTCCTTTTTTTTCTGGAGCATTTACCTAATCGTTTAATTACCTATTATTGCCGTTTAATTACCTAGCTGTTACTCAAATACTAGCCGTTAGTCAAATTTGAATTCAGATGCAAATTTCATGGACACGTGGCACCTTCTAATTGGCCATGTGCCAAATCCGAATTTTTTAATTTTTTTTTTCAAAAATAATCATAATTTAAAATTTAATTTTAGGCTGAATTTTTGTTCCCACTCTATAAATACCATACATAATACATTCTACCCAACAATTCAACACACCATTCTTAACCCAAAAATTATTCCCCATTTCTCCATCACATTTTCTTCAAAATTTTTCTCCATTTGAATTCAAATGAATTCTCGTCCTTTTAGGGGTAGGGGTAGAAGCAATCATGTGCCACGCTTTCCGATTTTACCAAATAACGCCAAATGTATCCTACTTCCTTGAATCCAAATTCACAAAATCCATACCAATTTCCTCATAATACTAACTATGAATATAAAAACGACTATAATCCAAATCTAGATTCTATTAAAGATGTCGAAGGTCTTTTCCAACCTCAAGGTGCTCCGAGCCAACATACTAGCACCCAACCATATGAAGAGCGAGATTATTTGCGTTTCTAATTTCTTTTTAACATTTGCTTGATTTTATTTGATTCTTATTATAAATCAATATGTAATGCTTATTCTACATATGCAAAAATTTTATTAGTATAGTTGACGAATTTTGATATTATTTCCCATGAATACTTGCAAGTATGAAGACGAACAAGTTTTAAATATGCATGTATTCATATGTAGTTTATGCTAAATAGTTATGTTACATACTTATTCAACTTGTGTGTTACATTAATTAAAGTATATATACAACAATTTCATGGAATTTAATGTTGTCATTTGATGAAATTTTTTTATACATTTATACTTATTTAATGTGTGACAAATATCAAATATTCAAAGAATTTGAATATTTTCGTAATTTTAGTATGAGAGTATACATACTATTGTAGCATAAAAATTACATTTTTTAACAAAGTTTGCTTATCTTGATTAGGGAATATGTTACCTCGTGAGAAGGCTGATGATGAAGTCGTGATAATCTCTGATAGTACTAGAAGAAAGGGAATGCTAAGCAATCCCGTGGTCTCATGAAGATGATATAGCTCTAGTTGGTGCATGGTTCAACCATTCTCAAGATCCTATAAAAGGTATAGGCCAGAAACAAGAAATGTTTTGGCAGAATATCACGGATGAGATCAATCTGTGTCGACCGGCTATCATGTCAAAAGAAGCATTCAAGTCACATTGAAATAAAATGACGCCCCAAGTTGCAAAATATGTTGGATGTGAAAGACGCGCCAACAGCCACTACCAAGGAGTTAGGAGCGGCGGCAGCCTTGATGATGTTAGGAAATGTGGCATGGATTTCTTATTGACGGAAGATCCGATTACAGGTCCATTTGATTTTTTCCATGTCTTAGATATTTGCAAACAAGGACCCAAATTTTTAGCTGCATATACCAATGACATTGGAACACATCAAGCAGCATTTTTGTCTGGTGGGGGAGATGAAAGTATAGAGCGAGGAACCACCATGGATCTTAGTAGTGATGGAGAAAGTCCTAATTTTCCATCAAGACCACCCGGTACCAAACAGGTTAAACTGAAAGCTAAGGGAAAGTGTATGGCCAAGGGAAAAGCTGGCGGTAGCAACCCTAGTGGTGTCCGTACTCCGACTTGGAAGTCTCTATATACAGAAGCCCCTCCAGTATGGAGTAGTGAGATGGCAGAATTTGAACAGAAATGAATGAACTTCTATATTGAGCAGCGGCTTATATTGACAAACAACATCGACATGACGAGCAGCAAGCCAAGCAAATCCACATGAATTATGGCACAAGATTCTCAACACTTTGATCAACAAGGCAAATTCGAGCTAGACGGAGATCGAAATGCGTGACACTCTCTTGAAGGAACTACATGACAAGAAGGCGGATGAGTTTTAGTAATAATTAGTTAGCCTAAACCATGCCTTGTATTTCTATGTTTTGTATTTGTATTATTGTCAAATAATTGGTCAGACTAGATCAATATGTTATTTTATTTGTAAAAGCCATTTCATTAATTATAATTAATTCAAGATAAATCAAGTCGGTAGATAAGATAATTCAAACCCCCACTCCCCGACATACTTGAATAAACTTTTCATTGATTTGTCACATCATATCTTCAAGTCGGTAGATAAGATAATTCAAACCCCCACTCCCTGACATACTTGAATACATTTTTCATGGATTTGTCACATCATATCTTCAAGTCGGTAGATAAGATAATTCAAACCCCCACTCCCCGACATACTTGAATACACTTTTCATTGATTTGTCACGTCATATCTTCAAGTCGGTAGATAAGATAATTCAAACTCGCATATCAATGTGTATTTATCACAATATTTTCTATATAAACTCATCACATCACTCCTTGTTATTCATCTTTCAACTCCAACCTTCAGACTTTGCATCTCTGAATATTGCAATAATGTCTTTAACTAATTCTGATGATGAAGGAGAGTCATCAAACTCAGTTCCACAATACGAACCTTATAGACATGAATTTTTACAGCCATTGTATCTGTGTCCCGGCTTTGCAAGCTTGTATCCAGAAATGCTAGCCCACTATCAGGAAGTAGAGGAGGTTGAGGCCTCCGAAGCTACCCCCATAAAGCCTAAGAAAAAAAAACAACATCAAGCGAGACCGTGTCGCGACTCAAAATGCAACTCAAAAACACTATCTTAACCCACCACCAGAAAAAACGTATAACGATAAGCAATTTTGCAACAGGTTTCGTATGCAGAGGTCTCTATTCCAGAGAATCGTGGATGATTTGTTCAACCACGACCCCTATTTCCAGCAAAAGCCAGGTGCGACCGGTGTTCTTGGATTTTCACCAATCCACAAGTGTTCGGTTGCAATGCGTCATTTAGCTTATGGTTATTCAAATGACCAACAAGATGAGACCTTCCATATTGGCGAAACGACAACCAGGGATACTATCAGACACTTTGTGAAATGAATAATTTCGCTCTACAAAGGTCAGTGCCTGCGGCCAACATCGCCAAACGACATTGCGCGCCTTAAAGAAATAGGTCGTCAACATGGATTCCCTGTAATGATCGGAAGTGTTGATTGTATGCACTGGGAATGGCAGAATTGCCCCACTGCTTGGAGGGGCCAATACCTGATGTATGGCGGACACTGGCGCTCGACGACGAACTATGCTCATGAACGGATCTGCAAAACAAAGCCTCGGGTGTCCCGAGGGTAGACACTCCGATGCTCAAGTTAGTATGATGTGTAAGGCGTATTGTATGTAGTATTAGATGGAGAAGGTGTACCAAACCTTTGGGGTATTTATATGGCTACAATCCGTAGATCACCAAGATATGTATATATGGTAGGAATACAACTTTTATGGTAATAATAGTTGTATTACCATGTATAGAAGAAGTATATTTCGGTCATGGCTGTATTACCATGTTTAGGAGGATGTATATTCCTTGTAGAACATTTATATTATACGCATTCCTTATAAGGATTGGAATTGATGGACCCGTGGATCCATCTCCCGTGTAACTCGAGTCCATGACCCTTCTCGGGCCCTGGTCCGAGACTGAATGAGGCCCAGAATACGAACCATGGACTTATCAATACTAAGAGAGGGATGGTAAAGCCACAGTCATATTGGAAGCAATGGCCTCCTTCGACACACACATATATGGCATGCCTATTTTGGTATGGCTGGATCAAACAATGATATCAATGTTTTTCAAAGATCAGATTTGTTTGATGATATGTGCGAGGGAAGGGTCCCTCCAGTCGAATATGAAGTGAATGGAAACGCTTACCACCAAGATTATTATATTACTGATGGGATCTATCCCAAATCGGCGGCCTTCATTCTAGCCTAGATTGCTCCGAACAAAGATAAGATGAGAAATTTCACCAGGCGTCAAGAGAGTCTGCGTAAAGATGTTGAACGTGCTTTTGGAATTCTACAAACTCGATTTGCTGTGATCCGTCGCCCGACCAAGTATCGGGAAATGAAGATGCTAAGGAGGATTATGATTGTATGTATCATATTGCACAATATGATAGTTGAAGATGAACGTGAATCTTATAGGTTTACAGTTAAACCCACTGATTATTATCACCCTGACCCAAATATAGAATGGCACTACCAAGCTGGGCAACGTGCCAATCTTGTTGCTTTTCGGAAAAATTGGTCTGACATTCGCAGCAGGGATCTACATAATCAGTTGCTGCACGATCTCACGTAGCACGTTGCCCAACACAAAGCGCAACGACGGAACCGTACCTAAATCAAAGCGAAGTGTTTTTCAAAATCTGTTTTGTGTGTGTAATAATTGGTCAGACTAGATCAATATTTAAGTTTTTCATTTTTAATAATTGGTCAGACTAGATCAATATGTATGCTTCTTTTTTATTGTAATGTAATCATCATTAGTTGTTGTTCGTTTGTCGAATTCAGATGTTTATTTTTTTTACATCGGTTTAACTGATTTTTTTAAATTTTATCAAATATGTAAAATTATTTTAATTCACTTTTCGCATATATTAGTTTGAATATGTTGTCCAAAAAATATTCATATCATGAGCACCATAAATTATATATGCATATTCCAAAACAAAAATGAATAAATGTGTTGGTAAAAAACATGTGGGTTCCATGGATAGTTGCTGCGTAGTTGTTGGGTTGTTTCCATGAGTAGTTGTTTTTACCCTTGTAATGCATATATATCTACTATCGAGATTTCCCCTCTATCATGGTATCAGTAGTAAATCGTTCCTAAACCTTATAGTTTATAATTTACTTAACTGGTTGCGTAGCCATCGCGCCACCGACGGGCCGCCAATCGCACCACCGCCGGGCCGCCATCACGCCACCGTTGCGCCGCCGGCTTTGAGCCTTCGTCGCGCCACCATCGCGTCACCGCTAACTGTTTCTCTCTGCCCCAACGTATTCACGTCTTTGGTGTCTGATCATAGCCGTCGCTGTCAGACTCTGCCCCGTCGTAGATCAGATCCTGTCACTGGTGTCCTCTTCATCATCTGCCCGTCGCTGCTATTTTCCTGGTCGGCCATCGTCCTTGTCGTCCCTCCACCGCCACCGTCTGCACGTTGACCGATCAGCCCGTCGCTGATCCCAGTCCGATAGGCCCGTTGCCCGTCCCTGTCGCCGGTTCCCCTCGCCGCCATCATCATCGGCGTCTTCGTTTGCCTCTGGTCATCAGCGCTCCAGATTCGCCATTTTTTCGTTCAGCCGCCAACCGCCCAACTCAGATCAACTCGCTGCCAACACAGCCCAGCGTGCCACGCGCGGTTTGCTGTTCTCGCGAAAAGCGCAGTCTGCTATCCTCGCGCAAGGCGCGGCCTTTTGTCCTCGCGCTAATCGCGGTCTTCTGCCTTCGTGTCACGCGCGGTCTCTCACTGCCCTCGCGCTACACGCGGTCTCTCACTGCCTTTGCGCGTTTCGCGGACATTCACAGCAGGTCTTTTGGTGCTGTTCGTGGACCAGTGATACTTGTTAATTTGAAATTATGGTTAAATTAGCGATGTTGTCTCGCGAAGATCGTTCAACCAGTTGGATTGCTGATAAATCATTGTCGCACATTCGTCAACATCCCCATAATCAGTGGATTGTTGGTTTTGGTGCCACATCTCAAATGACCGCCAATCCAATCATCTTGATAAGGTAAAACCTTACCGTGGCTCTAATTCTGTTAGTGTTGGTAATGGTGAATTATTGCCTATTTCTCATATCGGTCAGTGTCATCTTTCGGGATTTTCTATATATGGTGTTTTGGTGGTTCCTAATATTACCAGGAGTTTATTGTCCATCAGTAAGCTTACTGGTGATTTACCTGTTAGAGTTATATTTGATGATGACATTTTTTCGGTCGAGCATAAACCTACGGGAAAAATAATTGGAAAATGGCGTCACATTGAGGGTCTTTACTATCTAGAAAATGGCGATTCTTGTTTTTTGGGTGAATTACGTGTTGGAAAGCTCCTAGCCCCATTTGAGTTATGGCACTCTCGACTTGGGCATGTCTCTCATGATACTGTTCAGTTTTTGCATCAGTTGGGTCATATTTATGTCTTTCCTGCAAAGCCCGCGCCTGTTAGTTGCTCGTCTTGTCAGGTGGCCAAGAGCAGTCGTCTACCCTTCTCTGTAGTGACACGAGGGCAACTGTCCTGTCGGATAAGGTGCACTGTGATTTGTGGGGACCGGCACCCGTTTTGTCTGCAGGAGGTTTTTCAAATTATGCAGCTTTTATTGATGATTTTTCCCGCTTCACTTGGTGGTTTCCGCTGCGACATAAGTCAGAATTCTATGACATTTTCCTCCAATTTCAGAAGTTTGTTGAAACCCAATTTTCTGTAAAAGTTAAGATCTTTCAGACATATGGAGGCACGGAGTTTACAAATAACCGTCTGCAGGCTCATTTTGCATCCTGCGGAATTCTCCATCAAATGTCTTCCCCTTATACTCCTGCTCAGAATTGCCGAGCTGAGCGGAAGCATCGCCACATCCTTGAGACTGGTCTTGCGATGTTATTTCAATCCTCAGTGTCGAAAGTTTACTGGGTCGAAGCTTTTTCCTTAGCAGTCTACATAATTAATCGGTTACCTAGCCCAGTTATCGGTGGAAAATCGCCTTTCGAGGTGGTTTTTGGTGCAGTTCCTGATTACAGCCTTTTTCATCCTTTTGGCTGTCACGCGTATCCCTGGTTACGTGCCATTGTTGTTAACAAGTTTGCTGCTCGCACAATCCCATGTATTTTCATTAGCTACAACTCTCATTATAAGGAATTTCAATGCCTTGACCCAACATCTGGACGTATTTATGTCTTGCGCCATGTTCGGTTTGATGAGACTTTGTTTCCATATGCCGCACCTTCGCTGGATGGTAGACCTACTTCAGATCTGGAACTCACTTCTTTTTTTGAGCCTGCAGCCACATCATCGACGGTGTCTTCATCACACAACCCATCATCTGTATCAACTCCTTGTATGGTTTGTGACTCCGACGATGTGGTTCGTACTCCAGTCGCCCAGACAGTATCTCCTCCAGTTTCACCAGTCTCATCTGGTCTGACATCACCATCGATTACTCCACCCTCATCTCCTCCACAAGTGTCACCCACTCCATCGTCTGGATCCTCTTCGAGTCCTGAATCACCTCATCCCCGTGCTCATCGGATGATTACTCGGAATCAGGATGGTACTCGGCGTTTAAAGGTGCATCCTGATTTTGTTCCAACGGGTCTTGTTGCTCAGGTTATTATGAAACATTCTGAGCCTCGAGACTATCATACATCTCTTAAGGATTCAAAGTGGGTTCGAGCCATGGATGAGGAGATGGATGCCCTTCGTCATCAGAATACTTGGGAGTTGGTTCCTCGTCCTTCAGATTCCAACATTGTAGGGTCGAAGTGGGTCTTTCGCTTAAAGTATCAACCAGATGGTAGCATTGAGCGTTACAAGGCTCGCTTGGTTGCTCAGGGATACTCTCAGATTCCTGGTTTTGACTTTGATCACACTTTCAGCCCGGTTGTCAAGGAAGCTACTGTTCGTACAGTTCTTGCCATCGCCACTCTCAAGCGCTGGCCGCTACATCAGCTTGATGTTAAGAACGCCTTTCTTAATGGTGTTCTTGATTCTCCAGTTTACATGGCTCAACCAGTGGGATACAAGGACCCGGCTCATCCTGACTATGTTTGTTGTCTCAAGAAAGCAATATATGGACTCAAACAAGCTCCTCGAGCTTGGTTTGATTGTTTTAGCTCTTACCTTCGGAAGCTTGATTTTCGATGTAGCACTTCAGACACATCCCTCTTTGTTTTCTCTCGGGGTACCACCTTGCTCTATCTCCTTGTTTATGTGGATGACATCATTCTGACCGGAAATGATGTTGGTGCCATCAGGCAGTTCATCACCAGGACTGATCAAGAGTTTTCAATCAAGGATATGGGCTCCCTTAACTATTTACTTCGACTTGAGGTGTCTGCTACTCCATCTGGCCTTTTTCTTGGACAGGACAAGTATGCTAGGGATATACTGAGTCGAGCCGGCATGACTAATACTTCTCCGGTGATGACTCCTTCGATGGAGGTCTTTTCACTCTCGCAGCTTCATAGCAGCACTAGTGCACCGTTCGGCAACCCAACCCTCCATCGATCTTTGGTTGGTGCATTTCAATATTTGACTATCACTCGCCCGGATCTAACATTTGCGGTGAATTCGGTTAGTCAGTACCTCCAAGACCCTCGTGAAGATCACTTTGTTGCTGTTACCCGAATCCTTCGTTATATTGCTGGAACACCTCATCACGGTCTCACATTTCGCTCAGGAGGTTCTTCAACTGTATCTGCTGATGTTTGTGCCTATTCGGATGCTGATTGGGCTCGATGTCTAGAGACTCGACGATCGACTTACGGCTATGCAGATACAGGACAAGTATGCTAGGGATATACTGAGTCGAGCCGGCATGACTGATACTTCTCCGGTGATGACTCCTTCGATAGAGGTCTTTTCACTCTCGCAGCTTCATAGCAGCACTAGTGCACCGTTCGGCAACCCAACCCTCTATCGATCTTTGGTTGGTGCACTTCAATATTTGACTATCACTCGCCCGGATCTAGCATTTGCGGTGAATTCGGTTAGTCAGTACCTCCAAGACCCTCGTGAAGATCACTTTGTTGCTGTTACCCGAATCCTTCGTTATGTTGCTGGAACACCTCATCACGGTCTCACATTTCGCTCAGGAGGTTCTTCAATTGTATCTGCTGATGTTTATGCCTAGTCGGATGCTGATTGGGCTCGATGTCTAGAGACTCGACGATCGACTTACGGCTATGCAGTGTTTCTAGGTGGTAACTTGGTTTCATGGAGTGCCAAGAAACAACCTACAGTATCTCGTTCAAGTTCGGAATCCGAGTACCGTGCCCTTGCTAATACAACTGCGGAAGTTCTCTGGCTCTGCCATCTTTTCCGAGATTTGCAGTTTCCTCTGGATGGTTCTCCGTTGTTGTTATGTGACAACAACTGTGCTATCTTCTTAGCTCAAAATCCAGTGGCTCATAAGCGGGTTAAACACATCGACATCGACTACCATTTTGTTCGTGAGTTGGTTGCCTCAGCTAAACTCCGTGTTAGTCATGTTCCTACTTCGTTGCAGTTGGCGGACATTTTCACCAAGGGTCTTCCTAAGTCCTTATTTGAGTTCTTTAGATCCAACCTTTGCGTCTCAGTCAATCCGACGCTTAACTTGAGGGGGGATGTTAGAGAGTAGTATTGGGTCTTGAGCCCAACCTGTGTTGCTAGGGTTTATTTAGGGTTTAAACAGTTACTCTTGTACCCCTGTAATGCATATATATTGATGAATAATATTCAACCTCTACTATCGAGGTTTCCCCTCTATCAGGTTTGAGGTTGTGTTTGAGTGTTGTGTTTGATGAGTTGAATAGTTGATTTAATAATATTTAAAGTGTGAAAAACAAAGGGGTTGCGTTTGGGTGAGATTTCCATTTTGGATGCTCTAATGTTCTCCTTCTTTTTCATCGTCGAATCGCATGAAAATTTGAATCTAATCCCTCTGCCTCCGCCACCATCGCCACCACCTTTTTTCCCTCCCAACTCTCCTCCGCCTCTGCTGGGAAAGGAGAAACTGAACTTCAGGAAGAAAGTGGGGCTGCTTTTCGCCGGCATTGTGGGGATCTTGCAGGTGTGCATGGTGGCGTTCTTGGTGATCAAGAGGCGGCGGCTTTTGAGGGATGAGATGACATTGTAAAGATCAACCACATAGTTTTTCTTCTTCTGCCATTTCATATTTGTTCATCATACCATACACAGAGAGGTAGTGGTTTAGCGGGATATCGATTTGCGAACGAGCTGCAGGGGGATGGGCTGATCAATTAAATAGGGTTCCGGTGAATAGTTGGGGGTAGAAGAAGCAGTGGTGTAAAATTATTATTTTCTTTTTGTAAGATGGTGATTAACGGAGCCGTTAAGATAAATTTCGGTTAGATGCCACAAACTTTACGAACTATATTTTCAAGGGTCATAAACTGTACACTTTGTTTTTTGGGCTACGAAATATATATTTCAAACTTTTAGGAGCCATATTTTACACTTTAATTTTTTATAGCATTTGTATTCTAATGTATAGAGATTAATTATCATCCTAGTTCAATTTCAAATTATATATATTTAAATATTCATAACAAGAAATCAGTCAGTTATAACAAAATTATTGAATTTTAATACTTTAAAAAACTGAATCTAAAGTGTTCAAAACGAACAAAAAGAAAGAAAAGAAACGTCGAATGTCAGGAATAATAATTTGCGCTAACTAACACACACATGCCTGACGTGACCAATCTCTTGCAAGTGAGCGCTATATTCCAAAATCCAAATCAGATATTTTAAAAGGATTTTGTTTTATTCAGTCGGTTTAAGTTTGTATTTTGTATTTCCTCAAAAAAAAAAACAAAAAGTTTGTATTTTGTATTTTGTATTTTAAATTAATATATTCTCTATATGTTATAATATTTTTCATTTAGCATATAAAGTGAATAATTAAAGTAAAAAATATTTAAATATTTAAATATTATATAACTATTTTATTAAAGATGTAAAAAGTTGTGAGCTAGCAACATACTCGACTATATAGATCAGCATAGTTTACAAAGATTGATGTTGTACGCAGTCCGATATTTTACTCGCGTAGTCCAATACAGCATGCATTTACAAAAATGTTCTCACTTATTAAGTTCATTGAAAAATTTAGCCATATTTAATAAACGATAGTGTAATTTCGGTACTACGAAAAACACTCTAGTTTTTTAAAAAAATGCATGCTCCGCCTGCAAGGAGATGAAAACGAACGTTTGTTTGAGTGTTTGAGTGTGTGAGTGCGTGTTTCCCTTTCAGTTTATCTTTTTCCCCATTCTATAAAGTTTGTTATATATTTAGATTTAGGGATCAAAAACGTACAGCGACTATACAGATAATTCTTATCTGTCCTTCAAAAGGCCTGCGCCTTTATATATAACTCCAAAAATAACAGCCAGAGCGTGCCCATGAAAGCTTATATAGCAAAATATAGCTGAATTAGTTGGCTGAGATTGTTTCTAAACATGTTTTCTAGTCCCATTCTTCTATCTTTAGCCGTTCTGATTCTTGGTGTGTCAGAGCTGAAATATGTCGGAGCTCGAATCTCCGGCGAAGCGCTCCGGCAGCAGAAGGCCGATCGGGTGGTTAAGCTTCCCGGTCAACCGGAGGTGGATTTCTCCCAGTATGCAGGATATGTGACAGTGAACGAAACTCATGGAAGAGCACTGTTTTATTGGTTCTTTGAGGCTACGAAACAGCCGGAAGATAAACCTCTTCTCTTGTGGCTGAATGGAGGTTAGTATTTCAAATTTCTGGTGCACTATTGTACGAACACAGTTCATGTGGTGAAATATCGGTACCCAGAAGATAAGGCATATTATCCTGCTGCATGCGTCCCAATTTTCTTTTAGCTGTTTATATTTTTTCTTTTTAAAGCTCATAGAGCTCTCCGTGGGGAAATTAAAAGTGAACGTTCTGGTTAGAGAAACGTAGTTTAATTTTTAGTTCAATTTAATTTGATACATTTAAGTTACATTACTTTTTATTTCAAGTTAATTTAATTTAGGTAAGTTTGTTTCAGCATTTCAGTTCAGAAAAAATAAGTTGAATCCGAAAAATTAAACTGAACACGTATTTTTGGTAAATTATATTATTATGATTTTGAAAGAAAAGGAAGAGCATGAGCCGAATTACTATCCACCATTTCAATTTGAGTCTTTCAAACCTTTAATCAGAGGGCTGTTCTGAACATGCGTTTCTGTGCTTTGTATTTTTTAGTCATTTAAATCTCTCTAATATAAATTTCTGATTCCACCCGGATGAAAAGGTGGAGTGAAAATATGTGGAAAAATAACACTCTTATTATTATTAAAATATAAATAAAAGATTGTGGGTATTATATTAGATAAAACAGCATTTTTGTACAGCTCTCCAACCTTAATGATAATGTTGGTTCAATTTTCAGACGAGAAATTGGAGCAGCTAGCTAGATCGCTTTCACTGCCACAATTATGTAGTCAATGCACGAATCTGCATCTTGACGCAATATACTTTCTTTGACTCAAACTTAATCATTGTCATTACTCATACATATTTTTCTGCTTAAAATATTTAAATAAACTAGTAGATTACCTGTATATTTCGATATTTTCCGCTGTATAGTTTGACTAGTTTGTGAATTAGGAATATGATGAGCTATCAATCAATAATCATGCAATGATACAAATGACTTTGATTAGTACTCCATTTTATGTTCTGACTGATGCTCTCTCTTCCCAAACTATATTACACAAAAGATAAAATTTGAATAATTTAATAATTATAAAATGAGTAGATGAGATTGAGTTTAAGAAAGAATTGTGTGAAATGAATATAAAAAACTAAGTAAGGGTTTATTAAAAAAAATTAAAATTAAACAACTATATAAGAAAAATGTGCAGGTTAGTGTGGAACAGAGTAAGTATAATATTAGAATTGAGTGATTTAGAATTAGAAACAACGCACTAATTGATGACTTGTTTATAAAAAATAAATAAAAATGACCAATTGTCACAAACGTCACTTTCTCATAAAATGGGCTATCAACCAGCAATAAATGCGGACTTAGGAATTATGAAATTTCATAACCTTACATGTCCCTAGTATTTATTGTTCATAACATATTTTTTACTAAAGTGAAATATTTTTATTAAATTGAAATAAAGTAAAAATAAAAACATTGAAACAGAACAGTAAAAATTGATTGAAACCAAAATATATTTTATTAAAAATAAGATTAATTACAGATTAGTTGTATAGAACAATCCTACTTTTCTTATCACTATCTAAGTAGGTTTTAATGTACTGGAAATTCAGTTCAATTTAATTTAATAGAATTAACATTTCAGTTTAATAAAAGAGCAGGCCAAATAATACGGTCAAATGGATGTCGTGGCATTATTAGTAACGTCTAAATTAGTAAAGCAGTCATCCAAATTATGGGCTCTTCCCTTCCAAAATAACGTGTCAAAATCGGTCCAAGTATTGTATATTAATGAGTATTTAAATATAAAATTTTAATTATTGTTGATCTGGTGCACTTTTTTGTCAAACTTTTCGCAAAAATAGTTGCATGTACTGTATCTTCATCCTCAAGGCTTCTTGACTTTCATGTTTAGCTAGCTTTGCTGATATCAGAAGAAAGTAAACAGCCCATGCATGTGCAAATAACGTGTTTTCCATATTTTATTTAACAAAATAAAATCATTTATGATACTGAAAAATGCTCGGTGTAAATTTTGTGCGAACGTTATTATAACAAATTATTATTGAATATGTTTTATTTTATTTTAATAGGTTTGTCGTGTTTTTTCATCCTAGCTAGCTGATATATATTTATAAAGTTGAAGTGTCACCAAAATGGTCTTAACCTTTTATTTTGAGAATCAAGTGGTGCAAGGATCGGTTGGAGAAAATTACAAAGAGTGTGACATAAGTAATGACTTTTGTAAAAATAATAATGATAATGATAACTTAGAGGATGATGAAAACACTTTATGGGAACTAGGGCGGAACTACGTCCAGGCTTACTCGGGTCTGGTCCTACCCTGATTTGAAATCTAGTCTATATTATTGTTCATTGAATTTAGGTCTTTTCGACCTCCGACTAATCGGCTGTTTTAAACCTGCATTTTTATCCTTTGTTTTTTAGTCATTTGAGTCTAATTTAAAATAAATTCCCCTTTCCGTCTCTTATAATAACATTAGCAGTTTTGAAACTTTTTCATGAACAAAGAAATTATTATTTTTAAATGAAAAATTTTAAGAAGATTGAGGAGAGTGCATAAGCAGTTAGTTATTGTCATGGGCCTGTGGACCAGAGGGAAAAGCATGCCCACCATTCTAAATGGGCCTACTTCCAGCTACTATCATCATGCATGACTAACCCATATCACGTGCAATGATCTTTTTTGTTTTCCAGATTAGCCCCCATTTCAAGTACATTTTGAGACATAATTGTATTGTTAATGCAATTAATTTTTATTTTATATTTGTGTATTATTGTTATATATTTTGTCCAAATTGATATCTAACTTTACTTTCGTTGTCCGTATTTATATTTAAAATTTCTGATATACCCTCATTTATGAGAATCACATTTACTTTTGAATAAATACTGAGAGTATTAATGACATTTCATGTATAAATACGGACTGCATAAATAAATACTGGACTAAATATAACGATACCCAATAAAAATTATTGATGACATGTGCTTATTTTGTCAACTATATTTATATAATATAAAAATATAACAGGTCCAGGATGTTCATCAATCGGGTATGGTGCAATGGAGGAATTGGGTCCATTTTTAACCATGAAAGGCAAACCTGAGCTCAAATTCAACAAAGACTCATGGAATCATGGTACCTTTTCTTTTCATTTTCACCACCAATTTTTCATCATTTTGATGTATTAAACTTGAATTGACAAACACTCCTATTACTGCCTCTGCCTCAATCTAATCAGCACACTTGAATTTTCACACTATCAAACACATATCTTTAACCAACCGTATCTTTATTTACGTATATTATCGAAAAATTAAAATTTAATAGAATATTTTATATGTTACGATTAATCTAACAATACCGAATATTAAATATGATAATATTAACGATTATATATCTATTTAAATAAACGGTCAAAGTTTAATAATAAATAGTGTCAAAAAGTTAGTGTGCACGTCCATATGAGACAGTATAATGTTATCGTAATATATAATTACTTTTACATTTGTACTAATCTGTAGTTTTGAAATATTAAAAGTATAGTCAATTGAGATAAAATTTTAAAGTGTAACAAATATTTACCTTGTGTTAAATTTGAGCATTCATATCTACAGCCGCAAACTTGCTTTTCTTGGAATCTCCGGTCGGTGTTGGATTCTCTTACAGTAACACCACCAAGGATATCAAGGAGCTGGGTGACAAAGTTACTGGTAAAAACTTATTAATTATACCCTAATTATTACTTAATTATCCCTTATTTTGAAATCTAAGGGTATTATTTTTATCATCGACCAGCAAATGATGCTTATATATTCTTGGTCAACTGGCTTGAAAGATTTCCACAGTTCAAGTCTCACGATTTTTACATTGCTGGGGAAAGCTACGCAGGTAAATATAATATTAAAACGGAAATGTTATGCGCAATGTAGTATTTCATTTATCGTAGTCAAAAAAACCAACGAACTGACACTACTGTCCCTATAAGTTGATTAGTTTCTCAAATATTAAATAAGTTGAGAACATTTTCGTACTTTTACATCGTATTTTGGACTACAAAAGTAAAATATTGGACTGTTAAAAATAATGCATTAATTTTATATTCCATTTAATTTAAATTAGTCCTTTTGTCATTTTAATTATGTGCAATTTTTACCGACCCCATACAGGTCACTATGTGCCTGGACTATCAGAGGTGATATTTGACAAGAACAAAAAACTACCTGAAAGCAAAAGAATAAAGTTCAAAGGTTTCATGGTAAATTCTTAACCTTTTTCAATTTACAATAATTTTAGGGGCATATGCTATACGCAGTTCGTATTTTGCTTATTTTGCAGTTCAAAATAAAAATATGCCTTCGATATATATGATATGGTCAATAATTATGTATATCAGACATATGCATCATATATACTACTTCTATTGCATACACTTGCATTTCAGTTATATATCAGAATCATTGTATATATAATTATTTAAAAAAAATACGGACTGCAAATAAGCAAAACACGGACTGCGTATAGAAGGCCTGTAATTTTAATCTTTCTTTCGAGATTTCTGATTCGAATTGTTCAAATTTCAGATAGGAAATGCACTGATGGACGATGAAACAGATCAGAAAGGGATGATAGATTACGCATACGATCATGCAGTAATATCTGACCATTTGTACAGTGAAATTAAGAAGCTATGCAATTTCAGCTTAGAACATGTCCCAAAAGACTGTGAAAATGCCATGGATAAATACTTTAATGTCTACAAGATTATTGACATGTACAGCCTTTATGCCCCATCATGTGTTGAAACAAATTCTACCGGCCGGCGGCAGCTCAAGGCCATCACGGGAACTGCTCCCAAACTATTTTCCAAAATGGTAAGCTTTTACCTTACCTAGAGTTGATTGCAAATCTATATTGCTCCAATACGGTAGTATTGTGCCGCGTCTCCGTGTCAGATATGTGTCAGAAGAGCCGGATTCAGGAATTATTTTTAGTGGGATTGAGAATACACTAACATAAATTTGTGAGTGAATTTAGTGCTAGTTTTAGTTAAAAAATCTGATAAATTTAGGCAAAATATAGCCAATTTTATATAAAAAAAAATATTAGCCCTAACTATTTGGCAAGTTGAGGTTTGAGCACCCACAAGCCCCTACTTCCATCCATTCCCGTGTGTCAGACAAGATATGACTGTTTAGTACTATTTTGCCTATACTTTCTTGAAAATGTGATATGCCCGTGTCGGATATTAGAACAAAGCATGAAACAGTGTCTGAGTAACATGCTTGCAAATAAAAATATCTTGGGGTGCCGCCATTTTGTAGGAGGGATGGCACCAGAAACCAGCAGGGTATGATCCATGTATATCAGATTATACAGAGGTATACTTCAACAGACCGGATGTTCAAAAGGCTCTTCATGCAAATACTACTCGTATCCCTTATTCCTGGACTCATTGCAGGTAGTATCTAAATTCATAATATATGCACTTCAAACCGGTGAAAGAAAACAGATAACGTTATAAGTTTTTTTTTCTTTTTTTTTCCTTTTTTTTGCAGTGAAAAGATTACATTTTGGGGAGATGCCCCTGTCTCAATGCTTCCTGTCATTAGGAAACTGATCCATGGTGGTTTACGCGCCTGGATTTTCAGGTAACTTTATATTAAAAATACATTTGATCGCCAATAAAATAAAACTGAAGTGATATACATAGTACAATGTATTCCGTGTGTTTTATAAAATGTCATTAAAAATATGTATATACATGCATTTAGCGAAGTTACAAGATGATTGATCTAAGAATATGTAACATCTAATGTTATATGAAAACAAGTGTAACATATAAATAACATTAAACTTAAATTAAAATAAATGACCAACATACTGAACTGTATGCAACAATATTTTGTAGTAAATGAAATTGACTAAATTCTTTTTTGGAATGTACAGTGGCGATACCGATGGGAGAATACCGGTGACATCAACTAGGTACACTCTCAAAAAACTCGGTCTCAACATTTCTCAAGATTGGACTCCTTGGTACACATTCCAAAAGCAGGTAATTTTTCAAAAAAGATTCTAATGATTATTTTACCATGCTTAAAGCTTGAATATTAATTATAATATATTTTTAAGAAAATAATGATAAATTGGAAATGATATTTCTTAGGTGGGCGGATGGACAGTGGAGTATGAAGGGCTGACGTATGTGACAATAAGAGGAGCAGGGCACCAAGTTCCCACATTTAAACCTAAACAAGCCCTTCAAATTATAAAGCACTTCTTAGCCGAAACTAAATTGCCAGTTAAACCATTTTAGCCCTTTCTCATCAAGAGATTTAGTTTCGATACAAATAAATGTATTAATCTGGAAACACAACAAAAAAAGTACATGAAAGTTATTTATACTATCCAAGCATCATCTCATAGCACCCCTTGTATAATATTTGCTTAGCATTACACTTGAATCGAGACATTTTTCAACACTGTCAGAACAAAATATGTATACTGATGAATTAGACACAAATAAGACCTCTCAATGCATCACAAAAAAGATGACATTATCACCTATTTCTAAAACGGTGTTATATATATATATATGTGTATATGTATACATGTATATATATATATATGTATATGTATACATGTATATATATATATATTAGTGCTCGCGTTCGGCTCGGCTCATTTACAATCCTATAGATCCGTCCTAGAAACTGGTTATGTGGCCTATACAATATCACATAAAAAAACATGATTTGAAAAATGTTAATGGTTCAAAATTTCCGATCAATTAATCCAGTTTAGAGTCACCAATATAAACTAAGCGAGAACCTTTCTTTACTAGTATCCAATTAAAAGCACCTTTGTTTACCTTCATCTCTCTCGTTCTGGTCAGATCTTTTTTTCGTTCATCCAGTTTGGGCCAAAGATGCACGGAGAGGTTCAAATCTCTAGCGGATGGTGGTTTGTGAATTATCTTGGCGAAGTGACGATGCTGGATCCCATGCTGCACCAGAGACCAGAGCATTCCTTTCTCTTCTTCGTCTACGTTGGAGAGCAGGTGTTTGGGATGGAAACTCCTAGAGCCTTCATTGAGAAGGTCATCTCCCTGTTTCCGGAATGTGTGCAGAACAAGGAAGCCTCACTTGTAACGTTGGAGGAGTGCACTGTTGCATATAAAGCTCTCAGGAATACGTAATTTGATTATATATTTTATTTTTATTTGAATATTTTTATAATATATTAGCATTTATTTAATATGGTTATAAAATGTTAATGTCAAATATAAAAAATAAATTATTTGATCTATTAAACTAAGTGATTAAAAAGGGTAGTAAATATTTTGTATTAATGGCTTGGATGAATGTCTCTTTTATGACTAATTTAGAATAAACTATTAACTTGTGGAATACTTGGTTAATTTTTTGTTTAAAAAAGAAAATTTTAAAAAAACAATTTTGAGTTTGAACTCGCGAGTCGAGTCAATAATCGATAAATAATAACGAGTTCGAGTTGAACATGATATTGTTAAACTCGCGAGTTCTTGAGTCGAGTCGCACATGGTTTATGTAGTATTCGAGTCGAATCTAGTTACCCACTACTCGCGATCAACTCGCTCGATAAGCATCCACAACCATGTTCGCCAGGCCCCGTGCTTGAAACTTAGGTCTAACGTGAGTGTTGCTGCCGACGTCAGCCTCCATGAATGGCGGAATTGGGGCCTCACTTGTTGCGTCCCCGCCATGGTCACTAATGTCATCCAAGACTTAAAGCTTCTGGAGAAGGACAGTCATACGGACATGGATTTTGGCGGAAACCACGACTCCCTCCGCGTAATCACTAATTTCTCCTCATCCTTTCATCCTTGTTTAAAATGTGGATTTTAGGTACAATGAGTGCAAATTTTAGCTTGAATTAGGTGTTTTTGCTTGATTGGAAATTTGTGATGCACGACTAAGCCTTCATCTTGCCTTGTGGGTTCTATCTTTATGATTATGGATGAATAAATAATGGTTTCTTTGCCTTCAAAGAGAGTTTAAAGTGGAAGAGGATAAAAAGCACAGGGTCAAGTTTTAGTCTTTGAAAGATTCTGAGAAGAAGATAGTGTACCGCTTGCTTGGAAGTAGAGGTTACCTCTGTCAAAATGTGTGTATGTTATGTCTAATTACATAATGTCAATTAGTTCTTTACTTTGAATGAACTACTATATGCAGTTTATGCTACTTCCCGAGGGAGATTGTACGTGTTTCAAGATGACGTCGTGTTCTCTATGGCATCGCATACATTCTTGGTTGTATATGCATCCAAAGGTTCATATTTTGTCTCTTTATTTGTTTGTATTTTCCTTTATCCATGTACTGATGGAATTGCTTAAATCTAATTTAGCGAAATATCAATTACCAAATCAAAGATAATTAATTAACGTGCCAAGTTGAAAATGAGGAGATACATTTCTCTCCAAACATATTAATTTGGTAAAACACAGAGTGTCCTAATTAATTGTCTTAAAAAAATGTCCTAATTAATTGTATCATGTTTGATTATGTGTTAACAATTGTTGAGTTCTAGTTTGGTAGGATTAATATTCTGTCAAACTTGGCTAAAAGGTTTTAATGCAGATACAATACATACCTTGTATGTGCCTCTTAACTTATTTGACAGGAAGGATTTCGTAATTTGGACACCTGAGAACACAGATAATTTCTCTATAGACTCTGCCTATAAACTACTACATTCTTGTAGAAGAGAGATGCAGTCCATGGAAAAGGTATGGAACCTTATCCTCCCTCCGAAAATTGCACTTTTTTCTTGGAAGCTGTTAAACTATTTCATGCCATTTAATGAGATTCTAAGAACATGAAAAATAACATTAGTCTCATAATGGCCATTCTGTTGCTCAGAGGATACAATGTTACACTATTTTCTAGAATGCATACATGCTGAACTTTTGTGGAGAGAGATTTTTTCAGACCCTTGGTATAGGTTTCAAAGTATTTAATCACATTTTTTATGCATTGTCTTTGTTTCGGTCCATATCTACATTTCCTAAGGTAGAAAATAATGCATGTCATATACTACCAAGTATATTGGTTTGGGTTATCTGGAAGCAAAGATGTGATTTTTTATATGACAGTAAGCCTTACATTTCACTGCAATGAAACTACAGATCCATAAATTTGATGTATCTATTTTCTCTGTGCATATTCAAAATTTCAGCTAAGACTGTAGCACTATGAATGAAAAGAGCTATTTCCACATTCAGGGAATCCCGAGACAAAAATGCTGAAAGTCTTTAGATGGAACCCCTTGATAATGGTTACAAACTGAACACTGATGCCTCCTATCCGAAGCTAAATCATTCTACAGGAGGATGCATTATCAGAGATAGCAAAGGAGCAGTTCAAATGATTAGAATTCATAAATTTAGGGAAATTGATGGTCCTTTAGTTTTTGAATGCATAGATCATGATTTCTCGCAACTAACTATCGATCTTTATTGTTTGCAAGGGATTCAAATTATAAATAGGAAGATTCAGACACCATGGAGAGTGCAAATACTCATATGGCAGATTTGAGATTCCACATAAGGAAAAGACATAAAATTCTGTCATGCCTACAGAGAAACAAATCAAGTAACACATCTGCTTTAAAAATGGCCTCAACAAAGCTGTCAGCTCCAAAGAACATCATCCTCAACCACACCTATCTATCTCCAGAAATTCATTGTTCTTTCGCAACTGATACTATGCAGCTCCCATCCATCAGAATCATGTAGTGAAGAGAAGTGATCACCAACTCACGCAAGCTGCAAAGAAGGACCCTTATTTTTGGTTTATTGAAAACCTTGCTAGTTGAACAATTCTCAAAGGGTTGAAAGTGCTCCAAGGGGTAGGGAGCACTAGGATTGAGTGTCAATTAGATCATTTTCAAAGGAAAATATAGTTATGGTCTTTCTGTTTATTTCTTTTCTTCGAATTCTAGCTAGCTTGTACACGCTTAAAATTTTGGTTCTTATTGATTATAACTTGGGGTAGCTAATAAATCCCCCACCATATGGTGGCTTTATTAAAAAAACCTACATGTGTTTTATAATTAATAAAAAAGACAAAAGATAAAAATAGCGTAGTAAGCCATAAAATAACTTACAATAAATCGACACGTAATTAGTTTGGGGTAAAACTGACATTACCTATTTATTGCATTAGTTATTAGTATAGATTTTCCATTATATATTGGACTTTCTTTTTCTATTAGTATAGATATTAGTTATTGAATTTGGCTCCTGAAAAACAGATTTCAATACATAGACATTCCCCAAAAGAATAATAACCAGAGAATAAAGTATAAAAGAATTTTTTTATGATAATATTATTCCCTTCCTATGTGAAATGAAGTCAACCTTTAAAACAAAATTGTGGGGCTCCGCAATCGAGTAATTATCTCCATTTCAAAAGAAAATACACAAGGATGCATCCTTAGTTCTAAAACTAAATGCTCTCCCTTCTCTCTTCCTTTTTTTTCATCAAATTACCCGACATCAACTGTTACTAACCGTTAGTCACCTTCAACGGAAACAAAACGGATAAAATGCTGCCGGAACCGCCGCCTAACAGCGACGGAGCCCCCCAAAACCTCAGTTTTCTTCAGACCCTCACGGCTAGACCCGCTCCCCTTGCAACCTCCTTGCCATCCAATCCCTCAATATGCCATGTGCCAGAATATAAAGGCAAGATAGCCTGCATTATCTCGCCGGAAGAAGTCGCGGTGTTGTCTGAACACTATAGCAATGCCTTGATCGGCAAATTCCCCAGAATCAAACCGTCGATGGAATTTCTCAATGAATCTTTCAAATCCGTGAGATTCAAAGGCAGGTATCAATTAGGTTCGATTGATTACAAGCATATTCTGATTAGGTTTGATGATCCAGAGGATCTGCAAAGGTGCTGGATGAAATCTATGTAGTCGTTTAAGGGCGCTCTTATGAAGGTCTTTAAATGGACACCTAGTTTCACTCCAGACACTGAAACTTTTATTATGCCCATCTGGATTACAATCCACAACATCCCTATCTTTTGGTACAACACAACTATGCTAGAAACTATTGGGAATAGGATAGGTAGATATATAAAAATGGATGCTGCCACAGCAAGCTTGACTAGGCCATCAGCTGTCAAGATTTGTGTAGAAATTGATCTTATAGCCAAGCTCCATTCTCCAGTTACTCTGGCTGTTAATATGGAGGGTGAGGTAACAGATTTTGATATTGAATATGAGCAGCTACCTCGATATTGTAGATACTGTAAGAAGTTAGGGCATGATGTCATTGAATGCATGGTTCTTAACCCTGAGCTGAGGCCAACAGCTACTAGGAACCAACCAAAGCCCCCCCCCCCCCCCCCCCTCCCCCCCACTTTCCAAAAATGTCCCCAAAGTGCCCAAACACAATGTAGCTGCTACTGAGGCTGGCCGTTCTGGCATAGTTAAGAGGCCTTATCAGGCTAAGCAATCCATGATTTATGCTCAGAAAGTGGTACCTGATGACAGGCCCCCTCTAAATAAGGGGAAAGAGCCTATCATAGTCCAAACCCCCCTTCCTGCCTCACCCATCCCCTCAAAAACCAGCTTACAGACTCCCTTACTTTGCCTCCACAAACTGTTATCACAGTGCCAGAAGTGAGTCCAATAGAAATTTTATCTGACTCAGCGACAGCTGGTATTCAATCTCAGGATGCATCTGGAAAAAACCCTCAAATTGCCTTTTCTGATAATGATGATCCCCCTTTAATTTTAACTGAAAAATCTTTTGACACTGGATCATACCTCTCCTATGAGTTACACCTCACTATCTGACCAGAACACCGGAGATATTATCAGTGATCAGATATGGAGTACCCCAAAAAAACCTAGAATCTATGCTTGGGATGACTGCAATCTTCAAAAAGGTACAAACTCAAACCTCTCAAATAGTTCATGTGCTACTAACAATGTTGCCTTTTATTCCCAGACTAGAAAGGAAGGAAACAAATTTCTACCTTTACTCATGGAGGAAAATTTGGAATCAGAACCTGAGGAATGCATTGGCAAACAGAATGAACCTCCAGATTCTTTTGAGGAGCTAGCAAATAATGAAGCAATCAACTCTCCCCAAACCATGGAAGAAGATAAATTGGATCCAATGTTGTCTACTGGCACTCCCACAACTGAGGTAAGTCCTCTTTCTTATGTTGAGGCTATGACATCTTCTACTGGTAATTCCCCTGATGAATCTGTACAAAATAAAGTTCCTAATTCTTTTGCTCATGTTAATAAGATTATTACTAGGACTGCTACTAACAGTATTAAATCTCGTAAATGATTAATACAACTCTAGGCATAAATACACTTGTCTGGAACATCAGAGGCATGGAAACTTCTATGCTAAGATTGAAAAGACTAATTTCCAACCATAGGATTGACATTATGTGCATTATTAAACCTCAACATGATAATACTGAATGTGAGGCTTACAAATCCAAACTTAATATCCATAAATAAATGTTTTCCAATCACTGTAACCTATAGCTTATGTGGAACCTGCAGGTTGATGTTAATTTAATTTTGGACCATAACCAATTTATTCAAGTACAGATCTCTATTCATACACTGGAACAAATCACTGATATGTTCTTTGTTTATGGACTGAGAACTAGGAAAGAAAGAGAGGATCTGTGGTCTGCTCTAAAATTAATAAACTTGCCTGAATCTATTTACATTGGTGATTTTAATGCAATGGCATCCATCACTGAATATAAGGGACAATCCTCCACCAGCCTTAGAAGTATCAGGGAGTTTAGCTCTTTTATAGATTCTATGGCCTTAGTTAACCCTCACACTGTAGGTAATTTCTTTACTTGGTCAAATGGTAGAGTTAAAGAACAGGGAAGATTTTTGACAGTGGAGAAATTGGATAGAGGTCTCAGTACCCTATCCTGGTTGAACAAATTCCCTCAGTCATCAATACATGTTCTTAACAAGGACACTTCTGACCACTGTCCTTTACTACTTAGAATAGGCAGTCAAACCCCCTCTATTCCCAAACTTTTCAGGTTTATCAATACCGGTTTAAGAGAGAGAGTTTCATGGAGGTAATTAATACACACTGAAACTCTCCCATAGAAGGTAGGGGTATGCTAAAATTATTTCTCAAGCTTAACAGTCTCAAAGCCATTCTTAAAAAATGGAATAGAGAAGTTTTTGGCAATATTGATGAGAATATAATTCAAGCTGAGGAAAATATGAGACTCCAGGAAATTGCTTGTGAACTTGATAGCTCCACTGTTGAACTTGTCAAGCTCAAAAAGCCAAAGCTCAGTTGACTAAATCACTAAAAGAGCAACACAATTTCTGGAAACATAAGGCTAAGGTTAAATGGCTAAAAGAAGGTGATCAGAACACAAAAATTTTTCAAAACTCTGCTAAGGAAAAAAGATGTAGGCTGAACATCACAAAAATTAAAAGTTCAGATGGTGTGTGGTTGACTGAGGCAAGGGACATTGAAAATGAAGCTATTTCCTTTTATCAGGACCGGCTAACTGATTCACCACACCCAGATCAAGAACTATTTCAATCTCATTTCCTGTCCAAAATACCTTCCATTATTTCAGGACCAGAAAATGATGATCTTTGTAAGCCAGTTACCTTAGCTGAACTAAGGCAGATAGTTTTATTCTTAATAAATTGAGTAGTCCAGGGCCCGATGGCTATACTTCTCTGTATTTTATTAAGGCATGGAACATCATCTGCCAAGATTCATTAGAGGCATCTAATGACTTTTTATCTCTGTCCCATCTCCGTAGAGGAATCTCTAGCACTTGGATTACTATTATCCCTAAAAAAGAGGTTCCAATGACTTTTGGAGATTACAGACCAATAAGCCTTTCCAATGTTACTAATAAGATTTTTTTAAAAATTTTAATGGAAAGGCTTAAACCTTTGATGCCTAAATTAATATCACCAAACCAGACAACATTTCTCAAAAATAGAGACATTTATGATAATGTCATTTATTTGAAAGAAATGTTTAGTTTTATGAATAGGAAATCTAGGGACCCTAACTGTATACTTAAGTTAGATCTTATGAAGGCATTTGATAGGGTCAGTTGGAAATTCATAAAAGCAATCCTCCTTAAGTTTGGTTTTAGAGACAGTTTTATTCAATGCATTATTAAAAACCTATCTGATGCTTGGTTCTCAGTATTGATTATTGGTAAGCCTGTGGGTTATTTTCCTGCAACTAGAGGCATAAAACAAGGTGACCCACTGTCACATTTCCTTTTCAACATCTTCTCAGAAGCCTTTTCAACATTTCCTTTTTTGAATCTGGAGCAATGCAGTATTTCTCACTTCCCAGAAACACCATTAATATCTCACACCTAAGCTATGCTGATGATATTGTCATATTTATTTTCAGCCTCTGGGTCCAATTTAATTAGAATGAAAGCATTTTTGGTAAAATTTGAGGAAATTTCAGGTCAAAAAATTAACTTTGAAAAAAGTGAATTTTTCCTTAGCTCTAAGGCCACTGAGACCAAACAAAGACATGTTAAACAAATAATGGGTATGAAATCTGCTGAACTGCCTTTCAAATACTTAGGGATACAAATTTTCAGTGGAAGAAATCTGAGGGTGTGTTTGGTTCGCAAGATTTTTGAGAGTCTGGATTTTGTTTTGGGTTTTTGAGAGTTTGAGTTTTTGTTTGGGATTTTGAGAGTCTGGTTTTGCAAAATCCTTGTTTGGTTGGGTTGAGTTTGTGAGTATGAAACAAAATTTTTGATTGATTTTTAGGATTTTGCAAGTCTGGATTTTGGAAAACTTGGTGAACCAAACAAGATTTTACAAAACTGGACTTGGATAGTCCAAGTTTTGCAAAAATTTGTCCAACCAAACACACCCTGAATATTCACTACCAGTCATTACTGGAAATGATTAACAGAAGAATTCTTAACTGGAAAAATATTTGGCTCTCAACAAGAGGTAAATTGACCCTTATTCAATCTTGCCTCCTGTCTATGTCCCAACAGGTTTGGGCTGTAATGGAGCCAACAAAATGGATCCTTAAAAAAATAGAAAGGAGATTAGCTATATTTTTATGGGGCTCAAATGATTCAGGACCTAAAAAGTCTTGGAAAAAATGGAGATCTATCTGCTGCCCTACTACTGAAAATGGATTGGGCATTAGATCCTTGTCAGAAACAATTCAAGCCTTCTCCTGCAAGGTTTGGTGGAAGCTCCCAGCATTCTGTCATCACCATAATCTCAGAGGCTGTCATCTCTCATCACAGGGAGGACAAACATGTATGGAAACTGGAGCCACAGGGAAAATTCACTATCAAATCAGCATATTCCAGTCTGAAAGTGAAATCAGGTACCTTTCCTGTCCTTAACAAAATTTGGAACTCCTTCACTCATAAAAAGCTATCAGTATTTATGTGGAGATTGATGGCATTCCGAGTCAATTTGGTTTTCAAAATGTTTCTATTGTTTCTGCAATAATTCTGATACTATTCATCACTTCTATAATGACTGCCATATAGCTATAGATCTATGGAAACATATGCATTTCTTTTGTGGATCAATGCATTTTTCTAGCTCTAATCTGTGGGATAGACTTTTCACCAACTGGTCCTTTATTGGTCTATCTAAAGTGCACAATAGGCTGAACCATAGTGCCCCTATCATGGTCTGTTGGATTCTGTGGAGAGCTAGAAATAGAAATATTTTTGACAATATCCCCCCAGATATTGACTCTAAGAAAAAAGAACTCCACCAATCCATCTACCTATCCTTTGTCAAAAAGCCTATGTATCTCTATAACTCAGTTGGCAGAGAGCTATCTGAGCAGGGTTGTATGCCACCCCTCTATATTGCCCAAAGCCCAACATCTCTTATGTAGTTTGGATCAAACCAATGACAGGGTTGAAGATCAACACAGATACTTCATGGAAGCATAACCAGGTAGGGATATCCTTAATTATTAGAGACTTCCAAGGGGAATTTTTTAAAGATGAAACTTTCTTCACTAAATCTTTCTCCCATTTGCATGCTGAATTAACTGGCATTCTATATGCAATCAAGTATGCCCTTTCCCTACATATCAGTCCTATTTGTATAGAGTCGGACTGTTTATAAGCTATATCTATGATTGCTAATACAGAGTCATGGCATTGGAACCTGTATAACATTCTGGATGATATTCACTCTATGCTTGGTTCTTTTCCACTAATGCATATTTTGAGGGAAGGAAACCAACATGCAGATGTTCTCTCAAGATTGGCCTACTCTGCTAAATGTTCTCAAAAATTCACTTGGGCTTCTCTCCCCACTGAAGTGAAAATCTTACTCATTTTAGATGCTCAGATGGTTCCCACCATTAGGGTTCCTGATGATTTGGCCTAATACTGCTAATCTATTCTTTTCTATACATGCAGGCTACTCTTTGATTTCTCACCTTTACAAATCATGGCACTTCAGGAGCTCATCTCTCAAACAATGGATAGCCTCTGAGCAACAAAATGCACTGCACTCTCTTGGCTGGAAAGGGGACATCAACACTGTATTGGGTGTCTTTAGTTTCCTTCCTTTTGTCTAATCCTACCGGTCTCTGAACTAATGCCGACTTGTGTTTTGTTTGTACAATTCGCTAATAGGCTTTAATTTATGAGACATATTTGG
This sequence comes from Sherardia arvensis, assembly GCA_948330725.1. NCBI lineage: Eukaryota > Viridiplantae > Streptophyta > Magnoliopsida > Gentianales > Rubiaceae > Sherardia > Sherardia arvensis. Next base: position 16,589,548 of record OX415244.1, read on the forward strand.
ATAGTAGTTATTCTTTTATTCTTTTGTGAAGCAGCTTTATGCTTCTAGGGATTTAGTGTTTCTTAGCCTTTATAGGAGATGTAACTTTGTCATCTATCTTTGGCTTTTGGTTAGGGGAGCCTAATATATTCCCCCACCTTTCATAGGTGTTTAATTATTAAAAAAATAAAATAAAATAAAACAAAATTGTTTATTTTAGAAGGCACAAGGTGTGAATGCACGGGGGAGATGAAATATTATTTATATTATTAAATGGAGCGCATGAGGGTATTGCTGAATTAATGTTGCCAGCACTCCATTCTTAACCTGCAACACTCCAATAATTATTAGGGTTCGTAGTTTTGTTTAGGAGATTGCATGGCTTGAAAGTGAAGTTATCAAATATTCCTACTGACCATTTTCTTATATCTTTCTATATAAGAAGACAAATGCAATTGATCAAAATGCATGTGCAGCTCCTGAGAATTCCGTATAGCAAGCTAAGGTACTCAAGTTTAATTTCATTCTCTTATTTCATAATGGTATACGTTGATCAATAATTGATTGATTCCTTTCTTTTTGGATATCTCGATCTTTGTGCAGGTAATTTAAACAGCATTTGATGGACATGGAGGATACAGCAGAGACTTCATGGTTTTCTGATCAGATGGTATAATCTATCAGGATTCATTTATCACTGCAAATTTTTTGATCAGATACAGATTTTCTATAAACTTGACAACAAATTTTCAGGGAATGGAGGATCCGTTTCTGATCAGTGATCCATATGACATGACAGATTTCTTGGATGAAGAATTATCAGCAGCATTTGGAGGGGATGAACTATTCTTACAGAATTCTTTATCCCAACAATGCAACTCATCAGCATTATCTTCCACAGTTATGATCCCCAGAAACAGCTCCACCACCAGTTTATCTGTAGATTCAACCATGGAAACCGCCATGCAAAACCAAACTAATAATTACTATAACACCATTTATGCACCTTCACCAATAGAACTCTCATTCGGTGCAACTGCAAACAATAATGTCAATGATGCTTTAGTTTCTGACGCCATTGATAATTCTCGAGGTGGTCACCAAGATGCATCTACTAAAAATGTTGCAGCAGCTCCGACAAAGAAGAAGACTGGTGGTCGCACTAGGCCGCCTTCCCAAACTTATGATCACATCATTGCCGAAAGAAAGCGCCGCGAACAACTCAGCCAGCAATTTGTAGCTCTTTCATCCATTGTTCCCGGCCTCAAGAAAGTAAGTTAACTCCCTCTAGATGTACCGTTTAACTGCGTCAATTTTTGATTAACAGTATCTTTATTTATGTGTGTGCATAAAAATAAAAGAAAAAAATTATAATTTAAAAACATTATGTTGGTTGATTTTGGTGGCGCAGATGGATAAAACTACAGTTTTGGGAGACACGATCAATTACATGAAACAACTCCAGGAACGCGAAAAGGCGCTTGAGGAAAGAGCCACAATGCAGACGATGGAATCTATGGTGCTTGTTAAGAAATCTCAGGTGGTCGACGACGATGATGATAAAGAACCTCAGCGTAACCGTGAGCAGTCTCTTCCAGATATTGAAGCTAAAGTCTGCGATGATAAACACATTTTGCTGAGAATTATGTGTGAGAAACACAAAGGGGTTTTAGTCAAGATTCTTGGTGAACTGGACAAGTGTAAACTGGGCGTTACCAGCACAAATGTTGCACCCTTTGGAAGCTTGGCTCTTGACATCACCATTGTTACTGAGGTCAGCCAGCTTCTTATAATTTGTTAATGATTCATATCTATACTAGCTGAAATAAAACTGGATTTTTCAAATAAAAAGTTCTGTTCATTTCGTATTTTTACCCGAGCACAAAATTAAGATGTCACTATGCCAAGAAATATTTTTTGCATGAATTTTTAACGTATATAGGTAATACATTCCTATTTGTAATATAATTTTTATGTTTATTTTTCTGGCAGATGAGGGAGAATTTCAACCTTTCTACGGACGAGCTTGTTGAAGAACTTGGATCCGCTATCAGACGCAGACGATCAAACTAATTATCATGACGTGGTTGAAATATTCTATTATAATCTAAATATTAAAAAATAATTGATGAAAAATCCATATAATTATCCTCGTGGAACTCGGGATCGATATACAGATTACATATAATAATTATATATGTACACATTTGCTAATAAAGTATGTACGCGATCCACATTTGCTCAAGTAGCCATGATCATGATAGGACCACGTCTTCACATAAACCTTCCCATTTGAAATGATCAAATAAAGGTAGCTTACTGGATTTCGAACACGATTTGTGGCTACTTGAATTAGCTCGGATATGTTCGTGTGTATCAGTTCAAGTATTAATTAGTACTTACAAATTATTTCATTAATAAGTGCTAGCTGTATTTTTACATAAATTTGATAAATTAGCAAAGGGCATCGGTAGTTTTACCGGTTTAGAAAAGGTGGGAAATATGATATTGCTCATTGGGTTGTTGATTGGTCTAGTTTAACTAGTTTTAATAGTCAACACATGTGTAATTTCGCTAGTAGATATATATCAACATTTACGGCACTAGTTTACGGTATTTAGATTGGATTTTTGATCGACCGTCGTAAAATATGTAGGTTTCGATATCGTTCTCGTGTATTGTATGTCCAAACGTATAATTTACGACATCTCACTTTACGGCAAGCTAAAATAATTTACGCATGACATGGCAAATGTCGTTAAAATGAGAAGCTTTGCGATATCGCAACATCGAACGTGGACGTATGTGATTTCGTAACTAGCAATAGATATTGAAAGTCTAACAAATTTGCAGATTACGATATAAAAAAAAAACAAAGACACAAAAAATTGTTGAATATATAATGGCTGCCGATATTGTAAAATCATAGTGACAATAGAATGGACTGATTTATTAATTATGTATGTATTTTGTATATTGCACTTATGTGCCTAGGGTTTAGGTAGCTTCAGTATTTAACTTTAGGCCCTTGTATGTAACTATATATAGGCATGCTTCTGCCTTATTCTAATCAAGCAATCAGATACAATTTACATGGTATCAGAGCCTGACGATCCTCTTTCCTTAAACCCTAGGGTTCTTAAACCCTCTCTCCCTCTCTTCTCTTTTTGGCCGCCGCCTCCTCTCCCCTTCTCCCACACGCACGCAAATAATTTTTTTTCTGCCCTCCCCTCTCAGTTCAAAAATTTTCTGCCCTCTTTTTTATTGTTCACACGACGATGGCTGCTACCAGGGATGATTCTCTTACGATCAACACGATGGTGCATCTTCTCAATACCAAGTTGGAAGTTTCGACATACCTGCGGTGGAAGAAGCAGGTAGAGTATGTGTTCATGCCTCAAGGGTTGTTTGGCCATCTGGATGGCTCTACTCCTCGCCCTCCCGTTCCCGTGCCGCCAACGGCCGCCTCTTCCTCCTCCTCACCACCGGACTCTGCTGTTCTTCAGAAGGAGCAGGCCGCCTACGACACTGCCCTTGCTGCCTACAAATCCTGGATCGTGGATGATCAGAGACTTTGTAGTGTGCTCCTCTCCTCATGCACTGCTGATGCGTTGAATGAGATCACTGGGTGTACCACCGCTAAGGAGATGTGGGACACTTTCGCCAGCACCTATCAACACAGCACCTCGATTAGTGTTTTCAGCCTCCGACAGCAGGCGAATCTCCTTCGCAAGACTGGTACGATTCATGATCTTCATCTGTCTCTGATTAGAATTTTTGATCAATTGAGTATTATGGGCCAACCTGCGGATAACCGCGACAATCTTATGTGGTTTCTCACTGCCCTTGGACAAGCTTATTCAAATTTTAGTGCACCTATTGCTGTTCTTGATCTCTTGCCTCCGTATATAACTGTTGTGCATCAAGCCAAGGGCTATGAGGCTTTTTTTGGTGAATTTGGAGAAAATGAATGTGTAGGTACAGGCTCCGGTGGGACCGGTAGCCTTTGCTGCGACCGCCCAGGAGACTGCCCAGGCCGCCCAGCAGCCAGACGGTGGCGCGTGGGCTCACGCGCTTGGACAGGCCCACGCGCGGCTGGCGGCGGCCGTTTCGGCGGTCGCCGTGGCAGTCGTCGTCCCTGGACAGCTCCTGGAGGTCTTGGTATGTCCAGATCTGGTGTTTTGGGTGCTCAGATTCAGTGTTACACATGTGGAGGATTCGGGCACATCTCTAAGTTTTGTGGCAACTCTACGCAGAGTTATGTGGCTCCATCACCACAGCCTTATGGCCAGCAGCAGTACCAGCCTTATGCTCCTCAGCCGGCACAGCCTCCATCTGCTCCTCAGGCTCTTGTTGCTCAGACTTATGCCGCTCCTGTTGCTCCTGCGGCAGTGGCTCCTCAGCCACCTGTGTATGCACCGCAGTACGTTCCCTACCAGGCTCCTCAGACTCAGCCCGCTACTGCTCCTACAGCTTCAGACTGGTATCTTGATTCAGGGGTTACCAATCATATGAGTGCCACCCCTTCGAACTTGACTGCTCTGACTCCATATAATGGTAATATCTCTGTTTCTGTTGGTAATGGTGCTTCTCTTCCTATTACTGCTGTTGGTGTTGCTAGAGTTAGCCCTTCTATGCATATATCTGATGTCTTGGTTGTGCCTGCTATTACTAAAAACCTGTTGTCAATTAGTAATCTTACCAAGGAGCTATGTGCTGTTATTTCTTTCGATGACAAGTCTTTTACTATTCAGCACAAGCTCAGCAGGGCAATCCTGGGGCAGGGACACAGTGAGAATGGGCTGTACGTGTTGGACCGTGGTGTGACAGCACTTATTTCAGTGGTGAAGAAGAATAATAACAGAGCATCTTTTGAAGTTTGGCATGCTCGTTTAGGACATGTGTCCTCTGCTACTCTTTCTTTGTTGAACAAACATGGAATTTTTTCTTTTACTTCTGTACTTCCAAAACCTGGTATTTGTGAACCGTGTGCTATGGCTAAAGGCCACAAACTGTCTTTTGTTGAGAACCCCAGACGGGCTAAGAATGTTTTGGATTTGATTCATTGTGATTTGTGGGAGCCATCTCCGGTTGTTTCGGGAAATGGTTTCTCTTATTATGCTTTGTTTGTGGATGATTATTCGCGTTTTTCGTGGTTCTACCCTCTTCGTCGCAAATCAGAATTCGTCGATGTATACTTCCAGTTTGAAGCATTCGTGGAGAACCAATTCTCATCTCGAATCAAAGTTTTCCAGAGTGATGGAGGGACTGAATTCATCAACAACAGGTTGCAGTCTCACTTTGGAACTCGTGGCATTCATCATCAAGTTTCATGCCCATATACACCTGAGCAGAATGGTAGAGCAGAACGCAAGCACAGACACATCACGGAGATGGGCCTCTCCATGTTGTTTCATTCACACCTACCGCTATCTCACTGGGATGATGCATTTAGTGCTGCTGTCTTCACTATCAACCGGTTGCCAACACCAGTGATTGATAACAAGTCTCATTTTGAAGTACTTTTTGGACGTTCGCCAGACTACTCGAACTTTCATCCTTTTGGTTGCCGTGTGTTTCCCTATGTTCGGCCTACATCCGAACATAAATTAGCCCCTCGGAGTCTGCCATGTATCTTTTTGGGCTACAGTGCACACTACAAAGGATTTAAGTGCTTGGATCCTGTCTCTGATCGTATTTATATGTCTCGTCACGCTCGCTTCGATGAGGGTCACTTTCCATTCTCGAGAGCATCCACAGAGGCTCATTTCTCCTCTTTGGATGTCTCTTCCTTTGTTGACCCCACTGATTCTGATATAGAGACATCTTCTGTCGAGACCCTTCCACCACAGCAGCCTTGTACGGCATGTCATGAGCCTTCTTCAACTACATCAGCAGCAATCGCTGATGAACCTGAACCAGCCACTCAAGAGCCTTCTCCAGTATTCTCGAGTTCCTCCGATAATCCTGGTGACTCAGTCTCGTCTGGAAGTGTTACTTTGACTCCTCCTGCTTCCACAGCTCTACAGGTTCCAGCAGCCCCACCTGCTCCTAGAGCTCACTCGATGGTCACTCGTCATCAGGATGGAACAAGAGTAGCTCGCAGTCTTGGACCTGATTTTGTGGCCATGGGTTTAGTTGCTGAGTTACTGGTACAGAAGGAACCGAGAAACTTCAAGGCTGCAGTCAAGGACTCCCGATGGGTTACTGCTATGAATGAGGAGATTGATGCACTACAGCGGCAACAGACATGGCAGTTGGTGCCTTGCCCTCCACATGTTAATGTAGTTGGTTCCAAGTGGGTCTATCGATTGAAGTACAAACAGGATGGCTCTATTGAGAGGTACAAAGCACGTCTGGTAGCTCAAGGATTCTCACAGGTTCCGGGGTTTGATTTTGATCATACCTTCAGTCCAGTTATCAAGGCTGCCACTGTCCGCACAGTGATTGCTATTGCTACTATGAGGAAATGGCCGCTTCATCAGCTCGATGTAAAGAATACTTTTCTGAATGGTGTTCTTGACGGTCCAGTTTACATGGCTCAACCGGCTGGATATCAGGATCCTGCACGTCCTAATCATGTATGTCTTTTGAGGAAAACCATCTATGGTCTTAAGCAAACTCCTAGGGCATGGTTTGATCGCTTCAGTGCCTTTGTTAAGGGTCTTGGCTTTGTTGGCAGTCTATCGGATCCATCTCTGTTCGTGTTTACCCGTGGCTCAGTCATCCTTTACCTTTTCATCTATGTTGATGATATCATTCTTACCGGGAATGATAAGGTTGCTATTCAGAGTTTCATAGCTCGGGCTGATAGGGAATTCTCTGTCAAGGATCTCGGATACCTCAACTACTTCCTTGGCTTGGAGGTTACACCCACCTCCACCGGGTTGTTCTTGGGTCAAGCTAAGTATGCTGGGGATATTCTTCAGAGAGCTGGGATGTTGGATTCTACGTCGGTTTCTACACCGTTTCTTTCATTATCTCAGTTACACAGCAGTACCAGTGGACCATTTCACAATCCGAAGTTGTATCGTTCTCTTGTAGGTGCACTTCAGTATCTTACCATCACTCGTCCTGACCTATCCTTTGCTGTCAACTCTGTGAGTCAATACCTTCAGGATCCACGAGATGATCATTTTGCTGCATTTACTCGTATTCTCAGATATGTTCGAGGCACGCAACATTGTGGATTGACCTTCACTGCCGATGGTGTTTCGGAGATACTGGCCTACTCTGATGCTGATTGGGCGCGCTGTTTGGAGACACGTCGCTCTACATATGGATATGCAGTTTTCCTTGGTGGCAACTTGGTCTCATGGAGTGCGAAGAAGCAACCCACAGTCTCTCGGTCAAGCTCTGAATCGGAGTACAGAGCTCTTGCGAACACTGCTTCAGAGGTAGTATGGCTGTTACACATTCTTCGGGATCTGCGCTTCCCACTTCAGGGATCTCCGGTGCTTCTTTGTGAGAATAACAGTGCTATCTTTCTTGCGGAGAATTCAGTTGCTCACAAGAGAGCTAAGCACATCGACATCGACTATCACTTTGTGAGGGAGCTAGTTAGTGCTGGCAAACTACGAGTTGGTCATGTTCCGACATCGTTACAAGTTGCGGATATCTTCACCAAGGGGCTCAATCGTGCGTTGTTTGACTTCTTTCGGTCCAAACTTCGCGTTTCAGTCAATCCGACGCTTCGCTTGAAGGGGGGTGTGACAATAGAATCAGAATTGGAGGACTGATTTATTAATTATGTATGTATTTTGTATATTGCACTTATGTGCCTAGGGTTTAGCTAGTTTCAGTATTTAACTTTAGGCCCTTGTATGTAACTATATATAGGCATGCTTCTGCCTTATTCTAATCAAGCAATCAGATACAATTTACACATAATAATTTGTCGTTGAAATTTGCCTTGCTTACTTAAATATTTGAATTATGTGATTAACAGTTGGCCTAATCCGGTACGCGATATTGCAACACGGGACATATAGCAACTTACGATAACGTAAGTGTGTATGTTGTGGGTTACGATTTCGTAACCGGGTGCTCAGATACAAAATTCATTTCACAGGTGAGCATATTTGCTGTCTTTTTTTTCTTTTTTTCCGGTAGTAAATCTACATGGGTTGAATTTGGGGAAATTACTGAGATTGTTATCTTGAGCCGCATGACAAAATGTTGGTAATATATGCAGTTTGTAGTTTGTACAAATAAAAATTCTTTGCTTTGTTGATCGACATCAATCAGTTAGCAATTGAAGTTATTTTATTTACTTTTTAATATATAAAAGTACTAACAGTGATGGATATTAGTACACTATCATCTTTCAGCTTCTTTCTCCCTTCGTCTTTCTTTGGTTTGCTGCTCTTCGCGATACCAGATACACCCATCCTGATAGATGATTTAAACAGATTTTATACTTGAGAAATGCACCTTATATGATCATCTATCAGGCAAAGGTGCATACCTCAAGTATAAAATCTGTTTTTTACCACTCATCTATCAGATTTTAAACAGATGAAGTGTTTTACCACTCATCTTATATGATCATTTAGTATTGAGACTGTAGTTTTAGGATATAAATATTGCAGAGAAGAGATTATTGTAAAAGTTGATTTTTAATTAACTCAAGACCCCTATTTATATACAAGGATGTCCTAATAGTAATACAAAAGGAATTCCCATAATACAGGGAAATCAAATATTCTATGATTAAAACAAAATATACTACAACTCATATACAATTAATAATAACCAATAATGATCAATCTAAATATTCTCTAATACCCTCCCGCAAGCTCATGTTCGGGCACGAACAAGAAGCTTGGAACGCAAGTCTTTGAATCTAGATGTCCCGACGGCTTTAGTAAACACATCAGCAACTTGATCAACTGAGCTAACATGTCGAACCACAAGGGAACCATCACAGACTTATTCACGAACAAAATGAAAATCCAGTTTGATGTGTTTCGAACGGTGATGAAGAACAGGATTAGCTGTGAGAAAAGTTGCACTCAGATTATCACAAAGAACTATCGGAGGGCCAGAAAGAGCAATATTCATTTCCTTGAGAACTTGTTGCAACCAGATTAATTCAGCAGCAGCAAACGCAATAGCACGATATTCGGCTTCAGTACTGGAACGAGCAACAACACCTTGTTTCTTGGATGCCCAACTCACCAAGTTACCACCGTAATACAAGCAAAATCCATGCTGAGAACGACAATCATCTGGATCTGAAATCCATCCAGCATCAATGTAGCAAACAAGGCGAGAATCCGAAGCCGGGCGGAAATAAAGTCCATCATTGATGGTGCCTTTGAGATAGCGAAGAATGCGTTTGACAGCAAGCCAGTGCTCAGTTGTTGGTTTGTGCATGAACTGACAGACACGGTTCACAGCATAAGATATTTCAGGGCGAGTGATGGTAGCTTACTGAAGAGCTCCAACAATGCTGCGATAAAGATGCTGATCTGGATAAGGATCACCGGAAATCTGAAGCCGCGAGCCAGGAGTAGCAGGAGAAGAAATTGGCTTAGCACCAGCCATGTTGCTACGATCCATGAGATCCAAAATGTACTTCCTTTGAGACAGAAGTAAGCCTGAGGAAAGATGGTGCACTTCAATGCCAAGAAAGAAATTAAGACGACCAAGATCTTTCAGAGAGAAAACGGAGTTCAGGTAGAGAATGAACTCATCAATGAACTTGGAATGAGAACCAGTGATAATCAGGTCATCAACATAAACCAACACATAAATGACATGATCACCATGAGACTTGATATAGAGGGAAGTATCCGAAACACATTGCTTGGATCCGTGTTGAAGCAGAGCATGACTGAACTTCTGAAACCAAGCTCGGGGAGCCTGTTTGAGACCATAAAGAGACTTTTTCAACCTGCACACATGGTTCGGATGTGAAGAAGAAACAAAACCTGGTGGTTGTTGCATGAACACAGTCTCGGAAAGATCCCCATTCAGAAAAGCATTGTTGATGTCAACCTGACGAAGAGGCCAGCGCCGAGTGACAGCAATACTGAGGACAAGACGAATAGTAGTGGGTTTGATAACAGGATTGAAAGTATCAAAATAGTCTACACCTTCCTCTTGGTTGAATCCCTTAGCCACTAACCGTACTTTGTAGCGTTCCACAGTACCATCAGCCTTCGTTTTAACCCTGAAAATCCACTTACAACCAACAGAATTAGAAGTAAAAGGCTTTGGAACTAAGTCCCAAGTCCCATTTGTCATTAAAGCATCATACTCTAACTGTATTGCCTGTTGCCAATGAGGATGTTTAACAGCTTGAGCAAAAGTTTTTGGTTCAGGGGGAGAGGAGGCACGAATGATAGGATATTTGGTAACAATTAAAGCTTTGGGTTTGAGAGAATTAGTGGCTGCACGAGTGGTCATGGGATGTTGAGAAGTGTCTGATTGTCTGAAATAGGAAGGTGCATTTGGGTAGGGAATAATGGATAGAGATCCTGGAGGTGCTGCAGTAGACGCGTGGGACCCAGCAGAGAAGACTGAAGACGCATGAGAACCAACCGCGCGAGACCCGAAAGGGGATGACCCGTCTGACCAGAAAGCGGCTGACCCAGATGGTGATGAATCGGTGGAGCCGAGCAACTGGGACGCGTGACCGGTAGAATCGGCCGATGATGGAAGGCTGTCCGGCGGTGATGCAGATTCCGGCGAGGACACCGATGGAACTGCAGCAGACGAGGATCCAGAAGCGGACAAAGACACTGCACGAAAAACGGAAACGGACGACGAGCTGGGATCAGGCGACGTTGACAACTGGCGGGTGGATGATGCTGATGAAAGAGGGCTAGTGGACGCCGACGGAGGGACACCGGAGGACGACGGATCTTCAGCAGACGCCGAGTCAGACGAGGAGATGGAGATAGGGCAGGGTGCTGTGGCGGCTGTCGGTGAGATGGAGACAGGGTGGGGCCCAGTGTCGGCGGCTGTTGGTGAGGAGACATGGTGGGGCCCAGTGTCGGCGGCTGATGAGATGGAGACAAGGTGAGGCCCAGGCGTAGGTTGAGGGGACTGGGAATAGGGCTGGGGCTGAACAGAACCTAACAAAGAAAGGTCAAAATTTGGAGAAACTGAGGAGTGGGATTGGGCAATGTGATTGGTCTACGGGAATTAAGACTCATCAAACACAACATGGCGAGCTATATAGATCTTAGAAGACGGAGCATGAAAACAAAGATAGCCTTTGTGTTTAGCACTATAACCCAAAAAAATACAAGCAACAGAACGAAACTCAAATTTGCTATTATTATATGGCCTTAAGTAGGGAAAGCATAAGCACCCAAAAGATTTTAAAAATTGATAATCAGGTTCCCGTTTATAAAGACAAGAGCAGGGAGATTTATAATCTAAAATAGGAGTGATGGTTCTGTTATTTAGATAGATGACAGTGTGAAAAGCTTGTTCCCAAAATTCTATAGGAAGATGGGAATGAGATAACAGTGCCAAACCCTTTTCCACAATAATACGGTTCCTCCTTTCAGAAGCACCATTTTGTTCAGGTGTGTGAGGGGAAGAAATTCGATGTAAAATCCCTTGAGTTTGAAGAAAAGTTGACACATTACGATACTCACCACCCCAGTCAGATTAAAAAGCCTTTATTTTCGTAGAAAACTGAGTTTCGACCATAGTTTTGAAAAGTTGAAAAGTAGAGAAAACCTGAGATTTAGTTTGGAGAAAATAAATCCGCACAAATTTAGTGCAATCATCAATGAATAAAACAAAGTATCGATTTCCATTTAACGAAGGAATATAGGCAGGACCCCAAACATATGAATATATTAAATCAAAAGGTTCACTGGATGACACATGAGAAGAAGGTAAATGCAATCTATGACTCTTGCCTAATTGACAAGCACTACAAAGAGGTAAAGTTTTATTCGCAGAAACTGGTAGATTAAAAGCAGACAGCTGACGACGCAGAACAGACTCGTGAGGATGAGCAAACCGATGGTGCCAACAAGCAACAGAAGCACGTTCACCAACAAAAACTCTAGGGATGGGAGATGATGGGGAATTCAGACAATACAGACCATTCTCAACGATTCCCTTGAGAAGTTTTTGACCCTGAGGATCCTTAACAAAACAATGATCCGCAGTTAATTCAACAGATACATTATTATCTCTACATAATTTTGAAACACTGATGAGATTTTTTTGAAATCTTGGGTACAACTAAAACTTCATTAAGAGAAATAGGTTTATTGGCAACATGCAACGAGGAAAGATTACGAGTACCAATATGAGTAATGGGAAGGGACTTACCATTGCCAACAACTACGTTGTCAGTGCTAGTGTAGAGAGATTGAAGATTGAGAGCATCGAGGTCCGCTGTAACATGGTGAGAGGCTCCAGAATCCATCACCCAAGGATCAGTGAGTGCCGATGGATTGGTGTACGCCACATGAGCCTGCTTGCGAGCTGGATTACGCTGCTTCTGACGTTCCGCTGATCGGTGATTTGTAGATGGATAGTCCACATCGTTGAAGCGGTTGTAGCAGTTCTTAGCAGAGTGATAGGGCTTGTCGTAGATTTGACAGACAGTGCGAGGTGGATCACTTCCGGTGACAGTGCGAGTCTCTAGTCGGTGCAATGGTTTTGGCTGGAGTCTGGTCGGAGAGAAGGTGATCATCAAGCTCGAAGGCTTCAAGAGCCGAGCGCACATTACCTTTCCACAGAGAGTAATTACTGTGGTCTAGGCGAATGGAAAGAGTGGGAAGCTGGAGGGTGGTGGTGGTTCCGCCAGCAGCCATGAGGAGATTCTGCGCTGAAACTGAAGACACAGATGATTGCGATGAAGCGGAAGACGTAGACGAGGTCATCGGTAAGGACCGCGTGCTAAGCTGATACCATATAAATATTGCAGAGAAGAGATTACTGCAAAGATTGATTTTTCATTAACTCAAGACCCCTATTTATATACAAGGATGTCCTAATAGTAATACAAAAGGAATTCCCATAATACAAGGAAATCAAATATTCTATGACTAAAACAAAATATACTACAACTCATATACAATTAATAATAACCAATAATGATCAATCTAAATATTCTCTAATATAGGAGAAGAGTGTAGACTCAGGACATGTGAAATTTGATGTTCGAAAGAGGGATACTGTGAAGACTCGGGACATGTTCCCTAAATGACCTCTTTATCTTGTGTTTGGTTATAAGGAAACCACAAATTCCACAATTCATCTGCTTAGTGTAGGATACATTTCCATGGTGCATACTAAGTAAATATTGAATTCAGATTACTTGCTACTTGCACTGGTTGATATATAATCTAAAAAAAGCAGTAAATCCTAAAAAAGTTTCAAGCCAGTTGAAGTAGTGAAATTCAAAGGTAGAGCAACATTTTAGCAAGAAACAACATGAGAGAAATCAACACAGATCCTTTAATTATAACCCGTTCCTGCTCCTGGACTGCCGCACAAATCTTTTTCAATTGCTATCACGGTCGGGATTACCAGACAAAACACATTCACCAGAACATAGTATCCATGATGATAAACCTTGTTTGTAGTTAGGAAATTACAATTTCTGAATCCATTAGAGTCGTTGGTGCATCCTATCTAGGACCTTGGCAGCGCTCGCGGAACTCAATAAGAACCAAAGTACCCATATACAACCATGAACAAGCCTGTTATTGATTCAACTGCATCAATCATTTTGAAGAAATTGTCTCTTTTCCTCCTACCTAATCCTCGCTCTCAGAAACAGCTTTAGCAAGGCTTCGACTTCCACTGCTGACCTTTGAAGCCTCAATAGGTCATCTTTGATGCCTTGAAACTCAGATTTTTTTAGGTTGTGGTGTTTCAGAACTTGAAGTTATAGGGTTTTGGTCCATCCTCAAAATTCAATATGATGAGTATAAGGTCGAGAGTAATGTGGGTCACCAGCAAAAGCTCTCTCGTTTCTTCAACTGACAAGCCACCGTGGTACCCTCTGCATCACAGAAACCCCTGTTGGAAGATAACTTTCGAGAGGTGAAAGTGGATCCTGGTCGAGATGGGTCGCAAGATGGTGCTGCAGTTCAGGCACATTATTATCTGGCATTCCTGAAAAATTGGCCTTTCCTTCAAGTTCTGCAAATACATTAAAAATAAAAGTATGCTTCACAAAGTCTCTAGTTAAACCTAATCTACATGACACAGTAGGCACTCTCTAGCACCAATATGCTAACTCATTTTCACAGAACAAATGACCATTATTTAACTTTGAGGATGATCCCTGCTCGTAGAAATGATAAAAGAGAGACAACAGTTCTAACAAATGCGACATAATTGAGTCACAGAATCCTACTAATTTCCATAGAAAAATGTAGCATCAGCTTTGGGGATCACCTCAGCTCGTAGCAATGATAAAAGAAAGGTAATAGTCCTAGCAAATGTAACATTATTAAAACATAAAATCCAACTAATTCAAAGTAGATAGATTAACAAAATTCAAATGCAACATGTTATCTCACTAGTGCACAAGCATTCCTTTCTCGACACCACATTTAAGGTGTTTTGGCCAAATTTTCGCGGAACCGCCGAGTACTGAGTTTGCGAGTCCGCCTATGTCGGCTCGCCTAGGGCAGAAAACTAAACAAGGCGTTTTATAGTTGAATAGAAGGCGTTTTTAAAACTGCCTTAAAATGTTGAACGGCAGGCGATATCGTAGCCAGAATCGCTAATAAACGATGAGAGAAGCGAAATCGCCTGTAAGACCCAATAGAGGTTGGAAAAGTTGTTCGCCAGTAGTTGTTGACTGGTTTTCTGCTAGCGAATTCGCCAGTCAAGAAAACCCGTAGGAGAATTAAAGCTAGTGATATCGCCTATTAGTACGTCAACAAGCGGCTCAAGCGACGAATTCGCTTGCTCACTCGTCTGTGTCATATTTCTATCACAAGAGCTAGATTACTTTCTGGCGACAGCGTAACAATATTCGCCTATTTGTAGCGAGTTCACTTAGTGGCACGCCTGTTGCTCTCTGTCCATCCAGTCGAGTTAATAGGCGAATTCGTTTCCTATGATGCTTATAGGCGACATTGTTTCCGAGTTCGCTAACAGGACAAGTTAAACTATAAACTACAAAACTAATTCCATTCTGTTTTTCGTTTTTACACATGAAACATATACTCCAATACGAGTGGTAACACAATTTGATTCGAAGAATAAAAGCATTGATCAAACTAATAATAAGATTGTCACAAGTAGGTAAAGATTCGAATTTGTAAAAATGTAGCATTACAGTTGAAATAAAATTTCTAGCATAATTCAACACTTCTAGTTAGGTAGAGTTGTCATTGGCTGCACCGTCTTGGTCCTCTGGTGTGGCTTGGTGTGGATGCTGGAGGAGATAGTCTTTACAGAAACTCCGAAGAATGCAGCGAGTCTCCCACCCATGCTCTTGGACGTTAGCAATCTCGGTCATCACCGAGAACATAGAGTCCTCAAGCCCTTGGTAATAGGCTTCTCTTGGCGCTAGTAAATGATAGACATTGAAAATTTCAAGTTTCGTTCTAAATTGTACTAACATAACAAGTACAAAATACATGAATAAAACATAATTTACCTCTATTTGGTTCTGGCTCCGCCGGCACGTCCTTTTCCACCTTCTCTTGCCAAGTCCCCCCAACCAAATCCCACTTCTTCTTCTGGTAGTACTCCTTCGTGTAGTACTCACACAGCTTCCCGGTGCCGGAGAACTTCAGCCTTGGATGGTCAGTGCGGAGGAATTTAGTTATGAAGTTCGCATAGGGCAATTTCTTCACAACCATGTTGTTTTCTACCACGCTCTTCTTCATATGTTGAAAATGGTATATCCAATGTTAAGCATGACTTCCTCCGCCACCATGTAGTACTCGATCAAAGTCGTGTACTTTGGTTCGGCCAACCACCCACCATTAGGCACAAGATTTGTAGCAACCATCTCATACAATATCCTCCTCTCAGGGGTGAGCTTGGATAACTTGTACTCCTTCGGCGTTCGAAGTTCAGGCTGATCTCGACCAAAGTGTGTCTTGCCATATTTCCTTCAGCATCTCGTGGGAAATGAGCAACTCACTAGACCATTCTCCCCTTGCGTATAGATCCACAGGTTTATCCTCGTCCTCGAACACAACACCGAGGGCATCATTGAACAGTTTGGGACTTAGTTCGTACTCCTTCTTGTTCACCTTGGTCTTCCACACGGCACCAGACTGTCGGAAAGTAGCGTAGAACTGCATAGTCTGCTCCAGATAGCCCGGCTCGTTCACCTTCATCAACTTGTGAGCTTCTTGATATTCAAGAAGTTCCCAAACCTCTTTCAAACCTATGTCCTCCACTAGACTCTCATCAACCACCATCAACTCGTTCAAGACAGCCTTGGCTTCCGTAAAACTACAGTACTTAAGATAAGCTTGTTCACTAACAAATTTAGCCTTATCGTACTTGATAGGCTCGGTCAATTCGGCGACGGCCTTTTTACCCTTACCCCTCGGAGGCATGTTTGAGATTGCCTAAAAAACCTAACAAACAAAACCCAACCTTAATCTATGATTGAACCCATAAAAAAACACATTCAACATCACACCTAAATTGAAAGCTAAGTTTGTACAGAACGAATGTATAAAATAAACTGAAATAAACCAAAATAATGATTGAAAAGAGTTGAGGATGAGTAGAACTTACAAATTGGGGGAGATTGGGCCGTGAGAGCGCTGATTTGCCGGTGGAATTGACGGGTGGGCGGCAGCGGATCAGAGTTTGGGGAGGTTTCTGATGAATGTGAGGGTTACAAATTTGGGGATCTGATTTTGAACGCGTCTAGTTTCAGTTGACTATTTATAGGCCCTGCTGTTTACGAGTTCACCAACTCCATCGCTTATAGGCGATATTTCAGGCGAATTCGCTTGTATATAAAAAATAATGTTGGACTTTGGGCCTAGGAACTATAATATGGGCTAGATTATGGGCCATGTATATATTGTGTATGTATAGTGCATTGGAGTGGTGTTTCATGGGCAGTTTGCGCGGGTCGGCGACTTATCGAACCCTTCTATTTTGCCAGCACATATATACTGATCAATTGGCCTTCAATCCACCGATGTGGGAATAAGGACAGTGCCAGGAGGCGAGTTCCCCTCTTACGACGCCTGTAGGCGTGGGGAGAAGGCGAATTTGCTTGTATGTACTACTATATCCCCTTTTATTTTTGTAATAATGACACTAATTTTAATCTTTTGATCATTTGTATTTTGTAGAAATTATTATGAAGGACTGTACAATTACAAAGAAGTTCAAAACAAGAGTTTCATATAACAAATATTCACAACTTCATTTGAAAAAATTCTTTTCTATCCTGCTGGGTTATAAATCCCAGTCCAGTGCGGTAGTTGCCTAATCAGATTTTTATTGAATTCTTATTTTATTAAAAAACATTTTTTAATTTTCTATAAGTATCTGAGTTTAAGTTAGGCGGAGTTTGGCGTCAATTGCTGGCGGAGTATGGAGTCCATTTGGCGGGTTATGGACGTTTAGTCTTCCGCCGTTCGCGCCAAATCAACTTTCCGTCGAGTCAACCTGTCATAGCGGAACCTGTAGAGCGCCTGACTAGTCGTCGCCAAAATGGATGACTTTTCAACGCTGTATATTTGGACTATATGGCAAAAAAGAAGGATTAAATATGTTGTTAACTTTGAAATATTTTCATGATAAATACAGGCGAATAAATGAGCGAACTCGCTCCAGTTTGTTTTTATTACAAGAATGCTAAACCCTACTTCATACTTAGAAGCGATATCGCCTCTTAATTCATTTATGTATGAAACGGCGTCGTTATTTTGTGTTCTATACTTGTGCATTTTAACAAAATAATCAACCTGGTGAGCGACACCGTAAGCTTATTCGCCTACCTGTTACGAGTTCGCCTCGACAGTCGCCTGGTAGACTCTGTCGCTTGTGGCGAGCCAGACAAAGAGTTCGCTTTTAGATAAGTTTATAGACGTTTATATTTACGATTTCGCCTATACAGTCGCCTAATAGACTCTGTCGCCTGTGGCGAGCAAGGAAGCGAAATCGCTTATATGATAAGTTTGTAGACGTGTATACTTCCGAATTCGTCTGTCATGTTCGCCTCTTATCTTTCATGTAGCGAAATCATGTTCTTTATCGCCTACTCTTTGAATACACTTTGTTTACATGTAAATCTAGGTGCTTTTGTGTATGGTTAACATTGAAGAAATACATGAAGTTTAATTTTATTATTAAAATACCATACTACATCAATTCAATACCAAATAAAACCATTCATGAATCATTGTTTAGTGTTGAAACAAAAGAAAGCTAGACTACACAATCAGATAAAGTGAAGCGATCATTCTTCGTCGTCATCATCTTCAATATCTTTACTTGCAGTCTTCTCAATATCTTCTTCTTACGACTCCGCGGCTAAAGATGCTTGGATGTTCTCTGTTCGGCGAACCAGTTCAAATACATCGTCGTCTCCATTGACAATGTCTTCATCTCGCTGTGGTTCTTCATCCATGATATGATTCTCAGGTTGCTCTTCATCGGGCTCTGAAGCTGCTCCTCCCTCGCCATCAATGGGTCTTCATCTTCTGCCTCGCTTTCAGGTCTCGCTCGATCTTCAGGAATGTAATCAGCAATGTCGATCATGGGAGGCAAGCGTTGAACTGATAAATCTAGCTTTTCTTCATCATCGCTCAGATCCGGATTCAAATTCAGCATTCTACCAAATGCAAGTACCTCCTCCCTGTCTTTTGCTTGCTCCAGCTTCACTTCTATCTTACTTGCAAGCTGTCCAACATAGAGGACCAACCGTTCACGCCAAGCGAGATCACGAGCTGCAAACGGGAACAAAACAATTAGTAAATTAAATTGCTGCAAACATTTATCATATCATGAAAAGACTTACTGTATAACAATTACTCACCTTCACTCAATTCAGCTCGGGTTCGAAAACTCGAAGCACCCATGGCCTTCTTCGTCACCACCCCTCTGCACTGATTTGCAACCCCTTGTTGCGTAGCCAAGTCGCATCGTAGTATTTCACTGGATCTGCCATGCTCAAAGGTCGCACACCCTTCTTCTTCATCATAGCGGTTATGAGCTGCCCGTAAGGGATCGTGTGATCAGCCTTGTCCTTCGTACGCTTCAGCATGTGCTTCATGATGGTGTACCCGGGATTGATACTCACCTTCGCCATTAGGTGGTAGAAAACCATCAAGTTGGCGATCATTGGCTCACATGGATGACCACCCGAGGGCATGATATTAAAACACACAAGCTCGAACACCAACCCCTCCTCTTGAGTAAGGCTCGCAATCTTATACTTCTTCGCCTTACCAGCCACCTTACTACGAGTCTTAAAGAACTTCCTACGCTCGGCCACGGGGTCTAGGACGCTCTCATTCAATGAGGTTGGGAAATTTTGGGTGTGGTATATCTCATAAGGGCCATTTGGATCCAACGGCCTAAGTTGATCACTAGACAAATAAGGGCATCCTATAACCTCATTAACCAAGAACTTATCTACCTTAAATGTCACACCCCTAACCATCATAGTCGCCTCTTCGGCATCCTTCTCAAACTTAAGATTAGCATAAAATTGAAGACATTCTTCCCTATGCACCGCCTCACTCAAAGTCAACATCCCATCTAGATGAGTGGCTCTAATATACTCAAATATATTATCAAGACCCAAGCTAGTTATTTGAAACGGGTCAAAGACCTTAACATTTAAAATAGTACGACGAGTATATCGCTGGTACCCCGTCTCCGCTTTCGGGCTGATAAAAAGTGACCGCTCCTCGTCCTCGTCAGTGTTTCCCCCGACGTTCACAGTAGATTGGGATGCACCGACGGTGGCGGGACCAAGCTGGGCAGCAATGGTGGAGGTTGGCCGAGACTGTTCATTGGTGGCGGCATCGTCTGGTGGCTGTGATGAACTCCCAGCAGTGTGGGAAGTGTCTCTACCCCTGTTACCGGTCGGAGCTCCGGCGGTTTGCGCATTCCTTCTCCCCCGGCGACTGATCTGCTCGAGGGTGAGCCCTTCCTCCTCCTCCTCCTCCTCATGGTTTGCGCCGGCGCCTGTGGTCGGGGCGGTCCTCCAACGCTTTGGAGCGGGTAGGGTGAGGCTTTTTCCGACTTGCTTGCTCCGGCCCATGGTGGCTCTGCAATTGATCGACGGTGATGTTAGGAGTTAGGGTTTCAGAGTCGTGGAAGTTTTGGGGATTATGATATGCCCAAAACGCGAAGATAGTTTAAGTATTTTTTTTATATCAATTTACCAATTTACGAACTCGACACAACTCACGCCAGTAACCGTTTCCAATGGGCGAGTTCGCCTCTATTTACGCCTCTAGGCGAAACTAGTAGCAATATCGCTTGGATGCACCCTTAAACCTAAACCCTAAACCCTTCACCCTAAACCCTAAACCCACACGTGCATACCCACACCCATAAACCCTATATATGTACCATACCCATTCTAAAATGGATTGATCAATCATATTATACTCTACTCATAATTGTAATAGGTTTAGCATTGACTTTACACGAAAACCGATCTGATCCGAGATTCTTGATACGATTCCGACCGAATCAGCACAACTAATCGTAGCACATATTTTTAAGCGGGTCATTGACGGTGAACAATTACACACTACTAGATCCAATTGTTTGACAAGCCAACACTGCAGTATTAGTTCCTCGACTCATCCCGGCACTAATATAAAAAATTTGAAAACATCCATGTGTACTTTAAGATAACCGATGGTACACGAGTCATAGTGTATTCCTGTAATGTGCTCTTCTGCAGATGACAACCCGACAAGAACATAGTTTCCCAATAATGATCAGTAACTAGCATTTTTTATATGGATTTTTGTTATCAATTACAAAAAATAATCTCATAATACGCGGAACATTCTTAACCATTTCAACAGATAGTGGCCATGATTTGTTGCAGATGTAGTAGTAATGGCCTCTCTCAAAAAGCTTTGCTTTCCATATACGATTTGATGACCTTCCCTTATCTCCAATGATGAGTGAATAAGGAGATTTACTCCCCTCCAGGTCATTTGAAAAACTATGGGGAATTCGCTAAACCAAACAAATATATATAAAAGTTTAGTGAGGATATATGAATTGAAACTATATAAAAAAATGATAATAATTGGATGAAATAATTAACTTACAATTCCATGGTAGAAATCATATTCCATCAACAGCAATTGGTCTTCAGTCTACTTGCATCATGTAATGAGTTTCTCTAGAATTGGAAAAGGTTCTGAATGAAATGGGTAAATAATTCTGGAAATTAGAAAAGTTTTAATTCTTTCCACACATCGATCATTTCGAGATTGTTTTAAAGGGTGTTGCTGTTTACACTCATAGTACAACGACATATGTGCCCTCCGAAGCTGATATATATTAGGGCATGAACGGATTTGAAATATTCCAACACATTAGTACTTGTAGATTTATGACATATTCTTTCTAAAATACACATACTGTAACATGTTCAATTAACAAAAATATTATTTTTACAAACGCATTATATATGAAAGACTGAACAAAGAAGAAGCGATATCGCCACCAGTACTCGCTAGTAAGCGATAGTATAGGCGAACTCGCAAATAAGTAAAATAGTAACCGATCAAAAGTACTATTCAGGCATGGTTTGTCCACCTAAACCATGCTATATATATCATTTTACCCAGATTTTCCTACTATCAACCTCATTTTCACCATTCCTATCCATCTACCCCTCCATTCTCTCTCACCTTATCCCCTCCTCAACCTCAAGCACAAATCCATTCAATCCAAACCCATTCTCATACCATTCCAATCCGAAAATCACTTCCATCCTAAGCACAAACTCATTCTCAATCTCATTCTCAAAGCTCAAACCTTGTTCTCTTCCCATGAAGTTACCCTAGGAACCTAAAAACCCATCAATCTAGATCAACCTTCATTAAAATTTGGGTAAAACCAACAAAGCTTGCAACTTTGTGAAGTAGACATCAACTACAAGCTAAGAGCTTTTTCTATAAGTAAGGTATGTGTCTAATATTTCATGTCTATGTTGAATGGGCATTTAGTTTCCTTTTTTTTTGACATTTATTACATGAAGGACATGGTAGAGTAAAGTTTATTACTTGTTAGGCCCTCACAAATAACTATTGTGTGTGTTTTTTATGTGCAAGCAAGAATGATGTAGCAGTGAATCCACAAGCAAGAATTAGTTTGGCAACCGATCTGTTAGTCCACCTCTACGATCTCATATGTTTACATAAACTAGGATTGGCACTTGCTCTTACAAATCCAATAAAATATTCATTCGACCATATCTCGAAAGGTAAACCTTGCAATTTTCTCTATTCTTTTAGCTTTTTAAGATTGTATGTTTCTCCAAACTAATATGACCATGTGGATTATTTCATGTCACTTGTGGTGATCATTGGAGCTTTGTTGCAATAATACCCGATTTGAAGCAAGTATATTGGATAGACCCCCTCCACCGCCCTCCATCCCGGACATTCGCCGATCTCCTTGACAATGCATTTCATTAGGGTAACTTGTTATGCTTATGCTATCACTTCATTTCAATTCATATTTTTTAGCCTACACCATTGCTATAACCATGTAATATATATATTGTAGTCTAGGAAGCAATCCTCGGACTGGGAATGTGGCTATTACACGATACTGTTTGGTTTGATGGTGGTAGATGGTCTTCAAAACAACATGCAGGATCTTCTAAAGGTAACCTAAAGGTAACCTTCTACAATCTAATTCTATTACTCTTCATGACAACTTCATAACGCACATTTGTTTCATGCATAGGTAGTCGTGGATGATACTATGCCTTTCTCCTTGGAAGAACTTAACAATGGAAGAGACTGATTGGCATGTCTTATAGTCCACGACCGTGCTTTTACCATTGCAAGGCCACAATTCCGGAAGCTACGTACCACGTGACAAGGTGTTGGTCCATTGCATTTTTTTTTAATTAGGAATTGACATTGGTAATGCACTTGTGTGCACTTGAAATATGAGGTTGCGCCTCTTAGTATAGGGTGGTGATTGGATATTGGCCGGTTTTTGTTGTATCAGAATACCGATTCATGTTTCGAAAGAAACGGGTCACATTTTTCAAACATTAGCCAATTTTGCAGTGCTTGTAGACGATATCGCAAAAAGAGATTCGCTTACAGGCGAATAAAGAAGCGTTTTTGCCACACCACATTTTTCACGCTCCACAATCTACAACCAGACACAAACACGGTGTCGCCTCCACATTAGCCTACAGAAGCGATTTCGCCACGTCACTCGCTAGTGAGTCTCTGTTGGCCGATCGTTTCAGGAGGCGATATCGCACAGTGATATTCAAGGCAACCGATAGCATAGTTATTCAAGGCAAGCCAAATATAATTTATGCACATATTACAGAATTGTTACTTGAAAAGGGGAAGCATTTTGTCGTGCGCGAAAAGACAACTAACTGTATGGATGCTGGCTCAATGACAACAGAAGAATATAAAAGAATTCTCAGCAGAAAATCATTTAGATTGATTTGATGGTCTAACTACAAGAATGACATTCACAAATCCTAATTCAAAGGTAGAGCAATTGATTCAGCCTCAATTGTCCAAACCAATTATATAGTGTTGCTTCCTAACTGGGGCAACATAAAAGCTATTAGATTAGATTCTTCAAACTTTTTCTGGCGGTTTTCTTGCTCCGATGACCGTCACGGTGATTTCACTCATGTGAGTGGATCTGCCTATTAAGATGGGAAGAAAGATCAAAAGAGGGCTTCAGAAGGGGAAGGAGGCGTCTGAACCGAAGAGTCAACACCAGTTAGCTAACCGGATTCATGAAGATCGGGATATGGAGGAGGTGCGTTCGATTGAGGAATTCGAGCAAATTGAAGCGGAACAGATAGAGGAGACGGAGTTGCTTATCACTCCGACAGGCGCAATTGATGAGATTGGTAGAAACAAAGGGGCGATCTGCAACAATTTGGGAACCGTATCCAAAGAGGGGTCTAAGACCCAATATGGGGGAGAAGAAGACGTGGAATCAATGCTTTGATGATGCTGAACTGTAATTCTTTTCAACTGCGGATGTCAACAGAGTTCGGATGGGAATACAGCCCAAGGAGGAGGTGGAAGAAAGTATAAAAGACTGGGACACAACAGTGGTTTGCAAAGTACTGGGTGCGCATCCACCATTCCCCATCATGGAGGAGTTCTCAGGAAAATCTGGGGTCAATACTCGATCAGAATGGTATGGATGGTTAAGGCTGGTATCTTTTTGGTTAAATTCGGTTGTATTGCGGATAAAAATACTGTGGTGGATAGGGGTATTTTATTGTTTAAGAAAAAGTCTGTGGTAGTTAGCAAATAGATTAAGAACTGGAATTTAAGCATACCTAAAGTTGTGCTAGTTTGGGTTAGGCTTCCAGGACTTAATGTTATTTACTGGAGTCCCAATCTTCTCAGTAGGATAACTAATTCATTGGGGAAACCCTTGAAAATGGATAGAGAAACCAGGCAACTAGATAGGGTGGGCTATGCTAGGGTGCTGGTGGAGGTTGATCTTGGAGATAAGGTCCCCAAACACATATCTTTCTTAAATGAAGATGATGTGATCATTCACCAAGATGTTGAGTTTGAGTGGCAACCTGTTTTATGCTCTGAATGTAGAATGTTTGGCCATGGAGCTGGTGAGTGCAAAAGGAAGAA
The DNA here is from genome assembly GCA_948330725.1 of Sherardia arvensis. Lineage (NCBI taxonomy): Eukaryota > Viridiplantae > Streptophyta > Magnoliopsida > Gentianales > Rubiaceae > Sherardia > Sherardia arvensis. The sequence goes on from OX415244.1 coordinate 16,614,315, forward strand.
ATGGGATAAACAAAAGCAAGAAAAGAAGGTTTACATGCCTAAGAAGAAGGTTACTCCACCTGAGTAGAAAGAGGGCCTGGTGCAGAAGCATATTAGCAAACAGAATGAAATGGGATTGACTATCGCAAAGGAGGTGGGGGATACCTCTAGAGTAGGCCAGCTACGAACTATTTCAGAAGAATTACCTTTCACTGAGGTGAGGAGGCAGAGATATGGTGAGCATAAGGAGCAAGGGAAAGTTCAATGGGAAGTGAAGACAACTTAGAATGTGGTTAGATCTGATGGAAAGAAGGGGGCAGCTACTTTTTTATTTTAACTAAACCACCCGATGGGGAGTAGATTACTGAGCTGGAACATAAGATGGTGATATAAAAAAAAGTTCAGAGAATTTTTCTTTTCACATAAGGTTGGCTTAGTAGGAGTAGTAGAACTGGAGTAAAAAAAAAGATAGTGTGGGAGAAAATGGGACAAGGCTGGGAGTTGATTACAAATAATGAAGTGGTGGACACAAGAAGTTTCTGGTTGGGCTGGAGAATAGACTACTTTGAGGTTAAACTTCTGGGTATTGGAGAGCAATGGCTTGAAGTAGAGTGCTTGATAAAGGAAAACCAGTACTAGATGCATCATTACTGTAGTTTATGGATTCATTCAGATGGAGAAAAGGGAGGATTTATGGAGACATTTGAAATCACAAGACCATACTCTACCATGGCTCATTATGGGTGACTTCAATGCACCCCTTCATTTGGAAGATAGGAATGAGGGAATTGCAGTGACCGAGGAGGAGATAGAGGACTTCAAATCCACTGTTAAATTTTTGAAATTGCATGAACTAAAGACATGTGGACCAGAGTTTACTTGGAGTAATAAGAGAATTGGAGAGGAAAGGGTATACAGCAAAATAGACAGAGCCTTAATCAATGGTGAATGGAAAGATCAACTGACAGAATCTAGATGTTTGGTACAGCTCCATCAGGCTTCTAATCACTTGCCTTAGCTGGTTTTGGTAGTTGCAGATAAGCTTAAAGAGGCCAGGCCTTTTAAGTTTTTTAACATGTGGTGTAAATCATCACAGTTATTGAGCTTGATTAATCAAGTCTGGAGGAAAGGGAGAGCATGGAATTTGCAGGATTTTTATGACCAACTGACCTCTCTACAGGACCCTCTGCATCAGCTGAACAGGAGGGAATTTGGAAGGATTGATCAGGCTTCAACTAAAAAGCTATGGAGGACTGGGAAATGGCTCAGACTGCTCTTATTCAAGATCCCGTGAATGTACTAATGCAGAAGAGAGAGCTTGAGTTGAGGAGAAGAGCTGATGATTTGGCAGATTCAAAAATTTGGTTCATGCAGCAAAGGGCCAAAATTAGCTGGACTCATGAAGGGAATAGAGTCAATAGACCATCTAAATTGTACTACGCTAGGATGAAGGCAAAGAAATATTGCAATCATATTGTATGCCTACATGATGGCCACAGACTGATATATGAGAGAGGGGAGTTGGAGGAGCACTTGGTGAACCATTTCCAGCAACAGTTTGGCATAAGTGTGAACCAGGAGCTAAGTGTTAACCCCAGAGTGACAAGTCAGGGTGCAGTCCTTGATGTGGAGCAGTAGGCAAGCTTAGTGGGAGAAGTTTCTGATGCTGAAATCAAGACAACATTGTGGAGTATCCAAAATGACAAAAGCCTTGGAGCAGATAGCTCTTCAAGCATGTTTTTTAAACACAGCTGGAATGTACTGGGACATGACTTCTTAAGAGTAGTAAGGAGTTTCTTTGTTAGAGCTGAACTACCATATGATTTTAACATGGCTGTCATCACTTTGATACCAAAGGTGCAACATCCACAGAAAGCACAAGATTATAGGCCCATATCTTGTTGCTCGGTGCTTTATAAAGTGGTGACAAAAGTCATGAGTGGGAGATTGGGGAAGATTCCGCCACATATAATTCATGATAATCAGAGTTCTTTTGTGCAGGGCAGACAAATAACACATGTTATGTTGTCTCGGGAATTATTGCTGAAATATAACCATAAGCAGATGTCTGAGAGCTGTGTTTTGCATGTAGATGTGTAGCAGGCATTTGACAGTGTGGGATGGGACTTTTTGTTTCAATGGCTTAAAGCCCTTCACTTCCCAAGCCTGTATCTGGAATGGATAAGGAGGTTCCTTAGCAATTCTAAATTCTGTTTAGCACTTAATGGAGGTTACACCAGAAATTTTTTAGGAGCAAGGGAAGTAAAGAGAGGGGATCCCTTGTCTCCTTCGTTATTTGTGATTTGCATGGAGTATTTCACAAGGCAATTGAAGTGGGATTTCGAACAGAGAATCTTTGGATACCACCAGAGATGTAGAAGGGTGAATGTTCAATGTTTGATTTTTGCAGATGATTTGTTAATATTTAGCAAAGCTGATGAGAGGTCCATTTGAGGGGTGCTGCAAGCTTTGAGCACATTCCAGCTCACAACTGGTTTGAGCATCAATGCTCAGAAGTCTAAACTATACTTCTCAAGAATGGATGAAATGGAAAAGAATTTTTTAGCTGATATTTTTCAAGTCACTCAACAGCAACTACCATTGAAGTATTTGGGCCTTCCTATTTCTGGAGTAAGATGGGATAAGACAGTTTGCTCTGCCTTGATTGATGAGCTGGCAGCTAGGATAAAAACATGGAGCTCCAGAAATCTTTCTTATGCTGGGAGAGTTCAACTAGTAAATACAATGCTTCTGAGTGTTTCTGGATATTGGGTCTCAGTCTTTTTACTTCCATAGAGTATCCACTCAGATATTAAGAGGCTCTGTAGGGACTTCATCTGGGGTAAGGAGGAAGGAAAAAAAGGCTTTTGCCCTGTTGCATGGGATACCATGACTAGAGCAAAGCAGCAAGGGGGATGGGGTCTAAGAGACTCCAGAATCTGGAACTTAGCTATTTTGAGCAAGCACCTATGTGATATCAAGAGTAAAAATGATGACCGATGGATCAGGTGGATAAATGAATACTACCTCAAGGGGATGGATATTTCTGAGTATGTTGTGAAAGAGGGGCAGAGTTGGTGCTAGAGACTGCTAAACAAGGTGAAGGAAAGGATTAGGCCTGTCCTCCATCAATGCATTGACAAGAATGGGAAATTTAAAGCTATGCTAAATTATAATATTCTCAATCTCAAAGGCTTATCTGAACCTGATCAATGGTCAAGGTTTATCTGGAATGCCAAGCTACTGCATTATTTTTGCTGGTGGATGCTTCTGAAGGGGAGATTGCCAACAAGAGACAGGCTGGAGAGGATGGGAATTGTCAGTGGCATAAAACCCAGGCTGTGTGTTGTGTGGTAGTGTAAATGAAACTTGCCTACATTTCTTTTTGAAATGTGATTATACCAAGGCCCTTTATGTAGCACTGGGGCTTAGAGCGATGAACAATCAAAGGGATATTAGAAGGAGATTGAAGTTGTTGAGTAGAAGGCAGGTTTCCAAACTTCTGATCCTCACTACTACAGTGTTTGGAGAGAAAGGAACCTGAGTCTTTCAAGGTGTAAGAAGAGAGGTGCAAGATTTGACACAGCAAGTGGAGGATGAGTGCAGGTGGAGGTTAGAAAAGAAGTAGCAGCTTTGCATCTTGTAGCTTTCAAGAGTTGAGTTAGTAGTGGCATCATTCTAGATTAGGTTTTTATCTTTTCTAGAATTTGTTTTGGGATTTTAAAGATGCCGGAGTGAACACCACAAAATGTGTACTTCTTTGCTATGATGATATAATGAAAAACTGGTTCATAAAAAAAAAACTAGGTGCAACATCTTGTCCACCAACAAATGTTTATGCTAGCATCATTCCAATCGTTACAAACAAAAAAAAAAAATAGATTTAGAAAAGTAAGAATTGTTGCCATAGCTCGAGCTAGCTCTTAATCATACCAAGTACCTGGGACATCACATTCTGGGAATGTTGGGAATAGGAGTTGCTCCAAATCAGCCAAAGTGCAACTCAAATCATCTTGATCATGAACTTGTATTCCAGCTTTTTGGGAATAACTCAATGAATCCTTGTTTTGGAGCATCAACATATGTGAAACCTGCTCCTTTAGAATCAAATTCTTCTTCATCTTCTTAGAAAGTTTGTGTATCTCAGAAGATATCCCTCCCCTCTTCATTTGACAAGATCTTCCCGTCTAAAGTTTACTCTTTTCCGTTGACATTGATCGGAAAGATCAATCCCCGAAAACAGCATCGAAACCTCCATTTTTCTGTTGAAGTAGATTGGGGAGACGAGAATTCCCAGGCCACACTCTTAGAAGAAGATGGGTTGAATTTTGACAAATTACTAAGATGTGATTTTCTTGGATAAAAAAGGAGATTATAATTAATTAGGGTTCCATCCTTATCTATTTATACTACAGTTTAACCGGATTCTAACCATAATAAAATTAATTTTTGGTTAATTTTTCTTTGACTTGATCCAACCCCGTTTTAGTTGGATTTTCCCATCTTTAATTAATTTTATTAACAGTTGTAGATGGAATATCTTTAAGTCTGGTATACAATTTTTTATATTTGATTTTATCATCATCATTTGAAAAGAAATTCTCTTTCGTGAAAACGTTTATACAACTTATACCACAATATAAAGTATATCTATCATTCGAGTAAAATTGGGAAATTTGAAGTAGTGAAATTTTAATGATTTGAACTGGCCGGAATAGTTATTTATATTAAGAATTTTCAGACCCTTCTTACTTGAATTTATTTTTAATACTTTTCAATTTAGTTGAGCTTAATTCAATAATTTATTCTCTTACACATTTAATAACTTTCAGTAATTTTTCAGTTTAGTTTGACACTTTTCAGTCTAACTCAACTTAAACAAACAGAGTATAAGTATTAAAATTTGATATTATATTTAACATTTAAATATAAATCTATAAAAAATTCTATAAATAAATCATCAAAATTTAAATCAATTTTTATATTCTGAAAAATTCTTAAATATTAATAGATGAAAGTAATATTTTTATTAAATTAAAATAATTTGTAAAAGTAACCCATGTATCGGCACGTGAATTATACATGTGTATAACTAGCGTGATAGAACCGCACGTTGTGCGGTATGTTGTGACGACTTTTAAAATAATTAAATTTTAGAAAAAGTTTAAAATATTTGCCTAATTATTTAAGAGTAAGGCGTATGGTGTTGAATCAGGCTAATTAATTCCTCATATTTGATCACTAACAATTTTTGACATATTTATGATTTTAGAATAATTTACATGTCATTAATTTAGGTCAAAGTCTTTTGTAGGGTGGAAAAGACAAAATTATTCTTCATTATTACACTATATCCTAGACTTGCATTAGAAAATCAGGAGTATTTCAAGTCAAGATCGAACCTGAAAAATCAAAAACGTCTCTGCACCTAAAATTCTTGTTACTTTATTTTGAAGAAAAACAAAGAACTTTAGGTATGATATCTTATTTGAATTTAAAATTTTTATCCATGACATTTAATCTTTTAAAATAAATCATTGATTTTGTATTTTAATGAAAAATGACTAAGTGCAGAAATCGTTGACCATTTACACAGAGTTATGTTAAATGCAAGTCGTATTTTTCTTATTTGCATTCCAAAATTAAAAAATTATTTTCGAATGGTCCATAATTATGTATATTAGACATATGCATCATACATATCACTTCTATTGCATACGATTGCAAATCAGTTATATATCAAAATTATTGTATTTATGATTATATCACAAAAACATACTACAAATAAGTAAAGTACGGTATGCATCTAGCAGGACAGTTTATATATTAGAAATGACTTAAGAAAAATTGATAAATAATATTTTAACAAAAGTATTCTCCAATGATTTTAATAAAAATCCCACCATAGTAATGGTAGAGTAGGACTCTAGGAGTAATTTTCTATGTAATCAATTTTATGGTAAAATGTTGTAAACAATATCAGAAATGTAAACATTATCACGTTCTATTTTTGAATTGATTTGATCTTATTTAAACGGAGCTGAATTAAATTAAAATTAAAGGTACGATATGGTTTGATTATATCTTATCAAAACTTAATTGATTTGATTTGAAATAAACATAATTAATTTGATAGAACAATCTATCTTGATTTAGAAGTAAATGCACTAAAATAATATTAAACACTAAAATTAGGTTGAATAGAATCAATGAACTGAACTGATGTGTTCTGAGCCAAACCAAAATGAAGTAAAAGTAAATATACTAAAAACAGTACGGCTAAACTAATTTTTGGATAGACATCACCTTGTTTTAAAATTATCTTGACTGATTTGATCTGAATTGAACTAAACTGAAAAGGTTGTAGAGAACTTTATTAAAATATATTGAGGAAATATACAGAACTGAAAAAAGGTATATATATATATATATGTGTATATATATATATTAACTGAACCGTGAATTGAAAAAAATATAAATTTATTTATCCGAACTAACTGAATTGAAAAATAAATATAGATTTATTTATATTAACTGAACTTAACTGAAAAAATATAAATATATTTTTTTGAACTAAACTGAAAAATATGAATATATTGAAGTGAACTGAAAAACTAAAAATATACTGAAATGGAAAAAATAAAAATTAACTGAACTAAACTAGTTTACTTAAAAATTTAACCAAACATGCCCTATGTCAAATATTAATTATAATTGTAATAATTATAATAATGATCTATGTCAAATATTTATTTTTAAAGAAAGGCATGTATATATTTAATTAGGAGGCAATATTCTCATTTAACAATGCAAACGTAAATTGTGTACAGCGAATACAGAGAAATTTATGCTTGGTCTTCAAATTCCTTTCACAGTGAAGTCTTCAAATTCTCTTCCACATTCAACAGGAAAGGTTCTTACCGTTCCTAAATGAGAAACATATGTATTGTTAATCATTAAAGCAAATTAAATATCTATTAAAACGATGCACTTGGAGACTGATTAAACTAAATAAATAAACATTTATTAATATATATTATATAGAGAATGTTAAATATATACACCTCTCTTGTCTGCTCTTGGATGCCATAAGCTTAATTCCAAGCAATTTTTCACTCCCTTCACAATTTCGAGGATCACTGTTTTAGCTTGGTTAGAGAGGTGTCGATGACAAGGTAGATCCATCGTCCGATTTGGTGGTTTATAACTTCAATTCATCGCCCCTCGTTTTCAGCTAAATGCTCTCTAGTTTTTATTCTTTAACTGTTCACAAATCCCAAAACTTTATGCTCACTCCCCACTGTTCTGACGAATCTCCACCTACAACGTCTCTCTAACGGCCACAAAACGGCAACTTCTATGGCTGTGGCGGTGGCAACGCCGCCGGAAAATCCTTCCTCAACGCCCTTACCAACCGTCCCCCCCCCCCCCCCCCCCCCCTCACCTCCAACCTTCCCTCTAACCCAGAAATCTCACCTATTACACAATTTCGAAGAGAAATTGCCTGCATCGTCACCAGCCAACAGGCCGAATCACTGGGCTCTCATCATACAAATGCATTAATCGGCAAGTTTGCCAGGGGCAAGCCTCCGATGGAGAAGCTTCACGCCGCTTTCACAACGGCGGGGTTCACCGGAAAGTATCAGATCGGGTCAATTGACTTCAGGCACATCCTCATCCGCTTCGAAGATATGGAAGATTATCGTCGCTGTTGGATCAAAGGGTATTGGATGTTCGCTGGATCCCAGACGAAGGTGCTAAAATGGACAGTCGATTTCTGCCCTAAGGAAGAATCTTCTATAGTCCCAGTCTGGCTCACCATTCCTAAGGTACCCTTCTACCTACACAATGAAACCATGATCCAATCCATAGGTAACCAAATTGGTAGTTTTATTAAAATGGATGCAGCCACATCCACTTTTACTAAACCCTCTGCAATAAAGCTGTGTGTGGAGGTTGATCTCAGGAAAAAACTACAAACATCAATTAGGCTTGGTATAGATGAAGGCTCAATCAAAAAATACCCAATTGAGTATGAGGAGATTCCCAAATATTGTAGCAAGTGTAGTATGTTGGGTCATGATGACCAAAATTGCCTTGTATTGCACCCTGAACTCAGACAACTTACCAGACCTCATCCCTCCTCTGTTGAACCTAAAGGAAAAACTGTGGTCCAGGAACCCCAAAACAAAGATGCTGCTAGTACCATATTAGCTAAGCCAACAGTTGAGGTAGTGTCCATCTTAGCTAAGCAACAAAATGCCCTCACTCCTGACCTCACTGCTGGCCCCTCTGGGCTCACTCCAACCACAAAAGACTCAGAAGCTGCCATAGCCCAAAAAACCACTACAAAACCACCCAAAAAAAAGAAAGTCCCAAACCCCCTACAAGTGTCTCTCTTCACTCCATGCCACAACTCTCTCCCTGCAGACAAGGAAACTGTGGAGACTCTCCAAACTACTGCTAGTGTCCAAATTGCTGATCCTAATCTTTCTGAGGAGACCCAAACTGACCAAGCCCTTCTCAACTCAATGATGACTCCAAATCTTCACAGAACATTTGCTCATGATGACATTACAGTGGGTACATGTAAAACTCCTACCTTTGTTGTCTCTAATTTTTCTCCTAACACTTTGCCCTTGTCAGTTACTCTATCAGGTAGTAGGTTCCTTCCTTTACTTGAGGTGGAAATTGAGCAAGATCCAGGCACTCCATCAGCCTCAGAATCCTCACAGGATGACAGACTAATAGACTCCCTAGATAAGTCTCCTACTCCTTGCAATGATTTGAGTACTGAAGGTCCTTTAGATGGCTCCACAGTCCAAGTGGCTGTAGAGAAATCCAAAATCTCCAATTTCTTTACTCAAATCAACAAAAAATTTACTCCCAAAAAGGGCACTAAACCTCCCTCTCCAAATATGGTTCTGACCAGATCAAAAAGACTAAATCTAACTTTTAATGTCTAACATCATTAAAATTAGATTTCTTGTATGGAATATCAGAGGCATGAGAACTTCCATGGTAAGACTCAATGACCTGATTAGGGAACACAGACTGGAACTTTTGTGCATCATAGAACCTTGGCACAAAAACCATAAATGTGATAGGTTTAGGAGAAAACTGCATTTTAATTACTGCATGACTGCTCAGAGTTGCAAAATTTGGCTCATGTGGAATGAGACAATCAAACTCACTCTGATACAAGATCATTTACAGTTTCTAGCAGTGGATATTTTTAGTTCTAGATTGAACTCTTCCATGGAAGGGATTTTTGTCTACGGACTGATAACTATTACTGGTAGGGGCTATCTCTGGGATGCACTGTCTCAGAGAAATATGGACAATTCCTTTCTAATTGGGGACTTTAATGCAATGAAGTCACCAGCTGAATATAAAGGTCCATCACTGCCTAATCCTACAAGCATGTCAGAATTTAATAACTTCATTTCTGTCAATGCATTGTTAGAGATAAACTCAGTTGGTAATTCCTATACTTGATCTAATAACTGGCTTAGAAATCCTACAACTGAAAAATTGGATAGGGGTTTGTGTTCCCAGGGATGGATATCTAAGTACTCTTCTTCATCCATACTCATTTTGAATAGGGACACTTCTGATCACTCTCCATTACTTTTCAATATAGGCAGTGACATTATTGCATCACCTAGGTCATTTAGGTTACTTAATGTATGGTTTAATAGAAATGATTTTATGTCTGTTATTGAAACTGGCTGGAATCAACCTATCAACCATACAAGCATGCTTGGTTTCCATCTGAAACTACATAGACTTAAGTCAGCAATCAAACACTGGAATAAAACAGTTTTTGGTCCAATTGACCTTAATGTCAGACAAGCTGCTGAAAATTTGAGGTTGCAAGAAATAATTTATGATGAGAATAATTCAATGGATGAACTTATCTCTCTCAAAAAATTAAAAGCCTTGCACCTTAGAGCCCTGAAAGAGCAACAAAAATTTTGGAAACACAAGTCCAGAATTAAATGGCTCAAGGAGGGTGATGATAACACCAAATTTTTCCATCAAACAGTGAAGGAAAAAAGGTGTTCTCTAAGTATCACTAAAATTAAAAATTCTAGTGGTGCATGGCTGGATGATATTACACAGATCCAATCTGAAGCAGTTAATTACTACTCAGATCTTCTATCTGAACCTCCTTTGAACACTCAGGGAGAGTTTTATCATCATTTTCTGAGCCAAATACCCATACTGATAACTGAGGCTGACAATGTACAGTTAACCAAGCCAATTACTCTTGATGAATTAAAGGACGCTGTTTTTGGCATGAATAAAAATAGCAGTCCAGGGCCTGATGGCTTCTCATCAAAATTCTTTGTTAAAACATGGGATCTGATCAAGCTTGACCTCTTAAGTGCTGTCCATCACTTTATGAGTGGAGCTAATATTCCAGTGGGTATAACAACCACTTGGATTACATTAATCCCTAAAAAAGATGTGGTATCTACTTTTGATGATTTTAGGCCAATTAGTTTGTCCAACTTCATCAACAAGATTTTTTCTAAGTTACTAATGGAAAGAATCAAACCCCTGATGCCAAAAATAATTTCTCCCACTCAATCTGCTTTTCTTCAAAATAAAGACATTGCTGACAATGTTATTTATCTTAAAGAAATGGTCAGATTTTTGGACAGAAAATTTAGAGACCCTAACCTTGTTTTAAAACTATATCTTAAAAAAGCCTTTGATAGGGTCAATTGGGGCTATCTTAACCAGGTTTTACTTCAATTTGGTTTTAACAGTATAAATGTGCTGTGTATTATGAGGAATCTGAGTAATGCCTATTTTTCTGTGCTTATCAATGGCAAGCCTAATGGATTTTTTAGAGCAACTAGGGGAATAAAACAAGGAGACCCGCTCTCTCCTTTATTGTTCAACATTTTCTCTGAAGTTTTTTCAAGAAGTCTTGCATATGTCTTTCAAATAGGTAAATTGAAATATTTTGACCTGCCAGCTGGTCCTACCCCAGTCTCTCACCTTAGTTATGCTGATGACACTGTAATTTTTTTGAAAGCATCTAAGAAAAACCTTGATAGAATCAAGGCTTTCTTAGTTATTTTTGAACAGACAACGGGTCAAAAAATAAGTTTTGAAAAGAGTGAATTTTATCTGAGTAAACATGCATCAGTAGCTAAGCTCAATCAAGTTAAATCTATACTAGGCATGAAACAGGGCTCTTTCCCATTTACTTACTTAGGGGTACCAATTTTCACTGGTAGAACACTCAACCTATATTTCTAGCCAGTTTTACAAAGAATTGAAAATAGACTTTCTAACTGGAAAAATAGGTGGCTCTCCACAGGTGGTAAACTCACACTTATAAACTCATGTATATACTCTATTCCTCAGCACCTGTGGAGTGTCATGGTCCCCCCTGTTGCCGTTGTGAGAAAATTACAGAAACTTTTATCTCTCTTTTTCTGGGGGGAAACAAACCTGAAGCCCAAAAAAGTTTGGAGAAAAGGGGAATCACTATGCTACCCCTCCCAGCAAAATGGCCTTGGTTTTAGATCCATATCCACTATTATTAAGGCCTGTTCACTGAAACTGTGGTGGAAGTTTCAAATAGGCTCCACCCTTTGGTCCCAGTTTTTATGGTCCCTTCCTCAGTCACACAGAACCTCTCCCAACTGGAAGATAATTGTTTCAATTGACCCTAGAGCTGAACCTCTTACCAGAGTAATCCATGGGGCAGGAAATTGTAACTTTTGGTCTGCCAATTGGACAGACTTTGGTCCAATGAGCTTGATTCTTGACCAAAACTGTAGCAATATACCACTGTCCTGTTCAGTGTCAGACTTTATAATACACAGGGATCAATATATTTCCTCTATTCCTCCAGTGATTAATCAAAAAATTCTAGCTGCTTTACATGTTGCATCAATTGTTCATGGTAGGGAGGATAGACTGATCTGGACTCCAGATAAGTCTGGAATCTTCTCCTTCAAATCTGCATATGCTAGTCTTCAGCCACAGAGAGGTAATTCTGTATCTCTCCATAAGGTTTGGAATAATAGAATTCAGAAGAAAGTTAGTGTATTCATGTGGAAGTTAGTAAATGCCTTTCTACCTTTCCCAGACATTTTAATGAAAATGGGGTTTCACCTTCTCTCAAAATGCCTTTTCTGTGATTCTAATGATTATATAGAGCACTGCTTCAATGACTGTTTTTTGGCAAAAGGACTATGGTCCAATTTTCACCAAATGGTAGGAATTGCTGACCTCTCATTCACTTCATTATGGGATAGACTCTCTTTCTATTGGTCTTTTCATGGCTCCACCAAACTGCATACTTCCCTTTTTCACATTATTCCAAGCATTACCTGCTGGTCACTGTGGATTGCCAGAAATGCTAAGATTTTTGATGATATTAATCCCTGTCTACATGCTCTGAAAACTGGGATTAGAGACCAAGTTTTTAACATTTTTAGTGCAAAGCCATTTTATATTGCTTCTGAGTTTGACAGGGAACTGGCAGCCATTGGCTTCCTTCCTAACCATACAAGGCCTCCCCAGCCTCAGATTCTTCTTGTCAAATGGTTAGCTCCATCTTCAGGCCTCAAGGTGAATGTAGATGCATCATGGCTTCAAGACAAAAGCTCAGGGATAGGCATTATAGTCAGAGACATTGCTGGCCAATCAATTGCTATCTCAACCATTTTCACAACTGCTTCATTACCATTGGAGGCTGAACTGCAAGCCATTACAGAAGGAATTCTCTTGGCTGAATCTCTATCTTCACAGTTTGTGATAGAGAGTGATTGTTTACAGGCAGTAAAGGCTATACAAGACCCCTATAGTGGCCCCTGGCAACTGTTTAATCTTGCATACCCTCTAAAGCTCAAAGCTCTCACTCTCTCCCATATTCTGAGAGAGGCCAACCAATCAGCTGATGCCATCTCCAGACTTGCCCTGGCCAACAAGGCTTCATCCAGGATCTCCTATGACCAACTCCCTCCTAAAATCAGAGGCATACTATATCTTGATAGGATTGGTACTCCTTCTCCTAGGATCCCATTGAACAGATGATACTTACTGTTTGTTAAATGTGCAGGAACAACTATGCAGTTCTCTGTGATCAGTCCACACTTCAAGTTAACAAGTGCTTACAGCTTCACTACAACTTTGATCCCTCACAATAGTCTCTAGATTACAAATGTCCTTAAGTTTTGTTAGCCTACATAAGGTGCCGAATTGTGTTCTGCCTTGGCAATTCACTAAAAGGCTTCTATGTTAGGTTTTCAGACTTTTCAGAACTTGACTTTTAGCTCATTTTTTCCTACTGTATTGTGGGAATTTTTTGAAGCATATATATGCTTGGGGTTCACCCCCTTATTGTAAATATACTCTGCCAGTTTCTGGCTTTTTTAAAAGGTCAGGGAAGTCTAATATAATTCCCACCACCTATGGGTGGATATTTGATTTTTTTTAAAAAAAGAGGTGTCGATGAGTACTGAAAGTATGGGTCAAAAGATGTAAGAAAAAATGGTTGATAATTAACATTTAAGCGAAGCATTTTATAAGATACTTTAAAAAGTTCTTTCTATTTTCGATATCCCACCGTCTCTCGATTACCCTCTGAGATTTACAAAAAGGTGAAGAAACCCACAAACATGAGATTACAAAAGTAAGATAATATTTCTAGTGTATCGTGTAAGAAAAGATATTAAACAGAATTTTCCCGATCTGCTGTGTTATTAATTTCATCAAATGCTTTCAGATAGATATTATTTTCAATCAACGATATTCACATATTGTCGTGAGCCTTTTATTTTCCAAAGAAGACGCTAAGAAAATTACCGTACCACTATCGATACAAAAAGACATGCTATTCTTCAATTCTTGAAATCTTCATTACGAAACTATACTTGATGATGATCAGGGCCATGCCAACGTATTTTCAAGCCCTGTGCGAAAAAGTAACTGTAGGCCCCTTTTCATCATGTATATTAGTTTCTTCTTCATTTATTTCATTAATATTAGAGAAAGAAAAGACCTTTTAAATGCTGATTTGATTTGATTAAATTTTTTAAATTTTAAACGGCCCAAATTCAAAGAAGAAAAGACCCTTCAAGAAAATTAAAAGTCTCAAATTTAAAAAAAAAAAGGCCCTTCAAAAAAAACTATAATCATTATATTTTTAAATAATAAAAAAATACACATATATAATACCACTAATTTTTTTTTCGGGCCCCTTAAAATTTTGGGCCCTGTGCGGGAGCACAGCCCGCACTGCATCAGGCCCGACCCTGATGAGGATTACCTCCTGAAATATACCTCTCGATCTACCCAATATCATAAATGTATGAGAGAATTCAATAATCCATGAAAACCATATCATATAAGTTAGAGATCAAGTTGTAGGTATCATCATGTCTATCTCCACACAACTGGGATGTCGCTTATGAGAGATATATATAATCATTTTTGACATCAAAATAAGATATATTAACACCTTATAATAATATCATGTTACCGCAACTAAATGTGTCTTGTATAAACATAACAACAAAGAGTAAGGAAGATACATATACATTTTTCATGTATGTACAAATACTATGTACAAAAAATATACTTTCCTAAATAAAATACACGTAACAATATTTTAAAAGTGAAAACAATATACTTATTTTATGAATGAAAGAAAGATTGTGGCTGGCTACAATGCTACGGTGATGAAAAACAGTAATTTACTATGCTATCATGGTTTTATAATCTTTACATTTACATGTATGTATATATGGTATAAGGCATTGGGGGTTCGACAAACAAATAAAAGAAACCTATATATGGCCAAAAAATATATGGTAGAACTATAATCAAAATCTTACAATTGATCAGATTTATGCCGGGATATTTGAAAAAATAAATAAAATAAAAAACCGGTGAATTTTGGTGGTTAAGTGGTAGTTCAACGGCGGTTTTAATCAAAACTACGTGGTTTAATATATTTTTTATTAATTTATATTCACCGGAGCAATAACTCTGTGAGGAAGAGGGTAAAAACATAATTACAGGCCTAACCCTAATTCCCAAATTTTCCTTATAAATATTCGTCGGGTCATTGTTGGAAAGACCTGGATATCCCCATTTGTTTCTTCTCCCTTTCTGTTGATAATTAATAGAATATCTTGATTTAATTTAAAGACATTCTTTGTTGTAGAATATATTCATTCCTATTTTAGAGTAGCCTAGTTTGAGACTCTTGTACTATATATTGTACACTCTCGTATCAATGAAATCATTCTGAATTTCATATTCACATGGTATCAGTTTTGGTTATCGATCTCCAAATTTTATGCCAAAAATTCTTGTTAGGTGCCCTAAACCCTAACTTGCAAACCCTAGCCGTCAAGCTCTAGGTGTCCCCTTAAACCCTAGCCGCCGTCCGTGCTTGGTGTTTTTCTGATCAAATCCTAGCATCTCCGCAGTGCCTTAGGTGTCTCCGATCCAAATCCTAGGTGTTTCGGCCTTGCCCTAGGTGTTCTGATCAAAACCCTCAACCTCCATTCTAGGTGTCTCGCTCTTCCGTTGCTCGCACCCGCTGCTTCTTCACGTTTTTCCGGCCAACTTCATGGATTCCGGGAAGACCCTTACCTACCCAACCATGATTCACATGTTACTGATCAAGCTTGGATCCGGCAACTTCATGGCTTGGCGTTCGAAGATGCAAACACTCTTTGAATCGACTGGACTTTTTGGCTACCTTGACGGATCTCTTGTCAAGCCTCCCTTCGCTTCTCCGGCTGTGTTAAGCTCCTCGTCGGACTCTCCTCAGGCTGCCTTGAAGTCTCCCGCCGATCCAGTCGCGTCGTCAGACTCGGGTCTCACGCCGGAATCCTGAACCGCACAAGACAAGCTTGTCAAGGTTCTTCTCCGATCTTCCCTCACCGATGACTCCATCATGGAGACCATCGGCTGCTCGACCACCGCCGCCATGTGGGAGGCTCTGCTTGCCGCGTATGATAACGTCTCCGATGCTCGCGAGATCCAACTTCAAGACAAGCTCCACTCGGCACGCCGTGGCTCCTCCACCGTCATGGAATATCACCGCCGTTTCAAGCTTATCACTGATGGGCTCGCTGCCATTGGAACTCTGGTGGAAAACAGGGACAAAGTGCTGCACTTTCTCCGGGGTCTCGGCGCTGGATTCGACACCTTTGTTACGATCCAGTTTGCATCGTCGCCTCTCCCGCTCTATGCCGAGATTGTTGCTAGGGCTCGCAGTCATGAGATTTTGATGTCCAATGGTGGTTATGGTGCATCACCGGCGCCGGAAACACTCCCAGTCGCGTTTGCTGTATCGACTCAGCAAGGGTTTGCTAACCCTAGCCAGGCGCGTGGGCAGCATGCGCCGCCGTCTGGCGCGTCGGCTGCCACGCGCGGCCGTTCTGGCGGTGGCTCCTCTGGTGGCAGGTCTAGTGGTCAATCCTCTGGTGGTGGTCAGTCTTCTGGTGGTCGCAATGGTCGTGGTCGCAAGAAGTGGAACCCTAAATGCCAGCTCTGTGAAGAATTCGGTCACGCTGCCAAAACATGCACGAATCCCCATCCAGAGTCCAATCTTGCTAATGCATTTCAGTCCAATGTGTCTCTCAACAACTCCTCTGACTGGTATCTAGACTCTGGTGCAACCAATCACATGGAAACCACATCTTCTGGTCTGGACAACATTGCTCCTTATAACGGTAATTGTTTAGTTGCTCTTGCTAATGGTAGACCTGTCAATATTACTCATATTGGTCATCATCGGTTTTCTCGTAATTTTTATGTATCTGATGTGCTGGTAGTTCCAGATATTACGAAAAACCTTCTCTTCATTAGTAAACTGGCCAGGGACTTGAAATCTGTGATCTCTTTTGATGAAAATATGTTTGTTATTCAGACAAAGGTCACAAAGGAAATCGTGGGCCGAGGTCACTGTGAGAATGGTCTGTATGCGTTGGAGCAGGGTGGTGCTACTTTTGTTGCTTACATTCAAGCGAATAAACATAGGGCGCCTTTCGAAATATGGCATGCCAGGCTGGGCCATACTTCCCTAGCTGTTATTTCCTTATTAAATAAGTTGAACCTAGTTAAGGTTTTTTCTTTTTCGCCTAAACCCTCTCTATGTTCTTCATGTGAATGAGTTAAGGGTAAACGGCTTTCATTTATGGATAATCCCAGACGGGCTGACTCATTACTTGCTTTGGTACACTGTGATTTGTGGGGTCCTGCTCCTGTTTTATCAGAAAGTGATTTTTCATACTATGCTATCTTTGTTGATGATTTCTCTCACTTTACTTGGTTTTATCCGTTGAAGCGGAAGTCAGACTTTATTGAGACATTTGTGCGGTTTCAGAATTTGATTGAGAATCAGTTTTCCTGCTCTATAAAAATCTTTCAAAGCGATGGAGGCACTGAATTCACAAATTCACGTCTGCGGGCTCACTTTTCAGACAAAGGGATTTTTCATCAAATTTCTTGTCCTGCTACACCTGAACAAAATGGTAGAGCCGAACGGAAACATAGGTACATTACGGAGATGGGACTTTCGATGCTCATGCACTCTCAGCTACCATCATCTTACTGGGATGTTGCTTTTGCTACTGCAGTCTATACCATCAATCGTCTTCCAACACCGGTGCTTCACAATGTCTCACCCCACTTTCTGATCTATGGTCGTCATCCTGATTACTCTAATTTCCACCCTTTTGGGTGTAGAGTTTATCCTTATACCCGACCTTTTGCACCTCATAAACTCGCACCTAGAAGTGTTCCTTGCATCTTTATTGGGTACAGTGCTCATTATAAGGGTTTCCGTTGTCTTGACTCCTCATCCAAGAAGGTCTACCTCACTCGCCATGCTCGATTTTATGAGACCTCCTTTCCATCTGCTATAGATTCACCTACTGCTGCTGATGTTGCTCCTAACACCTTGGATGTTTCGGTTTTTGTGGATTTGGTTGATTCTGTTTCAGCCACAGTCTCGCCTCCAACACCGTTGGTCGACACTACTTCGGCACAGTCCCCTGCTGCGACTCCAGCTTCATCTCCCGTCTTATCGGCCAGTTCCTCACCGACCTCTACTTCACTGCCCTCGTCTCCATCAGTTTCTCCTACTTCCACGATTTCTCCGGATCCGTCGCCCTCTCCTCCGCGACGCATGACTACTCGGTTGCAAACTGGTAGTCTTACAACAAATCATAGGTTTGGATATTATGAGTTGACTGGACTTCTTGTTGCCTTGCTTGCTGAGACTGAGCAGCGGGGATTTCGCTCGGATATCAAGGATCCTCGTTGGATTTCTGCTATGGATGAGGAAATGCAAGCTCTTCGCCAACAACACACTTGGGATCTGGTTCCGCGTCATGCTGATGCAAATGTTGTTGGTTCCAAATGGGTCTACAGGATCAAGCATCGTCCTGATGGCTCTGTTGATAGATACAAGGCTTGTCTTGTGGCTCAAGGGTTTACTCAGCTCCCTAGGTTTGACTTCACTCACACCTTTAGTCCTGTTGTGGCTGTGACATTTTCATGGCCGCTTCATCAGTTGGCTTCATCAGCTGGATGTTAAGATTGTGTTTCTCAATGGCGTTCTGGATGAGCCGATCTACATAGAACAACCAGCTGGTTACTCTAATCTTGTTCATTTGGATTCCGTCTATCGTCTTCGGAAAGCCATTGATGGGTTTAAGCAGGCTCCTCGGGCTTGGTTTTAGCGGTTTAGCTCCTTCCTTGTGCTTTTGGGGTTCAAGTGCTGCTTAACAAACACTTCCTTATTTGTGTTCTCTCGTGGATCGACTGTGCTCTACGTTGGTGTATGTTGACGACATTATCCTTACCGGCAATGATCCTGCTCTTATCCGCACGTTTGTTGCTCGTGTTGATGCTGAGTTTGCTGTTAAAGATCTTGGTTCCCTTCATTACTTTTTGGGAATTGAGGTTGCTTGCTCTCCGGCTGGGCTGTTTTTGGGTCAGGCTAAGTATGCTATGGAGGTTCTTCAGCGAGCTGGTATGACCGATGCTGCTTCTGTCTCTACTCCGTTTATTCCGGGTTCGCAGTTTGTCAGCTCTTCTGGTCCTGCTTTGCAAATCCCAAACTTTATCGCTCTCTCGTTGGTGCGCTGCAGTACTTGACGATTACTTGCCGTGATTTGTCTTATGCGGTTAATTCTGTCAGTCAGTTTCTGCAGTCTCCCACTGATGATCACTTACAGGCGGTTCTCGCATTTTGCGCTATGTTCGTGGGACGCTTCACTATGGACTAATGTTTCGTCCTTAGCCTGTTGTTCTTCCTGTTCTTGGCTACTCCGATGCTGATTGGGCTCATTGTCTTGAGACTCGCCGCTTCACCTATGGCTATGCTATTTTCCTTGGTGGCAATCTTGTTTCTTGGAGTTCTAAGAAGCAGCCTACTGTATCTTGTTCCAGTTGTGAATCTGAATATCGTGCTATGGCGAACACTGCTGCTGAACTTGCTTGGTTGTGTCAACTTCTCCGTGAACTTCGGATTTCTCGATCCTCCACTTCACTTCTGCTTTGTGATAACAGTAGCGCGATCTTCTTGGCTCAAAATCCGATCGCTCATAAGCGGGCAAAACATATTGACATTGACCATCACTTTGTTCGTGAGCTTGTTTCCTCTAAAAAGTTTCGTGTGAGTCACGTCCCATCTGCTCTTCAAGTGGCTGATGTCTTCACCAAAGGCATGTCTCGTCCACTTTTCGAGCTGTTTCGTTCCAAGCTTTGCGTCTCCTCGAATCCGACGCTTCGCTTGAGGGGGGATAATAGAATCTCTTGATTTAATTTAAAGATATTCTTGTATTGTTGTAGAATATATTCATTCCTATTTTAGAGTAGCCTAGTTTAGGACTCTTGTATTATATATTGTACAATCTCGTATCAATGAAATCATTCTGAATTTCATATTCACAATAATCATGCCCGAGATAAAATATTCCGATCGATCGGATTTGGGTGTCGAAGAAATTTGATGCCCTATTTTCCTAGAGATTCCTCACAACGCACTTCTTCTCATCTGCTCTTCCCAAGGCTGCAGGCCATTCATGTGTGTTACCGACGATCTCCGTTCAAATTGTTTCACTGAATTCGGCACGGTTCATCGAGTAGTTCCGATGGATTCGGGTACGTTTGAGGGTGATGATTTACGAGGAATAAGATGCCCCCTCTGCCGAGGTGAAATCACGGGATGGGTTGTGATTGAGCATGCCCGGCGATCGATGAATGCGTCGGAAAGAAATTGTTCTCTGGGTAATTGTGCATTTTCAGGAAAGTATGTTGAATCGCAGGAACACGCTGAAAATGAGCATCCGGAGACCAGACTAAGGGAAGAGCTCGTCGGTGATGGTGATGTTTCGTCGGACGACGAGATTGACGGAGTTGATATCGACACTTTCTTGGATCATCTTTAGTTTTTTTCTGATGAACATGTTCACTTCTCTGTTGAAGAGGTTAGGACTGACTCTACTAATCTTGATGATCTCAGTCAATTTCTATTTGATTGTACTGACTCTACTAATCTTGATGATCTCAGTCAATTTATTGAATCTGATGGTAATGACTCTACTTATGTTGATGATCTCAGTCAATTTCTATTTGATGGTACTGACCCTACTAATCTTGATGATCTTAGTCAATTTCTTGAATTTGATGGTAATGACTCTAATAATTCTATTGAATATGATGGTACCAACTCCTTGTTGTGTCTTATCACATTTGTATGATCATGGCAATACAGTTCGTGGATGAAAATTTTGTTGAATTATGTGTAAGGGTAGTGTAGTCACTGTATTATGCCTATGTTATGAACAAATCAACTCATTTGTTTATATTATATGTAGTGGCATGTCTGAAAATTGAATAGTTTTTTATCTAGTTAATTCGTTTAACTCATGGATTGCACTGCTGGGAAATGTTAGGAAATGGATTGTATCTGTAGCGTTCCAAACTGGACCCACATTTTCTTACTGTAAATTCAGCTGGGACACTTGCCTGGTTCGCACCAGGACTCAAAATCCAGTACGAGCATTACAAAGTACGTAAGTAAAGAAACCATAACTATGATATTATTATTACATTTTGGTGTATGTCAATGTATGTGTGTCATTGTCTGGGGGTGTTAGCACGTCAATTTTGCACTGATAGGTCGTGTCGATTCTTAATCCACCTATCACTGCCATGCCACACATAATACAATAATGAGTTTTCGCTCAATGATATTCTCCATAAAATATATATACCTACATTTATATATACACACACGTATATATACATATATTTAAATAGACATAGTATTGAATTTTTTCATTATTTTCCATCTCAGAATAATGTTTATTAAAGGAAGCGGAAATAGTAGCTCAAGCACAATCCAATGAGCATATAAAACTGGCTAACAACTTTGAAAATAAATTTAGCACAAACACTACAAGTACAAATACAAGCAGATTACAGGCATGGACCAGAATACAAGTATAATTATATACTTATCCCCACGAGATTGATTTTAAACAGCTATTGTCAGCGTAAATAGAGCCAAATATTAGTGTCTAACTACTGACATCTTGCACATAAATATTCACCAACTATAACGAGAAAAGAACCCATACACGAGCACAAATCGTACACAGTTAGTACCTAGGACCACTGGTTATTATTTACCAATGATTCAAACTCACAAAGGACACTTCATAAACAATTTTGTTATTTAATATATACATGCACGACACTAATCACTTGTAAAATTTCATTAACACTAATTTAGTAGTTCAATATAATATACACATAAGGCGTATCCAGTTTTTATCATATCAACATTTTCTTTCCATCCACACAAAAGAACATTTGAGGTATCACCACCCACACACCTGAATATTCGAATATCACCACCCTCACACGTGAGTACTTGGGGTATCACCACCCACACTACAGAATACTTGGGATATCACCACCCACACACCAGAATATTTGGGTTATCACCATGCACACAACAGAATATTAATTTGCTCAACAACAGTTAACAAAGTCGACTCAGCCTAAAACAATAATGCATCATAACCATTCCAAGATTAGATATTTTATTTCAAATTATGGTGTTCAAGCAGTGCCTATCCTGACTATTTTTAGACCTGAAGCGAACAAGTAAAAGGAGCCCCCTAATATATTTAAAACATAGTAAATTTAGACTTGCAACATCAAAACTCGGTTCATTTAGACTTGGTGGATATGTCGAAAGGAGGAGGAGGGATTATAATAGACTAAAAATAGAAGAAAAAAGAACTTTTAATTATTAAACCTCTATCAGATTTTTTATTTATTTTTACATGGAAATGAGAAGAGATTAGTCTAAGTATAGAAGGAGAAAATTAATCAAGAGTTTACAATCTTTAATCGTGGGGCCCACGCGGGTTTACCATTATATTTAAGTTTTATTTTAATAATTTATATATATACCTACATAGTAATGCTACTAAAATGAGGCCCTCATTTTCTGGCCCAATTTGGGGCCTCAAACAAGGAAGTAGCTTGCTTCACTATTGGGTCGGGACTGTGCTCAAGAGTCAAGATAAAGTATTTCAAAGTTATCATATTACTCCTTTCTTCCGCACGCTCACACATAAAAACGTCAACAATTCAGTCACAGAGAATATATCGCACTCATACTCACACTAAAGTAATTCTGCACTCATCAGCTAATCAGAATTGTAAAGAATAACACTGAAGCACAACACTCAACCCAAAGCTTAATATATAAACTAAAACCTATTTACCTAAATGCATCATCAGAGCAGATAATGATATTTTAAATTCAGCCATGACAAGTGTATTTACCAGTACCTTGTATATACTCAAAGACAATACATAATCTTGACCAGATTTTAGTTTTACTAGAATATATTTGCACTTATAACAGATTGTAACCAACATATGAAAATCACCATGACACTCTAGGTTATTCTTCTCAGCACATAAAGCAGTCATCAACAAATAATAACAAGTACATTAGCATAACCTAAGCAATCATACAAGTCACATAACTAAACCACTTCAAATTGCAATGAATAACACGTTCTCCTTCTAACACTTAACACATAGTTGAAAATAAACGCTTGTACATTTTAAAGCCAATCCTAAAATGTATAATTTCATTATACAGTCAATATGGTTTTAAACACAAGAATGGTTAAGGAAATAAATATAAACTTGACACATAAGCATGGCAGCCCCAAAACTTTATATCACTTTATATTAAAGATATAAAGTTTTGAAGAGTGAGAACACTCACCTTTTATTCTATCTTTTTTTTTAGATTCACAGACATACAGACATCGTAAGATCATGCTCTCTGAAATATGTTATGGGTTTGATTTCTGGATTTGAATGTAGGTGAGAAGATTGTGGTGGTGATCTATCAGAGAGGGATTGATTATAGATTTTCCGGTCAGTTGGGCTGCCGGAAAGGGGCGGGGTTACCCCAATGAAAGAGCCGTTACCGGTCAATGTGGTGGGGATATGGTTATAACGGTATTAAAACATTGTGTCTGTTCATCAGAATTCGTGCTCGGTGGTGAATTCCCGAGAGAATGAGGAGGAAAACAAAAAAGAGAGAGAAACTCAAGTAACTCCAATAAACATTGATGTAATGCCCCTAAATTTATTAATGAGATGAGTATCATTACCTCTTCAAAAAAAATGTTTTCGGACTATGGATGATATTAAAACAGCTCATTATTGTGTGAAAATATGACATTAACGTGAAACAAAAAAAAGGCCAAACTAAATACAAAATAATTGAAAATGAGAACAGAGAGATTGAAATGTGTATTATTGAACCGGAGTTTTTTTTATTTGAATGTCACTCGAGGTGAAGTGAATTATATAGGGCTCACCACACCCTTAAAAATCATCCAAAAATAATAATACAAAGTATAACTGTTACAATAATAGGAGAGTGGAATTATAATACATGTATGTGGCATATGATAATACTCATGTCAACTCGAGCAAGCAAGTTAGGCATCGCTAAGCGAAGACCAATTCTGCCGACAAAGGGACTCATGACTCGCAAGCATGGTAGGGCTTGCAAAACGACCCCAAATCTGCCGACGAGCACTGAGTGTTTCATAGCTAGTATGTTTAAAGTGCATTCCCTCTATAAAATTGCTTTTTTTGGCCCTCAAGTTCTGGTTGCCTTTGAATTTGTGCGCCTTAGTGTCTAGTCTCCATATGCTTTGCGCCTGAAACAAAAAAGAAGATATTAGCAGTAAGAGTTCTTATAATCTGATATAAGAGAATTCCCTTATATCAAGATTCACCAAACCTTTTATTTCTCTAGGCAGTGTGCTGTGTGTGAAATGAAAGTTCTGCCTATGTTTACTTGGAAGTCTAGCCAAAGAGTCAGCTACTGAATTAACTTCTCTATTGACATGAGTATAGGAGATTGAGCACTTTGTATCATCCAGATAGCTCTGATTATGTGTTCAATTTTCCAAGAGATTCTGAATTCTTTTCTGATGATCTTTAGAAAGATCATTGAGTCAACCTCCACTTCCAGATCATAGATTCCTTCACTGTATGCACATTCCAATCCCTTCATTAGAGCTATTGCTTCAGCTTCTAAGCTTGTACTTATCTGTATATATATCCCTCTTACTGCTTCAACCTTGCCACTTCTATCCCTTATGACTAATCCTGCACCTGAAATTCCAGGATTACCCAAAAAAGAGCCATCCATGTTGAGTTTGTACTGTTTCCTTGGAGCTTTCCAGTTGATATGTTGGACTGTTGTCCTCCTGAGGTTGGTGGAAATTGGTGCTAGTTGCAAGATGTCTGAATGTAATGCTCCGACTTCAGAAGGTTTCAAGTTCAACCTGTGAACTTTTAATACACTTTGTAGAATGTTTAGTATCTGTTTGATCATAACCTGGAATCTTGATTTTCTGTCATCATATATACATGCATTTCTTGTACACCGAATAATCCAGGTAATGAATATAGGTAACATTCTACAAGTTTCCTATGCAGCTCATTTTTTACTCTTGCATTCCAGTAATAATAAAATCTGTCCCATAGGTTTGTAAAGTTTTTAGGTACCAAGTCCAACATAATATGAAAATACTGCCAGATTTTACTAATTAGAGAGCAATCATGAAATATATGCTGAAGATCCTCAACAACCTTTCCACAAAAATAACAATTGAACAAAATATATGATCTATGTTCATGCAATATCTCTCCAATAGGTATTACTCTATTTAGTAATCTCCAATTAAAAACTGAGATTTTTTTTGGTACATATTTCATCCATAGACTTTTATATGACTGCACCATACCCTTTTTTTCCTTAAAAGTTCATAAGTAGAAGAGATGGTAAATTTTTCATGTGTTTCCAGTTTCCAGACCATATAATCTTCATAATTCTCATATAAAGAAAACTTTTTAGCTAATAGTGCACTTATATGAGATGGAAAACCATGAGCTAACTCATTGATTTTATTGGTTTGATCATAGAAAAACTGGCTAACAGTAAGCTCAGGGTATATTACATCCAAATTAGCATCCCACGTATCAATTAGAAGTCCAACATTCAACCAATTTCTTTCCCAAAAGGAAGAACTGCCTGAACCAACCTGTACCATTGTGTTTGCCTGTGCCAAATCATCAACTTCCTTGTATATCTTCCATATTCTTGAGTTTCTTTTTGACCCTGGCAAAGACCACATAAAAGAAAACCAAAGACTATCTCTTTTTTGCAATTTCCACCATATTTTCATAGAAAAACTGTCAACCAAAGTGTGTAAATTCTTCACAGCAAGTCCATTTTCTAGGCAGGGGTAACAAATATTTTCCCAAGATCTCCATATTTTATTCTGACCATATTCTGTATTACCCCGGAAAAATCTAGCAAATATTACATGTAATCTATCTAAAACCCCTTTAGTTGGTTTAATCACTGTTAGAATGTACAAGGGAATTGCAGATAGAACATGCTTAGCCAGTCTTCCTGCTTGATTCAACCATTTGTTTTACCAAATTACTAATTTTGACACTATATTATCAAATAGTGGTTTAAAATATGTGTGCTTTTTTTCCCCAAAAAATATAGGGCACCTTAAATATTTAAAGGGAATCACCCCTTTTGAAATGCCTGTACTCTGCAAAATCATTCTATGGTATGACAAGGGTGCTTTACTGGATATATAATATGATGATTTTTCTATATTTATCTTTTGTGCAGTTAAAGTCTCATATTTCAATAAGAATTCCATTAATGCATCTAGACTGTGTTGGTTAGCTTTCAGAAATACCATGGTATCATCTGCAAAATTTAAATTTGTGATCTTAATAGCTAAACGTGACAGCTTGTAGTATAATTAATAGAGTTAGGGATAACTAATATGATTTTTATATGGCTTGTGTATAAGCTTGGTTTGGGATTAAATTAACACGGATAGAAATTCAATCTAACAACTCGTTGCCATTGAGTCTCTTTTTAATTTTATACAGTTCAAGCTAGTCTAGCAAACTTTTGTTAAATTTGAGGTGTTTTTTACTTTATCATTTAATTTAATGGTTTCGCTAAAATAACTGGGAGATTGGTTGACCAAATCCTACCAACGCAACGAAGGCAACATGAAAGCTGGAAGCTGGTGGCGCGTGTCATGTAACCAAGAACAACGAAATTCAATTTAACGTTGTCTTGGCTCTAAGATATCTTAGTACTAATTATTAACACTTTTGAAAAACATGTATTAATTATTAACACTTTGGAAAAGTATGTATTAAATTTAATACATGTTTTTCAAAAGTGTTAATAATTAGTACTATCTTATTTAGAAAAATATATAAGCTGCTTCCCTCTAAACCTTAAAAAAATGCATCAAGATTAAATTTTTGTAGGCAGTTTCATCTCCTACAAGTTTAACATTCTTAAATTTTCTTAAAAGTTTATAAACGGTTTAATTTAAATAGGTAATCAACATTATACTTGAACAATTTTCCTATTTACAGGTTTTTATTTACTTATGCACTCAATATTTTAGTAGAAATTGATAAGATTGCGCTTGTTAGTTTATTAATTTCAAATTACAATCATTAATAAAATGACGTATGTATCTCTTTTAAAAACAAGAACAAGGGGATCAAGATTAAATAAAACAAATTATTAGTAAGTGAGGGAAATTTAGTAATTTTAATGAATTTGGCATCTGCAAATAGGACCTGTGTATATATAATATGGCAACCATTTATTGAAGGAATTATTTTAATGGTGATAAAAAGTTGAAAACATAACATATATATGGTTACGGTGAGGAACGATGAGCAACGCAAAATATGAAGTCGTTTGATGTCTTAAAGTTATAATTCCGGGTGATGGTGTTTTTTTTATGTTTATATTTATGCCGTCACTCTCTACTTTTTAATATAATATACCTGATAAAAATATAATGCAGCCTGTCAAAGTAAAATACAACTTGTATATAACATGACATTTATTTTAAATTGTGTATTGTGTAACTTAAAAATTATTTATTTTCATATCAAGTATTTGCATTTACGTATAACTATTAGAAAAGCTTGAATTGAAAAGACTTAAACGTATGTAATTTGACAATGAATTATCACAAATAAGGCTAAATATGATGAGTGCTATAGTATACTTTACCTCCATTTCAATTTATTCAGTTTTTTCCCTCACTTCTTCCTTAAATTCTATCTACAATTTCATTAATACGGAGTAGTGATGATAAGCTTTCAACCATATCAAAACTTTTACAATATTATTAACAAATTGGCACTAACAATAATTGATCAAGTTCAATAAAGATAGATAAAAAAAAGTCTATTAAAGAAGACGAGCAATTTTTTTTAAAGACTATATATACTACTGTGAAATTAGTTTCCACTTTATACACTGATCCAACTACCGCAACCATTTTCTTCACACATTCATTCATCTTTTTACCTCTATTTTCTTCCCTACTACATTTTCCTACACATTATCACTCACAAGTCACAATATAATGTTTTGTTTTGATATAGGTATTTAACAGAAAGACGCAAATTATACTAGTAGTTAGGAAACGTGAACCACTCCTAAAGTGCGCTGTAAAATTGGTGACCCTATTAGGTTAACCGTCACCAACTACTTTCCCCCCAGAAAATACTAAGAAATTGTGACAAAAATATAAAAGATTTCAACCATGTACATATAGTGACAAAATGAAACCCCAGCGCCCTTTTTTGCATGCCATAAACGGAATAAAACTGAAAACCTGGGACTTCACTCAATCCCTCTCTTAGAGATTTTCAAAAAGCTCCTCATTTCAGCTCACCAAATCAAACCAGAGTAGTCTTTTTGTAATATAATCACGTCAAGAAATACAAGTAGCTAGCCCTAGAAGATTCACGACAAAATAAGCTCATCAATATAACGCATGGTCACTTGCAAACCAAGTCATGCATTTTCCCTCCTCCTCATTCAACACTCATCACAAAACCATGAACATCCCAACCAATTCTTCTTCATCTTCTCCATTTTCTCCTTCTTCCAGGAATCTCCAGGCCCTGAACATGTACATCCCTGGTGCGGAGATTCAGATGGTGGAGATCTTCCTAGCCCTACTGGTATTCGTCGTGATTCATTCTCTCCGGCAGAAGAAACGGCAGGGGCTTCCCAACTGGCCCCTCGTCGGAATGCTGCCGTCTCTGGTTCTAGGCCTCCAGGGAGACATGTATGAATGGATCTCCGGCGTAATCTGTCGGCAAAACGGCACGTTCATCTTCAGGGGACCCTGGTTTACGAATCTCAACTGTGTGGTCACAGCTGACCCCAGAAACCTCGAGTATCTTCTCAAAACGAAGTTCTCAAACTTTCCTAAAGGAGGCTACTTCAGGAACACTGTTAGGGATCTTCTGGGGGATGGGATTTTCAACGCTGACGACGAGATCTGGCAGAGGCAGAGGAAAACAGCGAGTTTGGAATTCCATTCAGCCAAGTTCAGGAAGCTCACTACAGACTCGCTGCTCGAGCTCGTTCACTCGAGGCTCTTGCCAGTTTTGGAGGACTCTGTGAAACAGGCTGTTTCTGTTGATTTGCAGGATATTTTGCTGAGGCTGACCTTTGACAATGTTTGTATGATTGCATTTGGGGTTGATCCTGGGTGCTTGAGCCCTGGATTACCCGAAATCCCTTTCGCACGTGCATTTGAGGATGCAACCGAGGCTACCCTGATGAGGTTTGTCACGCCAACGCTCGTGTGGAGGACTATGAGGTGTTTAAACATTGGTACGGAGAAGATACTCAATGATTCAATCACGGAGGTCGATAAGTTTGCTGAACAGGTGATCAAGACCAGGAAGAAGGAGCTGATGTTGTTTTCTGAGGAAAATGGAGATGGTGATAGGAATAAGCAGAGATCGGATCTCTTGACTGTGTTCATGGGGTTGAGAGATGAACAAGACAGGCCATTTTCGGATGTTTTCCTGCGCGATATATGCGTGAATTTCATCCTGGCTGGGAGAGACACGTCGTCCGTAGCACTCAGCTGGTTCTTCTGGCTGCTGAGCAAGAATCCAGATGTGGAGGAAAAGATATTGGCTGAGATTGGTCAGATTTTGAGTGACAGAGATGATATTCAGGATGTGAATGGTGTCATCTTCAAGCCTGAGGAAATCAAGAAGATGGAATATCTGCAAGCTGCCCTATCTGAGGCCTTGAGGTTGCATCCATCAGTTCCTGTTGATCATAAAGAGGTACATATATAAAAATTAAAAACATCATTTTCATTTCATTTTTTATCAGAAATCATTCATTCAAATTGTCCTGTTACTGCTTCTAAAGTCTCTCACTTTATCATTCATATTGATCATTTGGTTGAATACAATTTTTCAGTTTGTTTACATATTGAACATTTGGCATGAACAAAGTATTAACTGAAAGCCAATTAAGCAACATTTCCATATGAAGACTCCATGCGTTTTGCATACACATTGTATAATAGTTAGGGGGATTAGTCATGACTCATGAGAAAACACTGATCACCTACCTTTCTATTGACTTTATATGTATGTACAAAACCATCATCCCTTACATCATTTTCACTATTGTTTTTGTGTTGTCGGTTTCTGGCTCGATAAAATTCAGCCAATCTGAATTGGCACATCCAAATTTGACGGATCGATGTTTAACGAGGAGTCGTCTACTGTTTCAGGTTCTTGAAGACGATGTATTCCCTGATGGGACGGTGTTGAGGAAGGGGACCAAAGTGGTGTATGCAATCTACACCATGGGAAGGATGGAGGGAATCTGGGGGAAGGACTGCAGAGAATACAAACCAGAAAGATGGCTTAAAGATGGGAGGTTCATGAGTGAATCAGCCTACAAATTTACAGCTTTTAATGGAGGTCCTAGGCTGTGTTTGGGCAAAGACTTCGCATACTACCAAATGAAATTTGTGGCTGCATCCATTCTTTTGCGCTACAAGGTGAATGTTGTGGAGGGTCACCCTGTGGTGCCAAAGATGGCTTTGACCATGTACATGAAGTATGGACTCAAAGTGAAGCTCTCCATGAGAAATGATCACAAGTTTTTGGAGTGAGAAAGTGCCACAAAAGCTACTACTAGTTATACTATATTTATGTTTTTATTTGCTCTTTTCTTTTTATTTGTGTTGCTGGTTTGGATAATCTGTAGGATGTAGGACAAGGGATTATTGTCATATTAGATTATTTATTATTTGTGTATCATATTTGAACAATGAGATGGAAGATAGAAGTGTTAGTAAAAGGAGTGATATGAATAATGAGCTATCCGTTCACTGGTTCATTCATTTGATCATTATCCGAGAGAACATATTCTATATTGCTTTATTTGTTTGGTTATATGTACGGATGTTATTCATTAGATCTAAGTGAAATATAACTAAAATACAAGTTCTCTGTCTTGCGCGGAATATGGTAAAACAATAAATAAATGTAAAGGTAAAAATAAAAATACGGGAATTTACGTGATTTACCAATGATTGGTTACATCCATGGGAAGGAGACAGATTGCATTAGATGGGTACCCAGATTACAAGATCTTCCTATCGTCTAATGCACAGAAAACATAATGAATTAGGTTACAGCAAGTGAAAGAGTCGTATAGAGTTTCTTTCACTAAATCCTGGGTATTGAGTCCGAAAACACATTTTCGGTCCAAATTACCAACACCCCAATAAAGAGATAACGCATACTGTGGATCGGGGCGTCTCCGCCCCGTACCCCCAAGGCCAGGGTGCGCTCCGCCCCCTGGACCTCCCGACTCGCTGACCGGTCAGTAAGACCCCCGTGCTAACTCGCAGTAGCGGCTAATACGACATTCAAGACATTTACCAACAAATCTCCACCTTGACTTGAATTCTCAAAGCAGAAACTCCAGATGAGTGGACTTTTCCCTCCACACTGGGACTGGCAACAAATCAGATATGATGTGTCAACATCTCGAGCATAGTCAGAATCAGAGTAGCTTGTAACCAGGCACTCAATATCACCTCCATAACTGAAACCCACATCAGATGTACCTCTAAGGTATCTAAAGATCCTCTTCACAACTTGCAAATGCTCCTTTCCCTATTACCCCATGAACCTTCTCACAACACTGACTGCATGTGCTAGATCCGGCCTCGTATACACCATAGCATACATCAAGCTCCCCACAACGCTAGCATACAGAACCCGAGTCATATACTCTTTCTGCTTGTTTGACTGAGGAGCAAACATGGACGTGAGATGAATGTTTGCAGCACTTGGAATAGAAAATATGAACCCCCGTGCTAACTTGCAGTAGCGGCTAATACGACATTCAAGGTATATATCAACACTTTGTTCTAACTTATAAGCAAAGTGAAATGAAAATTGTCCTCATTGAATGAGCAATTGTTCTGTAAATAAATGTCATCCCATGCATTCTTCTTTTTACTAACAAATTCAACAAGTCACTAATCCAAAATACCAAGAAAGAATGGAATACAAAGGATCACCTACCTAATAGAAATTTTAATAGAATTTCGTTATAATGTACAAATGTTTCTTTATGAAAACTAGTCTACTATTAAAATGTACATTCATAATAGTATAGCTAGGGCATGTTCTTTAGAATAATTTTGTAAACCGGTTTAGTTCAGTTAAATTTATTTCCAGTTTAGTTTAGATAAATACTATTATATAATCAATTGGTCTCACAAGAAGATTGTAAGGAGGCCCTCAAGCACAATTTCTTAAGGGGATTAGAGCATGCAATAGAAAATCACAAGCCTTGCATTTTAGAATATTTCCGGCATAAAGAATTGTAAACAAGCATCAAGTTCCAAGGGAAAGGAAAAGGAGATATGAGGACACTCCATCTCATGGGGGGGGGGGGGGGAAGTGGTGCCGATGAGGATGCTGACAATGAGGATGATGACAATGTTGTTAACAAATCTGATAAGATAGAATATGATGATGCTTCTGGAGATGAGTTAGCTGATGAGCCCCATGATGAGCTTGGAGCCGGAGAGGAGAAGAATATTATGAATGACGAAGCAGCTTCTAAAGGAAATATTGATGCTTAAATCGAAAGATAAATCAGCGAGTAAAAAAAAGAATAAATCTGAAAAAATATTTGCTAGCAAAGAAGTACATTTGTGGAGGTTAGAGGGTAAGAGTTCGAGGCATGTTTCCGATCTACAGAGGAACCTCATATCCTACTGGCTAAGGTATGTTTTGTTACACTTATGTGTTTTTCTTGTCAAATTAGATGCAAATATAGTGTCTGGACTAGCTATTGATAATCTTAGTAGTTCACATTTAAATCTTTGATTGTTATTAACTTGTAGATAGTTGTTGAAAGCAACTAAGATTTGAAGAACTCTGGTAAAATAAACCAATATAATATGGTGGAGCATGATGTATGCGAAAACACATTCATTTAGGACAAGGAGAAGGTGGATAAGTTGAAGAAATAGAGGGGTGATCAAACAGAAGAGCTTGTACCTTATTCTGCACTGAAGGCTGAATGAATTGATTTCAGTGCCATTTGGGAGATGCAAGATGTTATTGATATTAATGAGATATATCCACGCTATGTTGACAACATGCAAAATAAAAGCAGCCCGGGAAAGTAGAGATCGACTTCCGGCATCTAAGCTTACATGACTAAGTCTAGGGGGCGATCAGCAGAACTGGATGTATAAAAGACACTCTCACCTTGCAAAGATGTCATTTGAGATGCCAGTTAATGTATATACTATGTATATAGCTCAAGGATAGTTTAGTCATTTCATTTCCTCTTCATATGTACTGTTGCATCTCTAGTGACTCATTCATTCTCTCTAATTCAAGACTTGTCTTCTCCTCCAAACCTCTCTCTATTGTTTGTAACATGGTATCTAGAGCTTGATTTTGTATGTTGGAAATTGCTTGAAATCAAAATCCCAGCAGCGCTGATCAAAACCCCAACAGTGCTGATCAAAACCCCAAAAAAATTCAGATCCGTTTTCGTGAAAGTATATTCGGTCATTTTCTTTGCTTTGTTGATGTTATTGGTGTGTGGGTACTCGTATTTCATCGATTTGTGGTATTGGGATGTGTTTGTGGGTCAAACTTGTTAGGGTTTACTAATTTGGGGATTTTTTTTGAGTTGGCGATTGATAAATTCATGGTTCGTATTCGGGCCTCATTCATACTCGGACCAGGGCCCGAGAAGGGTCATGGGCTCGAGATACACGGAGGATAGATCCACAGGTCTATCAATTCTAATCCTTATAAGAAATGCGTATATTATGAATGTTCTACAAGGAATATACATCCTCTTAAAGATGGTAATACAGCCATCCTAAACATGGTAATACAACCATGTCCGAAATATACTTATATTATACATGGTAATACAACTACTATTCAATAAGAGTTGTATTCATACCATAAATACATATCTTGGTGATCTACGGATTGTAGCCATATAAATACCCTAAAGGTTTGGTAGACCTCTCCATCTTATCTCATACTTCATACATTATGCCTTAAGCAAATATACTGACTTGAGCGTCGAAGTGTCTACCCTCGGGACACCCGGGCTTTGTTTTGCATATCAGTTCGTGAGCAGGGATCGTGATCAAGTGCGAGTCGTAGACATCCATCAGCGATTGTGGTGTTTTGGAATTGTATCGTGGGTTTGAATTGTTGGGTTTCAGATTTTCAGTTATTTTTTGAGCTTTTGGTGTACTTCAGGTTCATTGTAGTGGACAGATTTGTGTCATTTATTTGTTGATTTTTGCTTTGTGTTAATCATGGCGGGTGGTGATGATTCTCTCCAAGCCATTAATGTTCGGTTAGATGGTAAGATTTATTCGCATTGGAGTAGTGTTATGAAAAAATTTCTGAAGGATAAGTCTTGTGGAGTTATGTCGATGGTGTGAAGGTGAAACCTACTTTCGATTGTGGGGGATATGAAGAATTGTTTGAGACTTGAGATACCGATAATGTTAAGATTATTACTTGGATTCACAACTCCATTTATCAGTCCATTGGTGTTCAGTTGATTAAGTTGACACGGCCTATGAGGTTTGAGATCACTTGCAAAGGCTCTACACTCAGTCTAACTTTTCAGCACGGTATTAGTAGGAGATGGATATTTGTGCACTTCGTCAGAATGATTTGAGCATTCAGGATTTCTATACTGGCATGTGTAGGTTGTGACTTGTGGGATCAGTTGGCCTTAACCGAATCCCCTGAGTTGACAGCCTTTGCACCCGATAGTGCTTGGAGGGAACCACATCGTTTTGTCCAGTTTCTGATGGCTCTTCGTAGCGAGTTTGAGGGTTTGCAAGGGTTATTCTCCACCGCACTCCCCTCTCATTTGGTTAATTCTGTGGTTAGTGAGTTTCTTGCGGAGAAGACTTGTCTCAAGACGACTAAGGCTGAAAGGGAGACCCCTTTTCTCCCTATGCCATCTGTTTTCGCTACCCCTTATAGGCCTTCTTTTAGTGGCAGATCTGCTCTTCTTGCACAGGTTTCCTCTGATACGTGCAGGATTTTCCATGAGAATGGCCATAAGAAGAACAACTGTTCTCGGTTATTGGCTAGGAATTCACAACAACGACGTTCTTATTATACACATGCTCCTTGGGCACCTCGTCCCCCAAGTTAGGCCCATAGCTCCTTGGGCACCTTGTCCTCCTCCTAATGCGCTAGCTGCTGCGCCTTCCCTGGATCCTTAGTTACTGGAGAAGCTTCAGGAGTTCCTCATCTCACAGCCTCATGCCATGTCTGCTTCTCCTTCCCTAGGTTTTCCATCATCATCTGCTTCAGGTATATGGATCATAGATTCAGGTGCCTCCCACCATATTTCTCCTATTTTTGAGTCTTTTGTGTCTTTACATCCTCACTTGTCTCTTCCCATTATCACTACTGATGGTACCTCTATGCCATTGGAGGGTATTCGTCCTATTGTTACATCTTCCATCTCTCTTGATCATGTCTACTGTATACCTAGTCTTGCCCTTAACTAATGTTCCGTTGGTCAATTGTGTGATTCTGGTCTAAATGTTTGATTTTCCGATTCCCATTGTCTTATTCAGGATCGTTGATCTCAGATGGTGATTGGGACAGGGCATACGCAGGGGAGACCTTATGTGTTGGACCAGTTTAGAGCATCGGATGGTGTGCCGCCTCTAGTGTGGATTTATCATCATTTCGTTTGAGTAGTTTGTCCTCACCTTTTTTATTTGTGGCATTCTCGTCTGGGTCATGTTTCAGCCTCCCGTTTAAGGTTTCTAACCTCTACGGGAGCTTTAGGACCATTGAAGTCTCATGGTAATTCTGACTGTAGTGGTTGTATACTTGTGATGTTCTCTGCTTTGCCTTTTCAGAACAAAGTTTCATCATTTTTTTCTCCTTTTAATCTTGTGCATTCTGATGCGTGGGGACCCTCTCCCGTGCCTACAAAAAGGGGTTCTAGATATTATGTTTCCTTTATTAATGATTTTTTGTCGTTATACTTGTGTTTTTCTTATGAAACATAGATCTGAATTCTGGATATTTATCATGAATTTAGAGCTCTTGTTAAGACACATCATTCTTATGTCATTAAGTGTTTTAGGTGTGATTTGGGAGGTGAATACACCTCTAATGCTTTTTTCTAGCTTCTTTCTTCTGATTGAACCATCCGGCAGACTTCTTGTACGGATAACCCTCAGCAGAACGATGTTGCCGAAAGGAAACAACGTCCTCTGGTTGAGACAGCTCGCTCATTCTTGTTATCAGTTGATGTGCCTATGATATGTTGGGGGGATCCATTCTCTCGGTTGTCCATGTTATTAATCGAATTCCCACCTCTCACAATTCAAGTTTGTCTTCTTTTTTGAGAGGTTGTATGGTAGGGCCCCTGATTATTCTTATTTGCGAGTTTTTGGTTGTACTTGCTTTGTTCTTAAACCACATGTTGAGCGCTCTAAGTTGTCTTCCAAATCTTCTTTATGTGTCTTTTTGGGTTGTGGTAGTGGTAAGAAGCGGTATTGTTGTTTTGATCCAGTCAGTCAGAGATTGTATGTCTCTCGTCATGTTGTGTTTTGGAGCATATTCCATTTTACTTTGTTCCATCCACTTCCCATCAGTTGACTCAGTCAGATCTCACTAGCATTGATCCCTTTGATGTTGCCACCACTTTTGCTCTACTGCCAGATTCTGATACTTCGGTTCAAGACACGGGCACTCCTGCTCTAGACAAAGGTGCTCCTACTCCAGACACAGACACTCCTTTGGTCTCTCACCCTCCTCCTCTATTGCCTCCCATGCCCGTTCCATCATCTTCTGAGATACGGTTCATCCTCCTCTTCGTCAATCCATTCGTCCTCGTAAGTCTACTCAAGAACCTGATTTTGCTTATTCCCTAAACTTTCCTCCTTTCACTTCCTTTCTTGTTCCATCCATTCTCTGTCTGAGCCTACATCTTATAGAGAGGATATTTGTGATCCCCATTGGTAAGCTGTGATGGCTGAGGAGCTTGATGCTTTGCATCAAACTCACACTTGGGATTTGGTACCTTTGCCTTCAGGAAAGCACACCATTGGTGTTCAGTGGGTCTATAAGATTAAAACCAAGTCAGATGGTTCTGTTGAGCAATAAAAATCTCTCCTTGATGCAAAGGGTAATTCACATGAGTATGGGATGGACTATGATGAGACCTTTGCTCCTGTTCCCAAGATGACTATTGTTCATGCTATCATTGTGGTTGCCTATGTTCGCCAGTGGAAGAGTTGGCAGATGGATGTTAAAAATGTATTCTTGTATGGTGATCTGCACGAGGATGTCTATATGACTCCTCCTCCCGGTGTAGCACATGAGCCAGGGCATGTCGGTAGACTTCACAGATCTCTATATCGTCTCAAACATGCTCCCGGAGCTTGGTTTGAGAAGTTATCCATTGTGATTTATTCTCTTAGCTTTCGTCCCAATCTTTATGAATCTGCATTGTTTTTCAAACATTCAAGTAAGGGTCAGATTCTCCTTTCTTTGTATGTTGATGACATGATTAGTACTGGTGATGTCTGTGAGGGCATTGAATTGTTGAAGAAGCATTTGACTCAGAGCTTTGCTATGAAATATTTGGGCGTGCTCATGTATTTTTTGGGTGTTGAGGTTGCCTCTTCTCGTAAGGGTTATCTGTTACCCCAGTCGAAGTATATAGCCGACCTTTTTTAGCGTACCCGTCTTACAAAAAATAAGATGGTCGACACTCCCCTTGAGCCTCATACTCGCTATTCTTCTACATGTGAGATTCATCTATAATATGCCACCCTATGTCGTACAGTCG
Source organism: Sherardia arvensis (assembly GCA_948330725.1). Classification (NCBI taxonomy): domain Eukaryota; kingdom Viridiplantae; phylum Streptophyta; class Magnoliopsida; order Gentianales; family Rubiaceae; genus Sherardia; species Sherardia arvensis. The sequence continues at coordinate 16,652,158 of OX415244.1, forward strand.
TTGGCAGCATGGTTTATCTCACAGTTACTCGCACAGATATTGCGATGTTGTCGATCAGTTTGTCACGGTTCCTACTTCAATTCACTATGCTGCTGTTCTTCGTATTCTCTAGTATATTCGGGGTACCCAATTTGTTGTCTCCTATTCTCTTCTTATGCATCATTGAATTCGCGTGCTTCTTCCGATACTGATTGGGATTGGGATCCTGAGGATCGCAAGTCCACTACTGGATTTTGCACCTTTCTCGGTGACTTTCTCATTTCTTGGAAGAGCAAGAAACAGGATGTCATTTCTCGCTCTTCTACAGAAACTGAGTATCGTGCCATGGCCTCTACTACCGCTGAGATTATTTGGTTACGCTGGTTGATTTCTGATTTTGGAATCATACTTCCAGGTCCCAGTCCAATACACTGTGATAATCATAACGCGGTCTACAATGCCGACAATGCAGTGTTTCATGAGCGAACCAAACACATTCACTCGTCATCATTTGCAAATTGGTACAATCTCATTGCCATTTGTTCCCTCATCTCTCCAGCTTGCCGTCATTTTTTTATGAAGGCTCATTCTGCTGCTCGCTTCTGCTTCTTATTGGACAAACTCTCAATGCTTCTTGCTATAACATCGTAAGTTTGAGGGGGGTGTTAATGTATAAATATGTGTATAGCTCAAGGGTAGTTTAGTCATTTCATTTCCTCTTCATATATACTCTTGTATCTCTAGTAACTCATTCATTCTCTCTAATTCAAGACTTGTCTTCTCTTTCAAATCTCTCTCTATTTTGTGTAACAATGCCTTCCAAGTAGCTGCATCTTTTGGTATCACTGATGATTTGTTGGCAAGAGTTTTCTTAGGCTTTACAGTTGTGCAAAAGTGTAAAATTTGAACACCTCTTGGCATAGCTGAATGCGTAGGTTCATTTATTTGCACTAGCTAAATTTCCTTGCATCGTTTGTAGGCTTTTAGCCAATATAAGTTGACATAGGCTACTGCCTCCTCTTCTTGATTTTGATTGTTTGATATATTTTTGTTTGATCACCACGGTACTGTTTAGAGTATTTGAAGTTTATTGATAACATACACTATAATGAACTAATCTGATACATGGATCTTACAACTATCCTAGTCTAATCCTATGCTATCCTACTCTACTGATCAAGTATGTCGAGTGGATGAGGTCCTCATATTGATGTTTTGAGTGGGGTGAGGCTCCCACTTGATACACCTGATCATGCACTTCGCCTCTTCACGCTTCATGTGCCAGTTGATGCAGCTCTCGTCACTCAATTATGCACGCCTCTTGCAGTGGAGGGAATGGAGACTTGAAAATTAGGAGAAGCCACAAGGGGGTTAATTGGGGAGGGGGATTTGATCCCTGAACCTCTCCTATCCAAGGCAATACTTTTGGCCAAGTGAGCTAGGCCACTTGGTTACTGGAATATATTATCTTAACATAGTTTTTGAGGTACCTCTCATAGAAATTGATAGTTTTTAGATGTACGAAAACTGACCAAACTTATCAGAAAAAAGTCAAATTAACCATCGTGCAAATCCGATTCGACACGTGAAGTTTTGATTACAAAACAAGTCAATGTAGTATGTTGAATTGAACTTAATGGAACAACTGAATTGAAGAAACAAGTCACTACATCGATGTAACTAAATTAGCTAAATTTTATCAAATATAATTTATCTAGACCGAACTTAATAAAATGATAATTAAACAGAATTCAGCTGAAGCATCCTGAAAAATCAATGTATTGATACAACCAAACTATGTTTTATATTATCAAATCATATTATATCAGCACCAAAATTAACAAGGAAATGCATTTGGCCAAATGCGCTAGGCCACTTAGTTACTGGAATATATTATCTTAACATACTTTTTGAGATACCTCTCATAGAAACTGATAGTTTTAGATGTACGAAAGTCACCAAACTTAACAGGAAAAATAAGTCAAAATTAATCATCGTGCAATTCCGATCCTACACGTGAAGTTTTGATTACAAAAACAAGTCACTGTAATATGTTGAATCGAACTTAACTGAACAACTCACTACTACAAAGGGGTGGATGCAAGGCACATATTTAAGGCGTTTGATGGGGGCGCGTTTTTTTACGCCTTGATTGACAGTAGCGAGTTCGCTACTTCTTCAAGCTAGCAAAAAAAAATTACATTCAAGACGGAAAGAGGCAGTTAAAGGCGGAACTGAGATTTGACGTTAAAAGATACTTGACCAAGGCGGAAAAAATGTATCTGCCTTAAATTGAATTGGTTGTTGCGATCTCGTAACCTTTGTAGTAATATAAACGTGTCTGTAGCGATTTCGTAGCTGAGCTCGGTAGTCGTAGGTTTGTTCGTTGCGATATCGTAAGCTTTGCTAAACCCTAATTTTAGCAGGCGAGGATATGGGAGATGTCGTAACTGGGACGGTAGTATATTGCATTTGCTGTTACGGTATCGCTTCTTAAAAGGTCAAATTTGTCATTGCTCAATGTACAGTGCATGTGAGGGTGATTGAAATGTTACGAGGTCGCTGGCTACTCAAATGTGTGAGCGAGATCGTAGCGAGTTCGCAACAGACTCTGTATGGGTCACAGATTTAAGTTGAACTGGCCGTTCTAACTCCAAAAACAAAAACATTAAAAGGGTCTAAACAGGTGGGTATTGAAGGGTGATCAGTTGAAGTGTTCTCGGAGGTCTCATTGTTCCTGTGTTGGTGTAGGTAAGGTTTAACTTGCGTAATGTACTGGCTTGTCTCTTGATTTTGGTTGATTTTATGCATAATTTTTGGTTGCATTTTGGTTTATCTTGGTTGTTTTGTTAATGCAGTGTGTAGTTTATGTGTTGATCATCTAAAGTCAGTGGGTTAGTAGTATTGTGTAGCTGTTTGTCTGATTTGTGAATTATGGACCGCGAACGAATAATGAGGGAGAATGCTCGATTATCGAAGGAGTACTTAGATTTGGTTGAACAGTTCTTAGATGTTGGGTTGCGACATTGTAGACAGAACAGCATAGGAGGGGTTAGATGTCCATGCAACAAGTGTAGAAACAACTCCATATTTGAAGATATTGCTGTCGTGCGTGAACATTTAATCTGTAAAGGTTTTGACAAATCCTACACAGAATGGGTTTGGCATGGGGAAGGCCATTATGGAAGTGACCAGGTGGGGATGGAGGAGGGAAGCGCCGAGGAAATCCTGCAGTATAATGAACAGCTTTCAGACATGTGCAACGATGTTGTTATGGAGTTTGTTGGGAAGAAAAGTATGCTGGAGGCAATGTATGACGATAAAAAGACAAGCTTATATGTTGGGGCTAAGCATTCTAGACTGGGAGCAACATTTTTGTTAATGAACCTAAAGGCAAGGCATGGTCTTTATGATAAAGGAATGACGGAATTGTTAGAGTTGGTTAAAGAGTTACTTCCTCAGGACAACTTATGTCCTGACAGGGTTTATGCTGCGCGGAAGATATTGTGTCCTATGGGCATGGAGTTTACCAAGATTCACGCATGCCCGAATGATTGTATGTTGTATAGGGGGATTGTTGATTCCTTGAGGGATGATTGCAAGGTATGCAGTGAGTCTAGATGGAAAAAGAAGGAGGGAAAGGTCGAGGTATGTGGAGAAACAGTGACAACATCGACAAAGCAAGGTCCTGCTAAGGTGATGTGGTACATGCCCTTGAAACCGAGATTGACGCGTTTGTATGCCAATCCAGTTGATGCAAAATTGTTAACATGGCATGCCGATAGGGTTCGAGAGGAAGATGATGATATTATATCTCACGCTTCTGATGGTGATCAGTGGAAGAAGATGGATGTTATGTACACAGAATTTGCTGACGAACCTAGACATGTGCGCTTAGGACTATCTACTGACGGAATGAACCCTTTCGGGAACATGTCCAGCACCCACAGTTCATGGCCAGTGATGCTTGTTATTTATAATCTACCTTCATGGTTGATGATGAAACGAAAGTATGTGCTTTTGAACACTATGATCTCGGGGCCTAGGCAACCTGGCAATGACATTGATGTATATCTAGCACCTCTCGTTGAGGAGTTGGAATCCTTGTTTAAGCATGGGATTCATATTCCTGACGGAAGTCGAGGGGACGCGACATTCCAACTTAAAGCCATGTTGATGTGGAGCATCAATGATTTCCTTGCTTTGGGTAACCTTGGAGGGTGTTCTGTGAAAGGGCATTTTGCATGTCCCGTTTGTGAGAGCCATACTAGTCATTGTCAATTAAAGCACGGTGGTAAGCCTGCTTATCTAGGTCATAGACGATTTCTACCTAGAAGCCATCCGTGGAGGAGTGGAAAGAAGTGGTTTAACGGTCAGGAAGAGCATGGTTTTGCCCCAGTCCCACTATCAGGTACTGAAATATTGGAAAAGGTAGCTGACATGGAGTTTGTGTTGGGAAAGGGAAAAAAGAAAAGCGCTCAAACTACGATTTGGAAGAAATGTTCGATTTTTTTCAAGCTCGAATATTGGGAGCACTTGGATGTGCGCCACTGTCTAGATGTCATGCACATAGAGAAGAATGTATGCGAAGCTTTGGTTGGGACGCTATTGAATACACCGGGCAAGAGTAAGGATGGATTGAAAAGTAGAAAGGATTTAGTGAATCTTGGCATAAGGACGTCACTTGCTCCCGTTCAAGAAGAAGCAGGTACGACATACTTACCACCTGCTTGTTATTCCTTGTCATCTGAGGAGAAGGAGAGTTTTTGTAGAACTCTAAAATCAGTAAAGGTGCCTTCTAAATATGGTTCGAACATTAGTAGTTGTGTATCTACCGCCGAGTTGAAATTAGTGGGAATGAAGTCGCACGATTGCCACAACCTGATGCAGGATTTGAATGTCATTGCTCTGAGAGGTTGCTTGCCTTCTCACGTTGGAGACGCAGTTGCAAGGCTTTGTTATTATTTTAAACAAATATGCCGCAAGAGAGTAAGCCGTCGTAAGTTGGATGAATTGCAGGATATGGTAGTTGAAGTACTATGTAGGCTAGAGATGTATTTTTCCCCTTCATTTTTTGACATAATGATTCATTTGATAGTTCATTTGGTGCGGGAGGTGAAGCTGTGTGGACCGGTGTACTTGAGATGGATGTACCCATTTGAGAGGTACATGAGCATTTTCAAGCATTTTGTTAAGAATCGTTATCGACCGGATGCCAGTATAGTGCAGCGATATGTCGTGGAAGAGGTAATAGAATTCTGTACCAACTATTTACAGGATGTACCTACTATAGGACTGCCAGTCTCCAGACACGATGGTAGATTTGATGGTGTCGGACTACGCCATAAGTCTAAATTTAGTCCTTCTTCCGATGAAATATCTACAGCACATCTGTACATTCTGCGCAACCATCATTCATTGAGTCCTTATGTTGATGTTCACCTTAATGATATTAGGTCAGCACACCCGAGTTGGTCGGAACCTAGAGTTCTAGAAGCTCATTGCAGAGACTTTACTAGTTGGCTGAAAGTACATGTGCAGAATGGCGGTCAACACCCCGACGTTGTAAAATGGGTTGCCAAGAGACCCCTAGGCACAGTTACATCGTTTAGCGGGTATGACATTAATGGATACACGTTTGGTACTAAGTGGAGTGATGATAGGTCTGCAACCCAAAATAGTGGGGTATCAGTACCTGGAGAGGGTGATAATGGTTATTTTGGTACCATTACTGATATATGGGAAATGGACTTTGTTCATGTCCGAATCGCATTGTTTAAATTTGAATGGGTAGATCAAGGTGAAGGGGTGCGCACAGAGGATTTAGGCATGACTCTAGTTAATAGAGGAATTCTCGGGTCTAGGGATGATCCATTCATCATGGCGGCTCAAGCTCATCAGGTATTCTATGTGAAAGATCCAACTGATGCTCGATGGGAGATCGTTGTTGATGGTAAGAAAACATTCATCTTTGGTGACGGCTTGTTCGACGATGACTCCACTGTTTCTACCGACACCATTCCGCCCTCGGTGTACGAAACTCTGGAGGAGGATGATGACATTGTTTGCGCGTCGGTGTGCAGAATGGATCATGAGGAAGGCATGTGGATTAATCTTGCGGGGAAAACTACAAAGAGGAAGGGGAGGCAATCAAAGAAGAAGAAGAGTAAAAAGAGTAAAAAACAAAAGTAGCTATTTAAATATGTATTTCATGGTTCATGTAGTTAAATTTTGATTTAATTAATGTTAGTACACTAAATCTTCTAATTCTTAAAAACATTTGTACACTGCTGTAGACGTGGCGATACCGTAACGAAACACGCTAGAAACCGATGCATGTTAACTTGTTGCGTTGCGAGTTCGCAACATTGGCGAACCGGTTACGCTTTCGCAACAAAAAGCTGAAATTCGCAGATAAGTTTCTGTCTCTTGAGTCTGACAGGTTACGATCTCGCTTTATGGGATCAAATTTGATTACCTAGCAACTAGCGAATTCGCTAGTATCTCGCCAGGTGAGTAACTTGATACTGGCGAGATCGCTAGTATAAAGCCACATACCAAAAAATTAGATTTAACTCCTTAGTAAAGTGGTGTTATAAATTGAAAATTTAGCCACATAAATAAATAATGGAAGTTTAAATAATCAAATATACATAATAAAATAGATGACATTAAAATTAAAATATTCTTTGCAATGTTGTTAGAGAAACTGATAAAAACAAATTGAAAATGAAATTGTTTGGATTTGAGTACAAGTACTAGCCAACATTAACGAATGCAAATCTAATCATCATTGCTAGGAGGTGGTGTCTATGATGGTACTGGTGGATCCCCCTTCGATTTTTTCCTCGCACTAGCCCTTTCAATGCCACGTATCACCTTCTCCGTTAACCAGTTTTCGTGATTGATTTTGGCCACTTTATCCCTGAAAAGGTCGATTGTCTCTTCTACACCCTTGTAGTATGCCTCTGAGGGTACACCTGTTCATGTAAGTGAAACAAAAAAAGGGTGAGTATAGCAAATAAATTGTATAAAACAGAAAATAAACTGTAGGGGTTTAGTTTGGCTAACCTTCGACGTTCTCTCTGACTTCTTTAGGATTAAACTGTAGCGGTTTCTTGGGTCCATCCGCTACTTTCTGCCACACACCATCAATCAACTCAAACTTACCTTTCCTCTCAAAATATGACATCGTATAGAAGCAACACTCCTGGGCTATTGGAGATAATTTCATCATCAAACGTGATAGTGACGATTTCGCTAGGACCACGCACTATACAAAAAGTGAATGATTTTTCTGATACGATATTGTCTCTTAGGATGAATAAATAAAATGTAAGGGACAATATATCAAAACAAGAAAAAAATACATGTACATGTGCCAAAATGGAAAACACAAGTTCATTACAATAGAAACAAACTGGTGATACAAAAATACATAGTGAAGAACAAACAACAAATACTAGTAGATCGTACGTTCACCGAGGACATGAACAGTTCCTGATCGCAAGTGCATGCATCACAGGTGATGTCCGCCGGATCAAGGGGTGCCCAAGGATCGTACCTCTCAAACTTATTGAGGCCAGCATGCGGAATGCAGCAGATCGGCCTAGGCCTAACTGCTACTTCTGAGAAGTACCTGAGGTAGTGTCTCCAACCCCAAGCGTATCTTAGACCTCTTTTGACGCGTTACCGAGCTAGACGGAGGCCCTGCTTGTCGGTTCTCTTCATGGTTGTGATCACATTCATGCTTCTTTGAATGTCACCTTCGCAGATTGCAAAAACAGCCAACACATAGGTCGACGGTGTGTGACTTACTGCAGAAGTTTCGGTGAGCCACTGTCGAGCCCACTCGGTCGCTCTTCCGCTCACGTAGCGACGAAGAACCCAATCGAACTCAGCACGAATCAATACCAGATTTATCATGTCATCTGGTAGGGCGCTGAATAGAGACACATCCATTGGAAGCAGAAGGCAAGGAATATGAGAAGGCAGAAGGGAATGTGTGAATGAAGGGTCTAATGAGGTTCTAAATACAGAAGGGGTTGATATTTAAAGGGTTGAGGTGCTCCATTATTCAAAAATATGTCAGAGTTCCTAGACAAAAAGCAGTCACTATGGTATTAATGGAAGGAAAATGTAAAGGCATTCTCACCTTTCCATGGACACCCCATGCAAACCCCCAAAATAAATTAATTACTGATGGAATTTCAAAGGTTTTTACTGATGTCACAGGTCAGACAAAGCCCAATACTTACAGCCCAATATACTACCAAAAGCCCTTATCTCGTTGCGATATCGCTAGCGAATCGCCAGCTAGGCTCTGTTGACTGAATACGAGCTGTTGCGACATCGTTAGTACCACGTAACATATAAGCGAGTACGTGACGACTTCGCTTGTGTTGATTCATCTAATAAACGTTATACTTACGATATCGCTTGGAACACGCACAATAGCAACAGTAACTGATTTTGCGATGAAGCTAGTGATTTAGCGAGCAATTTAGCTGAAAAAATAACCGTTACGATGAAAAAGTAAAATGTAAGGGACAAGGTTTCAAAACAAGAAAAGCTTTTCAATAATTAAATTAATGTGCCAATACGGCAGAGATAAACTTATTACAATCCTAACAAATTTTACATAAAAAACAACGGAATAAAATAAGAAAGAAACTACACTACAACATCCAAAGTGGCGGAGGGGTTAGAAGGATGTGAAGCACTTCCTGCTCGCAAGTGCATGCATCACATTCGATGTCCGCTGGATCAACCCTCGTGTAGCGTCGGTACCTGAAGCCGTCATTGAGGTGAGCATGTTCCTGGCAGCATCTAGGCTTATCGACTACTACATCGAGGTACCCCCTGTAGTGCGCATTTCCCCAGGCGTAAGCCAATTCGAGTTGCACGCGATCCCGAACTTCCTTGAGGCCTTTCTTGTCGGTTCTCTTCATCTCGGTGATGACATCCATGCCTCTTTGAGCATCATGACCTTCGCAGATTGCAAATATAGCCAAGGCATAGGCCGACTCTCTGTGGCCTATTACAGAAGCGTCGGTGAGCCATTGTCGAGCCCAATCGGTCGCTTGGAAGCTCACATACCGACGAAGAACGTGTCTGAACGTAACACGAATCATTATAAGATGAATCATGTCATCTGGGAAGGCGTTGAAAAGTGTCAAATCCATGGGAATAAGATGGCAAAGAATAGGAGAAGATTGAAGGGAATGTGAGAATGAAGGCTCTGATGGGGCTCTAAAGGGAGAAGGGGCTGAGTTTTATAGGGGTGAGGTTCTACATTGGTCAAAAACATGTGAGAGTTCCTAGACTGAAATTAGTAATTGCTGTATTAAAAGAAGAAAAATGTAAAGGCAGTCACACCTTTTCATTGACCACATTCACACCCCCTAACAAAATAATTACTGATGGAATTTCAAAGGTTTTTACTGATGGGTCCGTGGACTGTAGCGATATCGCTAATATTCAAGCCTAACAATTGTGTGAAGCTTTTGTTGTTACGAACTCGCTAGAGTATCTCACAACAGGCTCTGTCGACTGAGTACGACTTGTTGCGCGTTCGCTACTATAAGTTACACAGGTAGCGACTTCGTAAGAAAGATCGTCAACATTTGTCCCACATCGGCTGATTAGAAGGTGATTTTCAGTTTATATACACTTACATTTTACAAGGGTTCGATAAGTCGCCGACCAACGCAAACTGAACATGAAACACCAAGGCTGAGGCCCAATACTTACATAGGCTATGGCCCAATACTTACACAAGCTGATGCCCAACACTTATACGCCCAATATAGACCCAAACCCAAAAACCATTTTTTGATGGGTTCTTATCATGTAGCGAACTCGCTACGGAAGAATCATTCTAATTAGTAGCGAGTTCGTAACACAAAAAGCCTTTTTTTAATTGAACTACTAACTAGCACTATCGCAACCCCGTCGCCAACTGGTTTTCTGGGTTATGTGGGTTTGTGGGTCTGCGGGTTTGTGGGTTTAGGGTTTAGGGTTTAGGGTTTAACTGTGGTAACTTGTATACTAGCGATATCGCTACTACACAGGCTAATTAGATTGTAACTAAAAAATCAAACTTTTTAATTTTTTATTAGCAATTTTCACATTCTAACATATATATATTTTATATAGATGCAGTACAATACTCTATTTGTTAAATATCCATCATGATATTCACTCAGGTAGAGTACATCTTTGTACATAAGCAGTATTACATAACTCTATGTACAACATCAATAATTCGGTTTAAATTTTTAAATGCAATATCATATTCTTAAATATGTACATTTTATATCTAAACAGTATAATACTCAATTTGGAATATATCGAACATCACATTATGTCAAACAGAGTACATGTTAGTACATCAGCATGCAATGTTATTAAGCGATACTCGGTAGTATGATAAGTGATGACAGTTGGTGAGTGAACGTGTGCATGATACTTTGTTTAATTCAATAATCGTGCTTGTAATCACATAAATGAGTTGTAATAAACTAAGTATCTCTAATGAAATGCACTTGAACTGCGCATATATATATGTAGTTCATGTGTGAAGCTCTACTATGCTGTTGTCTCTAAAGGTAAGCGATGGATAGCGTTTTCAAGCGTACACATGATGTGTAGAGTTTCTTATTGTCTTACAATTAAAGACTAAGTTTCTTAAAACTCTTTCAAATTATGTAATTGCAGATTAAGTGACCAAATCCCTATCCCGTTCTACATGAGCATACGACGGAACAAATGAAAATTATTCTTAAAATAGAATGATTAGTGTCTTATACCATCATTTCGTTTAAATCGTTATTTAAAAATGTATGAGTGCATTTAAAAAACAAAGAAAAATCTTAAGTAGGGTTCTAGCGAGCATTGGTAGCGATCTCGCAACATCCTAGTAACATACTTTATGTCAGCTTCTCAGTTACGATGTCGCTAGAAGGATAAAGTAGAGCATAAAAGGCAATCACATGAGCACGTAACGACTTCGTAAATAGCCACGTCAGGCGTAACGAGAGAGTTCCGAGTTCGCAACAAGGTAAGCTAGAATAAAGTAAACACGTTATAGAACAGAAAAACCCTACACTTTTGGCATCTTATCCATCACTTCTTACGGGTTTCATCTCCAAAAGTTCAAACTTTTGCACATCTTCTCAAATCTCCTCAACTTTCTTCACATCAAATCTCCATTACCCATCCCATACATGTTGGACACATCAATTGTGTCAAAACAAAGTGGAACTAGCCACTAATTGCATCCAAAAGATTGGTAAGTTTTGCAATAAATTCTCAACCACATTTTTGCCTATAGTTTTTGCAATTAATGTCAATCTTTATTTGTTCTTGTTCAATTTGGTAACATCCTTTGTTATGGGTAGGAGAGGGACAAACAAGGTATACCATCCCCAACCAAAATAATCAATTCCACCGACACAACTTTGTCATATACCAAAGGTACGATTTTTTTTCATTCTTATATGCTAAAAATTTGATTTTCTTGTACATAGTGCCTCCATTTATCATGTTATTACTAAATATCATGTCAGAAGCATGTCCTGAACGAAAATCAAGATTTTCGTTTAAAATTATCCGTAGCTAGCTTAGCCCTAAATTTTAGGATTATGAAATATAATGTTTTTACTACAAAGTACAACTTTGATTTATTAGTATTGTGTTAGTCATTAACTAAATTCAATATACAAAGGAAAGTTTAATGGAGAGCCATTCAAGTTCCGTTAACTCCGACTCAAGTGGGGGGGAAAATGTTGTTGGCGGTTCAAGTGAGGTTAGAAGACAACGAGAAGTGACTCGCGCATCGAAAGAAGCTCAACTCCTCACACATTGTCGCGAATTAGAGATTAGGATCGATAACAAAATACTAACACATGTCAAGTTTAATGACATTGGTGTTGCTATTTCACCCGTAGATGATGCCGCGCGATGGTCGAGTTGGTGTGCTAAGACGGGTAGGATACGCACACCATTAGACACAACGGATTGGAGGCTACTAAGCATCGACATCAAAAAGGATATATGGAAGGAATGCAAGGTTAGTGTGGTACTTGTTATGTTTAATTTCAATTGAAAATTGTGAGTGTGACTATTTTTATGATCACATTTGTAGCGCCCCTTTATTATCGAAGCAACATCCTATGATCAAGTGAAAAAGAAGGCTCTTCAAATCGCATCAAAAGCTCATCGAGAACACAAATATACCCTTGCCAAGGATTATATCAAACCGAAGGGCACGAGGTTTGGGCAAGATCCAAGTACGCGTTACAATCACATTGTAACCCTTACTTGGGAGGCATTCAAGAAACGATGGTTAGAAAATGACGCAAAGGTTAGTTTACTTACTACATCTTGCAATAATAGTTTCATGCGAATTAGCCAAATATTTTTGTTTCGGTTAGTGCTTTATTCCTAAAATAACATAGAATTTTTAAAAGGGTTTGGGGGATAGGAAGCGCAAAGCCACTGCTGATAATGTTATGCCTTACACCGGGGGTAGGGCGGGGTACTTGGGTGTGGGGAGGAAGACCTCCAATAAAAACATGAAACCGAGGTGAAAGAGCTTGTGGATGGGGGCATGGACGCGGAAGAGGCGAACAAGCTAGTCATTGCCGAAGACCCTACAACATATAGTAGACAACAATTATTCGTCTTGGGTAGAATTAAAAAAGACGGGACTTACTCAAGTGATGAGGCAAAAAGGGTGGCTAATCGAGTGGTACGCTTTACCTACTACGCCATACCATGTTCCATTTTAGTATCTACAATCACACCATCAAACACAACAAATGATGACGATAATAACTTTTCATTTACTATACTACCTTTTTAGGACGAGGTCGAGCGTGAAGTTGAAGAAGGCTTGTTCATCCCTGTCGGTAAACACGATGTGCTACGTAGGGCACTTGGGAAGGCCGAGCATCCGGGAAGAGCTAAGGGAATTGGTGGTTATGTTACTCAAATAGAGGCGTTTGGTATCAAACGTAGTGGGAAAGACCCTAAACCATCCAAACTCCAAATAGCATTGAACCAAGCCAAAAAATCCGACCAAAAGGTCAAGAAATTGAAAACAATGTTGGCCAATATATGTTCTTTTATAAAGTATCCTCTTCCATCCGATTTTTGTGACACCGATCCAATCAATGGACCCTCGTCTAGAGGTTCACATCCTTCCCCACCACAACATGAGGTTGACCAACCTATTTTTGACCAACCTATTTTTGACCAACCTATTGTTGAACCCAACAAGGAAATATGCACACCTTCGGCCCCTATCAAAGAGCAAGTTCACATACAACCATCCAATCCCAAACCAAAGGTACGTTTAATTACTTGCACCTCAATCAAATGAATAATTCTACACAACTCATGATTATTGATATTTTTTAAATATGTCTAATTCTACCTAATTAAACATGCCTTATTTGTATATTAGAACTCCGCTTCTTGCAAGTTGTACGCTGAATGTGGGATGAATTCTCAACCCCGCCACGTTGCAATGGGAAATTCATATCCTGACATGGCACTACATCATGAAGCCAAAGTACCTATTGGTTTCGTTAGGGTTTCTATACTACATGTGTTAGTCGAGGATGCGTTGGTACCGGTCGCGGATCAAGAGTGCACGACAGTGGGTAAAGGTTTGGGCCGTTTTTTTGTGTGGCCCAAATGGTTGGTAGTTGATGTGAATTCTAATTCTATCCCAATTAATAGAAACACACCTTCACCCGTCGTAGACCCGCTAGATTTTCCGGTAGCTGAGAAACCGATATCGGTGGGAGAAGTTGGATTCATAAAATCACTCCCGGGATTCCTTCGCACGTTTTATGATCTGGTGGGCCACCATAGTCGGGATTCTGTTTACTATTTCTACTCCAATAAACAGGTGTTCGGCGAAGCGAGGGAATTAGTCGTTCCATGGGAAGACTTTGCCCTTTTCTGGCACTATAAAACCCTTCCCGAAACAATCCTTATACTACATCAAATGTAAGCTACTTGATCTCATCTCTTCTATCGTGTTGCAAGTTAAGAATTTTCATGTACTTGTGCACTATTATACGTTCATATCCCATCTATTGTTTATTTAGGTACATGCAATGCCTTGCTCTAAATGCAAAGACTTTCATTGGGTTTTTGCACCCAATATGCTTGCAAGAAATGAATGAAAGTAATCAATCACGACTTGCTTATCTCTCCAAGATCCTTAGTGACAAGACCAAGACAATTTACATAGGCCCATATCTAGAGGGGTTAGTTTTCTTTGTTACAATTGGATATTTGCACTTCGTAAATATTATAATCTTCGAGACGGGTTCTTACATTTTCATTTCTTAAAATATGTAGCGGCCATTGGAGTTTTTAGCTATGATACCATCGTTGAAGCGAGTGTATTGGATGGACCCGCTACACTTAGGTCCATCTACAAAATTTGCAGATTTATTAGAGGTTGCTATGCATAGTGCACATGACGACACACTACTTCCCTTCAACCTTATACAGATTCAGGTGACAGTACAAATCCAATGCTCATTTATTTCCACTATGATTTCATTTCAAATCATTTGTTATACTTCTTCACTTTCAGCACCGAAAGCAATTGTCAAATTGGGAGTGCGGTTACTATATGTTGTTGTACGCAAGCGAGTGTGTAGCTGGCCTTGTTCAAGATAATCTTGAATTACATCGCGTAAGCATTCTTATAACCTACTTATTGTACCTATTACTATCTACGTTGCATTCAATAGTATTAAAAACACATTTCATATTCTTAGATTATCGAGGAAAATCATGCACCATACACCAAGAAGGAGTTGGAGGATGGTAGAGATGCATTGGCTAGACACTTGGTCCTTATGAGATCTCGGTACATCTCTAGGCCTCACATTCCCAATAAAAGCTAGTTTCTTTTTTTGTCAAATGGATGCATATACTTTTGAGTTCCATTACTTGCATTAGTTTATAAATTGTGGCTTGATAGTGTTTCATGTTCATGTTTTGTGCTTAGATACCATGCATCTTGCAATTGACAGCTTAGACAATTAAAATGAAACCCAATTTTAGTGGTAATGGGTGGAAATGGCTCAAATCCTATAATTTTGTGACACTTACGAATTACCTGCGATTTCGTAACCTCTCTCGCCCGTAACATTAACATATTTGCGATCATCTTGTACTATCGCTACTTTAATCGCCAGGATTATATTTCTGATCTTAGTTTTTGCGCACTCGCTACCCAATCGCTCGTTCTTTTCTGCCTCTCCAATCTGATCTCTATCGAGTTCGTAACAATACACGCCAAAACCAGGCGAATGTCTAGCTTACTCGTAACGTCATTTTTTTTTCTCGCTCACCCGGTGGTAAAACGTCGTCGTTTATTGGTTCTGAGCTTAGTTTTTGCGCCATCGCTACCCAATCGCTCGTTCTTAACTGCCTCTCCAATCTGATCACTGTCGAGCTCGTAACCATACACGCCAATGCCAGGCGAATGTCTAGCTTACTCGTAACGTCATTTTTTTTTCTCGCTCACCCAGTGCTAAAACGACGTCGTTTAACGTAAGCGAGATTTGTAGTGAATTCGTTACTACACACATAAGCGATTTTACTTACGATATCGTTAACTCTCTCGAACCAACAACTTTTATAATATCATTTTCACAATTTTTACATTTTTATGAAAAACAATTGTTCGGTTGCGACCTCGCTATGGTGTTGCTAGCGAGTAGCTAGTGGCTGTCGTAACCTGGCTCGTTTTGATTAACAGGAATTGTTTAATTTGGGTTGTAACGAGTTCGCTACCTATAACCGAGTGATTCCCCTCTATATGTCGTAACCAGTCTCGTCAGCAGATAAATATATGACAAACTAGGAACACTTACGAGATCGGAACTACTATTAGCGATCCGCACGGTGGAAGTCGTAACCAGTCTCGTACACATTCATAACAGTCTAGGCTTTTCAATGTAGCGAACTCAATAGTATTTCATCTGGCGATCCGTAAGCTGCTGTCGTAACATAACAATCAACCATTTGTTTGGTACTAGCGTTTGCTTGTTACGGTATCGCAACGAGCCAATTCATATCATTCAGACTTTCACGCTAGCGATTTCGTAAGCTTTTAGCAAGGCGTATAAGCCTTCATTCAAGGCGGAAACAAACGCCTTAAACCCAAAAACATCTAAGGCGGAAGAGGAACCGCCTTAGATGATTTTTCTCATTCAAGTCACTACCAGGGAAGGCATTTGTTTTCTGCCTTAACACATGAAGGATGAACTGCCTTAGATGACTTGATATTCTAGTAGTGACTGAATTGAAGAAACAAGTCACTACATTAATGTAATTAAATTAGCTAAATATATCAAATTCTACTTCATTTAAACTGAACTTAATAAAATGATCCTAGATATTAAACAAAATTCAGCTGAAGTATCCTGAAAATATCAATGTATTGATACAACCAAACTATTTTTATTTTATCAAATCATATTTTATCAGCACCAAACTTAACAAGGAAATGCCTTTGGCAAGTGCGCTAGGCCACATAATTACAGGAATATACTATCTTAACATACTTTTTGAGGTACCTCTCGTAGAAACTGATAGTTTTTAGATGTACGAAGCTTACCAAACTTATCAGGAAAAAAAGTCAAAATAATCATCGTGCAAATCCGATCCGACATGTGAAGTTTTGATTACAAAACAAGTCATTGTAGTATGTTGAATTGAATTTAACGGAACCACTAAATTGAAGAAACAAGTCACTACATAGATGTAACTAAATTAGCTAAATATTTATCAAATTATACTTCATATAAACCGAACTTAATAAAATGATCCTAGATATATTAGACAAAATTCAGCTGAAGTATCCTGAAAAAATCAATACATTGATACAACCAAACTATTTTGTATTTTATCAAATCATATTTTATCAGCACCAAACTCAACAAGGCAATGCATTTGGCCAAGTGTGTTAAGCTACTTTGTTACTAGAATATGTTATCTTAACATACTTTTTGAGGGACCTCTCGTACAAACTGATAGTTTTTAGATGTATGAAACTGACCAAACTTGTCAGGAAAAAAAGTCAAAATTAATCATCGTGCAATTCCAATCCGACACGTGAACTTTTGATTACAAAACAAGTCATTGTAGTATGTTGAATTGAACTTAACTGAACAACTGAATTGAAGAAATAAGTCACTACATTGATGTAAATAAATCAACTACATTTTATCAAATTATACTTCATTTAAACCGAACTTATTAATATGATCATAGATAATAAACAGAATTCAGGTGAAGTATCCTAGAAAAATAAATGTATTGATACAACCAAACTATGTTATATTTTATCAAATCATATTTTATCAGCACCAAACATAATAAATCGAACCTAGCTTATAATTAGCTGAAATGAACTGAAACATACTGAATTGAACAAAACTGGACTTCATTGAGCTTAACTAACAAATGCATGCATCAATAAAATTAAATTAGCAAAATTTCATCAAATCACATTTCATCGGAACTAAACTTAACAAATTGGACCTACCTTATTAAACTAAATTGAACTGAATCATATTGAACTGAACTTAATTGAACTGAATTGAAGAAAACAATAAATGCATTGGTATAACTAAATGAAGCATTATTTTATCAAATTATATTTAAATAGAATCGAACTTAATAATCTGAACCTAACTTGAACTGAAGTACATTGGACTGAACTTAAATAAACTTAATTGAATAAAAATAAATTAAAAAAATAAATCAATGCATTGTTTGGAATCGAATGGATAACTGAATGTTTCAACAATGTGCCAATGTTTTTTTTAAGATAAAATATTTTAAATTATATTAATACAACTGAACATCATGACGAATAGATAACTAAATTTTAATATATTTAAAGAAAGAAGAAATCTAAAATTACCAAGCCAGCTATAGCTGCAAGTCATCAGGAGATGGCTCCACTTTATTAGAAAAATAAAAGCCAATTTCTTGGACTAACCAGTAACATTAGCTCCGGGCATAAAATGAGTCGGGATCATTACAATCACCGAAAATGTGGAAATTGAAGACATCAAAAGTAGCAAAGTTATCGTCCCAACAAAATGAGCAAAAGAACAAAGTGCCATAAGCCATCCGGAAATTCCAATGCCATTCATAATCCTTAGTGAGTGTATGGTTTCCTAGATCGTCATCCTTCGATTGGCAGCGAAACGTTAAAGGCGGTGTGTTCTCTGGGAGATCATTAACTATTTTGACCTAATGTGCTCTAGCTAGAACAGTTGCAGATTGATGGAGAAAAAATAGTGTTAAGAGTTGGATGAAGAAGAAGGAGTCCAAAGGAATTTTGCCTTTCATTTTCATTTTCATTTTCTTGCCTCTTGCGATATTTTTATGTAAGTTTTAAGTGTTTCCACTTTTTATATACATTTTCACGGTAATTATTAGTGGGGAAGGTAAATAAGGTTGCATTTTACAGTTTGAATTGAGGAAATGAGTGTGAAAATAAAATTAGGGTGTTTTAGTTAAATATCTTAATATATTAATTGAATTTTAGATTTCAAAGAATATGAGACACACTAACAAATTTAATTTCTGCTGTTAAAAGGAAATAATCTTTCATAGGAAAATTTTATGTGCATTGAAGCAATGTTACATTTAAGGTAAAAAGAATAAGGGACAGCAACCTCACGTAAACATGAACATTACATGTAAGATCGCATTTCAATGTGCTATTTATGTTATTTTCAAAAAACAAAAAATTCACAATGTTACGATTCATACCAAATAATTTTTAAGTAATAAATATAGAATTCGTTCAATTAAGGAGTAAGAATTGAATAGTTTTTCAATTGAACACAAAAATGGATGGAATTCATCATATTTCCAACTTTAAATGATTTTTCCCTCTTATTTCAACTTTAAAATCTAAAAGATCAGCGACCACTAAACTCCAATCAATTATGAAATCATATCAAGCTAGTTCCAAAATGAGCAATAAAGTAGCTACATAAAATATTCTTATCAAATAGGTCTGTAGATATAAGGCTACCTCTACAACATTTAAAGCAATCAAAGAAAACGTGCCTTATTATTCATTGTCCCTCTTAGTGAAACCTACCTAAATATGGTGTATTTTCATCTAATAAGTAAAAAAGCTAAAAGTTACACCTTTTTATAGACAAGTAAAACAATATGTATGATTTTAAAGAGAATAACATCCATCCGGATGATCCTGATATAAACCTTATCAGGCACCAATAAAATAATGACACGTGTACAATTGTAATGTTTTAATTGGTTAGGATATTTTTAGTAAAGTTCTAAAACCCTAATTTAGAATGCATAAATCCGTCTGGGTAATGATTGAACACGTGGCCCAATCATAAATTAGTTAAAGATGATGTGTCGTTATTTAATTGGTGCCTGATATTGCTAATATCAGGATGATCTTGATATATATATTGCTAATATCAGGATGATCTTGATATATATTAAACTGGATTTTAAAATCGAAAAACATATCCGAAATGAATTGATAAGTTTCATTTTGTAAAATTTTGATATCTTAGCTTTAAAAAGTTTCATTTTCATTTGATAATAAGAGATATTACATGACTAAACATTTTTTGCATCAATGACGATAAGATCATGAAAATATCAACAACATACCAAATACCTATATCTAAATAGGGGTAAATGATCATTGTTTTATAGTTGTATCCATCATAGATTTCAGAAAATGCAGGTCTAACTAACTGACTTCATACTAGTCTCAATATTGGGTTGACGCCCCAACAATGTGATTTACTATAACCCCACAAGGTTAGGATGAAATCCAACTAATCAAGCACAAAGTAAATTAACAATCCATTCAGAGAATTTTCAACATCACTCAAGTCACCAAGCTCACTCATAATTTCAATGTGTTTCCCTTTTTACCTGTACCTCCAACTCCAATATACTATGAAGAAATCCATCCAAATTAAATTACAAAAATTTAACTATCCTATATAGCATCTCTCTCACTCACTCTTCTCACTGATGATCAGCAACAAACCTTTTCTCCCGTCCAGAAGAGTTGCCACCTGCATCAACAACAACTGATTGCGTGAGCCGGCTCTGCCTGAGGTGCATGCCAACCGGGAAGCTGGCGGAGTCCATTAGCGAGTCCATACTGGTCCTTACTGACTCCTCTACGAGCATGTTGTCCTCCTTGCTCGGGTGGAAGTTGAGGTCCAACCCGCCTTTGGATGTGTCTACTCCAGACACTGTCAAGGGCCGTCTGCTGCCACTAGAACCGGCCTGTAGCAAGGTAGCTTCCTCATCTGCATCCTCCATCTCTGTTAGGTCTATAATGGGGGAGGACCCTGCAAGGCAAGATGTAGAGCTTTGTTTCTGAATGGCGATTATTCTTTCCTTTATGGGTTTTGAAACGGCACTTGACAACCAGACTTGCATTACACTTGCAGTCTGGGGCGTGCTTGGCCTTTCCACTCGGGGGCTGAATACACACGACGCAGCTGCAGCCTAAACGGTGTCGAGGGTGCTTTGCAGTTGTTGCAGCCTCTTCGCCTAGAATTGCTGCAGTGGCCAATACATCTAAACCAAATTGCTCATAATCCTCAACTGTAGTGCTTCCTCCAGTTCTTGTCATGTAATCTGCCAGAAAAGTATAAAGTCAAATATATGTCCACAAGTAGCTAAATCATGATTAACTATATCACAAGAATCTCATTCTAATCAAGATCATCAATTTTCAGAACTCACACCCTTGTTAGCTTGAAGGAGAGCATCATGTTCTGGAGGGGTAATCACATCTGGTGCTAAACACGATGCAATGCTAGAAAGAAAATATTTGAAGTAAGTAAAATTTTCTATATCATACACAGTAAAACGAAAAAATTAAAACATGCATAATTTATTTTTTCCAAATAACACATATAAAACAGATAGTAAAAATTCATAAGTGAGATAGAGTTACTATTGAATTTTAAAACAAACCTGGCTGAGTCCCATTCATTGTCCGGGCAAGACCATTTTGCAAGAACAAGAACATGCACGGGCAACTTCCTCCATTCGTTGCAGCTATCGCATTGGGTCCACTGTTCCTGCAGCCTGTATACACGTATACACAACATTGTGATAAATTGTACCAAAAACCAGCTTAAAAATTAATACACATCCTTACCCTGAAGGCCCTACAGTAAACACAGTCTTCTTTCCAATCACAGGTGGCTCCTATTATATAGTATATTTAGAGAAAGTGTCAGAATCATGTCGAGCTTGAAAGGAAGCAGAAAGAGATAAAAAAGAAGAAGAATTACATTGTACTCTTCAAACTCGCAGTTGTCAATCTTGACAACTTTGGGACTACTCATGGGTGGTGGAGTCAACAACTCTTGGGCTTCCTCCCAAGTCACTCTTAACTGTACAATCATGACGTCACTAGCACCAGAATGAGAAGTCTCCACGGGTGAGCCACCGAGAGTAGGAGAAACAGAAGGTTGTGGTTCAATCTGTATCAAATCGATTCAATAGAGGGATATATATAAAATTATGCACGTTTAGTGCATGCTTAAAACTTTTAGTGCACGTTTATTGTATGCATAAAATTTTTAGTGCACGCTTAGTGCATAAATTGTGCATGTTTGGATTAAGATCCTTACCTGAGCATCAATGTTGTTGGTTGACCTCCTGGATCCTATGACCAGCTGTCCACCAGGGTTTTTACGGCTAAAAATCACTACAATTGAAGAGAAAATATATACAACATCAGTATTTCACACAATAACAAAAACCAATTAATGTAAAACCTACCTATATCACCAGCTTTTAGGTTCATGTTCTGTATGCACGGAGTGACTCCCTCTAACACATACATCCTGCTAGTGTTGTTCAGCCAATATCTGAACTGGAATGTCCATTCTCTGCCCTTCACATCCTGGATGGTGATTGAAACGCCTTCAGGTTGATTAATAGGAGGGAAGTATGCCTGCACCATTTAGCAATAGAATCGGAAGATTCATAAAACAATTTCTACTAGAAGAATGAATGGACAAGAAAAACCTTACCTCAGTGCATGCTTTTGGCAGAACCAGGCGGCCAATCCTACCAGCATCACTGGCACTAAGAACCTTCTCAAACAAGGGCAAAATGGGTGATTTCAAACTATTGATATGAGTTAAGTTTAACTAATGCACAATAGTTGCACGACATAATTTTAATCCAAAACAGTGCACGATAATTGCACAACATTAATTTATATTTAAAAAAGCACACGATTGTGGCACGTAAGGCAGGTACAAATCAATTTAATTTTTAAAAACCCAAGGATATGAATCAAATGAACTGTAGAAAACAAAATTGAAGGATACTCTCGAGAAATCCGCTCTAACTCATGTTCAGTATTCCGTGGCCAGTACTTGAGCAGCTCGTGGTGACCTCTACCTTGAGTAGCAGGCTGAGCAGAACTTGAACTCTGGCCACTGGTTACACATCTGCATTCTGAAACATCTCGCCATCGCGCTTCGTTCCAATTCCAACAGCAGGGACTGCCTCTCTAGCAGTTGCCTGACACAGTCCGCACATCCCACTCCTCCAGAATCCATGATATCAACCAGATTTTTGGATGCAGAACAGCCACAATGTACGCGCTGCAATCCAATAACAACCAAATTAGTATTGTTAGAAGGTAAACTTCAATAAGGTGACTGAACAACTCTTATAAGTACCAATTTTTACATAGAAGATTAAATAAAATACGAGCTAGGCAATATATATTGTAATGTGTTTTCTTTTGGCAAACAAAATATGCAATTCCAGAGTCGGGACATTCAAAAATTACTTCAATTTGCTTTTTGCAGAAAGTGTACAATTTTGGTGCAAAAACATTTGAAAAGCATGCATGTATTGTAAATGTGCATAATTCGTGCAAAAAATGTGCAATTCAAGAGCAATTTCTATGCAAAAACATTCAAATTAAAATGAAATTTTTGGTGCCTAGTTTTGAGGAAATGTTAATGTTGGTCCCTACTTTTTGAAATGGTTCAGAAATGGTTTCCAAGTTTTGATGAAATGTTCCAAATTGGTTCCCAAATCGGTTGATGACTGGCCATCGACAGTTTCTCCCCCACAACTGTCACCTCTGCACAGTCGAGTATTCACTGCCATATAGCTGCCCCACTCCCACCGACGACAACCTTCCTCTCTTCACCTGTTGCCCACCACCATCGAAGCTTCTCCGCTGGTCAGCCCTCCACCCGACGCATGAGCTCTTGACCACTTCATTCCGACATTCATCCCCATAAAACCCATCCTGATTCCAATACACTAAACTCCAACCAGAAAAATGGAGGCGGTGGTGGATGGTGGAAATGCTGGTGTCGGTGTCGGACCAACGATGACAACTCAATAGTGGTGCCCATCGGAGATCGATCTCGGCTGGTGTGATGGTGGTGACAGTCAATCATTCTCGACCTGAGCTACTAAGCGTCACTCCGCCGGCTTTGCCCATCACCGGCTTCACCGCTTCCACTATGTACGGTTATTGCATCTTTGTCGTCGTTTGGGTGGCCGGATTGAACAAAGGATAATTGTGCAGAGGAGGCAGTGGTGGGAGAGAAATAGTCGATGGCTAGTCATCAACCGGTTTGGGAACCAATTTAGAACATTTCATCAAAACTTGGGAACCATTTCTGAACCAGTCTAAAAGTGGAAACTAAAGTTGACATTTCATCATAAACTGGGTACCAAAACTATCATTTTCTCTATATCATATAAAAATCAGTACCTTTTTACAGAAACGGCACTCCCTCCAACCATCTTCCTCTTGGTGAAAAGTACTGCAGTAGGTAGAATTCTTGTATCTAACTCTGAAAATATAAAAAATACAAAATGTTAATTGAGTATTTTATGAAAATCCCTAAAGGCACATTCTATAATAAATAAGGTACAACAACTAGTATGTTTTATTTCCATATGTAAGGAGGCCTTTTAAAATTTTTTAAAAAGTACATTTTAATTAAAATAAAACATTGTTTAGGACCAAGAAATTTCTATTTCCTAACATCTAAAACTTTATAGGCAATAACTACTTGCAAAATAAAACTTGAGGATCGATGTGATCCATGGTAGATTTCTCATAAACGCATTCGTACTGAATCGACAGAAAAGAACAAGGTCACACTAATATCAACTTTTCAGCAAATCATTTTAACAAATGCAAATTACATTGTCAGATGATCGATCCACCACAAATTTTCATATGCAGCAATTTATAGATAAAAGTTCATATTGTGAATTATCAGAGAAAGCATGACCTTTCTAAGGTATTCATATTAAAAAAAGCAAATGTTCATGGTGAACGTGATCTACAGCAGATTATATATCAACAAAACAATTTATGGTGCCTTGTGTGATCTACGTCAACTTGTCATCCCAGAGCAGTAGATTCAGTTGATACTAAGCAGTGCCACATCAGTAAGACATCATACAATTGTAAATGGAACAAAGCTTCCTTTTTTCAGACCAGACAGAGGACTCATGAACATGGATGCCCTCTATCTCCCCATCTGTTCATAAAATGTCAACAATTCCTACTAGGTTTTCTAGAATCTGCGGTAGGAATAACATCAACACAGACTCTAGGATATAATAGTGGTCAACAAGTTCAAAACCTCACACATCTCATGTATGCCGACGATTGTATTATATTTCTCAAGTTAAGTACCAGAGATACTTTCATTTGGCAAAGATTCTGGATCATTTTGCCAGATTCTCTGGTCAGAGAATAAATTTTAGTAAGTCCTAATTGCAATTTAGCCCCAATGTGAATCCGCATGAGGAGAGCTTACTTAGAGATTGTTGTGTGGAATATGAGAAAACAGCAAACTAAACGTAAAAGAAAAACAAGAACACCGAGATTTACGTGGTTCACCAATGATTGGCTACATCCACGGGAAGGAGACGGATTGTATTAGATAGGTACCCAGATTACAATGTTCCTATCGTCTAATACCCAGAAAACAGTACTTCTAGGTTGAGGCAAGTGAAAGAGTTTTATAGCGAGACCCCCATGCTAACTCGCAGTAGCGACTATTACGGTATTCAAGACATATACCATCAGAGATATACTCAATATTCATGGTCGGATAATAGGTTCAACGTATTTGGGAATCAATATGAATTTATCACAAGGGAAAAAGACAGTATTCAGAGATATTATAACAAGGGTCAGAAGAAAATATGATTTATGGATAACCAAATACCTAAACCTAGCAGGGAGAATATTTCTTGCCAAGCACACTTTGTCTGCATTATCCATATATCTCATGGGAATTTTTAAGATCACTGTCTCTATCCTAGACAAATAGATAGAATGACAGCTATATTTATCTGGACATGAGAGATAGAGGGTAAATGAATACACTTAATGAGCAGATCAAAAACTCAAGGTGATTTGAGGCTCAGAAAATCAAGACGATCGAGGGAAGATTTAGAGCATCTAAGTAAGAAAGCATGGAACTTTATCATGCAAAGGAGTCAACTGAAACAAGATGAGTTTAATAATAGAAAGCAAGCCACTTTTAAGTCGAAATCAGCTGAACTCAAGCAAATATTCTACAACAGATTCTATCAACAAAATAAATTCTGGTGCATGGGAACCGATAAATTCTGCATTGGTTGGATAAGCTTTTAAGTATGAATTCAAGACTGACATTCGCCTCCCCAAGCTAGGTTCAGATTCTGAATCATCCCTCCTTTTTTGCATTTGTTCTTTATATGATTTTATTGTGCTCAAAGGTCTCATCTTTATGGTCTTTTCTTTCAGGGTTATGCTTGTTTAGTCTACTAGAATTATTGGCACCCCTGGATACCTTGATCATAGTTCCTACGTGTCTACGTGTTATCACTATTAGGTGCACTTGATATCATAGGCTTAATTAACCAACATGCAACGGAGAAAGAAAGAAAAGAACTTTTCTTCATAACAAACACTTCAGCATGATTTGAAAGTGTTGGATGATACCAGAAACAGTGCTGAAGCATGAAACTGTTCGAAAGCTTATGTGACTGCACTTTTTGCATAGAATCAAAGATGGAATATATAGTTGTATGCTTCACCTAATTTTGGCGTCGATTAAAGCAGGCAAAGACGAAACTTCACCTAATTTTGGTTAATTTCAAATCAAAAGGTCTTTTATTAAAACAGGCAAAAGAACGTAACATTAACTAATATTGGTTGATTTCAAATCAAAAAGACATTGATTTGGGATCAAACACATGTTAATATCATGATTAAGGAGGCAATAAAATCAATTTAGCAACAAATGGGGCAAACAAATAGTAGACCTAATCCATAACTAACATCCCCAAACCTAGCTTGCCATCTATGTAAAATATCCAATCTTTTTTTCACAAGAACACGCACACACATATATAGTTCAAAAAAGGGAAGAAACGAGGAATGTTACCCGCAACTAGGACACAAGACGGCGAATCCGCCTGCTTTCAGCGGCCATCCGATCTTCGGATCCGACGTCGTTGTTACGTTGCACTTCACGTTCATGCAACACTTCATCTTTCCCAAATCGGATCGACCTGCAAAAATCCAAATCAATGAAACAAAAATCTCAAATCAATAAACTCTAAACACAAACCCCGACCCGAATCAAGATATAACAATCAACTATCGCCATATACCTCAAACGCCTAAAACCAAAACAACCAGCACAAACGCCACAGCCCCGTCGCGCCGCTGCCACTTCACGGCGGCGAATCAAATCGGAGTTGATTTGGGGCTTCCGATTCGTAGAACGCGGTGGAGGTTTCTTCTAGTTTGGGATTGAATGGAATTGATCAAAGAGTGGCTATGGGTGATTAGAGAGAGAAGAAGATGATTCGATTTAGACAGAGAAACTAAGGAGTTGAACTGGGGCTTCCGATCTGTAGCAGGCGGCGATGGAGACTTATTTAGGGTGGAGATTTGATTAAATTGATCAAAGAGGGGCGATCGATGATTAAGAGAGAGAATAAAATGATTTCATTTAGAGAGAGAAACTAAGGAGGTGTACGCATGCAATAGGGAGGAGTGAAGAGAGAGAGAGTGCATAAAATGCATGCACAAAAAGTCCGGTCTTTGGATCTTCTTCTCTCTGACATAGGTCTCACCTCATATGACAATATACGTTGTGTTTTTTAGAAGAAAATTTCACATGAAATTTATTTCAATTTACTTTTTGGGATTTTTTAGATTTTGATTTGAGCATTTATTCCAACAATTACCAGATTTGGTTAACAAAACTCAATTACTATTAGTTCATCTTAAAAACTAATTTTGTTCAACATTCGTGTGACTACTCTAACTGGTTGGCCTTCTTGAATATGTTGAAGAAAGGCAGATGCTTCTCCGCTCCCTTAGAGAGGAAACGGCTAAGGGCCGCGAGGGATCCTTTCAGCTTTTGCACATCTTTTACTGTCTTTGGAGGCTGCATGTTTTGCAGGGCTTCTACATTCTCGGGGTTAAGAATTTGCCCGCTCCCACACCAATGGTACACTTAGCCGGATTTAACTTCAGGTTGGCGGTTCGTAGTGTATCAAAGGTCTCTTTCAGGTCCTCGAAGAATGCGTCGTGGCTGCGGCTCTTCACCGCCACGCCGTCGACGTATATCTCCATGTTGCACCCTATTTGGGATCTGAATAATTTGTCGACTAACAGCTGGTAGGTGGCTCCAGCATTCTTCAATCCAAAGGGCATCTTCTTGTAGCTAAAGGTCCCTTTGTCCGTTATGAAGGAGGTCATCTCTTTGTCCTTCTCCGCCATTGGAATTTGATGATATCCACCGTGGGCATCAAAGAAGGCTAGTACTTGATATCCTGCAATCGCCTCCACAAAGCGATCTATTGATGGCAGGGGATATCTGTCTTTGTGACAACAATCATTCAAATTGGTGAAGTCAATGCACATTCTCCACTTCCCGTCAGGTTTCTTGACAATTACTGGATTGGCTATCCATTCAGGATATTGCACTTCTTCAATTACATTAGCTTCGAGTGGTTTATCTACTTTTTCTCTAATGGTTTCAACTCGATCCAGGGCAAAGATACGACATTTCTATTTTACCGGTTTCTGCGCTGGGTCGATATTCAGGTAATGCTCCGCCAGCTGAGCAGGTACTCCTACCAAGCCATTGGTATCCCACGAGAAGACGTCTACATACCGATTGAGGAGATCTCGAAGCTTCGTCTTTATCTCAGGGATAAGAGACTACCCACCTCGACGGTTTTAGACTCTTCAAGTTGCATCGGCTCAGACTCGGAATATTTGACTGGCTCAGGGCTCTCTTTTTCAGATTCTCCGATATCCTGGATGGTGCATACTCGGGCCTATTACTGGTCGCCTCGTACCGTAGCTATCCCTTGATTCGTGGGGAACTTCATGGCCAAGTGGTGAGGGGGCCAAATGGCTCTAGCTTGACACATCCATGGTCAACCAAGTATAATGTATAAGGTGCCATAGAATCAATTATCGCGAGGTACAACGGAGTGTTATAATTCGTAGGTCATCTGCCAGTCACATGGGATCGCCTACGAACCCCGAGATTAGGTTTGTAGGAGCGAGATCACTTTTGCTTAATCCCAGTTGTTCGTAACAACTAAGAAACATAACTTCCACCTCGCTTTCCCCATCCACGAGGACCCTTCTAACCGCACTATAGTTTATGGTAATGTTTATCACCAAAGGATCGGAGTGGAAAAACTGATTGGGAACTGCGTCTTCTTGTGAAAAGGCAACTGTTCCGTCCAGGCGAGATCTTTTGCTCTCACATTCCTAATGAGAGGTTTCTTTAGGTGCACGCCATTGATGCTCCTTCCGGCTCCATGGTTAGTGGTTGCGTGCACATCGTCGCTAACGTTGAAGCGGTCGGTGTCGTTGCCTCCTATTCTTGTCGGGGCTAGAGAACAAACTTGCGTACTCCCGCAAGGGTTCTTAGCCGGATCATTCATGAGTTGGAGTTTGTTTGGATCAAGATCAACACGCGGGTCCCACTTGACGTGCCAATTTGATGGATGTCTGGAACCCGCACTTAATCACGAACCATGCTCACGAACTGATCTTCAAAACAAAGCCCTGGGGTGGCCCTAGGGTAGACACTCTGATGCTTAAGTCATTGACGGCTTATAGAAGCTTATAAGCGTAAGGCGTAGTGTATATAAGATAATGGATAGAGAGGTCTACCAAACCTTTGGTATTTATGGGGGTTCACTCCGTAGATTGGCAAGATATGTAATTATGGTAAGTATACAACTCTTATGGAGGAAGTGTATTCCTTATAGGACATACAAAATATACGCATTCCTTAGATAAGGATTTGGGCCGGTAGACCTGTGGATCCATCTCCCATGTATCTCGAGCCCCTGACCATTCTCGGGCCCTGCTTCGAGACTGAACGAAACCCTAGAGTGCGAACCATGGACTTATCATAAGGGAAGTTGAACTTTGTTTATTTATAAAGATGATCTAATTATTACATAATCTCTAAGAAGAGAACTGGTTTAATTTTAAAAAATCCGTAAAACATATTTAAGTGAGAGATTACAACAATACCCTCACTTCATTATTAATAAATAAAAATCTTTAAAATGGTTCCTTTAAACACATTGATTACCAAACTAAAATCAAATTACGAGCAACATGGGTTTACAAGTATTTTGCAACAATTTGAAAAGTATTCTATGATACTAAATAGCCCGGATCATGATATATGTAATGTGTAAATGACATACCGGATTGTCGAATCATCTATATTCGTGAAGAAGTGTTATACCGATTGAAGTCGATCTTTAGTCGCACAAATGGTCCGACCTCTGACGGTATCCACACAAACTCGACTATTGGGAAAGTCAGTTTAACGTGCCAGCTCCATTCATCTAAAAGCAACTGTATAGAATTGATTTCTAATATTGTTGTATTTCAACTGATATTTAGATGAACTTGACTATGGCTATTTATAAGCATTGAGAAGCAGTGACTTAATGTTGAATTCATCACC
Organism: Sherardia arvensis; assembly: GCA_948330725.1. Taxonomy (NCBI): domain Eukaryota; kingdom Viridiplantae; phylum Streptophyta; class Magnoliopsida; order Gentianales; family Rubiaceae; genus Sherardia; species Sherardia arvensis. Next base: position 16,682,235 of record OX415244.1, read on the forward strand.
ATGAATTCGTAACGTCAAACGTTACAAGTCCCTATTTAATTCCTTATTAACCTTCATGAATTAATAACATTATTAATCCATTATACCCAATAACTTGTTCTATTGTGTGTGACCCTTCAGGTTCCTAAACACTTAGCAACAAATATGTAATTAGAAATTACATTGGATTTAGTCCATAATCCAACAAACTCCCACTTGGACTAAAGACAATATTTAGTCGTGGTATTTATAATACTGATCAAATTAACAACTTAATTTATCATCATATTTATAGATCAAGATTGGCCTCTAGCCAGGCATCATGACCACCCAAGTATTTAGAAATAAGTCAAATGATCGACTTCACCTATCAATGAATCAGATTCCATGTAATAATATCTTTTCACCACACTATATCCTTTATCAGCACAAGAGTAAGGTATTGTGCCAACTCTTTAAAGTACTGATGTTTTCTTGTTCCAGAATTCAACTCCCTCTAAATAAAATTAGAACTTTTCTAACTTTATTAGACCGTTTGCAAACATTTTGAGTTGATATTCCAGCAAGTGGCCATCTCTAGGATATACTCTCCCACTGGAGTGGTGAATCCTATATCAATCATAAAATATCAATCTGTGCTTCTTGTTATACCCAGTCCAACCATACGCAGAGTCAGTTACGACAAAAGATGAGAAGGACCAAAGCACAACTATCCACACAAATTATACTCTTTATGATTTCAAGTCAAAGGATTACTTTACACTACTGTCATACAAAGAATTTCCATCAGCACAGAAAAGTTTTAACCTTATGGAAATCTTTAAATGGTCATTCCAATGAGATATTCTCCAATAGGTCACTCATGTATCACCATACATGCTAGTCTGTCCGTAATAACAATGCCCTTATTATTGTTAATACTATGACTAGGGAATTTTAAGAATAACAATCATATTATTCTAAGGAATTTATCATTCTAATAGTAGCCAAGTATATATAATCAAAAACGATAAAATTGTCATATCATATGTGCATGTAGGATAATTTATAAATGTCATATTCCATGATTCAAGTAATCTAATGAATCAAAAAAACGCATTTCTCGTACCTCTCAAACAATATATGTCACTATTATTTTAATTCACCCTCTTGTACTTCTCAAGTACTTAAGAATAATCATAATGAAATCGCGTTTCATATTTCTCAACACTTGAGCATCATTAAATGAAATAGTGTTTCACACTTCTAAGCACTTGAAAATCATCGAATGAATTAGTGATTCACATGTCTCAACACTTGAGAACCATAGAATGTATTTGTGTTTCACACTTCTTTCTCAACATTTGAGAATCATCAAATGAATTAGTGCCTCACAATTCTCAACACTTGAGAATCAATGAAAATGTATTAGTGTTATTCAGAACACAAAACACTCGATATGTCTCACTGTAAAATGTGGATGACTAATTAGCGGAAGCATCAATTAACTTTATGCACATCATTACATTGATATTAATCTTAAACACTAGAAACACTCCGGGTTTACCATTTCATCGAGAAATTACTATTTACATCCTTAACGTACTTAAGGGTAGGTAAAACATTTCTCATGTGTATTAATTTTATAGAAAATACCATATTACTCCCACTTGACTCATGTATACTCATAAATTATCATATAAGTAAATCTTGTATACTTAAATCACTTATCATATAAGTTTCATGAATCAACATTTGATTCTAGGTTAGTGGTTTCATAAGAACTTCTCTAAGTTCTATGTACTTATCATCATATAAGCAAAACTTATCATATACGTACCATTCAAACATTTTTTTTGACTACTAGTTTGTGGTTTAATAACTTCTGTAAGTTATCTTTCTCCCACTAAATATTTTAAAATAAACAATTTATTCTAAAATATTTCATAACAAACTAGATCTTCTTCTCTGAACGACCTCAAAATCACATGATTGAAAATATGAGTGACAACATTAATACACATATAAAATGGTTAGAAAAATCACATGGTTAAGGTTAAATGAACAATAACTAATATAGTTCAATCAGATAATCACATACTTCAAATTTTATATTTTTAATTCAGAATGTATTTCAATAAATACTTATGATCATTTTGAAGCAAAGAAAAATTCATCCTATCTTTACATAAGTCTGTATCCATCAACATGCATTAGACTTTAGTACTTAGTAGATTACTTTACCCTCCCACTTGAAGGCTGTATAGGTTAATAAACAATATATGCAACGTTAATGATTCACAATCAATAACTTAAAAAAAACACGCATTTTATGCAATTGCATACATTCTAGTTTATAATTCTACTTTATCATAGGATAGATTTTCTAATCTATTATCTTTGAATATCTTATGTGCACTAATTGAAATAGGATCTATTCCTAAATTCAAATTTTTTATTGTTAAATAACACAATAATAGAACAACGATTATTCTTAATTGTGAAATTATCCAACTTCAGCATGAAATGGAAGATAGAACATTCTTCGAAAGAAATGTTATAAAATAAATAATAAATTCTTAAAATCCATCTAGCGAAGAAATACTTAATGTCCCTACCATCTAAGTAGCAAAAATTGCTCCATAGTAGGTCCATTTCTTCATCGCCCAATCTTTTACTCTTTCAATGGTCCTACATATTTCAAAAATATGAGAACGGGCATCAAATACCCAAGTTTTAAAAGTATAAGATTTATTCAATCCACATATACCTGAAGTAGAAACTTCTCTAAGTTTCTTCTCCTTCACGATATTAAGATATTCCTTGCAATTTCTTTTCCAATGTCCATCTTGACCACAGTGGAAACAATTGCCCTTAGCCTTTCTGTCCATAGCTTTCTTAAGCTTACTCTTTTTATTGGAAAGAGGTTCAACCAATAACATATTTCCCTTATCATGCTTAATATACTCCTCTGCTGTAATTAACATATTCAGCAATTGAGACAGAGTGGTAACATCAACATCTTCGATCTTAAAGTTCACCACAAAGTTAGAGAAACTATCAGGAAGTGATTGCAAAATCAAGTCAACACTTAACTGATGTGGCAATACAAATCCCGATGATTCCAAACTCTCAATGAGGCTTATCATCTTCAACACATGAGACGATACAGCTGACCCCTCAGCCATCTTTGATTGAAAAAGCTCATGAGAAATGTCAAATCTCTCATTTCTAGCCTTTTTAAGATACAAAGATCTAAGATGCATAATCATTCCATAAGCAGTCATGTACTCTGTTATTTTTGCAACTCAATGCTCATTGAGCCTAACATAAGAGAACAAACATTCTCAGAATCATCAACCTGCTTCCAAAATGCATCTTTGACTGCCTGATCAGCCTCATCAGAAGGAACATCAGGGATAGGGTTATCAAGGACGTAAGCGACATTCTCAAGCCTTAAAACTATTTTAAGCGCTTGAATCCATTCAATTAAATTTGAATCAGTGAGCTTATTCTCAAGAAGTACGTTATGCATTTTCAAATCGGAAGACATTTCTACAATAACAAATGTAAGAAAATAAATTATCCAGCACATAGACAAAACTAAAAATAAATGACATCTCTTCATTTTTGTTTTGTTCCCACTATTTATCCAAGTCAATATCCCTCAATTTTGACTTCGAGAATTTACATATAAAATTCATAGTAGGCTAGGATCCAAATCTCAGCTATTATGACCTTGGGCATGCCCAACAAACCACAATAATCTCAACTAGGTAGGTAACACTTTACCAATTATAACATTTTAGATATCAACATATCTTATTTAATTTGTCATAATCACGATATAACAGATTTAAGAACTTTAGAATTTCCTCAAAATTCCCAGGATAGGCTTTTGGAGGGGTCACAAATGGTCCCGCTTAAAATCGCCAGCCTCCTTAAACAGAATTTGTATTAGATATTACTAAAAAGTTACTCTTAAATCTTTATCCAGTATGAACATTTCATCCATTATGACAAAATTCTTATAATTCCTAGATACTTGCCTCAAAATCATTCGACATTGGGTATGCCCAACAAATCAAATGTTTGTTAAATCGAACCCATTATTCACAAATCAAATTTAAATGACACAAATTATGATATTGGTGGAGTGACCTTGGGTATGTCCAACAAGTCAAACCAACAATAAATTTATTTGATACCACCAATAATGGAAGACAACAATTCATGATTGAATATTAAGTGAGAGACCTTGAAATGATCATATTATCAAATAATAAAAATGATGTTATTATTGAACAAATAAAATATATAAACATTTTACTCCCTTCTATTTATTCAATAAAAAATTATTTGTATTCTTCATAATCACATTAGTAGATAACACATGTCATAAACAACTGGTAAAACCAATTAACCATATTAATTATATTATATTCAAATAATATAATAGAACCAACCAGTGGCACTTTTTAATTAATCACATTAATTTCAATTAAGTCAAATAATTAAATTATTTGTGAAACATGTGTGCAACCAATCGGTATCAATTAATTACATCAACTTTACTTTAATCAAATAATCTCATTATTTATGCATGTAATAGTTGTATAACCAATTGGTTCAATCCACTCAATCAATTTTATTGATTTCAAATAATCACATTATTTGTCAAACATATGCACAACCAATTGATACTATTCAATTAATCACATTAATTTTATTAATACTCAAATAATCACATTATTCATGTAGTATCAGCAATTGGTACAATTCAATTAATCATATTAATTTTAATGATTTCAAATAATCACATTATTTGTAAAACATATGCACAACCAATTGGTACTATCCAATTAATCACATTAATTTTATTAACACTCAAATAATCACATTATTAATGTTGTGTCAACAATTGGTACAATTCAATTAATCATATTAATTTTATTGATTACTATATTCAGGAAATCCAATTAATCTTATTAACTGATAAAACATATGTAACGTCATACAATTGAAATTGTCCAATTAATCTCATTAATTAGATTTCAATCATATTGAAACTAAATCAATCTTCATCAATTCATTCAGTTATACTATCCAACTAATCACATTAATTGGATTACATATGTTTAATCAAATTAAAATAAAATTAATCTCATTGATTATATCATATGTAACGTCTCACTTGCATTGCTGAATTAATCAAATTAAAACTCAATTAATCACATTAATTGCTTACAATACAAAATGATTTGAATAAATAAGCAAATAAACAATTTATATCTCTTTATTTATTCAAACTGATTATATATTACAAACATATTTGACTAATTTAATTTAAACTTTTTAAACTTATTGAGATTAGTTCAAATATATTTCACATTGTTTCACCAAACAAAGTTTTCTATGCACTTAATCGCTCATTAATGCATTAAAAGTAATTTATAATCAATTAGTTAATGCCTTAGTTTCAGAAACAATTTCTAAAACAAAAAAAAACGTTTATCAAATTAAACATTCAAGGAAATTTAAGGTGGGGAATTAATGCCTTAATTGCATTATCAATTCTTTGGTTCTTACATTTTCTGAAAATGTAAAGTTTCTGGGGTCATTTCGGAATATCTGAGAGATATAGGGGTTTAAATGGAATCATGAAACAATTTCATTTCAGGCCTACTTCCAAAGAAGTCACGGCCAGCTACCATTGCATGACGATCAACTTGTCATTGCGCTGGCAGAACTATTCTACCCGTCGCATCCAATATCCTGGACAATATCACCATGCCCAAATGTTTACCGGAATGACAATGAAACCCTCATTAAACAAAGAAGTGAGAAAAATTGAATCAAATCATATTTAATTCAATTGCAAATCCCCAAACATATCAAACAAAATCTCATAAGCAACTCTTGTTCATGATCTTGTTTCTCTTATATTAACTGAAATTCCGGAATCCAATTCCACCAAATTCACAAATCAAATTAGATTTCAAACCATCAACTCTTGATAAGATAGAGGCTAGGTCTAAACTTAATCAACTAAATTCCATCTTATGAAATTATAAGCAGTCAATCTTTAGAAACAAGAACCCCCAATTTTCCAGTAAACATAAAATAGACTCTTCTCAAGAAAAATATTTTGAATGTTCTTAAAATTATACAAAATCAAATTCTTTGAAGAGAATTAATTTTCATTTTGTTTTCTCAACATATGCGCAAATTCACCACATAATTAATCTTATTAATAACACAGAAAATTATGGCATGCATATTATCAAAACAAAATATTACGGAATGATTCACAAAATCAAAACATGATTTACAACATAACATGTAATCCGCATATATCAGCAAAACGCATGAATATCACACTAGTGGAAAACGGGACGGAACACGGCGGTTCCGTCCCAGTTGGACGGCGGTTTTGACCGCCGTCCTTGGTGGCGCCGTCCAATTGGCGCCACCGTTACTCGGCGCTTGAAACCGCCGAGTAAGGTTTACGAGTTCGGAAACTTACCCGGATGGGTACATTTCCGGACTCGTAAACACCCGCTGCTAGCAGGAGGCTACACCGGCCATTACGGGCCGGACGGTAAGCCGGAGATAGGGTTTTGCGCTCCCGGATGATAAGCCGGGATATTTTCTGGCGGCGGCAGTAATCCGGCCACCGTGAAACGGTGGCGGAAATTATGTAGTTCCGGATTGTTTTACGATACCGGAAAGTTAGCCGGACAGAACAGTTTACTTAACCGGACGCGTGCCAGGGAAACGTTCGGGAAAATGGGTGAAAAGAAGCCAATTTCGTCCGGCCAGAATTCCGAAACCGGAAACCTAGCCGGAAGTATTTTGAACTGTCCGGCCAGGATTTCAGAATTCGTAAAGGTGGCCCAGATAATTATTAAAAATCTGAATTTTATTTATTTCGGCTTTTGAATACAAAATAGAAAGTATTTAAATGGCGCTAGTGAAGAATTATATGTTTCAAATGGTTGTGATGTATTACGAATGAATGTATAATGTAATAAATCACTTGAATGCGCTAAATACAACAACAATTGCCAATAACACATAATGTGTCAATTTTTAACTAGAGCATATGCATGCGAAGTTACGACAATTGACAATACTACTCCTCGGTCGATTCAGGTCTTCGGGTGAGTAGGGGCTTGTATCCTCTTCGAAAATTTGTGCATTAGCATACACAATTCAATATATGACGCAAACATATGAATATGTGTAAGGTAGATGCCCTTATAGATTTGGAACTTACGGACTCAAGGTCGTTGTCGAATTCGTTAAGTCCCGCTACCAATTTGAGCTCATACAACATAACGTAGTACCCGCATTCCCAGCTGCTAACTTGTCTCTTGTAGTTTAACACAAAAGGAAGATCACATTGTTAAATACAATCGATCGATGTCGATAATACTAGTGTTATTAATGAGGGAGAAACGTGTAGAGTACCTTGATCTCAGTCATTCCAAACTCTCTCCTAGAGGGATTGACATGATTCAAAACTTGTCTAAGGAGGTGTTCGAAAGACGGGATTGGCGGACGATGGAAAGGATCTATCCAATAAACTTGTTTGGTTTTTTTGTGGATCAAAACCAAGCTCCAGTGTTTACTAAATAAAAAATGCATATCCATTTGTCAATAATGACAACATAAAAGTTAACATGAGATAATAATGTATAGATTTAGTTAATATGAAATGCTTACCCGGAAATGAGTGGTGCTAGGAAGAATAATTTGTCCTCCACACCGAGAGCTTCTCTCATGTAACTTAATCGCTCTGCATCAGTATGACCTAATTCTTGGATTCGCTCAGGGCATAGGAAGCCTATCCATGGCTTCAACCGTTTTTGAACTAGTTGATTCAAGAAACTTAAGAAAAAAAAGATGAATGGTTAAAACAACGGGGAGAACGGCGGTTGAAAACACACAAGATAATATAGTCTCGACATTAAAATTACTTACAGTTGGAATAAGGACATTAGGGGCTCGGTTGCCTTGTCACCCTTCCATAGATCTTCAAAATCACCCCAACACATTACAATTTGCCTTCCAATACCACCAAATAATTCCGTTGGAGCCGGAAATTCGTAGTATCCAAATTTGCAATATGTAGACAATTTATCATACAACACCTTCATAGGCGGTGTCATAGTTTTAACTACAACATCTTTTGGGGCGGTCAAGGGTTGGGGAATTTGTTTTTGTAATTTTTGGCTCAACCTTGCGTGCAACGCTCATAATTGGGTTGTATAGGCTAGCGGGTTGAGTCTCTCTTAAACTCTCGACAACAATTAGCCTACGAGGCCAAAGTAAATACATACCTTCCGCCGGTCCAACAACCTTACACGGGCCTTTGGGTATGGGAATTCGAGCGGTTGAAACCAAAGCTTTTTTCAAGCAAACCTCCCCCAAACCCGTTGCAATTTTATCGTCGCCATGCATCTTCGCCGACTCATTGAAAATTCCATTTGCAACATGCATAGTGGGCTTCCTCACTCCACCATCGATATATAATTTGCATGGATATGTGACATCGACCTTGACCTAATTAAAATAGTGGATTCCATTTTTAAAGTAAGGCGAGGTAAACATGCTAAGACTATTAAGAGAACGAATAGAGAATTTGAATAAGAATGCGATCGAAAAGTGAGTTAGTGTGTTTACCTTTTTTGGTCGGTTTAAGTTATCATCACATATGTTTGGTTGTGGCGATGGTGGATTGCCTTGCACCTCACAAACATCAGGTGAGTGACGTGAACCACATGAAGGAGGTTCCCAATCGTCGCTTAGATCATTCAAATTTGGTGGGAGAATTGCGCCCGTTTGCTTGGCTATTATGTGGAGAGCTATGTCCCTTTTCATCATATTCTTCACGGCCTCATCAAGCTCCTTCTTGGTATCACCGAGCTCTTTTTTTGTATCTCCAAGTTCCTCTTGCAACTTATTGTACTTGGTATGTCTTGGTGGTTTAGAAGATTTTGGTTTGCCGATGAGATCTCTCTTCACCACATGTGATGCATATCCACGAACTCTACCGGGGTGTTCCTTCGGTTCTGTCGCCTTACAAAGGATGTCATCGTCTTGTGTGGGAACGAATTCTCCCGAAGCAATTTTCTCTTTGACATCATCCTATCATTTAATAGAAAAAAAATATATGGTAGAAAGAAAAATAGATAGGAATAATATTTGTAATAATATTAGCTCAATATATTCAAAGAAACAACTTACAATATCTTTTATCAACTTCTTGTTTCCCTCGTGTGTGTATTCGCCTTTGCTATCTTGTCGACCAATCAAGAAGCTAGTGAGTTTATCGAACTCTTTAGGATTAACCACCTCGGTGCTCTCCCGCGCTTCCTCTTCCGTCATCCCACTATCCATTTTCTCTTGCACCTCATCTTCTTGTTTTTTGTTTGCATGTTTCATTAGTCTTATAGTATAGCCCTCCCTACTCATTGTGTGAGGTGTCGTATTAGCTTTCGCATTGGTGCTATTCGTCAACCTCACACCCTAACACATAAATGAATTTAAGTTATGTGAACGAAGGAGTAATACTAGAATGGTAGGAATTAATCTTACTAGTCGGTCATTCTCCAAGGTGCGTGCTTTGAATATTTTCCAACTTTCTTGTAGAATATCGGTGTAGGCCAACCAAGGGTCCTCATCCTTAAAATCTCCATAAATGTAATGTTTAGACAACATTGCTCTATGATCCCGTGCCGCCTTACTCAAGCGAAACATGGTTGTGTCAAAAAGTTTCTCCATATTTGGGGCAACAATTTTGAATGGTACCTACATAAGGTTATAAGAAAATTTGGATAAAATCTCATTCATGTGTACAAAAATGAAAATAACTTAAATGAAGGTAGAAACTTACCAAACACTCCTCCCATAATTTAGTCTTCTCCTTGTCGGGGACCTCGTGCCAAGATTCATACTTTATATCCACACGAGTTCGACCAATTTTACCAACCCAACTCTTCCATAAATAATACTCTTCCGATATTGTTTCCCCACCATCGTTGAACGTCATGTCCGTCAAAATCCCCTTCTTCATCCTTTTTTGTAAGACGGCACAATATGTCCTAGGACGCCTCACCCCTTTTTTTTTAACACCTCCCGCGGTGCTAGGGGTTTTAGGGCTTTTGGGGATTCCTACTACCTTCTTCTTAGGTGGTGCCATAACTCCTCTACAAAAAATAGTTTACATATATTAAATAACCTCACTATCAAGAAAGAATAATTACATGCTAAATTAATGGTAAGTAGTCACTTTAATAATCCTATTATTATCCTATTAGACTAATGGTAAGTAGGGTTTAATTAGGATCCTATTAGACTAATATAAATTGCCTATCACATGCTTCATCCTTAATTCTTTGTAATTAAATTAGTGCATACATATATGACATACTTAACCCTAGATTAGTAGTAACATAACTAGTGACCATCAAGACTAATCAAAAATATAGCCCATAATCCCAATTGATTAATCAAGAATGTAGCCCATAAAACAAAGCTAGTTTGTAGTAATAATTAAGCAAAGCCCATGAACAAATAAGACAAATTAGCCAATAAACAACATTGATTATACAATTGAAGCAAAGTGCCAAGAAATACCTTTTCAAGTAGAATAAAAACCCTAATAGTATGGACAAAGAAGCTACTTTCTTGTTATAGAACTCAAGAAATGGGGCCAATGTGAGTAATGGTGTTCTTGGTGGTTGGAGAAGAAGATTTTGTTGGTGGAAGAGAGTAAATCGGTGGGAGGAAAGTGAAATTTTCGGAACTAATGTTGAGAATGGGTAGAGGACTAGCTAAGAAAATAGTCTAAGTGTTACTTATTCTGATTTTTTGTACTGTCCGGCTACGTTTCCGAAACCGTAAAGTTAGCCGGATAAGCCAAAAAAAATTAACCTTACCCGGCTATGTTTCCGATTTCGTAAAACCTAGCCGGAAGTGTTAATTATAAAAGGGGCAGACGGGTTTTTTTTCCCCAAATCTGCAAACCCTCCCCAAGTTCATCCCCAAACCAGTCCGCCCCTCTCCAAATTTTTCAGTCCAATCTCTCACCATGGTTAGGACTAAAAATCCTTCCACAGGCAAGCAAGTTGCGGAAATCCAACGACAACAAGAGGTGCAATACGAGTCCTCTTCCGAGGAGGAAGGAGAGTCACCTCCAAGAGCCGAAAAACATGTGGGTGGGAGCCGATTAAGCAAGGCCAAATCGAGGAAGACAAAGCGGCAAAAAGGACATGATAGGCCCCCTGAAGCATCGGCAAGTCGGAATTTCTTCAATTGTAGGGCGGAGGCCAACTATGTCGAATGGTGTGGGCGGAAAACACATACCACCAAGGTGATTAGCCCTACCTCTATTGACACTTTGCATATGGGGTATTTGGTTGCTCATTTTCAGCCTAGTTATTTAGATAAATTGCTCTTGCTTGAATCCCCATGCCATCAAGATGAGGTTGTGCAATTTTATGCAAATTTAGGAGAGTATGAGTCGAATAACATGTGCTGTAAGGTGAATGGTAAACTGATTAATGTCACTAAGTTTCATATAAATGAGGTCCTAGGCTGCCCTTATGTTGATAACTCATACTTGCGCCCTAATCACCCAGAAGGCCCTTATGAGATTTATAATTTCAACAAGTTTCCTGAAACTGGGCCAAACCAACCCTTAGACCTTGAAGCAATGGGACGTAAGTACTTCAAAACTACTTGTCAGGGGGCGGGTAGTTGTCCAGGTGATTTTAATGTTGAGGAACTTACGGTTGAGCAGAGGATTGTATTTGACTGGGTTTGTCAGAATGTGTATCCATCGGGGGGTCATAGTTGTGAACCTAGTTGTGGACGTGTTCTGCTCTTCTATTACTTGATGGAAGGGTTGAAAATAAATCTTGGACACTCGATAGTTGAATACATGTTCAAGGTGGGGAGAGGGTCGAGGCAATGGTTTCCATATGCCGGACTTGTCACTGAGCTGATTAAGAAGCAAGGTGGAGGTGTTGTTGATCGTCCTGAGCCTCTAGAGTACTACGATGGCGATTGGTTTGATCATAAGGGTTTTGCACTGGATATAGAAACTCAAAGGTACGTCTTGAAGGCCTTAGCTCCGGGCGCAGCAGGAAGAGTTGCTAGGCGAAGAAAACTAGAAGCCAGAGGTGCGAGTTCATCGGGTACAAGTAAGTGAATATATATTTTCCCTTTATTGTTTAGTTTCGCAGGTGAAAATGTGTTTGTTTTCGAAAGCTAATCATTTGTTTGTTTTGTAGGTGAGGAGGGCCGGTGGATGCGTAAGCTCTCAAAAATGTGGGAATGCTTCACCGGACAAGTCGACAAGGCTAAAGAAGAAGTAGCAATGCTCCGTGCCGAACAAAGGGCTTACATTGATCGGAAGGGACTTGATCTCCAACTTAGCCCGGAATTGAATGAGCCGGATTTTGGTCATCTGCCATCCTCAAGTGAAGAAGATGCGGCCGGGGGACCATCCAGCAGTAGGGCGACAACCTCACATCCTGGAGAGTAGGGCTTTGTTTCTAGTTAATAATTTGTTCTTTTCTAGTTAAACATTGAATTTGTTCTAGTTAAACATCGAATTTGTTCTTTTCGTTTGTGAAACTAATCTATTCTAGTACCTTATTCATATGGATGTAAACTTGGTCGATTTTAAAGATTTGAGTGCTTCAATCTATTTTCATTTATTTTGTACATGCATTTTGTTTAGATAAAGAGGCAAATATGATGGTGAAAATCTGTTTAAGTGTAGTTCCGGGTAGATTTCCGAGTTCTGAAACACTATCCGGATAGTGTTACATATTTTTCCGAACTCGGAAACCTAGCCGGATGGGTAATTTACTTATCCGGATGGCTATCAGGGAAACCTTCGGGAAAATTGACCAAAAAATGAGAATTTTAATTAAATAGTTCCGGTTAGACTTTCAGACATCGTAAACTTACCCGGATAAGCTTAATTTTCCATCCTGCTAGATTTCCGAGTTCGGAAACGGGTTTATATATATGGGTGATTGACTTTTTTTCAGATCACAACTCACAAACTTCCCCCACATCCCCCAATTCAGAGTTCGGAAATCCCGTCTCCTACCCGGACGAAACTCTCCATCAGTTCCACCACAACCAATTCCCGATCAACCCATGGCACCGAGAAGCAAGATCGCGGCGAGGAAGCCGAATCCAAACTGGTATGATTCTAACAAGTTTAACAGTCTCGATGCTTATAAGTATTATGGTATTCTTGTTAACAATGCTACAGTACTAGACTCATATGTGTTGGATAGAGATCGGGTTGAGGCACTAGGTTTAGGCCCTATGGTTGAGAAGTTTGCTATTCAAACTTGTGATGCCTTGTTGTTCGATGTTAGTGATCCCACCTATAAGGATGAGGTGTTGCAATTTTATGCTAATTTTGATGAACCTAGTGATGGTAAGTACACTACCATGGTTAATGGGAAAAGGTTTGAGTTTGATTGTTGGGTGATGAATGAGTTGTTGGGGAATCCTATCAAATCCGATGAGGACCTTTATCCCAACCTCAAGGATGGTCCACTTAATATCTTCTATGCTAATGCGTGGCCGGGAACGCATATGATTAAACTCCCGTACTTGAATTATCTGAATTTAGGACATCACTATTTTGGTCGGGACCCATATGATGAAAGTTCAGCCGATGGGTGCAAAATGGCGTTCTGCCCCATTGATGATCACATTGTGTACGAGTGGGTGCATAGAAGTTTCATCCCCACAGGAGGAAATGTCGGCGAGCCTAACGTTACCACGGTTATGACATTTTACTATGTCGTGAAGGAGGTTCCTATCAATCCCGGGTATGCAATATGTAATTGGATGAGAATTGCGTGGGCTAACGAGCGACATAAGAAAAACCTACCCTACGGGAGCCTAATCACTAAGTTGCTCTTGAAATTGGACCCTAATTTCCGATTTGAAGATGATCCCACCCCTTGCAAGCCATACGACTACCACTACTTTGAAAACCATAGGCCGAAATGGACTTTGGCCGATGGAAAATGGATTGTGGCGCCTCCACAACAAAAGGCTAAGCGGGCATCAAGAAGTAAGTCATCTTCACCTCCTTATTCACAATTTATGATACTTTTTATCATAGTTTAATTCAAATATGAATTTTCATTTTTTAGGTAGGGAGGTGCCCGATGGAGAGCCTTCACCGCATGTTTCCAACATGAAAGCTATGTACGCTGGCATGAAATCTAAGGTGCTCACATTGATTGGCGTTAGGAAGGACGCTTACGAGGCAAGGAAGGAGTTGAGAGCCCTCAAGCGTGCAGAAGGATTTTCCACAAGTGGGGACGCCTCGTAGGGACATGGTGGCGGTGATCATGACACCGACTATGACATGGGGCCTTGATTTAGTTTAATTTGTTTTGAATTTTTAGTTAAGTATTGATTTTCCTTATCGAATAATATTACATTTTAACTGTATTTCAGTAACGTTTGAATGCTACGGATTTTGATCAAATGTTTGTGCATTTACAATTCCTACAAGTGTTTGCAGTATCAATTTTATATAACTATTGATTAGTGAGTGCGCGCTAGTTTTCGCCTAAAAATAACACTTCCGGTTACATTTACGAACTCGGAATACTAGCCGGACCAGTCATTTTATCATTACTAAACCGGATGACAATCAGGGAACCCGTCTGGAAGTTGAATAAAAAGCCTTGCCAAACCAAAAAACTTCCGGGTAAATGGATTCCGAACTCGGAAACCTAGCCGGACATGCTTGTTCAACATTTTCTTATCAGGATGGTTAGCCGGAAGTAGGTAAACCCTAATTTTACACTATCCGGGAAATGTTTCAGATACCGTAAAACTACCCGGATAGGTTAAAAATTGAGATTTGTCGACTTTCTTTTATTCTATTGGATAGATCAAACAAAGGTGCAACCAAATGTTTACATGAATTACATATTCAAACTAAGTTTGGACTAGTTGTATTATGAATAGCTGATAACACAAAAAGATCAACGACTAACGCCTCAACTTATTCTTCGGCTTAACTTTGAAAATCAACTTCCTCTTCCGTTCGTTTCCTTTGCTGTCTATCACTATGCGTTCGGCGTGATCGGATCTTGCGCGATATATTGACATGTTTTCCTCTGTTTCCTCCATATTAATCGCGTCTTTCTTCGTTGGCACAAA
This sequence comes from Sherardia arvensis, assembly GCA_948330725.1. Taxonomy (NCBI): domain Eukaryota; kingdom Viridiplantae; phylum Streptophyta; class Magnoliopsida; order Gentianales; family Rubiaceae; genus Sherardia; species Sherardia arvensis. Next base: position 16,697,418 of record OX415244.1, read on the forward strand.
AATGTGAGCAGCTCGTTTGTCATACTCCTCGAATAGCTCATCACCACACACCATTTGTTTCCCATCAAGAACAATATCGTAGTGCCGATCAGAAGGATCCTGAACATAGTAAACTTGGTCACCTTCGCCAGCAAGTATGAACGCATCCGACTTTGATCCCACTTTCTTCCTATCAACCAATTGAAACCCTAAAGGATCGGTCTTAGTTCCTGTCTTTTGATCAAACCACTGACACTTGAATACAACCACCTTCAATGCCACATAGTTTAACTCCCAGATCTGAACAATGGTACCGAAATACCTATCAAATGAGTAGGATCCTTCTGGATTTTTCTTCCGCGACACAGCGATTGATTCGGAAAATGTAGTCACACCGCTATTCTGCGAAACACCTTTAGCATTGCTCTGTTTGGTCCCGTACGAGTAACCCTTCACATCATAGCCGTTGTAGCTGATAACCGTCGTAAGCGGCCGTCTGGATAGCCATTTCACGTCCTCGGGATGGTCACCAATCTCTACCGTGTCCCTTAACCACTCACAAAAGGTTCTAATATGCTCATCATGTAGTTGGAAAGGCTTTAGGGTTGGGTATAGACTTCTCAATTCCTCCATATGAATGTCAACGTAAGGGCGAACCGATTCATGGTTTCGCATCACATACAGATGAGCAGCCTGCAAATCGACCGCTGGCGGGTTATGCAGCGTGCCTCTAGTTCCATACCCGTTGAAACGAAAATCATGCCTCGAGGTGGATAGTCCAACCGTGTCAACCTCATCTAAGTAAGCCGTACAAAATTCAATCGCCTCCTCCGCGACATATCTAGATACAATGCTTGCGTCAGGCCTGTACCTATTCTGCGAAAAGAATTTAAATATCTTCATGTATCTCTCGAAAGGATACATCCACCGGAGGAACACCAGACCACACTCCTTGATCTCCCGCACAAGATGGACAATCAAATGCACCATTATATCAAAGAAAGAAGGGGGGAAATACATCTCCAATTGGCACAATACTTCAACTACCATTGTCTGCAGCTTATCTAACTTACGACGGCTAACTGTTTTCTGGCAAATTCCCTTAAAAAATAAGCAGAGCTTGCTGATGCACATCCTAACGTGGCTTGGAAGAGAACCACGAATGGAAATTATGTTCAAGTCTTGCATCAAAGTGTGACAATCATGTGATTTTAACCCTATCAATTTTTGATCCTTAACATTGACACAGTTACCAATGTTTGAGGAAAAATTAGAGGGTACCTTCAAATCTTTCAGGCACTGCAAATATTTTGTCTTCTCAGCTGACGACATATTGTAGCAAGCTGGAGGCAAGAAAGTGTTCCCATCCTCGATTACAGGAGCCAGTTCCTTTCTAATACCCATTCTGTCCAAGTCTTTACGTGCTTGAAGTCCATCTTTGCTTTTTCCAGGAATATTCAGCAGCGTACCAAGCAAACTATCGCAGACATTCTTCTCAATGTGCATTACATCTAAACAATGTCTGACAACCAAGTGCTTCCAATATTGTAAGTCAAAGAAAATGGATCGTTTCTTCCAAGGGCCGGGGATGGGCATCTTCCTACGGTTTTTCCCAAAATCATTTTCAATATCCTTGATTTTTTCGAATACCTCCTCGCCACTGATAGGAGGGGGGGCGGTGCATTCTCTTCCTTCCCATTAAACCAGTTCTTAGCCTTACGGAACTCGTGACTGCATGGTAAGAAACAACAATGTCCTTGATAAACAGTTTTTCTCACGTGTTTTAATTGAGAGAAACTAGTATTCTCCTCACAAACGGGACAAGCTAGATGACCTTTGACTGAATAACCAGCTAGATTACCAAGTGCAGGAAATCGTTCACAGTACAGAACAACATTCCTTTCAACTTAAACCATTCCTGCCGATATTCATCCCACGTCCAATTCTCTTCGAACCACAGTTTCTGAAAGTCGTCAACTAAAGGTTCTAGGAACACATCAATGTCATTACCAGGCTGCTTTGGCCCTGCTATCATCAACGACAAAATAACATATTTCCTCTTCATGGTCAACCACGATGGTAGATTGTAAATAACAACCACACAGGCCAAGAACTGTGTGTACTACTCAAATCTCCATACAGATTCATACCATCAGTGGATAAACCCAACCTTACATTCCGAGCTTCCTTCCCAAATTCAGGATACAATTCATCAATTTTCTTCCACTGATCACCATCTGAACAGTGTGCAATCACATCATCATCTTCAACCTTCTCTCTATCTGCGTGCCATGTCAAGTTCTTAGCTTCTTCCTTGTTAGCAAACAACCTTTGAAGCCTAGGTATAATGGGGAGATACCACATGACCTTCGCGGGAACACGTTTGTTGGTTTCCTTAACAACATCTCCTCCCACATCCACTTTTTGTTTCACAGCTTTGTATCGTGACTCGCCACAAACGCTACAATTTTCCAATTTCATCTCATCTTCCCCTCTAAACAACATACAATCATTAGGACAAACATGAATTTTCTCAAGTTCCATACTCATTGGACATAGTACCCTCTTGGCAGCATATGCCCTATCAGGCAATAAATTATCAGTGGGAAGCAGCTGTCTAATCAACTCCAGCGCCTCTGTTAATGCCTTATCTGAAAGCCCATGCTTGGCTTTTAAATTCATCAACAATAAGGTCGCGCTTAGAATAGTGTGGATTGACCCCTCATACAAAGGGGTCTGCTTATCATTATACATCGCTTCAAGCGCCTCTGGTTTTCCAAAAAAATGCATGGCAACATCATCTACCAAGTCATCCAATTTATCGTCATAATTACCAACCATTTCATTTTCTCCTACAACCTCCATTGGTTCATTAACAACAACAGTGCTACGTTCTTCCCCATGCCATACCCACGTGGTATAGGAATTTTGGAAACCCCTAACAATTAAATGTTCACGCAAACCTTCAACTCCTAAATACACATCGTTAGTGCAATCCTTACATGGGCACCGCATGACCGACTGATTTTCTACTCTTGCATTATCAGAAGCAACATCAATGAAATATTCAACCAGTCCCATATACTCTGGTGAGGTCCGACGATTCTCCCTAATAATCCTACTACGTTCCATAACATTTGTGTACCTATTTTCATAAATTTAAGTAAATATTAATGAATTCATTCATCTACATCGTGCTACTTGACAACATATCAAATACAATATGGTTTCATAAACACTAATAACTAGGAATCAACACGCAAGTTCATATATTATTCAACGAAATTAGGGACACACATACATATTCATGCTTGAAATTAACAAACATCCGCCCATCAATACTAAATTTAGCGGGAGATTACCTCATCGCGGCCTAGGATTCAGCGAGCCCAAATATTAGGAGATTCTCTGCGTCCTTCAACCCAAAACAAAGATGGAATAGAGTAGATAGAACAAAAGGATCCGTTTCTCGTTTTATAAGATTTTGTTTTAGCTCATCCGGGGACGTTTCCGATATCGTAAATCCTGCCCGGCCATTTTTCCCTCTATCCGGACAAGTTTACGGTACCGTAAACTTACCCGGACGACTTTTTGACTTGACTCCACCGACATCAGAACTTTGCCCTGTCGACTTGACCGTCAAAGTCAAGCCGGTCAACGGGGGAAGATCCGGCTAGCCATTTCCGGTGTCGGAAATGTAGGCTGGTCGGCGGTTAAACGCAACCGCCGACCAAAAATGGCAGTTACACGGCGGTTGCATCACAACCGCCGTGTAATAAGCCATCCGGCTAGACAAACTAGATTTACGAGTTCGTAAATCTAGAAGGACGGCGGTTTCCTTATTTTCCCGCGGAACCGTCGTCCTCCGGCGCCGTTTTCCGGCCTCTTTCTACTAGTGTCACACAAGCTCTGATACCACTGAAAAGTATTCTATGATACTAAATAAACCGGATCATGATATATGTAATGCGTAAATGACATACCGGATTGTCGAATCCTCTATATTCGTGAAGAAGTGTTATACCGATTGAAGTCGATCTTTAGTCGCACAAATGGTCCGACCTCTGACGGTATCCACACGAATTCGACTATTGGGAAAGTCAGTTTAACGTGCCAGCTCCATTCATCTAAAAGCAACTGTATAGAATTGATTTCTAATATTGTTGTATTTCAACTGATATTTAGATGAACCTGACTATGGCTATTTATAAGCATTGAGAAGCAGTGACTTAATGTTGAATTCATCACCATGAATTCGTAACGTCAAACGTTACAAGTCCATATTCAATTGCTTATTAACCTTCATGAATTAATAACATTATTAATCCATTATACCCAATAACTTGTTCTATTGTGTGTGACCCTTCAGGTTCCTAAACACTTTAGCAACAAATATGTAATTAGAAATTACATTGGATTTAGTCCATAATCCAACACAATTGCTAGTTCATTGCATCATATTCATCCAGCTTGTCGTTATACTCCAAGACTTTTCTTCTGATCTTGCTTGTATCCACCCAGGTAATGAAGTCTTCTATGTTTCTTGTAACCAAAAATGCATCACCAGTGACGGTGTCAGGACCTACACGGATATGACAAAATAGATTCACAGCCTCCTTCAAGTGTTCTGCAAACTTCATTTTCACCAGGAGTGTAGAAAGACAACCGATCACACAAAGCCAAACTTTTTCTCGATGGTATCACACCCATATTGTACAGTTTTTAAAGGAGAGCATCAGTCATTTCAATTCGAAAAGGGTCGTTGGGATCCACCTGCTTCAACGTGTTAACTAGTTTCTGGTACATTCTGCACGGCTTCGAATACTTTTTGTAATCATATATGTCGGTGATGTGGTAGCGATGCACAACCTCGTTCTCCCGATGGGTGCCTTCTCGCTTCCATTCCAGAAAATTCACCTTCTTCAGCATTAGTGATTATATATGTTTGTTATCATATGGACTGAATGTGTGTGTGATATAAATATGCATTTTATAGTTTCGATGATGATGTTCAGTACGTCTGAGCACTCGGTGATTTATGGTGATTTATGCCATTTTGTGGAACCTGTGTCTTTCTGTCTATCGGACCAGGTTTATGAGATGGTTGAATGTTGCAAGATATTAACGCTACATTGAATTGCTGCTATATTTGTCTGCTTAATGTTATTTTGAACTAAATTTTTATTTATTAAAAGTGAAGTGAGGGTATTGTTGTAATCTCTCATTTAAATATGTTTTACAGATTTTTTAAAATTAAACCACTTTCCTTCATAGAGAATAGGTAATAATTAGAACCTTTTTATAAGTAAACAAAGTTCCACTTCCCCTAATCCATATTTTCCCGACCAAACTTCTAAGAAAAAAAAGAGTCAAAATTAACCATCGAGCAAATCCAATCCGACACATGAAGTTTTGAATTTTACTTAACTGAATAACTATATTTAAGAAACAAATCACTGCATTGATGTAACTAAATAAGTTAAATTTTATCAAATTATACTTAATCTAAATCAAATTTAATAAAATGATCTTAGATATTAAACAGAATTAGCTGAAGTATACTGAAAAAATCAATGTACCGATATAACCAAACTATGTTATATTTTATCAAATCATATTTTATCAGCACCTAATTTAATAAATCAAACCTAGCTTGATGAACTAAAATGAATTGAAACATACTGAATTGAACTAAAACGGTCGTCATTGAGCTGAACTAACAAATGTATGCATTAATATAATTAAATTAGCAAAATTTCAACAAAACACATTTCATCAGAACTAAACTTAACAAATTGGAATTAAACTAAATTGAACTGAATCATATTGAACTGAACCTAATTGAACTGAACTGAAGAAAACAATAAATGCATTGATATAACTAAATGAAGCTTTATTTTATCAAATAATATTTAATCATAACCGAACTTAACAAACTAAATTGAACTGAAATATATTAAACTGAACTTAATTGAACAAAAAATTGAAAAAATGAATCAATGCATTGTTTGGAATCGAATGGATATTGCAACCAAATTAAATGGATAAACCAACAAGAATTTGGCAATCTCTACCTATTATTAGTAGAGAAACTAAAACTCAGAAACAGAAAATAAAACTGGATTGAACTTCACTTGACTGAAATAAATTGATTATAAAATCATTAAATTATATTTTGACTGAATTGAATTAAATTAAATTAGATTCTCTCTGGATTGGATTGAATTGAACTTACTTATAAACATATAATTTGTTTTTAGAAAGTTTATAAGTATAATGCACTGAACTGAAAAATACTAAACTGGACTGAAAAAAATATTAAACTGAGTTGAAAAATACTGAACTAGACTAAAAATGTTAAACTAAATTGAACTGAAAAATATTCAAATAAGTTATAGTACGAGATCCTAAGTAAATCATTCTTGTGATTTTTCGGCTCTGGTGATTTTGGCGATTTCTGACTGAACCCTAACCCCTCTTTCTGATCTCCGGCCCCGCCTCATGGCGGAGCCTCCTCACATTGTCCAAGCCCCGCCAGTGATCTCCTATGCGCAGGCGGTGGCGAATCGTAATCCCAATAGGAATCTGTTGCCGACTGGAGCAACCTTCAATCCAAAGCCGAGAGTCAACCATCTCGGGGAGTCTGGCCTTCATTTTTCCGATGAGTAATGTGATCGGTTAGAGGAGTCCTTGAAGCATACCCTTCTGGGTAAATTTGTTTGGGCTCGGCCCCGTCTGGATAAACTCTATGTGATTTTTAAATGGCCGGATTCAAAGGTCAACTGGAAATATATTTGCTAGATAATAGACATGTAATAATGCATTTTGACCTTGCAGAGAATATAGGTGTTGGATGCACAAGATCTGGGCTTACTCGATCTGGATCACAAATGGAGCCCGGATTTTGATCCAAGCGCATATTCACCCATCTTACCGGTATGGATTGCTCTTTATGGTCTGAAAAGACAATTTTTTGATGAAAACACACTGTTATCTATTGGCAGTTTGATTGGTATTCCTGTTAAAATTGATCAAGAAAGTTTGAATAAAACAAGGCCTCATGTAGCCAAGGTTTGTGTAGAAATAGATATTACCAAGACACTTACTGAAAGAATTTGGCTCAGTTTCAGAAATATGGGCTATTGGCAAAGAGTGGAATATGAAAGCTTCCCCTTTTATTGTACTAGATGCTCTAAAATAGGCCATGATATTTCTGCATGTAAAAATGAACCTAAACCTAAACATATCATGCCCTGGAGACCTACTATGATTGATAATCACACACATGATAATAATGTTTCATCTTCTGGTTTAACCAATAATGAGAAACAAATGATCCTTACTAATGTGGTTAATACTAATCAAGTTGCTCAGCAAATCTCCTTGGGAAAGAGAGGTACAAATTTTGCAGGTAAACGGGTCACTCATCAAGTATGCAAAGAAAAAACACCTGTGGTCCGGCATGTGGATACTCAAACAATTTCAGATCCACGGATGCAGCAACAGCAAAAGGTCACTCAATCATCCTCTCAGTTGGTGCATAAGGAAATATAAATTGTAGAAAACACAACTTTGAGCACAGAGAAGGAGCAAAACTTATCTACTCAGCCTAAGGATAAGGACATTCATAATATTATTATCCACACCAGCGATAATACCACTGGTTTAGCTAACCCTGTTGAGCTTCCCCCAGTTCAGGTACTTCCAGATACACTGATTCAGAGAGAGCACATCCACACAATAAGGAGGACTCTCATGATAGTCAAGCAGATGTCCAGTTAAATATGGATAAAGAAGACACTGATCACAGGGCTTCTCAGGTAAGTTCGGGCATGAATTCACCATTATCTATAGATGATACTTCCCTCCTTGAGAATATGCCTTTAATGCCTACTCTACAGTGGTCTCAGGAAAAAAAGGGCTAAAGAGGTAGATGGGTATTTTCTTCTTGAACCTATTCATATTGATAAAAATAAATTTCATAGACTTTTATCTGACACTACTAAGATAGACACCTCTCAGCCTGAGCAAACTGTAAAGAAAAAAGGGTTAAAAAAGATTATACTTGCACCCAAAAAACCGTTCACACTAGATCACAAATTGATGCTAAATCTATAACATAATTATGATTGGAATCAAGTTTTGTGTCTGGAATGTTAGGGGAGTCAAAAACAACAGAATTAGGGCTAGAGTATAGCATATGAAAAGGAAACATAGGATAGGCTTTTTTGTAGTTTTGGAACCTTTTTTAGATAGCTCTCAACTGGTATCTACTGCATACAGGTCAGGGTACAATCAATTTTATGCTCATCCAGAAATAAAATATGGATATTGTGGAATGATGAGTTTAAAATTTCCATTGAATGTGCATGATCAATTTGTTAAAACTGAGATAGAACATGCATCTATAGCTACTCCATGGCATGCTTTCTTTATTTATGCTATACATAACATGTTAGATAGAAGGGATCTATGGTTAGAGTTAGCTCCACATAATCAATTATCTGCTTTATTTATAGGAGATTTTAATGCTATGAGATACACTTCTGAATATATTGGTCAGGCTGCTCCTAATTTAGATTCTATACTAGAGTTTAATGAGTTCATAGGGGAAAATAACATTTTAGAGATTCCCTCATCTGGAAATCTATTTACATGGACTGGGAATAGAAGGTTAAGGTTTGGGAATATTTGTACTGTTTGGGAGAGGTTTGGTAGGGGTCTTATGACACCAAATTTTCAAACTATTTTCCAAATACTAGTATCAAGGTTAAATCAAGACTAGACTCAGATCATTCACCCTTGATAATACAACTAGAAAACCATGGGATTCACAAGATTCCAAAATCTTTCAGTTCCAACACTATTGGATCACACACTCAGGTTTTTTAGATATTGTAAACCAGAGCTGGGGTCAGACTACTGGGATTTATTGCATGTTGAACTTTTCTGTAAAACTTAGGAGACTAAAGACTGATCTTAAACACTGGAATAAGGATGTCTTTGGTAATATACAAGATGATGTCAAACTAGCAGAAATTTTAGTTTTACAGAGAGGGTTGGATCATCAAAGTGATAACAATGAGACCAGTAGAACCCTATTGCATCTAGCACAGGCAGAAATGACCTTGGCTTTACTTAGAGAAGGAAACCTTCTAGAAGAAAAAAATCAAGATTAAAATGGCTATCAGAAGAGAACTCAAATACAAAAAAATTTCACTCTACAGTAAAAGCTAACCACTCTAGACAGAAGATAGCCATGATTAAAAATTCAAGGGATGAGTGGATCACTATTTCTGAGGAAATTGGATCTCAAGTTGTCTCTTTTTTTAGCTCTTTATTATCTGATGAATTTGTGAGCAGTGATGCAGGTACTAAAGAAGAGTTGCTAGATCAAGTTCCAGAACTAATCAATGCAGAAATAAAAGAAGAACTTATGAGGCAGATCACAACAGAGGAATTGAAAGGTATTGTTATGGCCATGGATGGAGATGCGGCACCAGACCCTGATGGGTACACAGGTACATTCTATAAACATTGCTGGGATATCATACAACAGGACCTTGCTCAGGTAGTAAATGAGTTTTTATTAGGAATTCCTATACCTAGAGCCATTTCAGCAACCTTTATCATACTTCCTCCAAAAAGACAGGTTAACACAACTTTTTCTGACTACAGACCCATTAGCTTATCTAACTTTTTAAATAAAAATTTTTCTAAGGTCTACACTGATAGATTAAAGCCCATAATGCCACTTCTCACTAGAACAGTCTTCTTTTGTTCATGGTAGAGAGTTGGCTGATAATGTCCTACTTATGCATAAACTAACTGATTTCTTAAACAGCAAAACTGGGGGGTTTAATATTTTCTTTAAGCTTGACATGATGAAAGCATTTGATAGGGTTTCATGGTGTTTCTTAGCTAAATTATTACTCAAACTTGGTTTTCACTCTCACTTAGTCAACAAAATTATGGGCAATATCAAAGCAGCTAACTTCTCTATTTTGGTAAATGGGAAACCATATGGATTTCTTTAAAGCTTCAAGAGGTATAAAACAGGGAGACTCATTGTCCCCTTTCTTATTTACTATCCTCACTGAGGTTTTCACAAGAACATTAGGTTTCCTGTTTAGCCAATCCAAAATAGATAAGTATAAGCTGCCACGTACAGATACACAAATAACCAGGTTAAGTTTTGCAGATGACACAATGGTTTTCCTTATAGCAAATCGACACAATCTTGAAAATCAAATGAATTTCTTGGGAAAATATGAGTTAGTGTCAGGACAGAAAATTAACATTGAAAAATCTCATACTATCTGTCTAAACATGCTCCTGTTGCATACCATAGAATGATCTCAGATATAACAAGAATAACTGCTGGTACTTTTCCTTTTAGATACATGGGTTGCCCCATTTTTATAGGGAAGAAAAAGCATACTTACATTCAGCCCTTGTTTGACACCATAGTTTCAAAATTGATATCTTGGCAGAATAAACGGTTGAATCCTGCAGGAAGGCTTGTCCTGGCTAAACATGTGCTTTCAGCTATACCATTACACATTTTAACTATCATAAAACCTACTAATGGTGGGATTGAAAGATTGCATGTTCTTTTTGCCAAATTCTTTTGGGTTACTTCAGATTTTGGAGAGAACAAAGTGTGGAGATTTTGGGACAATCTGAGCTATCCATTTCTGGAAAATGGGTTAGGTGTCAAAAATCTTCACACTTTAGTTAATGCTTTGTCTCTTAAGATTTGGTGGAAGTTACAGAACATTCTGGACAGCATTCATGTGGTCCTTACAAAGATGTGGAAGAATAGCAACTCAGAACAGTGATATCCAGGTGGGTGAAGGTAATACCTCTTTTTGGGAATCAAACTGGAAAGATGTTGAAAATTTGATTGATTACTGGAATGATGATATGGACATTTTGCATCCAAAATTGACCATTCAGGAATTTGTTTATAACCAAATGGTTCATCATTGGGTAACCCTGGACAAGCAGGGGCAGGTATGGTTATCATATCAGTTGCTGGTCAGGTGATCATTGCCAAATCACTCTACTTGAATCAGCAAAACAGTCTTGAAGCTGAGACCTTAGCTTTACCAGAAGGGTTACAATTAGCTTACATGGAAGAAATTGAGACTTTGCAAGTGGAAATTGACTCTCTTATATTACTCAGACTGATCAGAAAAGATTTCAAAATCCCTTGGAAGCTGGAACCATATATCAAAACCATATGGTTACTACAAAGTGAGTTTGCTAACCTTTCCTTTTCTCGTGTTTATAGAGAAGCCAATTATGTGGCTGACTCATTAGCAACACTGGTTAGTAAAGAAAGGAACACTCAAAATTTTACACATCAATCTCTGCCCAGAAATATAAGACTAGTCCAGCTTGACAGTAGACAAGTTTCTTATATTAGAGTTTAAAATGCCTTTCAGATACTGCTGATGCCTCTTTTTTGTATATTGCAGGCGTAAGGCTTGGAGTGGAACCTTTAAAATATGGAAAGCAACAAGCCACATCAGCTTCACAACATTGGTCTGCTCTATACCAGTCATACATCTCAGCTGAGAATTTACGCCTTCTCAACATCATACACAAGTTGTCGGCACCTCGTACTCGTCGGCAGAGTTGGGTTTCGCAATGCGATCCCTAAATTGCTTGCGAGTTTTGAGTCCTTTTGTCGGTAGAATTGGTCTTCGCATAGCGATGCCTAACATGCTTGCAAAAGTAGACATAGGTCCAGATAAGGTTTTCTCCTTCTATATATATATGACATTAAGATTGATATGTAACAATGTCTTTTACTCATTTTATTGTGCAAACAATACTTGATGATTTATTGGTTTGGTGAGGCTAACAGATTTCACCCCACAAACGTGGTTTCAATTTTTTTTTTTAAAGGTATAAATAATTCTTGTTTCAATTAAATGAGTGGTTGAAATTTGAAACATTCACATTGAAAAGTTCATTTACTCGGCCTGCATGAAAAAGCAATAAACAGTGCGCCGAGGAAAACCAAAGTCTATATAGATTATGAAATTTAAACCATAGACACACCGTTTAATTTGTTTTCCATGATTATCGATTCCAATAATAAATTCCAGTTCCAACCCTTAAACCTCAGTTCTTGAATGGCCTCCTCTTTTGCCCGCCTTCTCTTTTGCATGCTTTGAAAAAACGGACTCCTGTAATCTCCCATTCCCTTGGATGTTTTGCTCCTCTGCGATCACAGTTGAGTATCAGATTGTCATAAAAAATTAGGTTATATTGCACAAGTAACAAGTTGTTCATACCTTTTCTTTTGTGCTTCAGAACAGATTCCTGTAATCTTTCATTCCCTTGGAAGTTTCGCTTCTCTGCTATCACACTTGGGTATCAGATGCCATTAAGAACAAATGTACATTTTATTTCACAAAAAAAATTGTTGATACCTGAATTTCCATCACCTTCTCTTTTGCGCTCCAGGGCTGATTCATGTAACCTATCATTCCCTTGGACATTCTCCTCCTCAGCTATCACCGTTGGGTATTTTTGTAGCTTCTGTGAAGCCCATGAAGGATCTTGAAGCTTCTTCTGTATGTTTAATAGCATTTCCAATGTCTCTGAACCAGAAACACAACAAATGGAGAAAGAAGACAGCAATGAGAATCCAGTTGATGATGACAATGGAGGATCAGAGCATGGAGAGCAGCAACCCACACACACAGACTCTCCAAAGTCAGCAACAGATAACATAGTGAGATCTTCTGAAAGTATAAGTAGGGTACTCAGACCCAAACAAAAAACAAAATATACTTTTAATTGATCAGTCACAAAATAATATGCAATATGTTAGTTTGGAATATAAGAGGATATGGAACATCAATAGATAGGCTTAAAACATTGCTTGAAATTCACCATGTCTCTTTTATGTGCTTAATTGAATCAATGCATGAAAGATCTATCTATACTATTAAAACAGCAACTCTTTGAAAAGTCAAACACCCCCTCCTTGCGCCACGTCAGCTTTGAGAGCCCTCCTCCTTGCGCCACGTCAGCTTTGAGAGCCCTCCTAAAAAAGACACGTATTTTCTTTTTCTTTTCCTTTCACGCAGATTTTATTAACAGCATCCTTTTAAAGTGAAAGTCTTTTTTACCTTTATTAACTGCCCAATTAATTATGCTCATGTTTTCCAAAGCGTCTAGATTCAATGTACTGTGGAATTTCTTCTTCAAATTCAGTCTTTTCATTATCCTTTTTAATTCGATACAACCTGCAACAACGATTCGACTGCTCAATCACTCTAGATTATTCTATGGGATGGGATTTGCATCAGATTCATTGTAATATTCCCAAATACTCTTCCTCGATTAAGTTGCAGATGAAGGCGTAAGCCGTCGGCTATAGATATGTTTACTTGCAACGGGAGATGGCTGTTGCTGCCTGCTGATGGTTAGTTTTTCTCCCAGTGCTTAGTTTTCTCCGAGTCTGATTCGTCTCTCTCTTTCCTTCCTGTTTAGTAGACTCTTCTCACGAATGGCAATCGCCTCATCCAAGGCTTTTCTGACCCAGTATGATTCAATCCGTTGCAATTTCTAATGCCCAATTCTCAATCTGTTTCTCAAGACACAGAGTTTTCTACTCTAGCTCCTCCTCATAAAGCAATCAGTCAACAAGGGGTCGATTTGAATAAAAACAATTACAGGTATCTACTTGAATTTCTTTTAGTATTCTGGATTCTGAATATCCATGTTTTTGTTTGATCAGTTTCCAGTATATTTTTTTTGAAATAATATTGCAACAATTTCTACAGAAAAGTTTTATGGGAAAAAGCTTAATTTGTGAGATTTTTTGTGCTTTTGAGAGCAGTTTTCTTGTGTTCCTTATAGTTTATTAATCATTGGTAAACTCTCCTCATGGCATTTTTGGTTTATAATCTTATGACTCTGTTTCTTGTGTGACCTAGATAGTTTAATAATCATTGATGCTAGACTCTCTCAGTGAAGTTTTTGGTTTCTAATCTTCTGAATTCTATTTTCCCATGACATATTAGTTTGCTTGGTTCAGATAGGTTTAGCTGTTTGCTGATTCGAGTTTTTCCGGTGTTAATTGTCCTGTTCTGCTCATGAGTTTTTCCAGGAAATGCAAAATGAGATAGTTTTGAAAGGGGTGGAATAGGCAGTTGGTAAGAGAATGGCTTTTACCTTGAAAATCAAGGTACGGCAAAGTGTACTTTGAAGTTGCCTTGATTCTGAATCATTTTTTGTTGAGTTATGGGTACGTATAGGATGCTGAATTTGTTTAATGATACAGGGAAGGAACCCTTGATTGCACCAAGAAATCTCCATTAGTTCTATGAGCATACTTTGTATGTGGGAACCTCTCGAAGAGGACCTTCTTCCGTAAGTTTTGGCTCCTGCCTGTGCCTGTATATCCAATGTTCTTTATGAAGCAGCTTGGATGTATGTTTTTTAACTTTCTAATTGGATTTATTCTATTTATGAATGGGGAACAGTGGTGAACAAACTCTCCATATCTCCATGATCTCAATTACACTTTCATTTAAGGAGCTAAACAGGAATTTCCTGGGTAAATTTTACTCTTCTTGAAGAACATGTTTTAAATTATTTATACCCTTCTCAATCGAACTTTTGATTGTCTACTAATTAATTCCGGACTGAATTGTTACTCTAACTTCTAAAACTTCCTTCTAAAATTTTCTTTTTCCGATAGGAGAAGATAACCTCGGTGATATGAGCTCTTCATCCAGAGATAAGTTACTTCAAAGAAGAAAAGTTCCAAGCTTGCTTCTAAGGTATGTATCTTGATTAGGTTTTGTTTTCTTTTCTCCAGTGCTTTAAAAACTGAAAGTTGGGATTTTTAATATTTTTAATATCTTTCCATTGGTATATTGGACTAAGTAGGCATTGAGAGTTGAGATTCTGACTGATTGCTTGTAGTTTTGCAGAGAGAGCTTCTCGGATGATGAAACATTCGGCGAAGCACAGAAACACCTTGCCCTAAATATTGAGAGAAATCCTACTGTCCTAAATATTGAAAGATTCAAAATATCCATTTGAAAAGAGGTCAACTTAGGTTTTTATTCTCTTTACAAAGTAGGTTTCTTTGATGAACGAGGCTGTGTGGATGATATGTTATTTATCCATGGTGTGATTCTGTCAACAAAGGTTAAATGTGTTTAAAAACTTTCATATTAGTACATTCCTTTTTTCAAGTCAAAAATTTCAGATTAGTACATATATATATATATATATATATATATATATATATATATATATATATATATTGAAGTAGATTAGTACATATATTTGTTTCTCCTAAATGTCCTACTAAAGATTTTCAGCTAATCAGTTCGGAGAGGAGGAAGATTGGTTGATATATCATCTGAGTTTTTGAGCTGTAGCTAATTGTTCTGCAAGTGATTTTAACATGTCAAAATGGTTTAATATTATTTTTAGTTTGTTCTTAGTTTAGATGTGATTGTAATTGATGATCAATGTGCTCTGTTTTGTATGGTTGTTTCTTTACTTGGTTTGTTTTATGAATGTTTTGAAGACATGGTATGTTTGATTAGATTTCTAGGAATATGAAATACGTAGCAGTAATTTCATTGTGAATGTAAATTTGAGTTCCATCAAGAATCTGTTGATGTAGATATACATATATGGTTGGCTAGGTTTCCATCAAGAATTTGTTGATGTGGATATACATATATATATTTGGTTAGCTTTGTCAGCTGATGATAAATCACATGTTGAATAGAGTAAATTAAGGACACAGAGTTCGAAATTACAGCAAGTTTGAATAGATACAAAACTCATCTTTTGTAAGCTTTGGTTCTGAATGTCACTCATTGTCTGCTTCAGGAAGAAGAAGGACAAGAAGAAACCCCGTGTAAATTAGTCTCATGTCTTTGAAGAAATCTGAGATAGATCAGGGTATAAGATGGTCCTTCCCAGTTCCAGTAAATGTTAAAGCTAGGAGCTTGAGGCAGGCAACTTCTTGACCAAGTTTAGAAGAAGATTCTCTTGCTTATCATTCTGAAGAAATAAAAATAGGTACTTTGTCAAACATATAAATTTATGAATGTTAAGAAAAAAATCCAATTTGGCTGTTTATAAACTACTTGTGTTTTAACAGATGATGATGATGTTGCTGGAGAAGATGTTCTTGATGAAGAGTCAGTATGTAGGATTTGTTTCATTGAGCTTGGAGAAGGTGGTGAAGCATTTGAATTAGAATGTAGCTGTAAAAGGAGCTTGCACTTTGCCCATAAGGAATGTGCTGTGAAATGGTTTAGCATAAGGAATGTGATGGTTTGCCAGAAAGGTGTGCAGAAGCAGCTAAGAGATTCTAAAGCGAAGTTAATGCTAAAAAGGGAGCCATTCTTGAAAGGAAGATTAAACTTAGAAATGATGATTAGTATTGTCTAAGGGATAGAAAGTTTATTATTCACAGTCAAATTATAAACAGTTATGCTCTTGCCATTTGCCAATGATGTCGAACATTTGAGAGAAAATTTTAAACTCTATACATAATGGAAGTGTTAGTTAGTAGATAATTATCTATTTTGAATGTATTTTCTTGAACATTTCATTAATTTTCTTTAAAATATTTTTTCTTACTTGGAATTATATCATTTGATTGACGTTTTGTGAATTGTTACTATCGTGGTATTAATTATGGCATGGCACATGAGAAAAGGCCATCATCAATTAGGAGCGAAAAATATGAAATTGAACATGTTGCTTAATTGTTTAAGTTGGATTTATTAGTTAATATTTATAATGGTTAATTATCATCAAATAAATATTGATTTTATTTTATTTGCATCTATATAAAACGTTACAATTGAACTATTAAGACTTTAATTATATTTCATAAAATTTGCATGCATATATTATTGATGAATAATGTTATTAAATCGTTACAATTTTGATTATTTTTCATATGCTCTATAAAATTCGTACATACGCATGAATTGATATTTAAAATAATTTTTAAAGAAGTACCGTGCATCGGCACGGGTATCATCTAGTCAGAGATAACAAGTTTACAATTCCAGCTAGGTTTTCATAATTGCTATGCACCTCAACATGCCAAACTGTGGTTATTTTATAAGGATTCATTAGTAGTTGATATATTATCAGAAAGTGATCAGTTTGTGTAGGTTAAAATAGTTGATAAAGTTTCCTTAGCTGAGTGGAACTCCATCTTAGTATATGCTAAACCCACTAGGAACCTAAGACTAGACCCGTGGAATGACTTGGCTAGGTTACCTATGGGACCATCCATATTTATAGGGGATTTCAACACTGTTGCCACTGTGAATGAGTACAAAGGCAGTCATAACCCCTCAGCTAGAAGTATGTCAGAGTTTAGGGGTTTTTAAGATACACTGGCACTACAAGAAATCACAACATTAGGGAATCTATTCACATGGATAAACAATAGAATGAAAGAGGATAGGCTCTTATAGAGACTAGATAGAAGAGTAGGAAACCATGACTGGCTGGAAACATTTCAACACTCTTCAATCCAGGTCCTGAATAGAACAACCTCTGACCAGAACCCTCTACTATTATACATACAGCAAGCCTGTGAGCAACTCCCAAAGCCATTTAGATTTCAGGCCATGTGGTTGAACATGTCTGAATTAAAAAGGCTAATAGAAGAAAACATGAACTTGCCCTGTCACTACACTGGAATGTATAGATTAGTTTTCAAGCTCAAGAGAGTTAAGGACTTTCTGAAACAGTGGAATAAAGCCACATTTGGGAATGTTAACCAAAACCTCCTAGATGCTGAAAATAGAGTCTCAGTCTTGGAAGAAACATACCAGTGTACAGGTGATGACAGTGACCTGATAAGCCTCAATAGAGAGAGAGCTGACTTGATCAGGTCCCAGAAAGAGAACACAATCTTCTGGAAGCAAAAATCAGGAATGAAATGGCTGCAAGAAGGTGATGCTAACACACAGTTCTTCCGCAATGCAGTGAAAGAAAGGAGAGCTAAGGCAAGAATTGCTAAAATTAAGACAGGTGAGGGAGAGTGGATAACTGACCCATAGCTCATCAAAGAGGAGGGTATCAGATTTTATCAGGAACTCCTAAATGACCCTAGAACTAACACCACTGGTAGATATCTTGAGCATTTTAAGTCCCAAATCCCCAAACTCATCATTGAGGAGGAGAATATTCAGCTACTGAAACAGGTTGACATAGAAGAGCTTAAAAAGCTGTCTTTGAGCTCAAATAGGATGGAGCACCTAGTTCAGATGGATTCTCTGGACAGTTCTACACACATTGCTGGGAAGTGATCAAAGAGGATCTACTAGACTCAGCCAATGAATTTTTGAGTGGTCGGAAATTGCCCAGAGCTATAGCTAGCACCTGGTTAACACTCATTCCAAAGAAACCAAACCCATCCACATTTGCAGAATTTAGACCTATTAGTCCATCCAATTTCTCCAACAAAATTTACTCTAAAATTTTAATGGAGAGAATGAAGCCTATAATGAGCAAGATTACATCTGAGGAACGGACAGGATTTATGGATGGAAAGGACATATCTGACAACATTTTATAGATTATGGAAATGGTCAAATTGATAAACAAGAACCCTAGGAACAAGAATCTAGTGGTGAAACTAAACATGCAAAAAGCATTTGACAGGGTAACATGGTCCTTCCTGATCACAATAATGTTACAGTTTGGTTTCCAAGGAACTTTTGTTAAAATTGTATTGCAGAACATACAAGCTGCATGGTTCTCAGTCTTGATCAATGGTGTGGCCTCTGGTTTCTTCAATTCAAATAGGGGAATTAAGCTAGGGGACCCTTTATCCCCTTTCCTTTATAATATAGTCACAGAGACATTCTCTAGAGGCATTAAAGCACTTTTTAGTTCACAGTACTTGAACAGCTTCAGTATGCCTAGATCTGTAGCACCAATATCCCACCTTATGTATGCAGATGATACTGCAATTTTCCTAACTGCAACCAAAAGTAATCTGAAAAGGTTAAAGGCATTTCTGAAGGCATATGAACAATGTTCAGGCCAAAAGATTAACTTTAACAAATCCAATTTTTTCTCCATCCTAGAGCCACCCTTCACCAAACCACATTGGTCTCAAGGATTCTGGGAATGAGGCAGGGTCACACACCTTTCAAATATCTAGGTACCCCAATATTTGCAGGCAGAAACAAGGTGAGTCACTACCAGCCTGTAATTGAGAGAATGGAGAAAACAGTAACCAACTGGAAGAATCACTGGCTTACAGCAGCGGGGAAACTGGTGCTCATTAACTCTGTACTAATGGCTATACCTATTCACATATTCTCAGTCCTCAGCCCACCAAAAATAGTTGTGAGAAAAATGGAGAGAGTTGCATCAAAGTTTTTCTGTGGAGAGTCTGAATTTGGAGAAAGGAAAAGTTGGAGAAGATGGAGTAAAATGGCAATCCCAAAAAATGAGAATGGGCTGGGATTCAGGGACCTTCAAGCAGTCATTAATGCCTTCTCTTGCAAGATATGGTGGAAGCTACAGAAAAACAATACTTTGTGGACAAGATACCTTTGGTCCATTCCAGAGTCATACAAGAGCTCACACACTTGGAGGAGGATTTGTAGCATAACAGAATTGCTAACTAAGAATCCCTAATTTTGTGTGGAAAGGGCACTTCCTCCTTCTGAGATGGAAATTGGTTAGGGATAGGGATACTTTACTACTTATGGCCTCAGGACAATGATTTACCTGTTACTGACATAAATGTAGTAGAATTTGTTAGCAGAAAAGGTTACTACTTAACTCTATTGGAGCCTCACTTGGCTACCAGTGTCTTGAATTTGCTGCAGGAATTCCAGCTTGAACACTCACATGAAGATAGGCTTACATTGAGACCTGGCCAAGATGGGGACTTCTCAATCAGATCTGCATACAACAATCTGAGGCATAGGGACCAAACAAATGATTTGTTTGGACAGGTTTGGAAGTTATCTTTACCTGCAAAAATTTCTCTTTTCATGTGGAGAATGAAAAACAAGTTGTTGCCTTTTGATGATATTTTACAAAACATTAGTATACAGCTTACATCTAAATGCCCTCTGTGTTGTAATAGTGACACTGTAGAACATTACTTTAACTAATGCCAAGAAAACAGTGAGGTGTGGGATTCAATCGACACACTCAGTGTCATGCAGACCCCACCCCCCCCCCCCCCTCTCAACACTTTGCAGGGGAGAATGAATTTTTATCTGACATTTAAAGGCTTTTCTAAAGTTCGTACTAGGGTAATTAGAGTAGTCACTATGGTTATTTTCTGGAAACTTTGGACTAGGAGAAATAAGCTAATTTATGAGGATAAAAAATCAACCAATGACTCAATTTGTGAAGAATTAGAATGCAAACTTGGCTCATTTTCACTGCACATCCACAGATAGGTAACATGGAAAAGAACATATTTTTATTGCATGCTAAGTTAGTTCCATACTTCAGACAGAGGAGGCCCAAAATTGCTAGGATTGTTAAGTGGTTCCCCACAGACACTGGCTTAAAAATCAATGTAGATGCTGCATTTAACTCAGGAATGTGTGGGATAGGAATTGTAGTAAGGAACTGTAAAGGGGATACTGTACTGTTGAAAATGATTTTTATGAACTGTATATCACCTCTACACTCTAAGCTACTGTCAATACATCAAGGGCAACAGGTTGCTACTGAGCTCAACATCCATACATATACATTGGAATCTGATTGTAAGCTGGTAGTGATGGGAGTGCACTCACCCTCAACATGTAACTGGAAACATTACTCCCTGTGCACAACCTTACAGAGACTGCATCCCCAGTCAAGGATAGTACATGTTCTCAGAGAAGGTAATAAGCCTGCAGATTTCTTATCCAAACATTGCCTTGAAAATCAACTGAGTGCTTTAATCCAATTAAGTTAGGCATATAAGCCCTTAAAAGGGATCCTGATGCTTGATAAGATTGGAATACCATCAGTTAGATTACAACAGTAGACACTTCTTCCTTTCAAGTATACTGATGTATTCACTTGTGTTTGCAGGATGGGAGTAGCTGTTAATCATGAAGAACATGAAGAAAATGGTGGTACTAACCAGAAACCAGAAGTCACAAAGACAGACTCTTTCACCAAGGAACTCAATCTGAAATGGACATCATTTAGTTCATGAAACTCATTTTTTGTGTAAATATCACCTTGGCAATGGTATCTATTCTGATTTTTCATACCAAAAAGTGGCTAAGTTGTGTTTGGATCTTTGTTGACTCGATCACTAAATTGCTCCTTGTTTGAGCTATGAAGTCGGAATATCTCATTTCCATTACCAAGGCATTAGGAATAGGCATTTTTGGCCATTCTTTATCTTTTGGAAGCAATCTGCTTCACAAGATTATGTAACAAACATTTGTTCCTAAGGGCTTTTATGGTTTGGGGTGCCAAATAAATCCCCCACCAACAGTGGTTTAATTAAAAAAAAGCATCAAACATGACAGTAGAAAAGGATATTCTTCTGGTAGGTTTCTTCCACGGGCCTTGATAATGCGCTTCTCCAATGATCGCAGTTTCTTGCGAATCCTTTTTTTTAAAATAAAAACCACCTTGAGAGGTGGTGGGGATTTTATAAAGGCACCCCTGGCCAAAAAAGCCATTGAAGGCAGAGTAACATACAATCCTCCAGAGAGGAAAGAATTGGAGTTGTGAAGCTCCGAAGCATAGAATATGCTTCCAAAAATGGTATAAACTAAGAGAGACTAATTCCTAGTCTACTTTTTACAGAGAAAGGTGTAGGATACTTAAAAAGATCCAAGATCAAGAAAGCCTAGAAGTGAATTGTAAATAAAACACTAAGCGGCACCCTTAATGGATCAGAAAAGTTCTATAACCTTATGTCAAAATCTTTAGAGCTGGAGAAAGTATAAAGTGCAGAAGCTTGGTTTGAATCTCTTCATCATATCTGAAAGAGACAACACAAAAATATCAGAAGCACCTGTTACTAAGAGAAGGCTCTCAGGGATGGAATTCCCTGTTTGTCAAGGGCTATTAAGCCCCTGATTCTGTCAGGCAGTTGAGATAAGGAGTAGTCAGAATCACATTTCAGAGAATGAGCTAACTTTGCCAAGGCATCTGCAACTAGGTTAGCTTGTCTAAAAATATGTAGCATCACAGTATTAGGACCAAGCATAATTCTAGAAACTAGATCATATAGCTTCCAGGGAGCATTTAGGGGCTGCAGAATGGACTGAATTGCCATTTGACAATCAGATTCAATAATGGTCTGGCAATGGAGCTCATTAGTAATGTTTGTAGCAACTTTGATTGCAAGAATTTCTGCCTCCAGAGGAGATAAGGCAGAAATATAGTAACTATAAGCATGAAGCAGTTGACCGCTAGAGTTTCTAAGGATAATGGAAATTCCAGCTGTGTTTGATGAATGCCAAGAGGCATCTACGTTCAGTTTAATTCCATGAACTGGGGGTTTCCATACAATTGGAAGAAAAGCTGGTTGGGGTGGCCTTGTATGTAAGGGCAGAAAACCAAGTGAAGCAAGTTCAGCATCAAAGGGAGAATTGGACATAATTGGCTTGGCAGTGAAGGTAAGGAAGACTAGATCTGAGACTGTTTTTTTCAAGACATCAGTGTTGGGTAAAATATCATCATAGGTAAATGAGCATCTAGCCTTCCAAATTGTCCAACATATCATAGAGGGAATTAGTTTGAAGAGGGTTGATGAAGCTTAGTTTTCCCTTGTGTAGACAGAAAGATAGAGATTCTATTCTACAAACTCATATCATATGTAGGTGCAGTACCAACCATACAATGAAAATGATGCCATAAAGTTTTTTCCACAACACAATCATTAAAACAATGTTCAATGGAATCAAGATTGTTACGGGCATAGCATTTTGATGGTAGGTTAAAGCTCATTTTCATCAAAATTTTTGGGAAGGGTAAGAAACCATTCAACATTCTCCACATGAAAATGCTTACCTTTTTTTGCAGTCTTGGATTCCAGATGAGTGCCAAAGTGGCGGAAGAGTTTCTGAATGGTGCCATGATCTTATAAGCTGATTTAAAAGTGAAGGCACCTTTTTCATCTGGGATCCAAATCAGCCTATCTTTTCTCCCAGTGCAGCATGTTGCATTCTGTAAATAGAGAAAAACAGAAGGTGGTACAACAGGAGCTAACTGTGGTAGAAAAGAATCTTTATTGTCACAAAACTCTATGATAGAGCAGTCTGGGGAGATGTCAGTCATATTAATATCACAAATATTAGAGAAGGCCAAAGGGGGACCAACTGGCTTCCCAAAAATTACAACTACCTTCACCATGAATGATTCTGGTGAGTTTTTGTGCAATTTCATCAATTTCTTTGATTCTTTTCCAATTAGGATATGTTCTATAAGATTTTGCAGATTCCAGAGAAATTTAGCCCATAAACATTCACCTAATTGGAATTTTCACCACAGTTTAAGAGAGCATGCATTAACAATAGATTGAAAGACCAATACCATTCTGTTGAACAGGGTTGCATAAATCTGTCCATTTTTTCCATACTTTTTTAGGTTTTAAATCAGTCTGGCCCCAAAAAAATCTAGATAGAACTTTTTCAATTCTTTTGATAATACAAACAGGGGGTTTCATCACAGACCATATATGCTGAGGTATGGAAAATAAACATGATTTTATCAAAGTAATTTTACCCCCTGGAGATAACCAGATATTTTTCCAATTAGAGGTTTTACTCTCCAGTCTTTGAATGAGGGGTAAAAAATAATCTGTGAGAAATATACCTCTGAAAATAGGTACACCAAGATATGTAAAAGGAAGGGAACCTTTTTTCATCATTAAGACATCTTGTACTATTTTAGTTTTACTTACAGAAGCAGACTTACCAAGGAAAAAATCACTTTTTGCAAAATTAATTCTCTGACATGTGGTTTGTTCAAAAGCCACAAGGAAAGATTTAATTTTACAAGGTTGGATTTGGGTGATTTTATGAATATGATGGTGTCATCTGCATAGCTGAGGTGTGAGATAGGAGTAGGACCTGCAGGTAAATCAAAGTACTGAAGCATTCCAGATGAGAAAAGGTATGACAATGATCTTGTAAATGCTTCAGAAAAAATATTAAAAAGGAAAGGGGAGAGGGGATCACCTTGTTTAATTCCCCTTGAAGGTTTAAAAAAACCATTTGGTTTACCATTTATCAAAACATAATAATGTGCATTTTTGAGATTTTTCATTATATTGTGCACAAATTTTCCATGGAAACCAAATTGCAAAAGTATACTATTTAAAAATCCCCAATTTACCATGTCAAAATCTTTTCTCAAATATAGCTTAATAATGCAGTTGGGATTTCTGCATTTTTTATCCAAGAATCTAGTCAGCTCTTTTAGGTAAATAATGTTATCAGCTATATCTCTATTTTGCATAAAAGTTGTTTGGTGTGGAGATATGATTTTAGCCATATAGGGTTTAAGTCTTTCCATCAACAATTTAGAGAAAATCTTATTTATAAAATTGGAAATACTAATTGGTCTAAAATCATCAAAAGAGGATATAACATCTTTCTTAGGAATTAGTGTTATCCAGGTAGCAGAAATACCAGCTGGAATATCATTTTTACTCATAAAATCATGTACTGCTATCG
The DNA here is from genome assembly GCA_948330725.1 of Sherardia arvensis. NCBI lineage: Eukaryota > Viridiplantae > Streptophyta > Magnoliopsida > Gentianales > Rubiaceae > Sherardia > Sherardia arvensis. The sequence continues at coordinate 16,722,092 of OX415244.1, forward strand.
ATCAAATTTAATTATTTCCCAAGCTTTGGTAAAAAATTTTGCTGAGTAACCATCAGGGCCTGGGCTACTATTTTTATTAAGGGAAAAAACAGTAGCCTTGAGCTCCTCCATGTTCACTGGTGTGATCAATTCTGTATTGTCAGAATCAGTAATTAATTTTGGGATTTGGTTTAGAAACTGACTATAAAGTTCACCTTGAGACAAATTGTGTTGTGAAAAAATGTTGTGTTATCATCTCCCTCTTTAAGCCAGGTAACTCTAGATTTCTGTTTCCAGAATTTCTTTTGTTCCCTTAAGGCTCTTAGGTGAATTGCTTTAAGTTCTTTGAGTTTAACCAATTCATGAGTTTAACTATTATTGTCAAAGATTTCTTCTTGCAATCTAAGGTTTTCAGCAGTCTGAGAAACATTGTTCTCAATGTTGCCAAAAGATGATTTGTTCCTTGCTTTTATGGTAATTTTTAGCCTCTTCAGTTTCATGAAAAAGCCAATCATACCAGTGTTGTTTAGTGGGAGATTCCAATCATTGGCAATGATGTCCAAGAATTCCTCTCTGCTAAACCATGCATTTATGAACCTAAAAGATCTAGGGGTGGATGCAATGGAACTACCTATAATGAAGAGCATGGGTGAATGGTCTGAAGTATCCCTATTTAGTATGTGTATGGATGAGGTTGGAAATTGAGTTTTCCATGCATTGGTTGCTAGACCCCTACCTAGTTTCTGAGTAGTTGGTCCCTTCAGCAGTTATTTGACCAAGTGAACAAATTACCCACTGTGTTGATAAAGCCATATTGGATATGAAATCATTAAATTGAGTCATACTCCTCAGACTTGGCCTTGCTGGCCCTCTATATTCATGTGGAGATCTTATGGTTTTAAAATCACCAATCAAGAAAGAAGAGCTGTGTTTTTATTTTAATATCATTCCACAAAAAAACTCTGCCAGGAATTGTTCTCAGACCATATATAAAAATCCCTTCCATTGAGATATTCATTTTAGGACTGAAAATATTGACAGAAAGATATTGCAAATGATCTACATTGAGTGAAATCTGGATGTGGCTATTCCAAAACAACCAGATTTTACCACTTTCAGCACATAAACAGTTTGAGAAATTTAGAATCCTTCTATATTTCTCAATCTTATGCTTTTTGTGTAATGGTTCTATTAAGCATAGTAATTCTATTTTATGGGCTCTAATCATGTCAATGAGTCTATCTAGAGAGGTTCTCATCCCTCTAATATTCCAAACTAAGCTATTTATTTTGATGGTGTGTGACATTAAGAAATGTTTTTGGTGCTTTTTGATCTAGTTAGAACTATGTTGGGTGAGGGCTTTTTGGCACTTTTTTTAGGGGTAAACTTCTTATTAATCTGGGTGAAAAAATTAGACAGTTTTGATTTTTCCATAATTGAAGTATCAATATTGTCCATTTGCTGAGTCAGATTAGGTTCAGAAGGTACTTGATCAGAAGTTAAATTGTCATCTTCAGAAAATTCAGCTTCTGGAGGGTCTTCTTCTTCATCATTAAAGGTCAGGTTCCCCAATATAGCAAATATGTTCCTGTTTTGGACAAGGGGGACAAGACTTTTTTTGTTAGGAGAAAATGAATGGAAAAGGTCTGAGGGCTTACCTGTGGCCAAAATGAGATCATCCTTAGCATAAAACTGACTCCTTGTTGGAGTTGACATGTTCTGAATCAATTCTTGATCAGAAGAGGCCTGTCTCTTAGTTGAGAGTGTATCCTGCTGTATTTCAGAATTTGAGTGATCAAGCAAGGGGTTTACAGACAAGGGATTCAGAGAGGATTCTAGAGAGTGGGTATGGGGCTGAGAGGGTGAGAGGCGTATAGGAGGAGTAGGGGAATTTCTGAGGGAGTGATCACGGGAGGGGCTGAGTGGGATAGGGGATGAGTAGGTAGCAGTGGTATTTTGCCTCTTCTTTGCTTTGGTCCAGATTTTTTGTTTCTGAGTCAAAAGAAGTTTCTCATAGGCTGTAATACCAGAAGGACTAGCTTCCATATTCAAAGGCTCTGCCTGGTGGGATGGGTATCTGATAGGACTCAGAGTTGTTGTTAATCACATCTTCTGCAGTTATGATAGGAGACTTGTCTGTGGCTACAACTAGGGGAGGGGTTGAGGAGGGTATGGTCTGTTTAGGTACAGTTGTAGGCTTGAGTTTCTGCTTGAGTTCAGGGTGTAAAAAGGTGCAATTTTCATCACAGTGACCTAACATACTACAATTGTTACAATATAGAGGCAGGTTTTCATACTTAACCTGATATCTCATGATGCTTTCTCCCTCAATGCCAAGCTTAATAGAAGATTTGAGCTTCTTTCTAAGGTCCACTTCAACACAAATTTTAACAACATTTGGCCTAGTGAGGGCTGCAGTGGCTAAATCCATCTTAATGAAGGATCCTATCTGATTACCCATTGCTTGTATCATAGATGCATTGTGACAAGCGATTTCCCACGTCGTTAAATGGACTCCGCGAGATCAAAATACTATTTATAAATCACTTACGACTTCTAACTACTAGAGAGTAGATAGTGGGAAGTAGGGGTCGAACCACAAGGAGAAGGGATTTGTAAGAGTGTTTTAAAGTAGAAAATAAGCATACTTATATATTATATAGAAAGCAATGTAAACAAGGGGGGTTTTTGAGATTGGTTTTGATTACACTATGAAAGTAAACTAAACTATCATTAGCTAAGCTAAGGGGATGATACTAGGATTATGAGGCCTTGGGAGGCAAATGACTTCAATTTCCAACTATCGACTTATCACCGAGCAAATGCAATTACAAGGAAGTTTAGACCATTTGTCAAGGATGAAAACATCATTCTCTCGAATGTAGCTAGAAAGGATGATAACACCACTCAAAAGCTCTCATTGTTGATTCACCTAGATGATAACATCATAGATAACTCAACAATGGTATTAGGATTAGAGAGAGACAAACTTACTCACACACCCGCAATAGCGAGAGCATACAAATAAGACATTTGATAACTAGCAAGAACCAAGACGATGATAGCATATATGTCTCGACTCCTACTTTGCTACTTAATGATATTGGAGTGAACGGTAACGTTCTACCCACAATTCTAGCTATTCGTTGATAACAATCATACGTTAAAAAGGAATCTTCAACTCAAGTATACAATCACATATTAGGGGGACCAATGATAACATTCAATCCTTACCCAAACACATAATTGATTAATCATGCAAGTTCATAAGATTTCCACTTCTAACAACTCACATTTATCATGGCATTCCTTAACTACAATCACACAACAAGGGGAAGAAATTGTCATCACTCAACCCCTTCCATAGTCATTAATCTAACAACTAGAGATTACACTACCATTATGCTAAGTCACCATCATCATCACACTAAATTACTCTAACCAAGCTAACCTAATTAATGACTATGGAGCATGCAATTGATATAAAACACAAAGCCCATAACAAATTAAGCAAGATTGAACAACATTCATGCACAAGAATTCAAGTTCATCAAATGATAATCCAAATCTCAAGTTTAAGCATACAAGGCCCTCAAAGTTTCAAGGGAATGAATTCAAATGCTCCCAAGGATCAAACTAAGCTATACTACAATACATGGAATCAAACTACTAATCTAAGGGAAAGGAATGGAAGAAAAAGGGAAAGAAAGATGAAGAAAATGGAGCTCTACATGGTTGTGGCCGTTTTTTCTCTCTTGGGGGGATAAGGGGTATTTATAGAATGCAGTGCACGGGCCGCGCAGCACTCCGCGCACTTTTGTGAAGGGTCGCGCACTTTAACCGTTGATCCGATTTGCATCTTCTAATAGTCCATTTTGAAGCTCTTGATGAGAGGAATCCAATGGTATGACCCATGTGATCTAATTCCTTTGCAAACATTTCCAAAATCAAGTTTCAAAACATTAGTGCATCACTTGTCCTTCAAAATGTAACTTCGCCAAGTTTAGCTTTAAAGCTCCTCACTTTGCACCCAATGCTACCCAAATTAGATCTCAAATGTCATAAAACAAGAGTATATTTAGGGCTCATCACATTGAAATAGAAGAATGGTACCTTGTGGATGGTAACCCATACAGGGACAATGGAAGATTCAGCCTCAGTAGAGAAATCAATGGTCCATTTCAAGACTTTCATCTGAGCTCCTGCAAGGTTCCAATATCCTTTCATCCAACACCACTGATAATCTTGTTGGTTTTCAAATCTAATCGGGATATGCCTAAAATCTATAGCCCCAATTTGATATTTTCCTTTGAATCCAATGGACTGGAAGCCATCATGTAATCTTTCCATAGTAGGCTTACCTCTAGAGAATTTGCCGATAAGGGCGTTCTTGTAATGGGAGGCTAAGGTTTCTGCTTGCAAACGGGTAACAATACATGCTATTTCTCCCTTATGCTGGGTGATCGGAGAGTGGCTGTGAGTGGGGGAGCCCTATTGGTTAAAGCCTAAGCGAAAGTCTTACCTCCGGCGGCTGCGCCACCGTGGTGAGGCGGCGGCGCTGCCATGTTTGCCAAGGGATTAGCCATTGTGGCTATCCGTTAGCGGCAGAATAGTGTCGCGGCGGTAGGATTAGAAGCCGTTATTGTGTGTTTGTGTCGGAAAAGAGGAAAAAGGGTGTGAAAGTTAGAGAGCATTCAGTGAGGAGAGTTTCTTGCGAATCCACTGTGTAAGAAAATAAAAGAAATTAATAGGTCACCTCTTCGTCAAAAAATGGAGAAACCTAATCAGAGAATCAACACACACTAGTATAATACTCGTGCCCATGCACGAATATTCAATTTGAAATTATTATTATTATTATTATTATTATTATCTATTAGTCTTTGAAACAATTTTTAATCAATAATAATATGTATACAAATTTTATAGTACTTAGAAAATTATTAAAATTTTAACAATTTAATTATAAAATATCCGTTTAATAATGTCAGTGTCTTTAAAAATCTAATTTTATTGAAAATATTGTAGTACATAAGTAATTTTTTGTTGTATATTCTATAATATTTTTATAAAATAAATACTACTATTTGTGTTTAAATGCTTTATTAATTATAATGTTTTGGAACTAAAGATTGAAGTATGCTAATCAGCTGATCAGATTCAACAGTTTATACATACTTACTGCACATCAGATCTTGATGCTTTATTTATTACACAGTAAATATGAACAATGAGGCCATTATAGAACTCGAAAAAAGAAGCTAAACTATGGAATGATCAGTATTGGATTCTATTTTCACCAGAGATACTATCACACTCACATCATCAGGCTTCCCGCCCGCGTACCCTGCATAACCATGTTCTTTGGCTGCATCAGCAAATGGAGTCCTTTCCGAGGCCGACTCAGTGAAATTAGATGAATTTTAACACAACTTCAGAAAAAAAAAGGTACCTTCACTCCAATGCCAGCTTCTAATAAAGATGAGACAGTTGTTGCTATCTCCTTCTCATATAATCGAAAAGTCCATCTGTTATCTGACGCAATCTCTTTGCAGTTATCCATCAGTTCTCGGGCATATAATCCTGCGTTAATCCCTGGATAGATAGAAAGGGATTGACTGATATGCATTGAGATCATACAAATTTATCCAAACAAAATAAACAATTAATTGATCGTAAAGCAAAATAGAAACGAAAGAATCGGGCAATTTACAAACAATTCAGGAATTTTACCTTCAAATGACCATTGACCAACTCCATCAGCTATTCCTAACCAATTATTGTCGGAGATAAAATACGCATCCTCTCCATCTGTCAATGCCTGGAAATTATTATCTTCTGAATCACTAATCACGCAATGATAACTGACACCGTGCTAAAAGATTCATAACTGATATTCTTCATAAACATGTATGGACTGATATCCTGATTTCAATTCCTAAATTATTCTAAACAATTATTGATACAATGTCACTGGATATCGTGGATTAAATCTCTACCTTATCGGGATGTGGCAACATTGCAGCACCAGAAACCAAAATGATTTCTTCTACGAGGATTTCTTTACTGAAGAACAAAGAAGCACAAAGCACATTATTAGATTTGTAACACTCATAACATTCAGGCATGCAATCAAATATAAGGTTTAGGGTACCTATCCACGTGATCTCCAACAGATTCCAAGTGGTCACTACTTTGAGTACTGTCGAGACTCATTTGTTCTTTTAAAGCTAGGATTCGTGCCTCGTGGTTGATCTGTTAGAAACATCCAATGCAGCAAATATTAGCTACTCCAGTAGGGGAAAAAACAATAATAAATAACACTAAAATGGATAAAGCAAGTGTTTTGAATGCATAGGTGATTATAGCATCATCAAAAGAGGTGGAAGAGCATACCAATCCCTCAAACTCCTGGTCTGCTCATCTCCCAATATAGTTTCTTTCAAGTTCTCAACTTTATAACAGCAGAAAGGAAACGACATCGATTCATTAATGCCACTGCACTATGTATCAACCAAAATTCCAGCTTTTACAGTTGCCCAACCTCACCTAGCTCCTTCAATCCCTCCCAACCAACTGAATCTGAAAATCACACACACACAGAAACACATACACTGATTAAAAAGGCACCTACTTTCATAAGCTAAAAGGAAACCCTAGCCATACAATCACACCAAATAAAAAATCCATCAAAATTAACAGAAAAATAGCAAACCAAACCCAGATTCACACACAATAATAGCTTTAGCTACCAACCTACATACTGTTTCTAACAAAACTCAATCAAAGACACAATTTTGGAACATATATTTACCCGATGCAAAGTAGGCTGGATTTGAACTTTTGAGGAAGATAGAATCTCACAAAGTAGGCTGATGCATGAAGAGGTCCAGCTCCAGGAACAATGCTTGTCAAGACTGGTGCATTCATGTATATCCTAGAGTAGTTCAGATTTGCCCCTTGGATGTACTGAAACAACCTGCAAGCCAAAAAGAAACCATTTGAGAATTGGTTTGGTAAATCAGTGGAAAATGAATGGAAACACACTTACTTCATATGCTTCGTTGATCTGGTGAAACTGAACCCCAGAATTACTGTTTCCCCTGTACACGTCTGGATGATACTGCAATCAAACAAAACCAACAACAAAATCTCAATCCCAGCTGAAAATCTATAAAGAACACCTTTTTATGCAATAAAAACAAAACCTCATAGCAAAAAACACAACAAAATCTCAATCCTAGCTCAAAATCTATAAAGAACGCATTTTTACGCAATAAAAACAAAAACCCATCAACAAATCATTTCAGAAATCATATTTTTGGGGATGAACAAAAACATTGATCAGGAAAAAAAGTCCCACCTGAAGAGCAAGCTTTCAGAAAGCTTTCTTGACCTCGGATTCCGACGCGCCCTTATGGATTCTCAGGGTCCCAGCACGAGTCGTCACCTCCGCGAAAAGATGGTGTTGATTCAGAGGCTTTCCACCGCACGCTGATCGGCCACAAGAGGGACATCCCTGGTTCCCGCGCTTTTCTCCCTGGTTTGTCATGATGGGAGATTCAGAATCGTTGAAGACGCTACTGCAGTGATTACGCAGGTTGCGGGGTGTGAGGAGATTGCACAGGGAAACGGAAAGGTGAGGAGGCGGAAAGGAGGAGAAACAATTCAATTTCTCAGCATCGGATAAGGGAAGACGGAAAGGTAGTAACTGTAGAATTCTTTCTAAGAGCTCCCAGAAACACGCCTACAAAAATAACTTAAAAATACATAAAAGGAATGGAGAAGACGCTGATGTGTAATTATGTGGTAAATTTAAAATTAAATCAAAATTATGAGAAAATTCGGATTCTTTATTTTAGCATAATAAAAATATAATATATCAAAATAAAAAAATATAATTATTTTTAAAAATAAGCAACATATAAGGATCCACAAAGAGGGCATGAAATTTTATCATTTTTCTTTCTATGTTCACCCATACAATAAACATGAAATCTATGCAAACAAGGAGTTTCAGCAAATCTATCAGCCACACATATACTTTTTGAACAAAGTGAGCACTCTATTTCTTTTTCACCGTTCTTCAATATATCCACATCCATACCACCTTTGACTTCTTCCATTCCATTAGAACCCACTGCCGTCATATTAGGGCACGACTTCAGATACTCTTCGATATCCTCGATTTTCTCGAGTTTTGCCTCATCTTTTGCTGATTCCAACGAATTTTCTTCATCTTTACTACCTTTGCATATGGATGAGAGGAGAAAAGCCAGCTTCTCCAACATATATGGTTCGCGTTGAGTTATTTGAATATCGAAGAAGAAAACTCATGACCAAGGATAGTCAGGATCTACGGGCGCAGTGATAAAGGACTTATACGCCAGATTGGTCGATAGCCTGTGCGAGAGGCGAGAAAGGGTATTTGATGAAGCAAGAAAAGGCATGGATTTTAAGGTCTCATGCAATTGGACATCACAAAAATGACTTCGTATATGTTCCATAGTATATGGCCTCGCAGTAACCTCCCTGCAACCAGTTGTGGTGGTGGATCGGATTAGAACAACTGCTGCAACGTCCACATACGAATTAGAGGTATCATCCCATTTAAAAGGTTTTGTGTACCATCGAAAAATCCGAATTTTGTTACATAGAGACTCAAAATTTATGAACAGTGACATCCTTCTCTTGTTTAAATCAATTGATGACCAGCATAATGAATGTATGTCAATGAATTTATAGCCGGATGATTGTATGTAGTAGAATTGGACAAAAATACAAAACCCAATCACATTATATTTTGTGTCCTGAATTAATTAATTTCCTTATCAAATTATAATTGTGTATTGTACCGGAAACAATAGAGGAAGTTTTGCACGTTTTCCAAAAATAAAACTAATAGGAAGGTGGAGATTTGGGCCATGTGTGTTCTGGATTTTTGTGGGATTTGGATCTTGGGATTTTGACACTGTACAAATCCTTAGATTTAGAGTGGATCTTGCAAAACCCAGATCTAACAAGACCTTGTATGGTATAAAGATTTGGTTTTGGGTTTTGCAATAATTTATTAATAAAATAATAGTATATGCAAATATTTGTATCCTTCTTTTTGGAGTAGTTATTTTAGAGTATATGAACTCGAGATTTGTGAAAAATGTATCATAATATAATTTTAAGAAGTATAATTATATTATTTTATATAATTATATTAAAAATAAAATATTTTATTTTTTTCATTTTGGATCAATGTAAGTGATGCTACCAGCTTCCAGTCCCGGTCCGGATACAAGATGGGTCTCCGGTCCGGATGAGGCTTTGTCCGTGCTCCGCGCGCTCTCACCTAAAGACCTGCAAAACAACGCTCCGGAGTATCCCGAGGATAGCTACTCCGGCGTGATGATGAAAGAGGGGTCTTTGAATAGGAGAGAGAATAAGGATATATTGAGAGAGCTTAATCTGATAGAACATACCTTTCTCCACAAGTCCAAAGCTGTATTTATAGGTATGAGTGGTCAGCCTCTAGCCCAGAGGCAGTGGTCCTGTCCTTTTGTCCTTATCCGGAGACAGGTCATATTCATGTCCCCTTTGTCCCCGGGTAACGCCATTCTAGCTGACATCATATGGACCGGACTACTCTCTGGGCCGGAGCCTAAATATGGGCCAGAGCCCATATCACCACTAGCCCCCCGAGACATGGGATCCGTCCGAGGTCTCATCCGGAGGAAGGGTCCCGTGTCTCATCACGTCTAGTCTAGTCGTTGGGATCCGCCCGGAGGCATGCAATCCGACCCGGATTTCTGTTCCTGGGTTGTGCGCTACGCGTGAGAGCACTCGCTTAGTGCTTGGGTTTCCTGCGCGCGTGTTTGTAGGCGCATTTATGAGGCGTGCTGCGTTGCATAAATGAGCTGTCGATTCGAGAAATTCCCCTTTTTACCTTTTTTCAAAATGGCAATCATGTCGCCTTGGGACTCGATCCCCCTTTTCTTGCTTTTCTAACTTTTCTTCTATAAATACTGAACTATTCCCATCACTTTCACTTTTCACTCTTCTGCTCTTTTTCTTTCGTTTTCCTTCATTTTCCTCTCTGCGTTCTCTTTTCTCATTTTCCTCGCATATCATGGCTCATGAGAATGAAGAGAATAAGCAGGTTGCCAACTGGTCCGGTGGCGAAGTTCAGGTAGGTCTCAATCCGGAGCCTGAGGTTGATGATCCCTCCGAGGGTGATGACGTCGATATCACTCCAGCAGTGAGGGAGCTGGTTGAGGCGATGGTAGTTCCGGTCGCCATTGATGCTGGACTGAGCTCGTTTGCGGGTGACGTTACAACTGTTGCAGCTATTCCCCGGAGCCATTTCCTTTATGGGATAACTTTCCCTCTTTCTCCCCTCTATTCTGCCATCTTTCATCATTTCAGCATCTCTCCGGCCCAATTACAGTCTAACGGAGTCGCCGTAGTCCGGGTGTTCCTACTCAACTGCTATTGATGCGGGGTGACGCCGTCTTTAGATCTGTTCCGGGCCTTCTATCACTTGGAAGGTACTAAGGATGAAGGGATTTTTACCTTTCAGAGACGGAAGGGGATAAAGGATTGTTGCAAGGGTAGGCGCGACAGCTACTCCAACTGGCAGAAGTGTTACTTCACCTTTGACACCGAAAAATATCCGTGTCCCCGCTGGGGTCATGCTGCCAAGAAGGAGGAGAAGGCGGTGTTCAGTCCGGAGGGACAAGAGGAGAACATCACGAAGCTGGTCGCCAATCAGATTGACTTGGATCCCTTCTGGAAAGGGAAGTATGTTTTCCCTTTGAGGGCATACGAGCCGGAAGTGTTCACTAAGTGTCGTTTCTATGTCTACAGGGATCCATCCCGTAAGTTGTTTCATTTATTTTATACCTTCCTCTGCTTTTCCTTCCTTTTCTTGCTTTTTCTTATCCGTTTCGGATGTTTCCAGTATATCCTAAGATAGAGGATGGTGTTGATCCGGCCGGACAACGCTCAAGGTAACCAAGGCAGACAACCCACCAACCGGTTCGGTAACCGGCATGAAAATACCGCCAGAGAAACCATCCGAGACGGAGAAGAAGAGGAAGCATTCTCATGAGGATAAATCCAACAAGGAGAAGGAAACCGCCGCTAAGAGGGCGAAGGAAGCCGCGGCCAAGAGGGCGGATGAGATTACGGCCAAGAGGGCGGAAGAGGCTGCCGCCAATACCACCGCAGATTTGGCCGGAAATAGGGCCGCCCTTCTCCAAGTTCAAGTCCCGTCATCTTCCGAGGAGGAGGGAGGAGAGTCTTCTCGGTCACGTAAGCGCTCGAAGCTCAGGATACCCAGCACGCCTCGGATTCCGGAGCGAAGCGAGCAGTCCCGCGCTGGTGATCATCATGGGGGGGGGAGAAGCAGGACCCCAATGATAAAGCGCAAAAGGAGACCACCATAAGCAGCGGTCGGAGCGAGACTGGCAGGGTAAGCTAAAATTTTTACTTTCCGGTTCGATTTTCATATTTTGTTCGAATTTTCATATTTTCTTTCCTTAGGATTTTGCTGCTTACCTGGTCGCCTCTCCTGGGGTCTCCGAAGCCATCAACAAGGCCTACCATGTCCAGCAGACGAGGCTTGCTCAAAAACTGAGCTCACTCGAGAGGACCAATGGGAACCTCCGTCGCGAACTTGAGGCGTCGGAGATCCGAGCGGCCGAGGCGGATGCCCGGATCAAGGAACTGGAGAGCTTGGTTTCTCCGTCCGCTCAGCGAGAATTGTGTGTCGCCTTCACCAACAAAGTTCTCCGGAGCCAGGCTTTCGAGGGCAGTCTGACAGAACTCCTCCGTTTCTCCAACCAGATCTCCGCTCATCAAGTCTATCAGAGCATGAGGGGTTGGGTCCCGGAGCCTAAGAGGGGTCGGTTTGCAAAATGCTACTACAAACTGAAAGCCGCCAAGCAATATAATTTTGACGTGGATCAATTCTACCGAGGCGGAGTCGAGAAGATGAATCCCTCCGTGCTGGAGATTTTCGAGGAGGATGCCGAAAAGAGTCCGAAGCTGGTGTCGGCTGAGGCCATCCGTGCCTATGGCGAGGGATTGGTGGACCTGAGTGTTGCGGTGCCCCCACCTGAAGAGAGCACTGATCCTGAATCGCCCGTCAAGCCCAAGTATCTTGAAGTTTTGAAGATGTTTCCCTCCGTGGACGAAGATACTGATGAGGGCAACGGTGGCGGGGATGAGGGTGGTCATCAAGCCGGTGGCACGGACAGCGAGGAGATGGATGTAGAATAACTTCTTAGCTTTTATTTGCAGTTCGTTTTATTTTTGTAGTTGCTTCCGTCCCACTAGTTCTGATCTTGTTCTGTTTAGTGTAGGAAGGACGGTAGCGACGACTCGGATGGGGATGACAACCCTCCGAACGATGTAATCTTCTTTTATCTATAAAACGAACCTTTTCTTACTTCCATTGCTTGTTATTTTTATTTACATGCTTCCTTGTCCACAGCCCAAAGGTCCTAGTCCGGTGCTCCGAAACGGAGGTGCGGGCGACTGTTATTCACCCGTTAGCTCCCAATCGACGAGCCCTCCGTGCTCTAGATGCGCGGAGTTAGAGGCGGAGCTGTCCGGATGGACGATGGAAGGGGAACAGACTCGTGAGCTTCTCGTTCGTTCCGGAATGGAGTCTCTGATGGAAGAGTTCCAAGATGTTCCATCTTTGGCTGCTTGCCTTAGTGACATATCTGAAGAGTTCGGTACCTTGTCTCAATGTCGGGATTTCGCTCGGGAGCGGATTCGTGCCACCCTTGATGCGGATGAGACAATCTCCATGTTGCAAGCGGAACATGAGGACTACAAGGCTAAACTGAAAACCGAGTTAGAGTTGGTTTGGTCTGTGCTGCCCTTTTATAGTGATAAGTTGAAGTGGTTGGCTAGCCGGACGAATTTTCAGAGAGACTACCTGAAGCTGGAGGAAGAGAATCGCGAGCTTGCTGGCCGGGTGATGGTCCTCCGAGATAATCTGATGACTCTGCAACTGTCGTACCATCTAACCGGATTGTGCCTCGGACTCGACGCTCCGACCATATACCGCAACTTTCCTCGCGATGTGAGCGCGTTGATTGTCCGGATGTTCAAGCTGGGGTGGAACGACCGGGAATCTCAATACCGTCCTGCATTCGAGGAGGCCGTCAAATGGTGGAAACGGATGCATGCCGGTAGCTCTCTCCCTCCGTTGCTGACTCTCATTCCGAGTCACGTGGCGGTGGATTTTACCTTCGAGAGTTATGCAGGCATCCAGGTTTCCGTCGATCCGGAAGAGTCCGCCCGTCGCGTGGAGCAGCTTCGCCAAGATGCTTCTATCATCCGTCCCTTTATCATTAGGGAGTTGGCCGAATTGGCGAGGCGGCGTCAGGCTCGTATCCGGGGACGGGGTCTTGGCAGAGGGAGGAGGGGAATAGGAAGGGAGCTCAAAGACGCCCGTCGCGGGAACGGTCGGAGCCTCAATTGTGTTCTTAATAGAATAGCAAGGGGGAGAGGTGCTCAACAGGTGGCAAGGGGAAGGGGTGCTCAGCCGGCGCGTCGTCCCCAGGTTCCCGTCCGGATTCGCTCTCCTTCGCGGTATCCGAGCCAAAATCCATTCAGTCAGTCGAGGGCCGGGCCCCATGTTAAGGGCAAAGGAAAAGCTAAAGTCACAAGGGAGACAATGCAGTCCTCCGACTCTGACTCTGATGGGATATTTGGATCCGATCCGGATGCAGCCGGTCCATCAGAGCTTCCGCCCATTCCTCCATTTCCGTACCGGGGCTCGGTGGGTCAGACCAGTGGTGCCGAAGTCCACGATCTTGACGATGATGTTCCGGAGAAGACCCCTTCTACCGGAAATCGGGATGGGGCCCAAGATCCAAGACCTACTTCTCCGGAGAATGGCGCTATGATACCTTCTCCGGAGCCTCCTACTCCGGAACCCACCTCTCCTCCTATCAATTGGAATATAGATTGGCCCAAATAGATAGGTTTTATTGTTCTTTGGTATCAGATTGTATAACTGTATGTGTTGTATTTATATACCAGTCCATTCGGACTCAATTTATCTTGGTGTACCATTTATTCAAATGTGTTCTTTTCTATCAAGATTTAGCTTATTCAAGCGTTTTTTCTTGCTGTTTGATCAAAATGTTTTTCCTTTTCGTTTTGCTCGCCCCCATCAATTTATTCAAACGATTCGGAGGGTTTTGCTTGTCTTTGCCTTCGCTCACTCCGTCCGTTTGTACAAACGATCCGGATGATGGTAATTATGCAGAATTGAAAAATGGACAAGTATAAAATTCGACAATTCTTCCTTCATTAAAATAAGTGGACTCCGGCCAGACATACCCTTTGTCTAATGCGCCCGGAGCCAAGTACATAGCAAATAAAACGGAACGGAAACCTAGGCTCAACCCTAGCCAGAGGACCCGAAACTACATACTTTTGTTGAAAAAGCAAGCTAGAAAAGGAACTCTATCGGAAAGCATACCTACTCAGGATGCTCCGTAGAACCTTCGCAGGTTGGTGATGTTCCACCTTCTGGGGACTGCACGCCCGGACTGATCCGCCAGCTCATAGCTCCCGCCCGGAAATGAAGCTGTGACTCGGTATGGGCCTTCCCAATTTGGTGCCAGCTTGCCAGTGGCCTCCTGCAGACTTTTATCATTCCTCCTCATCACCCAATCCCCGGGGACGAATGATTCTTTCCTGACGCGTTTATCATGATAGCGCTTCATCCGTTCCTTCAACTTGGCCTCGTGCAGCGCCGCTTGTTCTCGTTTTTCCTCCAAAAGGTCCAAGTCCAGCAGCCTGCTTGATCCGAGCGGAGAGCTTCGTCCGGCTTGGTCCTCGTCCCAAGTGAGGGTCCGGAGGCTGGGGACTCCCACTTCAGCTGGTATGACTGCCTCCGCTCCGTATACCAAACTGTATGGTGACTTGCCCGTGGCGGATCCTTCGGTTGTCCTGTATGCCCAAAGAACACTTGGCAGCTCGTTGACCCAGTTTCCTCGTGCCCCATGCAGACGGGTTTTCAGTCTGTTCACCACTGTCTGGTTCGTAACTTCCACTTGACCGTTGGCCTGCGGATGGTAGACGGAGGTGAGCCGCTGCGTAATTCCATACTCTTTACACCAAGAACGAAACGGGTCATTTTCAAACTGGGCTCCGTTATCCGTGACAATGTACTTGGGGATTCCGTAATGGCAGATGATGTTCTTCCAACAAAATTTGACGCAAGTGTTGCCACGGATGTTTGTGAGGGGTTCCGCTTCCACCCATTTGCTGAAGTAATCGATCGCCACTATCAGGTACTTGAATCCTCCCGGAGCGGAGGGAAAAGGTCCCACCAGATCAATGCCCCATCTATCAAAAAGCCATGAACCGGTGATCCCGACCCTTTCTTCTTGCGGAACGTGTATGAGCGGAGCGAACCTCTGGCACTGTACACAAGAGCGGACGTATTTCTGCGCGTCTTCAAACAGGGTCGGCCAATAGTAACCCGTACACATTATCTTTCTGGCTATGGTCCGAGCCCCTTGGTGACTGCCGTTCGGTCCCTCATGCATCTCCTTCACAATCCGATCTGCCTCATCCGAGTCCACGCACCTTAACCATGGTTGGAGATATCCCCATCTGAGCAAGGTTCCATCCACTATGGTATACCGCGGTGCTTTCTGTCGGATTCTCCGCGCCATTGCCTTATCCTCCGGAAGCTTTCCGTGCTGCAAATACTCAAAGAAGGGCACCATCCATGATTCCTTCGAAACCTCCACTGCTGCCACCTGAGGGACGTCGTAACTCCGGGCGGATAAGGTCTCCATCATCAAGTTGCTCTCCGGGTCCGGCCTGATCTCGGAGGAAGCGAGTTTGCTTAAGGCGTCCGCCTTGCCGTTGTCCTCGCGAGGGATCTGTGTCACGGTAATGCCACGGAACTTGGCCAATAACGGCTTAACCGCTTCAAGGTACTTCTGCAAGCTCCGTTCCTTCGCCTCGTACTCTCCGTTCACTTGCTGGACAACTATCTGAGAGTCACTGTATACTTCGACGTCCGTGACCCCTATCTCCAACGCCAGCCGGAGTCCAGCTAGGAGCGCTTCATATTCAGCCTCGTTGTTTGTTGCACGGAAACCGAACTGAACGGCATACCTGTATTATGTTCCTTGTGGACAGGTGAGCAAGACTCCTGCCCCACCTCCATTTGCGTGAGAGGATCCGTCTACATGCAGTTTCCATCTTTCGGAGGGTGGTTCTGATTTGGACGGATCTCCCGAGGGTTCGGTCATTTCTACCAAGAAATCCGCTAAGGCTTGCCCTTTGATGGCCTTCCGGGGATGATACTTAATCTCATGCTCTCCGAGCTCCACTGCCCACTTCATCATCCGACCCGAGGCTTCTGGCTTCAACATGATCTGTCTCAACGGATGATTCGTCAGAACCGTGATCAGATGACCTTGGAAATATTGTCGGAGGTGCAGGGAGGCATGTACCAGTGCCAATATCAACCTCTCCAAAGCAGTGTACCTCGTTTCCAGACCTTGAAGGGCCCTGCTCACAAAGTAAACCGGACGTTGGACCTTACCATCCTCCCGGACCAAAGCGGAGCTTATAGCATGTTCCGTCGCCGCTATGTATAAAAAGAGCTCTTCTCCGGGCAGTGGTTTGGACATGGTCGGGAGGCTTGCTAGGTGGGCTTTGAGGTCCGTGAACGCTTGATCGCATGCCTCCGTCCACTCAAACGGTTTAGCCCTGCGGAGTATGTTGAAAAAGGGGAGCTGCTTTTCAGCCCCCCGAGCGAGAAATCAGCTCAGAGCGGCCAGCGATCCGGTTAACTTTTGCACGTCCTTCACCCCCCTCGGACGGCATCTTCATAAGGGCCGATATCTTTTCCGGATTGACTTCGATTCCACGAGCTGACACCATGTAGCAAAGAAACTTCCCTTCTCCAACTCCAATGGTGCTCTTTCCGGGGCTGAGCTTGAGATTTGCCGTCCGGAGCACGTCGAACATCTCCCGGAGGTCGGACAGGAAAGACTCGTACGTCCGGCTCTTGACCACCATATCGTCCACATAAACCTCCGGGTTCCGCCCCATCTGGTTCCGGAAAAGCTTGTCCGCCATATTTTGGTACGTTGCACCTGCGTTTTTCAATCCGAAAGGCATTTTCCTGTAATAAAAAGTACCAAAGTCAGTAATAAAAGATTTTTTGGGACGGTCATCTTTGGCCATCGTAATCTGGTGATACCCTCGGTGCGCATCAAAGAATGCCAACACTTGGTAACCAGTAATGGCCTCGACCAGCTGATCAATGGAGGGGAGCGAATAGCTATCTTTCGGACAGCATTTGTTTAGGTCTGTGAAGTCGATACACATTCTCCAAGAGCCATCGTGTTTCTTCACCAGAACTGGGTTTGCTATCCACTCCGGGTAGGATATCTCCTCCATGATTCCGGCACTTAGCAATCTACCCACCTCCGCCCGGATTTTCTCCACGCGTTCCGGAGCGAGGGGTCTCTTCTTTTGCCGTATAGGTTTCAGTTCCGGAAAAAACGTTGAGCTTGTGGACCGCGATCTCTTCCGGAACGCCAGTCAAGTCTTCTGTTCCCCAAGAAAACACATCCTCATATTCTGCCAATAGGCGTCGTAACTCTTCCTTCACATCATCCGGCATGTTCTTCCCAACGCTGACTACTCCCTTCTGACCGACCATCATGTCCTCCACTTCATAAGATGGTGCTTCTCCATGGATGGCTCCTACCAAGTCTGCTTTGGCTTTTCCCTTGTCCGAGGCGGACAGCTTGGATTGGCCCTCCCCGGACCGGGCATCCTTGATGGCGGTCAACATGTACTCCGGGCGGTTTGCTGGTTCCCCCGGACGGATGCGATATCATTTTCGGTGGGGAACTTCATAATCAAGTGGAAAGGCGAACAGATGGCCCGTGCCTGCGACAGCCACGGTCTTCCGATGATCATGTTGTAAGGAGAAACTGCATCAATGACGGCGAAATTACACTACACCGTTGCCCGCTTTGTCGGATCCTGAAAATCCGTCAAAGTGACTTTCAAAGAGATGACCCCGAGCGGATGGACGGTCCGCCCGGTGAACCCTGAAAGGGGGTTTTGACACGATTTTAAATTTTGTCGCCCAATTCCGAGCTGATCGAAGCATTCCGCAAACATAATTTCCACACTACTACCATCATCTATGAACACTCGTTTGATGAGATCTTCTTCAACATCAGCTATTACAACCATCGGATCCGAATGGGGAACCTGGGGGGTACCGGATCCTCATCCGAAAAGGTGATAGTCTCACTTGGCTTGAACCTCTTCTCTTGTATCTCACCCGGGGGCACGTATCTGCTTTTGGCCTTGATCGCTGTCATGGAGCAGAGTCCATCTCCGACTATTCCGTTTATCACATTGATCATCCGGGGCTGAGCCGGGGGTTGTGCTGGTGCGGCTTGTCTCGGTGCCGGATTTGCCGGGTTAGCCTGGTTCCCCCCTCGGGGGCGATTGTTCCTCCAATTCCTTTTCCGACCCTGTCCGGCTGCGGCGGTTGGGGCTTGTGCCGGCCGTCCTTCTCCCGCCACACAGTCTCTTAACTGGCCTGCTCCGATCAAGCTTTCAATATCCGAACGGAGCGCCCTACATCCCTTCGTGGTATGTCCGTGCGACTTGTGAAACTCGCACCACTTGTCCGCATTTGCTGGTGCCGGAACGCCAACAATAGGTTGCGGATCTGTAAACAGACATCGGTGGACCGCGAGGATCTCCGTACGGGTTTTTGAGAGAGGGGTGTAGGTCGGACGAGCAACGGCCGCCGGTGCTGGTGCCGCTACCGTCGGTGCAGGTACGCGTCTAGCTTGATCGGTCCGGGCCGGAACCCGGGCAGCAGTGGTCTGGGTCCCTGTCACTGTGAGATACCTTTGCTCGAAGAAGCCCACAGTTGTCATCCGGACTTGGTTGGCATCGTACACCGTACAATGCATCTCCACTACCAACTGGAGGTGATAGTATGATGTAGGCATATTCTTCATTAGCTCGATGTAAAAAGTGTTGTCCCTCAGCCCGTTGACAAAGTTGTGGATGATGGCCTTCTCCTGCAAGTGTCGGTCCACTACCTTCATCGTCGCGGCTATGTACCGGGTGTAAAATTCCCAAGTAGTCTCTGTTTCCAGCTGCCTCATTGCCAAAACTGTCGCAAGGTTTACAAATGTGTGTTTCATGGCGGAATAGCGCCGGACCAAAGCGATGGCGAAATCCCAGAAATGTCGAAGCGTACCGTTCGGCAGAACCTTGAACCATGTCAAGCAGTTACCTCTTAGATACGAAGGCACCATTTTACACTGCAACTCCTCCGGAATGTCCCTAGCAATCATGATACTTGCATAAGTATGGACAAATTCTTCCGGATCTCCTTCTCCGTTGTAGGTTGGAAGTCCTTCCAGAGCCTTGGTTCCAGTTGGCCATTTGAAACTCAATACTTCTGTAACCCAGGGTGACTGAGGTCCGATCCCATTTCGTCCGATGAGTCGGTTCAATCGGTCTTCAATGAAATCCGGACAGAAAGGTGTTTGAAACCCGAAACCTCCGGGAAGTCCTCCTCCGGCAGGTGGCATTCCAAACGTCATTTGCTGCTGACCTCCGGGCCCTCCGGCAGGTGGCATTCCAAACATCATTTGTTGTTGGCCTCCGGGTGCACCCATCCCGTACCCCTGCTGGGTTTGTGCTCCCCAGTAAGGTGGTGCATTTGGATTCAAGCCAGCGGTCTGCTGTTGATGTCCGCCCGGAAATAGGTTCGGGTTTGGCATCCTTGGTTGCTCCGGAGGTGGCTTATCCGCTTCAACTCGCTGAGCTGCCTTCCACGCTTGGAACTGCTGGTACTCCGTCATGTTTGTCCTCAGGATATTGCCCCCAGGCCCGGAATCATGACGCTTACGCTCCTCCCTTCCGGCCTTCCGTCCTACTCGGTTCCTAGCCGATCGACTCTGAGCATCGTCCTCCGTGCTATAATTTTTCGGATCGTTCTCCTCCGGGTCATAATTTTTGGCGTCATCCGAGTCGGATCCCTCGGGATGACCCAAGTCCGGCGTTCCTTCAATGTTGTCAGTGTCCCCTTCTGACGACTCCTGGTCCCCAAACTGGTTCTGCCTCCGTGCCTCCCGCTCGGCCCGCAGTCGCTCCCTGTTCTCGCGCTGTATATCCGCCAGAGTCCGTTCGGGAACCGCCTTCTTTCCTTTCGCTTTCTCCGTTGCCAAGCGCTGTCGTCGACGCTCCTCAGCCGCGGCCCTTGCCTCTGCTGCCGCCTGCTTGGCCTGGAGAATCCGTTCCTTTTCAGCCGCTATCTTTTGGGCTCTAACCGTAGCGGCTTTTCTAGTTTTTGGCCCTCCTCCCGCTTCCTCCTCTGCCGGGAGAGGATTCTTCCTAGGCCGTCCGCGCGGCATGAACGCAACTTATAACTGGAAATATTTAGGTCCCACTGGGCGTGCCAACTGATGCTACCAGCTTCCAGTCCCGGTCCGGATACAAGTTGGGTCTCCGGTCCGAATGAGGCTTTGTCCGTGCTCCGCGCGCTCTCACCTAAAGACCTGCAAAATAACGCCCCGGAGTATCCCGAGGATAGCTACTC
Source organism: Sherardia arvensis (assembly GCA_948330725.1). Lineage (NCBI taxonomy): Eukaryota > Viridiplantae > Streptophyta > Magnoliopsida > Gentianales > Rubiaceae > Sherardia > Sherardia arvensis. The sequence goes on from OX415244.1 coordinate 16,742,706, forward strand.
CGGCGTGATGATGAAAGAGGGGCCTTTGAATAGGAGAGAGAATAAGGATATATTGAGAGAGGTTAATTTGATAGAACATACCTTTCTCCACAAGTACAAAGCTGTATTTATAGGTATGAGTGGTCAGCCTCTAGCCCAGAGGTAGTGGTCCTGTCCTTTTGTCCTTATCCGGAAACAGGTCATATTCATGTCCCCTTTGTCCCGGGTAACGCCATTCTAGGTGACGTCATATGGACCGGACTACTTTCTGGGCCGGAGCCTAAACATGGGCCAGAGCCCATATCACCAGTAAGTTTACCATTTACCATTTTTATTAAATTGGATGGGTTCAAAAATTATGAACCGGTCATTTTATTTAGAAAAAAATAGAGTGGAGTCGGTAATTTTGACCCGATCCATTTTAAAATTAAATAATTGTACATACAATATTTCAAAATATAAATATCATTTTCGGAATAATAATACTCATATTTATAATATTTTAATTTTATTTCAAAAGTGAATATCAATATAAATAATATAATAATAGTTTAAATATAAAATAGAAATGGTGGCAAAACTTAGTTGAATTTTGGGATTTACAAGTAAATCCCAAAAACCAAAACCTGTGCAAAACATATAGGGTCTTGGATCTTGGAGAGTAAATCCCAAGATCCAAAACCCCCAAGATACTAGAACATACAGGGCCTTGGAGTTTTTCTTCCGTAATAAATACTCTTCTTCAAAAAACTATATTCCAAACGAACACTAAGTAAATTCTAATACTATTTTGACCAACTAAACCCACCAAAAAGTATAATTGATTACGTATCTTGTTTTGGTTACTTATTTGGTAATATCATATCAGTTTAAAATATATCAAGTATCATCTTGATATTGGAGGCACCAATTAAATAACGACACATCATCTTTAACTAATTTATGATTGTGCCACGTGTTCAATCATTACCCAGACAGATTTAGCCATTCTAAATTAAGATTTTAGAACTAGACTAAAAATATCTTAACCAATTAAAACATTACAATTGTACACGTATCATTATTTTATTGGTATCTGATAAGGTCTATATCAGGATCATTCGGATGAATGTTATTCTCAATATAATATAACATATAACTTGGTTCAAGCATACGAACCCTCAACGCCGCCCTCAAAACGCCGTAGCTGATCGTCATGGAATGGAAGTCCACAGAAAACAGCGACGGAGACGTTTGACAGAGGGCATTGAAGATGCCATGGAATTTGGGGATTGTTTATATATGTTGATTTTGATGAATTTACAGGATAGGTCCTTAGCATTTTTAGAATATTTCAAAATGACCCCATCTTTTAGTACCCTGATTTATCAAGCTTCAAGTATGATTGTGTCATTCCTTATCTTCTACTATGTATATATTAAAAATGAGAGAGTGACGGTATAAATAAAAATAAAAAAGACACATCGTCGCCGGAATAATTTTGCTAAAACATAAAACGACTTTGAATGGTGCGTTTTGCTGGATCGCCGCCGCCGTTTTTCCTATATATATAATACTTCGACCGTTTTGATTAATTCTGCAAACACTACATTTATGTTAACATGGCCGTTTTCCATATTTACACAACTTTTTATGGAATTCCATATATATATATATATATGAAAACATATGATGTATCGGCGACCGTTTTCCAATTTTTATATAATTTCATGTATGGAAATAAATGAATGACGAATACGCTACATTTAACATCGACGGCCGTTTTTCATATATAATTTTTTATATATGTTAATTAACGTTTGTCGTTTATTAATTATCAAAATACTATTAACATAAATTTATAATTATCAATATACTAATACCATAAATTTATATTTAATTGATCATTCTATTACTTAATTATCAAAATAGGCGAATTCTGACAATGCTAAGTACTGTAATTTTGAAAAGAAAAGAAAGTATAGTTACCATAATTTACTTTTACCTATATATGTCAAAATAAATAAAAAAGTAGTTTTAAAAATCCTATATAATAACTTTAAAAACGCATATATATCCAAACGTTACCAAGTCCAAGGAGATGTCGAAACCGGCAAAGCAACTGATCGGCAAGTTAAGCAAGTTGTTGGTCAATGAAAAAGAGAAGAAGGAACAACTAAACATGCAAAGTAAATGATAAAAACTCGTAAAAGAAATAATAAGGAGACTCCGTCCTCATTTTGAAGATATTTTCTTCTCAATAATATTGATACACCTTCGTCTTCATGCAGAAACATCTGGATCACATTTTGAAGAAAAAGATCTTTTTAGTATTTTGAGATATTTTGTGAATCATTCACATACTAAACAACAAACACACTAATTTAAGCAAGACATACATACCTGAGTGATGTTTTACCGGAATTTAGAGAACATAATTTATAGAGAGATGGCTAATGAAAAGATGTAGAGAATTTGGAAAGATTTGCTGTGAAAACATAAGAGTCCATAAATGTAGCAGCTTTATTAAGGAGTAATTGGAGTATATGGAATTTAATATATAGATGTTTCACTTTATTCTGGAGAAATTTTGGGAAAGAGGAGCAGAAAACTATTTAGAGCAGATTTTTTAAGGAGTAATTGGAGTAATTAGAGCGTATTTGTTATGGAGCAGTTTATTAAAAAAATAATGTATCAGTTTTTCACGTTATCAGTGAAGAAATTTTAAGGAGTGGAATAAGAAGTTTTAAAAAATTCAAAAAGAGTTGACACATGTCAAATTATAACTGATTGTAAAAAATACTCAAAATGCTTAGAAAATGACACGTCAGCTTTTATCATCTTACTTTAAAGAGTACTGTAGATTTAAATTTTCAAAAACAAAAGTACTATAGATTCAAAAAATTGTAAAAAGACACATCATCAAATTTTCTTTTGTTTTGAAGAGTACTATAATGTACTACACAAATATAGTTATTTTTATTATACTAAGGTGATCATGCATTGATTTTTAAAAAATATTTTTTTATAAAGAAGAAATGGCTTAATTCACCATATTAAACATCTATACCATACTTTAAAAGAGGATGAATTAGAATTTTCTAAGAATTTTGAATTATTTTTAGGATTGATGAGAAATTGACACATCAGCATCTTATTTTCCCTTTTACAATTTTTTTTTCAAATACCCTTTTACAAATATTAGGCTAACTGGACCGCGCGTTGCGCGGTTTTTCTATGTACTTTAAAAATAACAACAATGAGTATCATATTTTAGAGTCCGTGAATCATATTTTAGCGTCCGTGAATCATATTTTTGCAGACAATGTCATACAAATGAGGATCTGTTTCAAGATCGGGAATTTCGGCACAAACAATTTTGTCGTTTCGGCTTACACTGTGACTTTAAAAATAATTAAACATGTGACAATGCGGTAAACCTCTTTTCTAATACTCGATAAAATAAATTATAAATTCAACTGCACCTAGAACTTTTTTTGACCAATTCTTCTTACAACTGATCAACTTTACCTTTAAAAACTCGAGCAACCAAATTAGACCTATCATTGGGATGCTCGCCATTAAGCCAGTTTTTTTGTATCTCTAGTCAATGTGGATTACATGCCATTGTCAAGAATAAATAAGGTTTACCAAATGTATTCCAATAGCTATTGCATCAATGTATCTCCGTCTCATTTATCTAGGACCACCAATAAATGAATTTGGATGAATTATACAAGTACCGAGATCCTTACCAATTTGTAATCCAACATGAAGACCGTCAACAATACCTTGAGCCATCTCAATTCGTAAATTTCCTTGATTCTCTATCAAGAATTGGAGTTTACTCGTCTCAATTAAATGCATGCATCGATAACAAACTGTTGAAATAGTCGACCCACATGTAAGAATATTGATCGATCATCATCTCTCATTTGCATCTTATAAGCATAGTAATCTCTGCATATAATATCTTCTTTGTTTCTCTTACCATCTCTTACAACTGTCAATAAACAGATTATATAAAAAATGACAAATTATTATACATACAAACTACAAATATGTTACTTTGTAAATAAAAATTATATTGCGATACCTTTGTAAAGAATTCAATTCAGTTTAATTTTGCTAAATTTCTTGAAATTAATTTAAATAAAATGTTGGTTAACTTATATCAGATTTTGTGTTTCATCCCAATTTTAATAATTCAGTTCAATTTTGTTAAGTTTGTTTACTTTATAAATTAATTTACTTAAATAATATTTTAATTTTTATAATTGATGAATATGAAAACACTTAATGAAACTAAACTAAACTAAAATAAATATAATTTATGTCAACTTCATAAAATTTATTGAAATTGAACTGAATTGAATTTAATCTAAAATATGTAGATGTTGCTGAAAATAATCTTAATTAGTTGAATTAGAGTAAGTAAGTGAGCTCAAATCAAACTGAATTGAATAAAAATAAATAAATAAAATGAATGAATTATAATTACACCACACTTTCAAATTATGAAATTTATACCGCCATTAATCAAAATTTTCCTAAAAATTAATAAGAAAAGTGGTAATGAATAGGTCTCATATTGGAGATGCCCTCATAAGTATTTTTTGGATTGGTGAAGACTATACAACTTTTATTTTATTGAATGGTACCGAGAGCCAATGATTTGTTTTGAATTTTCCAAGCAAAGTTGGCATCGATCGGTTGCATACCCATAGCCATGAGTCACAATTCACAAATCACATATATGTAATCCACTATATATAAATGGAAAATAAAAGAGGAATCATATTCATACAAAAAGACGAAAACTCCACATTACACATAGATAAGAAACTAATTATCTCATGCGCGTAGCTAGAAGAAGAGGTATTGTACATATATGACTATGCATAAATTATATTGAATTAAAGCGATAATACTAAAATTTCCTCCTTCCACCACTTCAAAGCATCACCAGTTAAAAGAAGCTGCAGCCAACTCCACTTCCTCTTTGGATTATGCTATCGACCAGTCTTGGTACACACCGAGATCCCTAAGATGATCTAGTTCAGAAAGATTCAACACGACCTGGTAATTCCTCCTCGTGATCTTAACTACTTGATCATCAAACCTTCCGAGAAGACTCTCCACCGATGAATTCAGCTGAATCACCTGCTCCATGAGAGTCTTTTCAAACTAATGCTTCAGTCACTGCCAAATCATTACTCTTAACACGACTAACAGTCTACCATTGACAGTAATATACTTCCTTAAGTAAGCAATTTAAGCCTCATTTTCCAGATGCGTCCATGCCTCAGAAACATATATTATGAATCCATTGATATTGGAGTACTGATATAATATAGCACAACATGATCATCAATAATGTAAAAAGTTTAAGCACGTACACTAACTACCAAATGGTGCAGCACCATCACCTGCCTTTATACGATACGCAGTGAGGTCTCGAACAGCAACAAAGCTTAACCAAATATGGGTCCCATATACTATTTTAAATTACCCCTAATTCAAAACATAATTCTGTATTACCCACACTTTTACGCTGTCTTAGTAGCGAAGAAATCAACAAACGAAATCAACAGTTCAAAGGGATTTCATGATCTCTTTTCACAGCACTCCACTGCCTCAAGATCGCCTTCTCGACTGCTGCATCCTAATAAAACAAAAGCCACGTACATTATTATACAATTAAATCATTATATGGGATTTTTATACTGATTTGTCATATAAGGGAAAATAATATATACTATATATAATGTTCTATATGCAGGAATGATTTGGTTTAGTTTCCAAATTAATTCAACAGTGACGTAATTAAAGGAATAATATATATATATATATATATATATGATTTTTATACTGATTTGACATATAAGGGAAAATAATATATATTGTGCATAATATTCTATATGTAAGAATGATTTGATTTGATTTCCAAATTAATTTAACGGAGGCGTAATTAAAGAAAACAATATATAGTGATTTATTAATATTAAGGAATTATTTAATTTTTGATTTGGTAAATTAATTAGTATATAATATAAATGGAATTAATTAAACACATGGCATGAATTTTAAGTAAACGATTTCATGTAGGAATATATGTATGTATATATATATATATGGTAAACCAAATATTCTACGCAAAAGGTATTAATTAAACGTGGGGTTTTTATTTTTTTAACTAAGCCTACATATGGTAATGCAAAACGAATTAACCAAATAAATGGGGTTGTTGTTTTTAATACAAATACTAGGCTAACCGAATCGCGCGTTGCGCGGTTTTTATGATGTAATTTTAAAATAATAATAATGAGGAAAGCAATATAAAGTAAATATTTGATTTAATAGTATTATAAATAATAAATTATGTAATTGAATAACATAAATGTTTACATTATAGAAATTTTGAAAAATAAAATAATTGAGAATAACTAAATTACAATAATTAAGGTAATAATTAAATTCACATTACCTCTGCATGCAACAATTTAAATACACCATTCTTGCAAAACACAGTTTTATGCACTTAAATACACAGTTCTATGCATTTTTACGTCACATTCTAATGAAAATAAGATGAGTATTTTGGGATTGTGTTATACTATATATTTACATTTAAATAATTAATGTTTTTATATTAAAATTTATATTATTTTAACTTAATGTATAATGGTAGTTCTATAATGTTGATTTAACATTTAAGAGACTATGCCTTCAAATTTGTCATTTGAATTTTCATTTTATTTGAGTTGAAAAATAACCAGTTTCAACTAAAATACTCGATGATACTTGAGCACGGAATATAATGATTAATTTTTTTACAACACTAATATACTTATCGTAATTTTACATATATTATGAAATCGTATTTTATGAAAACTGAAATGAAGTGATAATAATTAAATTGAATTGAACTGATAAGTTGTAGAAAACATACTCTAAGTATTATTTTAAACATTCAAGAACATATTTAATTTAGAAGATAAACAGAAAAAACACTGAATTTAGGATGTATTAATGAAAATGGGGATGTTTAGATGAATATTAACTTGCAATAATATGTTAAATAATATAATCAGAAATACAATTTAAAAGGAACTAAGCGGCTTAATATGTTGAATATTGACTTATTGACGGATTACTCTATTATAATTTCTCTTCGCATTATTGTATACCGTTGTTGCTAAATCAGTAAAAACGGATCAATGTCGTTCTACTTTAGTATAAGGTAATTGATGAATAAATTAAGGAATTATCTCCAAACTGAAAGCTGGAATCAAATTTAACTGAAGATAAGAATCGATCCATAAGAATAAGTTGACATGCTAACCCAATATATAAGAACTTACCAGTGTCTATCAACTAAATAAGTTGATCACATGCTTACTCACACACACAGCTTGCGGAGATCACAAATACACATAATCAAATAGTTATAATGTCAAATACTCGAAGAGAGAGATATTATTTTCCAATACATAAGTTGTGACTAATGTACCAAAAGTTAGTTTAAATGATATTCGAATAAATAAAATATCATAAGCAACTTATTTGTTGGACTCGGCGCAGATCATCATAACGACATACAAAAAATCATTTGTCTCACATCAACATATACTAAAACACCAAACAAATGAAGAAATTGTTTCTTACCAAAGGAGTTCATCAATTCATAGAAAGATTATAGCACACAAACATATATCCTCCGATGTTCTATTTCTTGGTAAAGGTCTGTACATATCAATGGAAATATATATGAGCAAAATTAAGCATCATACTGTAAGTATGAATAAGCCCCACAAATCTACAAAAACTTAAAACAATGTATCAATATCATTCACAATAATCATATTTCAAAAAATAAGTGTTAGAAATTATAAGTTAAAAATACTCGATGATTATGAACACCACTGAGTAACCATTTCCAAGGTCAAATCAACAAATGGATCATAGGGGAAAAAATTGAATATTGAATGTGTTACTTACTTGAATATTAGGGAAATAGCAATATGCAAGAGGCTGAATAAACATCAAGGCCCTCAAATCAGCACACGTTACTTATATATCAAAACCAAAAATACTTGAAGAATATATTATACCTAGTGTTGGCTTACCACTTGAATATAATGTGTAGTGGTGATCGTTTACCAACACTATAATTCAAAGTAAAATTATAGCGTATTAACAAAAGATTCACTTTCAATCCAATTTCTCGCCTCACAATCCTAGTTCAACTCTAAGTCACATGTACCTTGACTTTGCATGCATATTTCTAAGCAATTAATGCAGATATAGTATATCGGGTTTTTACAGGTCCTTTCTGCCGGTTTCACGTATATTAAAAGCAGCTACAGGCCTACCATTGTGCTTGAGTCACTCACGGATCAACCAAATTTGCCGATGCCAGCGTCGATTTGTTGAATCATATGGTCACCATCGAATTATCACTGTCGTTTCACCGCCGCCACTAATTAGGGTCTCGATTCACCAATTAGGGTCTCGATTTTACCCGCTATAGTTTGAAGATTTTGCATGCAACCCAAAAACATCGAACTCAATCACCCTTCTTGAACTCAATTATTCTGATGAAAGTATTATAATCTGACCACACCATAACCCTATTTATAATAATCAACACCACATGTCATTCTACCCAAATTATAATACTCATGCCATAATTATTAAAAAATCTATATATTATATGAAGAATGAAGATATCATCATGCCATAAGTATTAATACTTTCCATAATATGACAATTAGTAAGTAGATAAATTATATCAACTCTTCCTTGTACTCAATAATATATATCAGTAGAAATATAAAAGGAATTATGCCCTTTTTTTATAAAAAATATAGAAAGCAAATATATGGAAAACATTCCATAATATATAAACGGACGGCGGACTAACTATGTTAACATAGGAAACACAATTTTATGTCGTTTCTTATTTTAATAAATAGAAACTATATCATGCGACAAACAACAGCATATTAAATATATATAAACTATATTATATCGCTATAGTTTAATAATCAATATATATAGTAATTAAATAATGTGAATTCGTTTTTAGTGTTCTTAAGGAATATTTTGATTATATGGTTGTTTTTATGTTAAGGATATTTTAAAAAGTTGATTTTTTTAAGAAAATCCAATTTAGCGGTGGAATTTGGGCGAGTGTATATGTATATAAGGAATATGATGTGGTGAGGTAGGATTTAGTTAATTATGTATAAGGAATAAATCATAAATAAGTAAATAATTTTAAAAGTGAGGATTTGGTTGATTATATATATTAGGAATGATGCATATAAGGAAAGTAAATAATTCCTAAGGTAAAATCTATTTCCAAATCACTTTCATTTATCGGAGCATCCTTTTATTTCCTAATCATGTCCAACTGACTACGGCTGTGCTTCCATTAAACGCTGCATCTTATGTCGTTTATAGTTTTGTTAATAAAATTCCGGCGGCGGCATTTTATTTTTTATTTTTATTTACGCCGTCACTTTCTGCTTTTATATATATACCTAGTAAAAGATTATTATTTACTTTGAGTTAGACTAATAATTCTACCTTTAACTTCCACTTAATGATCATGCATTAATTTTTAAAAAACGTTTTTTATAAAGAAGAAATGGTTGAAAGAATTAAAAGTGGCTTAATTCACCATATTTAACATTTATTTAAATAGTCATTATCTATATAGTATAGTATAGTACTCTTCAAAACAAAAGAAAATTTGATGATGTGTCTTTTTACAATTTTTTGAATTATTTTTTACAATTGCTAAGAAATTGACATATCTGCTTTTATTCTCATCTATATCTATACAATAACTCTATTTTAAAAAAAATTTGGATGCCGACATGTCATTTTTTCATATTTTTGAAATAGGCTAATGAGGAATTGACACGTCAATTGTTATTTTCCTTTTCTCGGAGTTTTTCTTTTAATTTAATTAATTCATTAATTAATTAAGATAAAAACGGGTGCTAATGGCTAAACCCTTCTCCGATCAATTCCTAAATGCAATAAACTGGTGTCTCGCAATAAACTACAATCAGTTTTCCTATCAGTTTTCTGAACCAATAAATACGCAACTCCTCCTCCTCCACCAACTCCTCTTAGAATTATTACTGAATTAATCTCCTCCTCCTCCTCCTCTTCCTCATCTTCAGTTCATCCCATTACACCAACATTATTTCAAAATTTTCAATAATCTTTACCAATTTTTTGGTATTGCGGTTTAGGGTTTACCGTTTCAATATATATACACGCTTACCACGTTTACTATGATACACAGGTAAACCCTACCTTCTTCGCTATTTTATATTTTATTTTGATGTTGAACTGAATGTATCCATGCATTTTTTTCAGCTGAATTTTGATGTTGGAATTGTAAGGTGATGGAACACATTACGATGTGGTGGCATTGCGGGATGATTCGTTCTTGGTCGATTTTGAGGTGTCAATCTGGTCCGACGGTGTTTATTTTGTTGAACAATCACAACCATTCTTTTCAATTTATGCCCATAAATCGTATAGTAAAATTCATGTATCAATCAATACACTTTATCTCTACTCTCTTCCTCTTTCCATCTACATTATGATTATGATTAATCATAGTTTATGTTCTGAATTTTACGTTAATTTTAAAAAAATTTGGTTATTATTATTAATATTACGTTTATTAGTTCTGAACTTTATAACAGCAGAAAGGAAACGACATCGATTCATTAATGCCACTGCACTATGTATCAACCAAAATTCCAGCTTTTACAGTTGCCCAACCTCACCTAGCTCATTCAATCCCTCCCAACCAACTGAATCTGAAAATCACACACACACAGAAACACATACACTGATTAAAAAGGCACCTACTTTCATAAGCTAAAAGGAAACCCTAGCCATACAATCACACCAAATAAAAAATCCATCAAAATTAACAGAAAAATAGCAAACCAAACCCAGATTCACACACAATAATAACTTTAGATACCAACCTACATACTGTTTCCAACAAAACTCAATCAAAGACACAATTTTGGAACATATATTTACCCGATGCAAAGTAGGCTGGATTTGAACTTTTGAGGAAGATAAAATCTCACAAAGTAGGCTGATGCATGAAGAGGTCCAGCTCCAGGAACAATGCTTGTCAAGACTGGTGCATTCATGTATATCCTAGAGTAGTTCAGATTTGCCCCTTGGATGTACTAAAACAACCTGCAAGCCAAAAAGAAACCATTTGAGAATTGGTTTGGTAAATCAGTGGAAAATGAATTGAAACACACTTACTTCATATGCTTCGTTGATCTGGTGAAACTGAACCCCAGAATTACTGTTTCCCCTGTATACGTCTGGATGATACTGCAATCAAACAAAACCAACAACAAAATCTCAATGCCAGCTCAAAATCTATAAAGAACACCTTTTTATGCAATAAAAACAAAACCTCATAGCAAAAAACACAACAAAATCTCAATCCTAGTTCAAAATCTATAAAGAACGCATTTTTTCGCAATAAAAACAAAAACCCATCAACAAATCATTGCAAAAATCATATTTTTGGGAATGAACAAAAACATTGATCAGGAAAAAAAGTCCCACCTGAAGAGCAAGCTTTCAGAAAGCTTTCTTGACCTCAGATTCCGACGCGCCCTTATGGATTCTCAGGGTCCCAGCACGAGTCGTCACCTCCGCGAAAAGATGGTGTTGATTCAGAGGCTTCCCACCGCGCACTGATCGGCCACAAGAGGGACATCCCTGGTTCCCGCGCTTTTCTCCCTGGTTTGTCATGATGGGAGATTCAGAATCGTTGAAGACGCTACTGCAGTGATTACGCAGGTTGCGGGGTGTGAGGAGATTGCACAGGTTTCTGATTGAGAAGCAATTTAATCAGCAGCCTCTGATCGGCGGCGATGGATGGGGTTTACCTCACAAATCTTATTCGTTTCCAATCAGATGAAGGAATTTATGGGGATAAACTGATAAAGAAAGAACAACAAACCGACGGAATCAATGAAGAAACGAAGATTGAAGTAATGTGAATTGAAAGAGGAAGAGGAATAGCAGGATGAAACGGATTGAAGATTTTCAGTTTCTATTAGCAATTCCGAGAAGAGTAGAAAACACCGCTTAAACCGAACTGCTGATGTGTAATTATCTGGTTAGCTTTAAAAATAATTCAAAATACCGAGAAAATTAGAAATCATTCTCTTTTAAAATATAGTATATATGCTTCGTCATGTCCACATGCAAAACCCTGGCCTTCTCTTGAACCTCATTCTGTGGAACGAAATATAAAGAGACATCAAAAATTCATCTTAGAGGAGGAAAAAGAATTTGCAGAAACTTTTCACTTACTACTGTAGGCTTTCGAATCAAACCATCCTTGATTTTTTGCATCAAGACAACACATTCTTCCTGCAAAGATAACAACAGTTTTTTTTATAAATGCTAATGAATATACTACCTCGGGGAGGAGAAATAAATATGAAACAGAAAATTTTGATTTGTTACCTCGCGGAGGGGAGAATCTGATAGTTTCGATGATTCCAGAGTTAACTTTTTTGGAAAATTTGACACAACAAGCTGCCTGTTGTTAGTACGTTTGCTCTTCTTTACACCTGAGAGCACACACATCAGTGATTAAAAGCTCATTAATATTCATATTCAGGAAGAGGGAAGTGTGTCAGATTCAATGATAATTTGGTTGTTCACAGTATACAATGTATCCATGTAATGGATATTAAAAAATACAGTCCTAAGTTGAAAACTTGATTAAATTACCTTTGATTTGTTGGAGCTCGGGATTACTACTCGGTTCCCTCTTCACTCCAACATAAGCTCCTCTCACTTTCCCTTGAAAAGTTTCAGCATCTTCTTCCAGCTCTTTCAGCAAGCCTTTTCGGAGGTACACCGTCTTCAGGTTTGCAGCAATTATTGCTGCAAATTGTTTAACACGGCCAAGCTTTTCTTCACATCTACGCTCAGCTGCGTGGATATCGTCCAGCAAGAGACCATGTCGCTCCTTGATCTCCTCGAAATAGTAATCCTCGAAAAGGCCGTTGGGTGTAGTTAAATCCTTGAAAAAATTTATTCTCTCCTGCAAACAAGTACTAAACAATTATGTTTCCTACAAAAAACAAATAGAGTAGTGAAGCTTATGAAATGAATATAAAAAGGATCATGGGAGACAAAGGTAAACCCTCTATAAAGATAGAACAACATCATTTCAATACTGTATTTTACATTAATTCTCGTTCCTTCAGTGCCCTGCTATGTTATAACACAAGAGCCCTAGGATTGTAATAAGCTAGATACCACATACATGAACTGAGTAAAAACGAAGATGAAAGTGGAAAGTGAACACAAGATACTTGGATCATAAACTGTATTTCTAATTAAATGCAATATAGATCATGAACCTGTGTTTTACAGACTTTGATGAGGAAAACAGACACACAGACATCGCCACATGCCACTCTCACGGTTTCATCATAAACAATGTCATAAGCCACCATATACTACCTACTTGGAAACCACCAATTTCCTGAATTATTTCTATATAACAAATTAAATTCCCTAATACATAAACAACTCATTCAGTAGACAAGAGAATGTTGGAAAATAAGTGTGTTATTTATTTCTTTACCCCATCAGAGTCGAATTGCTGATTTTCTTCTATTACATTAACGAGCTTCAGGCAGTCTAAACAAAATCCTTCAAAACCCTTGACAGAAGCAAACTTTGCTTTAGCAATGCACTTCTGGCAAAGTGCCCTTGGACAGGTAAGACAGCGATAATATGCACGTCTGTCACAGAGCTTGCACGAATGACATTCTGAAACAAAACAGTAGGTACAAGTTTGATACTTAGTCTAATTTATATATAAATCGCAAATTTGTAATAAGCTAAAAATAGAGAGGCTAACCGCATGACCAGTCATCTGGAAGGTCTTGAACATTGAGGCAGTCAGTGTGATAGACTTTATAACAGCCTCTGCACACACACATACAATAGAGACGGAGAGAAATGAGTACAAGGACTGATAAGTTAGCATTTATTATTAGAAAAGAAGGGAAAAAGAACCCACTTGTAGTCGCATGATACAAGGTCACCTCCATCTTTGCATATAAAGCACCAAGCATCCATATCCACCATCTGAGAATTCAAGCAGAAACACAAAATTCTGTAACATTCTATAAGTAAACATTCTGTAACATTTTACTATTATAAAATGCAACAGTAATTTCTGTAGCTTTTCTAACAGGATGATAAAATTAATAGGGACCATATATTAAGACAAGGGAACATGGTTGAGCATGACCCCGTGTACTCATCTATAACCTTAAGTCCATGCAACATAGATTTCCTTCTCTTCCCTGTGTACATAGACTCTTTCAAACTCTATATTGGGCACTTAGCTTGGCCAAGATACAAGAGATGGAAATTCAGCAAAAGTCCATTAGATATGTTTTAACAGCAAAATTAGAAAATAATTGTCATTGTAAAAAAACAAACTATCCGGAATCGATTTAAAAAAAGGAAATTCAAGAGCAAGGAAGTAGAAGTGGCAAACTTTCTAAGAAGGTAAGAACCATTGTAGTAGTAAATCTGAAATTATTCAGCAACACAAAATCCTTAGTAACAAGTATGAATGGAGCAGATGTCAAAATATAGATCCACAGGCAACATCTAGATCTAGGGAAGTGTGATCGTATATGCTATTTGAAAACTAACAAGAAACGTCGACTACTGACACCAACAAAACAATAGGTATCTATAGTTAGACAGATTTTGTTATTTGAATACAACTCAAATTAGCTGGTGTTGTGGTATTAGTTTTTTGCATATTCCAACATTGTTCTAGTCTAATGAATCATCTAAGGCCTTCATTTCATGATAATCACACATGAATTTAGTACCTTAATTCGATCCTTGAAGAGTATCTGCGTCAGAGCGGCTGGTTCGAGGGGTTAGGTTTTTAGGTTTTCTTTTACACTCAGCGGCGCCTGCTTTTTCTAGTGATGGAAATGGTTGGTTTGGCGCTTTACTTATTTCACTCTTTCAATAGGTCTTGCATGCTTCTCTAATTAGTTAATCAGTTCAGTTTAATTCAATTTCAGCAAAACTATGATCAGATTAGATACATTTAAATTTAGTTATGCATGAATTTCAGTTCAGGAACAGAAAAAGTGGACTAAATAGATGAGAAAATCTTAACTATTACGGTTTCACATTTTTATAAGTTAAGTTTTTGTGTTTGTTTCTGATAGAATATCACAATAGTATTTATATTATTGTGATTGATTTGTATATATTAGTATACCTTATTTAGATTAATCTAGATTCATTGTACTAATTGTATTATTGTAACTCTACATATTTTACATAATATGGTGAATTCACGTTCTTTTATGGTATCAGTCGGATGAATCCAAAAACCTGTTCTTACTACCAAATATTCATCACATTGGTTTAGGTGATATAGTGTAAACCCTAAATCATTGACCTTGATTAGGTGCCTTGAAACCCTAATCGGTCTTAGCCACTCTTTGGTCTTTTCTTCCCACTCACGTACTCATTCCGTAGCCTTGATTGGGCGCTTACCCCAAACCCTAATCGGCTATCACTAATTCCCACATCCTTGGAGCTCTTCCCACATTCTTGGAATTCTCCAAACTTGTTGGAATCTTTTTTTTTATCATGGCCGACACATCCAAACCTTTGAGCTATCAAACCCTAATCCATATGTTGCCCATAAAACTCCATTCTGGCGATTATATGGTATGGCGAACTCAAGTTCAGGTGCTTCTGGAATCGGAAGATCTTTTCGGCTTTCTCGACGGCTCCCTTGCTCGTTCAACCACTGCAGAATCTTCGACTGGAAAATCCATTGAAGGTTCGTACACTCCAACCTCTAGAACAGCCCAAGACAAACGTCTCCAGGCACTACTCCGCTCATGTCTCACGGAGGAAGCCATGATTGAGACGATTGGGTGCAAAACTGTTCACGAGATGTGGGAGGCTCTATCTGCCGTCTTTGATAACTCCTCAGCTGTCAGGGATCTTCAACTCTGGGACGAGCTGCTTCAAATCCGTCGCGGTACTTCGATGGTGCAAGAATATCATCGGTGCTTCAAAACCATCACCGACGATCTCGCCTCGATCGGTCGACCTGTTGATTCAAGGGATAAGGTCATGATCTTTCTCTGAGGCTTGGGTGCAGGCTTCAGTGAGTTCCAGTCGGTGCAAATCTCTCAAATCCCGTTCCCATCCTACGTCGACGTCGTCACTCGTGCAAGGAGCCACAAAACGGTCCATGCCACGTGTGAGTCGGTATCTGGATCAGCCTCCGACTGTCCGGTTGCGTTTGCTGCTTTTTCTGGTTCATCTGCAGGTCGGCATGGAAATTCTGCCCAGGCGCGTGAGGCAGAGGTTGTCCCCCACGCGCGCCCCAGGCAGGGCGTGTGGTAGCCACGCACCGACAGTTCTGAGATGTCTGGCGGCGGGGAACATGGTGGCTCCAAGACTTCTGGAAATCGTTCGCGCAAGAAGAAATGGACTCCGAAGGGTCAACTCTGTGAAGCCTTTGGTCACACCACGAAAACATGCCGCAATCCTCAATTCAATCTCGCTGATACGTTTCAGTCCGCGGCTACACTTAAGGACTCTGATTGGTACCTAGATTCTGGAGCAACAAATCATATGGCTTCTTCCTCCTCTGGCATTGACAATATCGCTCCTTACAATGGTAATTGTTCTGTAACTCTTGCTAATGGTCGAGATATCTCTATTTCTCGTATTGGGAATCGTCGGTTTTCTCGTAATTTATTATTATCTGGTGTTCTTATTGTTCCTCATGTTACGAAAAACCTGTTATCTATTAGCAAGGTCACAAAATATTTAAATGGTGTGGTTGCCTTTGATGAAAATTCATTTGTTATTCAGAAAAGAGCAACAAGGGAAATCGTAGGTAGAGGGCGCTGTCATGGAGGTCTCTATGTGTTGGACAAGAGTGTCGTTGCTTTTACTGCTTATTTTGCATCAAATAACCGTTCTGCTTCATTTGAGATTTGGCATGCTAGATTAGGACATGTCTCAGTTTCTGTTCTTTCCCTGTTGAATAAGTTGAACCTTGTTAAGGTCACCTCTTTGTTGCCTAGACCCACTCTTTGTTCGTCCTGTGAAAAGGCGAATGGAAAAAGGCTTTCTTTTATGGATAATCCTAAGTGTGCTGGCTCTTTACTTGCTTTAATTCATTGTGATTTATGGGGACCTGCCCATTTCTTATCTGCAAGTGGTTATTCATATTATGCAATTTTTGTTGACGACTACTCCCGTTTTACTTGGTATTATCCTTTAAAGCGGAAATCAGATTTTTTCGAGACATTCACACAGTTTCAAAAGTTGGTGGAGAATAAGATTTCTTGTACCATTAAGGTTTTCCAAAGCGATGGTGGCACCGAATTTACAAACTCTCGCTTGCGCTCCCACTTTGCTGACAAAGGGATTTTTCATCAGATCTCATGTCCGTCTACTCCAGAGTAGAATGGTAGAGCCGAACGTAAGCATCGTCATATAACTGAGATGGGTCTCTCAATGCTTCATCACTCCCAGCTGCCACCTTCCTCGTGGGATGCTGCTTTTGCTACTGCCACATACACCATCAATAGGCTTCCAACGCCTGTTCTAAATAATGTCTCACCATATTATCTGGTTTATGGTCGTCATCCAGAATACTCCAACTTTCATCCCTTTGGTTGTTTGGTGTATCCCTACATTCAACCGTTCTCTCAACACAATCTGGCTCCTCGCAGCACGCCATATATCTTTCTCGGGTACAACTCTCAGTACAAATTTTTCCAGTGCTTGGATCCAGTTACCAAGAAAGTGTACCTCACACGCCATGCCCGCTTTGATGAGAACTCGTTTCCTTCATTGGATCGTCAATCCTCCACAGTTCATGAATCACTGGATGTCTCTACATTCATTGACTCGGATTATGAGAACACTCCGGCTATGACGATACCTGATCCGCCCTCACCAGTTCATACCATAGAGGCGTCTCCATCATCTCCTGTCTCCGGTTCATCTGCTTCTGGAGCCTCGTCATCTCTCAGTCCTCCTCCGAAACCAACTCCTAGTCATTCGCCATCGCCACCTCCACCGCCAACGCCGCCTCCCCATCGTATGACAATCGTTCTCGGACAGGGAGTCTCACTGCCAAGGATTATTCTGATTATGTTGTCACTGGTTTTCTTGCGGCCCTGTTGGATGAAATTGAGCCTCGAGGTTTCCGTTCTACTCTTAAGGATCCTCGTTGGGTGGCTGCTATGGATGAAGAGATGCATGCACTACGTCAACAGCGTACTTGGGATCTTGTCCCTCGTCCTTCCGGAGTTAATGTTGTTGGTTCCAAATGGGTTTATCGGCTCAAACATCGGCCGGATGAGACTGTTGATCGTTATAAGGCTCGTTTGGTTACTCAAGGATACTCCCAACTTCCTGGCTTCGACTTCACACACACATTTAGTCCAGTCGTCAAAACTTCCACTGTTCGGGTTATCCTGTCTCTTGCCACCATTTTTCGTTGGCCCCTTCATCAGCTCGACGTTAAGAATGTTTTTCTTAATGGTCACATCGACTCCCCAGTTTACATGGAACAACCATCAGGATACACTGATCCACGTCATCCTGATTACGTTTGTTGTCTCCGCAAGGCTATTTATGGTCTCAAACAGGCTCCTCGTGCCTGGTTTCAGCGGTTCAGTTTCTATCTGACTCACTTGGGCTTTCGGTGTTGTTCGTCCGACACTTCGCTCTTCATTTTCATCTGTGGATCAAAGGTGTTGTATCTTTTGGTTTATGTGGATGACATCATTCTCACCGGAAATGATGCTCTTGTTATTCAGAAGTTTGTCGCTCGCACTGATCATGAGTTTGCTGTTAAGGACCTTGGCTCTCTTCACTACTTTCTGGGATTGGAGGTTTCTCGCTCCTCTTCAGGGTTGTTTATCGGACAGGCGAAGTATGCTATGGACATTCTTCAGCGTGCGGGTATGACTGACACAACACCTGTTTCCACGCCTTTTGTTCCCGATTCGCAACTTCTCAGCTCCTCTAGCCCAGAATTTTCAAATCCCAAGTTGTATCATTCGCTTGTTGGTGCTTTGCAGTATTTGACTATAACCAGGCCTGACTTTTCCAATGCGGTGAATTCTGTTAGTCAGTTCCTGCAGTCGCCTCGGGAGGATCACTATCAAGCGGTTACACGTATTCTCCGCTATGTTCGTGGTACTCTTCATCATGGTCTTTTCTTCCGTCTCTCTTTGGGCTCCCTTTCTGTTATAGGGTACTTAGATGCTGATTGGGCTCACTGTGTTGAAACTCGACGTTCCACCTATGGTTATGCCATTTATCTTGGTGGTAATATTGTCTCTTTGAGTGCTAAGAAACAGCCTATTGTTTCCCGATCTAGCTGTGAATCTGAGTATCATGCTATGGCCAACACTGCGGATGGGCTTGTTTGGCTGTGCAATCTGCTTAAGGAGCTTCGTGTTCCTTTGTCCTCCTCGCCCTTATTGTTTTGTGACAACAACAGTGCCATTTTTCTGGCTCAAGATCCTATTGCTCACAAACGGGCCAAGCATATCGACACTGACTATCACTTTGTTCGCGAGTTGGTGGCTTTTGGTCAACTTCGTGTTAGTCATGTCCCTTCTGCATTGCAAGTTGCTGATATTTTCACCAAGGGCTTGCCTTGCCCTCTCTTCACTATGTTTCATTCCAAGTTTTTCGTGGCTTCTCATCCGACCTTCGCTTGAGGGTGAGTGATAGAATATCACAATAGTATTTATATTATTGTGATTGATTTGTATATATTAGTATACCTTGTTTAGATTTGTAAAGAGTATCTGATTGCTTGATTAGAATAAGGCAGAAGCATGCCTATATATAGTTACATACAAGGGCCTAAAGCTAAATACTGAAACTAGCTAAACCCTAGGCACATAAGTGCAATATACAAAGTACATACATAATTAATAAATCAGTCCTCCAATTCTTCTTGTATTGTCACACCCCCCTTCAAGCGAAGCGTCGGATTTACTGAGACGCGAAGCTTGGACCGAAAGAAGTCAAACAGCGCACGATTGAGCCCCTTGGTGAAGATATCCGCAACTTGTAAGGATGTCGGAACATGACCAACCCGAAATTTGCCAGCACTAACTAGCTCCCTCATAAAGTGATAGTCAATGTCGATGTGCTTAGCTCTCTTGTGAGCAACTAGATTCTCCGCAAGAAAGATAGCACTGTTATTGTCACAAAGAAGCATCGGAGATCCTTGAAGTGGGAAGCGCAGATCCCGAAGAATATGTAACAGCCACACTACCTCCGAAGCAGTGTTTGCAAGAGCTCTGTACTCCGATTCAGAGCTTGACCGAGAGACTGTAGGTTGCTTCTTCGCACTCCATGAGACCAAGTTACCACCAAGGAAAACTGCATATCCATAAGTAGAACAACGTGTCTCCAAGCAGCGCGCCCAATCAGCATCAGAGTAGGCTAGTATCTCCGAAACACCATCAGCAGTAAAGGTCAATCCACAATGTTGCGTGCCTCGAACATATCTGAGTATACGAGTGACTGCAGCAAAATGATCATCCCGTGGATCCTGAAGGTATTGACTCACAGAGTTGACAGCAAAAGATAGGTCAAAACGAGTGATGGTGAGGTACTGAAGTGCTCCTACAAGAGAACGATACAATTTCGGATTGTGAAATGGTCCACTGGTACTGCTTTGTAACTGAGACAACGGAAGAAACAGTGTAGAGACCGGTGTAGCATCCAACATCCCAGCTCTCTGAAGAATATCCCCAGCATACTTGGCTTGACCCAAGAACAATCCAGTAGAGGTGGGTGTAACCTCCAAGCCAAGGAAGTAGCTGAGGTATCCGAGATCTTTGACAGAGAACTCCCGATCAGCCCGAGCTATGAAACTCTGAATAGCAACCTTATCATTCCCGGTAAGAATGATATCATCGACATAGATGAGAAGGTAAAGGATGACTGAGCCACGGGTAAACACGAACAGAGACGGATCCGACAGACTGCCAACAAAGCCAAGACCTTTAACAAAGGCACTGAAGCGATCAAACCATGCCCTAGGAGCTTGCTTAAGACCATAGATGGCTTTCCTCAAAAGACATACATGATTAGGACGTGCAGGATCCTGATATCCAGCTGGTTGCGCCATGTAAACTGGACTGTCAAGAACACCATTCAGAAAAGCATTCTTGACATCGAGCTGATGAAGCGGCCATTTCCTCATAGTAGCAATAGCAATCACTGTGCGGACAGTAGCAGCCTTGATAACTGGACTGAAGGTATGATCAAAATCAAACCCCGGAACCTGTGAGAATCCTTGAGCTACCAGACGTGCTTTGTACCTTTCAATAGAGTCATCCTGTTTGTACTTCAATCGATAGACCCACTTGGAACCAACCACATTAACATGTGGAGGGCAAGGCACCAACTGCCATGTCTGTTGCCGCTGAAGTGCATCAATCTCCTCATCCATAGCAGTAACCCATCGGGAGTCCTTAACTGCAGCCTTGAAGTTTCTCGGTTCCTTCTGTACCAGTAACTCAGCAACTAAACCCGTAGCCACAAAATCAGGTCCAAGACTGCGAGCTACTCTTGTTCCATCCTGATGACAAGTGACCATCGAGTGAGCTCGAGGAGCAGGTGGGGCTGCTGGAACCTGTAGAGCTGTGGAAGTAGGAGGAGTCAAAGTACCATTTCCAGAAGACACTGAATTACCAGGTGAATCGGAAGAACTCGAGAATACTGGAGAAGGCTCTGGAGTGGCTGGTTCAGGTTCATCGGCGATTGCTGCTGGTGCAGTCGAAGAAGGCTCATGACATACCATACAGGGCTGCTGTGGTGGAATGATCTCGACAGAAGATGTCTCTACATCAGGATCAGTGGGGTCAACAAAGGAAGAGACATCCAAAGAGGAGAAATGAGCCTCTGTGGATACTCTCGAGAATGGAAAGTGACCCTCATCGAAGCGAGCGTGGCGAGACATATAAATGCGACCAGAGGCAGGATCCAAGCACTTAAATCCTTTGTAGTGTGCACTGTAGCCCAAAAAGACACATGGCAGACTGCGAGGGGCTAATTTATGTTCATATGTAGGCCGAACATAGGGAAACACACGGCAACCAAATGGATGAAAGTTTGAGTAGTCAGGCGAACGTCCAAAGAGTACTTCAAAAGGAGACTTGTTATCAATCACCGGAGTTGGCAACCGGTTGATAGTGAAGACAGCAGCACTAAATGCATCATCCCAGTGAGACAGCGACAGGTGTGAATGAAACAACATGGAGAGGCCCATCTCCGTGATGTGTCTGTGCTTGCGTTCTGCTCAGGTGTATATGGGCATGAGACTTGATGATGAATGCCACGAGTTCCAAAGTGAGACTGCAACATGTTGTTGATGAATTCAGTACCTCTATCACTCTGGAAAACTTTGATGCGAGATGAGAATTGGTTCTCTACGAATGCTTCAAACTGGAAGTAGACATCGACGAAGTCTGACTTACGACGTAGAGGGTAGAACCACGAAAAACGCGAATAATCATCCACAAACAAAGCATAATAGGAGAAACCATTTCCCGAAACAACCGGAGATGGCCCCCACAAATCACAATGAATCAAATCCAAAACATTCTTAGCCCGTCTGGGGCTCTCAACAAAAGACAGTTTGTGCCCTTTAGCCATAGCACACGGTTCACAAATACCAGGTTTTGGAAGTACAGAAGTAAAAGACAAAAATCCATGTTTGTTCAACAAAGAAAGAATAGCAGAGGACACATGTCCTAATCGAGCATGCCACACTTCAAAAGATGCTCTATTATTGTTCTTCTTCACCACTGAAAGAAGTGATGTCTCACCACGGTCCAGCACATACAGCCCATGCTCACTGTGTCCCTGCCCCAGGATTGCCCTGCTGAGCTTGTGCTGAATAGTAAAAGACTTGTCATCGAAAGAAATAATAGCACATAGCTCCTTGGTAAGCTTACTAATTGACAACAGGTTTTTAGTAATAGCAGGCACAACCAAGACATCAGATATATGTATAGAGGGGCTAACTCTAGCATCACCAACAGCAGTAATAGGAAGAGAAGCACCATTACCAACAGAAACAGAGATATTACCATTATATGGAGCCAGAGCAGTCAAGTTCGAAGGAGTGGCACTCATATGATTGGTAGCCCCTGAATCAAGATACCAGTCTGAAGCTGTAGGAGCAGTAGCGGTGCATACACAGGTGGCTGAGGAGCCACTGCCGCAGGAGCAACAGGAGCAGCATAAGTCTGAGCAACAAGAGCCTGAGGAGCTGATGGAGGCTGTGCCGGCTGAGGAACATAAGTCTGGTACTGCTGCTGGCCATAAGGCTGTGGTGGTGGAGTCACATAACTCGGCGTAGAGTTTCCACAAAACCTTGAGATGTGCCCGAAGCCTCCACACGTGTAACACTGAATCTGAGCACCCAAAACACCAGATCTGGACACACCAGGACCTCCAGAAGCTGCCCAGGGACGACGACCGCCGAACCGGCCGCCGCCACGCGCGGCCTGTTCAGGCGCGTGAGCCCACGCGCCGTCATCTGCTTGCTGGGCGGCCGCTACAAAGGCTACCGGCCCCGCCGGAGCCTGTACCTGCACATTCGTTTTCTCCAAATTTGCCAAAAAGGCCTCATAGCCCTTGGCTTGATCCACAACAGTAATGTACGGGGGCAAGGGATCAAGAACAGCAACAGGTGCACTAAAATTTTTATATTCTTGACCAAGGGCAGTGAGAAACCACATAAGCTTGTCGCGGTTATCCGCAGGTTGGCCCATAATGCTTAATTGATCAAAAACTTTAACCAGAGACAGATGAAGATCATGAATCGTACCAGTCTTGCAAAGGAGGTTAGCCTGCTGTCGGAGGCTGAAAACACTAATCGAGGTGCTGTGTTGATAGGTGCTGGCAAAAGAGTATCTGATTGCTTGATTAGAATAAGGCAGAAGCATGCCTATATATAGTTACATACAAGGGCCTAAAGCTAAATATTGAAGCTAGCTAAACCCTAGGCACATAAGTGCAATATACAAAGTACATACATAATTAATAAATCAGTCCTCCAATTCTTCTTGTATTGTCACAAGATTAGTCTAGATTCATCGTACTTGTACTATTGTAACTCTATATATTTTACATAATACAGAGACAACAGATATGGTGAATTCACATTCTTTCAATTTCATTAGACTATTAATATGATTTTTTTAAAAAATTAAACCGTCAATGACGGGGTTTTAAGGGTGTTCTCCCTTTTCCATTAAGATCAATATCAGTTGCCAAAATAGGCTTACAATTTGTTGAGATTAGGAGAAGTTTCTAAGAATACAACTATCTAATTCTTCTCCGTACTCGTGGCGGTAACACCATACTCAGGGCATCATATTACAAACTAACAGATTTTCTTCCTCCTCCTGAATCTAGACACTTCACCAATGTACAGCATTCTAGGGCTCCAAAGAATTCACCCTCTCAGTTAACAGTGCCAAGACAGCCGGTTCTATTAAAATGAAGACTCTCTACATGTACCCCTCAATCACGTTGCGGAGTCCCACGGTAAAAGGGATATCCTTATTGTGTTTTGGGCTTACAGTAGAGCAATCCAAAAGCATACCGGACTTACATCTAACCATGAAAACTAAGAAAGATTCATCTAGAACTATAACTAGAGATTGCCATATGGATTTCTTCTTTAGAGGTGATATAGTCCATCATCAAGAAAATAAATAAATCACAAAAACCCTGTATCTAATATCAGAAACCAAAACTAAAGGAAATAAAGGAAAATGAAAAAAGAAGTAAAACCACCTTCTCAGTCTAATTGAGCCAAATCCAGTAGAAACCTGTCCAACTCTTACCGGCCCGACCCGACCCGGCCGAGCCGACCGACCCACCCGAGCCAACCCGGATGATCCGAGCCGACCCGGATGACCCGAGCCGACCGACCCGAGTCAAAAAACTGGATCGAGCCGTTGACCTGCAACAAACCTGACGGATCAGTCTCGGCCTGGAGCTCCGGCGACTGGACCGCCTGCTTTGCTCGGTGCTGTGCCTCGCGGATCTGCACGGCCGCTCCCTTCCGACGGCGAACTGGGGCTCCGTCGGTCGCCGGTGTGGACTCCTTCGCGGTGGCTTCGACCTCATCGGAAACCACGGTCGGACGTGATTCCAGATCTGACCGGGCTGTCAGTTCCAGTCCTTACCACCGGCAACGGGGATCGAGTGGCGGCACGAATCGAGCGGTGGCGACCCGCTCGCACCGGCCGCCACTATTGGAATGGATATGGGTCCTTTTAGATCTGTATTTTTTTGAATGAAAAAAGTGGTTTCGGGTATAGGGGTAGATATTGGTGGTATAGATAATTAGACTAGGTAGAGGGGTGGGAGGGGTGACCTGCCCGGCGGCAATGGCGCCGGCGGCCACCCCGCCAAGACTGGATCTGGTTCTGTGTACTGTTCAGTAAGGGAGAGGAAAAGCGAAAGAGTTCCCTGCTAGCTGAAATAAAAATATTATTTCTTTTTGATTATTTATTTTAACAAATAAATCATTTGAATATTATAAAATATCTAAATAGCTAGTTAATGTGCCATTAGTTCAGTTTTGTCGTGTTTTCATGTATTTGCTAAGTTTTAAAATTTTAAAAATTGAATTAACTGAATAGAACGACATATAAATATTACAAATATACAAGTTATCCTAATAAACATGACAAAGGTTATGGTGAGACCAGAGGCGGAGCCAACATAGAGCAAAGATAACATATGTTAACCAATAAAAACAAAATTTACTTTTTACATATTTTTTAATGTACAAAGTTTGAAAAAGTATAATTTTGCTACCCACTTTTTTCTAAAAAATACTACTAATATTAACATAATTTTCACGTACTTTTAATTAATCTAAATGTTTGTCCTCACTTTCAAAAAAAAAAAAAATTCCTGCCCACTTTCAAATTCTTGCCTTGGCCTGAGTGAGATGATCTCACCAAAGACTTTGTATAAATTGATTTGTGATGAAATGAGCTGTTTTCTATTCTATCGAGTATCTTGAGGTGAACTTCACTTCCTCCTTTCATCTTATCAAATGCATTGAAGTTATAAGTATGCTTCATCACTTTTAGCTTTTAGCAGTGAGTTTATGGTGCAGCTGCTACTGCTTCTCTACCTGCAATCGAACCCTTCCTTGAACCACGGATCCTCCATCTCAAAGAGCCATGGAAATTCTAGTGTCAGAGTTTGGGTCAGGGATCCTTAGTAAGAGCCTTCAAACTTCAGGCGGACATTCATAATCCACGCAGCTGACCTTCCTATAAAAGCCATGAAAAAGAAGAAAACCTGCTATACAACATATAAGGCCTCCCCACCCCTCAAACCAAAAATTAAACCGGGTAACTGAGCAAGTTCAGTTAAGTGCCGCATAATTAATCTGAACCAGTGTGCTCTCCTCAAGTGAGAGTTCATATTACTGAATCTCAATTTCAATCTCAAACTCGTAATGAGCAAGAGAAAACTGATAACATAAAAGGAGAGAGCTTCGATTTGTGAGCGTCATTAAAACTGAAGTCGATACAGATCAGTTCAGATGCAGCAGTACGCCAGAAGCATGTCATTTGCTTCCACTTATTATTATTTTCTGCGTTATTTAACCAGGAAGCTCTGTCATCAAGCACCTAAGCTGAACGTGTAGGCTGAATATTATTGGTTTCTGATCTTGATCACTGAGTTTTTTTATTTTTAAATGTTTCAAGGATAACTACCTCCAGTTCAAAATCCTAGTTTTTCCCCCAACTCACTGGAAAACTGTCAAAAAGAAAAAGTAAAGATACTGGAGATATTATTCAAAGTTGTCAGCGCAGCAAAACAGAGAGATGATGTTTTTAATGCCAGAAACACTAAATTCAGCAGGCCAAATTCATGCCTTTCCATCCCATTCCAGATTGAATTCTTCCAAAAACTCCTCCATGAACTTGTGCCGTTTTTGAGCCCTTCTCTGTCCAGCCTGCATATTCATACAAGCGTTCACTTTTCAAAATTCAAGCCTCATTAACATCCATGAAACCGCATGAACAAAATGATGAAAGACAAGCGATTAGTAATATGAAAACGGATATGGAAGCACCCAACCTTTGTTTTCATCAAGTCCTTCAACTTCAAAAGCTTCTCATGAAAATGGTTCACAGTGGTCTGCTCCTCTTTCTTCATGTAGGCCTCCTTGGACAAACTTGATCTAGGGAGAATGTGTGGATCATGGAGCACTCTGTGTCTGCTTCCACCAAATGTAAAGCAGCGAGCAATTCCTGACAAAGAAAAAAGCATGTTTCTCCAATTCAGGATAGCTCAAGTAAAATAATCATAACATGTAGCGCTTCTAATCAAGCTAATAACTAATGCACACTGCACTCTGGATATCATCAGAGATGGGAAGATCTTTAGCATTAGTGACATTTCATCAAGAAACACTTCAATAAATCATAAGCTCGAAAATACCAATAGCTCCAATAGCATCAAGCCGATCAGCATCTTGAACCACCCCAAGTTCCAATGACTCATTTCCACTCAGATGCCCTTCAAGCTCCTCTTTAAAGCCTGGTAACAGACAGCAAAAGGACAAACATTTATTTAAATCCAACAGAAAAATGACTTTTCTAAAGTTAAAGCAAATCTCAGTACACCAGTAGTGAATAAACATCATCTCTTATGATGAAATCACAGGTGGCCAGACAACTCTAAATCATTATGATTGTCCAACTTTATAAATTTTCCTGCCTTAGTTTATCATTTCTGAAGTGAAGAAGGCAAAGCCAGAACTAATAAGTTAAATATGTAAATACTATGTGAAGTCGGATTCGACAGGCCAAATGAACCAATACACGTATATTTGGTGAATAATATCTTTATTGGTTTTCATTAAATAGGTCTGAATAGAAATGTTTACTGCTTATTAATACAACTAGTTACAAACTCGGCTTCTATGTCAACAAATACGTTTGAAAACATGAAGGACTTTAGTTTAGTGGATGCCTGTAATACTATTATGATGTACACATTTAGAACACAGCCAACAGGTTTTACATTTTCCTATATGATGAAATCCAGAGAGAGAGAGAACAAAAAATTAATCATGCACTCTGTTTAAGTTAGATGGTTAGCAAAATCATTGACTACAAGTACAAGTTGACCACATCATAAGATACAAACATTTTGATTAAATTCAGCCTGCTATATCTGCTAACTAAAATCCTAACAAGAAATTCTTACTACTGATTATACCAGTAGGCATTTAATACAATTGCAATAACAAAGAAATAAAAACTTTAGTCTTGCGGCAAGCTAATCAAAGGTTGCATTACATTTATTACGACTGATACCATCATCACTTCAAGCAGCACTAACACAAACTATTGTAATAATACAAAAGTGATCAAAGAAAACCTTGAAGCAGCCTTTTTTTTTATTGTGTCGCTTCAAGATTCTAATTCTTTCATGTGCATATAGGTGGGATCAGCTAATGGGGGAGTAAAAAGGGTTTACACATTCATCTTAGATATGCATACATCGCACAGGCTGCAACTACATAAACTATAAAAATAATTGACTCATTATTGATGCTCGGTTGCTGTCACTCAAGGATGATTGAATGAAAGAATAGTTAAGAAAAAAAACTCCTCCATCACAAACCTTGGCATCATCTATTTTCTTTGAAGCTGAGAACTTGGAAATATATAATTTCTGAAGAGTTGCTAAAGTACTTGAACACCGACTAATTACTGACATTAATAATAGTGTCGATCTATTTAAATGAAGGTAGGGCTGAAGGTGAATACCACACCCACTATACCAATCTTATAGTCTGAAAATTAAAGATAACTGGCAGAAAATTTACCCATTCTTTTTATGATATCGAGTATCTTTATGCCCTTGTCCTCGTTCACACCCTCATCCTGAAGAAATTTTTCAACAATGCTCTCTTCTGAATCCCTTCATGCCAAAAAATATACAAAAGTTATGCAACAAAACAACAGAGATTTGAGAATCTTATGATGATATTATAAGAAAGACTCAAATGCCATCAAAATAAAACTACATTTGTACTAAGAGAAAGTAATACAAAGTAAGAGTGAAAAGATACAGATACCAACCCTTTGTATTTGTAGTCATCTGAGTTTGATCCACCAAAGTAAATTTCATCAGTAAGTTTAGATGAAAAGAATTAACATTAGATGCTTAGACAAATGTAGCAAATTGTAAGTATGAACTGAAATGATGACAACAAGTTTTAAACAGCAAATTGTTCTTGCAAGATAAAATTCAAATATAAAGGATCAAATAAAGAGGATTACCACGCATGCAAAGTATAATATATATAGAGGTCGTTTGGTTGCATGTGGGAAATTAATTCCATAGGAAGATGAAATTCCTAACGATTTCAAATTCCCATGATTTAGAAAATATTGTTTGGTTGGAGGTGGGAGAATTAAATTCATGGGAATTTCTAGTTACCTAATAAGACCTATGTAAGAAAATTCCACCATTGTGTGGGAATTTGAAGTTCCTAGGAAGATGAAATTCCTACACTTTTTATCAACCAAACAACTTGTGGGATTTTAATTCATGGGATTTTGAAATTCCTACATATTCCACCTCCAACCAAACGACCTCATAGACTAAATTTCGTTTTTTGTACTTAACATTGCTCAAAACGTTGATTTTTGTACCTAACATTCAAACTGTTCAAAATTTGTACCTAACATTCCAATAGTGTTCAATTTTTGTACCTCACTTGGAATGTTAGGTACAAAAATTAACGTTGTGAGCAATGTTAGGTAAAAAAATGAAATTTAGTCATATATATAGGTGTGTTGCAGAACCAACTAAATTATTATAAAAGTGAGTATTAAAAAGTAGCCAGCCCTACGAAGTGATGAGGTGAGTATTAAACAGAAGGAGAGAAAGCACAAACAAACCTATATCATGGAGAAGGGCAGCCAGCTCCACCTGGAACCAGGAAAATAATCAATAACTACAAAAGCAAATAACGCTTGAAGAATATGCATAAAGTGCTGCTATTGTAGTCCTACTGAATTTAATGTAAATCCAACTTCAACCAATGCAACATATCTTGATCAGTAAAAAGCAAGAAACATTTGATATAATAACTCTAACACTTGTCTATAGTAAAAAGCAAGAAATATTTGATAAAGTAACTCTAACAAGAACAAATACAAAAGATCAAATATATGCATGCCTTGGTTCAATTCTCATTACAAAGACTCAGAAAGGCCTTATATTTTTTAGACCTGCAGTGCTGACTCTAAAAATGTGGCTGCTGAGCAAGGGGTAGGACAAAATAAGCCAAAAACATTACTACCAATTTGATTGTCTAAAAAGCATAATAAGATTTTGGATTATTCTGCTAAAACGGAGTCAGTACTGTTTAATTCAGGAAAATGATGAATAGTACCTATTTCGGTCGTGCAGTGCTGACTCTACTGAGCACGAGATATTAAACTGAATTCAAACATGCTATATACAGTTATTCACTCAGATAAGCATATAAACACATTTCCTATTCAGCAGAAGATGAAAAATCAGGACAAGGATAATGGGGAAATTACTTCAGACATTTAATCGAATACCTAGAGTACGTAATAAGCTTATGTTTAAGTCTTTAAGATATATACTACTGAAACAATAAGAAAGTTCAGAGCTAAACAGAATCTACCAAAGAGAAGGCTTTATCACGTGTAAACGAAGAATAGCTACTAAGCAATAGAAAACGAAAGCTTCATCACCCGAATTCTACAACACACCCCTTCCCTCAATTAAACATCAAATTGGTACCCTATTTTTCAGTACCACAAGCATGTCTATTAATCAGGCAAAATGTCTACTAAGCAGGCAAAGCGTGAAAAAAAAAAAAAAAGGTTCAACATTTAGAATGCAGAGTCTAGTGGTGTTACGATTTCCATGGAATGAAGAAGGCCCTCTTCACGGGCAAGGGAGAGAGCCAAATCTCTGACTCTGAAAGCGTGAGCCGGATCATGAGAACCATCATTCCCTTTCATCTTTGCTTCCACCAATTTCTCTGCTTTTTCAACTATTTCACTCTTCCTCGCCAAATTCCCTGCCTTCTCCATCTTTACTCCCGCCAAATTCCCTGCCCTTACTCTTGCTGTGACTTTACGCCTCTCTACTGTTGTGTGGACTGCGCGAAAACTTAAAGAGGTTGCTGGTATAGAGTCAGACCACCCCACCGGAACAATAACACGCTGCCGATTTCGACCACTCAGGCGAAAGCCGGCGATGAAAACTTGTTTTGTTGGGAGGCAGAGTTTGAGGCTAACAGACATATAGAAAGCTAATTCCGTACGGAACTTTGGGAGAACGAACGAATCTTTTGTTTTAAAAAGAGATACGTGCATTCAATTTTATAGAAATTCTCAAAAGAAATCATCTAAATTATAAACTGAACCAAATTAAAAGAAAATGACATGCGAGAGCTTTATTACATACTAAATAAGTGGGGTTTTTTACAATTTTATAAAATAATTATAGTATAAGAGAAAGTCTTGTATAGGACCTGATTGCAATTCATTGAAAAATAATAAAAATTCGCGGTTAAAACCGGGTCAAAACGCGACCCGGTTTCCTTCCTTTCTTCTACGCATGCACGCGCGTCCCTGACTCCATGCTCCACTGCCATTCACTCACCCCTTTTTCCTTATTTTGAAATGAGAAAATGACATTTTTGGTGCCCAATTTATGAGGAAATGTCAACTTTAGTTCCCACTTTTTGAAATGGTTCAGAAATGGTTCTCAAATTTTGATTAAATGTTCCAATTTGGTTCCCAAATCGGTTGATGACTGGCTATTGACTGTTTCCCCCCACCACTGTCTCCTCTGCACAGTCATCCCCCCCCCCCCCACTACCATAGAGTTGCCCTCACGCCCAGTACGGCCGCCACTAGCACAACCAGCAGTCGGAGTACCCCATTTCTACTCCTTGGGATCTATGTGTTGGGCATTGCCGCTGAGAACTCCGGCGGATCGTGATGATGTAGAACAGAGTGACGGGTTGAGCCCCAAATTCCGGCCACCCCAAATGCCGGCAAAGGCGCAACCACTGTACATATAAGAGGTGGTAAAGTCGGTGATTGGCTGAGCCGGCAGCAGAGTGACGCTCAGTCACTTAGGCCGAGAATGATCGACTCTCACTACCACGACGCCAGCCGAGACTGATCTCCGATGGGCACCACTACAGAGTCATCATCGTCGACACGACACCGACACCGACACCTGCATCTCCACCATCCACCGCCGCCGTCATTTTCTGGTTGGAGTTAAGTGTATTGGATTTTGGATGGTTAAGGGATGAATGTCAGAACAAAGTGGTCATGAGCTCCCGCGTCGGGTAGTGGGCTGACCAGTGGAGAAGCTCCGACGGTGGTGGGCAACAGGTGAAAAGAAGAAGGTTTCCGTCGGTGGGCGTGAGGCGGCTCTATGGCAGTGAATACTCGGGTGGTGATGGCTGTGCAGAGGAGGCAGTGGTGGGGGAGAAACCGTCGATGGCCAGTCATCAACTAGTTTGGGAACCAATTTGGAATATTTTATCAAAACTTGGGAAACATTTTTGAACCATTTCAAAAAGTAGGAACTAAACTTAACATTTTCTCAAAACTTGGGCACCAAAACTGTCATTTTCTCATTTTGAAATTAAGAATCTTTTTTCAAAAAAGAATCTTTCAGCCCATTATTTTGTGAGAAAGTCTCTTGAGTATAAAAAAAAAATCTCTAAATCTCTAAAAAAAATTAATTTTTTAAACTACAAAACTAAGGACTCATCTAGACAAACTAAAACTCTAAATTTATAATCAAGTAAATACAAAATCGAATCAAACTCATAAATTACGAAACTAAGAATTTATATAGATGAACTAAGAGTGAAAGTAATTATTTTTTATTTTAACTATCAAACTATAAATTAACATTTCAAACAATTAAACTTATGACTCATGTAAAAAGCTACAACTTTATGTTTAGTATTGTGAATTTAACATCGAATAACTAAAATTTAATGATTGATGTAAATAATCTAAAAATAATAGAACTTGTCTAGTTAATATACATTAAGTTTTAGCAAATTAACATGATAAGTTTATTTACATAAAAAAACTAACAACTCAAATCAGCAAATTTAGAACTCAGAATATAACTGATGATAATTAAGTTTAGTTTTTAAAAATTAACATTAAACCACTACAATAAAAACTAACAAATCAAATGACTAAACTAAGAACAACTATACACAAACTAACACTTATAGTAAATATATTTAATATAGTTAATTTAACATCATACAAATTTAAAAGAGAATTTAACATCAAGGTACAAATATCCTTCAAACTAGTAAAGTAATGGCATATCTATACAAATTAAAACTAAAATTATGTAAGTTTTATAAGTGAATTTAACATTAAAACAAATAAAAATTTATTTTTTTCTGAACTAAGTTTATAAAACACATAACAAATTAGCTAAATGCATAAAATTATCAAATTCGAAATTAATCTTATAAATTTAAAAAAGGAAAAATAATTTACAAAGAAAAACACAAAATACCTTTCTAAAATAATGTTTTATTGATAAAAATCTAAATTAATTAAAGAGAACCTTTTTAAGGCAAGGAAGAGCACAAATTATACCATACACCTGGGGTATGTATCCCCAGGTGCATTCTAATATTCAAATATGTGCATTTTAATGTGAATAATTGTGCATTGTAAATTTTTTTACTTATAATTTCTATAAATAGTATGTGTATATTGTTATCAATGAAATGCATGATTATTAAAGTAAAACACATAATAAAGGTGGGTGCACGTACACCCGTGACATGATATAAGAATTGAAGGAAGAGCCGTGCAAATGTGATACACCAATAAAACATGGGTCCACAAAAGAAACCATTGATACAC
Source organism: Sherardia arvensis (assembly GCA_948330725.1). NCBI lineage: Eukaryota > Viridiplantae > Streptophyta > Magnoliopsida > Gentianales > Rubiaceae > Sherardia > Sherardia arvensis. The sequence goes on from OX415244.1 coordinate 16,776,794, forward strand.
GTGCGTGACTGCAGATTGCTTGGCAGCGCATCACGGAATTCGGGTATAATCTTGTAACCCGAGTTTAACCCGTGAATTATTTCATAATATTTTAAATAATTGCACGATAAGTCGATGAGCTTTTCTTTCCTTATTTTTCAATCCTTGGTCCTATCATATGTTTATGGTAGGACGGTCTCATTCAAGACTTTGTCATAATATAAATATCAATACTCTCTTTCTCTTTCCTCACTTTTTCATCTTCTTCAAAACCATTCCAGTTTTCCCTCAAAACCGATCTCGTTTTTCCCCAAATTCAAACCCTAAATTTCTTCCCAATCTGATGTGATTTTTCGATTCCAATAGCGATGGGATTGTGCGCGCTATCAGGTAAAGTTTCTGATCTCTTTAATTTCGTCTGTTTTGTCGATTTGTTCGCGGGTTTTGTTTTTTGTTTTTGATTTGTTAGTTTTCTGTGTTGTAGATCGGAGCTTCATAGCGTTTGTGTTCATGTTTAGATGTTTAGATGATTTGATTTGTTTCGTTGCTCGTGTTCATGTTTGAGAGTATAATGTGGACCTTATGTGCTTAAAAACTCATGTTCTGGTCTGTTTGAGACATGAATGTCCAAATGTGAGGTTTGGTGTGTGAAAATTGGCTAGGGTAGCATGTTTAGATGTTCGTGTTCATGTTTGGTACTATAGTGTGTACCTTATGTGCTAAAATCCCCATGTTTTGGTCTGTTTGAGGCAAGAATGGCTAGATGTGAGGTTAGGTGTGTGAAAATTGGCTACGGTAGCATGTTTAGATGTTCATGTTCATGTTTGGAACTATAATGTGGACCTTATGTGGTTAAAACCCCATGTTATGGTTTGTTTAAGGCATGAATGGCCAGATGTGAGGTTTGGTGTGTGAAAATTGGTTAGGGTAGCATGAGTAGATGTTCGTGTTCATGTTTGTGCCTATAATGTGGACCTTATGTGCTAAAATCTCCATGCTCTGGTATGTTCGAGGCATGAATGGCAAGATGTGAGATTTGGTGTGTGTAAATTAGTTAGGGTAGCATGTTTAGATGTCCGAATTCATGTTTTGTGTCTATAATGTGGACCTTATGTGCTTAAAACCCCATGTTCTGGTCTGTTTGTGGCATGAATGGCCAGATATGAGGTTTGATGTGTGAAAATTGGTTAGGGTAGCATGTTTAGATGTTCGTGTTCATATTTACGCCTATAATGTGGACCTTATGTGCTTAAAACCCCATGTTATGGTCTGTTTGAGGCATGAATGACCAGATGTGAGGTGTGGTGTGTGAAAAAATTGGTTAGAGTAGCATGTTTAGATGTTCGTGTTCATGTTTGGGACTATAATGTGGATCTTATGTGCTTAAAACCCCATATTCTGGTCTGTTTGAGGCATGAATGGGCAGATGTGAGGTTTGGTGTGTGAAAATTGGTTAGGGTAACATGTTTAGATGTTCGTGTTCATGTTTCTGCCTATAATGTGGACTTTATGTGCTTAAAACCCCATGTTATGGTCTGTTTGAGGTATGAATGGCCATCTGTGAGGTGTGGTGTGTGAAAATTGGTTAGAGTAGTATGTTTAGATGTTCGTGTTCATGTTTGGAACTATAATGTGGATCTTATGTGCTTAAAACCCCATGTTCTAGTCTGTTTGAGGAATGAATGGGCAGATGTGAGGTTTGGTGTGTGAAAATTGGTTAGGGTAGCATGTTTAGATGTTCATGTTCATGTTTGGGACTATAATGTGGACCTTATGTGTTAAAATACACATGTTCTGGTCTGTTTAAGGCATGTATGGCCAGATGTGAGGTTTGGTGTGTGAAAATTGGCTACGGTAGCATGTTTAGATGTTCGTGTTCATGTTTGGAACTATAATGTGGGCCTTATGTGTTAAAATCCCCATGTTCTGGTCTGTTTGAGGCATGAATGCGCAGATGTGAGGTTTGATGTGTGAAAATTGCCTAGGGTAGCATGTTTAGATGTTTGTGTTCATGCTTCTGCCTATAATGTGGATCTTATGTGTTAAAATCTACGAATTCTGGTCTGTTTGAGACATGTATGGTCAGATGTGAGATTTGATGCAGTCCAATGAACAGTGCAGCCCAATGAACATTGCAGCCAGTGAATAGTGACAGATCAAGGAATAGTGCAGTTTAGTGAATAGTAACGGACCAGTGAATAGTGCCAGTGAATAGTAACTATTTTGAGTAAATTGCAATTAAGGACCTCCTTATTTTATTTTACCATATCATTACTATATAGATCTTGGTCTATAACATAGACGGTCTCTCCAGAGAATTTCTCTTAATTTTATTAAAAAAGATTATGATACGATATGCGAATTTAAAATTACACTATAGTAGTGATAAATTCATTATCCATTTGTTTTGGATATTAACTAGTTGCCCATAAATACAATTTTACTTTTACAACCATTTTTCATGTTATTACTAGACTAGCCGGACCGCGCGTTGCGCGGTCGTTATGATGCATGTCAATTCAAAGAATATTTGATACAATGGTATTGCAAATACTATATTATGTAAAATGAATAATGTTTCTAATACAGAAATTTTAAAATAAATATAACTGAAAAGAAGTAATCACAATAATTGAAAATTTTTGACTTCAGATCCCTATTTTTGACCTTTTGTTTGCTTCAGATTCAACTTCAGTGTATTCTTGAATCTCCGGCGTCTTCGTGGTTTTATTTGTTCGCAGAATTCCAGATCTTGAAACAGATCCTCATTTGTATGACATTGTTTGCAAAAATATGAATCACCAATGCGCTTATATGGTTTAGCGAACCACACGGTCCGTGAATCATATTTTTGCAAACATGTCATACAAATGAGGATCTATTTCAAGATCTAGAATTCTGCGAACAAATAAAACCACGAAGACGCCGGAGATTCAAGAATACACTGAAGTAGAATCTGAAGCAAACAAGAGGTCAAAAATAGGGATATGAAGTCAAAAATTTTCAATTATTGTGTTTTACTTCTTTTCAATTATATTTATTTTAAAATTATGGAAACAAAAATTAACTATCTATAAGTAAATGAGAAAATATTTGTAAACACACCTGAATTATCTCATGGAGATGGATTCAATTCTGAATCATGTATATATACATTTCTTTTCGTAGTGTTTTTTTTACCACTACATATTGATGGTGGCCGCCCTCTCCCACGTGGTGCGCATGATTTTTCTGTAAGTTTTTGACGTTTATTGTTGGGTACAATGTCCTTAACTTGAAGTTGAGTTGTCATCAGAACCAACACTTCGTTTAAAACATATCATCATAGAATATAACACTATTAAAACATACTTAAAGTTTAAAGTTGATAATGACTAAATAAAACATACCGTTGTTTGTTTGGTCGATTTGGAGGTCATTAAAAAGTTTAGAGAAAATTTTCTTCACTGAAACACATCGGTTCTTCAATAGCGGTAGACCTTCAATAATTAAAACATAAATTAAATCAACAATAATTCACAATATTCAATGATAGAATAAATAAAAAAGAGATAGAATAAATATACATATTTGTGTAGTTTTAATACCTATATATGTTGGTGGTTTCTGTTGATTTTGCATAGTGTTCAAAAGCTGGAATTTTCGTCCTTGAAATCTGGGTTGCAAAATCTGGGTTATATAAATATATATTTATGAATATATAAAGGGAAAAGGAATTTATTAAGTGCATGAATTTTTCCATTTATATAAAATTAGACAAAATATATATGGAAACTAATTTCTAACAGGAATGTATACATATATATATGGTAAATATAATATTAATTTTTCCATTTATAAAAAATTAGATAAAATATATATGGAAACTAATTTCTAACAGGAATATATACATATATGTGATAAATATAAAATGAATTTTTCCATTTATAAAAAATTAGATAAAATATATATATACATGGAAACCAATTTCGAACAGGAATATATACATATATATGGTAAATATAAAATATGGTCATGAATCAAGATTACTCTTGTATATCTTTTTATTTACCCTATTTTAAAAAAAAACATGAGAAGAGATACCTCTCTTTATTCTTTTGTAGTTTCGTAGGAATATTCGTAATTTTAAACTTGTGAAAATAAACTAAAAATTTCACAAATATTTCTCATGCAAACATTTGTGTCACCTAATTCAGTCATGATCCATGGAAAACACCAACCATTGCAGCGAAACATATCCACAGTGCATAAAATGACAATGTATTGCCTGATTTGAAATCAGTTTATTTGATTAAGCAAGATGTGCATATTGATATCAGTAGGTTCACTGCAAAAATTTTGTTTACAATATTTAGCTTTTCTGACTTGATAAATTATAGTTTTTCTACGCGGGTGCTGTTCTTGCATCATGACAGATATTCCAGACGTCTCTCCCTCATTTTTCCAAGATTACATGCATAAATAAATGATAATGGTTAACAATAATCAATCAATAGCAGGGAATGAATTCAGCAAATTATGATTTTGATTTATGCATAAATACAGATTAATCACTTTTTTTTTTAAATAGAATTCCATCCCAAGGAATGGGGGGAGTTTATTTGGCTCCCCTAACCATAAAAAAGACCAAAATGTAAATTTTGGTATTAGTTTATATGCCTCTCTCACCACATGAGGTGAGAGACAAAAGAATAAAGACATAATCGGCACACATATGTGGCCTTGTAGCTTAGCAAGCTACCAAAAGAATAGGTAATCCTAAACATTTTAACTAAATTATGGAGGTGAGACTAACTAAGTCCAGAAAGAAGATCCAAAGCCTATTAGCGAATTGTTCAAAACAAAACACAAGTCAGCACTGGAAATTCAAACTGTGAGAAGTATAGTGCACCATAGGTTTTAAGCTTGCTAACAGTAGTGAAGATAGCAGCAAGAGAGTTGAGGAAGCAGGTTGAGTCAAGTGAAGATAGCAGCCAGAAATGTGAGACAGCTACAATCTAGACCATTCCAGTCCAGGTGAACTGAAGTTTTGAGTGGCTAATTCCAGCATGGTGAGCATCTGCGAAATATAAGAAAACTCATGAGCGTAGCAGCTGATCTAAGGTGGATGAAATCTGAAAGAGGGGAGGTCATGTCTGTCTAAATATAAAAGCCCTCTAGTTACAGCAGGCAGCAGATTTATAGATACAAATTGTTCAGTTATTTTGTGTTCACAAGCAAACTTAGCAATTGAATCTGCAACCTGGTTAGCCTCCCTAGGCACATAGACCAGTGCAAACTGCTGTATTTTCTGGTGAATATCATCTACAAGATTAAGTACATTCTACTGAGCAGATTTAGGGTTCAGAATCATTTTAATAGCCAGTGTGCAGTCAGATTCAATAATACACTCCTAATTGTGGGAAGAACAGACTGAAATTGCTAGACCAATAGCCAGTATTTCAGCATGAAGAGGAGAGATAGCATGAGTGTATATACATTTAGCAAAGACAAAATTACCCTGCCTGTTTCTAACTATAATAGCCAGACCAGATTTCTATTTTTCTCCATGAAGCATCAATATTGCATTTCAGACCAGTAATTGGTTTACCCCATAAGACAGTAGAGATATTAGGCTCGGGGGGGGGGGGGGGTGTTTAGATATTTAGGAAAATATCCATTTGATGCAAGTTCAATATCAAAAGGGGAGAAAATAAAAAAGGGCTTTGCAGCAAAGGAATGATAGACCAGAGATTTAGTTTCCTGTATAATGAATTGAGGCTCTGGTGCAATTCCATCAAATATGTATCTATTTCTGGATTTCCACAAACTCCAACAAGCAAACAGGACAATATTATGTATAAGAATAGAGTGAATTTTGGAAAGTCCTTGCTTGGATAGGTAATAGCTAATCCTGTTCCAGATAGATCCAAAATTGGGAGTTATTATATTTATGAAACTATTAATACCTCTCCAGACCTGAACTGCCACTGGACAATTATTAAAAAAGTGGTCCAAAGAGTCTTTATGCTCACAAAAACAGCATTTAGAGACAATGTTAAAACCAAGGAACCTAAGCACATTGTCAAAGGGAAGGAGTGAGTTCATTACCTTCCACATAAAGATGGAGATTTTTTTTTGAACCCTTGGATTCCATATGCTCTTTAAGGATCTGGCATTGCCTCTTTTAGGTCTGAGAAGATTGTATGCTGACTTAAAAGTGAAATTTCCCTGGGGGTCTGGTTTCCATATGAGTTTGTCCATCCTGTGCATTTTTAAGTTTGAGTCCTGCAAAATAGACAAAAGAGAGCTATCAGTATACTCCTCCAGTTGGCCTATAAATTCTTGTTTGTTATCAATAAAGAACTTCACTGTGCAGTCCTCAGGAATGAGAGTATTAAGGGGATCAATATCATCTATTAAAGCACCCCTGCCAGTCCAATTGGACTTCCAAAAATTACATGATCCATTACCATGTATAACTCTAGTGTTTCTTTCAGCAAATTCATTTATTTTAAATATGCGCTTCCAACACTGAGAGATTTTTGAAGAAGGGGGAAGAGAAGCCAGGAAGGTGGTCCAGGGGCAATACCTAACTGGTATTTCCACCATAGTTTCACCGAAAAGGTTCTAACTATGGTATGAATATTTCTGAGATTTAAGCCATTCTCTGAGGTAGGAAAACAAAGGTCATACCATTTTTTCCAAGACTTTTTTGCCTTATTTTCTACAGAACCCCAAAAGAATATAGCTAATCTTCTCTTAATGATTTTTAGGATGTGCTCAGTAGGTTCAAGAACTGCCCAGATTTTCTATTTTTCTAACCACAAAAAATAGGGACCCCTAAATATTTGAAAGGAAAAGATCCTTTTTTCATGCCCAAAATAGCTTTAATTTCCATAATTTTGACTACTGTTGCATGCTTACTGACATAAAATTCACTCTTGTCAAAATTAATTTTTTGGCCTGATACTGTTTCAAAAACAGAAAGAAAAGCTTTCATTTTTGTCAAATCTTTTTTACTGGCTTGCATGAAAATGATGGTGTCATCAGCATATGTAAGATGAGAAATTTTTTCTGCTCTGACTGCTAAATTAAAATATTGCAAGCTACCATTCTCATAAATAAATGACAAACTCCTAGTGAAAGCCTCTGAAAAAATATTAAATAGAAAGGGGGAGAGAGGGTCACCTTGTTTTATGCCTCTTGTTGCATTAAAAAACCCTACTGGAGCACCATTTAAAAATACAGAGAACCAGGCCTGTGAAAGGTTCTTTATAACCCAGTAGATAAACTTACCATGGAAGCCAAATTTAATGAGAACATTTGACAAGAATTTCCAACAAACTCTGTCAAATGCTTTCCTTAAATCCAGATTTAGGATACAATTTGGATGCCTTCCTTTCCTGTCAATAAATCGAAGCATTTCTTTGACATACAAAACATTGTCAGCAAGGTCTCTATTGTTTAGAAAGGCAGTTTGGTGAGGGGATATCATTTTATGCATCAGAGGCTTAAGTCTCTCCATTAAGATTTTTGAAAAAAAATTATTAGTTACTGTGGAGAGACTTATTGGCTTAAAGTCAGAAAAGGCTGAGGGGGTATCAACTTTAGGGATGAGAGCTATCCATGTACTAGCTAAACCTTTAGGAATTACAGAACTAGACAAGAAATCATTTGCAGCATGCAATAAATCAATGTGGATAATATCCCAAGCCTTTGTGTAAAAATTAGGAGTAAAATCATCTGGACCCGAACTGCTTTGTTTATTTAAAGAGAAAACAACTTGTTTAAGCTCAATCAAAGACACTGGTTTGGTCAACTCTATATTATCCTCAGAGGTGATAATTTTTGGGATCTGAGACAAAAAATGGGAATAGAACATATTCTGGTCTGGGTGATTTTCAGCAGAGATGAGGTTTGAGAAAAAGAAGACAGCCTCTTTCTCAATTTCAGACACTTCATCTAGTCAGTCACCATAAGAATTCTGAATTTTAGTAACCGACATCTTGCTCTTCCTCTCCCTCAATGAATTATGGAAATATTTGGAATTATCATCACCATCCTTAAGCCATTTGATTTTTGCCTTGTATTTAAAAAAATGTTTTTGCTCTTTAATGGACCTAGTTAGATTGGCTTTATTAAGTCTGAGAGCAACCAGTTCTGTTTCACACTGATTGCCATCATAAGCTAACTCCTGTAATCTAAGACTCTCCTCAACATTGATAACATTCTGGTGAATATTACCAAAGACCTCAAAATTCCATTTTTTCAAACATTTTTTAAGTCTGAGCAATTTTAGATAAAATTTTAGCATGCCAGACTCTTGAATTTCAGCAGTCCAATTTTCACTAATAACTTGTAAAAAAGTATCTCTTTTAAACCAGGTATTAATAAATCGAAAGGGTCTTGGAGATGATTTTAAATTGCTTCCTACACTTAATAGCAAAGGACAGTGATCACTAGACTCTTTATTAAGCACAAGAATAGAGGAATCAGGGAATTTTATTTTCCAGTTAGGAGAACATAAGCCTCTGTCTAATCTTTTAATGGTTGAAATTTTATTCCTTCCACTTTGACTAAGATCAAGCAAATTTTTATATCTCCCATTAGTCCATGTAAAAGTATTCCCTACTGTGTTAATGTGTTCTAAAGGCGTGCTGTCTATAAATGCGGAAAATTCTTTTATGCTTCTAAGACTGGAAGAGGACATACCCTTATACTCAGAAATGGAGGCAATAGCATTAAAATCTCCAATAAATATTGTTTCTGGAAAAGAGATTTTTGACAGATCAATCGATAATTGTTCTCTCTCTTTCCTGGTTCTAAGACCATATACAAACACAGATTCCATGCAAGCATTCAGTTTAAGGCTATGAAGGGAGACATGCAAAAATTGAGGATGGTCCTGGATCAGTGAAACCTGAATATTTTCAGTCCACATCAACCATATCCTCTCATTCTGAGCAGCAATACAAGTAGAGAATTTAAGGGCATAAGCATAATCAACACACTTAAAATTCGCATGCATAAGTTCTATCAAACATATCAGGTCAAACCTATGAATTAAATTTAATTCCATCAGTCTATCAAGTGAAGTATTCATCCCTCTGATGTTCTAAACAAGAAATTTAATTTTCAGGGATTTAACAATCATTAGAATTGGACAGTGGGCTTTTTGTGGCAGAACCAGATATAATCTGATTAAGTTGGGTAAAATAGGTTTTCAGTTTAATAGCAGGGGCATTTTTAGCTAATAGTCTGGATGATTGTCTCACCTGAGCTGTACTTAACTGTTCTTTTTTATTTGCAGGTGCTGGGGTAGTGTCAGCTTTGTGAGTTGCTGCCATTGGTGGAGGTGATTCAACCAGAAGTTCCTCTTCTTCATCAGATTCAGATTCTGTGCTTATTTGCTGCAATGGTAGGAATCTGTTTCTATTCTTCTCCTGAGAAAAACAAGTAACATGGTCAGTAGTAAAAAAGTTTTGTTCCTCCTCAGGGATGCTTTTGGTGCTGACATGGAGGTCATCCTTTGCATAAGTAATAGGTTTTGGTCTGTTGATAGGCCTCCATTCTAGCCTTTTGATCTCATAGGCTTGACTGAATTCAGCCTGTGTCTGCTGCTGAAGGGTGGGGGCATTAGGAGGATCAGGACAGTGGAGGGGGAGTGAGTCATGGATGATATTGGAGAGATTGGAGCTTTGTTCTTCAAATCCTGAGCTGCTATAACTCTGGCTTTTTCTTTAGCTGTAATGCCAGATGTTTCTCCCATAGGGGGGTTGGTGGTATTGGGAGAGGGATCTTTGGACAATGTGGAGGTGGAGGAGGGGACAACAGCTACAGGAGGAGAAGGATTAGGCCTCAGAACAGGGTGAGATTTTCTGTAGGTTTGGGTTTTTTGCAGGGAGGGTTGGGGCTTTTTTGGTGGATTTTTCCATCCCTCTTTATCATTGGTCTGAGCTACTCTACATTGACCAGGAGAGTGACCTAGCTTTTTGCACATATGACAATACAAAGGTAGCTCTTCATACTCAATATCAAGATCCACAGTAAAACCTGCAACACCAACTGTTATCTCTGTATGGAGCTTTTTTTGGAGATCTATCTCTACACACAGTTTTACTCCAGAAGGTCGAGTAAGGGAAGCAGTAGCTGAGTCCATTTTAATAAAATTACCAACTCTATTGCCAATGAACTCTAACATGTCTGTGTTGTAGAGGAAAATTGGAACCTGTTGAATTGTGATCTAGATGGGAACGACTGAAAATTCGGTACCTGGTGTAAAATCAGTGGACCACTTGAGCACCTTCATTGGGAAGCCCTTGAGGTTCCAGATACCTTTTAGCCAGCACCGCTGGTAATCTTCCTGGTCATCAAATCGGATTAGTATATGTCGGTAATCGATGGAGCCGATCTGGAAGTTTGAGCCGAAGCCAATGGACTTGAAAGCCTCGTTGAGTGTTTCCATGGACGGCTTCCCTTTGTCGAACTTGCCTATTAGAGCTTTCTGGTAGTGGATGGCTAGATGGGAAGCCTGTTCCAGCGAAACGATACAAGCGATTTTTCCCTTGTGTTCGCCGATAGGGATGATTTCAGGGTTCGTGGGCAGTGTAGGAGATAGAGGGGGAGGTTTGGAGGTAAGTGCTTGCAGAAAGCTGCGGTTTTGGGGGTTGCCGCCGCGGAGCTGCGGCGGCGCCGCCATGGTAGGAGCCGTTATATGTACGTTATTGGTAGAAAATAGTGCACAGAAAGTGAGAAAAGTGGGGGCATACGTCTGAAAATTAGGAATAGTGTTATGGAAGTTAGAGAGAAGTGAGAGCAACTAGTTTAGAGAGAGAAAGCTGTCTTATTTTGGACCTTGATGAAATACAGATTAATCACATTATCAATCAATAGTGTTTCATACTTTTTAATCATTGTTTTTTTTCGTCAAAAACTATCGTTCAAGAGTTCCTGCAAATGATAAGATTAAAATCAGATGAAATTAAACTCCGGCTTTGCTTCTTCTTCATGTTCATTATTGGAGATTTAACCTTGTATGATGCATTCTTCAAATTCCTTGATGTTTCATTCTATTTATCGTCCATAGACATTGTATTTGGGATTCTGAAATAATAGGGAACTATATCAAGACATCGAATAAAGTTCGATTGAAAATTCCAACCTATGTTGATATATATCTTAGTGATCCTTCTATTTTCAGTCCGCATGTCACACTCAGGAACATAAATATCCACCGGCTAAGCAGTTAAAAAAATCATTAAAATGAATGAATGAACCTTCTGCACCACCCACCGTCTGATTCACCTCATCCCATGAAGATTTGAAACATTTTATAAAAGAGAACCCAAAATCAGAATTCACCGCCCAATGACGGTGCGTTATTTTGCAACTGAGAGGTACGTGGCCTGCTCTCGGTGATTTACATCCCATTGATCGTCTCAGACAGAGTCCTCTTAACCTCACCCATACTCCCAACACCAGATCAATATGGAAAATCGCAGCTCTATTGTGACCACCGTCATCCTACTCGCCATGACCACAAATAAATTTGCAAATTCGGTGGACATGGTTTGTTTTTATTATACAACAAAAAATAATATATTATTATTTTGAAACAAATATACTAATACTATGTCTAATTACGTCTGTTGCCATATTTAATGCCATATTTAAAAGGCATTAGCGGAGTTTGCCATATTAAAAAGATTTTAAATGGGTATATGTATTATTTCCATATGATGTCGCCGGAGCCCGGAGGCCAGAGGTGTAGATCAAAACGCGAGGACTATGTCCTTATATATATATATATATATATATATATATATATATATATATATATGGGAGGAGATACATTCACCCACTTATTTTCACTCAATATTTTATTCAAAATCTCAACCATTCCTTTCCATCTAATCTGATGGTTTGAGTTAATTCAACTTTTTTCTAATTTTCTTTAGTGATTTCTTTTTCATCCTTATTTCTTACCTAATCTTTTTCCTATATTATTCTTCTTCTTCTTCGACCATAACTCAATAACTCCGGTATTTCTTCTAAGTTCTTCAGATGAATCACAAAATACTGCTCCATTAATTAGTTCTCATCAAATCCTTTGAATTTGTTCTTGTTAAAATTATGTTCACCCCTACCCTAAATTTTAATTTCTTAACAAATCACATCAAATTCGAACAAATCCCCTTTATCCGATTTATTTATTCTCCCTGAATAAATTGGAGTAAATCCCCAGGAACCCATGTCAGCTCTATCACCATTAATTACAAATTATATATCACACGATCATGATCTAAACCACTCCCCTCCTCTGAGATCTCAAACTATTTTTATCCATAATCATGATTTTTTTATATAAATATCTCTTAAAGAATTAAGAGTAGTATCATGGGCGATGAATAAAAGAAGAGGAACAGGCGATGGAAAAGGAGACTAGACGATGGAGGATCTGGAGACGAAGAAGAAATAGAAAAGGAGAAGGAAATTAAGAAAAATCGGATTATGAAAGAAGCGTACGTAAAAAAAGGAAAGAAAATTAGAAAAGCTTGAATTAACTCAAGCCATCAGATTAAATGGAAAGGAATGGCTGAGATTTATAGTAAGATATTGAGTGAAAATAAGTGATATATATATATATACACACACACATGGAGGGGTTCCATTCACTCTCTTATTTTCACTCATCTTTTCACTCAAAATCCTAACCATTCCATCCAATCTAATCTAACGTTTACAGTTAAATGGAATTTTCTAATTTTAAACGCAAACGTTAGATCATCCTCTCTAGGGATATATTAAACGCAATACTTTATGCCGTTTGTAGTTATATTCGTAATTATGGGTAACGGTTGGCGGTGACTAAAACGACTGTGTTTTATTAGTTAAGTATATTTATGCCGCCAATCTCTATTTTTTAATATATACATAGTAGAAAGATAACAAAACTAAATGATTAAGTACGTTTTTTTTTTTTTGACAAAATAAGATTATCATTTCATTCTCCTGGAAAACGTCCAGAATCGTTTGATACAAAAAACGGTGGGGGAAGATCCCAAGAAGTTGAAGAAACTGCACAATATTTAGCAAAACGAGCAACCATGTGTGCTTGAACATTTTCAGATCGAGGAACCCAAAAAGGCATCTGTAAATCACCATGGAATAATAACTCCTTAATATCTTCAACAATTGCAGATATCTCCATCGAGCAAGGTACATCACCCCGGATCATTTGTATAAGGCTCAAAGAGTCACCCACCAAAATTGGACGTATTGGAAGGGTTTGAGCGAATATAACTGCTTCCTTTGCTGCCAATGCTTCCGCCATCAAAGGATCTGTAACACCGTTCATTTTCCTAGCCAGCGCTTTGATAAAACCTCCACCATCATCCAGAGCCACCACTCCCAATCCAGCACTACTCAACATCATACCTGCATCAAAGTACACTGTAGGAGTATGCAATGGTGGCCTCAACAGTGAGGATGTCGCCAATGAATCTGATAGCCGCTCAGGCCACAAATTTGCCCTGTGGAAGCTTTGCAAGGAGTCAGCCACCGACCCAACAAGAATCCTCCCATCCAGGTGCTCATGGTCAAACAATTCTTTGTTCCGCTGGTGCCAAATAGCCTCACATAACATTAGCAAGAACTCCGAGGTAGCTGAGTCATTATCCAACAATAATTGTCGGAACCATAGCTCACCCCGAGACTGCTCCGAGGCTTCAACTTGATCCCATAAGCCAGCAGTGGTGTAGACTTGCTTAGCATACGAGCATCGGAAGAACAAGTGTGCTGTAAGGCCATCATCCTCTCCACACAACGGACAAGTGTCAGATGCCTGAAGAGTTCGCTTCCTAAGATTTTCTACCGATGGTAAAGAATCAGTAGCAAACCGCCATGCAAAATGTAGTACTCGATTGGGAACCTTGAGCTTCCATAACATCTTCCAAAAACTCGTATCACCAGGCAAAGTAGGAGGTACATGATGCTGCAATAAGTACTGCGGTTGTTCAACTAAAACATGATACAGTGATCTAACCGTAAACTTCCCAGAATTAGTAAAATGCCAACGCCATCTATCCACACCACCAGAAGAGTGCAAAGGAATTTTTCGAATTGTATCCACATCAGCAGGGTCAAAATAGGATGAAAGCAAATCCACACGCCACATTCCTGTATCGGAATCAATCAAATCTCTCACAACCCGTAAATGGCTTGGAATGAGCATGGGGTCACGGATATAAAATCCTTGATTATCAGGGAGCCAAGGGTCATGACAGATACTAATGTTGGAGCCGGAACCAACATGTTTCCTGCAACCCAGTTTCAGGGTCTGGATCCCTTTGTGAATGCTTCTCCACGCCCAAGACGGTCTGCTTCCCACGTCAGCTGTAAAAACTGAACCATTGGAGAAATACTTATCCCTGTAGACTCTAGCAAGGAGAGTAGATGGACAAGTAAGCATCCTCCACCCCTGCTTAGCAAGCATTGATAAATTAAAGGCCTTTAAGTCCTTAAACCCAAGACCTCTGTTACACTTAGCACGCGCCATCTTAGCCCAGGATGCCCAGTGAATCTTCCGCTTCTCATCAGTGTCTCCCCACCAAAATTCACCAATCATGGTTCTGACATCATCAATGATATATTCCGGGATAAAGAAACAACTCATCGAATAGGTTGGAATTGCTTGAAGAACAGACTTTATCAATACCTCTTTGCCTGCTTTGGAAAGACATCTCTCATTCCACCCGTCCAGTCTCTGACGAATTCGATCCTTCAGATTCTGGAAAACTTCGGCTTTGCTTCTTCCGATTTCAGAGGGTAGGCCTAGATACTTCCCATGAGACCCCACTTCTGGGATACTGAGAATGTCACACACCTTCTGTCGGATATAGGCATTAGTGTTAGGACTGAAAAGCACACCTGATTTGTCATAATTAATCCTCTGACCCGAGATAGTCTCAAATAAAGAGATAGCCCACTTAAAGTGAGTGGCTTCCTGCTCTGTTGCCTCCCCAAAAAGAAGAGTATCATCAGCAAAGAACAAGTGAGATAGCTTTGGTCCATGTCTGGAGGCACCAATTCCTCTTAGCTTTCCTGCCCTCATCAAATCAGTCAGAATACAAGAAAATACCTCCGAACATATGATGAATAAATATGGCGAGAGGGGATCACCTTGCCTAAGGCCTCTCATAGGCTTCAAATATCCCAGTTCCCCACCATTAAGGACAAAAGAGAAATCCACTGTAGACAAACACTGCTCCACCAGTTGCACGAAACTAGAAGGGAAACCCATCTGAGATAATGTACTAGAGACAAATTTCCATTCAACCCTGTCAAAATCCTTACTCATATCCAACTTGATACTCATGTGTCCCAGCTTTGGTGCAGTTCTCTTCCTCATAGTGTGATGAAATTCGTGCGCAATCAACACATTATCAGTAATAAGTCGACCGGGAACAAAAGCAGACTGTGAATCCGAAATGATGCTCGGAATTATCAGTTTAAGACGGTTAGAGACCACCTTAGATGCAAGCCTGTAAATAACATTACAAAGGCTAATAGGGCGAAATTGAGTGATACGTTCCGGTTGTTCCACCTTGGGGATCAGCACAATATGGGTGTAATTAACCTTAGGCTCCAGGACTCCGTTGTTCAAAAAATTCAGAACAAAAGAGGTGACATCTTGCCCAACAATCCGCCAAAACTTCTGGTAGAAGACAGGACTCATGCCATCCGGGCCAGGAGACTTAAAAGGATGCATCTGCTTGACTGCTCTCGTCACCTCTGATGGGAAATAAGGTCGGACCAGATCATTCCCCATGTTAGGATCAAGTCGCCTATGAACACGATGAATAATCTGCTCCATAAGCTCCGGAGGAGGATTAGAGGAAGAAAACAAGCCACCATAATAATCCAAAATAATCTTCTGGATACTCTCTTCGTCTGTATGAAGCACATTCTGGTCATCCTTCAAACCCTCAATTAGATTCTTATTTCGTCGATTAGTAGCAAACCGATGAAAAAACCTCGTGTTCCGGTCACCTTCCTTGTACCAATGCTGTTTTGCCCGTTGTTTCCAACGGATACTATTCGCCTCCTGCAGCATCTCATATTCACGCCTAAGGGCAAGAATTCGATCCTGGACTGCAGCTGTTATAACACCAGACTGGAGTCAATGCAGTTCTTTCTTCAGTTCCTCTAGTCGTTTGGGAATAAGTGGGAAAGCTGTCTTACTCCAATTTAGAAGCCCCACTGAGCAAGTTTTCGCTTATCCAAGAAAGGAACATCATCTTCTCTCCAACTCTGTTCAATCATCTTCTCACAATCAGTTGACTTGATCCAATGAGCTTCAAAACGAAAGCCACGCTTCTTCCTCCGCCGATGTGCCTGAGGATCACGACTTCTCAAAAGAACATGGACCGCCATATGGTCCGAGCAAACCATAGGTATGTTTGTCACAGTAGACCACGGGAGTAAGTCCAAAAAACCTTGGTTACAGATGGCTCTATCAAGTCTCCCTCTTTGGGTGCTCGGATCACGAATCAACCTATGCCAAGTGAAAAAAGGGCCAGAACTCCCCATATCAAAAAGACCACAGTGATCAAGGGCATCCCGAAAGGTAGTTATTTGCCATTCAGCTCTAGGACGTGCTCCCTGAAATTCATCCTGTGAGAGTACCTCATTAAAATCCCCAAGGCAAATCCAAGGAATATTAGAGGGCGGAGCTAAAAGCTTAAATTGCTCCCAAGCACGGCGACGCAGAGAGACATTAGGTTCACCATAAACACCAGTTAGGCGAATAACACTACCAAGCAAGGTTGCATGAACATCAATATAGCGAGCAGAAAAAGATTTCAATATAACGGAACATTGTTTATGCCATAACAAAGTAAGGCCCCCAGATTGACCTTGAGAAGCCACAGCCACACCAAAATAATTCAACTCTGACTTCAACTTATCAATAAATGAAGTAGTAGACTTAGTTTCACACAAGAATATAACCAACGGGGACTTCAAACGCACCATAGTGCGCAATTCCTGAACTGCCTGAGGTCTGCCCAACCCCCGACAGTTCCAACTTAAGAGACTCATAGTTCCGGGCAGGACTGGTCTTCCTCGCCAGTCTCTGCCTGAGTTTGTGGGTCACTCGAACCATGATCAGCAGCAGAAGAAGTCTCTCCCCTCACCTTTGATCTTTTGTTTCCAAGAGCAGAACAATCCAGTAAAGCCAAAAAATCATCAACTCGTTGCTTTCTTTTTCCCGGAGCAGAAACATCAAACACATCATGAGCATGTCTCCCTCCACCTCTCTTGCCCCTTCCACGAGTTACACCAACGCCTCCACGCTCAGAGGGTCTTGACCTTCCTCTAGGAGCAGCTCGCGGTCGACCGGAGATAGCATCTACCTGGGCATTAAAAACTACGGGCACGGGGACCAAAAAGGGGTCTTCCTCCATGAAACCATTCCCTGAAACAGCAGTGATAACCGGGTTTACTACATCACCTGTAGTAATTTCTTCAATATTAAGAGCCTGCACCTCCTGTAGCGGTGTTGAAGACTGGTACATGCTGCTAGTTCCACCGTGAGTCAGTGGTAGTGAAGCTGGTCCACCAGTTGAAACAACAGTAGTCTGATTTGAATCTGACTCCAAAATATCTATCGAGGCGTCCCGAGAATGAGACCCAACGGGCAGCAGTCCCGTAGTGAACCCAGAAACAGCAACATCTTCAGGGCATGACCTGTAACGGGCAGAAGCTTGCTGTTGGGGCTGGGCATGACATGCAGACGAGACAGGAACATGGACCTGGGCGACATCGTGAGGACTGGGCATGACCTGGTCCGAATCTTGAGCGGGGTGAGGCTGGACGTCGTCGTGAGGAAGCAGCGGCGAAGTTGGGCGACGTCGTGGAGGTGGTGAAGCTGGACGTTGCCCTGGAGGTGGTGAAACCCGACGGGCCCCTGGAGGTGAAGCTGGCCGTCGCCCTGGAGGTGGTGAAGCCAGACGGGCCCCTGGAGGTGAACCTGGACGACGTCCTGGAGGTGGTGAGGCATGACGGCGTCTTGAGGGTGAAGCCTGGGGGCGGGTTAACGGAGGTGCATTGCGGCGGAGTGGTGGAGAAGCATGGCGGCAGAAAGGTGGTGAATTCTGGCGGCGTAACGGTGGTGAAGGCTGGCGACGATGAGGAAGTGAAGGCTGGCGACCATGAGGCCCAGAATCCACAAAAGGAGAAGAGTTAAAGTCCGCCCTCATCCAGCCTAGATACTTGATTCGAATACGGTCAACAGCAGTAGCTAATCTCCGAGATTCGCAATCATTGTGAATATGACCTATAAGGCCACAAAAGGAACAAAAGACCAAGGGAAGCTTCTCATATTGAAAAGCTAGGTTTTTTAGAGGACCAAACTTATGTGTTTCCAAAAAACGAAGCAATGGCTGAGTAACATCAATCTCACATCGGATTCTCATAAATTTCCCCACAGCAGATCCATCCGCATCAGTCTGCACATCCAAGAACTTTCCAAGGCCATTACCCACCCATTCTGCAGTCTCAACGCTCATGAAAAAAGGTGGAACACCATGGACAAGCACCCAAAAAGGGATCGTGTTAAACTCCATACATGAGGGATCCATCCCCGGAAAGGGCTCATGGAGGACCAACAAATACTTATCAAACAACCAAGGTTCTCGTTCAAAGACACAAGCTTTCACCGCCTCAGAATTAAACTGGAAAAGAAAGGTATTCTCAGCTAGGATTTTAGTACGCAAACCTGACCGGATATTCCAAAGGCCTTGAAACAAATTTGTTGCATTAGATCGTAGGATACTCCTTGGAGCAAGAATCTTCCCAACGAGAGAACAACGGAAATCGGCATCCGATCGCTGAGGGCTACCCGGAACAACAGCCCGTTCACGATCGGTAAGTGTAAGCTTCGCGCACAAACTAGCAATGTCTTCCATCGGTTCAAAGATGCTACCACGCAATAAGATCAGACCGCCTAGGAGCTGCCGGAGCGATAAAACGTGGAAGAAAAGAGCTTTTCTCTGTTAAACCCTAGCCGCCGCTAGAGGAGAGAAAAGAAAAAAGTTCCTAATTTGATTAAACCCTAGCCAAGATACAGACCATTGGAAACCCTAACTTGTCATAGATTGATATGAAATTGTATTCGTATTAAAATTATTAAAGGAAAATGATTATACACAACACAAATAAATTATTTGATATCGGCCAGCGACCTTCCACCCCATCAACCCTAGATAGATTTTTAAGCCCTTTTTTCAGAATGTTAGTCTAAAACTCTCGTTATCACCGTCAACAATTAACGATCACCTTTGATCACTTTCAAACTTGCAACTGCCGCAGTCACGCATCTCCACTTCTTAGTCGCAGCCTTCGACCAGGATAGCCGGAAATCCCGACTAAGAACCTCAATATTTGTTCGGTCGGGAAATTAGACGGCCATCAAGTATTCATCGATTGACGGGGTCTCCGATCGGAGATCCCCACTTCGATGTGTTGTCATCGATCAGTCTGATCAGAGTGAACTGGTAGCCAAAAGAATGTGAGAGGTCGCCAGTGGACAAACTTGGGCCATTTTGGACTCAAGTACCAGACATGGGGTCAGTGTTATAAGAGAGAATCATACCAATTAAACGGTCAGTGATATATCATTGTCGAACAGAGTTTTATTCTTTTTATTTATATTATTTTCGGCTAAATATTGGGTTTGTGTTGAATTGGGATTTGATTATATATTGTTTTGGAATTTTATATGTTAACACTAGTTTTCCTACGAGTCATTAGTAGGTTAAACTGTGATTGAGTTCGAATCTGATTTTTAGCGGCATGTCAGTATAGGAGAATTCCGAGTCAGAGTGGTTCAATTAATCACTTCTGGCAATTATGTATTAGCCCGTGTTTGAGCAGCAATGAGAAATTCGAGTCAGGGTGGTTTAAATACTTATTTCTGGCGGGTCTCTACATTAGATTTGTAGACCGAGCAGGTTGGTTAATCATAGCTTATATGTGAAAAAAATCTCGAAAATATCGTACTGCCTCCGAGGGGAGAAGCAAATAACGTCTAATGAGATTGACCCATTACAATATTTTTTTTTTCAAAAATACATATTCTAAAAATATGCAAAAAAAAAAATGATAGTAATAAGAGCTCATATGACTATTTTTACATGTACATATCTATTGATATCTAATAATCAAATATAATCTATTTTCCAATATAAATTTACTAAGGCCATAACTACATTTATTTTGACGTTTATTTATAAGTCATAACGTCTAAATTAAATTTCTTTTTAGCAAAAATTGTATTTCTAATGGTTGAAATAATAACTTGTAACAAATAACTAAAAATAGATGCGTCTAATTATTCACAATACATTAATAATATTGTAATTCGTGATATGTTATTTTTATAAAATGAATTTTTATCATTTCATATTATGGAGTAAGTAATTTTAAACATGAAATGTTATTATAACGTGTATTATTAGTTCATTATTTTTGTGTTCATTATTATTTGGACTTATTGAATATGATTTTAAAAAATAGAAGACAATTGGATAAATATGTAGTATTAAATGTCAATAAATTTTAGAGGATGAAAAATGGATAAATTGTTGGACTTTAGGCAAAACAAATATGAACAATATGATATTTGTTTCCCTATTATGGAGAATGTTAATGGAGAAACTGATAGACTTGCTCTAATGTATAGATAAGAAATTCTCAGTGGTCTTAGAAATTTTCTCCTAATTTGAGTATTGAGCTTCATGCTGTATATTTTAGTGATTATCGGTTGGGAGGAGCCATGGATAATCCTCTCTTAATATGTTCAAAAAAAGGAAAATTTTAAAATATTGAAATGTATAAAATAAAATATTACTCTCTCTGTTCATCTCAAGTTGCACAATTTTTTATTTATTTAGTCAAAATTAATTATTTTCAACATCTATATTAAAATAGCATTATTACTCTAATCTAATATGATCATACACGATACATTTGGATTAGTTAAACTAGCATTAAATTAGGCTTAATTTAGTTAAACTTAATTACATCAGTTTAATTTGATTGAGCTTTCTCAATTCAACTAAACATAGTTTGAATCTTTGCAATTGGGTTGATTTTGTTTAACGTTATTAATATTAAATAATGCGAATTTTTATGAGGAAACTTATAAATGCTTTCTTGCCCTTCCGTGATGTGTTAATGAAAATGGGCTTTTGCATTCCTTATAACAATGATTGTGGTGATAACAATGATTTTATTACTTTAATGATTTTTCACTGGCTAAATATATGTGGTCTTATTTCCAATACATGATTGGCAGTGTAGATATGTAATTTTCCAACTTATGAGACGAGTTCCTTTTACTGGTCATATCATGGTAGTTTCAAACTTCACACATCTCTCATTCATACTATACCTAGTGTCATGTGTTGGATTCTCTGGAAAACTAGGAATGCTAAGATCTTTGAGAACATAAACACTACTCCTGACATGTTAATTAGATTAATTCAGAATCGTGTTTTCCATATTTATTCTGCAGGACCATTGTTTATCTCAAGTGATTTTGATAGAGAGATTGTAGGTCTTGGATTCTTACCTCTTCATACCATGGCCTACTGTTTTGGGGAAATCAAACGGTTTCTTTCCCCAGGGTGTCACAGTAATCGAGTTCAGAGTGACAAACAACATCTAGAGACTGCGAAAGAGATCCAAACTCGGATCCACCTTATTCTCCGCACACCACGAGATGAGAGCCATAACTGCCACTACCACATTCGAGTGCAGCTGGCCAAGATGGAGTAGATAATGCTCCAGGAACTCAAGAAGAAAGGGGGAAAAGGAAAGGTAAGTACTTGCACCACAAATTTCCCGAACAACACCCCTACTTGGTGTGACTAGAGCCCGAGTACCTACCTCTGTGGCCTCATATCTCAAGTCAAACTCGGGGGGATAAGACACCCTGCACCTTTCCACATAACCTCGGGCATCCTGTCGGCTAGCCCGCACGGTAGCCGATACCTCGCTCGATCCTTCCGTTCCCGGAGCGACCTCTCCCTTCGTTGATGGGACTTCGAATGCCGAGCTACATGTAACTCAGACAGATCCTTGTCGAGTTGAGGAAGGACGGTCTGCAGAGGCTTCGCATTCCTATTTATGCTAAATATTTATTGCCTCCGAAGCATGGCATCTACTAACTCAATAATTTTTCACACACCTGGGGCTCGGGGAATTACCCGGCGCTTGCCAACGATAATGGAAGCCCAATGACAATCTACCTCGTTTGCGAGTTCTTCCAGGGAAGCGTTCTCATCCTCTCTACTACCCCGATCGGCGCTAGAGCTCAAATAAGACATGGTTGCAAAGGGGATGGGGCATAATATGGGTTAGGGGAAGAACCGAGAAGGAAAAAAATGAGTAGGCCATCATTGATTAGAGGAAGATTGGGGCCTTTTAAGCGAAAAAGGACAAATTGAAAGAGGAGTTGAATAACCCGCAACTCTGAGAAGATGAAATAGATAAGTATAAAAGGAAATTATTTGGGATATATAACTCAAAATTAAGCAGTATTTAAGCGGGTGATTACATCGACCCCCGTAATGATGCAAGCGAGTGGAAGGGTGGGTACGGACCACCATTATTACCGTGATAACAGGCGATACGTGTTTATAATTTTCAGATTGGAAGAAGATTTAAACTCATCCGTCTACGTGTTCACATGGAATGCGAAACAACTTAAAACTAGATATTCGAATGAGGTCAACCTGGGTCAATCTGAGAGGATGCCCCGAGTTAGCTCACCGAGATACACTCCCCGAGTTCGTTCCATCGGTACCCTCGAGTAAAGGCCTCGAAGAGCTTCCTAGAGATGAAGTCTCGTATATAGAACATCTACATTGGGCTGGTTCGCACCCGTGAGCTTCGTTCGAACTCGACTCAAAGGCCGAAAGTTTCTGGGCTCGTTTTACATGGAAGGTGGGCTTACGGGTCCACCACCCTAGGCTAAATATGATTTAAGTATATTCCGAATTAAATATAAGGAATACGCTTCCTTTAATTATGGGAATACAACTTTTATTGCCATAAGAGTTATAAACATACTCGAAACACAAACCGTGTTAATCTAAGGTTTAGGGTGCTATAAATATAAAGGCTTGGTACGCCTCTTTATCTATCTTACAGATACTACACTTTTATACTTATTGCTTCTCAACACTGTTTACTGACTTAAGCATCAGAGTGTATACTGCCGGCCATCCCGGGATCTATTATGCAGATCAGTTCGTGAGTTCGGTCGAGATCAACCGCAAGTCTTAGACATCCACCAGGCGAGGTGAGGAGACATTTTCTGCGGATTGCAAGGTGGAATGAGGGTTAACGGTGGACAGTTCATAACGTGGATGGATTTCAGGTAATTGGTAATGGTGATATTCTCGCTGTCACGCATACCACTTGGAAGAACCGGGCTTTATTTTTGGGTAACCAATTTTCTGACATTCTATGTCTATCGAGGTGGAGGCTTCTTATCAAGAGTACCAGTTTCTTGTCTGGAACAGTGTGGCTATTTGGCCATATCATTTGTAGTTTGATCTCTACTTTTGTCTGTGGACACCCGAGAGTTATCACGTGGGGAATAGTTGTCCTTGTAGATAGTTTTCCTTGTAGTGCTCTCAATTGTTGTGGACTTGTCTTGTTTTTGTTATGGATAAAACATCTCCTTAGAATTTGATATTTAAATGTGGAAACAGAGGCATTTAGGGCACCCACAATGGGATGTGTTTCCCTTGTGTTTGGCTGCCCCAAATCCCCCAAATCTGCCCCAAACCCCCCAAACCCCACAATGGGATGGGTTTGCCATGTTTTTGGCCCAAACACATGGGGGGTGTGTTTCCTCCCAAAACCCAGCATTTGGGAAAGCTGGTGGGGCCCGCCTGACATGGCGGGCCCAGCAAATTGGCCTCCCTTTTTTTTTCTTTTTTTGTTTTTTTTGGTTTGGCTCCTGCGCATGGCATTTCTGCCGTTGGGCATTTTTGTTTTTGTTTTTTTGTTTTTTTTGGTTTGGCTCCTGTTTTTTTGGTTTGGCTCCCCAAAATATGTATTGTGTGTGTAATAATTGGTCAGACTAGATCAATATTTAAGTTTTCCATTTTTAATAATTGGTCAGACTAGATCAATATGTATGCTTCTTTGTTTTATTGTAATGTAATCATCATTAATTACTTGTTCGTTTGTCGAATTCATATGTGTTATTTTTTTTACATCGGTTTTTTTTAATTTTTTTTATCAAATATGTAAAATTATTTTAATTCACTTTTTGTATAGATTAGTTTGAATATGTTGTTCAAAAAATATTCATATCATGAATAACTCATGATATATATATGCATAAATTATACATGCATATTCCAAAACAAAATGAATAAATATGTTGGTAAAAACATGTGGGTTCTATGAATAGTTGCTGAATAGTTGTTGGGTTGTTTTTCTAGTGTGGAGATGTGTTTGGGGTTGTGTTTGAGTGTTGTGTTTGATGAGTTGAATAGTTGATTTAATAATATTTAAAGTGTGAAACACAAGGGGGTTGTGTTTGGGTGGTGTTTCGACTATGGATGCTCTTAGCGGCCATTAGAAAACAGAGACATCTTCTTAAATTTTAGACTGTCAGTATTTTGTCCAATGAAAATTTATATTGTAGCGCATGAGCTGAAACTTTACAAATTATATTTGTTTCCTAAAATTATACTAACTTGTAAGTATGTATGACAGATCATTTTACAAAATGATAACATTACAGTTACATAAACTGAGAAGTCATTATATTAATTGATTGTGAATGGATGAGAAATATGAAAGAAAAAATCTAACACAAAAAATCAATAATTTGATAAGAATATTTAAATTAAAAACTCATATTATTATGCTCTCACACAATTCGTTCAATATGGTTGCAGATCAATGGACAGCCGCAAAGATAAATTCAACCAATCGATAAAAATATTTTCAAATTGAAAACTCACCTATATACTCTCACAAATCATTGAATTATCATTGAATTTGAATGTGGATTAACCAATAGTGGTAGAGATAAACTCAATCACGAAACACAAAACAATATCATACATAATAACGGATAAGAATATGTGAATTAAAAACTCGATAAGAAATATGTGAATTAGAAACTCACCATCGACTGTAATACATAGAATCGAAATAACGGAATCAGTGATTGACAAGTAATAATATACTTGGGAAGAGGACAGGGAGCAACATGAGAAATGGTTAAGGTGAATGTAAATGTTAGTACAATTTTCATCCTTTAAATTAATTCCAAAACTACTATATAATTATACGTACAACACACCGACAAAAATAATCAAAAAATGACTATGAAAATAACAAATTAATAAATAGTTCTCATGTAAATATTATTTTGACCCCACTAACCATCTAATTGACTATGGTTAAAGTATTAATTAATAAATTTTCACTTATCACGGATGAATTACTGACGATTCAGTGAGGTCAAATACATTTATTATTCTATACATGGCTTAGCCACTGGCCCAATTCACAAAATTGTTCCACTTTCATTTTTTGAAATATTCCCAAATAATGTACTCTTGCCATTTTTGATGATTCACCATTTTATAATAAAAGTGTCCAAATACACGTGACATTTTTTTGTGACTAAAGTTTGGAACATAGTTTCTTCAAATTCCTTTTATGTTATACTAGCGTGATGTTACCGTGCGTTGCACAGTACATTTGATCACTTATATATAACTTTATGAAGATGTGTGTGAACTAAATTTAAGGTAAAATTTTGATGATAATTAACAAAAAATAAATTAATATTTATAATTTTATTAAGATAATTTGATAAAAATATTTCAAAATTTGTACTTTACTAATAATAAATGATTTGATATAGAATTTCTATTTCTAATTAGGAAAATGAAACCTCCAAAATATGAAAAATAAACCAATTGCCTTATCATTAGACCGCCTCACACATGTTTATCTTTTTTATTATTATTATTTTAAGTCAAAACCATCCAAATTCTAGATGTTTATTCTTGAAACAATTGTTTTAAATGTTACTATTTACACGATTAGGGCCCTGTCAAGTTCAGCTTAAATTCTGCACATTTCAGTTAAGTTAAGCAGACTTCAGCAGATTTCAGCGGATTTCAGCAAACTTCAGCGGATTTCAGCGGATTTCAGCTGGCTTCAGCGGGTTTCAGCGGATTTCAGCGGATTTCAGCGGATTTCAGCATACTTCAGCAGAGTTCAGCTGGCTTCAGCGGACTTCAGCAGACTTCAGCTGGCTTCAGCGGACTTCAGCAGATTTCAGCGGACTTCAGCTAAATTAAAAAAAAAATTCCCTATTTTCACTAAATTGTTTTAAAATAAAATTTCCTACAATTCAAAAATGTCAATGAAATACTTTTGTTTTGATTTATCAAATGAAGTTAATTGAGAACAAATGTTTCTTCAATGTATTTTGTTTTGATTTATCAAATAAAATTATTTTTAATAGTTCTAATTTATACTCAAAATTAACAAATTCAACAATAAGGGTCTGTTTAGTACAACTTATCTAAATATTTTCAGTTCAGTTCATTATTTTTCAGTTCAGTTCATTTTAGTTCTATTCATTTCAGTTCAGTAGTTTCAGTTCAGTTCAGTACATTATACTTTAATTAAAATTAAAACAAAATATATGTTAATGATTCAGACCAGTTCAATCCAATTCAGAGAAATTGTAATTTATTTCAATTCAGTTCCCCGAAAATATAATTTGACGATTTTAAGTTTATATTGAAAACTCAGTTCATTTTTGTTAAATGAAGTTCAATTCAGTTCATTTCAATAAAATGTAGTTCAATTCAGTTAAGTGTAGTTCAATTCAGTTCTATTTTCTGTTCTTGAATTTCTGTTTCTCTACCATTAGATAGAGATTTCCATTTGATTTGGTGCAATATTTATTCGATTCAGTTCAGTTCAGCTCAGTTCAGGCGTATTAAACAGGCCATGATTACGAATATGTCCATTAACAAACAAAATAATTATTGCGAAATATTTATTATTTGATCAAATAATTACTGCGAAACAAAGTATTTCATTTTTTGATTTGTATGATATGTGTCATTTTTGAAAAACCATTGTACAAATAAAATAATTACTTTAAAATCTTTATTATTTGATCAAATTTGAAGTTGAATGTTTGAACTCAAATTAATAATAATAATAATAATAATAATAATAGTAATTATTATTATTATTATTATTATTATTATTATTATAACATTTTGTAGTTAATTTCAACACACTTCAGCAAACTTCAGCAGACTTCAGCGAACATCAGCGAACTTCAGCAGACTTCAGCGGACTTCGGCAGACTTCAGCAGACTTCAGCGGACTTCAGCGAACTTCAGCGAAGTTCAGCAGATTTCAGCGAACTTCAACAAACTTCAGTTAAGTGAATTTCAGTTCAGCTGAACTTGACAGGGCCTAGATATAAATTATCGCATTCTTCAAAAGAAAATATAATTATCACAAAAGCGTAGACATGATGAAATTGATTATAACTAATTATTATATTATAAATTTGTTTAAAAAATTAAATATGTCAAAATATTCCGAAATCTCCATCAAATATATTTCAAAGTATTAAATATATCTTTTAAAAATTCAAATATGTTAAAATATTCTGAAATCCCTTCAAATATATTACAAAGTTTGAAATAAAAAGATATTTAACTTCCAAATATCTAATTAAAAAAAATCTTATACACAATATTTTACTAATGTTTTTTCAAAAAATTAAGGAATGGTTTTAATTTCTTTCTTGTTTCTTGTTTCCATTATATCGAAACTGTTGGACTTGCTCTTATAAGTTGATCTCTTTGTTCTCTTAATTAAGCAATAAAACAATTAATTACCTTACCATCTTTACTTAAAATTAAAATTAAGAAGTATGATAATTATTAAAGAACTTTGTGTTTCATTAAAGTGGTTTCATGGTGATTGATTTATAATTAATGGCATATAAAATGGAAGAAAGAGAATATTTAGATTATTTTCATGAATAAGCATTCTAAAAATAATTCTTTCATAAACAAAAAGTATTCTGAATGTGGTTGTGTATGTACACATCAAAATAATTTAGCAAATCACAATAATCAAAATCAAATCAGTGCATCACCTGATAGCCTACCGCTTATGTTACCTGTGAGAGAATTGAAATCTCATCACGAGTTTCAATAATTTATATATACAATTCCAATCACCTATACTTTCAAGAAAAAGAGATGGATTGGCATGCCGTCATATTTCCAAGTATTGCGCCAAAACACAAGAATACAAGATGCATGTATAGTTCCCAAAATTCTTGTATCCTTGTATCCTTTAGAGATTAACGTCACCACCTACCATGGCGTTTATCGTCCATAATACTGTAATTCAAGTGGACAGTTTCTAGAATCGATCTGACGGGCCATCATCAACCTAATTTAAACAAAATATATAGGCAGTTCTGAAAAGTATAAATAAAATAAACAGCATGGTCAATAATTGCTTGTTTCAATAATTTTAGAGATTAACGCCACCAACCACTACATGTCCATCGTCATGGTATCGTGATTCAAGTGGATAGTTTAGCGAATCGGTCTGACGTGCCATCACCGACCTTTTAAATTGGCACAACATTGCAGTTTCCTCAAATCTCAGTCATTCCTCTGAACATGGTCATCAAACCATCTAAATCTTTCAAATCCTAAAAATTAATTAAAAAAAAAACACGTGAGCTTATACAAAATTATATACACATTCTGTAAAAATACAAACACCGGGGAAAAAATTCATTAAATACTTATACAAAATTCTGCAATAATCTTACAAATTAACAACCAAACATCGGGCAAAAATCATGCGATGGAGAATGAAAATTTTGATGAGGTAAATACGCATGAGAGAGATTACGAGAATGTATGCGACGGAGAATGAAAATTTTGATGAGGTAAATACGAATGAGAGAGATTACGAGAATGTATGCGACAGAGAATGAAAATTTGATAGACTATATATAGAATAAGTTCAAATGATCTAATTAAGTATGGAGATTAAAAATATATTGGTACCATAAATATAACGAAGTGACAACTTTATATAATAATAATCTAAACAATATCGTTTTGGTATCATGTAAGATATATTAATATTATACTATACCATGTTGCAGCACCAGCAAAAGAAAAATAAAATATACATATTTCATATAAGTACAAAAATATATGCAGAAAATGTACGTGCAAAAAGAATATATGTGTAACTATATTTTACAAGTAAAGAAGGAATATATATGAAAAGGAATACTCGGTTACGATGCTAATACACTGAAAAATAAAAGATAAGTTATAGTGATGTAAAATGTAATGTGAAAGACTAATCAGTATGTCATTATACTGGTTTTATATATATGGTAAGTTATATGGTCTTTTATAAATATGTTAATGAAAACAAAAAGAAATATATGAAAATTATAAGCGCCGGAATATGGTGATTTTGTGGTGGTTTTAATCAAAATTACGTAGTTTAATATTAATTAGTCTTAGAAGTGACGGTCACTATATAGTGACGGGGTTTATATGCAAAAAAGTTTGGGACGGGGGTTTTTCTGCAATTTATGCAAATTGCATTCAGCATGCTTGGATTTCACACTTGAACGCTTGTTTTTTAGAACATACTTGCATTTCACACTTAACATGTTGTTTTTTAAAGAATGCTTGCATTTCACAGTTAACATGTTGCTTTTTAGAGTTCATGTATTTTGAAGCAAAAAAAGATGGTTTTATAGAGCATGCTTGAATTTCACCCTTGAATGCTTGTTTTTTAGACCAAACAGGTAGTTTTTTAGAACATGCTTGTATTTCACGCTTAACAGGTTGTTTTTTAGAACATGCTTGTATTTCACGCTTAACGGGGTTGTTTTTTAGAATAAAATGTTTATTTTTTAAACTGTGCGGATATGTTTGCTAACGTCTATTTTTAGACTAAAATGCTTGTTTATTAGACTGAGTGAACAGTGCGCGTTAGTGAATAATTCATTTTTGTCAAAATTGCAAATAATGATCTCATCTCTTCCATATTCCAATATAGTCTTTTGTCACTATATAATGACCGTCACTCAAGAGACCAACTCTTTTTTTATTAATTTTATATTACTGGAGCAATAACTCTTCTAGTTCCATTTAGGATATATATATATATATATATATATATATATATAAATTAAATTCTTTTCCACAAAAATTTCTGATATATATATAATATTCCAGTTTCATAAACCTTCTCCATTTTTCAAATGCCAAAAAAAAATTGAATTCTTTTTTACAAACTTTTCTGAAAAATTAAAATAAAATCCTTTTCCATATGACTTTGCGCGCTACAAATCTGAGTAGGATATATGTTTGGTCTGAAAAGATTATGCCCAAATTCGTTCATCGACTCTGCTAAACCCTACTCTTTCCTTCTCCTCCAAACCGGCACCGGCATACCCAGCTCAATTGGTAAGTTCATCTCAAGGGTTTATTTGAGCAATCAAAATTATGTTAATAATGAATCTTCTCAGGAAAAAGGTCATCTCTTTTTAATCATTTATGTAATTGCGCATCAATGCTTAAGCTGCTACAAGCTTTGTGTTCTAGAAAAAAACTATTTTTGAGATCTTTCATTCAGACTTATATAGCATTTGTTGGTAAGAACTGAATTGCTTATCACCCACTTTAAATTTTAGCATTTGTAGTTTGTAAGCTACATTGTTCTTATGAAGTTGTCCTTTTCATATGTTGCGGTTTGAGTTAGCCATCAAGATTGTTTTTTTTTTTTGGGCTTATCTTTAGTTCTTTTGTTTGTTCATTGAACAGCATGGACAATGCAATGGGTGAAGCGGAAGCGGGTGAGATTTTACCAGAGCGAGATGTAGACATGTCTGCGGAGTATGACTTGCTTCAGACAAGCAAGGCTTCTATTGAAGACATTGTGGCCCAAATGCTTTCAATCAAGAAAGGTGCCCAACCCAAATCCCAACTTAAGGAACATGTTACTCAGATTTTTCTCAACTTTGTGGCTCTGAGGAAGGCAAATAGGACAATCTTGACTGAAGAAGATCGTGTCAAAACAGAAACGGAACGAGCTAAATTGCCTGTTGACCTCACCACTCTGCAGCTCCATAACTTGATGTACGAAAAGAATCACTATGTGAAGGCAATAAAGGCTTGCAAGGACTTCAAGTCTAAGTATTCTGATATTGATCTTGTTCCCGAGGAAGAGTTCTTTAGCGATGCACCTGAAGATATAAAGACCTCTGTGTTATCAAAAGATGGTTCACATGATTTGATGCTCAAGAGGCTCAATTTTGAGTCATTTCAGGTACTTGCTTGTTTCTTGTTGTGAACTGTTATTCTTCCATGCTGCCGGACAGTGTAGTAGGATTAGTGTTAGCTCCACTGAATGTGATTAAGTCTTATCTAGCTTTTAAGTTTTGCATTTTTTGAATGATTGGAAATTTCTTGTGCCAGAGGAAAGAACTATGCAAGCTTCGTGAAAGATTGGAGCAGCAAAAGAAAGCCCTCCAAGGTACAATTGCTAACAGGAAGAAATTTATATCCAGTCTTCCTTCTCACCTCAAATCCCTGAAGAAGGCATCCTTGCCTGTCCAACAACAACTGGGAATTATGCATACTAAAAAGCTGAAGCAGCAGCATTCTGCTGAGTTGCTTCCACCTCCTCTCTATGTTACTTACTCCCAGTTAGTTGCTCAAAAAGAAGCTTTTGGAGAAAACATAGATCTTGAAATTGTTGGAAGTTTAAAAGACGCTCAAGCCTTTGCTCGCCAGCAGGCAATTAAGGACTCTGGTAAGCAATTTTTTTTTCTTTCTTGCACTGCAAACATTTGATACGAGCAAGTTGCAATGAAATTGTTTCTTGTTTCATCTACCGAGTCTTTGGTGTCCTTTCCAGATTCACTTCTTTAGTTGTATTCATAAAATTGCCTTTCTTGTTGCTGCAGGAATTTCTACAAGCATGGAGAGTTCTAGGTTGGATGAAGATATACCTGACGAGGAAGATGATGGACAAAGAAGAAGAAAGAGACCCAAGAAGATGCTGAGCAAAGATAATCTTGAACAATCTGGAATTTATCAGAGTCACCCACTTAAACTTCTTCTGCATATACATGATGACGACGACGATGGTGCCATAGATCTCAACGCTTCAAAACTGATCTCCTTAAAGTTTGAATACTTGACTAAGTTGAATGTGGTATGTGTTGCAATAGATAGTTCTCAAGAACTTCCAGAGGGAAGCATTTTGTGCAACTTATTTCCTGATGACACTGGCCTTGAGCTTCCTCTTCAGGTACTAAGATTCATGATAAAATTATTGACTTTAGCATGCCCCTTTTTGGTAAATAAAACTGATAGCTGTGTACCTTTTCAGGCAGCCAAAATTCGCATGGGGGATACTCTTAAGCTTGATGAGAATAGACCTTCTAGGCCTTACAAATGGGCCCAGCACTTGGCTGGAATAGATTTCTTGCCTGAATTGCCACCACTGCTCACAAGTTCGGAATCCTTGAATGAGGAATCAGCTAAACACACTGCTATTCTATCTGGTCTCTCTGTATACCGTCAGCAAAATCGGGTCCAGACAGTAGTTCAAAGGATCCGTGCTCGGAAAAAGGCTCAGCTGGCTCTTGCGTGAGTCTCTGCACTATGCACCATTAGTACATGAGATGATATAAAATGTGTAAAATTATATATCCTGAGAAGTTTAAATTTAAGATTGTCTTACCTCTCTGAGAATCTGTAGTACATGACTCATTGGTTTTGTTTCGGAACAGTAATGTTTTCATTACTTTGCTCTTGTATCTCTTTTAACTGCTTGACTTTTCATTCCTTTTTGCTCCCATTTAAAGTGTGACTGGTCTTGATTTTGCATATCCTCAATCTAGAACTGTTGGGAGTTTTTGTATTTAGTCTGTTTATCTTTACGATAAGGTTGACTGGAAGAAAATATGTGAAATATTGGTTTACTTACAGGGGGCAGCTTGACTCACTCTCGAAGCTTAGTTGGCCAGCTCTAAAATGTAAAGGTGTTCCTTGGGCTTCTTATTCTCCTAGTTGCAGTTTGCATAGCTGGTCACTCTCTGAGCCTATCCAGGCCAGTCAGTCTCATACTTCTAATGCTGAAGGAGTTCAGGATCCTGGTAATACAATAGTTGAAAAACTAGGCGTTTCAAAAGAGACTGTGGAGAACTTACAGGAAGATGGGGAGCTACCAGCTTTGATGTCAGTAACTGGTGTAGCAACTGACGTTGTGCATGCAGCTATTACAGAATTGGATGTTGATGTTTCAAGGAGGTTGCCTTTGATTACAAGAAGTATTTTGCCCCACACTAACAAGGGCAAGTCATTAAGTTTTAAGAAACATGATGACGACCTAGATATCATTATGGAGTCTGATGATGAGCTGGATGAGCCTGCAATGTTAGAACCAGACTTCGAGATGGCACCTGTTGTGCAACTAGATGCGTGGATAGATCACGGGGTTAAAGAATATAGTCTTGTATTCTTAAGAAAGTTGAACAATGGACATAGGTGCTTTAAGATGGAATCAAAGGTATGTCAACTTTTTCCCCATTTTTATCTCATGCTCACTGGTTTTACAGTTCCTTCAACAATGTTGAATCTTGTGGCAGGTCAAAATTAGCATAGAGTACCCAGTTAGGCCTCCGCTTTTTGAACTGAAGCTTTATTCTGAATCTGCTGAGGGGAGATATTCCGTAGTAGAGTGTTCTGACTGGTATAATGAACTTCGTGCTATGGAGGCCGAGGTTAGTACAGATTTATTGTCAATGTGATTATCTCATTGTTTGCTAGTTTTGACGTCTCATCATATTATTATTCATATACACCCGTATATTTTAAATGTTGGTGCTCTTAAGTAGCTGTCTGAATTCTAAAATAGAGATGTATCGAGAAACTTTGCTTCTGTGTTCTAATGTGATCTTCTTCATATGTTTGGCTGCAATTTTAAGTTTGAGTGTGTTTGCTGATTCGGTTCCCATCCTTCAAGGAAATCACGTGTAGCTTGTTGCTAAAATCTCGCTGAAGTTACGTTCTACTTGTTTTGCAGGTAAATGTTCACATAGTAAAGTCGCTACCTTCAGATCAAGAAAACTTGGTCTTAGCCCATCAGGTGTGTTGCCTCGCAATGCTGTTTGACTTGTACATGGAAGATGGAGGCCCTCAGATGACAAAGAGAGAAAACACATCTGTGATTGATGTTGGCTTGGGGAAGCCTGTGAGTGGTGGAATGGTTGCTAGGTCCTTTCGAGGAAGGGACAGGAGGAAAATGATGTCATGGAAGGATAACATTTGTACACCGGGCTATCCTTGCTAGTGGTATTTTTGTTATCCATTCTTTACTATTTTGCTTCATAAGAAAGAATTGGAGTACAATTTTAGGCTTGAAAACTGTATTTTCGTCCAGGAATAATATAATAAATGTTTCATTCTGCATCTCGGATTATAAGGCCATTTTGTAGACCTGTATCTGTATGCATGTCTTATTTTATTTTGTAGTTTGAATTTGACTTTTTTTTTTTGTAAAAAAATGGAATCCAGAAATAGCCAACATAATTTTTTTATTTGACCTTTTCGACGGCTAAAAGGGACATAAATAGTATGAAATAGATTTTCTAAATTCAACATTAAAAACTACTATACAGAGGGTAAACTTCATATATGAACATCATGGCACTCAAATCAGGTATAGTAACAAAATTGGAAGTATTCAGATCATATCTTGAAAATTTATGTTATCTACCTATATATGGCTAATATTAATTGATTTACATTACGAAATAATTATGTAAATCTGATTTCTACAATACAAACTCTGTCTTGTGTGTATAAATTGGATTTTTACAATAGAAACTCTCTTGTGACAGAACATCAAGGGGGGAATAAAATGGTGGCCATGTGTCTGAGATGCCTCTGTTTTGGCTTCGTACTAATGTCGGCGATGGCTGTGGATGTCGCCGGAGAATTCACAGCAGTGGAAAAAGAAATGGAAGAGATAGGGTGCTATGTTACATCTCCATTGCCCAAGGAGGATCCATTGTGCAAGGAAGGCTGTGTCGCTTCTTGTTCATCTTCTGGTTGTCTAGTCTGGAAGAACTGCTACTATGCCTGTCTCAGAACAAGCTGCACACTTCCTGTTTCAGATGACGTTTCCAAGTCTGTAGATCTAAGAGACAAAGACTTTTGACAAGAAAAAAAGTTCAGTGATGATGATGATATGTTTTCTTCTACTTTTTATACTTTATGTTCCAAGAGTCATGTAATTTTCTGTTCTATATATTCAAGGTCTGCTCTCCAGAGGTTAGTTCTTATTGAACCGGATTGGACTTGACTGGAATGATTTTTTTTTTGATAAAGGACTGAAATGAATTAGTCTGACTAAATTAATTTGAATTTCGTCAAATATATTTGTTGAATTGAACTGTACAAATAAGTTTAAGAGAGAACAGGGGCTGTTAACTGACCACAGGTTGGAAGACCAATACCTATGAATTTCATATGACCAAACATACCAGTAAGCTCAAATGTTTTCTTAACATCAAACTCAAGTAGTAGCCTTGCATCTGCACCTGCTTCAGTTGTGCATTGTATTTGTACATAACTACTTGATGCTAAAAAAAAAAAAAAAAAAAAAACTCGCTTCAACCTGGCATGCCAATTGTACTGAAAAATTCTGTCCAAGGTCACTTGTTCGCTAGATTTCGTCATCACTCGTACAACAAAACTGTATCATCCATTTAAAAATATAAACAATTCATATGAAATCGACAATATTACTGAGACATCAAATATAATAATATACATAATTATCAAATATGAATAAAATAAATAATATCTACTCCCTATGTCCAGCCAAAGGGTCCTGTTTTACTTTTCAAAATCAAACATGGACAATTTTGATTATTAATTATTACCTTTTTTTTGAAAACAATTATTACTATTTAATATTATATACGATTGTCGCTTTCAAAAATATAATTATAGATGATTTTCATGTCATATATTATTGAATTCATAGAAACATATATTTTTAAGAAATAATTTTTCCAACATTTTCTTACACAAAGAAAGGAAATATTCGTGATCAAAATTTTCTCAATTTAAATTTAAAAAGTCAAACCATACGCTTTACATGAGACGGACAAAGTATTAATAACATCTCAAATATCAAAACATAATGAAATACTGGAACGAAATAATGTGGGTTCAATTTGATTTTGACTGGTTCCCATCTTCGACATATTGCCACCTTCATTATCATCCTTAAAGATTGCAATTCACTTGAAATTTTCTGTAGAGGAGTTTAATTTTTTTTAGTTCAATAAAAATAAAATTTATGAAATTTGGGTTTTATGAATTTTTCATTTCAACTCAATTCAATTTTGTTCAATTTA
The DNA here is from genome assembly GCA_948330725.1 of Sherardia arvensis. Classification (NCBI taxonomy): domain Eukaryota; kingdom Viridiplantae; phylum Streptophyta; class Magnoliopsida; order Gentianales; family Rubiaceae; genus Sherardia; species Sherardia arvensis. The sequence goes on from OX415244.1 coordinate 16,813,332, forward strand.
GATAGGGACATTTCGGGTAAGCAAACTACTCCCTCCAAATTGTTTTTTGTGGCACATCTAATATTGCACACATAGTACTAAAAGTACCACTAAAAGTACCCTTCGATCCGGAGTTTAGAAATGTTCCTCTGAAGATATCTATGGATAATAGATACATGTCACACTTTAAGGTAATCATAATATTTTTTTGAGGTTTATTATGTTTGAGAAATTTTTTAACTTGTTACTTATGAACATGTGTATGGGGAACTAGAAGTAATATTATGAATATTTGGTCTTGCAGGATTGTATTGGTGCTATTGACGGAGTGCATATTCCCGTCTCGATATCTCCTCAGCTTCAAATACCATATATCAATAGAAAAGGTGTTCTAACTCAAAATGTTATGGTGGCGTGTGATTTTAATATGCATTTTACGTTTGTATGTGATGGTTGGGAAGGATCTGCTCATGATTCAAGAGTGTTTCAGTATGTTCGTCGAAATCCAAATTCGAATTTTCCTCGACCATCACCAGGTATGGAGGATCTGTCTCACTTTAACTTGTTTATTTATTGTTGATTAAAATATATTAAATCATGAGATAGAAATGCGATGTCTTATAATTTAACGTAATAGGGAAGTATTATCTCGTTGATGCTGGATATCCACAAATGAATGGATTTTTAGGACCTTTTAAAGGTCTAAACAACACTTACACAGTATCGAGGACGAGAACCTACAAATGTGAAAGAGATTTTCAATCGGCGTCATTCATCTCTTAGAGGGATTATAGAACGTACATTTGGAGCTTGGAAGGAAAAGTGGCATATATTGAGAAATATGGAAGGTTATTCATTTCAGAAGCAAGTGAAGATTGTCATCGCTGACTCTCCATAATTATGTTCGAAAATATGCTGTTCATGATGGCCATTTTGATATTGAAGAAGATTCAATCGAGATAGAGATGGATAATGTTGGTGACGATGCCGAAGAATAAAATAGCAGTCAGGTGTCGCAAGAGATGGATGCTTGCGGAAATGAAATCGCTCAAACCTTAATGAGAGCACGCCGCAGTAGAGGTGGTGGGCATGCGTGAAAGTTTATTTTCGTTGAAAATCTTGCTCCTTTAGAACTCAGCGGTGGACTTCTTGTATTCTGTATCTTTTGTATCATGCATGATTTTTCATACAAAGTTGAATATTTTTTATTGGTACTCTCCACTATAAATTCAAATGTGTTCATTTCTAAGTACTCTAAGATAAGGAAATGTATAAGGGTTGGTGTTACTACTTTGAATCATATGGAATATAGTTAAACCTCGATAAATGAATATTCGATAAATGAATAATCGATAAATGAATAATCTCGCTAAATGAATAATTTTTCCCGGTCCGACTTGGGCTAAGGGGCTAAATGAATAATCTCGCTAAATGCATTAATGAATAATTTTTTAATAATCCTTAAAGACCCTATGTAAATATAAATGAATAATCACCACATTTCATAAGTTATATATGTATTAAAAAGAATTTTTTCAATCAATAATGTTCATACAATAAATCATTCTCTTACAAAAAAAAGTGTCTATAGTTTTATACTCTTTTTTCCCACCAAAATTCATCTTATCCTTGATTTTTCCTAGCGCAAATAAAACTTCAGGAGTGTTCTGCTCGTGTTGTAGAAAGTAGTTTTGTAAGGTGATCATTGCTTGATATGTACTTAGTCCATATACATATCTTAGTTTGTAATGTAGGTTAGATACATTTTCTAATACTCTAGATATTCCATACAATGCATACCATGTATCTTTTTAGTAGTTTTAAATATAATGCACATATGTACATTTTTGTACTTAATACACATATGCATACAATTCATTTAATACTATATACATGCAAACAATTCATGTAATACTAATATAATTTCTTCAATACTGTCTAAATGAATAATATATTCATTTATCGATAAATGAATAATCTCGCTAAATGAATATTTTTAGGATGGTCCCAAGAGTATTCATTTATCGAGGTTTAACTGTAGTAGCCACATTGTAGTGACTATATGCACGATCTTCCATATGTAAAATGTTTTTCAAGTAAAGACATAATTAAATGTTGAATGAACGGAAATGAGATTAAGCACAATAAGTAGTGAGAAAGTCTCCTGAAAGTCCAACTTTCCTGACTTTCCATAAGAGTCTTTATACGTTTTAACTTATACAGTGTACCTTTTAATTTGAACTGTAAAATTTGTTATTTGAATTTTATTAATGTTTTAATGTAAATTCATGAATTTTTGCATTAAAACATGTTTTATTATATGTTCACTTTGATACTATCAATGTTTTAACACAAAATAGTATCACTTGACCTTAAATATATAGTGGTAGTTCCATAACACTTAGGAAAGTCGGACTTTCTAGAGACTTTGCAATAAGTAATTTGATTTTAAAAAAGAGTAAAGGCACACATGTCTAATATGGTTATTTTGTAACTATATAAGCACTTTTCAGCATAGACTACGGTCTAATATAGTCGTTTGAATAATGATTCCAAACTACGATTTTTTGGTACCCTAAGTCCCTAGCCTTTTCGGTCCAATCTACAATCATCTTATATTCATTACAAGAGTGCAACGAAAGAAACACATAGAAAACACTTCAGAATTCCATATTGTTACCTTGTCTTGCATAATAGCCATAACCCTTTAAGGTGTTGCTGAGCAATTGTTATACCATATCAAGGGTGTATGTACACCCACTTTTAATGTGTGTATTTTACATTAATAATCGTGCATTTCATTGATCGCAATTCACATATATTATATTATTTATAGAAACTATAGGTAACAATATTTATTATGTACAATTATACACATAAAAATGCACATTTTTAAATTTTAGAGTGCACCTGGGGATACATACCCCAAGTGTATGGTATAATTTGTGGTTGCTGAGTATATTTGACTGTTAAGATTTCCGGTAACAGTCCTACGCTTAAGGATCCATGACCTTTTGTACTGAATTAGTTCAATAGCCTGAGCCTAACATACTCCAGAGAAAGGTGCATAAAAACAAAATCTTTCAATGCAGACACCAAACGTTGAAGAAGTTATGAAAAGTTACTAACTTCATGATTAACCAATTGGTGCGAGTTTTCTATGATTATAACCAACTCCTAGTTGGTGTGTGATTTGACAACTAATCAAATTTATACGTGTAAGAGATGAATAAATTGTTCGAATAACACCAAACAACGAATCCCAATTCCAAACACAGTGAACTCTTTTTTTTTTTTTTTTTTTTAAAGTTAAAGATCACTCAAGGAGTGGAGAGATATTTATTAGGTTTCCTGTACCTTTAAAAAAGACCATAAAGGCCATAAGTTTACACTACCTAATAAGGCAGTTACAAAAAGTGAGAGACATGGGCTCTCAAAACATAGTAATACTTTCAAAAAATAGGTAAAAAGAATAAGGGGGCTATGCCACACCCTGTAGTATCTTCTTAGCCACCAGAACTGAATTTGAAGGCTGTTAGAGAATTGCATGGTAAAACTCAGAGCGGCACCAAAGCAGTAATGGGGTAAGTAGATACTAGTGTCAAAAATATGAGAGTATCTATACAGCACTTGGACTTTGAAGTTAAGGCTGTAGATGTCTGATGTGAGGAGTCTCTGAAAACAGACTGGCCAGGATCCCATTTGAAGTTGGAAGCTCCAGTTTGGTGAAGTATCCTTATCTGCAAAAACCATAAGCATATCAGTAGCATACATTCTGAGTGATTCTAAGGGAGGGTGTTTCCCATTTATCCAGATGGAGCAAACCTTGTATCTGTGAAGGAAGATCAGAGAAAGATAGATTGGAGTTGAGTTGCTGAGTGTAAGCATTTTTTGCAAGTGCATCTGCCACCTCATTACCCTGCCTTTTTGTATGAACTATATTAGTTATGTTTCTCATAGAGAAAGACAACTGATAGAAACTATGAAATAACCAGTGAATCCCAATTGGTAAAAAGAAATTGTCAAAGAAGAGAAGATCGTACCTGAAAATCACGGGTAAACGTTGAAAGGGGAAAGCATGGAATTTTGTTTCTGATGAGAGCTGAAGCTTGTAGAAATTTTGAGCCTGAGGCAAACAGGTGGGTTTCAGAAAGAAATTTGGAGCGGGAGCCACGTTGGCCATGGCTGTGGAGGGAGAGACACGTACGGATTCTGGTCTTCAATCTCGGCGCCACGATGAGGATGATGAATTTAATACTGGGTTACCACCTACCGCCTGTGCAAGTGAAGAAAGCGACTGGCCGGGTTGCGAAGAGCAGACATGAATAAAAAATTGGGAATAAAAAAACAGAAGGAGAAACCGAGAACCGGGGCGTAACCCTTCCTTATTTGGCGACTTAGGATTTCATTATAGTATAGATTAAGATCAACGTGAACGCCCCAGGTGCCAGGTTCCACTTTTCTACTACAGAAATGAGTCAAATTCTGGTTGTTTTCTCTATAATTAGAACCTGCATAATAAATTTGAGAATAATGAGAAGAGTATTCAAGTAATGCATAAAATATAATACATCAGTACTAATTAAGTCAGTTCTCTGTCATGTATGCAAAAGATGAGGTTATAATATACCATGAACACACAATATGGCAGGTCTATATATTGATATAAAAACCTGGCCAATGAAACATTACATAAAAAAATTATAAAGATTTAGCAATGCAATATAGGTAAATTTTCAGTATTCACAGCTATGATAAACAATATCTCCGTTCTGATACATTAACATTTGTGCAAAAACAAGTTTTAGTGATTTGGAAAAAATTATAGCAACAATGAGAATTAAAGGTTGAATCATTATCTATTTAGTTTTTACAGTACCTGGTACTTATCATCAGTGTTGTCCATAAGAATTGGTGCGCCTTCAACTCGATGCATCCCATCAGTTTGTAGCAATTTTTCCTTAGAAAGCAATCCCATCCAAACTGCTCTTTTTGCTGTGTTTTTACTGCTTCTGCCCCTACCGCAGTATGTTGTACAATTGAATTTTAGTTTATGTCAAGTTTTCATTCACCTAAAACCATAAAACTGAAAGAGAAAATTCATGGAGAGATTGAAGACATGGTTCAAAGCCATAGAGAGACCAAAATCAATGTCTTCTAATGGGATACTCATATAATTGGTTTTTCAATAAGGTGTACTTATACGATCAACTTCAACACCAGATTCATTTTTTCAGTGCAGGAAGCACAAAATCATCCTTTTCCCTCGAATTGCTGGCAGGATATCCGTGCACTGAAACTGTAATCCAATTTGAAAGTTCTGGTGACTAATCATCTTTACATATTCAACCACAAAATTGCACAATAAAAGAATTCCCTCTAGACAAACATCTGACATTTGCAGCAATCCTTTGGTTCTCCAAATGACAAAAAGACTCCACCAAGTTTCATTTAAGAATGCAGTTACAAAAACACACAACATTATAACTACTAATTTTTTTTAAAACTCAAATCTACCAAGCTAAGCTTTGCATACAAGAACAGAAGAATTAAATTAACCCTACAAATTTCAACCTCAATACTAAAACAACTCTCTCTGGCCTAAGTAATCCAAACTAAAATCACACATTGGATTATTGGAAACATTTTGATAGGAATTTCTACTTCTTCACATAGGATCTACTAAAGACTCTAAATTTCACATGGGCACAAGACAGGATACATTAATTTAAAAAAATTCAAGTTAAATGAATCAAGAGTTACACTGATTAAATGGAGAAAATGATGAGGCCTCACGAGCTGCAGTGCCAAAAAAGTCGCCTTTGGTGATTCCAAAATAAGCCTTCCAACAAGTACTCTGACCTTCACAATAAACCAGTAGGATGGATCAGAACTATTCAAACTCTTTGAACAACTTCCAACATGGATAAGTACTTGATTCAACAACATCTCCCAATTAGTCAGCATTCTAGTTTCTTCTTGTATGTTCTTCAATCATTGCTTAAACAAAGAACACTCAACAGCAGTCCTGCAACAAACTCGAAACAAAATTTAGGCAAATTTTATGCCAGCTATTAACTGAAAACTAATCCATACAGTGGTCCATCAACATTATCTTACATGATATATACTCCTACTGCAAAGAAATATCCATCAAAAACTATAAAATAGATTTTTCATAAAAGAAATACATTTACTGCAAAGAAAGTATACTATCGATGAATCGACACATGTGATACCAATTCATTAGATGTTTAAGGAAAACTATAAAATATGTAATTTGTGAAAAAAGTCCCCACAACAGGTAAATGCATAACATCGACAGTAACCTGCTACTTACTTTACATAAATGTCAGTGAACAAAATTAACTTAGACAGAGAGATGGTGTATGCACAATCAATTTAAAATCAGCCTTTTCTCGTACCCTATAAGAGAACACAACCTTTTTCTTAGGCTCGTCCTCATCGCAGCCCTTGTGCCCGTCACCATCTCCAAGTCCTACCTGCTCAAACCTCAGAATGAGCACATTTATGCAATATATAATCCCACAACCGTGTTAAAACAACCAGTTCATTAATTATGTATGCAAAACAGTCCATTTTTTCATATAAAATGGAAACATCACTCACTTTGTTGAACAATCTCATGTGGTATAGATACCTATCACATTAAGTAACCACTTTTTTATGCCGAGGATCATTAATAAAATATGCAAAACAGCAAAACCTTCAATAATATAATAACTAATCACAATAAAACCAAATAAAATGAGAGCTTTAGGAAATCAAACAATACTAAATCCAAATTTGCAGCTAAAAAGGAAAACTAATTCTTATGATTCTTCTAACTAAGGTCGTAAAGCTGATCTCCAATGACCCTTTCCCGGACCCAGCAAAGCCAGCTGATATTTTGAGCTCCGAATTTGACCCGAATTTCATATTATTCTTGTTCAGGTTCAAGATCTCAAGGTGAAACCCGCACTTTTGGTGGGGAAAGTATGTTTCATAGGAAAGATCGAGGAAGTTGAGGTCGCAGATGAATCCCGGAATTTAGCCGGAGATCATATGGTCTTTGAGGGGGAAGGGGTGGGATGTTCCCGTTGTTGTTTCAGTCTGAACAGAAAATTTGAAAGGGGCAGCGACAGGATGAGGAGAGGGAGCAGATAGAGTGAGATTTCAGGTGAAAAGAACATATTCATCAAATAACAATAATGATAAGTGAAACGAAAAAAATAACCTTAAAACATGACAAAAAATGCAAAAAGTGACCAAAATAACAAAGAATCCTCATTATAGGATTAACCAGTTCAAATATCAACAAATAAATCAGCTAAATTTTATCCTTTAAAACATTAACCAGTTTGAAGCTCAACAAACATCTTAAGAACCCCAAACTAAGCTCTTGAAAGCAAAAGTTGAGCCTCATGAGGGCCACTGACACAATTACCAAACTGCAAACAGCACGAGTCCAAATGATTGCAAAACTTATAGCATAAACTATAATATTATTAATAAACCAGAGCTCATGAAAAAGAGTACTGTTAATACCCCATATTATTCTTCAGTTTAATATCGTCAGCAGGACATCCTTGTACAGCTTTTACTGGGTAATTCCCATGTTTCATTAAAGCTCAATTAGTACAATCTGAGTAGACTTGTACTAGCGTGCTCAATTCAGTCACTACAAAGGTTAATAGCTCCAGTGACAACACGCCACATATCACCACTTTCCTCTTAAAGAAAAACCTCTATAAAAATCTGATGCTCATTAAATGTTACATATAAACTCTCATCTTGCAACCCCTTGAACTCTTTATCAAACAGAATCGTTGGCATTCTCGTGGTCCATGATAGAGCCAGATGAAATGGCAAAGGTTTATGTTGGACTCAGTAATTTCATCCTAAGGAATGAAATAACTTAACACCTTTCATTAGCCCCCCACATAAAAAAATGATGAATACTATTCTACCAACACCATCTTTCACGTCACTAATTAACTTTAATCAGTTGAATGGTGTAACAAGAATTTCAACTAAACCACTGGCACTGGAATAGAGCAACCAATAAGCCTTATTTTGTAACTTCCACCAGCTTAAAGTAAACTTTAACGTATTCATAAACATGAAGACACACATACAACAACTCTTCTCGATAGTTTTCACATTTTAAACTCCTCAATTTAAGTTAATCTGATCTAATTTTAATTTCAAGGTTTCCAAGGAGAAACAATCAAGGATCAATTGTCCGTTTATCCTCTATGTAGTTCCAACAACAACTACTCGAAAAGGGCAATACACAATGCAAATTACCCATCAAATTATGTTCCAATGGGTTAGATTAAACATTACAATCAATTCCACTTGAAAAACCCAAAGCACAGGACACTAGGCATCAAAACAAACTGTTTCCACGAATCCTTTCAGAGAATAACTGAATTAATACCAGGGAATCAGCTCCTGCATGATGCTGAGAAGGGAGAGAAATACCAGAAATTCGCCAGCCTAATGTGCCCCGACTTCTTCTTGCCTTTTATAGATCCATCCAACTTTAGGCCGTGGCCACCTTGGATTGTGTGTCAAAGTTAACCTGGAAAGAAGTTACTAATATAAAATTCAAGAATTTACAAGCCAGCGAAATATTTATTCAATGCAAGAAATTTTCATGGCAATGAATTTACTAGCATAAAATTTATATGAACTTAGTACATAATACATCTAGGAAATCTATCTCTAGCCAAAAACTAGGCACTACTACTACAGAAGTGAAGATTTTATGACTGGAAGAATTCAACATGACCTGCAATCTCCCTGCAAGTGAGCTTCACCTCAGCAGCCAACTTCAAGCTCCTGCTAATTGCAAGACCAGTTTGTCTATGTGTTGAAGTTGGCTTATACGACTCAACTTCCTCCTCCTTACCCAGCACTCGAGCCTCCCTAGCTGGAATCACATTTTCCCACCAGAATTCGCGCAAGATGTTATGGATCAACGTCCAGTATTCCTGGTCCCTACATACTCGAAAAACAGTGCTGCCATTTGGAGTCCAGCAATACAGGTCTACCCAGTCTCTATCCATCACCTCCATTTGCCCCTGAAGTTGAGGCATGTAATAGAACGGCATCTTTGACCACGGAAGCCCTTTCTCAGGTTTCCCTTTGTTATAGGGACACTTGACCTCCAAAATCCCAGCATCTGGGAACCCGTCCAAAATTCCATCCGGAGAGGCACCTATCCATTGAAGCCTCTCATCTGAATGCATAGCAAATCCAAGGGAGCCAACATCACGTCCCGTGATGCTTTTGTAGCGCTCAATGGCTACAGATTCGTTCAGAACACCCCAATCCATGGCAAACCTGTTAGAAGCTCCAATCAGCTGATCGGGAGAATATACTTTCTCATTCCAGAGCTCAAAACGGCGGCTTCCTTTCCAAAACCCTAAAGCAGTGCTGAAGGTGCTTGTCGTTAACTTGTCCTTGCGAAGAGCAAACCATTCCTCGGATCTCTGTGGGGCATCCAGAGATTTGAGGCAGCTGGCCAGCGCGAACAGTGAAGGCTTTTGAACGGATGGGATTGAAGTGCCATGTGGAGATGCCAAGGTGCAGAAGGACCGTAGCTGAATAAGTCTCCTAGGAAATGGCGTTACTGCTGCTATGCTAAAGTTGTTGAACATTGCAGGGCCCTATAAGGACACAACACATACAACTAACAAGATCAATTTCCAACATTGGCAAGCACAATTGATTCTACGAAAAGCCGACTGAGCATAGTTGTTACCGAAGAGATTATAGCAGGTGATTACATAGTTGGCTAGTTAAAAAGAGCAGATTAACTTACCGATTGAGTAGAGCTGGTGGGGGAGATGGGGGTTTAGCAGAGGCGGAGGAATGAATTCAATTGGACAAGGCACGGCAGTGAAGACTGAAGATACGGAGCGGTGGGTAAAAACGACGTCGTTTCGGAAAAGGGGCAAATATATAAGCTCAGTAATCTCTCTCTTTCTTCTTCATCGTCGTCATCATCATTGAATCGCCGACTCTCGCAGGTGAGGTCCTGGTAATCATACGATTAGGTATCTGGAAATCGATTCCAGAATAATCGGTTTTTGTGTTCATTTTGGTTAGATGGAACCGGATGTGATTGAAGCGGAGCTAGTTTTGCCGACTCACCTGAAATTTAAGAAGATTCAGATGTATGAGAAGTACCCCAAGGGGCAAGCTAGGGGCAGGCACTGGAAGCATCTCAAGCAGATCATTCAAGCCGAGAACTACCACAACTCCTCCCCCAACCAACCTAACTGTCAGTCTTCTATTCATCCCTATCTTATCTTCTTATCATCTTTAACAAAATCCAAGACTCAACTACTCTGTATATATAATATATGTGAGAAACTGGAATTATCTTTTTTTTTTTTTGAGGTACTGCCAATTGCAATTGATCACATTATTCTGAAGCTGGAAATATGTTTTCGGTTACATAATATGTTCTTTGAATCAGTTCTTCATATAAGTGGTTAAGGACCAACATTCTGGTACAGGCTGATAATTGCTATGGGTGGCATTAATTTTGTAGCATGGGTTTAACCTTTTATATACGTGTAAACTGAGAAGCTAAATATCATAATGCAGCATCTAAAGATACTGCTGATTAGTCGCAGAATTTCATGCCTTGAATTATTCTCTTCAGTATAAGTGGAGTCTCAAGTACAGGTGGAAATATGTTTTTGGTCTTACATTGCTGGTTATCTTGCTACTAACTACTAAGATATGATTTAGATTTCATATTGTTTTTTTTTTATGGAAATATTTTCATTAAAATCAAGTAAAACAAATACAACTTTGGCCTTCACTCCCAGTCAATGGACAAAAATAACCAAACAATACTAGCTCTAGCAAAAAGCTATACTATTTCCCTACCATCCATCTATACTCAGCCAGAATGGCTCTCCCAAGTACAGCTGCAGGTCTTTTCTTGCCCTGAAAGATTCTCAAATTTCTCTCCTCCCAGCAATGATAAAGTGTAGAAACCCATAGGACCACTCTTCTTTTGAACCCCTTCACCCTCCAATACATCAGACTCTTTCTCAGCTCTCTCAGAGAATTGACTGGTTGCACTCCAATGGAATGCAACACCTCTCTACCATAGGAGCATTGTAAAAATAAGTGAGCTGCTGTTTCAGGCTCCAGTCTACACAGTCTACAGTTCGGTTGCTGCCCTAGAATGTGAAATCTTTGCAATCTATCCACGGTTGCAAGCCTGCTCTTCAACAGCAACCACAGGAAAAACCTGTGCTTTGGCAGTATTTTGGTGTACCAAACAAGTTCAGCCAGATGATCATCATGAATACCTCCCTTCAAGTGATTGTATGCAGCTGTGATTGAGAATTTACCTTTCTGGCTTACACAGACTGAAAGATCTCCTCCCATCTTTGCTTTCAACCTCATCAAAAGAACCCAAATCCAACTATGATTGGGTGAGGTCGTGTATCTGTTCCAGTCCTTCCCCTGTAAGTAGTAAGCTTGAATCCAGTGAACCCAAAGCGCATCTTTTTTCTGTTGGATAGCCCACAACTGCTTACACAGATGATCATATTGTTGTTAAAGCGAAAGAGCTGATTTCTTATTATTAACGGGAAAAAAGCCAGAAAATCAACAGTAGGCTAATCTGAACCTTCCACCCTTACCTGCAAGCATATATAACCTGTCTTTGGTTTTTAATATGGTTGCAGATGTCAACATTGAGTCGCCTCCTTCAAGTCATCCCTGCAAAAGAATTTGCGATGTAACTGGATTTGAGGTATGGGTGCTACTGAATTTCATCTCACTGCTGTTTGGAAACCATTACATGATTGTTAAAGTTAATTGGGAACTTCCGAGTTAGAATAAGTGTTTTCATTTGAGATGATGTTTCGTTAATGCTGACAATTCACGTGAACTAAATGTATGCCATATAAGGTCTAGTTTCTATTGAACTGTAGCATAATTCACACCTGTTATTACATTTATTTTGGCAGGCTGCTATTTTAGGTGCATCATAGTCCAACCTTCTAGGGGGTTATTCAGGGCATTAATATTTGATTGTATCTACTAGGTATTACCTCCATCCCTGTTGCATGAGCTAAGTGTTTTGTCTCGTTAGTATGTTATCTTATGAGCTTGGTGTCATCAATAACAACATAGTCTGGTGGATGATATTTAATTGCTATCTCGGTGCTGGATTTTGTGCTTAGCCTTCCCGGTGATTCTGAAGTTATGCTTGTCCTATCTGATTCCAGTTGTCATGTATGAATATTTTGCTCAGACACGCCTTAACATTTCAGGCACCTTACTTGGACCCAAGGACAAAACTTCGCTATGCTAATACAGAGGTCTTCAAGATGATAAGATCCCTTCCTGACGAATATGTGCAGAGGTATTTGGCTCTTAGGAATGCAGCCGTTGTGCTGAGGTAGTTGTGAATGTAAGTAGCATATTTTGTTCATTAACACTGGGAACAAAATTGGATTGGTTGCCTGATTTTCGCTAGAAAGTTGAATCATGTTAATTACTCGGCACAAATATGATATAGCACAGAATGATATATTTTTAATGGGCTATTAGTTTGGCTGGCTTCATTGTTACTTCGAGTCCAGTTAACTAGAGATTTAGTTTGATGATGCAGTTTAGCTATATTCTTTGAATCAAGGATAATTAAATCATATGCTTACATTCAAGCTGGAGTTTGCGACGTGTATATCGAAGAGAAACTAAACTAGGTTGAAAGACAACACCTTCAGCATGGTTACGATCATAGAAACCGACCCTTGTAAGTACCCTTGCTTTTGTGCCAGGTTCCTCTTTCCCAGGGAAAATGAACAGATGCGCTAGCTTTGTAAGTAGTAGGAGTTTGTTCAAATCACCAACCCAACCTGTAGGCAGCCGGAAAGATGGTCCATTTTGCACCTCTTTAGGGAATCGAACAGAGTATTTCCTGGTCCACGATTCCTCATCATGACCCAAACATCAACCATACGGTTATCTGTGCATATTCCAGCTAGCAAATCATCCAACACAGTTAGGCATTGACAAAGCGTTTCTCCACCTGGCTTTATGCACTCTATTTTGCCAAATATCTCAGCTTCGAAATCAAAAGTATGTATCCAGATTCCAGAGCAAATTCACCAACCAATGAAATATTCCACCGAAAAAGACCTCATTTTCTCTTCCTCAATCCTTAAAAAAAATACAATGTTTCGTAGTATATTTAATTAGGATTTAATTAGTGATTCATTTTGTAATTTTAGCTTTAATTATATTTATTTGAAAATTTTCTCCCAATCATACCATAATATTATTTTTTTACTAATTTCTAGTTACGTTAGTTTACGATTTTGTTTGATTCTACATATATCATTCTTATTATTTTACACTCGTTTTTGCAATTATTTCCTGATTATCAATTGATTTGGTTAATTATGTAATTTGGTCAATTCAATTTCAACATATCTTCCTTAAATATGGTATTCAATTCTCTATCATTATACAATTTGATATTACTTTAAAAAATTAAATTCCCAAACATTCTATTAAACATTTGAGAATAGTATATCTTTGAATATATTAACTTTTTCATCTTATCTCTTAATTGTCTCTTAAAGGCCTTCTCTAGTCTAAATTGATCATGTTTATAAAATTAGGCTAACCTTACCGCGCGTTGCGCGGGTATTTGATGTATAACTTTTTATAGTTGATGTGCATAATATGATAAGGTTTACTTAATTACAAAATACAAAAGTGTTTTGAAAATATCTCGCGTCTTGCATTTGTACATATGATAATCCGCTTGAACACGAATCATCGTGCTTTTTAAGTATAGAATACTAATAGAATAGCAAAAAGAGTCCTCGAAGTTGTTGACATGTGGTAGGAGCAAGCTTCTAATGTAGCCTTTTCTACATAATCATCTGAACTTAGCAGTCCTAGTGCAACTGCCGCTTCTCTAAAAGTAGCATATTCAGTACTATTTAGTGTTCTTAAGTGTTTGTATGATTTTGGACTCTTTACATGGTTGAGCAGTAGCCTCAAATAGTACCTTTCACCTTCTCGTGGACTTACAGAAACTATTCTTCCGATAATTTTGAGTTCAGTTTAGTTTGATAGATTTTTACATTTTTAGTTCAATATCATTTAAAAAATTATTATAGAAACTACATTCAATATTCTTGTTAATACCTTGTTTTAGAGTTTTTCCGTGGATAAGTTAAGTTGAAAAAGTCAATTGAATACAAATTAATTTAATTTAGTTTATTAAGTTTGATTATGATTCATGATGTGATAAAAATTTAACTAATATAGCTATATCAAACCATTAATTTTGACTTTACTTTCAATTTATTTTTGCTTAGTTCGGTTCAATTTATCAGGTTTGGTTGCGAAATATGATTTGGTAAAATTGGGAAATTATACATGCAGGTCCATTTATTAATGCAGGTCTGAAAAACACAAAATGTCGCCCCTGAATTGTTCTAATGCACCCAAAAATTTGATTTTTTTTTTAATTTTCAGACCTGCATTAGTAAAATGGACCTGCATGTATAAACCCCCATAAATTTCGATAGTATAGCTATATCAAAACAATTTTTTTTTTTACTTTGATTCAACTTAAGTTAATTGTGATGAAATATGATTTGATAAATTTTATTAAGATAACTATTCAATGCATTTATATTTTTTACTTCATTTTAATTCAGTTTTGTCATATACTCTTTATAATAAAAATTTAATAACTCATGGTTATCATAATTATTTGTACTAATGAGTAATTTTTAAAAGAATTGTTAATTTAAACAGAATTATGAACATATTATGAAAAGTATGGAAACGTATTAATTGTTGTTGTAGCGTTTATGTCATGATTTGGATTTCAGATGGGGAAAGTTCCATGATGAGATGAGTTTAAAAGGAAACTTGAAAAGTGGTTTTATTTCATTTGTAATTTGATGGTGTCAAAACGGAAGGTGATATCACGCGGAGGTTTATTCCATTATATAAAATGTCCATATCAAAACGAAATCTACTGCATCGTTTTTCATAGTACTTTCCTCAGTTAAAAGTATATTAGTTACTTTTTCGGCGAGTATTATTTTATACTGCCGTACTCTACTAATAATTTGATATTAGATTCCACGGCCATCACTTGGGTAAACTGGACACCCATATCCTAATTCAAATGGGAAATATTTAGCTAGCAGCAGACTTGATGATCCGTATCTATTTAATTACATTCTTTCCTCTTGTAATATAATTCGTCGCCGGGCAACAGCAAACCGCCCTGATCTCCACTGTATTTTTCTTCGTGTCATACGATACGACTGGTATTTTAAATCGCTTGTATATATGTTAGCTTGAGTGAGTACGTACCAAGAATTCCGGCAAGGATTTTGCTGATATTTTTGCAGCAGTCCGAGCAACTTAGATCTACGTTCTGATCATGCATATATAGTTAGAGAAATGTATTATATATTTGCAGTACGTACGTAGTACGTATTGAATATTAGAAGCATTAACCAAACCTGGTTTTTCGCCATGCATGGCTACTCTGCAATATAACTTATATTAGGTCTCTGTATGCCCCAAACAGCAAAACCACCACCAACTCGACCTGCATTCATCCGCACGGCTTGTGTACCGCCAATCAAGTGATCACCTTAGGGGAGTGATAGATGCCCTTCAAGAAGTGGAAAGATGAGCCACCAACAGCACCCATTGTGAGCGAACGCTCCAGGATCATGGGAGTGCTCAGGAGTACCCATTACTAAATTAAAGGTGAAGAATTAAGGATTTTTCTCAGTTCTGAAATCAGAAATCAACAACCAAACATTCCCTGCATACAAAGAAAACACCCAAAACTTCTTCTTCTTAAAAAAAAAAAAAACACCCAAAACATCTGGAACAAAAAACAACGCAAATTCTTATGGTATTGTGCTCTTTTATTTCCCTTATGTTAACCATGTCTGCTCATAATTTCACCTCCTTAATCCCCTCCTCCCTAAAAAGTTTTTCGCACCATGATTTACACACTAATCTCAATCTTATCATCACTGAAGGTAGTCTTGATAAGATCTTCCGTACCAAATCGTCCGTCGACATCGGCAACTACGTCGTAACCCTAAACCCTATACCATGGCCCTGCTTTAAAAATGCCTCTTGCCAATGTTTGAGTAACAGGCGCTACGGCGCTCTCTATTTATATGTATGTAGGGTTAGTAAATTAATACATTTGACTTGATTTTATTTCATTTTTAAACTATGTATTTACATAATAAGTACAGCGGATTTGGTAAATTAATATATTTAATTTGATTTAATTTGATTTGATTTGATTTTTAATTTGGAAATTAATTCAACTGGCGTTAACTACATGGTAATTATACATTTCTTTCCTTTTCAAAATTACAATATTTATATTAATTAAATATTTAATTATTGTGAAAGTTAATATAAAAGGAATGTGCAAGCTAATATATATCATTAATATATATAGAATTATATTTAGTAACGTTCGCAGTCGGGTTTACATACATACGGGTAACATATGTTAACACATCATTATGCCATATATCATGTCTTATTAATTTGTTTGATATATCATTACATAATATCATGCCATATTATATATCGTTCTCTATTAACCGGAGGAGGCGGCGTTCCCACCAAAACGCACCCTTCTAAGTCGTTTTAAGTTTTGTTCTAATTATTTCGGTGGTGGTGACTTTTTTCATATTTATATTTATGCCGTCACTCTATGTTTTTCAATATATACACAGTAGAAGATAATATATTTGATTTCATTTGATTATTGATTTCATTTGATTAATATAAATTTATGGTAATAGTATATTGGTAATTATAAATTTATGATAATAGTATCTTGAAAATAAACGACAGACGTTAATTAACATATAAAAGTCTATATTTATGGAAAGCGACCGTCATTATATTTTGGTAACGAACGACAGATGTTAATTAACATATATTAATTTTGTATATGGAAAATAACTATCAAATCAAATATATAAAAATATGAAGATATATTAAAATTAAATATATGGAAAGATAAAGATACCAAGATAGGTAATCTTCATTTTAGAATAGGTAATCTGTCGTATATGAATCGGAGAAAGAGGACGGTGACTCCGTTTTCCAAAACGATATTGTTTTGTGTTTTTGGTGTCTCCGATTGTCGAAACGAACCGTTTCATGGTTTAATTTATATTTACGGCGGCGGTGTTTTCTTTTTTATTTATATTCACGCCGTCACTTTCTGTTTTTATATATATACCTAGTAAAAGATAACAGGCGCTACGACGCTCCTCTATTTATATGTATGTAGGGTTAATAAATTAATATATTTGATTTGATTTTATTTCATTTTTAAACTATGTATTTACATGATAAGTATAGTAGATTTGGTAAATCAATATATTTAATTTGATTCCATTTGATTTGATTTGATTTTTAATTTGGAAATTAATTCAACTGGCGGTAACTACATGATAATTATACATTTCTTTCCTTTTCAAAATTACAATATTTATATTAATTAAATATTTAATTATTGTGAAAGTTAATATAAAAGGAATGTGCAAGCTAATATATATCATTAATATATATTAGAATTATATTTAGTAACGTTCGTAATCGGGTTTACATACATACGGGTAACATATGTTAACACATCATTATGTCATATATCATGTCTTATTAATTTGTTTGATATATCATTCCATAATATCATGCTATATTATATATCGTTCTCTATTAACCGGAAGAGGCGGCGTTCCCACCAAAACGCACCCTTCTAAGTCGTTTTAAGTTTTGTTCTAATTATTTCGGTGGTGGTGACTTTTTTCATATTTATATTTATGCCATCACTCTATGTTTTTCAATTTATACACAATAGAAGATAATATATTTGATTTCATTTGATTATTGATTTCATTTGATTAATATAAATTTATGGTAATAGTATATTAGTAATTATAAATTTATGATAATAGTATGTTGAAAATAAACGACAGACGTTAATTAACATATAAAAGTCTATATATATGGAAATCGACCGTCATTATATTTTGGTAACGAACGACAGACGTTAATTAACATACATTAATTTTATATATGAAAAATAACTATCAAATCAAATATATAAAAATATAAAGATATATTAAAATCAAATATATGGAAAGATAAAGATACCAAGATAGGTAATATAAATTTTAGAATAGGTAATCTGTCGTATATGGAATCGGAGAAAGAGGACGGTGCCTCCGTTTTCCAAAACGATATTGTTTTGTGTTTTTGGTGCCTCCGATTGTTGAAACACACCGTTTCATGGTTTAATTTATATTTCCGGTGGCGCTGTTTCTTTTATTATATATTTACGCCGCCACTTTCTGCTTTTATATATACCTAGTAAAAGATGAGTGTTGATCAGATGACATTATTCATTTACAACCATTTTCCACTAATTATTAATTTTCATGACTTGAATAATTTAGAGGCATCTTATCCCTATGACTAATCCATAAATCCATACTATACAAAATTAAAGGATAACTTCCATGGAAATTGTTTATAAAATTGTCATTTTACGGTATATATGATTAATAATTATTATGTGTCTTTAATGGCATGCATATTGGCCAAATGAATCATTTATATTATTTTTAATATATAAATTTTAAAAAAAATGTTGATATAGTAGTTTTTGAATTTAATATTTCCTCAAAAAAAATTGAACGTTCCCAATTAAGAATTCTCATATAACTATATAGTGACGGGGTTTATATGTAAAGAAATTTGGGACGGGGTTTTTCTGCAATTTATGCAAATTGCATTCACGCGTTTGAATTTCACACTTGAATGCTTGTTTTTTAGACCAAACAGGTTGTTTTTTAGAACATGCTTGCATTTCACAGTTTACAGGTTGTTTTTTAGAGAACACTTGCATATCACAGTTAACGGGTTGTTTTTAGAGTTCATGTATTTTGAAGAAAAAAAGATGGTTTTATAGAGTATGCTTGAATTTCACCTTTGAATGCTTGTTTTTTAGACCAAACAGGTAATTTTTTAGAACATGCCTGTATTTCACATTTAACAGGTTGTTTTTTAGAATAAAATGCTTGTTTTTTAGACTGTGTGGATTGTTTGCTAACATCTATTTTTAGATTAAAATGTTTGTTTTTTAGATTGAGTGAACAGTGCGCGTGAGTGCATAGTGCATTTTTTTTTTCAAAATTGCAAATAAGGATCTCCTTCCTTCCATATTCTAATATAGTCCTTCGTCACTATATAGTGACCGTCACTCAAGAGGCCAACTCTTTAAAAATTAAAAAAAAAATTAAAAAAAAAAAGCCTTAAGATTAGGCAAAATCTGTCTTTTTTCTCTCCAATTAGAAGGTGGTCAAATCTCAATCATTCTACACTTCGGAGGACAAAGCCAACACAGTTTTCATTGGTCCAAATTGCGAAAAAGAATTACAAACACTTTTGAATAAGAATTAGTTGTGATAAAAAAGAAGAATTAATTTAAAATAGTTTGCCATAAAAAGCATTTTAGTAGTTTACTGGAGTCACCTCGAATTGGAAGATCAAAATGAATGTATCTAAAATATACTGTAGAATCTATAAGATAACATTACATGTTAGCATTACTCGGGGTTGTATAGACCTCGCTGCTCCTACCATACCCCAACCAAAAGCCGAGTATATCTACACAAGAGAGGCACTAACGAGATCGTCGCTAACTAAGGCATCACCGTCATCAAAATTCAAAGCTCCCCTCAGCTTCCGGTTACTGTCAATGGTGGTTTCAAAAGGTAAAAAGGAAAATTGACTCAGATTTTAGTGTATCAAAAGGACAAGTTGTCAAGGATTAGCTAGCTACCCATACCCATTCAATTGATTGTTGATGGCCGTCAGGTCTTTTGAGGGGCTCTGGTATGCATGCGTACTTTCTCCAACACACGCATAGTAGCTTTTGGAGCTATGAGATATCAAGGCATCCATCTGCAAGCATGAACTAGTCTAAATCAGGACATCATAGGCACCATTCAGCTGGCTCCAACTTCAATACAAATTTAACATTATAGACACTTGCTATCTTGACCAAAATTAAAATTCAGTGAAGATAATACCTTAGACGATCGTAGGGGAGACACATATACATTATGCACTGCAGAGACTTTCTTCGGTGACATATCTGGGATACTTGGAAATGGTGATGTCATTGGAGAAGAAGGGCATTGACCTACTCAGGGAGTCACCAGTCCAGAAAACTTCAGAAATTTGTTTCGAAATAGAATATCCACTGCCTCTTAACAATTCATTGAAACTAAAAATTCTCAGGACAAAAAAAGTCTAATAGGATGTTTACCATCTATGTTATTACTTGATTCGGCAGCATTATTATCCTTGAAAGTTGTTCCAGCAGGGGAGACCTCAACTAAAAGAGGTTTAACAGCGGGAACAAATATTTCATTGTAGAATGTGATGATGTCAACATGATCTTGTCCAGTTTTCTGCAACAAATGCGTAGAAGGGTTAGTACTTGGAAATGAAACTTGGGAAAAGAAAAAAAAAGGTCAAAAGCGACATACTCCACCACGGCGCGCTGCTGTCCAGTCAATGAAAACACTGCGAAAAACTTGTGGTTTGCACTGGGGCTGTTTTCTGTAGTTGTAAATGATTTCTTTAAACGTCAGGTTGAGTTGTGAAATCTGCAAGGAGAAACCGTACATGTTAGTTTTCATCATAACAGCACCCAACATTATCATCATAACAGACAAGTACACCTTGGCAACTCCATAGAAACAACAGAGGATAATCTGGTCAATGTGACGGTTGAAGAAAAGATCCGTTCTCTGGCCAAGAATTTTCTGAAAAACGCAGTAGACACTCTCTCTCATGTGCTGAGAAAGCTGCAAACGCTCAACCATGCCATTGATTCTAACAGCTGCTAGCTTAACAATCTGGACAAGATAATTAATATTAACTGGGTTTCAGGACATAAAGAGCATCAATACGATCAAAAGAGAAACATAATCTTATAAAACAACATTTGGGTTACTCAGGCAATATGCCTCTTTTGTAAAAAAAGAAGTTAATAATATGTTGTAGGTAAAATATTAGCAAGTCAAAGCAAACTACAGTTATTTTGTAATCCAAAAGACTGATTTAAATGAAAATAATAGGCACTAAGTACGTCAAAGAGAAGCCATATAGAATATATTTGTCATCTGAGCACTTTGGCAAAGAGCATTTTTTATTTTATAATAAGAAGAATCAGGGAAAAAATAGAGTTTTTTAATGGAGTAATCTTACCTTTCCAAAGAACACAGTAATTGCTGTTTCTGCGCATGTTTCACCTCCACCACCGGGATGTGGTCGTGTAGGACTGCATAAGAAGTTTAAAAATAACATACTCACCAAGAACTAACCAATCTTAGATCGCACAATAGAAAGATCCATGGTTCAAATATCACACCTGGAAAAAGCAGATTGCAGGGCAGGGGGTGGAATCTTCGTTTTGAGATTGTTAAGAGCCTTTAGCCTATCTTTGACAGGTGAAGTAAATGAATTTCGCTCTACCAGCACACTGCGAAACTCAGTGCACACTCTTTTAGGTGACTGGATATCTCCATTCTGAACTGCAAAATAAGTGCAACAAATCGTCCATTATGTATAAAAACATTATCAACACCTGAAATTTGTATGACAAAATCACTGTTAAAAAATCCAGAAGTTCATAGTAGATAATATCTAATTCCAGTGAGAACAGAATAAGGGACAACAAAACAAATTTTAAAGAGCATCCCAGTGAGACAATTTTCTCCATTCCCGTTTATAACATTTGTTATAAACTTCTACGAGATTCAACACCATGACTCTTATAGATAATCTGTACTACTTAGTGTTGATGATTGAAGGTCTAATGAGACTTGAATTGGAACGAACAAAAGAAGAATAGAACAAAGGTGTTTGTGCTTACCTGCTATTTCAGGCTTTGGCAGTGATATAGCAATTGCATCCAAAGATGGCATTGGCTCTGCCGTCAGTCCAAGACGATTTATTTCAGCAGAAAGAGACGCTCGTGCAACTAACAGGGAGTTGTACATAGAAGATCCCTTCTCCCAGACCATGCTCTCCAGAAGGTGTTCTTCCAAAGAATTTAGGTGCCTCCTCAACTCCCTTGGAAGACTCTCTTCATGTCTTATAAAACACTCTATCACCTTGCTGAGATCAAAAGCTGTAATGCCAGTTCTCTCCAAAACTGCTGGAAACAACATTGTGGCTGTCTTATGTGTGGCAAGAACTAGTTCTGCAGAACAAGCAAGCATACACCTATGAAACCTCTCATTGGTTAGCAAAGAGGTTAAGTTGTTTCCCTGCAGTAGTTGGGATTCAGCCACGCACATAGCAAAAAGAACCCTATAGTACAACTTCTGTGCCTCAAGCCTGCGTTGTTCTGCCCATATGTTGTCCATCAGACTTGGCATTTGAGGTCCCCTGGCAGAAGAATACTCACCCGAACCACAACCCGGAAATATAGCCTCCAGAATTATCTGAGCCCTCCTCACTACATCAGCTGTGACATCTCTATCACAAGATGAAAGGAACTTCTCTAGCTCCATTGAGGGTCTGGATGAAAGTGGAGCTATGACTGCACGGAGCCATTTTGCGGTTGTCATTGCTGTGCTTACAGGAGTGCCTGCCAATTTAAGAATGCCACCTCCTGCAGATGGAGATCGGAAAGGAGATGCTTGGGTTGTGATTGATTTTACTGGAGATGCAACCATATCAATCTTCCTCTACAGATCACAGAAACAAAGTAAATAAGACTTTCTAAAACTAAACAGTTTAATATTTTTCGAATATAGTGAGATCTTGCAAGAAGAAAACACACCTTGCCAACATTCAAATTCACAGGACCACCAGATAAACTCCCAGAACCAAGTAGGCTCTCTTCATTATTAATAAAAATTCTTTCATCTATATCAACTTTATTTTGAATTGCATCATCGTGATCATTTTCCAGTACCCTCAGGCATGTGGATATGCATGATTCATTCATCAGGTTGTCAAAATAGACCAGACCATCTGCCTCTCAATAACACAAATATTAGCAAAAACACGATCCCACTTTCTACAGTCTTATCATTCACTGAATGGTTCAGAACCTCACCTGTTTCAAAGCTGTCCAGATTTTCCATTTTGCATTCTGCTGCCAAGCGGAATGGCTCCTTTAAGAGATCAACTATAAGTTGGTTTGTCTTCTCTAATATTTTCCTCAACTCATCTTCGGAGGAGTCATACAATTTGCAAAGTGATGCAAGTAGATCCACCCTATCACCTTTTCTGACTGTTAAACAGGTTGAAAAGTCAAACATGAATTTCCTTGAGAGACGAGCAATCAAAGGTATTTGAAAATCAATGCCAGTGATATTTACCAAATCGTGATGAGTCACTGAGACTAAACTTTCTGAAGCGAAGGGGGACATGTATTATAAGAATAGCCTGAAAGAAATGTCAAAAGAATTAGGGGAAAGGGGTCTTAACATCACAATCATCAGCTAATATGATGACATGACAATATAAAATGCACAGAAAGACAAATGTAGTATTTATGTGTAGTAATCTCAATTCACATATCATAAGATTCAAAGAAACGCATTCATGGTCAACATTTGAACCCTCTGGACAGAACTTACCAATATTGAAACTAGGCCATTGGTACAGGTCACCATGTCCTTGAATCGACTGAATACATGAACACGCAATGCAAGAAATAGCAACCATCCAAAACGATAATAGTCCATGCAGCCGCCAGCGGCAAAGTCTTTGTCATTGGTATCACTTGTCAAGAAAAATTCTCGGAAGGCCTTCATATAGAACCTTACATCAGAAAACAAACAGTAAATTAACTCTACTAGCAAAATCAAGATACTAGTACAAGCAAAATCAAGAACTTCACACATCATTTAAAAAGCAGGCATGGCATGAATATTTTAAAGTTGTGCAAAATGAATTATTAACATCAGATATGAACTTGTGAACCAAGTATATCATCCACATATGAGAATCTCTCGACACATGAGAGAAGAGAATACTCACTTGCTCAATAAGGTCAGGTGACATAAGTTTGTTTGCAATTCTTTTGCCTGAAATAAATTAGGAAATAAATATAAGATGCAAGCTTGCAGTTGAATATGAAAATCGCCAAATACAAAGATCAAATGAAGATACCTCAAGCTTCTTCTCCCAATCTTGACCATACGTGGTACATAAAACGGGCCCAACTTTAAGAATGAAGTGAGGAAGCTCTTTGAAAAAATCAACCACACTGTGAAATGAAGATTTTTATAATTAAAAAAACCAAAACTTTCGAGGAAAAATGGAGAAAGTAAGTAAGGGCATGTGGGCGGTACTTGAGGTTGGCGAGTCTTAATACGTGGCATAAACTAAAACCAGAGGTTTGATGATTGGCGTTCAGTTTCTTGACAGAAAAGAGTACAAATGCAAAGCAATAGCGTTCAGCTTCCTCAGGCTGTAAATGTAATACAAGGATAAAAGAGTTAAATGATGACAGATGTATGAGCAGTAGATGAGAGTAGTGTGAAGGAAAGTACGGTGAGAGTTGCAATAGATGAGAGATTGGATAGCAAAAGATGGTTGCTTTCATTGAACAGCTTCTGAGACTGGGTGGTGAAGGTGGCATCATTCATTGCCAGAGCTTTCTGTCGGACAATTAACAATGAAATCAGTAGTCAACAAAAACAAATGGAATCGATAGAGAATGTGAATAAAAAGAGGACCTTGCAGAAATCATGGAATCGAGCTTCAACAGCATTAGATAATCTCGGAGGAGTGGAAGGCTTGTGGACGTCGCGCTCCATCTCCATCCACATCTGAAAGGCCAAACCACAACACAGATAATCAACTCAAAATTCCGATGCCTAGCGCCGCCGTCTGAACAATTCCCAGTCTTTCTATTTTCCCTCGCTTTTGTTTGGTTTGTTTTTCCCCTCTCCCTCTCTCTCTCTCGAAGGAGTCTGTCTGTCTATCCCAACATCTATGCGACCCACAGTATTTACCTTTTCAATCCCACCCTTCAACTTTAGTACTTACTCTCTCTCTCATTAAAGGACTTTTGTTTTTTAAAATGAGAAAATGACAGTTTTGGTGCCCAATTTGTGTGGAAATGTCAACTTTAGTTCCCACTTTTTGAAATGGTTCAGAATTGGTTCTCAAATTTTGATTAAATGTTCCAACTTGGTTCCCAAATCGGTTGATGACTGGCTATTGACTGTTTCCCCCCACCTCTGTCTCCTCTGCACAGTCATCACCACTCCCGTATACCTCACTACCATAGAGCTGCCCTCACGCCCAGTATGGCCGCCACTAGCACAACCAGCAGTCAGAGTACCCCATTTCTACTCCTTGGGATCTATGTGTTGGGCATTGCCGCCGAGAACTCCGGCGGATCGTGATGATCTGGAACAGAGTGACGGGCTGAGCCCCAAATTCCGGCCACCCCAAATGCCGGCAAAGGCGCAACCACTGCACATATAAGAGGTGGTGATGTCGGTGATGGGTTGAGCCGGCAGCAGAGTGACGCTCAGTCACTTAGGCCGAGAATGATCGACTATCACTACCACGACGCCAGCCGATATTGATCTCCGATGGGCACCACTACAGAGTCATCCTCGCCAACACGACACCGACACCGACACCTGCATCTCCACCATCCACCACCGTCGCCGCCATTTTCTGGTTGGAGTTTAGTGTATTGGATTTTGGATGGTTTTTAAGGGATGAATGTCAGAACGAAGTGGTCCTGAGATCCCGCGTCGGGTAGTGGGCTGACCAGTGGAGAAGTTCCGACGGTGGTAGGCAACAGGTGAAAAGAGGAAGGTTTCCGTCGGTGGGCGTGAGGCGGCTCTATGGCAGTGAATACTCGGGGTGGTGATGGTTGTGCAGAGGAGGAAACGGTGGGGTAGAAACCGTCGATGGCCAGCCATCAACCGGTTTGGAAACCAATTTGGAACATTTCATCAAAACTTGGGAACCATTTTTGAACCATTTCAAAAAGTAGGAACCAAAGTTAACATTTCCTCAAAACCTGGGCACCAAAACTGTCATTTTCTCTTTTTAAAATTGCCCCTTCACCTATTCATCAAATTCACCTTAGGCCATGTTTGCTGGAATTTATTTTTATTGAACTGAGCTGAAAAAAATATAAATATGTTGAACTGAACTGAAAAAATATAAATAAACCGAATTGAACTCAAAAACAAATATATATATATATATACTGAACCAAGGAAGTCACGGCGTTGCCAAACTAGCGACTAGGCGAGTCGTCCTGGCGGTATGTTTCCAACGTCATGTTCAACCGCCGCACCAAGAAAGCATTACAGTAGGTAATAATGCAATACGACAGTGTTAAAGCTACATGCTTTATAAAAAGACTAACTTAAGTCTTGATGAATTAGTATATCAAAATTCAAGCTATATATCGGTCATTTCGAAGGAAAATAGCCATATGACTTGCTATGCAATGAGAAATGTTTGACAAATTTATTATAAAACTTTGTTTTGATTTGTTAGAATATCACCTATGTGGGAATTTTGATTCTTCACAACATTAATTACTGCCCAAGATTCATTTGTGCCTTTTCTTCCTCTTATATAAAAAATAAATGTAATATTGACTGATATCTTTTCACTCTTTAATTTATTATTACACTAGTGGAATCCGAATCAGAATACAACACCGCCGTCTATGGTGGCGCCACCGTTGCACGGCAGTTAAAACCGATGTGTAATTTCAGAGTTTGGATATATATTCGGATGTCTATTAGTTTAAGAGTTCGGAATGTTAGCGGGACATAAAAAAAGTTGCCGGCCAATTTGGCCGATGAAATCAAGGCCAGTATAAAAAAAAAGACTCACCCCAGATCATGAGTAGTTGTGGATAGGGATGATCATGGGTCGGGGACCTGACCCAGACCCAGCAGGTATACCCATTAGGTCGGGTATGGGTTCAATTTTTTTGGACCCAGTGGGTATGGGTCGGGTATGGGTTTTCATGTAATTATATGGGTATGAGTATAGGTCTCATAAATTAAGACCCAGATCCGACTCATGGGTCAACCTAGACCCATGCTAATAATATTAATATTATATATTTATATATGTATTAGTCTTGTAATAGACCGTCTATATTAAAACTATAATATAGACGGCCTATTTTTACAATTAAAATAGGACGCGGCTCCTTTTTAGCAAATATGCTTTACATAGGTCCTTTTTAGCAATTTAGGAAATTGCATCACAGACCCTCCTCCGTAAATATATATACCATATTTCTATATTTTATTTTTCCCATCCCTTCTGAGTCGTTCCCAATTCCACAAATCTCTTTCAATCGTCGATCCCAATCCAATCTGAGCAATCCAATCGGCAGAATACAATCGGCGCAATCCAATCGGCGTTTTCGATCGGCTCGGGCGGCCTCTTCTCACTGTGATTCTCCAGCTCTCTACGGCGAAGTGATCGACCTTGCGGGGAAGGTGCGCCAATTTGACGTCTCCTGGCATTTGAATAACTCAATGAAGGTGAATAATGTCGAAATTTCGATTAAGATCTTTTCTGTGTTGATTAGCCATTATGAAAGAGCTAGAAACAGGCTGTGCATACTTTTGGAAGCACGTGCCTTCTTTGACTGTTTGAAAGATAGTTTCCAGCCTGATGTGGTTGTTTACACTAGCTTGGTTAATGTCTGGTGGTTGGCGTCTGTCTTGTTATGAAATTTTATGTGTTTAGCTTGAAAACTAGACTGCTTAATGTGGTTTCTGTCTGCACATGAAATTTTATGTGTTTAACTTGAAAACTAAGCTTCTTAATTTGTGTTGCAACTTGATTAATTATTGTGAAAACTGTGGTGTTTATAAAACTCGATTTTTTAATGTGAAAACTGTGATTGTGAAAACTTGGTTATTAAGGTTGAAAGCTACAGTGATTGTAGAAACAATATTTTTTAGGCTGAAAACTGTGGTGTTTGTAAAACTTGATTGTTTAGGTTGAAAACTTTGGTGTTTGCAAAACTTGATTATTTACTGGTGAAAACTGTGAATATTGTGAAAACTTTATTATTTAGGCTGAAAACTAGAGTGATTGTAGAAACTATATTTTTTAGGCTGAAAACTTTGGTGAAACTTGACTATACTTAACACAACATTATTTAACCTAAATACCCTAGTTTTTATGTACCTAAAATCTGATGTTTATAATATGGAAACTTGTCTTTATAACCTGAATTCTTTTGTGTTTAAGAGTGTTTAAAATACAGAAATTATTTTAACTGATTTGAGTACATATTCTTTGCGTGAACAGTTGTGAAAAGTACGCGTGAACAGTGCTATGAATAGTACGCGTGAATAGTGCCGTGAATAGTGCTGTGAACATTGCAGTGAACAGTGTTGTGAATAGTGCAGTGAACAGTGCCGTGAATAGTATTTTCCTAAATTTGCAAATAAGGACTTCCTTCCTTCCATATTGTAATGTAGTCCTTGGTCTAT
The DNA here is from genome assembly GCA_948330725.1 of Sherardia arvensis. Taxonomy (NCBI): domain Eukaryota; kingdom Viridiplantae; phylum Streptophyta; class Magnoliopsida; order Gentianales; family Rubiaceae; genus Sherardia; species Sherardia arvensis. The sequence continues at coordinate 16,841,927 of OX415244.1, forward strand.
ATTATAGTTATAATATAGACGGTCACTCCAGAGACCAACTCATATTATATATATGTGGCATATGAATAATGTTTTAAATGTTTTCCAAATAAATTGTACTTTTCTTGGAGATGCATTATGGATTGAAAATCAAATATGTGTTTCTTTAGACTATTTAGAAGTTTAAACAAAAATTATTGTTTCATATTGATGTTTATATAAGACCGATAATGAAACATTCGGCTTTCATCTCGAAATTTCTATATAATATTACATTTATTAGCAAAAAATTTAAATTTATTAAGGACCCATTTAAGACCCTAGGACCCAGTAGACCCATCGGGTATGGGTTTGGATCTTAGCTTCTAAGACTCATCGGGTATGGGTCGGGTCTGGGTCCCAACTATATTTTCATGGGTCGAGTATGGATCTAGTTGGACCCTGCCCAGACCCGACCCATGATCATCCCTAGTTGTGGATCGATTAGATCGTACCCCGAAATCCCAAAAACACATAAACTATCATCCTAATCTATTGATTTTTGGCCTAAATCATATGAAGAACACATTTAACTTGAAGTCAACCTTATGCTCAATGTTGTAGATTCAACCCTAATCATCAACGAATTCATACTCCATGATAGCAAAATCTAGCGCAACCACCCTAAATTCACAAATTTGGTGAAGATCCGACGCTAATATCAAACTTGAAGGAATTCATCAAACTTCCAAGGAGAGAACGAAGGAGAAGGAGAAGGAGGAGGAGGAGGAGGAGAGAATGAAGGAGAGATAAGTGTTGAGAGGGAGGGAGATAAGGAGATAGGAAATTTTGGAGAATATTGTAAGTATAAATGAATTGTATGGGTAAGATAAGGAGAATCGTGTTTGATAACGTACATCCGACTAAATTTCCGAACTCGGAAACTTAGTGGGAACTCAATAAACGGTGGATTGTTAAATAGTCACGTGGAACCGCCGTTTATTGAGTTCCTACTAAGTTTACGAGTTCGAAAACTTAGCCGGATGCAATGCACGGCGGTTTCCCGAAATGCACGCGGAACCGCGGTCCATTGGCGACGTGTTCTGGCCTTTTTCAACTAGTGTTATAACATAAATTATCATCTAATTGAATTTATATACGAGTATTTATCATATTTTAGTGTTTATTTCATTATAAATAACTATCATATTTAATATAATTATATATTATTATACTATATAAATTGGTTTTATCGTCATAAAACGCCATCAAAAAATGTCGAGGTGAGCGCCATAACAGTTAGTCATCCAGACACATAGTGAATGCCGCGCCGCGAATCGCGCCGTGACTTCCTTGTACTGAATGAACTAGACTGGAATGAAAATATAAAAATACTGAACTTAACTGTAAAATATAAAAATACTAAACTGAACTGAACTGTACTGAAAAAAATGTACATATATTTATTTGAACTGAATTGAAATAAATTTTAGTACAGTAAAAAATTCATTATTGACAAATAAAATGAACTTGATTGTACTGAGCTGAATAGAAATAAAATGGAATAAATTTTAACATATTTAAATAATAACTAAATGCAACTATATTTCATCAGATCACATGTATATAAACCTAAATTGAATTAAACTTAAGTAAAGTTTAATGTATTGAAGACAATGACAGTATGACTAAATTAAAATGAAATTAATCAGTTTACATTTGTACATGATTGAAATATACTTTATTATAATTTGAATTGAATTGAAATGAAATGGTTCTAAAAATATTCAGATATTATGATTGAACCACTAGCGTACGAAGATTGCTCCATTTCATCAAATTCGCAAATTTTAAACTTGCATTAATCTAGTAAACACTAATTGAATAGAACTATAACTAAAGAGACGGTAATTATACGGCTGAATGAACTGAAATTCATCAAAACTGAATTAATCTGATTTAAACAGAACTGGATGATAAGTCTATGGTTTGAACTCTTAGGCTTCGTTCGGACTCAGACCGAGGTCTAAGAGGATATGGGGCTCGAGGTACGCGGGAGATGGGCTTACAATTCTATCGACATAATACAAATAAGGATTGCGTATTTCTGAATTTCCTACAAGGTATACACTTCCTCTAAATGTGGGAATACAACTATTATTACCATAAGAGTTGTATTCTTACTTGAATTATAAACCATGCCGATCTAAGGATTGAAACTCTATATATACAAAGGTTTGGTAAACCTATCTATCTATCTTATACACACCACGCTCTATGCTTACAAGTTTCTCAAGGCTGTCACTGACTTAAACATCAGAGTGTCTACCCTGGGCTATCCCAGGGTCTTTTCTTGTAGATCAGTTTGTGAGCTCGGTTCGAGATCATGTGCGGGTTCTAGACATCCATCAATTTGGCACGGCCGGTGGGATTCGCGTGTTCATCTTGATCAAATTGATTTCGAGCTCAGATATGATCCCTAAGACGACCTTTCCGGTGCGACGAAATCATGTCGGATCCCAACAATGACGTTCGCAGAAGTAGTCGCATCCAAAGGAGAACTCCAGCCACAAACAGGGGTGCTGAGCCAGGCCGAGTCCCCCGAGACCGAGAAAGACCACGATGTTCTACTTCTGAGCCTCCCCGGACTTCCACCATAAACCCTGGGAACTCCGTCGTCCCGAGAAACACTAACTCGGGACCACCATTCCGATATCTTCAAGTCCTGCTACGACTAGGATCCTTCCTCAGATCCAGGACCGTCTCGAACCGGTCCTCCTGTCAGTTGTCCCGAGTCGCAGATTCCACTTCAGACCGACTTTAGTTACTTTGGAGAGGCCGACCCATGAGATGGAATCTTCACTAATCATGAAGAAGAGGAAGAAGAAGACATATTTCCTCCCTACGAGGAAGAAAGGATAAGGGCCGACGAGGCCTAAGCACGAGCGCTCGCCAGAGGTCTCGGTAGAAGGAGACAGTTGGAGTGAGATGGAAACCCCGCATCGCCAAGTGCAAGAACACAATCTCTTTTCTCGGCCCCTAATGACAATACATTTTTACCCCATCGTCCTTCGCGTTCTAGGAATTTTACTCAAAAGCATGCGGAAGATTTACATTTCACAAACCCAAGCTACGGCGGGAAACGAATGTTTTGGTTTCCCCGCCGTGCTTCGGAGTCTCGAATGTTTTACACTAGTGACCAATTTCCTTCTCAATCATTGTAGGACCATGTTTAATGGAATTCTGGATGGGAAGGACCACATTCCCATTGTCTGAGCTAAGTATAGAAACCACAAGTGGCTAACACACAACAGGAGTAGGATTTATTACTTAATTATCCTTAACTGATGGACTAGGGCTAGTGGATTTAGGCTGAGGTTTGGTTCTATTTTGTGGCCTAAGAGACTGCCTGAGCTCAGGGTGTAGGACGCCATATGAATCATCATCATGACCTATCATACTACAATGATAGCAGCATTTAGGTATGTCTTCATATTCGACTGGGAATTTGGCCACATTAAGATCCTTATTACCTAACTTAATAAATGTCTTAAGATTCTATTTCATATTAACTTCCATACAAATTTTAACTGTTGATGGCCTAGTAATTGCAGCAGTATCCATATACATCTTAATGTAGTTACCGATCTGATTACCCATGGATTGATCATTGCATCAGTAAAATAAAATAAGGGCACCTTATGAATAGTGACCCAAACTGGAACAATAGATGATTTTGACTCTGCACTACTACAAAATTAGAGCATTTAAGGCGGATCCTCCTTCATGTTTTAAGGCGGAAAACAAATGCTTTGGTTGGATGTGTCTTGACACTGAAAAAAACTTTAAGGCTTCCTCTTCCGCCTTAAAAATTTCCACTTTTTTAAGGCTCATTTTTCTGCCTTAAACATAGTTTACGAGTTCGCAAGACACCTCGTTGTGTAAAAAAACCCTAGAAAACGGAACAACTTGCGAAGTCTCAACTCAATTCTGTTATGCAAACAGAATAGTTTGCGACGTCTCAAGTCCGCTGTGTAAAAAATGGATCAGAGAGCTCCGTATACATGAATAAATACTTTTCATCTCAAAAAACTATATTGGGGAGTACTTCATATTCCGAAATACAACAATATCTCTGTACAAACCTAACGCAATTTATCACACTTCTGCATTAAAACAACCGAAATATTTGCACAAACCTAATGCAATATTAGGCCTAAGAAACTGCAGAACCTTTGGATCAAGATGAGAGATGGAAAAAACCTCAAAACCCAGCCATTCATCGAGTGAAACGCGAAGCCTTTTCATCTCACATTACAAAAGTACTTGTTGCAGTATCACATTTTCAAACTTCTGATGTTCAGTCTTCGCCAGCCTATATGATCAACAAAGTAAGAGACTTAGCAGCAGTCTACAACAAAATGCTACTATTCAAATGATCCAATTATGTACTAAGTGCTTCTTCGATCTCCTGTTTACCAGGTTCAAGCTCCAAAACCTTACATAATGCATCTGCTACTTTCTTATAACCTGACCAGAAGAATATGCTAGGAAGAAGGTGCAAATGAAGGTCCAATACCTTAGACAATGACATTGACTTATTCATATCGCTGAACAGCAAATGAAGGCGGGAAACACTCTCCTCTGTCCTGCCCATCAGGAGAAGGCCACTAGTTTCGCGATCAAGATGATGCACCTAAAATTCAAATACTTGAGAGTTGTAGCCTTACATATGTACAGAACGGCTTAAACATACTATTTTTAATATAAGGGTTCAGAAAAAATCATGACATCCTAAACCCTGTCAAGTTCAAACTTATTTTCAGCTGAACTACGCAGTTAGCTGAACTTGGCTGAATGAAGTTGCAGTTAGCTAAAGAAAGCTTCAGCTAGCTGAAGCAAAATGCAGTTAGCTGAAACTAGTTGAAGCACGCTACATCACGTTGTAGTTTGTTGAAATAAGCTAAAAATTATTTTATTGTAAATCTTATAATTTTTAGCACATAACTAAAAGTTTATTAACTTTTTTAGTTTTCCTCCTTCCTTTTTTAAAATGCACTAAATATTTTTTTAATCTTTTTATTCCACTTTTTAAATCTCAAAACTTATCCCTTTTCCCTTTAATAAGATTCATCCAAATCATCCTAAGATCCGATGTATCCGGCATCCAATATAATCTATTTTCTTTTAACCTCTCTTTTTAAATTTATTTTATTTTCCTCTTCCAAATCCACAATGTTGTTTGTATTGTTCAATTTATGTAGGGAAATATTATTTGGTTGATTCTGCGTACCCAAACACTCTTGGATACATGGCTCTATTATTCGGTACAAGAGCAAAACACATGTATCAGAGTTTAGACATGCACCGACTAGAGGTAAGACAAAGCATTTTAACATATGACATTCTTCATTTAGAATTAAAATCAAAGGTGCAATTGGACAGTTGAAGAGTATTAGGAGAGTGCTAAAAAGAATGGCTCAAATTGAAAATTGCCATCAAATGTCAATTATTGTTGCATGTTTCACACTTTATAATTTCATTCTAATGCAAGAGACTGACATTCCTATTTTAGATCACGAGCCTACACAAGTAACTAGTGATTTCACTATGTTTGATGAACATTGAAAAAAGGTTATGGCAGAAGTGCATGAAGGTATATCTGAACAAATTTGAAATTCGGTAGGTGGTGATACTAGTGAAATTGAACCATGAGGTGATAACGATTAGTACTGAATGCAATCGATATGCATTTTTGGGAATAGTTGCTCAAATTGAAACTTTCGAGTATAAATTAATTTTATTTTTCTCGATTACTAAACTAAACATATTAAAAAGTAATTTTATTTGATAAATTAAAACAAATATATCATTGACATTTGATAAAAAGTAACTTTATTTAAAAAAAATATCGAAAAAATGGAAGCCGGCTGAAGTTATCTGAAACACGTTGCAATACGCTGAAGTCAGGTGCAGTTAGCTGAAATTAAATGAAGTTAGGTTAAGTTAACTACAAGGTACAAAAAAATAGGGTGAACTTGACAGGGCCCTAATTGCTCCCCTCATGAATAAAAACATGTTAGAAACAACACTTCAACAATCATATGGATAGAAAACTTACCAATTTGGGACCTTCTTCATAGTCATATGATAATAAGCATTAGCCAAAGCATCCATGATGTTATGAATAGGTAAATTTCCCTATTGATACAGTATGATATCAAAGAGAAGTCAGGAAAACTAATTCTTATAAGGAAATAATAGGGACAGTAGATCATAACCTTTACAGGAAGTTTTGGAGGCTTATTTAAGACAATGATCTGCAGAGTCTTTTGCATGTAAAAATTGAAAACATCACTCACCACCTAAGATATAAAAACAGTCAAAATCATAAAAACTATCCGAGTGACATGCTCTAGCATTTTGTTCATATAGACTACTTTCAAACCACTCTCACTCTACTGATTGGCGCCACTGTCACCACCATCATCGTCGCTCCCCGACCCCTGAGAGCCCTCCCAGAAGCGCCGAAGGGACGACCGCATCGACTCAGTTGAGTTGAAGGAGAAGGATAAGGAGAAGAAGCAGGAGGAGAGTGCTAGAGAACGGAGAAAGGTGCGATTCCGGAGGGATTCAAGTTCGAGATGATGAAGAAGCTTGAGTTTAATATTGGAGGGTTTAATTGGGTGCGATTGGGATTTTAAGGAAAGTTCAAAAATACACTTTCGATCAACCTTGCGACATCGTAACCTGATTTTAATCAAGACACTTATTTCAAATGCCGTATTTTTCATTGCTTCCGCCTTGAATATTTATTCAGAACTGAAAGAAGGGTTGCGAGTTCACAACTATTCTATAAGGCAGACGACCTACCTTACATGCTAAACGCCTTAAGAAATGAATGCTTTTCTACTGGTGCTGGAGATAAATCCATAGTCCATTTTAGGACGTTACTTGAGCACCACGGAAGATCCACTGACCTTTGACCCAACAATGTTGATAATCCTCGGGATCTTGAAATCTGATGAGTATATGGCGTCAATAGAACCAATTTGGAACTTGTCTTTCAAATCTGCCGGGTTGAATGTTTCATTGAGCTTTTCCATTGTGATTTTCCTCGAGCAAATTTGCCAACCTGAGCATATGGAAAACGAGAGGTAAGGGTTTTCAGCTTGTAGTCATGTGACTACGCAGGCAATATCACCCCTGTGTTGGGTAATTTGTATGATTTATGGGTTAGAGGCGAGAGTAGTAGCTATTGGAGGAGAATGATTAGAGGCAGAGGCGGAGCTAAGAATTCAAGGGTGGGTGGCAAAATTAAGAAATATTATGGGTACTAGTACTATTTTTTAAAAAGTGGGTGGCAAAATTATAATTTTTCAAAATTTATAAGGTAAAAAAATATTTAAATTTTTTTTTTGGGTTCAAGGTAAGGCACACCTCCGCCTCTGATTAGAGGGCTTGTGAAAAGCTTCTGTCCAGAGCTAATCCACAGTGTGTAATCGCCATGGGCGGCGCTAGAAAATATTCATTAGCTATTCATTATCGGCTGTATGGTGGTAAAGATAAAATGGAATAAGAGGAAAAAGTTCTTATTTTGATACGCTGGAATAGTTTAAAAGGTGGGAGAAGAAAGAGCATATTTGTTAGAGAGAGAAAGCAACGGGCATGAAGTGTGAAAATACAATAATTATACAAACTCCAATCGATCCTACAAAATTGATGTAATACCCCTAAATTTTATTAATGAGATGAGTACTATCCTTACAAAAAAAAAAAAAAAAACTTCAAGCGATAATTAATTATTTAAAATGTTTATCAATGTCGAAAATGTTGGTTATTTAAACAATTAACAGTTTTTATTGTGTCGACGACGAGGTATTACATCGGATTACAGTGCCAAATTACATTGGATAGTTTTGATTCCTCTTGAGAAATGTATAATTGCTTGTTTTTGTTATTAGATTGATTAATGCGGTGGTTAACATGGGCGAACAATTCAACTAATGATGGACTATTGTTTTGTTACTATGTCTGATTGATCAGTGATGATGAGAATTAAGAAGATTGATGCATGAACTCTTGCCCACTGCCATTGCTTTATTACTATTGATTATTAATCTTCAAAGTTTTGAGAAGTTTCCAGGAACGTAGCACCCAGGTAGTCAGCTCCAGCTTTATAAGAAGCAGCCAGAAAATTAAACTTGAATATCAGTAAGGTTTGACACTAAAATAGTAAGATTTATCAAGTAAGCGCCAAGGAAATTTGTAGTGCAGTTCTATTTCTAAAGTGATATATTTATTCCAATATTTTATCCAACATAATCCAAATTATCATTGAAATTACTAGCTAAATATCATCTTGCGTTGCACGATATATTTAATCTTTTTTATGTAAATATTATGAACAAACTTATGGAGATGAGTGTATTTAAAGAAAAAATCTTTAAGATAATTAACAAAGTTATAGCGGTAAATTTCAAAAGATTATGAAATTGTCAATATATATCGTAATTGCCAGGTTATTCATCAAAGGTAATTATTATAAAATAATATATATTAAGATCAAAATGTAAGAAATTTATTTAATATTAAGTTAATAGATAAATAGTTCTATAAGTACACATTTTAAGGAAAAAATGATATCGATCCATGCATAATTTTAACATAGAAACACTATAATCTATATTTATAATCTAATATATTTATATATAATCTATGGTGATCTTGTAGTAATACAGAACATTTTCATGCATATTCCATATATCGCACATTCATGTTTTCCTTTCGCAGACGTGTTAATTAGCATGATGGACTGTAATTACCGTGTAAAGTAGATTTTTATAGGTGGAATGAGTTGTATTTGAAAAATTAAAAAAAACAAAAAAAAAGAATATATAAAAAAGATAGGCACCAGAATATGGTGAATTTGCGGTGGTTGTGTGGCGGCTTTAGTCAAAACTACATAGTTTCATCCTTTTTAATGTTTTTTATTAATTTATTTATTGACCGGAGCAATAACTCTTCTAGTTCCCTTTAGAATAATATCGTTTCTTGAATATTGCAAAAATTTCAATAAATATAATAAATAAGTATATTTTCATAAACTCATATCATATTTTGGACTACAAAAGTAAAATATACTCAGGAAGACTAAATTTCATTAAGTTTCTTTATACATTTCAATTTAGATAATGTAGGGCATTTGGACTGTATATATGTATATACATGTCTAGCTACCTTGAGAGATATATATACATGTATAGCATATTGGTTACATATATTATATTTTAGTACAACCCAAGATATAGTACATGAGCTTAACATATCCATACTGGTAGTTCCTAAAGTGTTTTAGAAAAATTGATCTTTAAAAAAGGTTTGTGTTTTATTTAAATATTGTACATTTTAAACTTTAAGTAAATGTATATATTAAAGAATGATTGCAAGTTAATAACAAAAAAAATTATATGAGAAGATATAATTTTTTAAAACTGTGAATATATATTCTAAATCCAATGATTGGTTTTTTTTTTTTTTTTTGAAAATCAATGATTGGTTGTTTTAGTATAAGTGTATTAAAAATTTATACCGTTTACACACAAAAAAAAACCCTAAGTGACAGAATGTGATCGTATATGTATGCTGGTAATCGAACCATGCATTGTATATAGAGTTTAGGATTAATGTATTGATGTTAATTTCATGATACATTGAGGTAAATAAAGCACATAAATTCTTACATCAAGCTCAAGATGCTTGGTTATTCCATACATTAATATTTTACAACTTTAGGATATTCTAAAACACAGAAAGAGCCATGCAAAGAGCTCCTGCTTATAAATGGAGGCACACCAGTATACAGTCCAGCCACGAGCAATGACATCTCGCAAAAGGTGACCTGCAATGAAAATCACACCCCGGAAAACCTGAAGTGTTATTCCCTGAGTATTCTGCAATCGCTATGTCCATCACCTTCCTCGGAACTGTACCGGTGGCCGGAGAAGCGGCTGCAATTTATTCATGATCAGAAAAAACAATTCAAACTACTGCTCGAAATATATATCTATTCAGAAGAATGAATGAAGGTTATAATTAGTTGCACATCAGACCTGTTGCAAGTAGCAGAAGAAATGCAAGCAATACAACATGCAGCTTCGCCATTATTAACATATAACTTGAAAACGAGGTAGCTAGCTTGCATATTTATAAGGCTGAACTTGTATGAATGGACCCTGCAGGTTTTAGAAACGTAGCAATCATTCAGGGTCCCCAAAGCAAAGCAGTTTATTAGAGCATATATTTAATTAATTAATTCCGTTCCTGGTTGTCTGTACTCTCATAAATTTTATGATTAAATGTTCTTGGATAGCATATTACTGATATTAGCATCTGAGTACGTTTATAAGTTAATGTGACAATGGGGTACGAGGAGAATCTTTTGAGATGGAAAAGAGTATTATTTTGTCAACTTGCAGGCATCAAGTTTATAAAATTTGCAGGAAATGCAACAAAAAACAATCTTGCACGTGATATAATTAGTTTGTAAAGAAAATGATTATAAGAGGGAATTTGATTAGTTTGATCCTCCTGATCGAGGTAAATTAAGTTGAACCGAGCGTACTCAATGTACTCCCGAGGATTTATAGTTAGGGAAACGCACTAATTTATGTGCTCAATGTAAGAATGAAGTTCCAAAAAAATTAACATGATTATCCTTTCTTACCCCCACCCTAATAAAGAATACAATGTTTCGTATTATATTTAATTGTGTGTTTAATTAGTAGTTAATTTTGTAATTTTAGTTATAATTGTATTTGTTGAATATTTTTCTCAAATCATACCATAATAAGTTCATTTATTATATTTAGTTATGATATTATACGATTTTGTTTTGGTTCTACATGTTTCAATCTTATTATTAGATCTTATTATTTTTGTAAAACAAATTCAGATTTTCAATTGATTTGATTAATTTTGTAATTTGGTCCATTCAATATTGCTTCAAAATTATATTTTTTATTGATATGTTAAATCCAAACAATAAGAATATTTGATATCTGTGAAGGTATTTGACATAGATTACCATAACATACAATCTAATATTTACCATAACATACAATCTGAATATGAAAATTTATTAGTTTATCTTTACTAGCTATACTTAATATTCCATCATCTGTTACGTTGTGATCATAAATCAATTAACATATCAAAAATGATCAAGGGAAAAAATTGATTAAGTGCGGTATAATTTTTATAATTTGAAAGTGGAGTGTAACTTTTACATAATTTTTAAAAATGACGGTAATTTATTAGCTTATATTAATGTAATTTAATTCTTCATTAGAGACATTCCCGAATTGGGAAGGCCCTTACCGGGTCCTAGAACCCCATTTAGGGTAAAGTCACCTCTTGGAGACAGTGAAAGGTGAGCCTATACCTCGAAGGTGGAACGTGGTTAACCTGTGAATCTACCATGGAAGATAAAATAAAAAAATCACCCTTGCATAAAAAAGGAATAATCTTGTGCAGTTTCAATAAAGTAGTACTCGAGTAAAACACTTGAGTATTCTTATACTTTGTTTCAAGTCCGAGCTACGAGCTCGAACCGATACTTTACCATTTATCTATATATTTGTCCTTATCTTTATTTTAAGCAGTCAGTATTCCTTTTTTAATAAAGGGGATGTCATACCTAACTTAAGTATAACGGCGATTGCTACTCATGGTAGTATACTTGAAAAAGTATATGGTTAACGCTTTTACAAAATAAGTTGTTTGGATGAAACGTCAATCACCTTGAGTAAAATAAATAAGGGGAAGTACAATCTCGAGACAAAATACTTGAAAAGTATAGGATTGGCGCTTACAAGCTAAGTTATTTGAACGATAAGTTCGAATGTCAATCATCTCGAGGGAAACTAAACAAAGTCTAAAATCGACTAAGTTATTACATCAAAAGGTGTCATTACATCCAAAAAATTCTATCTATATATATCGGAGCAACCAACTCATAGAGATACTCGGCCTCAGACCACAAAAATTGATCACATGGAAAAGGTAGACCCTCCCGGAGATGGAAAGGCATCCTTTCTAGTAAAATCCTTACACTAAACAGGGAACTTGAACTTGGTACAATGCAGAACTTGCTAAGCATTGGAACTGTTGGAGTCCTTGCACCAAACAAAGAACAGCACCTGTCCAATGGCAACACGAGCATAAGTGCCACGTGGCTTGCCAAAAGCACCTCTCATACCAGTCTGAGGTCCACTGCTTAGGTGCTCCCACCTTTAGGTCTCAGCTCCCTTCCTTCAGTGCTTTCCTTGCTCAGGGGTTCAGATGCTCCTTTCTCGGATTCCTTATTTTGGACTGAAGCTGAGTTATCTTGAACTGAAGTTTGAGCCTCGAGGGGATTGGCAAGAAAGGCCAAGTTAGGATACATGGTTTTAATCATGCCTAGTAAATCCTCGAAGGTCATCATCTTCTTAGCAGATCTTATCAGAGCCAAGAGCTCCATTTTAAGCGTCCCACGCTGTCGAGAGTTAACCCGAAAGACAGCTAATTCCTCCTATACTAGGGGGTGGCAAAAGTCTTGAGCCAAGGCAGCCTTCTCATCTTCATCCTCGCATAGTTCAGAGATTGTCCCCCGTAGCTTATGAAGCTCGAAGCGGTGTACTAGCTGGCCATACTTCTCCCAGAGGTCAGTCATCTTGGGGAAGCAGACACAGAAGTCCCTCCATAGTTCAAGTAGCTGGCGCTACTTGAATGGACAACCATAAAAGCCTTATTGGCACACCAACTCTTCAACCTTATGGACCTGGCTTTGGACAGTAGCTCTCGCGGACTGCAGCTGCATCCTTAGCTTGCATCACTGTCCCGAACTTAGAAACCTCAGCCTGCAAACGGCGGACCACCACAGAAGACTCGGTGGGGACAGGTGGCTCGGCTAGCCCTAAGGGACTCAACTTCAATTAGAAGGGGAATCCTTTCCACAACTACACCTTTAAGAGCTTGGCATCAAGCATGTAACATGTGCATCAACCTGGCTGAAGCCCGACTATTGAACACTGTCAGATAAGTCAGCAGCTGCAGAAGCACACCCTTTAACTAAGCTGGCTATGATGAATAAATAACAGATTATGAAGAAAACTTACACTGGACATCAGAGGATAATCGTCGTAGGGCTCAAGACCCTCGGACAATATGGCTACCTTTTCGGGGTGTGTCATATAGTGGTTGAGCTTCTTCAGGTGATAAGAACTTCTATCTGCAGCCTTCCCCTATACAGTCTCGTGGACTACATGCTTCATAATCCTTTTCTTCTTAAGGGAATGTCCTATAAGAACATAAGGAAAACCAAAGGAGATATCATCACCCTTGAAAATAAAAAGATATAACATAAATGCATGAATAAATGAGAGGGTTACCTTCACCCAGGGCAGCCTCTGGGACACGAGTTACAACTGGCTCTCCTATTGGAGTGGATTTATTCGGCTTCTTTTGAACCCCCCTTATTCTCGACGGCCTCAGCGCCGCCCCTCTTCGACCCATCAAAGTGCTCGAGCTTCAAGTAGCTGCAATTCTTAAAAGACATGTTGGGAACTTCCTCCAAATACACATAAGTCCGAGCTGGCCACCCCCATCTGGAGGAGTGAGCCCCCATCGCCTTGGACTTGATTCCCATCCCGAGAACCTTTTAATGACACACATCAAATAGATGGTCGGGGTAACAAAATTCATCCTTCTTCTCTTTCTCAATACTAGAATTCCAATTAGGGACCTTTTACTTGGTCCGATCAAACGTTAGGCGAATATCATCCCCCGCCCCGTTCTTGTGGAATTCAAATGGTTTTGGCCCCCGAGGAGTCACCGTGATCGACGAATTTGTGATAAACAACATGTAAAGGTTGCGAAAGAGATCCAGACTTAGATCCACCTTCCTCTCGGTAAACCACGAGATAAGGGCCATGATCGCTACCACCACATTCGAGTGTAGTTGGTCAGGACGAAGCTGAAAATACTCTAGGAACTCCGAGATGAGAGGGAGAAGGGGAAGGAGAGACCTTGCAACAAAAATCTCCCAAACAGCACCCCTTACTCTAGGCGGCTAGGTCCAGAGTATCCTCCCCGCTCTCCTCGTACCTTAGGTCACACTCGAGGCGACATGACACCCTACATATCTCAACATATACTTGAGCCTTCTTTCGGCTCGCTTGCACAGCAGCCGATACCTCGCTCGGACCTTCCATCCCCGGGGTCCACTTCTAACCCTGTTGATGGGGCTTCGGACGTCGAGCTACATGTAACTCTGACAGATCCTCTCCGAGTTAAGGATGGACGGCCTATAGAGGCATCACAATTCTATTAATCTCCTTGACGCTGAATGGTTTTGGCTTCTGAAGTAAGGCATTCACCAATTCAATAATATTTTTGCCCGCACCTGGGGCTCGAGCAACTGCTTGGCAGCACGACGACTGTAAACCTCATTGGCGAGTTCTTCCAGGTCCCAGTTTTCATCCTCTCCGCTACCCTGATCGGCGCTAGAGCTCGACGGAGACATGCTTGTAGAGGGGATGGGGAGAAAATACGATAATACGTGCCGGAGAAGAATCACGAAGTAAAGAATGAACAAATCCTCACTGATCAGCTGGACATTTGGGGCTTTTTTAGTGAAGAAAAGACAGATTGGAAAATTAATTAATCCTAAAAATCTGAGAAGAAAGAGATAAGCACAAAAGTAAATATTTGGGATATATAACCTAATATTAAACATCATTTAAGCGGGTAATTACATTCACCCTGGTAACGATGTAAGCAAGTGGAAGAGTGGTACAGATCACCATTATTACCGTATGAACAGGCGACACGTGCCTACGGATTTCAGACAGAAAGACAATTTAAACTCAGCCGTCCATGTGTCTAGATGGAATGTGAAAAACTTGAAGATAGATATTTGAATAAGTTCAACCCGAGCGGTCAATCCGAGAGGATGCCCCGGGTTAACCACCCGAGATAAACTCCCTCAAACTCGTTTCAGCCTTACCCCCACGTAAAGGCCTCAAAGAACTTCCCCGAGATGAAATCTCGGATATCGAACATCTACATTGGGTCTACTGATATGTCCATGTTTCGCACCTGTGGGGTTCGTTCAGACCTGATCCAGGGCCAGGGAGGTTTTGGGCTCGGTATACGTGAAAGGTGGGCCTACGATCCATTGACCTAGTCTAAACATAACTTACATATATTCTAAATTTCCTACAACGAATACACTTCCTCTATTGTGGGAATTCTACTGTTATTACCATAAGAGTTACAATCATACTTGAAATACAAACCCTGTCAATCTAAGGATTGGGGTGATATAAATACCAAGGTTTGTTAAACCTCTCTATTTATCTTACGCACACTACGTTTTATGTTTATTGCTTCTCAAGTTTGTTTACTGACTTAAGCATCAGAGTGTTTAACCCCGGTGCTAATTGAGATCGTCAATTCGCGAGTACTCGAAACTCGACTCGCTTCAAACGCGAGATGATCAAAGGAGTACTCGACTCGATAAACTCGCGAGTAACTCGATAACACAAATATGGTTGTTAAAATTGATATTTAATTCATTAATATGTTTATAATACAATCATTTTATGTGTTTTTACATAATTTATACTAGTAAATTCATATTTCATGCAAAAATTACTTTTAAAAATTTATCATATTATCAATTATTTATGACTTTGCTTGAAATAAACTTAATCGAAATAACTCGTAACTCGACTCGAACTCGATAAAAAATAGTGATAGCGAGTTGAATTCGAGCGATACTCGAACCGACTCGCTCGATAAGCACCCCTGGCCCTGGCACTCAAGTGTTTTTTTGCAGATCAATTTGTGAGCTCGGTCGAGATCTCAATCACGGTTCCGAGGAATCCATCAACTTTGTATCCCGAGATCCCATCAAATTGGACAATTTCTTCTTGGGCCGCGGGTGAACAGACTACAGAGGCCTTGAATCCCCGTTGATATCGTTAATGCTAATGGGTGCTTTCCGTAATAGGGCATTCACTAGTCCAATATCTGTACCCTTTCCTTTGGGTCTAGGAATCACTTGGCGCTTGCCGGCAGCAACAGCAGCCCGTTGACTGTCCACCTCTTCCAGATCGATGTTCTCATCCTCTCCGTCATCATGGTCGACGTAATCCTGGGCCTCTAATTCATAACTCGAATGGGAAATGATAGCTGAGCAGATGGGGAGGGATAATATGCGGCATGAAAGAAATGAAAACAACAAAACAAGCAAATCTAAAAAAAATGAAAGAAGGGATGTAGATACAACTGTTGATTGGATGTGGATTTGGGGCTCTGAGCAAAAGGATAAAATTTGAAGAGTAGTTGAGAGCGTCAAATCTGAGAGATAAAAAAGGAAAAGTGAATGTGAAAAGGAAACTATTTGGGGGATGTAACCTAGAATTAAACGACATTTAAGCGGGTAATTACCTTACTCTTGTGTACTAATGCAAGCAAGTGGTGAAGTGGGAATAAACCGCCATCATTACCGTTTAATAGGCAACACATGATTCCAATTTTTAGATTGGAAGAAGACTTAAACGCAGTAGTCCACGGGTCAAGGCGGAAGATGAAACAACATAAAGTTAGATATTTGAATAAGTCAACCCAAATTGTCAGCCCGAGAGGATGCACCGAGTTAACCTTCGAGGTTAAACCCTCGAGTTCGTACCAATTTTACCCCTCGAGTTGGAACACCGAAAGCTCCGCCGAGATGATATCTCGGATATCAAATATCTACCATGGTACTACTAATAAGTCAATGGTTCGTGCATGTGGGTTCCGTACGATCCATGTTTATGGACCGAAAGGTTTGGGCTTGGATACATGGAAGGTGGGTTTAAGAGTCCACCCACCTAGCTTTAATATGGCTTATGTATATTTTGAGTTGGATATATGGAATACACTTCCTTTAACCATGGGAATACTACTATTATTACCATATGTATTATACTCATACTCGAATTACAAATCATGTTGATCTAGGGATTAGGGTACTATGAATAAAGGCATGGTGAACCTCTCTATCTATCTTACATACACTACGCTATTGTGATTATTGCTTCATATAGCTATTACTGACTTAAGCATCAGAGTGTTTACCCCCGGCCAACATGGGGTCGGTTTTGGAGATCAATTCATGAGTTCGGTCGAGATCAATCACAGGTCCTAGACATCCATCATTAAGAAATTCATTATGTGTAATCCAAAAATGTTGAAACTTGAAGATTTCAGTATATTATGAAGGCCGTGATTTTCTAGTTTAACCAGTATCGGTGAGTGAGTGATTAAAATATAATTTAGACATGACCCTGATCCTAGTATTAAAAAAATTTGTCAGAAAGTTTTGAGAGATCAAACCCATGTCTAATCTCTCCCACACTATACAGATTCTACCTTGGGGGTGTTTGGCAAAGTGACTTTTGGGCTAAAAAGTGCTGATTTGACCAAAAAGTGCTGATTTGACCGTCAAACATCACTTTAAAGTGTTTGGTGAATGAGTTTGAAAAATTGCTTTTTGTACTCAATAGGCTAATTTTCAAAAGGTTAAAAAAAGTAGCTTTTTCTTCTCAAATGCTCAATTAAATACTTTTTTACCCTTTCTCATCTATACTAATTATGCAAAAAGATAGAATACATATTGTTGAATTTGGTTTTTGTAGGAAAATTCAAGTGTTCAAAATAATTATGCATCATTCTAATTGTTCAATTAGTATTTTGGGTTGCATTTTTATGATTATATTATGGATGTTTATGTTCATTAGATTTTATTATAATGTCATTGGTTGGTTTTTCTCATTTTTCCACTATAATATCAATAACATTTCATCAAAATTACCCGGAAATAAAAAAATTTCCTTACATCCATCAATATGAAACAAGATAAAGGTTTGAAAAAATCTCTAAAACAAACTTATAATGCATAGTTTTAAAAGAATTTCATGAAAATGTGAATTATATAATAATTCAATTTAATTTATTATAATTCGTATGTTTCATTTGTAATAAAAAATAGCAATTGATAAATTATGTACATTTAATAAGTGAATAAGTAGTAAAATATATTCATGTACATAAATGTCATTTTGTCCATAAACAGCTATATCTATCAGCTAATTTTACCAAACACATTTATACAATCAGCTAGTCAAATCAGCCAGTCAAATCAGCTAATACAATCAGCTAGTCAAACCACCTAATGCAATCAGCTAACAGCTAACAGCTAACAGCTAACAGCTAATTCCCAAACACCCCCAAGTATAGGAATTTCCTAATGATGGAATTTATACTAAGTTATTATCCTCTATAAAATTCATTAAATTCCTAATTTGGAGCTACATGGCCTAATTATTATGTGGTATATCTCATGGCATTAAAATCCCTAACATAAATAGTAGCGAAGTAACTATATTATTGCAATTCAGCCCAGAGGTCCCTTCTGTCTAGCATAAACAAATACTGGGGGTGTTTGGTAAACAACATTTTGGGCTCAAATTAGCTTATTTGACCAAAAAAAGCTGATTTGACAGTCAAACATCGATTTTTAGTGTTTGGTGAATGAGTTTTAAAAAGTGCTTTTGAACTCGATTGGCTAATTTCAAAAGGCTAAAAAGAGTAGCTTTTTCTACTCAAATGCTATAGTTTTAACAATTAAATATTTTTTTGTCCTTTCTCCTCTATACTAATTATGCAAAAAGATAGAATAAATATTGTTTAATTTGGTTTTTCGTAGGGAAATTCAAGTGTTCAACATAATTATGCATCATTCTAATTGTTCTAATTGTTTAATTAGTATTTCGGGTTGCATCATTATGATTTTATTATGGATGGTTATGTTCATTACATTTCATTATAAAACTATTGGTTGGTTCTTCTCATTTTTTTCCACTATAATATCAAGGCAAATGATTAATGAAATGACAGTTTCACCCTTTTTATAAAGGAACACCACACCCTAGAAACCAAACATCACCGTCCGCCACCACCATATCACACCACCCATCTCCTTACCACCACCGACGGCCGCCAACGAAAACTACCACGACCACTACTGAACATGGCCTCAAGTACACAGCCCAATCCAACCCCAGTCCACAACCACCCGCCACCACCAAAACACACCACCCACCTCCTTACCACCACCGTCGACCACCGACGAAAACTACCTCCACCACCGAAACACACCACCCGTCTCCTTACCACCACTGTCGACCGCCGACGAAAACTACCACCACTGTCGAACATGCCTTCTAAACTCAATTAAAGACCTCAACACCGTGGGCCTTCTACAGCAACACCGCCGGCAACTATCTTGGGTGGTATCACGCTGCTCAACCATCGAAACTTCTGATTCACACCGACGTTGTCCCTTGAAATCCTTAATTTCCTACATCGTTAAAACCTAAGACTGTGATTGTGCAAGGGCGGGTTTCAATCTGAATATGAGTATACGTGTACATATACATATATATATATATATGAAGCTCCAGGTACAGGGCGGCACGTTTTTGCAGGCAAACGGTGCAACGCCGCCACCCACGATAAATCGGGTTCGGGTTTTGAATGGATCATGTGGGTGGTTACCGACAACGATCCGTTGATGGAGTATTTTTCAATTCTATCAAGTTTTTCATCGGCCTCCGACGAACTAACAGGTTTGAAAATCAGGTCGAGCATTACGTGTTTTAATTCCCCATGAAAATTTCACAATTGCTGACTTTTATATTTCTTGATATGTCTCCACTTCGCCGGCGAGACACCCACAGGACCACAACCAACACGCACCGTCGAGCCAAAGAGCCACCGTCACCAAAGATGCGCACCGACGTTATGGGGTAAAGAATTTAGTAAAATTAAAAATACATAAAAGGGTAAAAATGTCACTAAATTAATCAATTGCCTTGACTAGGCATTTCAAAAGTTTTATGCCCTTTCTGGGAATTACAACTCTTACTGCGCCCTTTTTAGGAATTTTCCCTAATATCAATAACATTTCATCAAAATTACTCGGAAAAAATTAATTATTTTTTTCATACAACCATAAACATGAAACAAGAGAAAGGTTTGAAGAAGTCTCTAAAATAAACCTATAATGTACGGTTTTAAATACAATTTCATGAAATGTGGATTATATAATAATTTAATTTAATTTATTATAATTCCTATGTTTCACTTATAGTTGAAAAAATAGCAATTGATAAACTATCTACATTTAATGGGTGAATAAGTTGTAAAATATATTCATGTCCATAAATGTCAATTTGCAAGATTGGTTACACAAGTAGCTATAATCTATTAACTAATTTTACCACACACATTTATACAATCAGCTAGTCGAATCAGCCAGTCAATTCAGCTAATACAATCATCTAGTTAAACCAGTTAATCCAATTAGTTAACAGCTGATTCCCAAACACTTGCCTACCATACATTAGATTAGATACATTTTGAACTTCAGTAACTACACATTGATCATGAATAGACTTTACTGAAATCTTGTATTCATCATTCCAAAAGTATCCATATCTTATTTCTCGGATAAGCAAAGAAGTGATTATTCCTTAAAATATATACCCTCGAGAAAAGGTTCAAGTATTACAAAAGGCCTATTTTATTTTTCCTTTTAATATTCAAGACTCGAGCATATGTGTCTACTCATTTTTAATTCCCCTAACATTGCAAACACAAAGGTTTAAACCTAGTATAAATAACCTAAAACTTTAGGGTCACTTTGAGATCTAGTTGACTGCTTTTGAAGTACTGGAATAATCCTTTTTTCCCTTTTTTTCTTAACAGACTTAGAATCTATATTGGCTGAAAAATAGTAATTTATCAAACCTAGATTTATCCTGATATATAAGTTAAATGATAAAATCACCCCCTACTCCTTTTACTTCCTTTCTTGTAACCACGGTATGTTAGTCATCGAAGATATGGTTTTCATCAATGCATATCATATGAGGATAAGGTAGAATCCATACCTTTACCTACCTTTGGTTATTCAGGCTTCTCATGTGTTCCAGCATTATTGTCTTGTGCTCGTTCTGCTTCAACCTTAAGGTTATTCTGTTGTGGTTCCATGACACTAGCTCCCTGGTCTGGTTTGTCTAGATGTGTTCCTTAGTGTTATCTTTTGTTGATGTCTCTTATTCTTCAATCTGTTTCTTCCCCGTACCATTGTTTAAAAGGACATAAGAGATAGTGGATTTCGTCGAGTTTGCACTGGATACCTTATCAACAACAAGAGAAAAAAAAACATCTAAAATTTTAATTTCTTCAACCTGTATTGGACTATGTTCTTCCTGGAACTATTGACAACTATTATCTCAGAACAATGTTGATTTTTATTTTTCCGAGTAAAGTCATTCGTAACCAATTTTGAGGGTTTAAATTGAACATATGTAGACGTGTCGTCTTGCATCTGCTTCTGAGCTCTTGTTGCTTGAATGTTCAATTTTGTTTGACTTTCGGGTTTCTTGAAAGAAGCATCGTTTTCCTTCTACACATTCCGGAAACCTAGATGTGCATCAATTAAACCTTGGGAAAATTTTGATCAAGGGCAGTATAAGTTTCATAATTTTAAAATGGGGTGTAACTATTACATAATTTCTAAAAAGGGCGGTAATTTATTAGTCTTTATTTATGTAATTTAATTCTTGAATTAAAGACATTTATACCCTTATTTTGTAGTTATAATTCAGTTTATTTTTATTTAATTCTATTCAATTCAGTTTGGTTCGAACTCACTAACTTACTCTAATTCAATTAAGATTATTTTCAACTCCATCTAAATATTTTAGATTAAATTCAATTCAGTTCAATTTTATGAAGTTGAAATAAATAAACTAATTTTTTAGTTATTATTTAGTTAAATTTATTTTCATTAAGTTTTCTCAAATTCAACTTAAATAATTAAAAAAATATTTAAGTGAATTTGATCAAAAACTTTGCAAAATAAATAATACTAAACTGAATTATTAAGATGGGGATGAAACACTATAATTAAATAAAGTTAACCAACATTTAATTAAATGAACTTCATGGAATTTAGCAAAATTAAACTGAATCGGATCCTTTCAAGGTGAACTAAATTGAATTCAACTAATATTAAAAATACTAGCCAGGACTGAGTTAAATTGTAATCAAATTTAGAGTCCACAAAATTAAACTAAATTTATAATATATTTTAGACTACAGAAATAAGGGTGTAAAAGTCTTTAATTCAAGAATTAAATTACATGAATATAGGCTAATAAATTACCGCCCTTTTTTGAAATTATGTAATAGTTATACCCCACTTTCAAATAATGAAACTTATACCGCCCTTAATCAAAATTTTCCCTTAAACCTTTCTATTCCGAGGAGATACTCTCAGAAATAGGGTTAGTAATAACAATGTCTGTTGGTATCACATTTTTTCCTTGTTTGTTAAACCATATGAAAAGGCATGATGTCAACACTTGGGCTAGAAAAATAACAAAGATGAAGAAAAGGACTAAAGGTGCAAATTCAGCTAATAAGGAGCTAAGTCTGTAACTGAGCTAACTGACTCAACGGTGATCGTTGACTGAGCAGTTGAACCAGAATCAGTTACACCGGCGATCATCTTGCCAATTAAATAGAATAGTTAGCTAGCCTAGATCAGTATCTTCTGTTTAGTTGATCAACCGTGTAAGCTCATTGAGCAGAATACTCTCTTCTTTCCCCTTTGTTCTTGTTCATCAATATACATATTTTCCAGACAATTATTCCGGCTGGGCTCCGTTCACGACAATTGGTATCAGAGCCGCGTTCCACTGACTGTGATGGCGGGCGGAATGAGACCTCCAAAGGATTGGGAGACGCAGCTTGACCGAGCATTAGAAGCAAGCTTGGACAGAAGATTGGCTGGGATCAATCAAGAGATCCGGCAGATCGTCGACGCTAATCAAGCTATGAAACAGATGGTGGAGGAGAACCGTCACAAGTTCGAGAAAATGGAGACTGATCGCATCGCCGATCGAGAGGCAGACATGGATAAGGCGCAGCAGAACTTCGAGTTCTTGGTCACATTGATGAATCCTTGTTCAGAACCGGCAGGCGGCGCCGGGAAGGGTGCTAGTAGCTCGAAAACCGTTCATTCATCTCTGTTAGAGAAAATGAGCTGTAAAGAGGTTAAGGGGTATGATAATCCAAAAGATAGAAATGAAAATTGTGTTGGCATGCCTAAATGGAATATAGATGTGCAGAAGAATTTTGATATGAATATGGAGGGAACTGTGAATGAGGACTGGAGATATAAGTTGGGAAGAGGATCTGAGGATTAGCAAGCTAGGATAGTGTTAGCTCCTTTCAATGGGGATGATGCTAGGGAGTGGATTAGAAGCTGTCAGACATTTTTCAACTATTATCAAATTGCAGATCACCATAGAGCACAAGATGTAGAAATATTTATGACTGGCAAAGCTGGGGTTTGGTACCAGTTGACTGTTGCAGGGAGAGGGAAGCTTTCTTGGAGTGACTTCAGTAATATGTTGTTACAGAGAATTACACCTCTTACCCTGAGAGATGAAGTTGCTGAGTTTAACAAACTTCAACAGAAAACAACAGTAAGAGCTTATCAAGAGGAGTTTGATGAGTTAAGGACTTTATTGTCTGATAGGAACTTACAACCAACTGAACAGTACTTTATATCGAGTTTCATCAGTGGATTGAAGGAGGAGCTGCAACCAGGAGTCATGATGTTGTGTCCACAGACTTTACATAAGGCAGTAGAATTGGCTCTATGGCAAGAAAGAAAACTAGAGGTAGCCAGTAAGAGAAGAAACACTTCTAGTTACCATCAAGTGCCTACCAATAATTTCAAGACTGGAGCTGACAAGTTGAATTGGAAAACTAACAGTAAGGAGGGGGGAAAATTCAATAAGAGTAGTAACTTTACCAAGTTATCACCTCAGTTACTGAAGCACAGAAGGGAGAATGGACTATGCTTTAAGTGTGGAGACAAGTTCAGTGTGGGCCACGAGTGTAAGATGGTGGAAGTACATCACATCTGTTCTGAAGAGCAAGGAGAACAAGGTTCTATTATGGTGGTGGAAACTGATGATGAAATGCTGGAAATGCTAGCTGAAAGTGAGGAAGAGGAAGTAATTGTCTTGAATTCAGTGGGAAGTAATATGGAGCAGAGACAGCTTAACACACTTGTTTTTCATGGAAACTTATATGGTGATGTTATTAGTATTCTTCTTGACACTGGAGATTCTGCAAGCTTTATAGATCCCAAAGTCATCAAGAGAGTTGGATTAGGGACTCTGCAAGTGGATACTTTTGCTGTCAGAATTGCTAATGGAACTATCATAAAAGGGGAAACTATGTGTCCTAGAGTTATTTGGGAATTGAAGGAGCATAAATTCATTTTTGATTTCAAAGTAATGAATCTGGGCAGTACTGATATGATTTGTGGAGTGGATTGGCTCTCAAGGTTTGATACTGTCATTTTTCAGTGGAGAAAACAACAAGTGTCATTGTACAGCCAGGGAAAATTCTGGACTTTAACTGGCAGGACTGATGGTAGAAGATGCAAGATCATTGGTGAAGATGAGTACAAAAGGAAAGCACAAGTTATGAAGCTGGAAGATGTAGAACTAAATTCTGCAAGGACTTTTGTGCAAGAGGAAGAAGGAAATGAGGAGGAACTATGTACTGTTATGGATCAATCAAGCCCTCCTAAGAAGAAATTGCAGGTGGAGCAAGAAATTGAAGCACTTCAGTTGCGTGTCCCTCTCAAACAGGTGTTGTTATCTCATTTTTCTGTTTTCTCTATTCTTACTAATTTACAACCAGCAAGGAATATTGATCACAAGATTAATTTGAAGACAGATTCTCAACTTTTTAAAATTAAACCATATAGGTATCCTCACTGTCATAAGGATGAGATTGAGAAAAAAGTTGCTGAGATGATGAAGACTGGAGTCATCCAACCAAGCAACAGTCCATTTGCTTCACCATTTATTTTAGTAAAGAAGAAGGATTCAAGCTGGAGAATGTGCATTGATTATAGAAGACTTAACAATGCAACAATAAAAGACAACTTTCCTATTCCTATGATAGATGAACTTTTAGATGAGTTACATGGAGCTAGCTGTTTCACTAAACTAGACCTTAGAAGTGGTTATCACCATATCAGGGTTAGACAAAGTGATATTGAGAAAACTGCTTTTCAAACTCACAGTGGCCACTATGAATTTGTTGTAATGCCTTTTGGTTTGACCAATGCACCTGCTACTTTTCAGGCTTTAATGAATGTGATTTTTGAGCCATATCTGAGAAAGTTTGTGTTGGTATTTTTTGATGACATATTAGTCTACAGCAGTAACATGAAGCAGCACTTAGAACATTTGGAGTTGGTGTTGTCTGTGTTACAGAATCATACATTGTCTGCTAAATTGTCCAAGTGTTCATTTGCTAAGCCTAGTGTGGATTATTTAGGCCACATAATTTTCTGGACAAGGAGTAGCAGTGGATGATCAGAAAATAGAGTGTATTCAGAAATGGCCTTTACCTTCAAATATCAAGGAACTTAGAGGCTTTCTGGGATTGACCGGCTATTACAGAAGATTTATTTCTAACTATGGAATCATCTGTAAGCCACTCCATAATCTACTCAGAAAGAATAATTTCAAGTGGGATGAAGCGGCTACAATTGCTTTTAACACTCTCAAAAAAGTAATGACAACAGCTTCCATTTTGAAGATGGCAGAATTTGATAAGCATTTCATAATTGAGACTGATGCTTCTGATGTTGGTATGAGAGCAGTACTTATGCAGGATCAAAGGCCAATTGCTTACTTAAGCAAGAGTTTCTATCAAAAGAATAAAGGTCTTTCTACTTATGAAAAGGAATTACTGGCTTTGGTCATGGCAGTTGATAAATGGAAACATTATCTTGTTGGTCATCATTTCATTATTAGAACAGATCATCAGAGTTTAAAATATCTGATTGAGCAAAAGCTTACTAATGCTTTGCAGCATAAATGGATCACAAAGCTTTTAGGTCTCAGTTTTGAGATTCAGTAGAAGGCTGGAAAAAGTAATGCTGCTGCAGATGCTTTGTCAAGGTAGCCTTTACATTATCAGCAAAATGTTGCTGCTCTCATTCAAGAAGAAGCAGAAGAGGAATCAGTACAATGGGATAAAGATGAAGGTGAACAAGACATGGTTGCAGATAGAGAGGCCAGGAATTTACTACACTTACTTGGAAATTCTGAGAAAAGTCAATGTTCAGATAAAGTTTCAGAAGTGTGTTTAAATAATGAAAGCTCAGAGGCAGAGATGGAGGAGTGTTCAAAGATTAGCAACAACTCATCAGTGGTGCCTATGTGGTTGTTACAGATTGAAGCTAGCTATGAAGGGGACAACTACTGTCAAGAACTTATTAACAGTTTAGTGGTCACAGCCACCCCCACTATACCTACTACTAATCAAGACTTTATCTATACACAAGGCTTGCTTAAGAAGGGTCATAAGGTAGTGGTGGGAGCTACTGGAGATGCAAGACAAAATATTCTGAACTCCATGCATGCTTCTGCTGTAGGGGGGCCACTCAGGACAATCTGCAACTATCAAGAGAGTCTTATCTCTTTTCTTCTGGCCACAAATGAGAGAGCAAGTGATTGAGTTTATAAAAATTGTGAAATATGTCAAAGAAATAAAGTGGAGCATTGCCATAGTCATGGACTGTTACAGCCTTTGCCAATACCATCTCATGCCTGGACTCAAGTAACTATGGATTTTGTGGAAAAATTGCCTATTTCAAATGGTTTTGACACTGTTTTAGTAGTGGTTGATAGACTCACTAAGTACATCCATTTTGTTAGTCTCAGCCATCCTTTTACAGCAGTGCAAGTAGCCAAAGTGTTTATGAAGGAAATTTGCAGATTGCATGGCCTTCCAACCTCTATAACTACTGACAGAGATAGGCTGTTCATAAGCCATTTTTGGAAAGAGTTAACGTCTCAGTTGAATGTACAGTTGCAGCTCAGTACAGCCTATCATCCTCAAACTGATGGACAAACAGAAAGAGTCAATCAAGTTTTGGAACAGTTTTTGTGGTGACAAGCCTTCTACTTGGAGTGATTGGCTAGGTTCTGCTGAGTATTGGTATAATACTAGTCATCATTCTAGTATTAATATGTCCCCTTATGAAGCATTATATGGAGTGAAACCAATTTCTCTACCATTGGGATTGATGACTGACTCCATTATTCCAGCATCACAAGATTTTTTGCAACAAAAAGATCAAGTGAATCAGTTGCTTCAAAAGCATCTGAAAGTAGCTCAAGAAAGAATGAAACAGTTTGCAGATTTGAAGAGAACTGAGAGGAACTTAACTGAAGGGGATTGGGTGTACTTAAAACTACAGAAGTACAGACAAAGTTCACTTGTTATAAGAGAGAGCATGAAGTTGGCTCCCAAGTTTTATGGACCTTTTAAAGTACTGAAGAAAGTGGGAGAAGTGGCTTATAAGTTACAGCTACCACTTCAAAGTAGAATCCACCCTGTGTTTCATGTGCCATTATTGAATAAACACATTGGACCTCCACCTCAGCAGGAGATTACATTACCGCCAGAAGAAGTACAAGATCTTCCAATATTGATGCCAAAGCATGTGCTACAGAGAAGATTGGTGCATAGGGGAAAACAAGTTGTGCTGCAATGGTTAGTAGAATGGAAGTTGCTCCAATAGAGGATGCTTCTTGGGAGGATTAGTCATTCATTTCCACTCAGTTCCCAGATTTTAAAACTTGAGGTCAATCTTGATTTTGAGAGGGATGGAATGTCAGCACTTGGGCTAGAAATATAATAAAGATGAAGACAAGGACTAAAGGTGCAAATTCAGCTAACAAGGAGCTAAGTCTGTAACTGAGCTAACTGACTCAACGATGATCGTTGACTGAGCAGTTAAACCAGAATCAGTTACACCGGCGATCATCTTGCCAATTAAATAGAATAGTTAGCTAGCCTAGATCAGTATCTTCTGTTTAGTTGATCAATTGTGTAAGCTCATTGAACAGAATACTCTCTTCTTTCCCCTTTGTTCTTGTTCATCAATATACATATTTTCCGGCCAATTATTCCGGCTGGGCTCCGTTCACGACACATGATTATCATCAGGCCCGGTCCAAGGGTGATTTAAGTGAACCCGACGGTTTAGAACCCAAAAAATGGGTCAAAACAAGGCCCCATTTGTTTTTATATAAATCATATTTTATATATTTTAAAAATAAATTTTCTTTTAAATTCTTGTTTATTTAAAATATGGGCCAAAATAAGGGCTCCGTTTTTTGGAAAAAAAACCATCATTGTAATTTATCTTAATTATTTTTCTTCTTTACGTGTTAAATTTTCTCTTGCAAAGCAAATTTCACCATCACTGGCAAGCTGAACTTCACCAGACTCTCTATTAGGGATTTTTTTAATGTTCGCTTTAGGCCCCCAAATATCTTGGACCGGCACTAATTATCAGTTGTATGATTTTCTATAAGTGCAGGCATGTATGGTACAATATTTTTAGGTTTAGGATCACACTTAAATGAAGCATTTTGATAACAAATTTTTGAGCACTTTGTGTACTAAATGGTAAATTTTCATATTCAATTCTTTGCTAGTGGCCCATATTTCTAAATCTTAATCAGATTCTTTCAACCAGTGGTTTGGTTATATCTAATTCCACAAAAAACTTAACTACATGAGCCTTGGTTCTATTCAAAGTTGTTTGGTCTACTTTAACAAACATCGTCAAGTTTCCAATAGATAGTAGAGTATACTCATCAAAGAATTGATGTTTCAAGCCATAAAGAGCTATACATACCGGAATAACTGGAGAGTCTGCATTTGGATCAAAATCTGAGCTCCACTTTGTAATTCTGATTGAATAAGCCCAAAAATTTTAGTTCTTGCGCACCCATCACCCGTAACAATCCTCTACAAGATCAAAGTGGATTAGAACCTGATGATTATCGAGTAAATACATTTCAATTTGACCCTTGAAACCCGCCGTCTGAAAATCGTGCTAGAGCTGCTCCAATCAGTTGTCTACTCTCGCCATATCTCTTTAAAATTTCACATCAATGTTTTTTGGCTTCGTTAGAGCATAAGATGTCGGTCAAAAAGAACTTAGGGAATCAACTTTCCAGAGGAGGGTCGGGGTTGTCTAATCTAATGTACGCACATTATTGCATTTTGTTTACAAAGTGTACCCAGGATGTCGTGATGGATTTGGCGAAGACTCTGGATCTCTATGCAAGGTACTCAGGTAAATGCCTCAATTTTGATAAATGATCTATTTATTTCAATCCAAATACCCCAGATAGCACGCCGTCTTTTATGCGATATACTCTAAATATTCATGGTCTGGGTCTTGGAGAGAAATACCCCAGATAGCACGCTGTCTAAGTCTGTGGGAGAATTAGGGCTAAGACCAGTCTTGGGTATAAAGATGCCTCTTCTAACAAAACATATGTGGAATTTGATGAGTAACAATGATTCATTGTTATGTAATGTTTATAAATCCAAGTACTTGAGGGACAGATAATTCATGTCAGCTAAAGCTAGGTCAGGTGACACGTGGGATTGGCAATTAGTTTTATGGGAGAAAGACTTACTGATCAGGTTTGTGTAATTATCTGAAAGAATCAAGCTCAGATTCATCCAACACATAGTTGAAATGGATGAGTTTGAAAGTCAATCAGGAAGCCGCTAATACAGTCGATGTCATTTCTTGTGCTTTGGACGTTTGCACGCTGTATGTATACATGCTACTCTTGCAGTAAATATTTAGAGTAGCAATAAGTTTCATATTAGCTTAGCCGTTTTCTGGTGGCAATCCCACCTGCATAAAGAGATTGTACAGGCTCAATTTTCAGTAATAAGAAAAATAAGAAAATCTTCCCAAATATCTTTTCTGCTTTACAGGTACACTATGTGCGATCAGTATGTGTTCATGGTGTAAGCCTAGAACCGCACTCATAATCTACATATATTTTGATTTGTAGATGGTATCGGAGCGACTAGGTTGCTCGTTTCCGTGTAATTTTGTCTACTGCTCAACCCCAGCCGCTAGATTTGGTCATTTTTAACCAAAATCGTTCAATCGATTTCGAATCTGACAGTTTTTTTACTTCCACCGTAAGCTGTTGCGAGATGGAAACTTCAACCAAAGAGAACTATGTGATCGAAGGACTGAAGAAACCTACTGATGATGCTAACAAGCGGAAAGGAAGGAGGTTGCTCACAGATGACGAAGAAAATGATGGATATTACAGACCGAATGCTCAGGTCATTGATCAGATCACTCTGATGGACCCCTTGCCAAGCTTGGAAAAAGCAACACAACTAGTTGGAAAAGTGGAGAAACAAAGACATGTTCACTCCAGCTACTAAGGAAACCAGGTGTCAGCACTGGTGTCTCAAAATGAGCACTCTTATCATACTGAAAATACAGCATTGGCAGTGAAGGGAGGAAACTATAATCCAAAGTTTGCTCAGAGGACTGGACCTTGTACAGACCTTAAACAGAAGTATGTGAGAAATGCGGAATTGAAGTGTAACCATTGCTTGAAAAATGGCCACACCATTGATATAGGCTTCAGGTTAAAAGGCTTTCCAGGCTGGTTCTATAAAAATAGAGACAAGTCTCAAAAGCCTAGATATCCACACAATGCACATGCTGTTGCAACTGGACAGCTGCCTACACCGCCTATTTCCACTACTGAAATTCCTACTCCTACCACTGAAGGACATAACATACAACTTCAATCTCTATTGGTCAGTCTTTCTCAAATGCATCAAGATACAGGCAGAGCTATGAAAGGGAAAGGAGTGGAGTTGACTACACCTAAAGACAATGTCAATCTGGCACACCTTACCGATTTTTCAGGTAGCATTCTTACTTATGTTCGCAATTCAGTAATTTTGAAAGATGCATGATCTTGGATTATTGATAGTGGAGCAAGTAGTCATATGTGCAGTAGCATCACCTTGTTTGATACTTATACAAATATCATACAACCCACACCAGTATATTTACCAGATAATACCACGAAGTTCTTGACAAATATAGGATCTTTAAGACTTGAAAATATACTTGACATTACTGATTGTCTACATGTGCCAACTTGCCAATTCAACCTCTTGTCTGTCAGCAAGCTTTTGAACACTACAAATATCCATGCTGACTTCTTTAAGAATTTTAATTTACTACCAGACCTTAAGAGCAGCAATGTCATTGCGGTAGCGAAATTACACCAAGGCCTATCATCCTAAACCAGTCATCCTTTCATGATGCCACCATTCAAGTGGCACTCCATAGTCTGAGTTTGTCTAGTATAAATAGACTTTACCATTGCTTATATATGCATAAGCCACAAGAACTTGATTTCCACTTATGGCACAACAGATTAGGGCATCCATCTATAACTTCCCTAAAGCATCTTATGTCAAGTGTAAACATTTCTATACCTGACTCATACACTTGTACAATTTGCCCACTTGCTAAGCAGAAAAAACTTGAATTTCCGTTATTGATTCTACTTCTAAATCTCTCTTTGATTTATGTCATATTGATTTTTGGGGACCATAGAGTGTTATGTCAATATATGGAACCAAACATTTTATGACCATAGTGGATGACTACTCCAAATACATTTGGACTCTCCAATACACTCTACTGACAAGGATCCTTCCTTACCTGTTGTTCCATCATATTATAGCACTGAAGATGACTCAGATTCTACACAACCAAATGTCCTGCCCTCCATAATCCATCTCCCACTCTTTTGTCACTACACCAAAACTGGCATTCAACGACAAAGCGTCAGAAGTGGTCGTCACTAATGAGGGTCATTCGTGACGACACTAGCATATCGTCACCAGTTTTTCGTCAACTGCATAATGCAAGGCGACAAAAAAATCATTTCGTCACTAAATACCTATTTACTGACGATACTAGCAACGAAAATTATTTCTCGTCACATTATTGACATTTAGTGACGACTTTAGTGACGAGAAATTTGTAATTGACAAAGGTTTGCGACAAAAAGTTACTGACAATAATATTTTCGTCACTGTTTCTTTAGTGACGAAAATGTAATTGTCACTAAATAATCGGTAACGGAAATGTTTGCGTCATTAAAAGCTTGTTGTGACGAAAAAATATAAAGGAACAAGAATAAGTCATTGAGACT
This sequence comes from Sherardia arvensis, assembly GCA_948330725.1. Lineage (NCBI taxonomy): Eukaryota > Viridiplantae > Streptophyta > Magnoliopsida > Gentianales > Rubiaceae > Sherardia > Sherardia arvensis. Next base: position 16,874,170 of record OX415244.1, read on the forward strand.
TTAAAATAGGGTCATACTAGATGCAGTCTGTATTTGCAGTCCAAAATAAATACTACGTCTTCAATTTATTTGCCTTGATTCATATTTATTTATATCAGACATATGCATCATATATATTACTTCTATTAAATACAATTCCAAATCAGTTATATATCAAAACTATTGTATTTATAATTATATAATAAAAATACGGATTGCTGTTAGGATAAAAGATATTGGTTAATAATTGCAAAGAAGCAAAATAGGGACTGCGTCTATGAGACTAGTTTGGGGCCAAAATTTAGCAAAATTGTAATTGACTATTAATAAAATATTAGAAAAAAATATGAAAAATGTGTATTTCAATTTTTAAAATAATATGATGTTAGAAATTATGTCAAAATGATTTTCTCCGGATTATTCCCGCCCTTGTGCTCCCGCCCTTTATTAATATTCCCGCCAACCATATTCTATCAAAATAAACATTTTCCCGCCAAATACATGACCATTTTCCCTCTTTCAGTATTAATCCAAGCTTTGTTTTTTTAAAATAGGTTTAATATCTTTTATCTTTCTCAAATTGTTTTTTAATTATAATATATATTACATTAGTGTTGGTTCCAAAATCTAACTTTCCTGATCTATCAAGGGATTGTTTATGCATTTAAACTTAAACGATGTACTTATCAATTTGAACGATAAATTTTGTAACTAGTTTACTAATTTTTTATAAAATATCTTGTATTTAAATTAAAATATATTTTATCATAAATTTATCTTAAAATGAATAATGTTTTTGTAAAAAATATAGTGTTTCAGCTTATATGTATAATGGTAGTCCATAACTCTTTAAGAAAGTGGGACTTTAAAAAATATTTGATAACATGAAGCACGTCCTTAGTATAATTACTTTTCAACCTTATTTATACAAAATTGATTGGAATTGAATTAGAACAAAAATGATAAATTAGGAAATGATAATAGTACAAATTAAGATAATTTTATTAAAATATATTTCATCAATCTTGAATTGTACCGAAAAATACTCCAAATTAATTGGAAATATAATAGACACTTTATACTAACAAATGTTTGATAAGTCCATGACTCCATGGTTTGCACTCTGGGGCTTCTTTCAGACTCAGACCATGGTCCGAGAATGGTCAAGGACTCGAGATGAGCAGGAGATGGACTCACGGGTCCATCAGCCCAATTTCTTATAAGAAACGCGTATATTCTGAATTTCCTACGATAAAAACAATTTCTCTAATTATGGGAATACAAATGTTATCACTTATCACCATAACAGTTGTATTCTTACTCTAATTTCAAACACTGTCAATCTACGGATTGTAACTCTATAAATACAAAAGTTTGGTAGACCTCTCTATTCATTATCTTATACACACTACGCCTTACGCTTAAAAATTTCTCAAAACTATCACTTATTTAAGGATCGAAATGTCTACCCCGGCTACTCCGGGCCTTTGTCTTGCACATCAGTTCGTGAGTTAGTTTGAGATCAAATGTCATATTTTACTTTATTTTATACAAACACTACTAAACTAGTATATTGACTAATCAAACGTCAAAGTTGATTTATTATAAACAAGTAAGTTATACCTAATCACAATCTTATTAACGTTCTATAAACTCTAACTAAACTAAATATAACTAACCAAATATTAAATCTTACTTGACTTTCTATAAATACTTACTTAATATAGTGTTATACTAATCAAAAAACATATCTTATATAACTTTCTATAAACAACTAAACTAAATATAACTAATCAGCTGTCAAATCTCACTTGACTTTCTAAAAATACTAACTATACTGAGTATTACACTACTCGGCAATCATATATTTGACTTTCTATAAACACTGGCTAAACTGGTTATAACTAACCAAGTGTAAAATCTTACTTGACACTCTATAAACACTAACTAAACAGAGTATAACTAATCAAAAGTGAAACTCATTATAAACACTAGGGCCTAAACACTAACTATAACTAATCAGAGATCAAATCTACTTTGACTCCCTATAAATACTAACTAAACTAAATATCACTAATCAAAATTGAAACTCACTACAAACACTAGCTATAACTAACCAAAGATATATAAAATCATATTTGACTTTATTTAAACTCTAATTAAACTGAATATAACTAACCAAATGTCAATTCTTTCTTGATTTTGTATAAACTATAACTAATCAAATATAAAATTCTATCTAACTTTATATAACTCTAACTAAACTTGATATAACTAACCAAATGTCAAATCATACGTGACTTTTTATAAATTATAAGTTAACTGAGTATATATAACTAATCTCATGTCAAATATCACTAGACTTTCTTAATACCCTTATTAAATTGAGTAAAACTAATCAAATGTCAAATTTGACTTGACTTTCTATAAACACTAAATCGAGTGAAAATAGTCAACATCAAGCTTCACTAGACTTTATATACACATCAACAATTAAGTTGTGTTTTACATAATCAAGGGGACAGTTTAAGTATTAATAGATACTAATAACTAATTCAATTTAACTACTCAAAAGTCACCTTTACTTAACTTTCTATATACACTGATAAATTTGTGTTTAACTACATTTGTAAAAGGTAAAATCGTACCGTGGTTAGACACTAAATTGAGACATTATTTTGTTTTAAAGTTTTAGAGAATTATATTGAAATAATTTTAGACCTGCTCTAATTAATCTAGCAGTACTAGATTTGACTATAAGAACGAATTTTGCAAGAGTAGCTTTTATAAACATTGATAACTTATTTCAAAAAAAAACATTGATAACTAAATATAAATATTTATTTCCACAAAAGATTGAATTTTTAAAATAAATCAATGTTTAAAATAAGTTTGTTAAAAAAAACTAATGATCTAATTTGAAAGTTAAATATATGTAGTAATTTTCTTGTTTAATCATAACCGTCAATTCTTTTCACATGTTGATTTTCACCCGTGGATGCGTTATCTCAAATTACAAAACCTTATCCTCCAATCTCGCCTCTTCTTATCTCGACGTTATTCTCGTAGGCAAGTCCTCCATCAATCTGGACACGAAGAGGCCGCTTGTCGCTCCAATGATCTATGTTACGATCACACCGCAGTCCCACCGACTTCTCTCCAGAGCCAGACTCTCCTGCTACAAGGTAAACCAAACTCCATCTCTCTTGTTCTCCTTTTCTGGGCTCGAATCAAGTTTGCAGAAGCCTAATTAATCTCCAATTTATTTGATTCAAGGCCCGGGATGCATTTTACAGCTGCATAGAGAAGAATTCCGACAAGAAGCCCACTAAGATTGTGTCGATGGGGCTGCTTCCCCGCGGAATGCAAGAAAACGCGGGTGGAATACGAGAATAATTGCAGGCCTATTTTGGTGAGTAGATTTCAGTTTAATATGTTTGATGTGTTTGTTTGTTTGTTTTATGTGTTAAGTTTACGGTTTTAAATCTGTTTTTGGGTGATTAGGTGAAGCATTTTGATAGGCAGTAGTGTGTTAAGAAGAAGGTAGGCATTTGGATGATGGCGGTGAATCGCGAAGAGGTCCCTTGTCGCTCCCACAAGGTTATACTTTCCGAAACCATGATTAATATTAGCTGAAATGTCAGGTTCAGAGAAGTGTGTGATGATCACATTTATTATGTTAACAGATGATTATAGAATGTAGGATTTGAAAATGGTGGTAGCTTGTTGCTTTTCTCGATTTCTTGAACTTATTTTATATTGATAGTAATGAGAAGGTGCACTTTGATGATGTTATGGCTGGTTGTTCTGGGAGTAAAATGAAATTCATTTGGTATTTAGTGCTTTCTTTAGCTGGACTCTGTATGTCCTTTGCAGCTCAGATTGTCCCTACTTCCTGTTATCTTGCAAAATTTGCTGAATAAGTGCCATTTTGTTCTTAACCTGCACAGATGGCGAACTTATTTAAGGAGTTTTTGTTCACATACTTCCGTTGACAGGGGACTTTTCTAGAGGGGGCTCAAAATCTTTGCACAAATGCAGTGGGGAAGGTTCAAACGAGGTAAATTATAGGCACGAACTAATATTTCTCTTAAAGATGAATAGAAAATAACTTCTTTTTTCTCTTTTCTGATGAAGGTATGTTGTTATGGCACATTATAGACAATGTTGTCCTGATTATGACTGGAACATGGAATGAAAGAGATATTCAGGTGCGCTATCTTAACTAGCAGATTTTCCTTGAGCTGTAATTGAGTAAATTAACATCAGTCCTTTTTTATGCAGAGAATATGTGAGAGTTATAGAGGCCGGTGCTTTTTGACACATCCCCGACTCCATATACTTCTGAGTAGTTCTAAGGTACTGAATACCTAGTTTAGTTTTGCCTTATTTTTTGGAAATGATTGTTTCATTTGTCTAGCTGAATAATGGACTCCTTGATTTTGAACTTTGAACTTGCAACATAGCAAAACTTTGAACTTCTTCTGAAACTGATGTATATGGAATCTATAGAAGTAATTTTATGTTGCATCTCTAAGGAATCTAGATTGAACTTACATCTAAACTCTACTTGTTGCGTATGTGTGATTGAAATGTCTGTGTGATAGAAATGTAGGAGTCTGAACAATGTCTATGAGAAATATAGAGAAGTAGTTTTTTTTATTCTGAATCCGTTGCTTTACTTGTGTAGGTTTGTGGAGATTTGGTGATATAAGCATGAAGTGATGATGGTAAAGAAGCCTGCCAAAACAATCCTGAGGATTTAAGAAGTGGTTAATCTAGGTTAAATTTAGTTTTATATACTCTTTTAGAAGAAGTAGATACTTAGAGCATGTACATTGGTTGGGACTCATTTGAGTCCCAATCTCTTCTCTCTCCTCCCAACAGCTTCTACCTCGCAGTCATCCAGTCTTTTACACATCATCCAGTCTTGTCCATATCAGATTTTAGTGGTCCTACTATTTTCATTCATTTCCAACTCATTCTTTTTTATATGTAGATTATTTATTACATTATAAATGTATTCACATAATTAATTAAATAGAAATTTAATTTTGCATTTACATAAACAAATTATGTCTTATTTCACAATTATTTATTTATTTAAATATTACAAATTAAGGGGTATTGAAACATAATAAATGAGAAGCATTTATGATTTTTTAAATCATTATCGAACACAATAATTAATAAAAGATTAACTATTCTCAAAATATATACAATAATATTTAAATACAACTTTTACATAAGTAAAAATAAAAGTGCATATTACAATTTTCAAAATAGATTCGTAGGAAACAAAAAAAAATTAGCAACACAGAATTAAAAATATAGAAGGATACAATTATATGCTTTCCTGAAACTTGTTCAAACATATGGCAATATTGGACTCTATTTATAGAAGAAATTAAAATATAGCCGTTGGAAAGAAAAGAAAAAGAAAATAATAAATATATAATGAGAATATTAACGTTGAGTTGAAAACAAGAAGAAAAAAAAGGGAAGAAGAAAGGGGAGGAGGAAGAAAATAATTGTTTTATGGTGCCACATATGCATGTGGGGTCCACTTTCGAGTCCCAAACCAAGGCTTCATACATCCAGCCTCTCCCATGCCATGTGTCAAATTTTCTCTTTGGGACTCAAGTTTGGACTCCCATTGTGGAAATATTGGGTCCCGATGATGTAAAAATTGGGGGTTTGGGACTCCATTGTGCATGCCCTTAGAGCATCCACAGTCGAAACACCACCCAAACACAACCCCCTTGTGTTTCACACTTTAAATATTATTAAATCAACTATTCAACTCATCAAACACAACACTCAAACACAACCTCAAACACATCTCCACACTAGAAACACAACCCAACAACTATTCAGCAACTATTCATGGAACCCACATGTTTTTACCAACATATTTATTCATTTTGTTTTGGAATATGCATGTATAATTTATGCATATATATCATGAGTTATTCATGATATGAATATTTTTTGAACAACATATTCAAACTAATCTATACAAAAAGTGAATTAAAATAATTTTACATATTTGATAAAAAAAAATTAAAAAAAACCGATGTAAAAAAAATAACACATATGAATTCGACAAACGAACAAGTTATTAATGATGATTACATTACAATAAAACAAAGAAGCATACATGTTGATCTAGTCTGACCAATTATTAAAAATGGAAAACTTAAATATTGATCTAGTCTGACCAATTATTACACACACAATACATATTTTAAAAAACACTCAAACGGTTTGATTTAGGTACGGTTCCCTCGTTGCGCTTCGTGTTGGGCAACGTGCTCCGTGACATCATACATCAATTGATTATGTAGATCCCTGCTGCGAATGTCAGCCCAATTTTTTCGAAAAGCAGCAAGATTGGCGCGTTGCCCAGCTTGGTAGTGCCATTCCATATTTGGGTCAGGGTGATCATAATCAGTGGGTTTAACTGTAAACCCATAAGATTCACGTTCATCTTCAACTATCATATTGTGCAATATGATACATGCAATCATAATCCTCCTCAGCATCTTCATTTCCCAATACAAGGCCGGGCGACGGATCACAGCAAATCGAGCTTGTAGAATTCCAAAAGCACGTTCAACATCTTTACGCAGACTCTCCTGACGCCTGGTGAAAGTTCTCATCTTATCAGTGTTTGGAGCAATGTAGGCTGGAATGAAAGCTGCCCATTTGGGATAGATCCCATCAGTAAGATAATAACCATGGTGGTAAGCGTTTCCATTCACTTCATATTCGACCGGGGGGACCCTTCCCTCGCACATATCATCAAACAAATCTGATCTTTGAAGCACATTGATATCATTGTTTGATCCAGCCATACCAAAATAGGCATGTCATATGTGTGTGTCGAAAGAGGCCACTGCTTCCAATATGACTGTGGCTTTGCCATCTCTCCCTTGGTATTGGCCCCTCCAAGCAGTGGGGCAATTCTTCCATTCCCAGTGCATACAATCAACACTTCCGATCATTCCAGGGAATCCACGCTGACGACCTGCTTCTTTAAGGCGCGCAATGTCGTTTGGCGATGTTGGCCGCAGGTAGTGACCTTTGTAGAGCGAAATGATTCCTCTAACAAAGTGTCTAACAGTATCCCTGGTTGTCGTTTCGCCAATCTGGAAGGTCTCGTCTTGTTGGTCGTTTGAACAACCGTAAGCTAAATGACGCATTGCAACCGTACACTTGTGGATTGGTGAAAATCCAAGAACACCGGTCGCATCTGGCTTTTGCTGGAAATATGGGTCGTGGTTGGCCAAATCATCCACGATTCTTTGGAATAAAGACCTCTGCATACGATACCTGTTGCGAAATTGCCTATCGTTATACGTTCTTTCTGATGGTGGGTTAAAATAGTGTTTCTGAATTGCATTTTGAGCCGCAACACGGTCTCGCTTGATGTGGTTTCTTTTTTTCTTAGGCTGGATGGGGTAAGCTTCGGAGGACTCGGCCTCCTCCGCTTCTTGATGGTGGGATGGCATTTCTGGGTACAAGGTTGCAAAGCTGGGAAACGGACACAATGGTTCTAAAAATTCATATCTAAAAGGTTCGTATTGTGGAATTGAGTTTGATGACTCTCCCTCATCATCAGAATTAGAGAACGACATTATTGCAATCTTGTGAGATGCAAAGTCTAAAGGTTTGAGTTGAAGGATGAATAACAAGGAGTGATGTGATGAGTTTATATAGAAAATGTTGGGATGAATACACATTGGTATGTGGGTTTGAATTATCTCATCTACCGACTTGAAGATATGATGTGACAAATCTATGAAAAGTGTGTTCAAGTATGTCGGGGAGTGGGAGGTTGAATTATCTCATCTACCGACTTGAAGATATGATGTGACAAATCAATGAAAAGTGTGTTCAAGTATGTCGGGGAGTGGGAGGTTGGATGATCTCATCTACCGACTTGAAGATATGATGTGACAAATCTATGAAAAGTGTGTTCAAGTATGTCGGGGAGTGGGAGGTTGAATTATCTTATCTACCGACTTGAAGATATGATGTGACAAATCTATGAAAAGTGTGTTCAAGTATGTCGGGGAGTGGGAGGTTGAATTATCTTATCTACCGACTTGAAGATATGATGTGACAAATCAATGAAAAGTGTGTTCAAGTATGTCGGGGAGTGGGAGGTTGGATTATCTCATCTACCGACTTGAAGATATGTAGAATTAATTATAATTAATGAAATGGCTTTTACAAATAAAATAACATATTGATCTAGTCTGACCAATTATTTGACAATAATACAAATACAAAGTTTAGGCTAACTAATTATTACTAAAACCCATCCGCCTTCTTGTCAATTAGTTCCTTCAGGAGAGCGTCACGCATTTCGATCTCCGTCTGGCTCGGATTTGCCTTGTTTATCAAACTGTTGAGAATTTTGTGTCGATAATTCATGTGGATTTTTTTGGCGTGCTGCTCGTCATGTCGATGTTGTTGTTCAACATAAGACCGCTGCTCAATTGCAAAGTTCATTCGCTTCTCTTCAAATGCTACCATCTCACTACTCCAAACTGGGGGGGCTTCTGTAGACTTCCTAGTTGAAGTACGGGCACCACTACCATCACCTTTGCCCTTGGCCATACACTTTCCCTTAGCCTTCAGTTTAGCCCGTTTGATACCTGGTGGTCTTGATGGAAAATTGGGACTTTTTTCATCGCTACTAAGATCCATGGTGGTTCCTCGCTCTATATTTTCATCTCCCCCACCAGACACAAATGCTGCTTGATGTGTTCCAATGTCATTGGTATAAGCAGCCAAAAATTTGGGTGCATGTCTGCAAAGATCTAAAACATGGAAAAAATCAAATGGACCTGTAATTTGATCTTCCATCAAAAAGAATTCCATGGCAAGTTTCCTAACATCATCAGGGCTGCCTCCGCTCCTAACTCCTTGGTAGTGGCTGTTGGCGCGTCTTTCACATCCAACATATTTTGCCATATGATTCGCCATTTTATTCCAATGTGATTTGACTGCTTCTTTTGACCTGATAGCCGAGCAACATCCATTGACCTCATCCATAATATTCTGCCAAAACATTTCCCGTTTCTGGCCTGTACCTTTTATAGGATCTTGAGAATGGTTGAACCATGCACCAACTAGAGCTATATCTTCTTCATGAGACCACGCGACTGCCTTAGCTTTCCCTTTCTTCTTAGTACTAGCAGAAGTTATCACGACTTCATCATCAGCCTCCTCGCGATGTTGCATATTGCCTAATCAAGAGAAGCAAAGTTTGTTAAAAAAATGTAATTTTTATGCAACAATAATATGTACACTCTCATCCTAAAATTACGATAATATTCAAATTCTTTAATATTTGTCACACATTAAATAAGTATATATGTATAAAATTTTCATCACATGACAACATTAAATTTCATGAAATTGGTGTATACATACTTTAAATCATGTAACACAAGTTGAATAAGTATGTAACATAACTATTTAGCATAAACTATTTAATACATGCATATTTACAACTTGTTCGTCTTCATACTTGCAAGTATTCATGGGAAATAAATATCAAAATTTGTCAACTATAATAATAAAAATATTGCATATGTAGAATAAGCATTACATAATGATTTAGAATCATATAAAATAAAGCAATTGTCAAAAGAAATTAAAAACACGAATAACCTCGTTCTTCATATGGATGGGTGCTAGTATGTTGGCTCGGAGCATCTTGAGTTTGAAAAAAACCTTCGACATCGTTAATAGAATCTAGATTTGGATGATAGTCATTTCCATAATCATAGTTAGGATTATGAGGAAATTGGTATGGATTTTGTGAACTTGGATTCAAGGAAGTAGGAGACATTTGGGCGTTATTTGGTAAAATCGGAAGGCGTGGTGTAGGATTACTTCTACCCCTACCCCTAAAAGGACGAGAATTCATTTGAATTCAAATGGAGAAAAATTTTGGAAGAAGATATGATGGAGAAATTGGGAGCAATTTTTGGGTTAAGAATGGTGTGTGGAATTGTTGGGTTAAGAATGGTGTGTGGAATTGTTGGGTAGAATGTATGGTATTTATAGAGGGGGAAAGAACAAAAATTCAGATTTAAATGAATTTAAAATTTATCAGAATTTTTGAAAAAAAAAAAAAAACCGTTTTTGACACGTGGCCCAATCAGAAGGTGCCACGTGTCCAAAATATTTGAATCAGATTTGAAAACTGCCCAACGGCTAGTTTCCAACGGCTACATCCTCTCAACGGCAGAAATGCCATGCGCAGGAGGCAAACAAAAAAGAAAAAAAAAAAGAAAAAAAAAGGGTGGCCAACTTGCTGGGCCCGCCATGTCAGGCGGGCCCCACCAGCTTTTCCAAATGCTGGGTTTTGGGAGGAAACACACCCCCTATGTGTTTGGGCCAAAAACATGGCAAACCCATCCCATTGTGGGGTTTGGGGGGTTTGGGGCAGATTTGGGGGATTTGGGGCAGCTTAACACAAGGGAAACACATCCCATTGTGGGTGCCCTTAGGGTGCTTTGGATGTAGGAAGATTAGTGTATGAATATTATTATTATTTATATAATATTTTTTCTGCAATATTTATTTTTTTCTGCAATTTAATTTATTTTTGTATTATTATAATTATATTGACAGTCCAATTCCGTCACTAAAAGGCGTCACTAAAGAGTTTGACTGTGAGTTAACGTTGAGCGTCTCTTACTTGTGACGCTCAAGTATAGTCACCAAAGGATTAATTTAGTGACCATTATATCTGGTCGCTATTTCTTTGTCACTAAAGGTTACCCATTGGTGACAGATCGGCTCCCTTCAGTGTCGGGTTAACGGTGACAAATACGTGCGTCACTATTCTAGTGACGAAAAATAATCGTCGCCAATGACACACTTTCGTGACCGATGAACAGCAAAATCGTCGCCCCACCCTTTGGCTTCGATGTTTTTGCAACGCAAATTTGATGAAGTTAATTTTCGTCACCAAAACATTTTGTGACGAAAAATGGGTGTTTAGCGACGGATTTGGCTTGTCACCGAAGACCAGTTTTGGTGTAGTGTGTCTTAATAACGGCTATTAAAAACCTTTCACCACCAATAGAGATAAAGGGTTTATTGTCCAAGGTTGGGCTATTATTGGGCTCCTTCACGAAAGTTTGCAGTCACTAGAGTGAACCCGGTTGGTATTAGGAGAAGTTCAAGATCAAGCATTTTAATTAGTTCGTGTAATTTATAATAAATATTCATCTTTTCATAATTAATATAAGTATTTGCTTTTAAAAACAACCCTAGCCTTTGTCGTCAACTCGAGTTAACATTTTATCTAAAATTTTAATTATAAACACAACTATGTTTTAACACTTAATTAGGATTAGACTGAGTTTTATAATATATACGATCACCACCTACTAAACTGAGAATAAAAAGATCAAGTTAGAGTGCTTATCAGTATGATTAACAATACACAAACAGAAGGACTGGGATTACTGATTGGAAAAATGCCACTGGGATGGCATCTTGGAAGAATGTAATTGGAGATAACTCGTGTTCAAAAATATAAATTGCATGTGGCTGTTTAGTTTGAGATGATAGCCCGGTGTAATTTATATTTGAGATTTGAAATGAATTGCAAAAAATGTATTCATCAAAAAAAAAAAAACCAAAAACAGACCTACTGCATTCAAATTCGATTCTACATACACTGGACTGATTGGAGAATATACGATATCCTGTACGATTAATCATATTTGAGACAAACAAAAGCACAAGACAGCAATTTGCAGTTACATGTCGCGAAAGGTCCACAGTATTCTTTATAATCGCAATCTCGCGATGGCCATGAAACTTTGTCTGCTGTTGTTCTGAGGATCTCTAAGTCCAGCAGCTTTCTTGCCGAAGAACTGGTGATCGGAGGAATTGCTGCATAAAATGGGGTTCAATATCAACGGTCGACTGCAATAGTATATACAGATTTTAGATAGAATGAAAAAATGAACGCGAGAGAATGGTTAATAATTACTGACCTGTTGTCGCAAGCAGAAGAAAAACGAGAAAAAGAGTTCGCAGATTAGCCATTATGTGATGTATTGGTTCTGAATCTGTTCTCAAGGCTTCAAAATAAGCTTCATGATGGCCCTCCTGCTGCTTATTTATAAAGCCCAGCCGCGCATTAAGTTTAAGAGACTTTCACGATCATATTTTAATTAAAATGTTATTCTTTTAATTTTATAAATTCTATGTTAAACAATTACAATTGCTATGATACCTCTAGGGTACCATTTGATGGGCGCATTACATTACTATATACGTACATGTGATGTTAAAAAATAATAAATTTGCATTTGAAAATATTAAACCTACGTGTTTAATTTAGTTTAAAGGATTACTTTTTAATATTAAAGGATTACGTGTTTTCCCGCCTGATCATCACCGGATTCGTTTTTCGACAGAGCACAATTTAAACAGTTGTTTTCTTGTTTTAACTTTCGGTACACAGTAGATGTGATAAATGCAATTTTAACTTGAGCGTAAAATTTAACCGTGAAAGGCCTTGAAGGTTCTGCGAAGTTTCTATAGTAATAGTAAAAGAGGTTGTTGAATCCGTGCGGCAGTACTAGGAAGCATGTTCGCCGGCTAGTGCTTCTAATTTGGACAGTTTTATGAAGACAGAGTATAAGTGCATCTCCAATAGAGCTATTTAAACCACATTTTCTTAATAAGAAGTATTCTTTATTGGTTTTTTTACCATTGTTGATTTTTAAGAAGCACTCCTTATTAGGTATCTATTTCTTAGTTAAGCAGTGGTACCTAATTTAATGCTGATTGTTTTAAAGGTTTATTTATACTATCTTTCATTAATGGTGAGTATAACTTAAAAAATTTACCATTGTTGAGTTTGCTCCTTACTTAGATTTTATCAAAGGTGATGAGGTGGAATTTAAAAACCAATCCTTATTTTCTTACCATTGGAGATGCTCTAACTCTCTCTTATCAGTCTCTGGAATCTTTCCTTACTAAGTACTTTTTATTTCATTTTTACGAGTGCCCTATCTAATTCAACTTATTTGGCGTTGTGCTAAATTGTGGTGTGGTAATCTGTATTGTGTTCTTTTATCAGTGTTATGTTGTGCTGATGAGTGGTGAGTTGTGCTGATCTTGTGCTCATAGTATTAAAAGTGTTAAATAGTGTTCATTTGAGGTGAAGAAAAAACACATATGTCATACGTTGTGTTCTGGTTTGGGGTTTGGGTTTCGGGTTTTAACTCAAATTTGATTTGGGTTGTGATTTAGTAAAAAGTACTTTGAGACAAAATCTTGTATGACAAGAACGAGTGAGTGAGTTTGAATTTTGAATTAATTAACCTCGGATGCTGATACTACTGTCTTCTCAACATGAATGTTTATATAAGATGTACAAGCTAAGGGAGTAAGAAATAGACTAGGGCTTGTTTTTCCCCCTTATTTAAAAAGAGTTATGTTTGGTTTTAGTGTTTTAGTCTAGTTTTGATTTAATGATATTCAGTTTAGTATTGTTATTTTTAATAATATTTTAATTTTAATTCAGTTTAGTGTTTTAGTTTAGTTTTGATGTAATGAAATTTTGTTTATTTTTTATTTAGTATTGTTATTTTTAATATTTTACGTTTTATCTTATAAATTTACTTCAATTCAGTTCAGTTTATCAAATATGAATGTGGAGAGAACATGTCCAATCAAATATGATTCACTTCATTAATTTGTGCACAAAAAATGGTGTGACATATATATAATGGTAAGTCATATAATCAAGCAATATCTTTAAATAAACATTAGTTGTCATTAGTTTGTTATGTCAATGAATATGCTAATAGGAAGAGGAATAGTTTATTAAATTTTCCCATATCACTCCGATAATTATCTCTTTAAATAGGGTCGAATAGTACATAATTACTCTATAAAGAAAGTAAAATGAGTAAGATAATCAAGAGATTTCTAATATATCTTCTATGAATCTATAGTTGAGTACTATATGACGGTAGAAATAGCATATCTAAAATTTAAACTAGAAAAGAAAAAAGAAATATTGAAAGTAATGGTAACCAGCCACACTTTCGGGATGGGATCCTCTACGCAAATTATGGTGCGCAATCCGTACGCAAATTATGGTGCGCAATCCGTGCGCAACATACCAAACGACGCCGTCAGGTCACATGTATTTTGAATTAAATTATTTCCTCGCTCCACATCCATACGCGCACTTAATAATTATCCTCGCGTAAAATTACCATTAATTATTGTTTTCCTCCCAATATTCATTATCCACGTCTTGACTCTTCCTCTCCCACCACTGGAAGATTCTATTTTCATCCCAACTTTACCGGAGCATATGTTTCCACTCTTCTCATTCACGTAATTATCACACGTCACCAATATGTTCGTCCATTGATTCGTCGCAATATCACAAGTTCGGTTGGTTGTTGATATTATCACAGTTAATATTCCATCTTCCATCATCAGGTATGTACGCCATTTATTTATTTCTTGATGTTTATTACATTTGTAGGTTCTAAAAAGATGACTAGTGAACCAAGTTCTTGTCGTCGATTGAATTTCGAAAATATAGATGAAGAACGGGACGTGGAGGAGGACGGTAATACTCACAGGTATATATTATATCCAAGTATTCTATTTCATTCTGGTTTACCTTTCATATAGTATCAATCATATTATATTATTTTATAATTGCCTCCACTGATGGTTTAAATATGGTTGTGACGTTACCGCGGCAAACTCCAAATATGGTAAGTCAAATATATATATATATCAAACAAGTATATACCTATGAAATCTATCTAATGACATTCTATTGTTCCTCTCATTACTGTAGTGGTTGAATTCATATTCGAATGATGTCCGTCATCGTCAGTCAGATAATATGTCACGAAATCAGGTATTTGCAGTAAGTATCATAGTGAAAACATAGATGATAAATACTAACATGAAACTAATTTCGTAGGTATCGTTTATGGCTTCAGAGTTTCCAAGTTTGGTTGGAAATGCAGGATCGATTTCTAGTTTCACTGATTTGTTGAAAGTAATTCATATGAATTAGTAATATGTTTGGTTTATCACATTATCTCTAGGGAAAATCATTCAAATTTGTATGTATAGGGCCAACTATCTTCTTCATCAATTGGAAATTTAAACACCAATTATTTGAATCGAATGAACAATCAAGTCGATCAAGCTACAATCAGTTGGAATCAAGTGAACAATCACTACCAAGCTGTGAATGGTTGGAATCAAGTCAACAACCAAGTCAACAACCACCAAGTCGACCAGCTAATTGGAATCAAGTGAAGAATCACCACCAAGCTCCAAACGGTTGGAATCAAGTCAACAATCAAGTCAAGAAGAACCACCAAACTGGTCAACTTCTGAATAGTATGAAATGTAGATGCTTAATTCCATGTGATAGTATCATGTTTTGTCCATCTAAATGATACAAAAGTATGTTGGAAAATCAATTCATCTATGTTATTTTATTTAACAATTTAAGTTCAAACGTATCATAATAGTTTTTTTTTGAAATTATAAAACACATCATTGTGCATTTTAATTTTACTATTTATATATTTTAATATGATTTAGGAGTATTTTTATTGATAGTAATTTTTCTTTAACATATATTAGATACGAGTAAATATAGTTTCTAATTAGAATTTATTATTTTAATAATGATAAAATAAAATAAATTATTTTAATAGAGTCTTTGAAAATGAAAGTGAATTCTACATTTTATATATAATATAATCGATGAAATTAAAATAATAAATTATTAAATAAAATATAATTTAAATACTAACTTTTAATATCTATACTAATTTTGAAAAATAAATAAACACTATAGAATTTTAAAACTTTTGTATCTAAATTATTCCGATTCGCTTTTGTAGTATGGTTAGTTATGAATTCTAATGCTTTCGCCATTGTTGGATATTGGTCAAATGATTTTCAGATTTCTTCCATGCATAGTTTCAGTAAATATATCAAACATAGTTATTTTATCGTACAGTAGTGCAGTGCCAAAAATATAAAAGCAGAAATATGAATGGTAGTGTTGAGACGAAAGAGATGGAGAAAAAGAGTGATAAGTAATTAATCCGCGCGTGAATATCAATTTTAAGAACAAGCGCGTATGGATGTGGGGTGAAGAAATAATTTAATTCAAAATACATGTGACCTGGCGGCGTCGTTTGGTATGTTGCGCACGGATTGCGCACCATAATTTGCGTAGAGGATCCCATCCCCACACTTTCAACCACTTCAGATCATAATAACTAATTATTAACTAAGTTTTAATATTGGACAATTAATACTCTAAACATCTCATTTTTATCTGTCCCCATAAACCCTTTCCTAAAATTTATGGAAGAAAGCGGTCGGAAATTTTGACATCATGTAGATAAAATTGTCACAATGAACAATAATTTTAATTTACCGGCTGCATTTTAATCTGTTGAACATGTCCACAAGCTGTATGGAAGCCCTTTTCATAAACTCTATGCATCTAAATAGCTAAAACCATGTATACAAATCTTCAAAAAACTAAAAATCACAAGCATACATATATATATATATGTATATATATATATCGTGTTTGAACAGATCAAAATCAAACAAATTAATCACAAGAATACATAGCTTTCCTGATACTAAATCTTCCCAACAAACCACAGAGGCAAAGATGCATATATATGATCATCGCCTGAAAAATCTGAGAAATTATTCAACTTTATTACAAACAGTGGTACAGCTGATCATCAGATTTCCAGTCACTGAAGACACACCAAGAAACAGGCCATCCAGCAATTGCATTTGGCAAAAGGTCCGCAGTATTCTTGAAAGTCGCAGCCTCGATTTACCGTTGTCTGATTCATAGCGGAGTCTCCATAGCCGCCGCCACCGCCGCCGCCGCGTACTAATTCTATGTCCAGCAGCTTCCTCGGTGTGGAATCAGACATTGCTGCATTTCAAATCCAGTGAAGATACAATATGTATCAATAATTAAGAATTATGTTACTCAGACATGAAGTCATGTCGTTTTCTAATATCCGACACAGGAACATGACATTTTCAAAGATATATAGACAAAATAGCACTAAACAGCCATATTCTGTGTCGTGTCGTGTCTGACACGTATCCGACACAAAGACCGGGCATTATACTGCCATGTTGGAGCAACATAGATTAAGAATAATATGAGTATATATTGAATGAGAAATTAGGTTAACTACTCACCTGTTGCAACTATGAGAAGAAGGAAAACTAGAAATACAGCTTGATAGTGCTTCGCCATTATGAGTAGATGGTTAGTTGCATTCGCTCTCTGCATGTTGCAGATTTATAAGGCGCGTAGGGGATCCGATGTAAACGGAATGGAAGTGAATTCTTTATTTTATTTTTGGGTAATTGAACTAAATTAAAGTGAAAAATAATTCATTAATAAAATAGAATTAATACAATTATATTTTTCTCTAAATTTTATAATATTATATTTTACCAAATTATACTAAATTGAACTTAGCAAGGCCAGCTGATAATTTATTAATTTGCAATTTACTTGAGAGAGATTACTTGTATAAGACAATCTTATAATAACGTAATAGTGTAATTCTTATTTTTTGAACCCAATTTATTACTTAGGTACATTTTTAAATAAACAATAAGTAATGACTTTCATTAATTTGTTATCTAATTGTTTGTTTACCTGAGATACTGATAAAGAGTAAGAGTGTGTTTGGTTCGCAAGATTTTTGAGAGTTTAGATTTTGTTTTGACATTTTGAGAGTTTGGATTTTTGTTTGGGATTTTGAGAGTTTGGATTTTTGTTTGAGATTTTGAGAGTCTGATTTTGCAAAATCCTTGTTTGGTTGGGTTGGATTTTGTGCGTATGAAACAAAATTTTTGATTGAAATTTTGAATTTTGCAAGTCTGGATTTTGGGAAATTTGGTGAACCAAACAAGATTTTACAAAACTGAATTTGAATAGTCCAAGTTTTACAAAAATTTACCCAACCAAACACACCCTAAAGTTTATCATGAACCATTCTCAATCTCAAACCTCTAAAGTCATCTACTCTATCTTTTCGCGGTCGTCTTTTGTTTGTGTAAAATAAATAATAATATACATAATAGACACTTCAAATATATTATCAAAGGCAATTATTACAACAGGATGATTACATTATTTATAGTTCTAGACAGCAGCCTCTAGGCTGTCCGTAATCGATGTGGGATAAATACAAAGTACAATAGGAAAAAGGATTAATTCCTACATAAGAAAGGACCTAATGTCCATAATTAAATATCTCTAGCATATTCCTTAACACCCTCCCTCAAGTTGGAGCATGATGATCAAGAATGGCTAACTTGCGAAGAAGATTATGATATATCTGTCAGAAAGAGCACACAATCTCATTAAAAACTCAGTGAGAAAAAGAGTATAGTGTAGCTCCACTTTATAAGCTCCAAGTAGCGAAAGCAATAGTATCAGCAACGGAAGAAAGATTTAGTAGATTCCAGCCATCAGAGAAAGTCGGTGGTCCCAGTGAACGAGCAGTATCATCGCAGTCCATGTCGCCTCCACAAGTGCAAGGTATAGGCTATAGGCACATTGCACTTGGACATAGTAGGCCGGAAGAGTTCGGCTAAGAAAAAATAAATATAGTCAAGGACCGGGAGGTCGGTCAGTCTGAGAAGGCCGGAAGAGTTCGGCAGAAAAATAGTGATAGAGTCAAGGACCGAAAATTCGGTCAGAGCCGGAAGAGTTCGGCATGAAAAAACATGTAGACGTCAAGAATTCATAGTGGCAACAGTTTGATGTAGAAGGCAGCGTCGAGGACATGAATCCATAGTAGTGACGTGAAGGAAGTTAGAAGCGGATGGCAGCAACAAGGAGGAAGTCGATTAGGTTCCGGAGAGAAGGCGATCAGGATTCCGGGAGAAGTCGATCAGGGTTCCAGTAACAAGGAGGAAGTCGATCAGGGTCCGAGAAAAAGTCGATCAGGGTTGGGATTGAACCAACTCTTGATACCATGTAAAAATAAATAATAATATATATAATAGGCACTTCAAAAATATTATCAAAGACAATTATTACAACAGGATGATTACATTATTTATAGTTCTAGACAGGAACGTCTAGGCTGTCCATAACCGATGTGGGATAACTACAATACAAAGTACAATAGAAAAAATGATTAATTCCTACATAAGAAAGGATCTAATGTCAATAATTAAATATCTCTAGCATATTTCTTAACAGTTTGTAGCCTAAACATTGATTTTGCCCACATAGTTCTTATTTTTGTTCCTTCGTTTAGAAAATTTTATTATTAAAATAAGTACATGTTTTAATTTACAGAGGCCTTATTTTATGTGTGGAATGTTGTCTATGCAGAGCAGAATTGGTTTCTACTTTCCTTGTTCATCGAGCACAGAATCTTTTGATGATGTTCTCTGGGTTTGTACGTACTGCCTTTGCTTTGTTCTTTTCATGTTATTTCCTAAAGCATCTTTTGGTCGATTTCATTTTCTATGTTTTAGAATGGGAGATGTTAATGTCAAGGTTATTATTAGGTTCTAGAGCTAAATTACTATATATTTCTCGATCAAAAGTTTGTGGTTTACGTCAGATATAATCTATGACTGTGAATTTTACCTCAAAAATCAACGCTACCGAAAGCAGTAACTTTTTACGTTACTTCTTTACGTTTCTTTATTACCGTATTATTTCTCCAACAGTAATCTTTTTACGTATCTTTTTTTTAACACTCCTGTAGTTTACTTTATTTTCGGTATTTTATTAACGGTTTTCATAATAACAATCATTGTACGATCTAATTTATTCGTTTTCCTTACCTCCATTAGTTTACTTCATTTTACCATAGTTTTAGGGTGGTTCTAAATGCAGGTTCACTTTACTTCTGTAGATTCAAATTAAATATGAAATGACAATAATATCCCTGTTAAATATGTATTATACTTCACGAAAAAATAATTTATAATTTGAACACGCGTTAAATCATTACATAGACGGGTTTATACATTCAAGATTAGGGTTTTAGAAATATATATATAAAAACTAATAACGAAAGAAGGGTAATTATGGTATTTTCTCACTTTCATTGGACCTGCAGAAGTAAACTGCACCTGAATATAGTAAACACCGAGTTTTATAGTACCATGAAAAAAATAATCCATAAGATTAATTTAATGATCGTAATTTTTTTTTTCTTCTTTTTTCTTCGTAAAAAAAAATGATCGTAATTAAACCCCTAGAATCAGTAATTTATTCTTTTATCTTTCTTTTTCTACATTACCCTATTTTACAATGGTTTATCTTCCATTACTATTTATCTTACATTACTGATTATTCCCCTTAAGTAGATGATCGTAGAACAAATCTCCACGATCAGATTAATTCAATGACTGTCATTAATTCCCTGAAAACAGTAATTTATCATTTTATATTTTGTCATATATACTCGTCGTAGTTTATCTTATTCTTTGCCGTATTTTACCTTATTTTACTATAGTTGGTAAATAGTATCACAAGTATGTATTCTGGACCTTTCAAAAAAAACAAAAAAGTGTACGTACCCCGAACTTTCAATTTGCAATAAGTGGACTTTTTTTTATAAATAGTAAATGGTATTATGGGTGTACGGTTGTGCATTCCAAATCTAATGTATGTGGATAGAAGGTGCATAATTAATTATATAGCAATTCCTGCTATTTGCTGTATATTTTATTGAAAAAAGATGTGCATTTAAAAATATGCGGTTGTGCATTTCAAATTTACTGTATGTACATTACATGTGCACTAAAGTTAAAACGAACAAAATTTTACTGACTACCACTAAAGTTATTGTTATTTACAAATATGGGTTGCGGGGTACGTACACCCGATGTACGGTATAAATTGCAATTTCATTGTATCTTAGGGCAAGTTCAACAGGATTTGCAAAATAGAGATAATGCTTATATTTAGAATATTTTATCACTTTTGTTACTCAAACAATATTGCTAAACTCATTTGCTAAAATAGAAAATTGAGAAGAGAGAGAGTGTTTTGATCACTATATACAGAGAAAGGGAAAGTACTTTTGGAGAATTAAATTCTAGGAAATTTGGACACAGATTGTCTATTTTTAGCATGTTCAAGGGAGCAAATCTATTTTTCGTGAATTATAATTAAGAACTTTTAAAAAAATAAATCAATTTTTGGTAAATTCTAATGGGAAAAGCTATTTTTGGCAAATTATAGTTATTGAGTATTTGAGAGTGTAATTAAAATAAATATAAAATGTAAAAGTTTATGTAGAAAATCTCTAAAATAGAAAACTTGTTGGAACCGATAGAAAATTAAATAGAGAATATGACTTAATTTTCTCTATTTTAGAAAAAAGTTCAGCAATCATGTTGGACTTGCCCTTATCCAAAGGGTTCCGGTACAATCAAAATCACTGACACGATCTCAATCTAAAATTACCGCACACGTTTATCTTTTTCAGGTTATTTTCATCTTCTTTTAGTTTCCTCCATGATCACAGTCTTGTTCAACAACTTCTTTGCCACGATCGATCGTGTGATAGTTAAGTTAACTCCATCTCATCTCTCATCTCTCATCCTTTCTAATACAAACTCCTTCTCCAACATTCTACAAACTCTTTCTCCTTCTCCATGTCATTAAATGGAACTCCGCGAGATCAAAATACTATTTATAAATCACCTACAACTTCTAACTACTAGAGAGTAGATAGTGGGAAGTAGGGGTCGAACCACAAGGATAAAAGACTTGTAAGAGTGTTTTAAAGTAGAAAATAAGCATATTTATATATTATATAGAAAGAAATGTAAATATGGGGGGGGGGGGGGGGGTGTTTGAGATTGGTCTTTATTACACTATGAAAAGAAACTAAATTATCATTAGCTTACTATCATTAGCTAAGTTGAGGGGAAGATTCTAAGATTATGAGGCATTGGGAGGCAAATGACTTCAATTTCCATCTATAGACTTATCACCGAGCAAATGCAATTACAAGGAAGTTTAGACCATTTGTCAAGGATGAAAGCATCATATTCTCTCGAACGTAGCTAGAGAGGATGATAACACCACTCAAAAGCTCTCATTGTTGATTCACCTAGATAATAGCATCATAGATAACTCAACAATGATATTAGGATTAGAGAGAGACAAACTTACTCACACACCCGTGGTAGCGAGAGCATACAAATAAGACATTTGATAACTAGAAAGAACCCAGACGATGATAGCATATATGTCTCGACTCCTACTTTGCTACTTAATGATATTGGAGTAAACGATAACGTTCTACCCACAAATCTAGCTATTCGTTGATAACAATCATACGCTAAAAAGGAACTTTCAACTCGAGTATACAATCACATATTAGGGGGACCAATGATAACATTCAATCCTTACCTAAACACATAACTGATTAATCATGCAAGTTCATTAGATTTTCAATTCTAACAACTTATATTTATCATGGCATTCCTTATCTACAATCACACAACAAGGGAAGAATTGTTCATCACTCTAACCCTTCCATAGTCATTAGTCTAACAACTAGAGATTACACTACCATTATGTTAAGTCACTATCATCATCACTCTAAATTACTCTAACCAAGCTAACCTAATTAATGACTATGCAGCATGCAATTGATGTAAAACACAAAGCCCATAACAAATTAAGCAAGATTGAACAACATTCATGCACAAGAATTCAAGTTCATCAAATGATAATCCAAATCCAAAGTTTAAGCATACAAAACCCTCAAAGTTTCAAGGGGAGTGAATTCAAATGCTCCCATATATACTACAATACATGGAATCAAACTACTAATCTAATTGAAAGAAAATGGAAGAAAAGGGAAAGAAAGATGACGACCTAGGGGGTTCTGATGTATGCCGGACACCAACACTTCGACGACGAACCAGGCTCTCGAACTGATCTGCAAAACAAAGGCCCCGGGTGTCCCGGGGGTAGACACTCTGACGCTCAAGTCAGTATATTTGCTTAAGGCGTAATGTATGTAGTATGAGATTAGATGGAGAGGTCTACCAAACCTTTTGGGTATTTATATGGCTACAATCCATAGATCACCAAGATATGTATTTATGGTATGAATACAAGTCTTATGGAATAGTAGTTGTATTACCAAGTATAATAGAAGTATATTTCGGACATGGTTGTGTTACCATGTTTAGGATGGTTGTATTACCATCTTTGAGAGGATGTATATTCCTTGTAGAACATTCATAATATACGCATTCCTTATAAGGATTAGGATTGATGGACCTGTGGATTCATCCTCCGCGTATCTCGAGCCCACAACCCTCATCGGGCCCTGGTCCGAGTATGAATGAGGCCCTAATACGAACCATGGATTTATCAGTAGCCCCAAGGTATATCTTCAGAATATAGAATTCTCCGTCTCGAGGGTTGAATGAGAGGCTTGCTTCTCGAGGGAAAACCAATAACTCAAGGGAGTATAATTAGGGATGTTAAGCTCAAGGTATCCTTCTAGGACTGTCATCTCAGGCTTATCCTTCTGAATATCTAACTTAAAGTTCTTTCGTATTCCATCAAGACATGTGGACGGTTGGATCTGGATCTGCCTTCTTGAATTCTGAAGAGATTGACACGTGGTCTTGATTCATTGTATCTTCTGGCAATGAGAAAGACCAACCTTCCAATTGCCTGTATCGTTTCGCAAGTCGAGGTAATTACTCCACTTAAATGCATGCTAATTACTGGTTATATAACCAAGTAATTTTCCTTGTGTTTTCATCAATCTTCATCCAAGTATTCTGCGTTTCCAATTTCAGAAAAATTTCTTCAATCTTGTTCTTCTTTTCTTCATATATTCACTTCCCCCCATTATCTACATTGCCATGTTTTCTGCAAACTCCGGTGTCCCTTCTGGAAATATAGAGAATGTTGTTGAAGGAAGAGCCCCAGCTGCTCGTGACTTGAGTAGCTTGTTCTTAGAGGTTGAGTTTGGGGAACTGATGGAGGTGACCATTGCTACGCCACTACAGGCTGTAGCTGTGGTGGCAGATGATGGTGCCTCTGGGTCGGAGATGAACCCAAACTCGGAGTCCCAAGTTGATAAACAGGTTCCGGCAGCCGGTGGCGTGACTGATGTCACCAAGGTGATCGATGAAAATACCCTGCAATTTCTGAAGTCGTGCAGGTTGTCGTACCCCATCGAGACTGATCTGAGGCTTGAAAACAAGACCACTCCGGTCAAAGATCTCGTGAGCCCCACTCGAGGGTAATATATGGCAGGTTCTTGCAACAAGGACTGCGTTTTCCCTTTCCCCCTCTGTTTTCGCAGTTACTGCAGCATCATCAGCTACATCCTTGTCAAATTCACTCCAATGTGGTTGTGACAATGGTGGTTTTTATCTCCTGGTGCTCCCGGAGGGACTATGAGCCAAGAATGGGTCTATTTAGGAGCTTGTTCATGCTATTCTGTTTTAAGGAGCGCGAGCATATTACCCTTACTCCTCGAAAGGGCAAGGTCTTCACTTTTCCTGATAATAGCGGCAAGTGGGAGGACATTCGGCTAACCTTTGATCGAACCAAATATGAGGTTCCTGACTGGAATCCGAAGCTGAAGGACGCTGTGCCTCTTGATGTCTTTGAGATGCCCGTTCATTTGAAGGGCATTGTAGAAAAGCTCTTGAAGGAGAAGATTGTCTTCCAAGAGGGAGAATTTGTGCGAGGGGCTCATGGCTCGGTGTGGCAATGACCTTCTATCACCTATTCTTACCTACTAGATGTTCCTCAGTCCAAGTCTTCGTCTAGCTTTCTGAAGAAGGATCGAGATTGGACCCTCTCTGATAAAATCCAGGGGGATAAAAAGGAAATTAAGAAACGGACTGCCAGGAAATCATCTCGAAGTCAGGATGAATCTTCATCCAGTCGATCTTCTTCAGGTAATGTCTTGAATTACATATTTTAGTAACACTTTCTTCTATATTGAAATTTCTTCTTCTATATGCAGCATCACCTCCAAAGAAAAGGCTCAAGAAAGGGAAGGAAGCCCTCCAAACCGTAGAGGAGGAGGCAGAGGAGTCCAAGGGGGTGGAACCGGTTGTTAGGGAGTCCTCAGATGACAATGAATCTGACCTCGAGCTGGGGGTCCCTGAAGATGGCCCTCTAAAGAAGTTGAAGTATTATCTGATTTGTCCTGAGGAAGAGGATGGTCAGGCTTCTCGGAAGTCCTTCAAGAAGTATCCCTTTGCCTCTAAGGTAGTAATTTTCTTCGTCCTGTTGTGTGAACTTTTTAGATGTCTCATAGTATACAGGTCTTGATATATCCCCTATTTTGCAGCTGATGGTAAATATATCCACGGTTGGACGGCAGACCAAAGGTGAGATCAAACATCTATATAACTCTGTGAAGGAGTTACATTTCAGGTGTCGGGTTCTCTAAACCGAGAAGGAGGATATGAGGGCCAACGCTTCGACTTCGATAATCGAATCGATGGTTCCTCCTTCTTTTGTCCTAACTGCACAGGATTTGACTCAATTGGAGGACATGGTGAAGCAGCTCGAGGCTGATAATAAGGCCTTACTGCTGGCCAGAGAGTCCGAGACGAAAGAGTTGAGGATGTATCAGGAAACCATGGATGAGCTGTCGCAGACCTTGCCTTCGGATGGGAAATCAGAGGAGCTAAAACGGCTCCTTAAGCTTTGGGGTGCCTTTATTGCTAGTAGCCCCGAGTTTAATAGTCATAGAGAGGAGTATGGGATTTATTCCATTCTTCCGAGCAGCACGAGATCCTGGATCAAGTCCTGCAACTATATCAATCTGAGAAGGAGGTGGAGGTGATGAAGGAAATCTTCTCTCATCCAGATGATGCTGATAAGCTCTCTGCTCTGACTGCTAAGCGTTGGGTCCCTGGGGCCGAGTTTTTCGATGCATTAGATCCCTCCGTGAAGATAACGACCGCAGGAGATTTACTGAGGCTTATTAAAGCTAAGTATCCTGAGTTATCTTCTCTTGATGAGGTGATTTCTAGTTCTTCCATTAATTAGGTGGATTAATCTTGGCATCTCATCGTCAGCTTCAAGGCCTGAAATTCTTTGCACATGAACCCTGGTCTCATGATTTACTGGAAAGGAGCTCCTGTCTCGAAGCTGAGATACTCCGGGATCAGGTCTTCGTAGTTGTCCATGATGAACACTCTGCGTGCTTGATGCTGTTGGGCTTCTTCCTCAGGCATCTTTTGACAAGGCCTTTAATGTCACAGCGTGCAGAAAAGTTGACAATAGCCCATCTCTCAAGTGCCACTCCTGGTGAAGTTCAAGGAAACCCTATTGGGCATATCTAGAAGTATCATATTCTGATGTAATGTACCAAAATTCGAGGTTTTTCCTCTATGTGCCCTTTTGAGGGACTTTTTTAGAAGTATCATATTCTGATATAATAACACCTTTGATATGAACTATTTGCGTTCGAGGTTTTTCCTCTATGTATCCCTTTGGGAATTTAGAAGTATCATATTCTGATGTAATAACACCTTTGATATGAACTATTTGTGTTCTAGGTTTTTCCTCTATGTATCCCTTTGGGAATTTAGAAGTATCATATGCTGATGTAATAACACCTTTGATATGAGTTTTAACTTATGCTTTTGAGATTTTTCCTCTTTATGTTGAGATGATTGATTTTCGAGCACGTCTGCCCTTTTGGTCTATACACCTCAATCAAGCACTTTTTGAAGTACTTTATCTCGAACCTATCTCTTTTATTCAAAATGATTGGTATTTGAATATTGGATCCAAGCAACTTATAAGTTGACCAATCATATACTTTATAAAGTATATTGTTTTGAATAGCAATCAATGTTATACATAAGACAACAATCCTCTTTTTAGAAAAGGAATTTTAAGATTTCTTGTTATAAAGATAGGTATAAAAATAACATGACTTCAATCTAAGTTTATAACTTTAAGAGTAGAAGTAAAGTAAATAGTGGGTTTGAGTTTGAGTACCCGTTTGTGCTAGAGCATGCTTGTCTTGGACCTTGATGAGGCTCTCAGACGTTCTTGATAATCTCGAACCTTTGTGAGGCTCTTTCTTGAGTTTTTATCTTCGATGATACTTTCGTAAGTTAATCACATTCCATCTTCGTGGTATAGGTTCCCCCTTTATGGTTTCCAAGAGGTAGCTTCCCCCTGGATGGGATTCTAGGACTCGATACGGACCTTCCCAGTTCGGGGCTAGCTTCCCTTCCACTTCTTTCTTGCTTTTTCATTTAACCTCATTACAAGGTTTCCTTTAACGAAAGTGGCCAAGCGGACTCTTCTATCATGGTAGCGCTTGACTTTTTTCCTTCACCTTGGCCTCGTGGATAGTAGCATTTGATCTTTTCTCCTCTAAGAGGTCAAGGTCGAGACGAAAGTTTTCTTCGTTGGCAGTGCCATCTTCATCGTCTGGTTGAGAAGTACGGGCAGGGGGGACTCCAATCTCCATGGGGATAACCGCCTCGGACCCATAGATTAAGTTGTAAGGAGTCTCTCCTGTTGCTGTGGCTGGTGTGGTTCTATGGGTCCATATCACACTTGGTAGTTCTTTGATCCAGTTTCCTCTAGCTCATTCGAGGCGTTTCTTGATGCCGCTTACCAAGGTTCGGTTTGTAACCTCTACTTGGCCATTAGCTTCTGGATGATATAGCGAGGTGAGCTTCTGATGTATGCCGTACTCCTTACACCATTTCTTGAAGGGGTCATTAGCAAATCGTGCTCCATTATCGGTCACTATGTATCTCGGGATGTCATAGCGACACACAATATTCTCCCAGCAGAAATTGATAACTGTCTTGCAGTTATGTTGGTCAAGGCTTCGGCTTCCACCCACTTCGAGAAGTAATCGATGGCCACAATGAGAACCTGAGGTTACCCGGGGCCGTAGGGAAGGGTCTGACGGGATCTATACCCCATCGGAGAAATGGCCAGGATTCTTGGATGGTAATCATATTCTCCTGTGGCACATGGACCATCTTAGCAATTCTCTGACACTGTAGCATTATAGGCCAGAAATAACCCATCTGTAGGAGCTTTCAGGTAACAGTGCGTGGACCTTGGTGGCTACCACAAACTCCCTCATGTGCTTCTTGCACTAAGTGTTCAGCGTCGGAAGGCCCAACACACTTGAGTAAAGGTTGGAGGTACCCTTTCTTGTACAAGATGCCTTCGTGGATGACATACTTAGGAGCCTTAACTCAGACCGTCCGTGCCAGGTGTTTGTCCTCGGGAAGGGTTCCCGTTAGGGGGTATTCAATGTAGGGATTCATCCATGTGTCTGAGATGTCAACAACCATGATGCTAGTTTCTTCATAACTCCTCTTTGCCAGGGTTTACATCAGCAATTCTTGAGAAGATCTTATGTTGAGGTCCGAGGAGGCAAGTTTGCTAAGTGCATCAGCCCTATGGTTGCCTTCTCGAGGGATATGATTCAGTTCATAATGTCGGAATTGATTTAGAAGAGGCTTAACTATCTCGAGGTACTTTTGGAGACTGTACTCTCGGGTCTCGTATTCGCCTTTGACCTGCTGAACCACGATCTGTGAGTCACTGAAGATATCGAGGTCTTTAACTTTCAGGTCTTTAGCCAGTTTTAGTCCGGTAATGAGGGCTTCATACTCTGCTTCATTATTGGTGGCCGTGATTATGCAGGAACGCGCCACTCCTTGATCTCCTTTGATTGAAACTACTCCTTGCAGTGTTGGAAACTTCAGCATCAGATGGTAAGGAGACCATACGGCCTTAGCCTGACACATCCAAGGTCTGCCAAGGATAATGTTGAAGGGTGTGACAGTGTCGACTACCACGAATGTGCAGTAGAGGGTTAGGATCTTTATCCCGTCTGCTACTGTGACTGGGAGTGTAATCTCCCCTAGAGGTATTACTAGATTTCCTGTGAAACCCGAGATCGGACCTGTAGGTTTGAGGTCATCTTTGGTAAATCCTAGTTTCTGGAAGCAATCTTGGAACATTACTTCTACCCCGCTCCCATCGTCTATGAAGACTCTTTTTACCAGGGAATCTTGTGTGGTTGCCGAAATGATGAGAGGATCAGAGTGAGGCATCTGATTTGGTACGGCATCTGCGTCCGAGAAGGTAATGGTTTCCTCGGGGCGAAGCCTCTTGTTGACTGGCTCGTTTTGTGGTATGGCCCGTACACTATCCTTCAGCTTAGTCAAGGAAATTGCTTCTCTAGTATAGCCATTGATGCTGTTGATGACCCGGTTGGCTCCATTTGGCGGTGGTGGAGGAGGATCTTGAGGATTGCTGCCTCCGCCGCCTTGGTTGTTATTGTTATTGTTGCGGGAGCCATCCTTCTTCTTCTGCTTGGGTTTTCCCCCATATCTCTTATGGGTACCTTGGTTATCGCCGGCTTTCGAAGGTGCAATTTGTTGCATGATTTCTTGATGAATCAACTTCTCGATCTCGTTCTTGAGCTGATAACACTCCTCAGTGTCATGCCCCCGATCTCGGTGATATTGGCAGAATTTCGGGGACTTATGACGCTCGATTGACTCCTTCATGGTCGGTGAGTCCCTTAAAAGGTGCCTGTGAATGGATAAAATCTCAGCCCGAGATCTAACCAAAGGAGTGTATGACTCGAAGGTAGGTTTGGGAGTGCCTTCAGTCTTCTCGACCTTTGCCTTGTTATCGAAGTCTCAGGGTCTTTTATCCGTTACCACATCTGCTTTGCTGGCATACTTCTCCATGATGGCTTGGAGATCTTGAATCATGGTAGGATTTTTTGCTACCAACTTCATCCTCAGAGTGTTATTATCTACACTCATTCGATACAGGTTTATCAAGAGGATTTCATCTCAATCATAGCGTCTCGTGGCGAGATCCATGTATCTATGATAATGTTCTATCACAGACTCTCCTTCCTGCTGTCTATCTTCGAGAATTTGTTGATCCCTTTGTGCCCTTCTTTCTGAAGAAAAGATTGAGCCGGGTCTATTATACCCCAACCTATTTTCCCTCGGGTAATCAAAGAGTAAAGGCATTTTTTCAAGTATAAAGCAAAACTAAAATGGTTTAAAGATGGAGATGACAACTCTAAATACTTTCACAATTCTGTGAGGTTAAAAAGAGCAGGATATCTATCACTAAAATCATGAACTCTGTTGGGGATTGGATTGAAGAGAAAGAGGCTGTGTCCTTTTTCTCCAACCTCCTCTCAGCTGACAAGGATCCAGATATAGAATTCTATTCTCATTTCCTGGCTCAGATCCCCAAACTAATTTCTTATGAAGATAATTTAGAGTTGATTAAACCAGTTTCATTAGATGAGCTTAAACAAGTTGTTTTTTCTCTCAATAAACAAAGCAGCCCAGGTCTTGATGGCTTTACTACTAATTTTTATATTAAAGCATGGGATATAATTCACTTAGATTTATTGCATGCTGCAAATGATTTTCTCTCTAGTTCTGAAATTCCTAAGGGCCTAGGCAGTACATGGATAGCTTTAATTCCTAAACTAGATACTCCTTCATCATTCAGTGATTTCAGACCAATAAGTCTCTCCAATGTTTCCAATAAAATCTTTTCAAAAATTTTGATGGAGAGACTTAAGCCCTTTATGCATAAAATAATCTCTCCACATCAAACTGCCTTCCTTAAAAATAGGGACATAGCTGATAATGTGTTATATGTTAAGGAAATGCTTAGATTTATAGATAGAAATGACAGACATCCAAACTGCATTTTGAAGCTAGATTTAAGAAAGGCCTTTGATAGGGTTTGCTGGAAAATTTTATCCAGTGTGCTTCTTAAATTTGGCTTTCATGGTAAATTTATTTACTGTGTCATAAAAAATCTGTCTCAAGCATGGTTTTCTGTTCTTTTAAATAGTGCTCCTGTAGGATTTTTTAATGCTTCCAGAGGTATCAAACAAGGTGACCCCCTCTCTCTTTTTCTCTTTAATATTTTCTCTGAAACTTTTACTAGGAGTCTGGCTTTTACTTATGAGAATGGGAGTCTCCAATATTATAACTTGCCAACAGCAACTGAAAAAATCTCCCATCTCACATATACTGATGATACCATCATCTTTATGCTTGCTAGTAAGTCCAAATTAATTAAAATGAAAGCATTTTTATCTGTATTTGAGTCTGTCTCTGGGCAGAAAAAAAATTATGATAAAAGTGAATTTTACACTAGCAAACATGCAACTCAGTCAAAAATCAGAGAAATAAGGGATATTTTATGCATGAAAAAGGGGCAGTTTCCCTTTAAATATCTTGGTGTTCCTATTTTTAAAGGTAGAATTAAAAATGCATTTTTCCAGCCTGTGATAGAAATGATTGACAAAAGATTAAACAACTGGAAAAATAGATGGTTGTCCCAGGGAGGGAAGATGATACTTATAAACTCTTGCTTGTATTCTTTGCCTCAACATATATGGGCTGTTATGGAACCTACTGTGCACATCATGAAATTAATTAGAAGAAGGATTTCTGTTTTCTTCTAGGGATCAATAGAAAATAGGCCAAAAAAAACATGGAAGAAATGGAATGATTTATGCTACCCTGTCTCAGAAAATGGCCTTAACTTTAGAATATATCCACCATAGTGAAGATCTTTTCAGTCAAACTATGGTGGAAGTTCCAACTTGCAATCGCTCCCTGGACTACTTTCTTGGCTTCTCTACCAGATTCCTTCCAAACTTCACACTGCTGGAAGCGTATTTGTAAAATAAATTCCTTTGCAGAGAGTCACACTAGAGTTATACATAGCAATGGAACATGTAGTTTATGGACAGCCAACTGGACTGGTTCAGGACCTATATGTGATATTATTGATCTCCAGAATACACTAATCCCATCAAATTGCACAGTAGCCTCTTTTATCCAGAACAAGCAAGAGTTTTGAAGTCAAATTTCACATTCTATTGATAATACTCTTCTGTCTTGTCTGCAGGAATCTTCCCTGAAAATGCATAGAGAGGACAAACTCATTTGGATGCCTGACAACAAGGGCTGCTTCTCCTTTAAATCTACCTATAATCTACTCAGGCCCAAGAGAGGCACATCCATGTCTCTGAAAGGATATGGAACAAAAGGGTGCCTAAAAAAATCTCAATCTTCATGTGGAAGGTAATGAACTCCATTTTACCATTTGATAATGTTCTTTGTTACTATGGGTTCAACGTTGTGTCCAAATGCTGTTTCTGTAACCATTTTGATACATGGGACCACTTGCTTTAATGAATGTTATATTGCCTCTGAGGTCTGGTCTGGTATAAATGCTTTTGTAAATATTGTCACACCATCTTTTAACACAATTTGGAACATAATTAGCTACTACCTTACCAGACCTGATTTTACTAAGATTCACTCTATTTTAATTCATAATGTGGTACTCTTTACCTGTTGGTGCATTTGGAAGGCTAGAAATAGACTAATTTTTTAAGAAGTCCCCCCCAAACCCTAGGCACATTATACAGGAAGTCAAAAGCCTTGTATACTTCTCTTTTGCAGCTAGGCCCTTCTTCATTTCCTCCCCCTTTGATATGGAACTGGCTTCAAATGGATATTTCCCTAAACACCTTAGGCCACCTAAACCTACAGTTGCTGTGGTTAGTTGGATAAAACCAGTAGAGGGGTTTAAATATAATGTTGATGCTTCATGGAAATCCCCCTCTGGTAGTACAAGCCTCAGTGTTGTGGTTAGAAATGAATTAGGAAACTTTGTATTTGCACAATGTGTCTATACACACTCACAGTCCCCACTACATGCAGAAATCTTGGCTATTGGCTTAGCCCTCTCATTTGCATCATCATACAGTCAAAAAACCTTTATAGAGTCAGATTGTGCAGAGGCTGTTAAAATGATTTATGATCCTCGTCAAGCTCACTGGAAATTCTTCAATCTAATTGATGAGATCCACCAATCTCTGCATGATACTGTCTTATCTTACTCACCTAGAGAAGCCAACCAAGTCTCTGACTCACTTGCTAAATATGCATGCAATATAGAAACCAGTTCTGTGTTCACTAATTTCTCTCAGCTACCTATTGAAACAAGAGGTCTACTTAATTTAGACAAGCTGGAAATACCTTCTGTCAGACTTCACCCTCCTTAGATTCAGCTGCTACGCTCATTGTTTGTTTTTTGAATTTTGCAGATATTACCAAAGGTTCACATCTCACAGTTAGTTGGCCTCACCTGAATGCTGCCTCACCAGAATGCTGCCTCCTAAAGATACTCTCCTTCCATGGCTTTACTGGCCTGAACCTACTCCACCTTTTTGACTCACATAACATTTCTTAGTGCCGCCTTGTGTTTTGAGTAATCAATTCGCTAATAGGCTCTAAGAGTTTTTGGTTCTTGTAGTCAAATAATTATATTTTTAGGTCTCACATGTATAGGTTCCACATTTTTGGAAGCTCCCCTAACTTCATGGCTGTGTGTTGAGCCGTTATATTTTTATTCTTTTGCCTCTCCACTTCATGTAGTGGGAGCGAGAAAACTACAACCAAAATCCCATTTTGGTTTTCTTTATTTGGTTTGGGGAGCCATATATATTCCCCCCATCCTCAAGTGGTTAATTAAAAAAAAATTACACCTTTTGCCAATTTTTTTTTTTTAAAAGTGCTCAAAATATACCGCACAAATAAAGCTAGTTATTATATGACAATAGTTTTTCATCTACTAAAATATTTATATAACATGAATATTTTATGATTAAATTCTCAAAACTTCATCCTTTATCATATAAAATGAATTTTGCATGCATATAATTTTGATTTTATTAAGATATTAAATAATATAATAATGATAATAATAAATATATATATATATATATCTATATACACATATAAGGTGATTTAAATTAAAAAATGAAAATAAAAAAGGTAGTGATATTTGAACACTATCTGAAGTACGAACGTCATATGGGCTATGTAACATTTGTCGCTTTCCTCTCACATCAACGCCGGACAAACAATGAAGCTATAATTCCTCCGTCTTTCCTCGTATAGTTCCATAAACTGGTTTACTCACTCCCCTCGGAAAGATAGGTGAATTCTTCCTCTCATTTCTATTGTGGTGTGGGTTTTGTTTGATCATTGTATGAATAAAAAGGTGATTCTCTTGAAACTCATCTGGGGTTTTGCTTAGTAAGCTGGAACCAGGACTTGTCATGTGAAATTACTGAAAAACTTAGCATTTTAAAATGCAGAAATAATCGGACATGTTTGTTTTGGTTACTTACTGGGCTGTTTGCTGGTAGTAGATAGAAATTTGGATTCTCTTAGAAAACCACCAGTTGGGTATTAGTTTGCGACGTGGGGAGGGGTTATTTATGGGTAAATCAGAAAATTAATGGAGGGCTTTATAATGTTTATGATTAATGAATAGCACGGAATTTCTGTTGTTTTGAGTAGGAGTATATTAAATCATTTGTTTGGAGGGTGCATTGTAGTTAAAGTTGTGAGAAATACTTCGAATCCTGCCCTTGCCCCTTTTTTGGTTTTGATCTGCAGTTGAAATGGGATTTTTTACCTTTTGATTTTGCTTTACTTTGTTCAAAACTTGTGTAGGTAAGGTATATCTGAAAGGGGGTTGTATTTAATAAGACTAGAGGTTTTGGTGGTTGGTTATTTACCATGCTGTTTTGCTTGGAGGATGCATTTGGCTTGTTGCTGTGAAAAATATTTGGAATAATGTATTTTTTCTTCTGAAGGTCCCTTTTGGTTTTTGAGCTAAATAGTTTCTTTTGTTGTTTGTAGATAAAAAATGAGTTCATCACATGTGATTCATGGGAAATCTGTGTTGGAGATAATTTCTCAAATGCGTTACTTGCAAAATGATCTCAATAAGGAATATGATTCTCTAAAAGGAACATATGCGTCAATGAAGAAGCAAGTTGCGTTGGAGAGGCTTCAAGCAGAAGAGGAGCTGCTGTACTACAAGAATCAATTGAAAGAGTCCGTCCAACTGTTGGACAAGTCGAACGTGACTTGTGAAGAGTTGCGTGAAGAATTGAAGATAATGAAATTGGAGAGGGAGGCTATGGTCGCTGAAAGGATCGAGAAACTTGCAATGAAGGATGTAGAACTGAAGAAAGTGAAAGAAGAAAAGGAGTCAGCTGTGTTGGAGAAGCTTCAAGCAGGAGAGGAGCTGCTGTACTGCAAGAATCAAATGAAAGAGTTCACACAACAGTTGGACAGGCTGAACGTGACTTGTGAAGAGTCTCGCGAAGAATTGAAAATAATGAAATTTGAGAGGGAGGCTATGGTAGCTGAAATGATTGAGAAGCTTGCAAAGAAGGATGAAGAACTGAATAAAGTGAAAGAGGAAAAGGAGGCAATGCTAAGGGAAATGGCTGAGCTGCTAGCAAAGAAAGATGATGAATTAAATCAGTCACAGACAATGCATAACAAGAGGGTTAGTCGGATTTTTCCAAGCCCAGACTCTTCTCGCAATGCACTTGGAGCTAAAAATCCAAATTCCCCCCTTCAAGGTACTTGATTCACTATATAAAAGCATTCTTCTTTTGCCTTAGCATCAGTAACGTAGGTAGTTTCCTTGTGCATTCGAGATAATATAGTGTGTCAAGAGTGTCAAAACTTTAGTCGAGTAATGCAGAGACTAATTTTGAAGTAGGGTAAATTATGTACTGATTTGGTTTTGCACGTAAGAAGAACATAAATTTTGAGCAGGCTTTCTTAACTTGAGGCATCTGCAGGTGAGCATCCTAATGTGGTAACTGTTGTTGCTGCTCAGTCAAGTTCTCATGGTGCTCAGCATGGTGAAACTTATGGTATGAGCCAAGGAAAAACCTCTCTGGCAGCAGGTATATAAAATTCTGTTCTTTAGCGGTTTTTGGAAACAGATTGCCATTATGTCTTGATAAGTTTTGCTACTAGACCTGTGTCTGCCCCTTAGTCTGTAGTTGCTCTATCTGATGTGGTGATTCTGCCTAGGCTGCATTTCCTTGATCTGGGCCAAGAAATTAGATGTCTTCTCATCGTTTCTTTTTACGTTTCAAATTGGGTGCTTTACAATTCTGTGACAAGTTTTCTTTGCTTACTATTGATATCGTCTGCAGAAAGTTAGGAACTTGTGATTGTGGATTCTAGATTTCTCTTTTCGAAAAGTCCATGTGATTTGATGATGATAAATTTAACTCTTGTGTGCTCAATTACTTTCGACTTAGCTGTTCTCTTATTCTTAACTTTTATATGTTTTCTCCCAGCTGCAACCCCCTCCATGCCTGTTGACAATCGACCCTTGCGTCCTCTTGATATTATTGACATCAGTGATAGTGAAGATGAAGACCCCATAGCAAAAGGTATCTCAGCTCTTCGTGCTAAACTTGAAAACAGTGCGAGAAACATGGCACCATTAGTAAAGCGAGGCATCAGTGATTCTGATGACAGGACCTTCTCCCCGGCAAAACAACACGCGGGAAATGCTGCAGAAGTGCAAGATGCCCATCAAAGCAAGAAAGGGGATTTCATGGAAACCGAGCATGCAAAGATTCAAAGCAAAAGGTCACGGGAGGACCAAACGAGGTAGAGATCATGGAGTTGGATAGACTATCTCAGTATCTTTCTTACCTAACGTAACTGGATTCGTCCTGTATTTTGGTTAGGATGGTGCTAATCAGTGTCTTTTGTATATTTGTCAAAGCTAGCTCTAATGAATGATGTCGAATGTTTAAGCAAACATTACAATGTATGACTTAAATTAGCTAATGATAATTTTCTCTCCATCCTGTTATGGTTTGTTTATTGGTTTCATCTTTTCTTTTGCGTATTTGCGATTTCTTGGACCATTTTGTTGCACTCTTTTTGATTTGATGTCCAAATAGGATTCAGGAGTAGTACTTTCCAGTAACTAGATTGGTTAATGTGCTTTTTAATTTTGATATTGACGTAGTACTAAAAACAATTTAGGCATTAACTAGATTGTGAATGTGCTTTTGATTCTGATATTGATACTTCACTAAATCTGTTATTGTATCAAATATCGAATATAATGAATCGTATAAAACAATATTATTCACACGGAAACAGAAGAGATTAACAACAAAAAGATACTACTCTGTCTAAACGTTTGAAAAAATTAAAATTAAAAATACAACTTCAAAAGAAAAAAGATATTTACACCCTTTTGTGACAAAAAAAAAGGTAGTTCTATATGCATATTCACTCTACTTCTGCAGGTCCAAATTAAATCTGAAATGACAATAATGTCCCTCTTAAATATGTATTATAATTCACGAAAAAATAATTTATAATTTGGACACGTGTTCAATCATTACATAGACGGGTTTATGCATTTAAGGTTAGAATTTTAGAAAATTTATTTGTAAAAACTAATAAACGAGTGAAGGGTAATTATGGTTCCACTTCCATTGGACCTGCAGAAGTAAATTGGACCTGCATATAGCTGTCGTGAATCGACGTGACCCGATCGGAAAATGTAACCGGAACCAAAACGGAAAAAGAATGAACTGAATTGAATATTCAGAAAAGAGGAGAGAGAATAAGAGTGGCTCAAATGAGCAATACAATCATGATCCTATCAACTGGATGTCTAACAAACAAACAGAAACTGATCTAATATACTCAGAATCCGAGATGCCGCCGGTGGAAGTTGCAACTGCTCGTTGACCAATCAGTTTAACTGATCTCAGATGCCTCTTAGCTCATTATTGCAATTAAACCCCTCCATTTTATTATTCTTTTAAAGTCACCCCAATATCATGACATTCCATCCCCCTTAACTGAAAGCTTGACCTCAAGTTTTGAAACGGGGAAACTGGTGCACCACAAAATCTTTATCTTCCCATGATGCATCCTCAACTGGACCTCCCTTCCACCAGATCAACCATTTCAACACAACTCTTCCATCCTTGTTGAGTAATCTTCTCTGCAACACCTTAAAAGGTTCCAAAATAGGCAAATCTTGCAATTCTTCTAGAGGTATAGTCACCTGTTGATGGTTATCAGGAGCAGTGCCAATATGTTTCTTTAAAAGAGACACATGGAAAACTGGATGTATTTTACTTGTGCCTGGCAAATCCAATTTATAAGCTACCTCTTCCACCTTCTTAATGATCAAGAAAGGGCCATAAAACTTTGGTGCCAATTTCAGATTCTCTCTTTGAACTAAAGAGTTTTGCCTGTATTTCTGCAAATTGAGATACACCCAATCTCCTTCTTTTAATACCCTTTCAGTCCTTTTTGTATCAGCATATTGCTTCATCCTCTCCTGAGCTATCTTTGGATACTTTTAAGCAACTGATTCACCTGCTCTTGCTGTTGAAGTAAGTTCTGAGTAGCAGGAATTAAGGAATCAGTTAGTACACCTAATGGTAAAGTGACTGGTTTTACCCCATATAAAGCCTCATAAGGTGTCGTATTAATGCTGGAATTGTGTGAAGTGTTGTACCACCATTCAACTGCTGCCAACCACTCACTCTAAAACTCAGGCTTATCACCACAAAAGCACCTAAGATATTGTTCCAGTACTTGATTAACTCTCTCACTTTGTCCATCAGTCTGTGGATGATATGTTGTACTGAGCTGCAATTTAATCTGTAACTGAGACATAAGTTCTCTCCAAAAATTGCTTGTAAACACCTTATCTCTGTCAGATGTTATAGTGGTTGGAATTCCATGCAATCTGCAAACTTCTTTCATAAAACATTTAGCCACTTGTACTGCTGTAAAAGGATGACTTAATGGTATGAAATGATTGTATTTAGTCAATCTATCCACTACAACCAAAATAGTATCATACACTCCAGATAAAGGCAACTTCTCAATGAAATCCATTGTGATTTGATTCCAAGCATGAGAAGGAATGGGAAGAGGCTGTAATAATCCAGGACTACTACAATGCTCCACTTTATTCCTTTGACATACCTCACAGTTCTTTATAAATTCAATGATCTGCTCTTTCATTTGAGGCCAACAGAAAAGAGACAAAGTTCTTTTAATTGTTGTTGTCTGTCCAGAATGACCCCCTACTGGAGATGCATGCATTGCATTCAAAATTTAGCTCCTGGCAGTACCATTACTCCCCACCACCATTTTTCCTCCTTTCTTCAGCAATCCTTGAGTATAACTATACAAACTCTGATCCTTGGTTGCAGTATTTGTTAAAATTAGACCAGCAATTATATCTTGACAATACTTATCTCCTTCATAACTTGCTTCTATTTGAAGCATCCACATGGGAAGAACTGAAGCACTATTGGAGACCTTATTACACTCCTCAACTGTCCTTTGTAAAATAACACTGTCCTCTTCTGACCCCTCAAGGTGGTCCTCATCCTCATTTTTCTGTGATGTCTTTAACTGTGTAGGGTCATTTTCAGCTCCACTAATGCAACCACATTCTGTCTTATTGCTAGTCTCTTTATCATAATGCACAGCTTGTCTGGACAA
Organism: Sherardia arvensis; assembly: GCA_948330725.1. Classification (NCBI taxonomy): domain Eukaryota; kingdom Viridiplantae; phylum Streptophyta; class Magnoliopsida; order Gentianales; family Rubiaceae; genus Sherardia; species Sherardia arvensis. The sequence goes on from OX415244.1 coordinate 16,913,680, forward strand.
TGCATCTGCCACAACATTAGTTTTTCCAGCCTCATATTGAATTTCAAAAATCAATCCCAGTAGCTTAGTGATCCATTTATGCTGTAAGGCATTGGTCAATTTTTGCTCAATCAGATACTTAAGGCTCTGGTGATCAGTCCTTATTATAAAATGATGACCAATGAGATAATGCTTCCACTTATCCACTGCCATGACTAATGCCAGTAATTCTTTTTCATAGGTTGATAAACCCCTATTTTTGATGCAGAAAGATTTACTGAGAAATGCAATTGGTCTTTAATCTTGCATAAGAACAACCCCCATTCCTACATCTGAAGCATCTGTTTCAATAATGAATTCTTTATCAAACTCTGGCATTTTAAGAACTGGAGTAGTTGTCATTATCTCCTTGAGTTTATTAAAAGCAGTGGTGGCCTCATCTGTCCATTTAAATGCATTTTTTCTGAGAAGATTGTGTAAAGGTTTGCATATCACTCCATAATTAGATATAAACCTTCTGTAGTATCCAGTAAGCCCCAAAAAACCTCTCAATTCTTTAACATTTCTGGGCAGTGGCCATTTCTGTATGCACTCAATCTTGTGATTATCTACTGCCACTCCTTCTCCTGATATTATGTGGCCTAAATAATCCACTGATTTTTCAGCAAATGAACATTCGGATAGCTTGGCAAACAAGTGATGCTCTTTCAGAATAGACAAAACAATCTGTAAATGTTCCACATGTTGCTGCTCAGAAGTGCTGTAAATAAGAATGTCATCAAAGAACACCAAAACAAATTTCCTCAACTGTTTTGCAAAAATGACATTCATTAATTCTTGAAAAGTAGCAGGAGCATTAGTAAGTGCAAACGGCATTACAAGAAATTCATAATGTCCACTATGAGTGTGAAAAGCAGTTTTAGGGATGTCATTTCTGCTAACCCTAATCTGAGGGTACCCACTTCTAAGATCCAACTTGGAAAAATAACAAGTTCCATGTAATTCATCCAGTAATTCATCAATAACAGGAATGGGAAATTTATCTTTCACTGTGGCAGCATTAAGCCTTCTATAATCCACACATCCTCCAAGAATCATCCTTCTTCTTTACTAAAATGACTGGTGAAGCAATATGACTATTACTTGGCTGAATGACTCCACTTTGCAGCATCTCGGCAACTTGTTTTTCTATCTCATCTTTATGGCAATGTGGGTACCTGTATGGTTTAATTTTGAAAGGTAAAGCATCATTTTTGAGAGTGATTTTATGGTCTATCTTCCTTGCTGGAGGTAAAGCAATAGGAATAGAAAAGACTACATAAAAAGAACACAACACCTGCTTGATCATTGCAGAAGTCTGACACTTGTGGATCTCTTCTTCCACTAAAGTCTTGCTGTTGACAGATTTTTTATGCTCTCACTTCTTGACCAGCATTGACCTCTAATTCCAATAACTGTGCCTTCCTTTTCCCTTTCTTTATCAGATAACCATCTCTCAGTAATTCTTCATCACAAGCCATTTTACATCTCACTCCATCAGTCCTTCCTCTCAGAGTCCAATAATTTCCCATACTAAAAATTGACACTTGCTGTTTCTTCCAATGAAAAATTACAGGATCAAACCTTGACAACCAATCCACTCCCATGATAAGATCAGTACCTCCCAATTCCATGACTTTGAGGTCAAAGATAAACTGATGATCTTGCAGATTCCAAATTACTCTAGGACAAAGCTTTGCTCCATCAACAATGGTCCCATTGGCAATTCTTACTGAATAAGTGGACACTCCCATAGTTCCCAATCCACACCTTGCAATGACCCTTGGATCAATGAAACTACTAGAAGCACCAGTGTCCAACAATATACTCACCACTTCACCATATACAGTACCATGAAAAATCATTGTATTGTGTTGTCTTTCAGATAAAGGTAACCCCACTGAATTCAAAGAGATTACTTCTTCTTCATCATAACTGTCCAGTAAACCAAGCAATTCTCCATCAGATTCAGCTACCATAATAGAACCAGGTTCCACCTGTTCATCACTCCCAATACAGTGAATCTGAGTCAACTTACATTGATGGCCAGCTCCAAACCTTTGTCCATATTTGAAACAGAGACCATTTTCCCTCCTATACTGCAACAACTGAGGTGAAATCTTGGTGAAATTAGATCCTTTAGTCTCTTTAGGGCTGTTCTCCTTATTTACTTTATTCCTCCAAACATTACTATCTTTACTAGTAGCCCTCCATAGAAGTTTGTCCTGGACATTCTTAGCAACAGGAGGTTGATGAGAAATATAAGAAGAATTTCTCTTTTTCTGAGCCACCTCCACAGCTCTGTGCAAGGTAGAAGGACTCAACATCATCACTCCAGGCTGCAATTCTTCCTTCAATCCACTTATAAAACTAGAAATATAATACTCCTCAGTTGGTTGTAGATGTTTGGCAGTTAACAAAGTCCCGAGTTCATCAAATTCTTCCTGATAAGCCCTTGACAGATGTTTCCTGTTGTAATTTATTGAACTCTGCAACTTCATCTCTCAAAGTAAGTGGAGTAAACCTCTTGAGCAACAGAGAACAAAATTCATTCCAACTAATGTCTTTCTTCCCTTCTATAGTTAACTGGTACCAAATTCTAGCATTCCCAACCATATAGATTTCTACAGCCTGTGCTCTTTGATTATCAGGGACTTGGTAATAGTTAAAGAAAGTTTTACAGTTTCTCAACCATTCTCTAGCACCTTCCCCCTTGAAACTGGTTAAATCAATTTTAGCTTGCTGCATTTCAACACCTCTTCCAAATCTAAGCCTCCAATCAATATTCTGAGAACCATTAACCATTTCCTCCTCTTTCCTATCCTCATACCCATACTAATTGACTGAAACTAGGGGATCAAGCTTAGAATCATGCAACTCAGAATTGTATCTATATCCTCCAAAACTTTATCATTTGCATTACAATAAACAGGCAACAATTTCGCACACATTTCAGATTATTAACAACATCTGCTCTCCTAGGAACTTCTATAGGCAAGAAGTGAGGTGGTTGCATACCTAACACCGAAGGTGGCGCTGAATGATTGCAGTCTCCTAGTTGCTCCGGTGATGGTGATCCTGGACAGCGCAACAGTGCAAACAAACTGTCAAATCTCTGCTGTGCCTGCAACACATCAGCATCCCTGAACTTTTGAGCTTGGAGCCTATCAGCCTCTCGCTCTGCCGCACGCTCAGTTTTCATCCGCTCCAACTTTGAACGGTTATCTTCAATCATCACCTTCATTTCCTGTGAAATAACCGCCAATTTTGCGTCCAAATGTGCATCAACCGCACGCTCCATGATCGCTTCCCAGTCCATAGGTGGTGCCATGAGCGATGATTGAGTCAGCTCTGATACCACTTGTCGTGAGTCGACGTGACCTGATCGGAAAATGTAACCGGAACCAAAACGGAAAAAGAATGAACTGTATTGAATATTCAGAAAAGAGGAGAGAGAATAAGAGTGGCTCAAATGAGCAATACAATCATGATCCTATCAACTGGATGTCTAACAAACTAACAGAAACTAATCTAATATACTCAGAATCCGAGCTGCCGCCGGTGGAAGTTGCAACTGCTCGTTGACCAATCAGTTTAACTGATCTCAGTTGCCTCTTAGCTCATTATTGCAATTAAGCCCCTCCATTTTATTATTCTTTTAAAATCACCCCAATATCATGACATTCCATCCCCCTTAACTGAAAGCTTGACCTCAAGTCTTGAAACGGGGAAACTGGTGCACCACAAAATCTTTATCTTCCCATGAAGCATCCTTAACTGGACCTCCCTTCCACCAGATCAACCATTGCAACACAACTCTTCCATCCTTGTTGAGTAATCTTCTCTGCAACACCTTAAAAGGTTCCAAAATAGGCAAATCTTGCAATTCTTCTGGAGGTATAGTCACCTGTTGATGGTTATCAAGAGCAGTGCCAATATGTTTCTTTAAAAGAGACACATGGAAAACTGGATGTATTTTACTTGTGCATGGCAAATCCAATTTATAAGCTACCTCTCCCACCTTCTTAATGATCAAGAAAGGGCCATAAAACTTTGGTGCCAATTTCAGATTCTCTCTTTGAACTAAAGAGTTTTGCCTGTATTTCTGCAAATTGAGATACACCCAATCTCCTTCTTTTAACACCCTTTCAGTCCTTTTTGTATCAGCATATTGCTTCATCCTCTCCTGAGCTATCTTTAGATACTTTTAAGCAACTGATTCACCTACTCTAGCTGTTGAAGTAAGTTCTGAGTAGCAGGAATTAAGGAATCAGTTAGTACACCTAATGGTAAAGTGACTGGTTTTACCCCATATAAAGCCTCATAAGGTGTCATATTAATGCTGGAATGGTGTGAAGTGTTGTACCACCATTCAGCTGCTGCCAACTACTCACTCCAAAACTCAGGCTTATCACCACAAAAGCACCTAAGATATTGTTCCTGTACTTGATTAACTCTCTCACTTTGTCCATCAGTCTGTGGATGATATGATGTACTGAGCTGCAATTTAATCTGTAACTGAGACATAAGTTCTCTCCAAAAATGCTTGTAAACACCTTATCTCTGTCAGATGTTATAGTGGTTGGAATTCCATGCAATCTGCAAACTTCTTTCATAAAACATTTAGCCACTTGTAACTGGATTCGTCCTGTATTTTGGTTAGGATGGTGCTAATCAATGTCTTTTGTATATTTATCAAAGCTAGCTCTAATGAATGATGTCGAATGTTTATTATTATTTTTTAAAAAATTAAAGACCACCCTGAGGTGGTGGGGATTTTATAAAGGCACCCCTAGCCAAAAAAGCCAACAAAGGCTGAGTTCATACAATCATCCAGCAAGGATGATGGAACTGCATAGCTCCGAAGCATAGATATGCTTCCAAAAAATGACTGATAACTAGTCTAATTTATACATGAGACTATATGAAAAACAAGAACAGGTCCAAAAACAAAGAAGCCTGGAAGTGAATTGTAAAACAAAACACTAAGCGGCACCCTTGATGAATCTGAACTGTGTCTAAGTCTATTAGCAAAATTGTTCATAATTTTTGAGCCTTGAGTACTGCTGGAGACAGGTCCCTCCATCTGTGATATAAAAACCGTGAAAAAAGATTAGTAGCACCTGCTTAAAGAATTCTGAGTGATGGTATTCCCTGACTATCAAGGGCTAAAAGGCCTTTGATTCTGTCAGGGAGATGAGAATATGAATAATCAGAATCACATTTTAAGGAATAAGTCAACTTGGCCAAAGAATCTGCCACAAGATTGGCTTGTCTATAATTGTGAAGAAGGACAGTATCAGGGCCAAGGGAGATTCTGGATACTAAATCATATAGTTTTCAGGGGGCAGTATAGGGATTAAGTATGGCTTGGACTGCCAGTTGACAATCAGACTCAATAAATGTTTGGCCTTGTAGGTTAGCAGTAATCTGATTTGCCACCTGAATAGCCTGTATTTCTGCCTCCAAAGGAGATAGGGCAGAAATATAATAGCAGTAAGCATGCAACATATGGCCAGAAAAATTCCTTAACACAATAGAGATTCCAGCTGTATTTGTCAAGTGCCAAGAAGCATCCACATTTAGTTTAATACCATAAGCTGGAGGTTTCCATACAATTGGAATAATGGATGGTTTAGGAGGTCTGGTATGTAGGGGTAGGAAACCAAGGGTGGACAGTTCTAAATCAAAAGCTGAGTTAGACAGTATTGGCTTAGCAGTAAATGTGAGGAAGACAAGATCAGAAATTGTCTTTTTAAGGTTGTCAATATTGGGTATAATATCCTCATAGATAAAAGAGCACTTTGCTTTCCAAATTGTCCAACAAATCATGGGGGGTATAATTTTGAAGAGAGTGGAATGGACTTTGGTTTTGCCATGTGATGAGAGATATATAGATAGTCTAGACCATAGGTTAGTGTCACAGAGTGGTGAGGTTCCAACCATGTAATGGAAAAAGTTCCATAGAGATTTGGCTATATGACATTCATTAAAACAATGTTCAACAGAGTCTAGATTGTTACATGCATAACACTTAGATGGTAGGTTGAAACCCATTCTCATTAATATCTCAGGGAAAGGTAGAAAGCCATTCACAAGTCTCCACATAAAAATACTAACCTTTTTCTGTAGTCTTTGGTTCCAGATGAGTGCTAGAGTCTCAGAAGTGTTTCTGTTAGGAGCAATAGCTTTATAAGCAGACTTGAAAGTGAAAGTTCCCTTCTCATCTGGAATCCAGATCAATCTATCTTTTCTTCCTTGGATGCAAGTGGCATTCTGTAAATAGGAAAAGAGAGAGGGTGGAACAAGTGATAGTAATTGTGGTAGAAAAATATTTTTCCTGTCACAAAACTCAGCAATGGAGCAGTCAGTAGGAATATCAGTGAGAGCCATATTACAAATTTCAGAAATAGGACCAAAAGGTGACCAGTTGGCTTCCCAGAAGTTACTGCTTCCTTCACCATGTATTACTCTAGTGAGTTTTTGAGCAAAATCATCAACTTCTTTAATTCTCTTCCAATTAGGTGATTTTCTATAAGATCTTGGAAGGTTCCATAAAAATTTTGCCCATAAACATTCACCTAATTGGAATTTCCACCATAATTTAAGAGAGCATGCATTAACAATAGAAAGAATAGATCTTAAACCTATACCATTTTGTTCAACATGATAGCATAAATCTGTCCATTTTTTCCACACTTTCTTCGATTTAAGATCAGTCTGGCCCCAAAAAAATCTGGAAAGAATTTTTTCAATTCTTTTGATAATACAAACAGGGGGTTTCATTACAGACCATATGTGTTGAGGTATAGAGAATAAGCATGCTTTAATTAATGTAATTTTACCCCCAGAGGATAACCAAGTATTTTTCCAGTTTGAGGTTTTATTATCTAATCTCTGGATGAGGGGCAAAAAATAATCAGTAAGTACTCTTCCCCTAAAAATGGGAACACCAAGATATGTAAAAGGAAAGAAGCCTTTTTTCATCATTAAAACATCTTGGACCATTTTTATTTTACTAACAGATGCAGACTTACCCAAATAGAAATCACTCTTTGCAAAATTAATTTTCTGACCTGTGGTTTGTTCAAAAGCCACAAGGAAAGATTTTAATTTCACAAGGTTGGATTTTGAAGATTTATGGAGTATGATGGTATCATCTGCGTAACTGAGATGAGAGATAGGAGCAGGACCTGCAGGGAGATCATAGTATTGAAGCATTCCAGTAGAAAACATATATGATAAAGATCTAGTAAATGCTTTAGAAAAGATGTTAAAGAGAAAAGGGGAGAGGGGATCACCCTGTTTTATCCCTCTGGAGGGAGAGAAAAATCCATTTGGTTTACCATTTATTAAGACTGAAAAATGTGCATTTCTAAGATTTTTCATAATACATTGCACAAATTTCCCATGGATACCAAAATGCAGTAGAATGCTATTTAGAAAGCCCCAGTTTACCATATCAAAAGCCTTTCTTAAATCTAATTTAATAATACAATTGGGGTTTCTACACTTTCTGTCCAAAAATCTTGTCAACTCTTTGAGGTAAATAATGTTGTCTGCAATATCTCTATTTTGCATAAAGGCAGTTTGATGAGGAGAGATGATTTTAGACATATAAGGTTTAAGCCTTTCCATCAAGAGTTTTGAAAATATTTTGTTAATAAAGTTGGACAGACTAATGGGGTGAAAATCATCAAAAGATGTAATTACCTCTTTTTTGGGAATTAAAGTTATCCAGTTGGCTGAAATACCAACTGGAATGTCATTTTTGCTCATAAAATCTTGAACTGCAGAAAGAAGATCAAGTTTAATTATATCCCAGGATTTTGTAAAAAAAATTGATGAAAAGCCATCAGGGCCAGGGCTACTATTTTTGTTGAGGCTAAAAACAATGGCCCTAAGCTCCTCCATGTTCACTGGTCTGATTAAATCTGAATTATCAGAATCAGTGATCAATTTTGGGATTTGGCTTAGAAAATGACTATAAAAATCACCCTGAGTATTATTAGGTGGTTCAGATAATAATTCAGAGTAGTATGACACTGCTTCTGTTTCAATATCAGTCATATTCTCAAGCCAGACTCCTTGAGAGTTTCTAATCTTAGTGATACTAAGACCAGATCTCTTTTCTTTCACTGTGTTGTGGAAGTATTTTGTGTTATCATCTCCCTCTTTGAGCCAGGTAACTCTAGATTTCTGTTTCCAGAATTTCTTTTGTTCCCTGAGGGCTCTTAAATGAATTGCTTTGAGCTCTTTGAGTTTAATAAATTTATGGATTGAATTATTATTATCAAAGATGACTTCTTGCAATCTAAGGTTTTCAGCAGCTTGAGATACATTGTTCTCAATGTTGCCAAATGATGATTTGTTCCATGCTTTTATGATAAATTTCAGTCTCTTCAGTTTCATGAAAAAAACAATCATACCAGTTTTGTTCAGGGGGAGATTCCAGTCATTGGAAATGATGTCCAAGAATTCATCTCTACTGAACCATGCATTAATGAACCTAAAAGAGCTAGGGGTGGATGGGATGGAGCTACCTATAATAAAAAGCATTGGTGAGTGGTCTGAGGTATCTCTATTTAGAATATGTATGGATGAAGTAGGGAATTGAGATTTCCAGGATTGGGTGGCTAAACCCCTATCCAGTTTCTGAGTAGTTGGACCCTTGAGCCAATTATTAGACCAAGTGAACAAATTCCCAACAGTGTTAATCTCAGATAGAGCCAGTGAAGAAATGAACTCATTAAATTGAGCCATGCTTCTAACACTAGGTCTAGATGGACCTCTATATTCATGTGGTGAACTTATAGTATTAAAATCACCAATTAGAAAAGAGGAATTAAATTGTTTTGTTTTGATGTCATTCCACAAAAATTCTCTGCCAGGGACTGTTCTTAATCCATAAATGAATATTCCTTCCATTGGAATATTCATTTTTGGACTAAAAATACTAACAGAAAGGAATTGCAGATGGTCAACTTTTGGTGTAACCTGGATATGGCTATTCCAAAATAACCAGATTTTACCACTTTCAGCACATAAGCAGTTTGAAAAATTCAGAATCTTTCTGTATTTTTCAATCTTGTGCTTTTTATGCAACGGTTCTATTAAACACAGTAATTCTATCCTATGTGTTCTAAGCATGTCAATGAGTCTATCAATAGAGGTTCTCATCCCTCTTATATTCCAGACTAAAGTATTTATTGTGATGGTGTGTGACATTAAAAACTGTGTTTGGTGCTTTTTGATCTAGTTAAGACTATATTAGGTGAAGGCTTTTTGGCACTCTTTTTTGGTGTAAACTTTTTGTTAATCTGTGTGAAGAAATTAGATAATTTTGATTTTTCCATAACAGGATTATCATTATTATCAATGTCATCATTTAGATTATGAAGTTCAGGGGGTACCTGTTCAGATGATAGATTATCATCTTCTGATGATTCTGCAACATTATTAGGAGTATCTTCTTCATCTTCATTGTATCTCATGCTTCCCAAAATTGCAAATCTGTTCCTGTTATGATCAAGAGGCAACATATCTTTTTTGTTAGGAGAAAAAGATAGGAATAGGTTGGATGTTATACCTGTGGACAAGATCAAATCATCCTTTGCATAGGGAGGATTTTTGGCTGGTGTAACCATCTTCCTTAGCAGCTCATGATCAGGACTCTCATGTATATCAGTTGGCTTTGATCTCAGGTGAGATTCAGAATCTGAGAGAGGCTTTATAGAGGGGCTGTGATGGTGTTCTGTGAGTGGACTGGAGAGGTGATTTGGTAAGGGGCTGAGATGGTGTTCAGTGAGAGGACTGGGGAGGTGGTCTGGCAAGGGGCTGAGATGGTGATCAGGTGAGGGACTGAGGGGGATAGGAGAGGAGTATGCATTAGTGTTATGCTGTCTTTTCTTGGACTTTGTCCAGTTTTTCTGCTTCTGAAGCATAAGCATTTTCTCACTAATTGTAACACCAGAGGGACCTGCCTTCAACAACTCAGGAGTAGGGATGCTTTCAGTTGGGATCAGAGTAGGCTCAGAAGGTTGAGATACATCATCCTTAATTTCTATGATAGGCTCGTTGTCTTTCTTTGCAACAGGGGGAAAGGGTTTGGGCTGTATTGGTTCAGTGGAAGGTTTGAGCTTTTGTCTTAGCTCAGGGTGTAAGAAAGTACAATTATCATCAGAATGGCCCAACATACAACAGTTATTGCAACAGAGAGGTAGATCTTCATATTCTACCTGATACCTCATAATATTCTCACCCTCAATACCAAGCTTGATAGAAGTTTTCAGCTTCTTTCTCAAATCAACTTCAACACAAATTTTAACCACATTTGGTCTAGTGAGGGTAGAGGTGGCTACATCCATCTTTATAAAGGTTCCTATTTGGTTACCCATTGTCTGAATCATTGTAGCATTAAAATAGAAAAAGGGTACCTTATGAATTGTGACCCAAACAGGAACAATCGACGATTCTGCTTCAGGTGAGAAATCAATGGTCCATTTGAGGACTTTCATCTGAGCACCTGCCAGATTCCAGTATCCCTTCATCCAACACCATTGATAGTCTTGTGGATTTTCGAATCTTATCAGAATATGTCTGAAATCAATGGCACCGATTTGGTATTTACCTTTAAAGCCAACCGACTGAAAGGCATCATGCAGCTTTTCCATGGATGGTTTACCTCGAGAAAATTTTCCGATCAGGGCATTTTTGTAGTGAGATGCCAAAGTTTCTGCTTGCAATCGGGTCACAATACATGCGATTTCTCCTTTATGTTGGGTGATTGGGTCTATTTCTGGGTTATCTGGGAGTGTGGCAGTGAGAGGAGGGGTTCGGTTGGTCAAAGCTTGGATGAAGCTTTTTCCTCCGGCGACCGCACCACCGCGAGCAGGCGGTGGCACCGCCATAGGCACCGAGGGATTAGCCGTTGTACCGATCCGTTATTGACGGAACAGTGTTACAACGGTTAGAAATAGAGTCGTTATTGGTTGTTTGTGTCGGAGAAAAAGAGGAAAGGGCGTGGGAGTTTGGGAGCATTCAGGGAAGGAACAATAATTGATGATGTCGAATGTTTAAGCAAACATTACAATGTATGACTTAAATTAGCTAATGATCATTTTCTCTCCATCCGATTATGGTTTGTTTATTGGTTTCATCTTTTCTTTTGCGTATTTGCGATTTCTTGGACCATTTTGTTGAACTCTTTTTGATTTGATGTCCAAATAGGATTAAGGAGTAGTACTTTCCAGTAACTAGATTGGTGAATGTGCTTTTTAATTTTGATATTGACGTAGTACTAAAAACAATTTAGGCATTAACTAGATTGATGAATGTGCTTTTGATTCTGATATTGATACTTCACTAAATCTGTTATTGTATCAAATATCGAATATAATGAATCGTATAAAACAATATTATTCACACGGAAACAGAAGAGATTAACAACAAAAAGAAACTACTCTGTCTAAACGTTTGAAAAAATTAAAATTAAAAATACAACTTCAAAAGAATAAAGATATTTACACCCTTTTGTGACAAAAAAAGGTGGTTCTATATGCATGTTTACTCTACTTCTGCAGGTTCAAATTAAATCTGAAGTGACAATAATGTCCCTCTTAAATATGTATTATAATTCACGAAAAAGTAATTTATAATTTGGACACGTGTTCAATCATTACATAGACAGGTTTATGCATTTAAGGTTAGAATTTTAGTAAATTTATTTGTAAAAATTAATAAACGAGTGAAGGGTAATTATGGTATTTTTCCACTTCCATTGGACCTGCAGAAGTAAATTGGACCTGCATATAGCTGTCGTGAATCGACGTGACCCGATTGGAAAATGTAACCGGAACCAAAACGGAAAAAGAATGAACTGTATTGAATATTCAGAAAAGAGGAGAGAGAATAAGAGTGGCTCAAATGAGCAATACAATCATGATCCTATCAACTGAATATCTAACAAACTAACAGAAACTGATCTAATATACTCAGAATCCGAGCTGCCGCCGGTGGAAGTTGCAACTGCTCGTTGACCAATCAGTTTAACTGATCTCATCTCAGCTGCCTCTTAGCTCATTATTGCAATTAAGCCCCTCCATTTTATTATTCTTTTAAAATCACCCCAATATCATGACAATAGCAAACACCAAAAAAAAGTGGCTGAACCACGTTAAAAACGATTTCTAATTTTGTTAAAGAGACCGTGTTGGCATCACGAATCATGACTCATGAGCAATAGAGCAACCATTATATTGTATGTTTTGCAACTTAAACTATTAAATTAATATTTTCACTATTTTATGCCTTAAACGATCACATTACAGTAAAAAAACGGTAACATAACCGTTACATCCATGGCGGAGCCGCTACTGCACCGCGGCGGAGTTCCCCATCCTTGCTCTTTCGCCCAAGCACTTACTGTAAAATCACCACCTCTCACTCCCACTATTCCCAATAACCCTGATATCAACCCAATCGGAGAATTTAAGGGCAAAATTGCCTGCATAGTCTCGCCGGAACAGGCTTATGATCTGGCAGCTCACTACCACAACGCCCTAATTGGGAAGTTCGATAATGACATGCCATCCATGTCTACACTCTATGAAGCTTTCAAGTCTATTGGCTTCTCTTCAATCTTCCAGATCGGCTCCATTCATCACAGGCACATTCTGATTCGTTTCCATGCCCAGGAAGATTACCAACGCTGCTGGCTCAAAGGTCTGTGGATGCTAAAAGGAGTAGCTATGAAAGTCCTCAAGTGGACAACCGATTTCACTCCAGGCACTGAGCCATCAACTGTTCCTATCTGGGTAACAATCCACCATATTCCTATCTTTTTCTACAATAATACCATCCTGAAATTCATAGGGAATAGGATTGGAAAGTTCATTAAATTAGATGATGCCACTGCTGCTTTACCTAGACCATCTGCAGTTAAGTTGTGTATTGAAGTGGATATAATGAAAAAGATTCATCATGAGATAGTGGTAGGCATTGATGGTAGCACAGTGGAGCTTGGAATTGAGTATGAATTTATCCCTCCCTACTGCCCTCATTGTAGAAGAATTGGTCATTGTTTGGACCAGTGTGCTTCTGCAAACCCTGAGCTGAGAAAAATGCCTCTCCCAAGACATCAAAACCCTCCTACCAAAATTGCTCAACCATCTCTGAATCAAGATAAAGAAAACTCTTCTGATGGCAGCAAGATACCACCAATCAGACCTTAGAAAGGCACAACCTCAGGAGTCACTGCAAGAGAGAAACAAAAGACTCTGGCCAACCAAACTTTCATATACAAACCTAAACCTCTCCAGGCTCGGTTCACCACTGACAAAGGGAAAAATGTACTGGAAGAACCTCCTTTGTTTAATCCAGAGCCTACAACTCCAGAAGCCTTGATTAACATTACTGACAGTCCCCTTCCCTCTCTCAAACTTCCACAAAACCATCAAGAGGACTGCACATGGATTAATCACAGACCATCTCAGTATGCCAAAGATGATGTTTACATCACCTCAGGTAATTCTATGACTCAACCAGCCCCAGACATGACTAATAAAATCTCTCTTTCATTCTCAAGATAAAAATAGGAAGAACAGGTTTACCCCTCTACTAGACTTGGAAGAAGATGAAGAGGAAACTACAGAATCTGAAACTCAACCCCTGCAACACTCAGAAGAAGTCCATGAAGCTCCAGTTCAAGAATTGATAAATTCAACCAGCCCCGTTCAGGACACAGCTTCTTCTTCACAACATTCTGAATACTCAGACAGAGTATATACTCCTGCAGAAACCTCTAACACTCAGGTAAGCACAACCCAGGTGAGGAAATCCTCTAGACTGATAGCAAAAAATACACCAGTAATCAAACCTCAAACTTATTTTACCCAACTAAACCACATTATGTCTGGTTCTGGTACAAAAAGCCCCTCTAATCTTTTTAAATGATCAGTACAACCTCCAAAATTAAATTCCTTGTCTGGAATCTTAGGGGGGTGGAAACTTCTATGGAAAGATTACAGGAACTTATACTAGAACACCACTTTGAACTAATATGTCTCATTGAACCTATGCATGATAATTCTGAATGTTCATCCTATATGGTTAAACTGAGATATACAAATTGCATGTTTGCTCAAAATGAAAGAATCTGGATTTTTTGGAATAATGATTTACAGATCATATCTAAACAAGATAACTTACAGTTTCTGCATGTGTCCATAGCCAAAAATTGCAATTATCTATGGAAGCAATTTTTGTCTATGGCTTGAGAACTAGAAAAGGTAGGGAAGATTTATGGACTGATCTGGAAAAAATTAATCAGTCTGAAACTATTTTTATAGGAGATTTTAACGCTATTGCTTCTATTTCTGAATATAAGGGCCAGTCTACTCCTAACTTGCGTAGCATTAGAGAATTATCCACTTTTATAGATACCATGCCTCTGCTACATATCAATACTGTGGGCAATCTATTTACCTGGTCTGATGGTAGGCATTTGCATGATAGTTCTCTGACCAGTAGTGGTAGGATTAGAATCCCCACACTCCAGAGATTAGATAGAGGTCTGTGTACAGCACTATGGAAAAATAAATTTCCAGACTCATCTATTTTAGTTTTAAATAAATTATCTAGTGATCACTGTCCACTTTTATTAAGTATAGGAACTTACTGTAAATCCTCTCCTAGACCCTTTAGATTTCTCAATACTTGGTTTAAAAGAGACACCTTTTTACAGCTTATTAGTGATAACTGGTCCACTCACTTCTCTGAGACAAGGATGATTGGATTTTACCTTAACCTCCTTAGATTGAAAAAAGCTTTGAAAACCTGGAACATAGAAGTTTTTGGCAATGTCCACTTAAATGTTACTAATGCTGAGGAGGGACTTAGATTACAGGAAATAGCTTATGATTCTGATCAATCTGAAATACAATTGGTTAGACTCAAACAAGCTAAAGATCTCCTTACTAGAGCCATAAAAGAACAAAGGAACTTTTGGAAATTTAAATCAAAAGTTAACTGGCTAAAAGAGGGAGATAACAATACAAAATATTTCCATCACAGTGTTAGGGAAAGGAAGGGCAAAATGGAAATCACTAAAATTCAAAACAGTCTTGGTATTTGGATAGAAGATGCTGTGGAAATTGAGAAGGAGGCAGTTGAATATTACACTGATCTTCTCTCTGCAGAAATCAATCCTAACCAGACTACCTTTACTTCCCATTTTTTGTCTCAGATCCACTTTGATTACTGCACATGACAATGCTCATTTACTTTTTAAAGTTGTATCTATGGATGAGTTAAAACATATTTTTTTTTCACTGAATAAAGAGAGTAGCCCAGGTCCTGATGGCTTCACTTCCAAATTTTATATTAAAGCCTGGGATATCATTAAAATAGATCTACTGAATGCTACAAATGATTATATGTCCAGATCTGATATTCCTAAAGGGATTTCTAGTACCTGGATAGCCATTATCCCTAAAGTAGATACTCCAACCTCTTTCAGTGACTTCAGACCTATCTCATTATCTAATGTGGCCAATAAAATTTTCAAAAATGCTGATGGAGAGAATCAAACCTCTTATGCCTAAAATTATTTCTCCACATCAAACAGCCTTTTTAAAAAATCGAGATATTGCTGACAATGTTTTGTATCTAAAATAGATGATGAGATTTATTGACAGGAAGTCCAGACATCCAAATTGTTTTCTGGAACCCGAGAAACCCCCTCACCTAACGGAAATCCCCAAATCATGCCGACTGAACACCGTCGGACTCTCACCGGACGGCCAGTGACCGAGTGGGTCACCGGACGGACAGTGACCGAGTGGGTCACTGGACGGGCCACGGTCTGGTTGCTCAGCGGTGGCTTCGGTCGGGCGTGATCGATTTCGAATTTATCTGGGTGATTTCCGATCAACTCCGATCGACTTTGTCTGGGCTGGATCTCAACCCACAGCTCACTATCTCCTCCGGCACCGCCTCTATGGAGGAGCCCATCAACACCGAACAAGCCCCGCCTGCGACCTATGCGCAGGCGGTGGCAAACAGTAAGTCTGTTCATAGGTTCGCGTCTCCGATTGGAGCTGCCTTTAATCCAAAGGCTAGGGTTGACCATTTGGGGAACCAGGGTTACATTTTTCTGATGACGAATGTGATCGACTGGAAGAGCCCCTAAAATTAACCTTGGTCGGAAAGTTTGCGAGATCGCGCCCGCGATTGGAGAAACTCCGTCGGGATTTTCAGACAGCTGATTTCAAGGGTCATTTTGAAATATATATCTTAGATAATCATCAAGTACTAATTCATTTTGATCTAGCTGATGATTACAGGTGCTGGATGTATAAGATTTGGAATTTTGGATCATACTCGATCAGGATTACAAAGTGGAGCCCCGACTTTGATCCAAACACAGATTCTCCCATAGTTACGGTATGGATAGCACTATATGGCCTTAAAAGGAAATTTTTTTATGAACACACATTACTGTCAATTGAAAATCTGATAGGAACTCCAGTAAAGGTAGATCAGGCTACTTTGAATAAAACTAGGCCACATGTAGCTAAGGTATGCATTGAAATTGATCTAACAAAACCTTTGGTTGAAAGAATATGGCTCAACTTTAGAAATATGGGTTACTGGCAAAAAAATTGAGTATGAAAGTCTACCTTTTTATTGCTCAAACTTTTATAAGATAGGTCATCCAAATAATGCATGTAAAGCTGAACCAAAACAAAGTAATATGGCACCTTGGAGACCAATACCACTTGAAAACCAGCCCTTAGATGTTAATCTATCCTCATCAGGTTTAACAAATAAGGAAAAACAAACCATTGCAACTGATATTATTACTAACCCTGTAGTTGAGAATATCTCCTTGGAAAAGAGAGGTCATGATGCAGGTATGAGACAAGTTTGGAGGGAGAAAAAGCAAGACACACAACAAACTCAGATTGTGCATGTGGCTCAGAAGGAACAACAAAGCAACAAGGAGGTTCACATCCTTGATAGAAATACTCCACCCTCGGATATGAACACTTCAACAAAAACAACAACAGGAGAAATTACACAAGAATCAGCACATCAACAAACTGCAGATAATGAACGGCAAAATGTCATACAAGAATCGGAGGCATCAACTTTACTGAGTAAAGGTAAATCAACAATGGTGATATTTAATACTAACCAGTCTGATGAGAATGATGCAGATACTCAGAACACTAGTGAAGGAAAAAAAGAAAATGAAAAAGAGCAAAGGCATGATGTAAGTTCAGACTCTACACAGGTAAGGCAGGTAAACTACTCTCCTTTAACCTTAGAGGAACAGAATATGATAGCTAAAGTATCCCCTATGCCTCGATTACAATGGTCACGGGAGAAAAAAACAAAAGAAGATGGGGATTTTATTTTAGAGCCTATTGATCAAAATAAATTTAGTAATTTAATTACTGAATCTGGAATAGAGAATAGTACACAGATTTCTAATACCAAAAAGAAAAGGACCAAGAAAGATTATACAGGTTCACAAAAGATTGTGTTCACTAGATCTCAGATAGACCCTAAATATATAGTTTAATCAATGATAGACATAAGTTTATGTGTGTGGAATGTTAGAGGGATTAAAAATAAGGCCACTCAAGCTAGAGTTATGAACATCAAAAGGAAAAATAAAATAGGACTTTTTGTAGTTATAGAGCCTTTCATGCAAAGTAGTAAGATAGCTTCCATTGCCTTTGATTTAGGTTATAATCATTACTTAGCAGGACCTAGGGATAAAATCTGGATTTTCTGGAATGATGACTTTTCTGTTTCTATGATTTCAATGCATGATCAATTTTTAAGGACTGAAATTAAACATCACAATTTTAAAACAACTTGGTTTGCATGCTTTATATTTGCTAGGCACAATTTATTAGCTAGAAGGGACCTATGGAATGAGCTTAACAGCATAAATGATGAAGCAACTATATTTATTGGAGATTTTAATGTAATGAGATATACCAATGAATATATATAGGCCAGTCAGCTCCAAATTTAGATGCAATGTTAGAATTTAATGATTTTATTGAGGACAATGCATTGGTAGAAATACCTTCTACAAAAAATCTATACACTTGGACAGGAAATAGGAGAACTAGAATGGGAACAACAGGTACAGTGTGGGAAAGACTAGATAGAGGGCTCATGAATGCAAACTTCCAAAATATTTTTCCAAACACTAGCATCAGAGTTAAATCTAGATCAGGCTCAGACCATTTCCCATTATTTTGGCAATGTGCAGGATTATGTTAGGTTGGCTGAGGTGAATTTGATGAAGAAAGAGATGGAACATCAGTCACAAAATACTTGATCAAGCAGAACACATCTACACTTAGCCCAGGCAGAATACACTCAGGCATTGCTTAGAGAGGAAACTTTTTGGAAACAAAAAGCTAGAATCAGATGGTTGCAGGAAGGTGATTCAAACACCAAATTTTTCCATGCAACTGTCAAATCTAAGCATGCCAGGCAGAGGATAGCAATGATAAAAAACTCATCAGAAGTTTGGATAACTGATCAGCAAGATATTGGTAAAGAGGCTGCATTATTTTATGAAAATTTGTTGACTGATGAGCTTTTAGATATTGATGACAGGGATACTGAGTACATGTTAGAGCACATTCCAAAGATCATGACAAAAGATCAAAATAAGGAACTTATGAAGATGATCACATTGGATGAACTGAAGCAGATAGTATTTTAAATGGATGGAAATGCAACCTAGACAAGATGGATATACAGGTAAATTCTATAAAGAGTGCTGGGAAATAATTGGTGTTGATATGGTGAATGCAGTAAATGAATTTTTAATAGGTGTCCCAATACCTAGACCTATAACTGCAACATTTATCACCCTAATACCTAAAAGGCAAGTAAATACAACCTTTGCAGACTATAGGCCTATATCTCTATCTAATTTTATTAATAAGGTCTTGTCAAGAGTGATAACAGAAAGGCTAAAGCCCATTATGCCTTTTCTGATTTCCCCTGAGCAATCTGCCTTTGTTCAGGGCAGGGAATTAGCAGACAATGTTCTTTTACTACATGAACTTACTGAATATCTGAATAATGAAAATGGTGGTTTTAATGTGTTCTTTAAATTGGATATGATGAAAGCTTTTGATAGGGTTTCCTGGAAATTTTTAGAGAAACTTCTGATAAAAATTGGTTTTCATTATCATTTAGTTAAAATCATCATGGGCAATATAAATGCAGCTAAGTTCTCAGTTTTAGTAAATGGGAAACCTTTTGGATTTTTTAAAGCCTCAAGAGGATTAAAACAAGGGGATCCTCTATCTCCTTTTCTATTTAAATTGTTAACTGAGGCTTTTACAAGGACAATTGGTTTTCTATTCTCTACTGCTAAAATAGATTACTATAAGCTGCCACATTTAGCTACTAAAATCACAAATCTAAGTTTTGTTGATTACACAGTGGTTTTTTTGAGAGCTAATCAACACAGTCTAGATGCTTTAATGGTATTTTTGCTAAAATATGAGACTGTAACTGGACAAAAGATAAATATAGAAAAATCTACATATTATTTGTCCAATAAAGCTCCTATGTCATATCACAGAATGGTTTTACAGAGCACAAGTATTACAAAAAGGGTGTTCCCATTTAAATATTTAGGTTGTCCTATATTTTTTGGGAGAAAAAATCACACATACTTTCAACCCCTTTTTGATAATATAGTAGCAAAATTAGTGACATGGCAAAATAAATGGTTAAATCAAGCTGGAAGACTAATTTCAGCTAAGCATGTCTTATCTGCAATCCCCCTACACATACTGACAGTCATAAAACCAACTAAAGGGGTTCTGGACAGACTACATGTAATTTTTGCTAGATATTTTTGGGGTAGTATAGAGTATGGTCAAAATAAAATATGGAGAGCTTGGGAAAATCTTTGCTACCCTTATCTGGAAAATGGACTAGCTGTGAAAAATTTACACACATTAGTGGATAGTTTTTCTATCAAAATATGGTGGAAATTGCAAAAAGGAGAGAGTCTTTGGTCCTCTTTTATGTGGTCTTTACCAGGGACAAAAAAGAACTCAAGAACATGGAAGAGATTCAAGGAAGTGGATGAGTTAGCTCAGAGTAACACACAGATACAGGTTGGGTCAGGTAACTCCTCCTTTTGGGAAAGTAACTGGTTGAATGTTGGACTATTAATTGATCTGTGGGATGCCAATTTAGATGTGATATATCCTGAGCTTACCATAAGTCAGTTTTTCTATGATCAAACAAATAAAGTACATGAATTAGCTCATGGATTCCCAGCAGATATATGTGAACTATTAGCTAAAGATTTTCCCTTATTTGAAGATTATGATGATTATATGATCTGGAAATTAGAAACACATGGAAACTTCACCATATCATCAGCTTATGAACTTTTAAGGAAAAAAAAGGGACTGGTTCAATCTTATACAAATCTTTGGTTGAAATATGTACCAAACAAGGTTTCTGTTTTTAATTGGAGATTACTGAATATATTAATACCAATTGGGGAGATATTGCATGAACATAGATCATATCTGTTGTTTAATTGCTGTTTTTGTGGAAAAGATGCTGAAAATCTTCAACATATTTTTCATGAATGTCCTCTAATTAGTAACATCTGGCAGTTTTTTCACATTATGCTAGACTTGAAACCTGAAAATTTTACAAATCTCTGGGACAGATTCTTTTATTACTGGAATATAAGAGTCAAAAATGATTTGCATAGGAAAATTGTTAGAATGTTACCAGTTTTTATTACCTGGATCATATGGTGCACAAGAAATGCATGTATTTTTGATGATAGAAAACCAAGATTCCAGGTTATGATCAAACAGATACTTAACATTCTACAAAGTGTTTTGAAAGTTCATAGGTTGAGCTGGAAACCTTATGAAGTGGCAGCATTACACTCAGATATTTTACAATTAGCACCAGTCTCTAACAATTTCAGAAGACACACAATCCAGCATATCAATTGGACAGCTCCAACAAGACAGTACAAACTCAACACAGATGGCTCTTCATTGGGCAATCCAGGCATTTCAGGGGCAGGAGTAGTCATCAGGGATAGACTTGGCAGAGTTGTGGCAGCAAAAGGAATATACATACAGACAAGAACAAGCTTGGAGGCTGAGGCAATAGCTCTAATAAAAGGACTAGAGAGTGCATACACTGAAGGGATCACAGACCTAGAAGTGGAGATTGACTCAATGGTCCTTCTGAAAATCATTAGAAAACAATTCAGAGTACCTTGGAAAATTGAGCACATAATCAGAGCTATCTGGATGATGCAAAGTGAGTTCTCTCTCTCTTATACTCATATCTATAGAGAAGCAAATTCAGTAGCTGACTCCTTAGCAAGATTAGCAAGTAAACATAGGCAAAATTACAATTTCACACACAACACAATGTCTAGACTAATGTGTTTGGTAAATCTAGATATAAGGGAATTCCCTTATATTAGATTATAAGGACCTTTACTGCTGATATATATCTTTCTGTTGCAGGCGCAAGGCCTATGGTGACAACATGGAACTTAAACATCATGGAATTCAGACGACATGGAATTCAGCCAACATACAACTCAGACACAGCTCAAATATCAAATTGGCAGAAGAAAGCATTCTGATAGAGGGAATACAACTTAAACATTATAGCTTTGATATACTCCGTGCTCGTCGGCAGATTTGGGGTCGCTTAGCGAGCCCTAACATGCTTGCAAGTCATGAGTCCTCTTGTCGGCAGATTTGGTTTTCGCATAGCGATGCCTAACTTGCTTGCTTGAGTTGACATGAGTATAATCATATGCTTTATACATGTATCACAGTTCCACTCTTATACATATGTAATACCTGTGTAATACTCAAACCATTTTACTATATGACTTGGATATTTCTTAAAGGGTGTGGTGAGCCCAATATATATCACTCCACCTAGTGTGACATTTAAATTAAAAAAAAATCCAAATTGTTTTCTGAAATTAGACCTCAGAAAGGCTTTCGACAGAGTATGCTGGAATTTCCTGACCAGCATTTTGATTAAATTCGGGTTCCATGGGCAATTCATCTACTCCATCATTAAGGACCTCAGACAGGCATGGTTTTCAGTTTTAGTAAATGGAAGTCCAGTGGGCTTTTTTCAAGCCACAAGGGGTATAAAACAAGGTGATCCACTCTCCCCTTTCCTCTTTAATATTTTTTCTGAATCATTTACCAGAAGTTTAGCTTACATATATGAGACTGGGAAATTACAGTATTTTAATCTGCCCCCTAATGCTCACCATATTTCTCACCTCTCATATGCTGATGACACAGTAATTTTTATGCAAGCATGTAAAACTGACCTGGCCAGAATGAAAGCTTTTTTAGCTACTTTTGAATCTGTTTCTGGTCAAAAAATCAACTATGATAAAAGTGATTTCTATGTCAGTAAACATGCCTCTGCAACACAGATCATTGATATTAGGAATATTCTGTGCATGAAAAAAGGATCTTTGCTTTTTAAATATCTGGGAGTCCCTATTTTTGTAGGTAGAACAAAAAATGTTTATTTCAGCCACTACTAGAAATGATTGATAAAAGAGTCAACAACTGGAAAAATAAATGGCTATCTATTGCGGCTAAGTTAGTTCTGATAAACGAGTCTGTACTCACTTCCACAACACTATTGGTCTGTTCTGATTCCCACAGCTCATACTGTCAAATTGATTAAAAGAAAACTATCTATTTTCTTCTGGGGAACAGTGGATGATAAGCCTAAGAAAACATGGAGAAACTGGAATGATTTATGTTACCCCATTTCTGAGAATGGCTTAGCTTTTAGAAATATACATGCTATTATTAGATCATTCTCTATGAAATTGTGGTGGAAATTTCAGCTTGCACAGGAACCATGGACTATGTTTATATCCTCACTGCCTCAATCCTCAAAATCATCACAACGCTGGAAGAGGATATGCCAGATTAATGAATTTGCTGAAAGACACACACAAGTCATTCATGGGAATGGTTTGTGCAGTTTCTCTCCAGGACTTACTGAACCATGAACATTATAATATACCATCTATCTGTTCAGTAGCTGAATTTATTCAAAATAAAAATGTCTTTCTACAATCTTTATCTCCCAACATTGATACTGCACTGCTCCATTTTTTGCAGGATACTACAATTAAAATGCAAAGGGAAGATAAGCTCATCTGGAAGTTGAGTGTCACAGGTCAATTCACATTTAAATCAGCATATGAAAAGCTAAGACCAATGAAAGGTACCTTTCTCTCACTACCAAAAATATGGAATAAAAGAATTTCAAAAAAGGTTTCAGTATTTATGTGGAAAGTCATGAATTCCCTGCTACCCTTTGATAATGTCATGATATATTATGGTTTTAATATAGTCTCCAAATGTTGTGCCTGTAATAATCATGACTCCCTTGATCATTTTTTCAATAGTTTCAACTGGCAAAAAACATATGGGACCAGGTTAACACTTTCATAGGAATTCAAACTCCTGTTTTTTATTCTATCTGGAGTAGAATTTCACATTATCTATCTAAACCTGGCTTAACCCCCATACATTCTGTCCTAATTCACAATATTTCTCTCTTTACTTGTTGGAGTTTATGGAAAGCAAAAAACAGATTCATCTTTGATTCCATCCCCTTAACTCCAACAATGATCTTTCATGAAATTAGGACAATGGTCTATGATTCATTTGCTTCCTTTCCTTTCTATATCCATCTGAGCGCTGACATAGAATTATTATCTAATGGATATTTTCCCTTGTGGATAAAACCTCCAAAGCCAAACATAGAAAAAATCACTTGGTCTAAACCTATAACTGGAATCAAGATTTAATGTTGATACTTCTTGGAAAACCACTGGTCATGAGACAGGGCTTGGTCTAATATCTAGAGATCACTCTAGCAATTTTGTAGGTGCTAGTACTGTCTTTACTCACTCTCAGTCTCCATTGCACTCTGAGTTACTGGCTATAGGTCTTGCCCTGTCAATTGCTCCATCTCTACAGAGTGCTTCAGTTATAGAATCTGATTGTCTGCAGGTTATCAAGATTATTAGAAACCCTGAGCTTGCACCCTGGAAATTATATAATATAGTTTCTAATATTCATGAAGCTGCAATTAATTTCAATATTCAGTACACACCTAGAGAGGGTAACACAGTGGTAGACTCCTTAGCAAAGCACTGTGTCCAAACCAAATTATCTTCAAATTTTCAAACCCTCTCACTTCTGCCCCCTCACTCTAAAGGTTTATATTTATTAGATAAAAATGGGGTTCCTTCACTAAGATTACATCCACCCTAGAATGGCTGCTACACTCACTTTTGCTTTGCTGCTCTCTCAGGTACAATTGGATCATTAAAGAAGCAGCAAATCTCACTTTCCATCTTCAGAATTTGATGAAACAAAAGTCTGGACAGATCTGACCCTACATCTAGCAGAAACTTGTGAACTTGCTGCTTTTCAGCTCACAGTATGAAACTGGTCCTATTATTCTTCCCCCCTTGCACTGCATCAGTTGTAATATTTAGGGGTTGAAAATTTTAGCAACACTCATAGCTTAATAGAGTATATGGTTTTTTTGGGATCGCCTTGAGTTTTGCTTAGCAATTCTCTAATAGGTCCTAAAATCCATATATCTTCTATTTTTGTATAGAGCCTTTGTGCCTATTTTTGTAAAGCATTACTAATGCTTTGGGAGTTTAACTCCGTAAAACAAATGTCTGTTCTCGGGACTTTTGTTGTATCATACTTGTATGTTCTCTTTATTTTTCGGTTTGGAATGCCCAATAAAATATCCCTCACTTCATAGTGGTTTTTTGCCAAAAAAAAAAAACTTAAACTATCAAAAAGATTGGTGCCTTCTTTTGCGTTTTCATGAATCATGATTCATGAAATAAATTCAATAAAGATTTATTTTTCTGTTTATGATTGCCTTCAGTATAGTACTCCTAAAGGATCTTGTGTTATGTGTTGTACCATTGAAGGAAATTCATGTATTTTACTAGTCGGAAGACAACATTTTAAGGGAAGGGGATCTCACCACCTCCATCCCTCAATATCTTTTTTTAAAAAATGATGGAAAAGAAAAGCTAACAATTACCAAAAACATGTTTCCAACAAGTGTGAGAAGCATTTAAATTTGCTTCGAGGATAAAACCTGGGTTTTAAGAACAAGATTATTAATCAGGGCAGAAGAATCCTTGGATGGCAAATCAGTTTATCCCTAAGCATCCACACTAAGTTTTGCATCAAGAAGTGTGAATTCCTGGAAAAATGCCTTGAAGTGTTTGTATGCATGTGTCACATCATCCACAGCACACATTTCTCTTATGCTATGCATCGAGAATTGAGGAGCTCCAACATCAACTGTTCTGATACCTAACCCACTCGCCAAAATTGGACCAATAGTCGAGCCACACGGCATGTCGTTGCGAACAACAAAGTCCTGCATTATAAGTTCACTTCAGATACTATTTAGGCTACCAAAATTGTGCATGTCATATTGACTAGTAAACAGATATGCTAGCATCTCTTGCAAGTTGTTCAGTACACATTCAACCTTATGGCAGCAGAGTTCATAACACCTTGGCCTTAAACTACCACAAAATGTTACAGGCATGGCTTAAATGAAAATATTGCAGTATAAAAACATGCCCCTAAGACCAGAAGCTACCCAACAATTTGACTTGGCAGACCTAGTATGGCCATATTATAATGTGGTTTTTTAAGATGCTTCTGAAAAATAGTAGTTTAGTGTCTCAGGATAGGCTTGAACAAATTGGATTAACTTTTACATTGTGAAGTGAACCAACAAAAAAAAAAGGTATTGATTACCTGAATAGGTAGGTTGTTCTTGGCTGCTATTTCCCTAAATATGAAGGAAGTTACTGCATTGGTAGCATAGCGTTGATTTGCATTGTGCTTGATAACTAGCCCACCATGTAATTTGGGCTGATGGTTCTCATCATGCTTATCCTGAAAAAGAAACTGATCAAAAAACTGGAATTTGGTTTAATTATTTATCCATAGGAGCTTCACAAAATAGGAAATAAGGATACCATGTAATTAGGATGTAGAGCATGCGCCATATCAGCCGACACAACAAAGCTCTTCTGCACAGCTTTTGCGAGTAACTATATCGTAGTCACATTGCAAAACAAAAAGGTCAACAAGCAAATAATGGCAGGCACTTCCAAAACAACAGATGAAGCTAAAAGGATATTTAAGAAAGCCCAAAAAGATAAAATAAAAATTAAGAGGGTTTAAGTTTCACAGG
This sequence comes from Sherardia arvensis, assembly GCA_948330725.1. Taxonomy (NCBI): domain Eukaryota; kingdom Viridiplantae; phylum Streptophyta; class Magnoliopsida; order Gentianales; family Rubiaceae; genus Sherardia; species Sherardia arvensis. Next base: position 16,940,053 of record OX415244.1, read on the forward strand.
AAGACAGCCCACACACAATAATCATTCCAGAAAATAAGAAACGAAAGAGAAAAGTCAAACTACACCCGATTCATGAGCAATATTTCACCTTTGAATCTGAGCCGAAGGAGCTTGTAATTCGTGACAACGCATCAAACATCACAGGAGATCCTGCTCCTTGAGCAGAGTTTGAACCAACTTCCTCGTGATCAAATAAGGAGACCATCCTCACACCTGTCTCATCTGCTAGAGAATTTTCTGAGCACGTTGCATCTATCAATGCCTGAATAAAAAAGCGGCCCTTAGCTAATTGTTCCATCTCTAGTTTTGAATGTAACTCTGGAAGAATCATCTCAACTAATGCTATATGGTCTTCAAAGCAAAGAGGGAACGCAAGCAAATTGTATGCTTTGATTGATGGCTCACCCAGGGTGTTCCAGCAGAAATTTAGAGTGAAATTGTCTTCGGGCTAACAGAGCAGATAGTAAAACTAAGTGATGGGAGAGGTTGCTACAATTCAAAGTCCCGACTAACAAGGTCCTCAAGTTCCAGAATTATTTTGTGAATGTATCAGGCTGATTAATATAACCTTATCAAAGGCAGTATGAGATATACTCTACATGCATTTAATTTAATACAATTAAGCCTTTCATTACTTTCAGCAAAACTTTCCATGATTAAGCATTTTGTACCACCCTCTTTTACTAAATGAGTTTCATTTAGATCAAAAAGCAGAATTTACTTTAAAATGTTATGAAAGGAAAATGGACCCTATCCTGACTACTTGGCCAGCCATCCAATTTTGTAAATCCATCTCTGCCCTTTTTACAGATAGTCTTAATACATGTTCAAAATGATTTCATCCATGCAACCAATTAAAACCTAACAAAGAACAGGTCTGCATTGCCTTATTTGCTAACCTCGAATACTTTACCTACTTATCTTTCTGTCCCAACCCAGGCTCTTAGTCTCTTGATTTCCTAAGAGTTGATTTCTGACATGCCACCCAATCTATATTATCTTATTTGCTTGGTTTTTAAATGTTATTAATCTCCATAAATTCTAAGTAACTTTGGTTGGGATTCGGGATCAAATGTCTTGGAGAAGCTAACGACTAAGTTAGTAGAAATCAACAAATACTTTAAACCACTCTATTCATGGTTAGTAAAAAAAAACTATTTAGTAAGTATTAATATCGGTACCTCCAGAGAGCAAAAAGACATGCAAAGATTATCTAGCCTTCCGGAAAAAATAAATTCCTTCAAAGCGCCTGCAATTATGCTTGGTTGTACATCACATGCTTGCAGCTCAAAATCACAAATATCCTCCGGTTCACAACCAACTTGATTTGAAAGAAGCTACATTAAATTAAAAAATATTAGTTACAAACTACTCGTCATGTCATTGGGAGCTTAAAAAGAGAAAAAAACTTTCAAAAAGTAAAACTAATTCATGATATTATCAACCTGCAAAAGTATGGAGTGATGCTTCCCACCATTGATTGCCTCCAAGGATGCATCTTTAGAGAGTTCAGCCTAGAATTACAGCACCAACAAGAGGTTAAGAAGGCAATTTTTACTATTTTGTAAAGTTTAAATGAGACATTGTTAGGAATAGATTGTCATTACTTTATCAATTCTAGTAGCCCTATTGTACTCCTCTTCCCTTTATGATACCGTGTTTCAAAGTACATGATAAATGAATCTCAACAATAAGAGCTCCAGATATTGGTGGTTTTGTTCACAAAAAATTATAGAAAGTTCATTCCATTCTTATCAAAAGACAGAGCATCTCTAAGCCACATATAGTAATGAATTACAACAGATCCCTCCCTTAAATAAAGCTCTTATAAAAAGATCAAAACCAATGAAAATACTTTACACCTCAAGGTTTGTAAACACCTCGCAACACATACACTTAATCTTTAATGACCAGTTGCTACGACAAGTTTTTGCAAGCCGATTCAAGTCAGTTTCAAGTGAAGGGCCTTGTAGTGGTACCAAGCCTTTTGTTACTAGTTACGCATTCCCATGGGTTTTCTGAAGCAGAATAGTAATATTTAAACAATTAAAACGCCTATGAGGCTAAGTTGCAATGATAACACATTGCAGCACATATATTAAGTTATTTGAGTGTTAGCCAACTGAAAATGAAGAATTAAATTTTAATTTAATATTCATATGAAGAATAAAATAGCATGAAAGTCTATACCTTGACAGCTGAAGCCAAAACCGGAACAAGGTGACTATGAGTATTCACTTTGAATCCATCACTATTAACACCCCTACAAACAAAATATAATAGATTACATATTCTAGCAATGTAGTGTACCATTTGTACCATTTTATTTTCAGTGGAGTCTTCTTGAGGGATTAGCATTTAAATTACCTATCCAAGTGAATTGCGAGGGTTGGAATTCGCATTATTGGCTCTTGAATGTTAACAAGATGATGGGAGTAGGACACAAGACCATCTTTCACTTGTTTCACTATCAATCTTCCAGCAATTGTCAAATCCCGGTCAAACCATGTGTGCCACAAACCACCTCCATATGTCTGAACGCCAACTTCCAAAAACCCGCCTTTCGAGACCTAAGCACGACTTAAAGATTATAAAATGATCTGAAAACAATTTAAAACTAATAATATAAAAGTTGGAGCCAAAATTACCTTTGAGGAAGGCTTCAATTTCAAACACGGGCTGTCTGTATGAGCACCAACAATATGAAAGCCATTCCCAGCAACATACCTACATGAATATGTACCAATACCATTAAGTCCAAACGGTATGAAACTAGCATAGAACAACTCCAATTCTGAATTAATATTGGTTAAATAACGTACTTTTTACCAATGGCAAAAGCAACTATTGTAGAATAGTTCCTGGTAAAGAAATATTTCTTCCCAGCATCTAATTTCCAATCCTCCCTCTCTGATATCTGCTCATACCCTGCACTCTTCAGCCTCTTCTTTGCTTCGTCTTAACAAACAACCCACAAAAAGAATAACGGAAAATCACTAAAACGATAAAAATTTTAAATACAAAATCATGGATTTGGGAATCTGAGACGATAGGGTAAGTTTTGTCTTTGCTGCTTTTGAAGGTGTATAAAGGGCAAATAAACTCACATACGGCGTGAAAAGCAGTCGGAGAAGCATTCAAAAAATCAATGAAATCGGTGGCCACGGAGCTCGCCATTGAGGCTGCAGAACTTTAGAAGTATCCGACTGCAGAACTTCAATGATCCTCAGTTGCTGTTTCCGATCGAACTTTGGCTAAGTAAAGGAGCTTTTATACTTATTAAAAAATAAAAACTTCACTCTTATCTTTATTGTACTTGATTTACTTGATCCTCAGGAGTAATTATATTACTTGATTTATATATTGTAATTATAAATATTTAGAAAATTTAAAGTTAAAGTATAATATATCAAAATATAAATTTTTAAGTTATACATTTCAATATTTTTTTTTGAAATGAGTTATACATTTCAATATAAAATCTAGATTCCGGAAATGTCAAGTCTTGCCCAAAAAATGACCTTCTTATTTTTATAAAAACTAAATTAAACATTTAATTGCATTTGTTCAGACCAAAATTGTCGACTATGGCCAGGTAAAAATATTGACGCCACTTAATTTAATATCCAAACATCAAATATTACCATTATTATGGACCAAAAAATGTTAAAAACATATTAATATCCTGACACAAAAAAATTCGGCATGTCTAGATCCAAAATTAACCATTTATTTCAAGTCATATAAAAATAAACTATTTTGGGTCATGTTCGGAAAATATTAGTTTTGGAATAGACCGTCTATATTATAGCAATAATATAGACGGCCTCTTTTTGCAATTAAAATTGGACACGGCTCCTTATTTGCAATTTATATTTGAGCGGGTCATTTTTCTGTAAATTCCAAAACTTATCTCACAAATATATATAGCTATTTTCTTTTATTTTTTGGCCCACTTCATTCCAGATCCCAATCCCAATCGGCTCTCAAACTTTTCTCCCAATTCATTCCAAAACCCCATCGGCGATCCAATCTCCGTCACCTAACCGTCATTATTCCGGCGATCTCCGGCGCAATCCGGCGCAATCCAACGCAATCTGACGTTCATTCTTCAATCGATTGTAATCCGACGTTCATTCTTCAATCGATCTCCGGCGCAATCCGACGCAATCTCGTCCTTCATTCTTCAATCGATGACGATATTGCTCTCGATGCTGCCGAAAATGGAGCCGCTGTGAGTGATTTCAACACACTAGTTGTTTTCCTTTCCTTCTGTTTGAGTGAATAGCCGATTTGTGTTCAGTTTCTTATAGGATATTGAACTGGTTTTATGAACTGCTTGATTTAGGTTGTTGATTTTAATATTTATGAAAACTTGATTGTTTAGTGTGAAAACTGTAGCTTTTAATGTGAATCTTGTCAGTTTTAAAGTGACTATTCACGTCTGAAAAATTGTGGTGAAACTTGATTGTCTAGTCTGAATATTGTGGGGATTGTGGAAACTTGATTATTTAGTTTGAAAATTGTGGTGATTGTGGAAACTTGATTTTTTAGGCTGAAAACTGTAGTGAGTGTGAAACTTGATTATTTAGCCTGAAAACTATGGTGCAACTTGATTGTTTGAATACAATGGTGAAACTTTGATTGTGAAACTTGATTGTTTAGTCTGAAAACTATGGAAATTGTGAAACTTGATTTTTTAGTCTGAAATATATTGATCTTAGTTTGCCTGAAATATATTGATTTTAGTGTACAAACTGTACATTTTCATATTTATGAAAACTTGATTGTTTAGTACAAACTGTAACTTTTAATGTGAATTCTGTCAGTGTTAAAGTGACTATTCACATCTTCAATTTTATGAAATTTACTGTATTTAACTTGAAAACTTGACCTTTTGATCTGCTTCTTTTTACTTTTTGTGAAATCTCATGTTTTACCTTTAAAAACTTGATCTTTTAATTTTCTGTATGTTCATTCATGAAATCTCATACTTTTACTTTGAAAAAATAATATTTTAGTCTAAAATACTTTTGTTTATGAAATATGGGTGTTTTACTTTGAAAACTGTAGCTTTTAATGTGAAATATTAGCTGATTTGAGTACATATTTTTTGCGTGAACAGTGCGCGTGAACAGTACCGGTGAACAGTGTACGTGAACAGTACTTTTTCAAATTTTGCAAATAAGGACCTCCTTCCTTCCATATTTTAATGTAGTCCTTAGTCTCTATTATAACTATAATATAGACGGTCACTCCAGAGACCAACTCGTTTGGAAATATAAAATAAATTTCTTCACCAAAAATTAAGAAAGATATTTTCTCCTAGTTTTAAATTTTTGATTGTGTAAAATATTTACCCTAAATTGAACATTTATTTTAAGAAATTTAAAAAAATACAAACAATTTACAATTTTAGGTTGAGCCACATTAAAATTCATGACCTCTATCTAGTTGATTTTATTTCGGACTAGATGGAACGACTCAGTTTCGAATGATCAGAGTTTTGTAACTCGTTCATTAGCAGAGTATTCGAAATCGAGTCCGCTGCTAATTTCATGTCTGATTTGGCTGTGAACTTTTGCTAATTTCATGAAACTATCTTCTGAGTTTTTTCATTCGATTCTGGACAAATTTCAGAACTTTGAAATGAACATTACTTCTTTTAAATAAGATCTAAAATAGTTTTCAAAGACTTGATATGATATGATACGAAATTTATATGAAAATTATTATCGTTTGTCCGATCCGCGTGTCTTTGTTGATCAATCGATTCCATGTCTGATTTGGCTGTGAACTTTTGCTAGAGTCAGCAAATCCGTACTCGAGCCCCAACAGGAGGTGTGTTGCTAACTTTACGCCCCTCGAGTACCACTCGTGTACCATCGTGTACTATGTTACACCACTTCCGAATCTTCCCGGGCCAAGGAGAAAAACACCTCAGGGATTAGTAACCCGAGAAGCAGCCCATCTCGAGCCCTGGCAACCTTTGGGGCAAACAGGATCGTAAAATGGTATACATCGATGACAAAAGAAATCTCTCTCATGGAGAAGAAGAATAAAAGGTTTCGCCTCGACGAAACTATTACTTTTTCAAAGGACGATGTAGTACCTAATTAAATCTCTCATTCTGATCCTTTGGTCATCTCCGCTACTGTAAACCACACAACGGTCAAACGGGGCTTCGCTGATGGTGTAAGCGAAGTCGAGATCATGTTTCTCGATTGTTTCAAGAAGTTAGGCTTAATCAAGGGCGACCTTCGACCTACGAGTCTGATCTCAGGATTCGTTAGGAGATCCCATGACACCACTAGAGGAAATCGGACTACCTATACAGGTTGTGGACGACCCTTGTAGCCTAACCCTTAGTTGCAACTTTATGGTGGTCAAGTCTAAAACAAGATTTAATATTATACTTGGTCGAGCGTGAATGTGCCACGCTAAAGCAGTTTGGTCCCCCTACCATCTCTCTATGAAATTCCCCCACAAATCGAGAGATAGCTACGACATTGGGAAACCAAGGAATAACACAAATATGCACAATCTTAGCCATTAAAGGCGCAACACAAGATAAGGACGAACCTTCCGCAACTGAGCATGTGGACTACTCCGAGTCAGAACCTATACAACTCAAGGAATCGGGATTGTTTAAGTAGGCACCTTCCTACCTCCTGAGATGAAAACACGACTTCAAGATTTGCTCAATACGTGGATGTTTTCTATTGGGATACCATTGATTTGGTAGAGTATCCTCTCACCTGGTTGAGCACCACTTGAATATAGACCTAATGCAGAAACCCGTTAAGCAGAAGCGCCACATCTTCGCTCTAAATTGGGTCCGGGCCATCAGGGAAGAAGTAGACAAACTACTTAAAACAGATGTAATCAAAGAGGTTATATACCTTGAATGGATAGCTAACCCAGTGCTGGTCAAGAAGCCCGGTAGGAAGTGGCGAATGTGTATTGAATTCACCAATTTAAATGATTAGTACCCGAATGACAGCTACCCATTGCCTTCTATCGGTCGATTAGTTGAAGCAATCGCCGACTACCAAGTGTTGTCTTTCTTTGATGCCCATCGAGGGTATCATCAAATTCTAATGGCGGAGAAGGACAAGGAGAAAACCTTCTTCATCACGGAAAAAGGGACGTATTGCTACAAGAAGATGCCTTTTGGTTTGAAGAACGCTGGCGCCACCTACCACCGGTTGGTTGACAAGCTAAGTCCCAGATAAGGTGAATTATGGAGATATATGTCGGCGACATGGTAATGAAGAGCCATAGATATGACGTATTCCTTGAAGACTTGAAAGAAATTTTTGATACACTCAAGATTGCCAATTTAAAGCTGAATCCTGCAAAGTGCAACATTGGTGTCAGAGCCGGAAAATTCCAAGGATACATGGTATCCAATCGGGGAATCAAGGTAAACCCCGAGAAGATAGAGGTCTTGCAAAATATGCAATCCCAGAGAACCGTGAAAGATGCGTAAAAATTGGCAGGGTCCCTCGCGGTCCTAAGTTTTTTCCTTTCAAAAGGGGCTGAGAAGCATTTACCTTTTTTTTTTTCAAAATATTGAAGAAGGCCAACATGTTTGAATGGTCCATGAATGGGAGGGGGCATTTTAAGATATAAAAGGACACCTTAGGCGCCTACCTACACTATTTAAGCCTGATAAGGGGGAAGTTCTCTACTTATACATATTTGCCTCGCAACTAGCCATCAGCGATTTGTTAGTGAAAGAGAAAAAGGGTTCTCATCACCCGATATACCATGTGAGTAGGGCCCTACAAGGACCCGAGACAAGGTATACCCTTTAGAACGGCTAATCCTTGCTATATTGCATGCCTCGAGATGTTTGCGCCCTTATTTTCAAGCGCATACCATAGTGTTTCTAACCAATTACCCGACTAGGCAGATCATGCAAAATCCTGATGCCTCGAGAAGGATGATGAATTAGGCGATCGAGCTATGAGAGCACGATATTCAATACAAGTCTCGAACCTCTATCAAAGGACAAGCCCTTGCGGATTTCACAATGGAGGCGTAGAGCCCTTGAGCTCGATCAGCCTATACCCTCGCTAACCACCGGAAAATGGTGCTTATACGTAGACAAATCCTTCAATTCGGGGGTAGAGGCGGTAGTGTTCTGCTCACTAGCCCCAAAGGAAAGGACCACATATACGACCTTCACTTCAACTTTTGAACAACCAACAATGAAGTTGAATATGAAGCCCTAATCACGAGATTATAGCTAGCAAGGGATCTGGAAGTGAAAGACTTGGAAATCGTCAGTGACTCGCAAATTGTAGTCCAACAAGTTTGGGGCGAGTACGAAACTTGAGAGTACAGCCTCCAAAGATATCTCAAGATAGTCAAACCCCTTCTAAGCCAATTTCGACACTATGAATTGAATCATATATCTCGAGAAGGCAACCACAAAGCTGATGCCCTAAGCAAGCTCGCCTCATCGGACCTTAACATCCGCTCTTCCCAAGAATTGCTGATCAAGATGTTGGAGAAACGAAGTGATGAAGAAAACAACATAATGTTTGTTGACGTTTCAGACACCTGGATGAGTCCTCTCATGCACTATTTGCAATGTGAAACCCTCCTGAGGAAAAGGCCTTAGCCCGCAAAATTTGAGTGAATGCCCCGAAATATGTCATATATGAGGGAAACTTATACAAGAAGGATATCTACAACCCCTACTCAAATGTGTCGGACCCTCTGATGCAAGAATATTTTATTCGAGGACGTCCCAAACACTTCTACAAATGGGGTATTACTGGCCCACCATGCTTGAAGACTTCCTTATGTACATTTAAGCCTGCCACCAGTACCAAACATATGCTAAAATGATTCATGTCCCGCAAGAAAACATGATAACCATTCAAGAATCTTGGCCTTTCATCAGATGGGGAAGAGTTCTTGTCGGACCTTTCCCCACGACTCCAGGAAATTTCAAATTCATTATTGTGGCCATTGACTACTTTTCAAAATGGGTGGAGGCTGAAGACCCAACAAACATGACAAGAAAAACGGTCATCAACTTTTGCTGAAGAAACATCATATGTCGATATGGAATCCCTAGGTACATAGTCACGGACAACGGATCCCAGTTCGCCAATAACCCATTCAAGAAGCGGTGTGAAGACTATGGGATTCAACAAAATTTAATCTCGGTGTATCATCTTCAAGCCAATGGCCAAGTAGAGGTCACCAACCGCATAATCGTAAGCGGCATCAAGGGAAGACTGCAAGGGTCAAAGGGCAATAGGATCCACGAGCTCCTGAGTGTCATATGGACAAATAGAACAACACTAGCAACTATTACCGGGGAAACACCCTATAATCTAGTATATGGGGCTGAGGTGGTTATCCCGTTCAAATTTGGGTCCCCTCTGCAAGAATTTCTATGAAAGGAAGTCAAGACGACAACGTCAACCAAGAAAACATTCGCCTCAACCTAGACCTCCTAGAGGAAAAATGGGCCAATACAACAATCCATGAGCCTAGAGTCAAGGAAAGAGTTTAGCATTACCACGACCGAAAGGTTCGTCGGGCAACGTTTACGAAAGGGGACCTAGTTATGAGTTTGAATGTAAAAGGTAAGAAAAAGGTGGAAGAGAAACTAGCCCTGGGTTGGGAAGGCCCTTATCGGGTCCTAAAATCCCATCCAGGGGGAAGCTACCTCTTGCAAACGGTAAAAGGTGAACCTATACCTCGAAGCTGGAATGTAGTTAACCTACGAAGGTACCATGGAAGATAAAAATCACTGCACAACTAAGAAACAATCCGATGCATTTCCAAATAAAGTAGCATGGCTACATCTCATCATTCAAAAACGAGTAAAACGCTTGAGAATTTAAATGCTTTATTTTATATACAAGCTACGAGCTTGAATATACATATCTCATTTACATAAATACTCATACTTATCTTTATTTTAAGCAGTCGGAATTTCATTCTAATAAAGGGGATGTTATAACTAACCTAAGTACAACCATGACTGCTACTCATAGTAATATACTTGAAAAAAGTATATGATTGGCGCTTATATATAATGAACTATTTAGATGAAGAATTAAAATGTCAATAACTTTGAGTAAAATAGGGAAAGTCGAATCTCGGGATAAAATACTTGAAAAAGTAAATTGATGCTTACAAGCTAAGTGATTTGAACAACAAGTTCGAATGTCAATCATCTCGAGACAAACTAAATAAAGTCTACAACAGACTATAAGTTACATCAAAAGGTGTTACTACATCAATATGATATTCTACTTATATGGGAGAAACATATTCCTAAAAATTATTCGGCCTCGGCCCGCAAAAATTGATCACATGGAAGGAGTGGACCCTGCCCAGAGTGAAAGACATCATTTCCTAGTAAAATCCTTATATGGGACATGGAACTTGAATTTAGCACGACGCAGAGCTTCCCGAGCATTGGAGCTGTTGGAGTTCTTGCACCGAACGGAGAGCAGCACCTGTCCAATGGTGACATGAGCACAAGTGCCCAGTGTCTTTCCAAAAGCACCCCTCATACCAGTGTGAGGTTTGTGGCTCAAGCACTTCCGTCCCGAGGTTTCTGCTCTCCTGCTTCGACGTATTCCTTGCTTGGGGGCTCATATGTTTTTTCATCAGATTCCTTATTTGGAACTGAGACCGAGCCATCTTGAACAGAAGCCTGCGCCTCGGAGGAGTCAGCAAGAAAGGCCAAGGATACATGGCTGAAATTATGCCTAATAAATCCTCCGAGGTCATCATCTTCCTAGCAGATCCCACCGAGCTAAGAGCTCCATCTTGAGTCCCCCGTGCTGTCGAGTATTAGCACAAAAGGCTGTCAACTCATCCACTGCCGAGGGATGGCAGAAGTCTTGAGTTAGAGCAGCCTTTTCCATTTCATCCTCGCATAGTTCTGAGATCGTCTCCCATAGCTTATATAGCTTGGAGCAATGCGCCAGTTGACCATACTCTTCCCAGAGGTCCCTAATCTTAGGGTAGCAGATTCAAAAGTCCTTCCACAGGTCATGTAGCCGGTGCTGCTTCGAGGGACAACCATACATGCCATGTTGATGCACTCACTCTTCAACCATAAGGGTTTGGCTTTGGATAGTAACCTTTGCATACGGGAGACGTTATTCAGCCGTGTCCTTAGTCCGATTCGCTACTTCGAGATCCTCTTTTAGCTTAGAAACCTCGACCTCTAAACGGTTGACCGCCACAGAATACTCGGAGGGGACATGAGGCTCAACCGCTCTAACCCAGAGGACTCAACCTCAAGTAGAAGAGTATCCCTTTCCTTTGCCACACCTTTGAGAGCTTTACATCTGATGGATGGTTGGAACCCGCAGATGATCTCGAACCGAGTTCACGAACTAACTTGCAAGACAGACCCTGGGGTGGCCGGGGGTAGACACTCTGATGCTTAAGTCACTGACAACCTTGATAAGCTATAAACATCTATATCGGCCAGATATTGCACACCATTTGCCTTCTTCTCTTGTTGAATTTTTACAGGCTGCTCAGTGCATTTAGACAAGACAAGATAGGATGATATGGATCCCTGATCAAAAAGGAAATTTCTCCTTTAAAACAGCATATAAGGTTGTGGCCCTTACCAAAGCTGCATCTAACTCCCTCAGCCAACTTTGGAATCCAAGATTACAGAAGAAAATAAGTATATTCATGTGGAAGTTGGTAATTAAATACCTTTATCCCTTTTCCATATATACTTATGAAAATGGGCTTCAATTTACCATCTAAATGTCGTGCATGTGATAATTCTGATCAGTTGGACTACTTTAATAACCGCCCTTTGGCTACTTCTCTGTGGTCTGCTTTCCATAACATGATGGGAACCTCTATGATGCATTTTGATAATATCTGGGACATGATCTCTTACTACTTATCCTTCCAGGGCACTACTAAACTGCACATCATCTTGTTTTAAATTGTTCTGTGTATTATATGCTGGTATATTTGGAAGTCTAGGTGCTCATACATCTTTGATTATATTAAGCTAGCCTAATCTGGAGCCTATGAAAAAGGCTATCATAGACCATATTTTCTTTACATTCTGTGCTAAGCCTGTATTTTCCAATGTTGTGTTTGACATGGAACTGTCTAGTCTGGGTTTCCTCCCCCCCCCCCCCCCCCCCCCCCCCCCCCCCCCACCCCAGACCTCCTCAACCAGTAATAAGAGTAATCAAATGATTACCACCAATTACCGGTGAGTTTAAAAATGGTGGTCCTATATGCATGTCTAGTTTCATCCGCAGGTTCAAATTAAATCTGAAGTGACAGTAATATCCCTCTTAAATATGTATTTTAATTCATGAAAAAATAATTTATAATTTGGGCACGAATACAATCATTACTTACATGGGTTTATGCATTCAAGGTTAGGGTTTTACAAATATATTTGTAAAAAATAATAAACTAATGAAGGGTAATTATGATATTATCCCACATCCATTAGACCTGCAGAAGTAAACTGAACCTGCATATAGCAAACACCTTTTAAAAATAAATATTGATGTTTCACGGCATCATAACAAATATGTTGGTCTGGCAATTGTGGTTAGAAACTCTGAGGGCAATCTTGTCTATGCCTTTAGTTGCTTTGTTGAAGCTACCTCACCTCTACATGCTGAAATGTTAGCACTACAAAAGGCAACTCTTTGGAACATCTAGCAGCAGATGCACCATTGAATCAGATTGTTTGATAATAGTCAATGCTATTAGAGATCCTCCCCAAGCTCCATGGGAAATGTATGATCTTGCACACAGTCTGCTCCTGTTGCAAATTCCAATATTTCCCATATATTCAGACAGGGTAATTTGGTTGGTGATTGTATTGCCAAGACTACTTTCAAAGACAGAACAAATGCTCAGCTATCCTTTCAGCTCCTCTCTGAGGAAGCTAGAGGCTTATTGTCTCTGGACAAGCTAGGTATGCCCTTAATTAGACTTACACATGGTGTAGATGCTACTTAATATGTATGTTCATGTTTTCAAATGCTGCTTAGCAACAACTAGAGTTCTTCACAAGCTGGAGATTTCCACAAAATGAAATGCTTTGCCATTTTTGCTGCTCAGATTCTCTTGGAGCATGCTGAAACTATTTTTGCAATATAAGATCCTTATTTCTTGTGTGTTTGGGTGCCGCTTAGTGTTTTGTATTGCACAATTCACTTATAGGCTTCCTCATACAAGGACAAGGTGTTTTGCTAGTATGTATATTGCTAGTATGTATATCAATAGGTTTTTTCTTTTAGAGTTAGTCTATTCTTTTGGAAGCATAGTCATGCTTCGAAAGCTTGAGGCTTTCTTTTTTCCATCTATTGATGTAAAAAGTATGACCTTAATTGGTCCTTTACGGGTTTTTGGGAACCTAATAAAAACTCCCCCCACTTAAATGGTGGTTTTAACTTTAAAAAAAACATTGTGTTGACAGGATGATGCTAAGTATGAGAGTGTGATCTGAGGACACCACGATTATGTGGATCCCACTGGGCTTGCCACTTGATGGATGTGCGACTCTAGCTATCGGTCGAGTATGCTCGGGATTGATCTCCGACCCAGCTGCAATACCCCGAAAGGGGTTACGGGGTAGACTCTTTGACACTCAAGTTAGTATTAGTACGTAAGGTTTGAGTAAGTTTGTATAGACTATGTGTGTATCTTCGCATAATAATTCGGTAACTCTAGCCTTGGTATTTATAATCATGCATACGATATATTATTTATAGAAAAATAAGAGAATTTACCTTGTGTCTGAAGTTTTATCCGTTTGTAATTACGTCGGCGGACATAATTACCCAGTATGGTTGTGACTCTTAAACCCTAAATCTATCATGATATGAACTCTTGGATCATACGTGAATCTCGAGGGTTAAACACGAGGCATTTCAGTCGAACTTGAAATGATTGGATCTTGATTTTCGAAACCAAGTACCACCAAACGCTTATCCTACAAATCCAAATTGTCATAATTTCCAATAGTCAATTTCCATTTCTCTTTCCCGATAACATATCCTACTAGAGGAACCATATAGCTTTTTTTTTATAACAGGAGCCATATAGTACACAATAAAACAGAAATTAATGACTTAGAGATGAAAAGTACCCGAATTGTAGTCATTGGTAAAAAAGAAAGGCGCGAAATACTTTATCAAAAGTACTTTTTAAAATTTATTAAAATTTTCTCCACATATTAGAATGTGCATTATAATGCGGCCACGATTATGAATATGAGTTAATAAGTAATTAACTGACTATGGGTTGACAATATTTATTTGAAAATAAATTATTTAATTTTGATAATTAGCATTTGATTCACCAACTATAAATTTTTGTCCGCTTAAATTACAACCATCATTAATATTTCTTGAACTTAAATATTTTTTACGATTTTGAAAAATGCTCGTCACGATGATATGAAATTTACTATCGATCAGTATCACAAGTTCTTAACTAATCTTTCTATTCTAGCACGTATGTTTAAACATAAGACAAAGTTTAAACACTGAAAGAAAGAATACAAGAATTATTTACGCAGTTCGGTGATAAACACCTACATCTGCGGGGCCTTACCCAGTCTGAAAATCATCCACTAAAATAACCAAGATCAGTTACAATGTTCTCCAAACAATTAACTATCTAGTACTTATCTTAATCGTGTGGATTCGTGAGATCCCCTCACTGCCGGTCAGCAACACCTTGTTGCTGTCTTGACCACTTTCCCTGAAGTTTAAGGCTTGTTGATTCCAGACTGCTGGCGATGGCAAAAACCTATTGAACTCCCTTCAATAAGCTGCTCCAACTCTAAAGCTATTCTGATCGGCAGAATACTTTCTTGTAAGATGGATAACTTGTTGTTGCAGCTTCTCTGTATATTTATAGTCCAATGATGTTCTTACGTGTTGATCTTCTCAGTCCTTCAATCACGGCAAAGCTGATCTGCTCGTCCAGCTCATCACAGCTATACTTAGTCTTCTAGCTATATTCTACTTTTATAGCTATAGGATAAGAAATATATTATTTCCTTATTTAAGACTAAACCTGACTAAGCTAAAACTCTATCATATATTCTCTAGCTAATCAAATCAGCACAAAATCAATCTTCACTTATCATCTTGATTTTCTCGAATATCAACTTGATCGCATAAGAGTTGTACTTCACCTTCAATACTCTTGCTTGGTTTCTGATTCTGGTTTAGCAAGTGTTTAAACATTCGTATGTTTAAACATAATAAATTCTACAAAATAGCCAATTATATTATGCTGAGTCTTCTGGACTTTTCAATCTCCCCCTTTGGCATTTTGTGGAACCATAATACTTATTTTTAGTAACTAACTCCCCCTTTCATGTACATCTTCATACTTCATTTATATTTGCATCAATAGATCAGAAACAACATGCATAATCTCAAAGCTCCCCCTATTTGCCAGACATAGACAGAGCTATTCATATACACTTCATAGCAATGTTCCAAAATAAATGGACACATTTTAATATTATAATATTAAAACATCCAAAATAAATGGCCAACCAAGCCATCAAAATAGTCTCCCCCTTGGGAACATAAAATGTGCCAAAGTTGCACCCAAAAATAAAAGATAAATATCCAGAATGCAACAAAAATACTAAGTGCAGGAGAGAGAGCAGGAGGATAAAAATAACATAATATATCAGATGGCTTCAGAACCACTGGTCTCATCATCAGTCTCCTCAAGAGCTTCCAGCTCCTCCTGAAAGTCCAGCATCTTCTGTCTATGATATCTGATCAATCCTCGAAGCTCCTTCTTTCTCACAATGGCATAATTCACCTCAGCTGGTTCATCTTCTGAGTCTGCCTCATCTTCCTCAGCTACTGCAGGTAGATCATTTCTCTTCCTGAGAATAGACTTGTTTACTTGTACATCATCACAAAAAGTGATCTGATCATCTAGTCCATCTACTAGACCAACATGATATAGCAAGCCTGTAATGAGGGCAGGATAGGTGATATACTCATCAGATTTCTGGTGCTGAGCCACTAACATAACCCTATCATAGATAAACCATCCCAGATTGAAGGGTCTTCTGGTGCCAATGCAATACATCAGACATGCCATCTCCTCAGTCACAAGAGATACATTGGTAGACATGGCCCATAAATTTGCAACCACCCTTTACATACAGAAATACTTCTGAGAGAGGTAAGCTGCCTTGAGAGTCTTGTCTGCACCCCATTCTCCAAGTGTAACACCTGTCAACTCCAGTGCTACCACATCATAATCCAGAGTAAAGTCTTCTGGATAAGCACCATTTGGACAGATGGAATCATGTCTCTCTGTCCCTAACACCTGATTGATTAAAGCAACATCAAACCTATAGAGTTTGCCTCTGAGATAGACTTTTCTGTACCAAGCAGAATCTGGAGCACTGTTGGTTTCTCTCAGATTTGCATAGAACTCCAGCACCAGAGAATGATTTGCCTTCACACAAAAGTTTGCTGGTCCAAACATGTGAATCCTCTTCATAAAAGTCACAAAACTAGGATGTTTAAACTTCTCAGTTAGTCTCTTCTCCACATGCATCTTCCTGTTCACCAATCCTTCATACACAGTCATTACTCTCCTGGAATAAAAAGTCTCATCCCAGGCTTTTTCTAGCAGAGGATTGTCATCTGGAAACACCAATGGCACATCTTCTGCAGCATCTTCTTCCTCAGACTCAGACTCAGACTCTGAACTGCTCTCTTGTACTTCTGCAACAGGTTCTGGAGGTGGCACTTCTGGGAGTAAAACTTCCTCAAACTCCAGAATGAGCTCTGGAACTTCATCTCTCTTCCTTTTGCCAGGAAAGACCTGAATAACTGGAGGCAGTGTCTTCTTCCTTAACTTCTCCCTCTTCAGCTCCTGCAATTTCTCAAATTTGACACTCAAAGGATGAGTATCTTCACTATCTGGTGCTGTCTCTGTCAGAGGCTCCATCATGACTCTGACATTCTCCAAAATTCTTTCCACATCTACTGCCTGCTCAACCTCAACAGGCTTCTCCTGCTCCACAGCTCTTGAACTGAACACTCCTTGTCCAGTCTTCATATTTCCAAGAGCCTGGCTTCTCTTCCCCTTCCTCTAATAAACCTTTTTAACCAGTCTTCCTGATGCTGCCTTTTCTGAACCCAAAGTCTGCTCAAATTCATCATCAATTTCTGAACTCTCATAGAAAAAATTCAAATCTGGTCCCCCTTCGAACTCAACCCCTACCCTAACTGTAGGATTACTATCTTGAGCTACAGATTCTGGTGCGGCTCTAGTGGAATTTGGGATATGTTGTTCAGCCATTCGCAAATCTTCCATGGACTGAACAGAGGGAATGGAATCAATAGGCGAGTTGGATGGAAGGTTGCCCATGGTTGTTTAGACACAGAAGTAGGTTCAAACACACACCACTACTCACAGAAACCTCTAAAACCCCAAAATATCAAAACTCCTAGATGCGACAAGCACTCTAACTACTAAACCAGCAAGAAAAACACAATCTTGAAGCAGTTTAGGGCTAAATACCTTGTGCATGCACTGATTGGGGTTGGAACTCCGGTCGGCCAAGAACTCAGGTTTTTCTTGCTCTCGGACTCTCGATTCGACAATGTGCTGCTCAGACCAGATTACGGATGTGGTGAGAACCGATCGGAGCACTAGTTGGACAATGAGCTCTGATGAATCGCCGGTGGAGGTTTTGTTGAATTGGGAACGACGGAGCTACATGATTTAGGTGAAAAGAGAAAAAAAATTTCCCTCTTATATTTAATATTTTCAGAAATTCAAATCCAAACCCAATTTGGAAAATAAATCCTTAATTGCACACTAGTCCCCAATTTCAAGAAAATCACTGATTATTCCTCATAAAATAAATATGTAGCCAAGATTCTATCTTCAGCCCGTATGGATATTTCAGCCCACTGATATCAACTCTTTCAGCCCATTTTCAAAGATTTGACTAGTCAGACCCAATAGACTATCCTCTTCATTTTTCGACTAACTCTTCAGTGCTTAAACACACTGATTTCACAGTGTTTAAACATACTCGACACCAACTTCTTTTTGTATTTTTTTCTTTTTTCAAAAATATAAGACACAAAACAGTAAACACTAATATACAACAAATAAGAGGTGATCAGAAGTACCTCAAATTCGACAAACACCTAAGTGTTGTCTTAGTGTCTCAAATGTTGCAGAGTCCAGTGGTTTGGTGAATATATCTACATATTGTTCAGCACTAGGAACAAATTCAATGATCAGTTCCTTCTTTTCCACCAAGTCTCTGATGAAGTGATGCTTGATATCTATGTGCTTTGTCTTCTTATGATCAACAGGATCATGGGAGAGATCAATGGCTCCCTTATTATCACATTTTATAATTAGAGCATCCTGCTTGAATCCATAGTCTTTCAACATCTGCTTTATCCACATTAGTTGCTGGCAACAACTTCCAGCTGCTAAATGCTCAGATTCAGTGGTAGACAGTGAGATAGAATTCTGCTTCTTGCTGTACCATGACACTAGATTCCCTCCTACATAGAAACATCCTCCAGTAGTACTTTTCCAGTCTTCTGAATTTCCAGCCCAATCAGAATCACTGTAGCCAATAATCTCAGCTTGGCTTCCTCTAGAGTACCAGAGACCATAATCAGCAGTCCCATGCACATATCTGATGATTCTCTTGACTCCAGATAGATGACACTCCTTGGGATCAGATTGAAATCTCTCACATAGTCCAACACTCAAACAAATATCTGGCCTACTTGCAGTGAGATATAATAAGCTCCCAATTATACTTCTATATAACTTAATATCTACCTTCACACCATACTTGTCATAAGTCAGTTTCTCTGTAGATGCCATTGGAGTTCGCATATTCTTAGAATCATCCATCCCAAATCTCTTAACCAAGTTTAAAGTGTACTTGGTTTGATTGATGAAGATCCCTTCCTTTTGTTGTTTGACTTGAAGCCCCAGAAAATATGTCAATTCACCAACCATGCTCATTTCAAACTCACTCTCCATCATCTCTATAAAGCTATCAACCAGCTTTTGAGATGTTGACCCAAAGACAATATCATCTACATAGATTTGGGCAAGCAGAATATGTTTTTCATGTTTAAACACAAAGAGCATTCGATCTACTCCCCCTTGTCGATAGCCTTTCTGCAAAAGAAATTGGGTGAGACGCTCATACTAAGCCCTGGGAGCTTGCTTAAGACCATATAACGCCTTCTTAAGTCTGTAAACGTGATCAGGGAGATACGGATCTTCAAAACCCTTGGGTTGTTCAACATATACTTCTTCCTTGACAATGCCATTTAAGAATGCACTCTTCACATCCATCTGAAACAACTTAAACTTCATAATACATGACATAGCCAGCAAAAAACGAACAGATTCTAACCTTGCAACTGGAGCAAAGGTTGCATCAAAGTCAACACCTTCAACTTGAGTATAACCTTGACCTACCAGTCTAGCCTTGTTTCTGGTGATATTACCATCTCCATCAGACTTGTTCTTGAAAATCCACTTAGTGCCAATGACATTGACTCCTGGAGGTCGTGGAGCAAGATACCATACATCACTCATTGTGAACTGCTCCAGTTCCTCTTGCATAGCAGAAATCCAATACTCATCAGTCAATGCTTCCTTATGATTCCTGGGTTCTATAGAGGAGAGAAAGCATTGCAACACATCACTACTACAATTTTGCAGCATTTAAGGCGGTTGGTCCTTCACGTTTCAAGGCAGAAGACAAATGCCTTCTCTGGTATTGCCTTAAAACCTGAAAAAGCTTTAAGGCGGTTCCTCTTCCGCCTTAAAATTTTTCTGTTTTAAGGCGTATCATCCGCCTTAGAAGTATGTCATTTCTGCCTTTATGACGTGTTGCGAGCTCGCAACAACTACTCAAATCAAAACCTAACTTACAAGGTGGCGAGTTCGCTAGCTTAAACGCAAGGCTGAAATTATGTGTGAGTCTGACTAGTTACGATGGCTGTTGGCGATTCGCTAAACATTTATGTAGCAAGTTCGCTACAATTCATGTTAGACAGGGTTTATGGTCTAGGGTTTAGGGCGTCACTTGAGTAGTTGCGACACCAACAAGCGATCGCAAGTAATATACTTGCGAGTCCGCTAGTTTGCCTGGTCAAGATCTTAGATAGTGAACGAGGATACTAGCGATATCGATTGTGGCTCGCCCAGAACTGTCCTTGCGATCTCGCTACGCCATCTCTTATTATTTTGTAGCGAGATCGTAAGTGTACTCTCAGGCATGATTATGGTCTAGTGTTTAGGGCGTCACTTGATTAGTTGCGACACCAACAAGCGATCGCAAGTAATATTCTTGCGAGTCCCTAGTTTGCCTGGTCAAGATCTTAGATAGTGAACGAGGGTAGTAGCGAGACCGTTTGTGGCTCGCCTAAAACAGTCCTAGCGAGCTCGCTACGCCATCTCTTATTATTTTGTAGCGAGTTCGTAAGTGTACTCTCAGGCATGATTAAACGACGTCGTAGTTTCTGAGATTAGGCGATTTTAGTAGTTTATTGGCGAGCTCGCTAACTTGCTCGGCAGGTTTGACGAGTAGACTGGCGAAATCGCAGGGTTTGAGACTAGAGAGGCAGTGGCTAACGAGCGACAGAGTTGCGAATACGCTAGTAAACTGTGATTGGGGTTGATTTCTGATGAATTGTGGCGAGATCGCTTGTATATTTCGCTAGAGTCAGGTTGCGATGGCGTTAGACATAATATTGGTGAGACAGAGTTCAACCTAGCGAGCTATGTGGCGAAACCGCCACCCGAGCTTGACTACTTGCGAGTACGCATGTAACTCGCATAAGCCATTTGGTGCCTAACGAGAAAGGTAACGAGCTCGCCAGGAAAACAGCCTAGTACATTAATTTTTGATTTTTGGTAAATATCCCGCACAAATAGTATAATTGTCATATCTAAACCTGTCAATTGCAAGATATATGTAGTCCACTAAATGGCAAATACAAAGAACTCATAAATTATAATCCTTTGCATGTATAACAAATGTAGAAATACGACTTAGGTTTTACATGCATCCTTAAGTGGTACGTGCGGTCTAGATATGAATCGAGCTCTAACGATGACCAAGTGCTTTGCAAATCTATCTCTCCCCAACTCTAACTCTTTTTTAGTGTATGGCGATTGATTTTCCTCGAGTATCTACGAATGAGATAAATTTATTAATACAAACTAAGGTAATTTGTAGGTAATAAATAGAAACTTTCATATTGTAAGAGTACTCACGCGATGTAGTTCCAAATTGTCACTTGTAAGGGTCTCAATGCACTCGTAGGCATACAACATCATGTAGTATCCACACTCCCAGTTGGACAATTGCTTGCGGTGCTGAAATTGAAGTAGTTTAACATATGGTATGTAAACGTATTTAGCTGCAAATACGTAATAAAGGAGTCGATATTTTAACCTGAATTTGAATAAGTTCAAAGTTAAGGAGTGTGTCGTCATTCACAGCATGCATAGCAATCTCCAATAGATCGGCGAATTTTGTAGATGGAGCGAAATGTAGTGGATCAATCCAATAGACACGCTTCAATGATGGAATCATTGCAACAAAACTCCAATGACCACTATATATTAAACAACATGCACCTCAGACTATAACATAGATTATGTAGATTATGTGCAGTTGAAACTAATATCTACTAATCAAACAATTAGTAAATACATACCCCTCTAGGTATGGCCCAATGAAAATGGTTTTGCTCTTGTCGTTTAGCAACTTTGTAAGGTAAGCAAGCCTCACATTATTACCTTGTTGGGCTTGTTGCAAGCAAGTCGGGTGCAAAAAACCGATGAATGTCTTGGTCACGCTCAAAGAGACGTATTGCATGAACCTACAACAATCTTAGAGCATAAAGTATCGGAAGAGGTATATAAATACGGACACAATAAAGTAACACATAAATACCACTAGGTTAAACAATAACACTTACATTTGATGTAGGATTAGTATAGTATCGGGAAGGGTTTGTTTGTGCCAAAATAGGGCAAAATCTTCCCAAGGAACAACCACTTCCTTTGCCTCGCCAAAAACCTTGGAATTGGCTACAAAATAGTACACAGATTCACGGCTATGATGACCTAGCATGTCAAATAGTGTGCGAACAAAACCCGGGAGAGCTTTCATGAAGCCCACACACTCATTAGAGAGAGGAATCTTAGGGATTGGGAAATTAAGGTCGGCAATCTCTGTTGGTTGCTTTGTGTTCTTGGGGATGCATGTTGAATTAGCATCTACAACCAACCACGCGGGCCATACGAAAAAAAATCCCAAACCTTGACCAACTGTTGTGCATTCATCATCCTCAGTCACCGGCAACAAGGCATCTTCTACATACACCTCAACTATGGATACCCTTACGAAACCCTTAGGGACTTTTGATTTGTGATGCAAAGTCATATGAGGATAGGAATTCCCATTAGCAACGTGTATTGGTTGAGAATTATTACCTCTAACAACGTACAACTTGCAAGAATGGGAAATCTACATTAAAGATAAAAAAATTAGTTTGTTATCATAGTATTTTCAAAAAGGAGTAGATGATTAAGCGTAATTAATTTGAATGTAACTACTTGGAGTTTAGAGGGTTTAGGATTTTTGCTACTACGTTTGATCCCAAAAGCTTCAATTTGGGTCGCATATCCACCTATCCCCTTTGCTCTTCCAGGATGTTCATCCTTACCTAGTGCTCTATGCAAGACATCATGTTTTCCCACCGGGATGAATAAACCCTGTTCAACTTCAAGCCCTACCTCATCCTACTCACAATAATAATCAAACAAATTGGTTGTTCGTATTTTAAATACACTATGACGTTCTATTTTAATTTTAGTAACATTAATAGTTTTGAGAAGTATGTAAACTTATATAACACGTACCACTCGTCCCGCAATTCTCTTTGCCTCTTCGCTTGAGAATTTTCCGTCGGCCTTAATTCTACCAAGCACGAATAACTGTTCTCGAGTATATTTTGTTGGGTCTTCGGCCGCGACTTGGTTTTTTGCCTCTTCTAGAGGGGTGCCACCATCTACTAGTTCCTTAACCTCTTTATCGTATTTGTTTTTAGATGTCTTCTTCCCCACACCCAAATATCCACACCGTCCACCGGTGTAGGGCATATTATTAGCAGCAGCTGCTTTACGCTTATCATCACCCACACCCTTTATGAATTTTATTGGTTAGTAAGGATAAACTAATTTAGGGAACAATTAAAGGTGTATAGGAAAAAAAATAAATTAAGCAAATTGAATGTTAGTACTAACCTTTAAATCATTTTCTAGCCATCGTGCCTTGAATATCTCCCAAGTAAGTGGGACAATGTGATTGTAACGATCCTTAGGATGTTGACCAAACCTTATGCCCTTGGGGTTTATGTACTCCTTGGCAAGAGTATATTTATGCTCGCGATGCGACTTTGATGCAATTTGTAATGCCTTCTTCTTCACTTGATCGTACGATTTGGCTTCGATCACAAAGGGTCGCTAACATTGATATAGTATAGATGGTAAGTCCTATTAACAAGGTATTACTAAATGGAAAAAAATAAAAAAGTGAACTTCACCTTGCATTCCTTCCACACACCCCTTTTAATAGCGGGGTCTAGAAGCCTCCAATCCGTAGTGTCTAGCGGCACATGAGTCCTACCTATTTTCCCACACCAACTAGACCACCTTTGGGCATCATCATAGGGCGCAATAGCTACACCGATGTCATTAAATTTGACATGTGTTAGAATTTTATTGTCGATTCGTGTCTCTATCTCGCGACAATAGGTCCTCATTTGTTCTTCTTTTGAAGCGCGACTAAGCTTCCTTGTTTTACGTCGTCGCGAATCTAGAACAACATTTTCTCCACCACTAGATGAGTTGGAAGAAGTCGAGTTTGTTGGTTCACTCATTGTCCTTTCCTACGTTTAGAGACCAATTTGTTAGTGGAAATGACAAAACATTTATATAGTCCACTTTCCCCAATTAATGAATGCCTACAAACATGGTCATGAATATGCATTTACACACAAGTTAAGTATAATTTTGTTTACCTAGACACAAGTACCTAAAACAAATAAAATGTAACAATTTTGATGGACCTAGTGGTGATTAATTAATGATGAATCATAAGTTTAACACTCCAACGAATATATAAACCCTAATGACCCCTTAAAACTCACAAAATAAGTGTAATCAACTAAAAACCCATACCTTTGCAATTATCAAATAGGTAGATGTAGAATTGATTGTAGTGTTAAGGATGGGTCTACCTTGTTTGTCTTTCTCCTACCCACATAAATTGTGCTACTAAATTCCAAAACAACAAGTACAAAATCATAAAGACAAGCATATGGGTAGAGAAACAAATAGTGGAGAAGTAATTGAAAAGCTTAGCAAATTGCTTACACTTTGGATTGACCCACTTGAGATGTAATTGAATTTATTGAAGGGTTTGTGTAGATTTGATGGAAGATTGATGTGGAAAGAGTAGAGAATATGTGAAAAGAGAAGAGATTTGGAAGAAAGATTCGACCATGAAAAGTGATAAGATGCCAAGTTTGTGGTCTTCTTGGCTTGGAATTATGCTGTTGACGACCAGAGGCGGGCCAGGTTGCGAATTCGCTAGTTATAAGCTTTGGGTTTCGAGCACCATGCGATAGCGCTAGTAATGAAACTCATGCATTCAATACCTTCACCATTGTGACTTGCGATTTCGCAAGAAGTCCGGTTCATAAATATGGACCCTTGCGAACTTGCAACTGTGGAGGCATGATGTAATTTTCTCAATCATCTGTCATTCAGTTTGATAATACACTTGTTAATTACCACGTCTAATAAGGTATAAAAGTGGTGACTTGAACGTAAAAATGACATTGAAGTTATTTAATTAGTTTCGTTATGGTAATTAACGCAGAATAAGGTGTATATCAAATATATTTCGGCGTTGCGAGTATGTTTGATACTACACTAGTTAATTACCACGTGTAAAAAGGTATAAAGTTGGTGACTTTAGCGTAATATTGAAGTGGAGGTTAATAAATTAGTTTCATTATAAATAAGTGTGACATAAGGTATTTAATGAACAACGACTATACATGGCATGCAGTTATCAATCTATTATTTGCAGGTGTATATATGTATGACTATTGAAAAGCATATCGTACTCTGAACTCCCAGATGTTCATCGTTTATTCAAAAGTTGTTATGAAATAGCTGGACAGGTACTAGCTGGTTGTGACAACATTAATGTGAATATAAGTGTGGAATAAGGTATTTACTTGCGACTATGTCATGGAGTAATCATTCGATTAATTGCAAGTGTATATATGTATGACTATTGAAAAGCATATCGTACTCTAAAGTCCCAAATGTTCATCGTACATTCAAAAGTTATGCTTTAGCTTGCCAAGTACTAGCTGGTTGTGACAACATTAATGTAATTAGGTTGATGAACTTGATAATCAATGGGAATATATTATGGTAACCATCGAATCATGTAATGTAAAAAAAGAATTAGATCATCCTCACTAACATTGATGTTGGTAAATACTGCGTAAGTGTTCATAACCAGTAGTCGTCACGTACATGTAATCTGGAACAAAGTACTATTAGTGTTGGATGTAATAAATGTACAGTAATGACTGATTAGTTCAAATGAAGTCAAAAATTAAAGTAAAAACATAACAAGTTCGACAACTTTTGAACGTAACTTTGGCTATTAAATCGCACCTGTGACATAAGATGAAATGATTTTACAAACATATATGTTTTTCACTTCCACAACTCAAGTTTAATGGGCAAAATTATATTAAATTAAAGTACACAATAAACTATTTCATAAATGTTTATGTTACAAATGTATATAAAATATGTACAATTAACAAAAATGATTTGAGATAGAAATTTTATACATGAACCCTAGTGCTTGCGAGCTCGTTAGTGTCAAGGTTGGTAGTATAAACCCTAAACCCTAAGCCCACTAATGAACTGGCGAGCACCTTGCGAGCTCGCTACATTTAAACCCAAAAACCCTAAACCCAAATTACTGACCCTCCATGTGCGAGCTAGTGACGAACTCGCTAGTGTGTATAACCACCAAAAAAATTTGGGGGTTGGGCCTTAGTCATTGATGGGCTGTAGGTGGTAGTATAGTTCTGTATATAGTATAGATTGGGCCTACTTGGCTTGCATATCAATGTGTGTGTTTCATGTTCAGTTTGCGCGGGTCGGCGACTTATCGAACCATTCAGAAAACTTGAATAATATAAACTGAAAAACTGACTCCTGATTTGGCGATGTGGGAAAACTGCACGCGAGCAGGGTTGTGAGCTCGCAAGTAATGAAATTAATTTTACAACCAAGTGAGTACACTGGCGAATTCGCAAGCATGTGAAGTATATAAAAATAAGCGAGGATGGTGCGATCTCGCAAGGAGTGAAATTAATTTTGACAACCTTGCGAGTCAACTGGCGAACTCGCAAGCATGTGTAGTATATAAAAAAAATTAAGGGTCGGGCAAAATTAATTTTGCCCCAAATTAAAAACCCTAGCCGAGCCCTCTGCGATTTCGCCGGAGATCTAGCTATACCGCCCAAAACCAGAGGATCAGGCCGTTCGCAGGGGAGTGGGAGAGGCCAGGCCGGTGCCGGGTCCAAGAGGAAGCGAGCCGACGGTGAGGAGGTGGTCGAGCCGCGATCCAGAGGTGTAAACCGAGGTGAAAACCGACCAGAGGCAGATGTGCCCGCCGGAAATCAGCCGGGACAAGGCGGCGAGGAGGTGGAAAATGCCAACGACGAGCCACAGTTCTTCAATGACAAAGCCAGAGCTAGGTATGCCCGCTTACAGTCTCGTTCTGTGATTAACAATAAGGTGTTTGATAGTACCACTGTGCCTGCTATGAAGTTTGATTATGTACTAGACTATTTTAGGGAACAAAACCTAGATCAGCTTTTACAGCTTCCCGACCCCATCTACTATGAGGAATTCTTGCAATTTTATGCTAATTTAGGGTTAGAGGAGGGGGTCGATGAAATAAACACTATAGTTAGAGGGGTTAAGTTTAAGGTTGATAAATTCATGATAAATAGTGTGTTGAAATGCCCCTACAAGAGCAGTGAATATCTTAGGCCTACCAAGCCCGTTGGCCCAGAAATCGAGTTGAAGGTACACTAATTTAGTCATGATGCATTCTAAATATGTCTTCCAATATGCTATTGTATTGTAAGATCTTGTATGTAACTTACTTGTTGCTTCCAATGTTTGTTCAGAGCTCCAACCGGAAGCATACTACAAAGGCCTAGAGGAATCAGTCAACGTTATGAGAGAACAAATCGCGCATATTAATCAGGAATGCTGGTGTACCGAAAAGGTGATCCGTGGAATTGAACGGGCACAAGCGAGTAAGAAGGCCAAGAAGACTGTTCCGTCTCCAACACCACCTACTGAAGGATAGATTAGTGTTTTCTGTTTTTTTATGTCACATTGGATGATAAGTTCACTTGTACGTTGTGCGCTATAATTTGTTTCCTTCTTTTGAAGTTTTTGTTGGATTTCAATCGAATTTATTGTCTTCAAAAATTACTCTATACATCTCCCTCATATATTCAACAGTATTTTAACATTACTTTGTTGTCCACTGTAACCAATAATTATGAAATTTGAAGCTGAATATTGCAAAATGACACTAAGCGAGTTAGTTGACGAACTCGCAAGAACCAAGCGAGTCAGGTAACGAAATCGCAAGCTTCAAAAGTCATGTCAATACTATATATTTGAAAATTCAACGATGGAAACTGGCGATCTCTCAAGACCCTAGCTGGGTGCTGGCGAGCTCGCAGGTAGCTAGAACAGAGTGACAGAGCTTAGCAGGCGAAATATGAATCTATTCTCACGATTTCGCTGCGTGTAAGGCTACCTTGCGATTTCGTAACCTTCCTCGTCTGCATCTGCGTGCACATGTGCGACATCGCAACACGCCTGCACAGTTACCTAAATTTATAGTGATCATGTGAATCCAATCAAATCAATTATGGTAAATTTATGGTAATTTACAAACAATTTATATTAGCCAAAACGTACCATATATCCAATCAAATAATTTTATTTTACACACCATACAAAATAGAAACACTACAAATGTATTGTATACGCTTATTAGACCTCCTCATCTTCTTCCTCATCCTCTTCTTCATCTTCTTCTTCTTCGTCAGTTACTAACTTCTTATTCTTCTTCTTCATAGTCGCCTTCTTATGCTTCTTCTTCTTCATAGTCGCCTTCTTATGCTTCTTTGATTGCTTCCTCTTCCTTTTAGTAGTTTTTCCTGCGGGGTTTATCCACGTTCCTTCATCGTGGTCCATCCGACATATAATTCGGGCAACTATGTCATCATCGTCTTCCAATGTCTCATAAATCGACAATGGAATGTTCTCACTAGAAATATTGCAGTCATCGTCAAACAAACCATCACCATAAACAAACGTTTTCTTTCCATCTACCACGACCTCCCAGCAACCATCTACTGGATCTTTAACATAAAACACTTGATGAGCTTGTGCGGCCATTATGAAAGGATCTTCAGTTGAGCCTTGCATGTCTCTGTTCACTAGAATCATCCCCAACTCCTCCAGACGCGTGCCTTCTGCTTGATCAACCCACTGGCATTTAAACAGTGCTATTTTTACGTGGACAAAATCCATTTCCCAGATGTCAGTGATTGTACCAAAAAAAGCATTTTCCCCATGCAAACCACCCTCTCCGGGTACTGATACACCACTATTTTGTGTCGCCGATCTATCATCGCTCCACTTTGTACCAAATGTGTAGCCATTTATATCATACCCACTAAACGACGTAACTGTGCCCAGTGGTCTCTTAGCCAACCATTTGACGAATTTTGGATGCTCATCCCCATTTTGCACATGAATTTTCAACCAACTAGTGAAATCTTTACAATGTAATTCAAAAGCCCGGGGTCCTAACAAACCGGGATGCGCGGCCATAATCTCTGCTAGGTGAACTTCGACATAAGGACTCACAGCAGAATGGTTGCGTAGGATATACAGATGGGCTTTAGATATCTCATCTGAGGAAGGGCTGAACTTTGACCTATGCCGTAGTCCAACACCATCAGCTCTCCCATCGTGCCTAGCAATTGGTAGCCCTATTGTTGGTACATCCTGTAAGTAGTTGGTGCAGAATTCGATCACCTCTTCGGCCACGTACCGCTGTACAATACTTGCATCTGGACGATATCGATTCTTGACAAAATGTTTGAAAATACTCATGTACCTCTCAAATGGATACATCCATCTTAGGTACACGGGACCACACAACTTGACCTCCCTTACAAGATGGACTATCACATGAATCATTATGTCAAAAAATGAGGGGGGGAAATACATCTCAAGCCTGCACAACACTTCTACCACCATCGTTTGCAACTCATCCAATTTACACCGACTAACCTTCTTGCGACATATCTGCTTAAAAAAAAGCATAGCCTTGCAACCGCCTTCCGAACGTGTGTAGGCAAGCATCCACGGAGAGCGATGACATTCAAATCCTGCATCAAATTGTGACAGTCGTGTGATTTCATTCCAACCAATTTCAATTCAGCAGTCGATACACAACTACTGATGTTTGAACCGTAATTAGAAGGAACTTTTACTGACTTCAGAGTTGCACAAAAACTTTCCTTCTCTTCAGATGATAATGAATAACAAGCAGGTGGTAGGTACGTTTTACCTACTTCTTCTTGCACGGGGGCAAGGGATGTCCTAATGCCAAGATTCACTAAATCTTTCCTTGATTTCAATCCATCCTTACTTTTCCCGGGAGTATTCAACAACGTCCCCACCAAAGCCTCACATACATTCTTCTCTATATGCATCACATCCAGACAGTGCCGTACATCCAAATGCTCCCAGTAAGGAAGTTTGAAGAATATAGAGCACTTTTTCCAAATGGAAGGTTGTTTACTCTTCTTATGACCCTTGCCTAAAACATATTCTATCTCAGACACCTTGCCAAAAATTTCTGAACCCGAGAGTGGGACAGGGGCTGCACCGTTTTCTTCCTCACCGTTAAACCACTTCTTAGCACGCCTCCATGGATGACAAGCAGGCAAAAAACGTCGATGACCCAAATAAACAGGCTTTCCTCCATGCTTTAACTGACAATGACTAGTATTACTCTCACATAGCGGGCATGCAAAATGTCCTTTCACCGAGCACCCTCCGAGATTTCCAAGCGCCGGAAAATCATTAATGCTCCACATAAGCATTGCTTTAAGTTCGAACTCAGCATCCCCACGACTACCATCGGGAATCACCATACCTATCTCAAATAAAGATGATAACTCTTCAACAAGAGGTGCTAGATAAACATCAATGTCGTTGCCAGGTTGCTTAGGGCCTGAGATCATAGTGTTTAAAAACACATATTTTCGCTTCATCATCAACCAAGAAGGGAGATTATAAATAACAAGCATAACAGGCCATGAACTATGGGTACTAGACATGTTACCAAAAGGGTTCATGCCATCCGTGGATAGTCCGAGTCTCACATGTCTAGGTTCATTAGCAAACTCAGGGTACCTAGCATCCATCTTCTTCCACTGATCACCATCTGAAGCGTGAGAAATAATATCATCTCCCTCTCGAACTCGATCGGCATGCCATGTTAATAGTTTCGCATCACTTGCATTTGCAAACAAGCGCGCCAATCGTGGTCTAAGAGGCATGTACCACATTACCTTAGCAGGACTTTGCTTTGTCGATGTTGTCACTGTTTCCCCACAAACCTCAACTCTACCTTCCTTTTTTTCCACCTTGACTCACAGCACACCTTGCAATTATCCCTCAAAGAATCATCTTCCCCTCTATACAACATACAATCATTCGGGCAAGCATGGATCTTGGTAAACTCCATTCCCATGGGGCATAAGATTTTCCTAGCAGTATAAACCCGATCTGGACACAAGTTGTCCTGAGGAAGCAACTCTCTAACTAACTCCAACAACTCAGTCATTCCTTTATCTGAAATCCCATGCCTAGCCTTAAGGTTCATCAACAACAATGTTGCACCCAACCTTGAATGGCTTGAGCCAACATATAACTTTGTCGCTTTATCAGCATACATAGCCTCTAGCATACTTTTTTTTCCCACAAATTCCATAACAACATCGTCGCACATATCCGACAATTGATCGTTATACTTTAGCATTTCCTCCTCGTTTCCCTCATTCACCTCCATGTTCTCACTCCCATAATTGCCCTCACCATGCCATACCCATTCAGTGTAAGATTTGTCAAATCCTCTACAGATTAAATGTTCACGCACAACAAGAATATTTTCATATATAGCGTTATTCCTACAATCCCTACATGGACATCTAACACCACCTATGCTCCTCAGCTTACAATGTCGCAACCCAACTCTTAAGAATTCTTCAACCAAATCTAGATATTCTTTCGACAACCGAGCATTCTTATTCATGATGGATTCACGATCCATAATGCACGACACGGCGCAAACTCTAATCAACTTAGAAATCGCTGAACAAAAAAGCTAGCCCACAATGGTATATCACTCACAAACCTACAATCAACATGAAACTATCACAAAATCATCACAAAAACAACAACTTTTTAAGAACACAACAACATTAACAAACAAACAACCACATGGTAAGGCGGAAAATAGCTTACCCACCACCTTGCAAACGACTGGAATTCCAAAAAAAGAGGTTACCTAATCAATCTTATGGTAAGCCAAGGGAAAAATGATACATACAACCTTTCAAATGTCTAATTTGTTGTTTACAAATCCGCTAGGAGCTGCTGTTTTATTATATAGTCTTCGGCCTTGCGAACTCGCAAGTATTCACGCATACCTACTCATTTTACTAGCGAGTTCGCTACACATATGTCACACTCAACTTATGGGTGGCGAACTCGTTTCATAAACAAATTTTTCAATGATATTAGTGGCGATATCGCCACAACATCAGCGAGCATGCATGCGAACTCGTGACCAAAATGAGTTTATTTACTTTCTCATCAACGAGTTCGCTAGATCCTAGCTTGCTAAAATTACCCTAAGCGTTCATTACATGCGAGCTCGTAACTATTACGACAGACCTAACTTACTTGTTGCGAACTCGCAACAACAAACTGGTTTTTAAGGCGGAAATGAACTTTCCGCCTTAATTCTTCATTTTTAACGTCACATACGACTACCGCCTTTTAAACGGTCATTTCCGCCTTTAAACATGTTTTTAAAACCTAGCGATTGTGGCTTGCGAACTCGCAAGTAAGTAGTAAGGCGGAAGATTTTGAACCCGCCCCAAACGCCTTAAACTTGTGTCTTAAATGAAGGTGATTGTAGTAGTGCATGCATTCCAGCATTCATTTTGGCGTAATCTTTCCGTTCTGTTTGCCTCAGATTGTACATGTTAGGTGGAGGATTGACAGATGTAGATGGATCAGATGTTGTATCTTAAGATACTGTGTTACTTTCAGGAGCATCAGATGATGTTGTAACATCAGGCAGTGTTGTAACATCCGACAGTGTTGTAACATCCGACAGAGATGAATCAATATCTGAACTGATTGGCTGCTCAGGTTCATCTTCAAGTAGGATTCCACTATTGATGTCTTTCAGATCTTTAATGACCACATTGTTGGACTCCATCATGACATTTGTGCGATTATTGAAAACCCTGTATGCCTTGCTATTTGGAGAATAACCAAGGAAAATACCAACATCAGCCCTTTTATCAAACTTACTGAGAGGTTCACGATCTCTGAGAATGTAGCATGCACTCCCAAATACATGGAAGTAAGAGAGGTTTGGCTTCCTCCCTTTCCAGAGTTCATAGGCAGTTTTCTGAGTGAAGGGACGGAGATAGACTCTGTTTATTGTATGACATGCAGTATGAACTGCCTCAGCCCACCATTTCTTAGGAATATCATTTTCTGCCATCATAGCTCTTGACATGTTGATGATAGTCCTGTGCTTGCGTTCAACTATACCGTTTTGCTGTGGTCTGATCGGGGCAGAAAACTCATGCTTGATTCCAAGTTTTGCACAGAAATCCATCATAGTAGAGTTTGCAAATTCCCTTCCATGGTCACTCCTTACTCGAACCACTTTAAGACCGTCATGTGATCTTTCAGTATTAACTTGTGTAATGAGCTCAATAATTATGCTCACTGCATCAGATTTTTCTTTCAGGAATTTTACCCAAGTAAACCTGGAGAAATCATCTACACATACAAAAATATATTTCTTTCCCGAAACATTAGCTGGACTGATTGGTCCCATTAAATCCATATGCAGTAGTTCAAGACAATGGGAAGTAGTAATCTCATGAAGGTTAAAATATGGTGACCTGACCTGTTTACCTTCATGGCATGGTGGACAGTTCAACTCCTTTGTATAAGAGAGTAATGGTACTCCTCTTATTGCTTCAAGTTTTGTTACCTTAGACAATGTTTTCAGGTTTGCATGACCAAGTTTCTTGTGCCACAGAAGAGTATCATCCACGCTTACTTTGAGACAACTTGCTGAATCATCCAGAATATAGCAGTTATCTGATGATCTAGTGCCAATAAGAACACCCCGCTCATCCTTCCTGACTGTGCACACTTTATCATCAAATAAAACTGTTAGTTTGTTGTCACATAGATGACTAATACTGAGCAAATTTGCCTTTAGTCCATCCACCAGAAGTACGTCTTGAAATACTGGAAAGTTCTTGACTTGTAACTCCCCCTTTCCAGTTATTCTACATTTCTTCCCATCTCCAAATCTGACAGTTCCAGTCCATGGAACAATATTGCTCAACAACTCAGGAGTACCTGTCATATGTCTAGAACATCCACTATCGAAGTACCAGGCATCTCTGGCATATGAGCTATAACATGTATGAACAGCATAGCAGTGGTTGGTTTTTGGAACCCATACCTTTTTAGAGTGCTGAGACTTTTCTGATTGTACCATGTTGTAACCTGCTCCAGTGTTGTAACCTGCTCCTGTGTTATAACCTGCTCCAGTGTTATAACCTGCTCCGTTTGTTGGTCTTTGCATCAGATCTCGTAAAAGACGAAAGCAACGTCTCTTGTAATGTCTTGGTCGTCGACAATAACCTTGCCTCCCACCATGGTTGAAACATATTTTGCTGTTGATGATAGATCGGTTTATAACCTATACCGAACTTTGGAGCGTTGGTGAAGTTGCTTGTAGCTTTAACAGGTTGCTCTTTTCTCACTTGGCCTGGATTAGGTTGAATCATCTTCTGGTTCAACTTCTAATTTGTCTGATCAGTCTTGTTGGTCACTTCCATTCCATCATATCCTAATCCATGTTGATCTCCAGCAAATTTTCCCATACCAAGAATATCATCCAGAGCTGTTGTTCCTTTGTTCAATTTGGTGATGGTTCCTTCAGCTACCTCAGCTCGAATGAGAGCTATCTTCAGTTCTTTCCTCATTGCCTCAATAGTGATATGTTGTTGCTCAATTTCTTCATTCAGACTATGATTGTCTTTCTGTAAAACTTTATTTTGTTCAGTCACACTGATCCAGAGTTTATGGAGTTTGTCGTATGATTCATGAACACCCTCAGAGTCTATGTTTAAACTCTCACTTTCTGAAACAACTGTAGCACCAAATGCAACATAGGTTCCTTATTCACTTTCTTCATCACTTAGAACAGTGATTGCTCCGAATGCTACATGGTTGCAGACATGCTCTTCATCAGAATCTTCTGCATCACTAAACGTAGCATTGTAGGCTTTCCCCTTTTTGTTAGCTGATCCACTTGGACACTGTGATTGAATATGCCCGTATCCTTCGCATTCTCGACATTGAATTTTTCCAGCATGTTTAAACACTGGTTTTGGATTCTGCTTGATCATTATTTGTTCTTCTACTCATATTTGAACTTTGCTCCCTTCCTTCGTTTCTTCGATTTTGAGATTTCCTCGGACCTTTTGCAAAGCTTCTTGATATATGAGCAAGCTCATCCTCGTCCATTTCTTCATTGCTGTTTCTGGTAGAGTGTTTTGGCATAGAATTGTGTTTAGACACAGAGTTTTGTTCAGCTGTTTTTTGTGCAGCTGCAGTGAATGCCATATCACTCTGCCTTACTGTAGCTAACTCCTTCATTTCAAAGGCTGACAGTGCTCCCATGACTTCATCAACTGTCATCTCAGATGTATCATGTAACTCCTCCATTGCAATAGTTTTTCCTTTGAACCTTGGTGGTAGAGACCTCAATATCTTCTGGACAATATCATCTTCAACAAACGGTTTTCCCAGCTGATAGGCTGTGCTGACAAGATCTCTGATCTTTGCATTATATTCAGTAATCGTCTCATTATCATGCATAATCAAAGTATCAAATGATGTCTTTACTGTATGCATTTTTTGTCGTTTCATTTTTGCATCTCCTTCATAGCTTGCTTTTAGTTTCTCCCATGCATCCTTAGCAATGCAGCACGTTGAAATCAGCTGAAACGCTTCTTGATCAACACACGAGTTGATGCAGTTGAGTGTTTTGCTGTTTAGTCGCTTGTCCTTGATCTCTTGAGTCGCCAGCTCTTCTCTGTTTTTCAGAACACCTTCAGCTGCCCCTGCTGTAGGTGGATGTCTGGCTGGTGTCCACTCATTCTCACCCAGTACCATGCTTCTTCATCTAGAGCATCAATGTAATGCCTCA
The DNA here is from genome assembly GCA_948330725.1 of Sherardia arvensis. Classification (NCBI taxonomy): domain Eukaryota; kingdom Viridiplantae; phylum Streptophyta; class Magnoliopsida; order Gentianales; family Rubiaceae; genus Sherardia; species Sherardia arvensis. The sequence continues at coordinate 16,975,859 of OX415244.1, forward strand.
TCATTGCCTTCCAATAACCGTAGTTATTCTTATCCAGCATGGGTGCATGTGTATATAATGAACCATCCTTCTCTTGGTTCACCATGATCGATAGGGATCTCGACTGGCCTTGATAAAGGCACAACTCAGTGGACTAGCTCTGATACCAAATGAAATTTACTATCGATCAGTACCACAAGTTCTTAACTAATCTTTCTATTCTAGCACGTATGTTTAAACATAAGACAAAGTTTAAACACTGAAAGAAAGAACACAAGAATTGTTTACGCAGTTCGGTGATAACACCTACATCTGCGGGGCCTTGCCCAGTCTGAAAATCATCCACTAAAATAACCAAGATCAGTTACAATGTTCTCCAAACAATTAACTATCTAGTACTTATCTTAATCGTGTGGATTCGTGAGATCCCCTCACTGCCGGTCAGCAACTCCTTGTTGCTGTCTTGACCACTTCCCCTGAAGTATTAAGGCTTGTTGATTCCAGATTACTGGCGATGGCAAAGGCCTATTGATCTCCCTTCAATAAGCTGCTCCAACTCTAAAGCTATTCTGATCGGCAGAATACTTTCTTGTAAGATGGATAACTTGTTCTTGCAGCTTCTCTGTATATTTATAGTCCAATGCTGTGCTTACGTGTTGATCTTCTCAGTCCTTCAATCACGGCAAAGTTGATCTGCTCGTCCAGCTCATCACAACTATACTTAGTCTTCTAGCTATATTCTACTTCTATAGCTATAGGATAAGAAATATATTCTTTCCTTATTTAAGACTAAACCTGACTAAGCTACAACTCTATCATATATTCTCTAGCTAATTAAATCAGCACAAAATCAATCTTCACTTATCATCTTGATTTTCTCGAATATTAACTTGATCGCATAAGAGTTGTACTTCACCTTCAATACTCTTGCTTGGTTTCTGATTCTGGTTTAGCAAGTGTTTAAACATCCGTACGTTTAAACATAATAACTTCTACAAAATAGCCGATTATATTATGCTGAGTCTTCTGGACTCTTCACGATATTTGAAGAAAGTAATATTTCTAGGGTGGTTCTATATGCAGGTAAACTTTACTTCTGCAGGTCCAAATTAAATTTGAAGTGACAATACTATCCCTCTTAAATATGTATTATAATTCACGAAAAAGTAACTTATAATTTGGACACCTGTTAATCATTACATAGACGGGTTTGTGCATTCAAAATTAGGATTTTAGAAATTTATATTTAAAACTTATAAACGAGTGAAGGGTAATTATGATATTCTTCCACTTCCATTGGACCTGCAAAAGTAAACTGGGCATGTATATAGCAAACACCTATCTCTATGATTAAATATGACTCACTAGTGTAATACCCGTGTTATGCACGGAATTTTAAAATATATATAATAAATAAATAATAATTATATTTTGATGTAATTATAGTAGTAGAAAAAATAATTATAAAATCATTTAAAAATTATAACATTCTTATAACCAAAAGATTCTGGATTACATTCCCATCTGGTGTTAAGGGGTGTGAATTTTTTTGGGAGTACACTTGGATTATTCCCCATTTAAAGAAATACAAATTGTTACAAAATTAAATTACGTGATCAAATATCACAAATTATCATTTCTTCAGAATAACGAAGTATGCAATGTTTATTGTGATTATATTTAATTAATAATGTAATGCAATTAATTTGAATTCAATAAAAGTAAAATTGATTTCGATTAACTCTAATATTTTAAATTAAGTAAAAATCTGATTGCTAATATCTTTAGTGTAAAAACAAATTAGAATGTAAATTTGGATTCTTTAAAATGGTAAACTAATTGCATGAAAATATAATATCCTAAGGCGAGAAAATAATTTTAAATACAGTTTAGGGAGATATGAAATAAAATATTTATTATGAATATGTTAGTAATGGCTATATATTATCATCTTGTATTTATATCACAAAATTTAAAACTAAATTATTTTTAATTTTACTCATTCACATGTTGAACAGTTTTTTACCATGATGTGACATTTATAAAGGATTTTGAGATACTACTATACTTCTAACTCTAAAATTATTGACATAGTTTTTTTTTTTTTTGATAAACCACCATAGGTGGAGAGATATTTATTAGGCTCCCCAAACCTTTGTACCTGATCTCCTCAATGGGAGGCAATTTGAGAGATTACAACATGAGTTCCAAAACCTAAACTGTATCTAAGCGCGGATACACGCTAAACCTAAACTAAAAAGTGCGATGAAATACATCTGAGCATCCTAAAGTCTAATGTCCGAAAACATGTAGCTACCTGGCATGTAAAGCATCAATAACTTGCATCGACCAGTAAACTAGTCAACCAAGTCTACCAGTCTAAATCCATTTACAGAATCGCCAAGAGTGAGTTGTCAAAATCACTTTGACTCGGATTTCTCCTATACTGTATCTGGGAAAGAGACTAGAAGCTGAGAGGATTTTCCGTAGCCCAGCTATTCCAGTTACAAGGAAAACATCAGATTGGCAGAGAATACTCGATAAACTAGTTCAAATAACTACGCAAAAAGACCAAATTAAGGTGCCTATTTCATCTAACATAAAATAAATAAAAGAAAAGGACCTAAAATTCAAATCTACCAATATCCATTTCTGCAGGTGGCTAACATCAGCAGACTGAGGCGCGTGTACCTCAAGCGCCGGCGAGGTGCGTCATAACGGCGGTATGTGTGGACAGCGAAGCGCGTACGCGCGATGATACGCCATTTAGTTCATACCGCGACGGCCTACCGACGAGTGTGTCAGCGCGTGCCCGCGCGTGTCAGCCAAAGTATCTCGGAAAGAGTTGGATCTGGTAGAACCCTTGTTGTTCCGTCTTTATCCTACGTGACCGAACTTTCTCAGACATGGGTCTCTGGCGGGATCGGACCAGAAGAGCTCACTGACGGTCGCAATCTCGTCGGTGATGTTTATCTGGTTTGTTGACCATCCGCCGTTCAAGACCAGTCGGAGCTCACCAGACATTCAGGTAGACGTATCTTTTCCGGGAGAATCAAAGGACCAGGTGAGGGGACGATATAGGGGTGGCTGGGAGCAAAAAAGAAAGGTCTAGGGGTGGAGTGGGTGGCCGGGCGGCGGCGGTGAGCGCCGGAAACGGCCCTAGCCATCCCTCCGGTGGAAGTTGGATTTGGTTTTGGGAAATGGGCCTGGGAGGATAAGGAGGAGGAAAAAGGATGTTAGGTCATATTGCGTATTGACATAGTTGAATGTCACCGTTTCAAATCATTCTAAGTGTTGTTCTAGTTATCATTATTTTATTACACACCTCGTCATTAATAATTTAGTTACATTGGATAAAATTCTTGGAAATAAAAAATAGCGATAGTTTGTAATGGAAAAACTTATGTGTTGAATAGCGCATTTAAAGTAGATAAACATCATCAATCAAAAGAAAATTTGATTAGGATCTAATTAATATAATTTTTATGTTAGTTTTAATAAAAAACATAACTGAATGTTTTGGTATGATCATAATAACAATCTAATAATGTTAGTTATATACAAAACTAGTTATTGATAATGTTTACTCACAATTTGAAAAGTATGAGATAAATAGCACAACAACCAGTGAAAAATTAGTAAGGCGTAGTAAATTTACTAAATTAGTATAAAAAGGAAAACAAATGGTTATGTTTTGTTATGTTTTAATATGATCATAATTACAAATCTAACCATTTACCTATATACAAAGATGATCATTCATAATGTTTATCTCACAATTTGAAAACGTATGAGGTAATACTAATTATACAACAATTAAATGAAAAGTTATTACGGCGAAGTGAATTTTACTAAATTAGTAAAAGAAGTAGGCAAACAATTATGGATAAGTATTTTTAGTTATGTATACACATTATTTTTGGAAAAATGAAATAAGTTTTATAATTAGTAAAATATTTAGGCACAACAATAAGATAAGGAGAAAGCAACATATGGATTTACCGTTTTTTACTATAATTATTATAATTTATTAGTATAGAAGATAATAGCGATGAAAAAATTTACGTGTGGAATAGCACAAGTAAAGTAGATAAATATCGTCAATTATATTTAAATAAATTTAGATTAGGATCTAACTAATCTTAATTGTTTTTAACTTTAATAAAAGCATAATTGCATATTCTGATATGATCATATTTATTAAAAATCTAATCATTTTAGCTATATATACTAAACTTGTCATTGAATATTTATATCACAATTCGGAAAAATAGTACAATAATCAGTGATAAATTAGTAAATTCTATTAAATTTGTATAGTGATCAAGCAAAGTAAATTTTATTGTACTTGGTAAATATATTAGGCTAGCAATTAGTGATTTGGAATCACTATAATTTCGAGAGGAGTGATCGCGAGAGTATTGGTGGTTTTCAAATATGTGGGATTCCGGGATTTGGAATCACTATAATATTGAGAGGGGTGCTACGTACGCACGTTTGTTAGGAAGAAATAAATAAATAATATATACAGTATTCCATCTCTATGCAGTTACTATATTATTGATAAAAGTTTTACCTATATGCACGCATTTTATTTTTATCCTCATGAGTGTTAATATTTTTAGGAAATCGGTGCATCTATCCGTACCACTAACTTTTGAGACGATGAATTTCAATTATCAATCACCAAGATGAGAAAAATTGAATTGAAAAAAAGGTATAGATAAATAGTAGTCTGCAATTTCAAATCGCTCAAATATTGTTAGGAATGTTACGTACACCATCCAATAAAAGTAAACATAATCAAATTTGATTTCGAATTCGTGAGAATATTGATAAAAGTTTGACCTATATCAGCGTTTTACAATACAGGAAAAGGTAAACATAATAAAATTTGATTTCGAATTCCCGTTTGAATACTGATAAATATTGTTAGAGAAGTTACGTACACCATCTAATAAAATTAACAGAATAAAATTTGATTTCAAATTTGCGAGAATATTGATAAAATTTTCACGTATATCAGCGTTTTACGATGAAGGAAAATGTAAATGTCGTCAGCAGTACAGTAAGGCGGGAAAAAAATGCATAAGAAAGTGATACGTACTCCAGGTTAGGGTAAAACTGACGTCAGTTGTTTATTGTTTTAATAATTAGTATAGATTTCCTAATTATATTCTATCCTATCCAAACTAATCATTATTTGTTGACAATCTCTTATTTCATAGAATTAACTGTTTGGCCCCTAAAAACTTGAAATATATTGTTTGTGGCCCCTTAAATTAAACGTGTTTATAGCCCCTAAAAATATATAGGGTATGATTCATGGCCCAAAACCTAACGGCACCGTTAATAAGCCAACTATCCCTGAATTAATTGGAGTAAAATTGTAATTTATTAAAATCTCCAGGGCTCCGTCCATCACCACCACATAACCCACAGTCGGCAACTCTCCACGGAATTAACTATCTGATGAAAAGAATGAGAATCATTATTGTTTTTTCAGCAACTTGTGGATGCTTGTTAATTAAGCTCCTCCTCTTGTAAGTAAATGGGTAAAGCTTCATTCTTTAAAGTGTAGAAAGAACTGATATTCCTCTCGGTAGTAGAAGTTTTTGAATTCTGATCGTTCGCCTCTCCGGCAGGAACAGAGGTTGGTCGGAAATGGTGATCCAAAAAAGTTAATCGGAAATGCTGTTGATCGGAAATTCTGATCGTTCGGCTCTCCGGCAATTTGGATTTGTGTTGATCCAAATTGCCTTTGTTGATCCAAAAGCTTTCTGGCTCTCCGGTCTTCAGTGTTGATCGAAAATGGCGGGGCGGGTGGGGATTTGGAGTTATGGGTCAATTTGGATTTGTGGATCAATTTAAATTTGAAGGGGTTGTGGCGTGCGTGATGGTGGTGGCCGACCGGGAAGAGTTCAATTTGGGTTTGAAGAACTGTGGAGAAGAAGAAGATTACTGCTGTCAATTACAATTTTAACCCTAATAATTGAAATTAACCCCAACGTTATTGACAGAAAATACTCAAGGGGCCATGAATCATTCCATGTATATTTTTAGGGGTTATAAACACAACACTTTATTTTAAGGGGCACAAATAATATATTTCTACCTTTTAGGGGCCATTTCAAATAGTTAATTCCATTTCAAATATTTGGTTAAATATGCAGTAAGAATTTATTTGCCCAACAAATTAAAAGAGATAAATGAAATAATTAAATTGCAAGAAGATAAGAAGACAACTAATAAATCCTTCATATTATTACAAGAATTGATAATTATTCTATCTCCACTCTCTCAATTTCGTTAAGTGTGAAATGTCATTCCCAAACCAAAACCCATCTGGTTTAACTACCCAAATACAACTTTGCTCATCGTAAAGACCACAGTGATTTTTCGCAAATGAATAACTCATAACATCAAATACTTTATCTTTATTTTCCCACCAAAAATGACAAAAGTATAAAGTGGTGTTTATAAAATTCATACGAAATGACCAAAAAATACTTTCACCATTACGAAGATCATGGTAACCAATATCATGATCTTTTGATTGACAATGTACCCGAAGAACATCATTGTTCATCAGACCATTTTGAATCCGCATATGATATAACTCCCTCGTCACGAATTCGGCTCTTAATTGGCGAAACATTGGGAAATATAAAAGGCATAAAAATGCAAAAACAATGCTAGTCTTCATCTTGATTTATCTTTCAAAGAACAAATAAATGTGGGTTATGTGTTTTTTGTGAGTTCAGTTATACTATTTTTTTTGCTTAGATGAGAGCTAAAATGTTACCCCGAATTAACTAAGTTGATGTTCAAGATATCGTGACTATGATTTAGAATATCAGAGAGCATTGCAGTTTTTCTATAAATATGAGATTATATTCTATATGTTTTGATAGAATATATGATCTTTTTTTTTCAATAATAGTAATAGTAAGACTATATGGAATAATGATTATCCGAATAATTTTATTCGTAAAAGTACTTAATGAGCAAGATATTGCTTTTGAATATTGTAGATTCATGGATTTTGTGAATAAAAGTTTTAATTGTGATTTCGAAGTGTTGGTTTGACAATTTTAGAAACTTTTGTTGCCTTTACAAATTATTAAATGATGATACTTCCTACCTTTGTACTAGGTTAACTTGAGCAAAAACTTTAATCTGTCTAAACTGCTAAAGTTTAATTAAATAAATGAACATATATATAAGCACAAATATTATCATAATGTCGCTTATTTTGTTATATCATATATTTACTAATATCAACTTAAAGGTAAGGTAACACTTGGCATGTAAAATTGACCAAAAAAGTTTCAGAATCCCACTCTCTGTCTTCTCTCTAACATTCTGTCTTTTCCCCCAATTAACAATGATTACTTTTACTATTTTATGTCTATAACGTATTCATTACAGTAGAAAAACGGTAACATAACCGCTACAACCATGGCGGAGCCGCCGCTCCACCGCGGCGGAGATCACCATCCTCGCTCTTTTGCTCAAGCCCTTACCGCCAAATCTCCTCATTTTGCTCCCACTCTCCCTAATAACCCTGATATCAACCCTATTGGAGAATTTAAGGGAAAAATCACCTGCATAGTTTCGCCGGAATAGGCCACCGATTTGGCATCTCACTACCACAACGCACTAATCGGGAAGTTCGACAATGGAATGCCATCCATGTCTGCACTATATGAAGCTTTTAAATCCATTGGCTTTTCTTGAAGTTTCCAGATTGGCTCCATCGACCACTGGCACATTCTTATCCATTTTCAAGCTCAGGATGATTACCAATGCTGCTGGTTAAAAGGACTATGGATGCTGAAAGGTACAGCTATATATGAAAGTCCTCAAATGGACAACTGATTTCACCCCAGGCACTGAAACATCCATTGTTCCTATCTGGGTAACAATTCATCACATCCCTATTTTCTTCTACAATAATGCCATGTTCAAATTTATAGGAAATAGGATTGGAAAGTTCATAAAGTTAGATGCTGCCACTGCTGCATTAACCAGACCATCTGCAGTTAAGATGTGTGTTGAAATTGACCTTATGAAAAAGATACATTATGAGATAGTGGTAGGCATTGCTGGAAACACTGCCGAGCTAGGCATTGAGTATGAATACATCCCCCCATACTGCCCTCTCTGTAGAAGATTGGTCATTTTTTGGACCAATGTGCTTCTGCTAACCCTGAGCTGAGAAATGATCCTCACTCCAGACAAGCCTTCCAAGTTAAACCTTCTCAAGTTCCCTTGAACCAGATTAAGAGCAACATTGTTGATGCTCACACTACACCGCAAATAAGACCTCAGAAAGGTGCAACCTCAGGAGTCACTGCAAAAGAAAAATAAAAGACTCTAGCCAACCAAACTCTGATGTATAGGCCTAAACCTCCACACGCTCAGAGTAACACAGATAAAGGGAAAAATGTAATGGTGGAATCTCCAATGATACCTGCAGTCACTACTCCCTCAGATGCCCTGATAACCATTACTGACAGCCCCCTTCCCTCAACTAAACCTTTACAGTCCCAAAAAGATGATAGCACATGGATTAACCACATGCCATCTCAATATGCCAAAGATGATGTTTTCATCAGAACAGGTAAACCTCTGAACCGCACATCCCCAACTAATACTAACAAGATCTCTCTCTTCCATTCTCAAGAAAAAAACAGGAAGAACAGGTTTACCCCTCTCCAAGACATGGAAGATGATGATGAAGAAGAATCAGTCCCTGAAACTCAGCACTTACAGTACATAGAGAAGGATCAAGGTCCTCCAGTTCAAGAGTTGGCAACCTCAACTTACTCTCTGCCTACCACAATATCCTCTCCACAACAATCTGAATGTCCAGAAAAAGCACCTACTACTGAAATAGCCTCTACAACTCAGGTAAGTATAGCTCAGGTGAGAAAATCATCTAGACTTATTGCAAAAAATACACCAACCATAAAGCTGCAAACCTATTTTACACAATTTAACCAGATTATGAATGCTTCTGGAACTAAAAGCCTCTCTAATCTTTTTAAATGATTAGTACAACCTCCAAAATTAAATTCCTAGTTTGGAATCTTAGGGGGATGGAAACTTCTGTGGAAAGATTACAGGAACTTATTGTAGAATATCACTTTAAACTTATTTGTCTCATTGAACCTATGCATGACAATTCTGAATGTAGTTCTTATATGGTCAAACTGAGATACACTAATTGCATGACTGCTCAAAATGAAAGGATCTAGATTTTTTGGAATAATGATTTACAGATCACATCTAAACTAGACACTTACAATTTCTTCATGTCTCAGTCCATAGCCAAAAACTACAATCTTCTATGGATGCAGTCTTTGTCTATGGCCTGAGAACTAGAAAAGGTAGGGAGGATTTATGGATTGACCTGCAAAAAATAAACAATCCTGAAACTATTTTTATAGGTGATTTCAATGCCATAGCTTCTATATCAGAGTATAAGGGACAGTCCACCCCTAGCGCATCATTAGAGAATTTTCTGCCTTTATTGATACCATGCCTCTGCAACATATAAGCACTGCAGGTAACCTGTTTACTTGGTCTAATGGTAGACACCTGCATGATAATTCTCTGACCAGTAGTGGAAGGATTAAAACACCCACTCTCCAGAAACTAGATACGGGCCTGTGTACAGCTCAGTGGAACAATAACTTTCCAGATTCATCTATTCTAGTTTTAAACAAATTGTCTAGTGACCACTGCCCTCTATTATTAACCATAGGAAGTTCTTGTAAATCCTCTCCTAGACCTTTTAGATTTCTGAATACTTGGTTTAAAAGGGACTCTTTTTTACAGCTTATTAAAGATAACTGAACCACTCACATCAATGAAACAGGGATGATTGGATTTTACCTTAAACTTTTTAGATTGAAAAAATGTTTGAAAATTTGGAATAGAGAAGTTTTTGGTAATGTTCACTCCAATGTCACTAATGCTGAGGAGGCACTTAGATTGCAGGAAATAACCTATGACTCTTATCAATCTGAAATACAATTGGTTAGACTCAAACAGGTTAAGGATCTCCTTACTAGAGCCATTAAAGAACAAAGAAGCTTTTGGAAATTTAAATCAAAAGTTAACTGGCTAAAAGAAGGGGACAACAACACAAAATTCTTTCATAACTGTGTTAGGGAAAGGAAGAGCAAAATGGGAATCACTAAAATTCAAAATAGTCTAGGTCTTTGGATAGATGATTCTGTAGAAATTAAGAAGGAGGCAGTTGAATATTACACTGATCTTCTCTCTGCAGAAAATAATCCTGATCAGACAACTTTTTATTCCCATTTTTTTCTCAGGTCCCTTGTTTAATCAAGGCACATGATAATGCTCAATTACTGAAAACTGTATCTATGGATGAGCTGAAACACATTGTTTTTTTCAATAAATAAACCTAAAAAACATGGAGGAATTGGAATGATCTGTGCTATCCTATATCTGAAAATGGACTTGCTTTTAGGAACATTTATGCTATTATCAGATCTTTCTCTGTTAAACTGTGGTGGAAATACCAGATTGCACAGGCACCATGGACCAGCTTCCTATCCTCACTACCTCAATCTTCAAAATCATCACAATGCTGGAAGAGGATATGTCAAGTCAATGAATTTGCAGAACAGAATACAAAAGTCATTCATGGAAAGGGTTTGTGCAGTTTCTGGACCTCCAATTGGACATATAGAGGTCCTCTTCAGGACTTAATAAACTGTGAGGATCATAATATTCCACCTATCTGATCAGTTGTTGAATTTATCCATAACAAAAATGCCTTCCTTCAATCTATCTCTCCCAATATTGATAATGCTTTGCTCCATTTCTTGCAGGATGCTGAACTTAAAGAACAAAGAGAAGATAAGCTCATCTGGAAGCCAAGTGTTACAGGACAATTCACCTTCAAATCAGTCTATGAAAAGCTCAGACCCCTTAAAGGTACATCTCTCTCATTATCAAAAATATGGAATAAGAGAATTCCAAAAAAGGTCTCAATTTTTATGTGGAAAGTAATGAATTCCCTACTGCCCTTTGATAATGTCATGACATATTATGGCTTTCATATTGTTTCTAAATGTTGTGCCTGTGATAACTATGACTCCCTGTGATGTATGCCGGACACCAACACTTCGACGACGAACTAGGCTCTCGAACTGATCTGCAAGACAAAGGCCCCGGGTGTCCCGGGGATAGACACTCCGACGCTCAAGTCAGTATATTTGCTTAAGGCGTAAAGTATAAAGTATGAGATTAGATGAGAGGTCTACCAAACCTCTTAGGATATTTATATGGCTACAATCCGTAGATCACCAAGATATGTATTTATGGTATGAATACAACTCTTATGGGAATAGAGGTTGTATTACCATGTATAATAGAAGTGTATTTCTGACATGGTTGTGTTACCATGTTTAGGATAGTTGTATTACCATCCTTGAGAAGACGTATATTCCTTGTATAACATTCATAATATACGCATTCCTTATAAGGATTAGGATTGATGGACCTGTGGATCCACCCTCCGCGTATCTCGAGCCCATGACCCTTCTCGGGCCCTGGTCCGAGTATGAATGAGGTTCGAATACGAATCATGGACTTATCAGTAGCCCCAAGGTAGATCTTTAGAATATAGAGTGCTCCATCTTGAAGGTTGAAGGAGAGGCTTGCTTCTCGAGGGAAGACCAATAACTCAAGGGAAAATAACTCGGGGTGTTAAGCTCGGGGTGTCCTTTAGGGACTCTCTTCTCGGGCTTACCCTTCTGAATATCTAGCTTCAAGTTCTTTTGTATTCCATCAAATATATGAACGGCTGAGATTAGCTTCTTTTGAAATCCAGATGGTGGATACACGTGTATGGTTGGATCTGAATCTGCCTTCTTGAATTCTGAGGAGATTGACACGTGGTCTTGGTTCATTGTATCTTCTGGCGGTGAGGAGTACCAACCTTCCAATTGCCTGTATCGTTTCGCGAGTCGAGGTAATTACTCCACTTAAATGCTTGCTAATTACTGGTTATATAACCAAGTAATTTTTTCCTTTCATCCTCAATCTTCATCCAAGAATTTTTTAATCTTTTCCTTCTCTGTATTTCAAGTTTCCAAAGAAATTTCCTTCAAATTTGTCTCCTTTTCCTCATATATTCTCTTCCCCCCATTCTCTAAACTGCCATGACTTCAACAAGTTCCAGCATTCATCCTGGCAATATGGAGAATGTTGTTGAAAACAGAGCCCCAGCTGACCGTGACTTGAGCACCTTGTTTCTGGAAGTCGAGGCTGGGGAGCTGATGGAAGTTACCGTCGCTTCACCGTTGCAGGCGGTAACTGTAGTGGCAGATGACGGTGCCTCTGGGTCGAAGATGGACCCTAATACGGAGCCCCAAGTTGATAAACGGGTTCCGGCCTCTGATGGTGTGAATGATGTCACCAAAGTGGTTGATGAACAGACGCTAAGGTATCTGCGGTCCTGCAGGCTGTCATATCCTCTTGAAGCTGGCTTGAAGCTCGATGATGGAGAAGTTCCTATTAAAGATCTGGTGAGCCCCACTAGAGGGGTACTTTATGGGAGGTTTTTACAACAAGGGATAAGTTTTCCCTTTCCCCCTTTATTTCATGAATTCCTGCAACATCATCAACTGCATCCAAGCCAAATACATTCCAATGTGGTAGTGTTGATCATGGCGGTGATTTCCTGGTGCGCTCGGAAGAACTACGATCCAAGCCTGGATTTATTCAGGAGTCTGTATACGTTATTCTCTTTTGAGACTTACGAGTACATTACCCTGACTCCGAGGAAGAGAAAACCCATCACGTTTCCTGATAACAGTGGTGTGTGGGAGGCAGACTGTTTCACTTTCGACCGGAGCAAGTACGAGGTCCCTGATTTGCATCCCCTTCCGAAGGATGCTATAGCTCGTGACAGAGGTTTCATCATCCCTGATCACTTGAAGCGCATCGTTGAGGAGCTCCTAAAGGAGGACATTACCCTTCAAAGAAAGGATTTTATTCTGGGCTCACATGGCTCTGCGTGGCAGTGGCCTAGTATCACTTACTCGTACCTGTTGGATGTTCCTCGGTCGAAATCTACTTCCAGCTTTTTGAAGCCTGATCGGAATTGGGCTCTCCCTGATAAAATCCAGGATAGAAAGAAGAAGGCCAGGAAAAGGGGTCTGAGAAAGTCTCCTCGGAATCATGGTGAATCTTCTTCTAGTCGGTCTTCTTCAGGTAACTCTTCTAGTCATAAACTGTTGTCATATAATATGTTTTTCTTGTGTCATATGCCGAGATTTATCTTTATATATGTACAACATCTACTCCAAAGAAAAAGATCAAGAAAGGGAAGGCTATAATATAGATGAGGAAGCAGAGGAATCCGAGGAAGTACAGTCCGAGGAGGTGGAACCGGTGGCGGAGGAGTCCTCCGAAGATGATGAATCTGACCTTGAGTTGGTGGACTCTGAGGATGCTTCTTTGAAGAAGTTAAAGTACTATCTGAGCTGCCCAGAGGAAGAGGTGGTCAGGCTTCTCGGAGGTCTTCTAAGAAATATCCCTTCGTTTCTGAGGTATTTATTTTTCTTATCATACTGTATAAATATCTTGAACGCCAGGTTCTAATATTCCTTTTATTTCGCAGCTGATGGCAGATCTGTCCACGGTAGGGCCTCGAGCTAATGATGTGATTCGTCACTTGTCTGATTCCGTGATGGAATTACATAGAATGTGCCGGTCCTTCAAGGCTGAGAAGGTAAAATTGGAGGCTGCCCTTTCCTCTGTGACTGCTAAGTCTGTTGCGAGCACTATTCAGACTCCATTGGATGTGACTCAATTGGAAACTAGGGTGAAGCAATTGGAGGCCGAGAATATAGATCTGCTGTCGGCAAAGAAGTCTCAAGAGAAAGAGCTGGAGGCTTATCGAGATATTACTGAGGAGCTGGCGCAAAAACAAGCCAATGAGAAGGATTCAGAGGAGCTTAAACGGCTTCTAAAGTTTTGGAGTGCTTTCATTACTTGTAGCCCCGAGTTTCAGAACCACAGGGAGGAGTATGAAGATTTATTCCATTCTTCTGAACTGCATGGGATCTTGGATGGCGTCTTGCCTTTATGTCAATCCGAGAAAGAGGTGGAGATGATGAAGGAAATCTTCTCTCATCCTGATGTTGCTGATAAGCTCGCTGCCCTGACTGCAAAACGCTGGATCCCTGGAGCCGAGTTTTTGGATGCATTGGATCCCTCCGAGAAGATAGTAACATCAGGAGATTTACTAAGGCTTATTAAAGCTAAGTATCCTCAATTACCTTCTCTTGAAGAGGTGATTTCTAGTTCTTCCATAAATAAGGTGGATTAGTCTTGGCTTCTACTCGTCAGTTTCAAAGCCTGAAATCTTTTGCACATGAACCTCGGTCTCATGATTTACTGGAAAGGGGCTCATGCCAAGCTAAGATACTCCGGAATCAGGTCTTCGCAGTTGTCCATGATGAACACTCTGCGTACTTGATGTTGTTGTGCTTCTTCCTCGGGCATCTTTTGCCAAGGCCTTTAATGTCATAGCGTGCAAAAAATTTGACAATAGCCCATCTCTCAAGTGTCATTTCTGGTGAAATCCTAGGAAACCCTATTGGGTATATTTAAAAGTACCATATTCTGATGTAGTAACACCTTTTGATATGCCATTTTTAGGTTCGAGGTTTAGCCTCTTATGTGCCCTTTTGAGGGTCTTGTTTAGAAGTATCATATTTTGATGTAATAACACCTTTTGATATGAACTATCAGTGTTCGAGGTTTTTCCTCTATGTATGCCCTTTTGAGGGACTTTTTTAGAAATATCATATTTTGATGTAATAACACCTTTGATATGAACTTCAACTTTTGTTTTTGAGGTTTCTCCTCTTTATGTTGAGATGATTGATTCTCGAGCACGTCTGCCCTTTTGGTCTATAGACCTCAATCAAGCACTTTTTTGAAGTACTTTATCTTGAACGTATCTCTTTTATTCAAAACGATTGGTATTTGAATCTTGGATCCAAACAACTTATAAGTTGACCAATCATATACTTTATAAAGTATATTGTTTTGAATAGCAATCAATGTTATACTTAAGACAACAATCCTCTTTTTAGAAAAGGACTTTAAAGATTGCTTATTATAAGGATAGGTATAAAAAGTTCATGACTTCAATCTAAGTTTATAACTTTAAGAATAGAAGTAAAGTAAATAGTGGGTTTTGAGTTTGAGTACCCATTTGTGCTAGAGTATGCTTGTCTCGGACTTTGATGAGGCTTCTCAAATGCTCTTGATAGTTTCGAACCTTTGTGAGGCTCTCCCTTGAGTTTTGAATCTTCTGTGATACTTTCGTAAGTTAATCACATTCCATCTTCGTGGTATAGGTTCCCCCTTCATGGTTTCCAAGAGGTAGCTTCCCCCTGGACGGGACTCTAGGACTCGATATGGATCTTCCCAGTTCGGGGCTAGCTTCCCTTCCACTTTTCTCTTGCTTTTCTCGTTTAACCTTATGACAAGGTCTCCTTTAACAAAAGTGACCAAGCGGACTCTTCTATCATGGTAGCGCTTGAATATTCTCTTCACCTTGGCCTTGTAGATAGTAGCATTTGCTCTCTTTTCCTCTAGGAGGTCAAGGTCGAGACAAAGGTTTTCTTCGTTGGCCTTGTCATTTTCATCATCTGGTTGAGAGGTATGGACAGAGGGGACCCCAATCTCCCTGGGGATGATTGTTTCGGACCCATAGTCTAAGCTTCAAGGAGTCTCTCCTGTTGTTGTAGCTGGTGTGGTTCTATGGGTCCAGATCATATTTGGTAATTCTTTGATCCAGTTTCCTTTAGCTTCTCCGAGGCGCTTTTTGATGCCGCATACCAAGGCTCGGTTCGTAGCTTCTGCTTGGCCGCTAGCTTTTGGATTATATACTGAGGCGAGCTGCTGGTGTATTCTATACTCCTTGTACCCTTTCTTGAAGGGATCATTAGAAAATGGTGCTCCATTATCGGTCACTATGTATCTCGGGATGCCAAGCGACCCACAATATTTTTCCAGCAGAAGTTGATAACAGGGGCCGTAGGAAAAGGCCCTACAAGATCTATGCCCCGTCGGACAAATGGCCAGGATTCTTGGATGGTAATCATATTCTCCTGTGGCATGCGGATCATCTTAGCAGACCTCTGGCACTGGTGGCAAGAATCTTTTGGCGCCTTGTAGCATCATAGGCCAAAAATAACTCTTCTGTAGGAGCTTTTGAATAATGGTATGTGGATCTTGATAGCTACCGTAGACTCCTTCATGTGTTCCTCGGACCTTCCATGCCAGGTGCTTATCCTTGAGAAGGGTACCCGTTTGGAGGTATTCGATGTAGGGGTTCCTCCATATGTCTGAGATGTTATTAGCCATGATGCTACTCTTCTCATAACTTCTCTTCGCCGGGGTTTCCATTAGCCATTCTTGAGAAGATCTTATGTTGAGGTCCGAGGAGGCAAGCTTGCTAAGTGCATCATCCTTGTGGTTACCTTCTCGGGGGATAAGATTCAACTCATAATGTTGGAATTGATTCAGGAGAGGCTTAACTATCCCGAGGTATTTCTGGAGACTGTACTCTCGAGTTTCGTATTCGCCTTTAACCTGTTGAATCAAGATCTGTGAGTCACTGAAGATTTCGAGGTCCTCGATCTCAAGGTCTTCTGCTTCCAGATCTTTAGCTAGTTTTAGTCTGGTACTGAGAGTTTCATACTCGACTTCATTACTGGTGACTTGGAGATTGAAGTGAGAAACCCAAAGATGGCCCTTTTTCTCGGGGCTGGTTAGTAAAACTTTTAATACCGCTTTCCCCCGAGTTAGAGGACGCTTTGACTTATAACCGTCATCTTCTTTTCTGGGGTCACGGGCGGCCGTGATTATGCCAGAACGCGCCACTCCTTGGTCTCCTTTGATTGAAGCTACTCCTTGTGGTGTTGGGAACTTCATCATCAGATGGTAAGGAGACCATACGGCTTTAGCTTGGCCCATCCAAAATCTTCCGAGGATAATGTTGAAGGGTGTGACGGTGTCTACTACCACAAATGTGCAGTATAAGGTTAGGCTCTTGGCTCCTTCTGCTACAGTGACGGGGAGTGTGATTTCCCGAAAGGTATTATTGGACTTCCTGTGAACCCCGAGATCGGACCCGTAGGTTTAAGGTTATCTTTAGTAAATCCTAACTTCTGGAAGAAGTCCTGGAACATTATTTCTACCCCACTCCCGCTGTCTATGAAGACTCCTCACTACTACAAACACCTTCATTTAAGACACTTATTTAAGGCGTTTGTGCTTGTTTGCTTTTTTTCCGCCTTCCAACTTAGTTACGAACTCGCAAGATTCCTTCGTTCGTTCCTATAAAAATTTTTAAGGCGTTTAAAAATTTATTTAAGGCATTTGAAATTAATACCGTAAATACAATTCACTTACGAAATCATAAGTTATCCCAGCTATGATAAATGTTTAGTTCCGAACTCGCAAGTGGTTTTGAAACAATAAATGCACACACCCACAATATATTCTTTCCCCTAAACAATATCTTCAATTCTATCTTCTACTGCAACACCATCGCCATCTCCACCCCCAATCACCACCACCTTCTCCGATCCTCTGAACTAGCTGCCTCCGACTTGAGTAGTCTCAACGGCCTCAAACCCCAACATTTCCGCTGCCCAAATTCATCACTTGACGACATCACCATCCGACCCACACCGACAATCGGCCGCAATTCAGCACCGCAACCTGAAACTAACACCGCCTTGAAACACTCACCTCCGTCACCGTCAACAACTGCGAGGACGAGCTCTCCCATGCTCCACCGTTCACGACATCCTTGTGCACACTAATTCCACCTTCGGTACTTACTCTGCCCCTTTTCCACTTCGTTTTACCTTCGATTTCCTGTTCGTGCTCCGGCTGGATCTCAACGACCAATTTCGTGACATCCAAGAACAGCTCGGATTCAGTGAGGCAACGAATAGGCGTCAAATCGAGATAGGATACCGAAGACAGGCGAAACCATGGCGAACATTTATGCAGGTTTAATTTGTCTCCTTTTCTTGAAATTTCCAGGATGTTCCAATTGTTCGTCGTGTGATCAAGGTAACTATATCTTCATTGCATTTTCATGAATTACAGTTAGCTTAGGTGAAAAAGATTGGTTCTTTAGTTAGTTCCTTACTTGAGTGTTTGCGTTGTTATATGGTTGTTTATACCAGTCTCTTGAAGTTTTTGCAGTCATTCTTAGCAGTGAAATGTGTTCGTGAATGGTCATTTAGATGTACTAGCCTCCCACCACAACTTTTTCCAGTATATGCTATGTTTGATTGTTAGTTTCTGGTTAGACCTACTTCTAATGATCATAAGTTTTTACTCGTAGCTCTCCCGGAATATAAAAGCACGCCTTATACTTCGAGACCCCCTAAAGGCGAATACTTTATTTGGTGAACAGGATGAGCAAAAGTTGCAAGTTCATGTTTGCTAAGCTAACAGTGATATTGGTATTTTGTAGCATTTGCGTTCTATTACAATTTTGTTGGTTTTTCGGTATTGTAGGTGTTTAAAGCAGACACTAGGAATCCACTGGAACTAGATCCTTCTCTTTTTGAGGTTTGTACATGCTATGCTAACTCTCTTCAAGACAATGTGCAAATTGATAATTGTAATGACCTTCATTTCTAGGGTGTTACACATGTTATATGCTGCACTGGAACAACTGCTTTCCCCTCTCGACGATGGGACGGGGACAATACTCCAGAAAAAGTAGGTCAGATCATAATATAACCCTTATTGTTCTATTAGTCGATATATATAAAATAATGTCATGTATGTGTTCGGTTTTCACGTTGGATAGGTTATATATGTATGCTGTGATGCAGTTGGAAATACCCACTATTTAGAGATCAGCAAACTTCTGTCATCATGTCTGAAACATGAATATGTTCTATCATGTGTTATAAGTTGGTTAGAATTGATTTCTTTTCCCTGTGAAAAGTATAGTAGAAGAACCCTAATTCTTTAATTGAAACGATGGAGTAAGTGCATGTTTAGGGAAGACAAACTGAAACCAGCAGATGCCTGCATGATTAAATGATGCATTTCTGTTTTTGAAATCATTATAACCTTTTCCGATTCTTTATAGATTGGGAAGGTGTGAGAAATCTTGTTTCAGCTCTGCCTACAACGATCAAAAGAATTATTCTCGTTTCTTCAGTTGGAGTTACCAAATTTAATGAAATTCCTTGGAGGTAATAGCTGCATATTGTTGAAAATAATACTCCTTAAGCCCTTAATTATTAATCCAATGATTTATGTGGAACTAGGGTGTTATTGTGATATTTTACAAGGAAAAATAATAATGGGGGACTTTGATTTAAGATGAGTTTTGTTAAGTTTTTTACCTAAGTCTAAGAGAATTTCTTGTTTCCTCATGTGTTTCCAGGCTAATGAGATAAGGTGGAATGATGATATATAGCCAAAGCTCCTCAAGCAACAAAAATCAGCTAAAACAATGGTGTTTCTTGTATGGTAGAGTGGACAATTGATCATTCTAGCTGCAAGTATGATGCTTTATAGAGAGAGAACCTTCAATTTTAGATAAGTACTGACTTTAAAGGAATATAGTTTGATTTTTGGCATTTCGATGTTATGTATTTTGTTCCGTTCACGAGAATTGTTTGATAATCTTTTGGATTAGTGAATGGTTTAAAAAAAAGTGACGTTGTCATGTTTACGGAGCTCTCTGATCCATAAAATTTGGATCAGAGAGCTCATTTTTTTTATCGAGGAGAGTGGAGTTAAGACATCGCAAGCTGTCCAGCTTGCTATAATAGAATGGACTTAAGACATCGCAAGCTGTCCAGCTTGCTAGGGTTTTTTTTACAAACGAGCTTCCTTGCGAACTCGCAAGTTACATTTAAGGCGGAAATAAACGCCTTAAAACTGAAAACATTTAAGGCGGAAGAGGAACCGCCTTAGATGATTTTTCTCATTTAAGACACACCCATAGAAGGCATTTGTCTTCTGCCTTAAAACATGAAGGACCAACCGCCTTAAATGGCACAATTTTGTAGTAGTGCCTTTTACCAAAGAATCTTGTATGGTTGCCGAGATGATGAGAGGATCAGAATGAAACATCTGATTTGGTACGTCATCCTTGTCTGAGAAAATAATAGCTTCTTTGGAATGGAGATTCTTGTTGACCAGCTTAGTATGTGGTAGGGTCCATACACTATCCTTCAGCTTAGTTAGGGAAATTGCTTTTCCAGTATAGGCATTAATGTTGTTGATGACCCGGTTGACTCTATTTGATGGTGGTGGGGAAGGATATTTGATGTTTCCGCCACCTTGGATATTATTGTTGTGTGAGCTATCCTTCTTCTTCTTTTTTTTCCTCGGAGTGTTATTACCTACCATCATCCGGTACAAGTTTACTAAGAGGATTTCATCTCGATCATAGTGTCTCGTGGCGCGATTCATGTATCTATAATAGTGTTCTATCACAGATTCTCCTTCTTGTTGTCTATTTTCAAGAATTTGTCGATCTCTTCGTGCTCTTCCTTTCATAGAGAAGGTCGAGTTGGACCTACTATTTTCCCTCGGGGGAGTGTCTGAGGAAAGGTCAATTTGGAGTGGATCAGAGCCCCGCGGGCTGTGTTGTATGGTTTGGTTTAAGGCTTCCCTGAGATGGTTCTGCCTAACGTCCTCCTGCTGTCCTTCTGCAAAGATTTGCTTATCCCTTTGTGTTCGTTCTTCTGGAGAGAAGATCAAATCGGGACCATTATATCCCAACCTATTTTCCCGATGTAGGCCATCTGAACTGTTAACGTTTGTGCTGTAACTCTCCTTGTTTTGGATGAAAACCCTTTGACCTGAATTTGGTACTTCAGATCCAACAGGATTTGTTTCAGGAGATTGGGTTCTGAATGCAGCAGGATTGGAGTCAGATGCTGGATTCCTGGATGCGATGGGATTCGATCTAGGAGGTGCTCTGAATATATCAGGATTTGGACCAGAGATTGGTGATGTTATCCCAGCAGGAATTGGGTTGATGGATATCGGAACGTTGGAGTTTCTGGTACCCATGGTAGAGTTTGGTACTGGTTGTAAGGCAAAGTGTGCCCGAGATCTTCTGGATTGTCCATGTCCTCGACTGCGTCCATGTCCTTGAGGGGGTTGCTTCGCTTCTGGATTCACTTCCGGATTTTGCCTTAGCATACGGGCGCTTCGTTTGGGTTGCTCAGCGTCAGACATGTTGCTGGGGAAGTTGCTTCTTCAAGTGCGCTAGACCAGATCGGAAACAAGGTTCGGTGACGTCGTCAATGAGTGTGAGGAGTCCCACTGGGCGTGCCAAATTGATGTATGCCGGACACCAACACTTCGACGACGAACCAGGCTCTCGAACTGATCTGCAAGACAAAGGCCCCGGGTGTCACGGGGATAGACACTGCGACACTCAAGTCAGTATATTTGCTTAAGGCGTAAAGTATAAAGTATGAGATTAGATTAGAGGTCTACCAAACCTCTTAGGGTATTTATATGGCTACAATCCGTAGATCACCAAGATATGTATTTATGGTATGAATACAACTCTTATGGGAATAGAGGTTGTATTACCATGTATAATAGAAGTGTATTTCGGACAAGTTGTGTTACCATGTTTAGGATAGCTATATTACCATCTTTGAGAAGACGTATATTCCTTGTAGAACATTCATAATATACTCATTCCTTATAAGGATTAGGATTGATGGACTTGTGGATCCACCCTCCGCGTATCTATAAGGAATAGGATTGATGGACCTGTGGATCCACCCTCCGCGTATCTCGAACCCATGACCCTTCTCGGGCCCTGGTCCGAGTATGAATGAGGTCCGAATACGATCCATGGACTTATCACCCTGGACCACTATTTCAATATCTGTCAATTGGAAACAAATATTTGAGGTCTGGTAAATAGATTCATAGGAATCCAAACTCCCATTTTTACATCTATCTGGAGCAGACTATCACACTATCTATCTAGACCTGGTTTAACTGCTATACATTCAGTCCTAATTCATAACATTTCTCTTTTCACTTGTTGGTGTTTATGGAAAGCAAAAAATAGATACATCTTTGACTCCATTCCCCTGATACCAACAAACATCTTTCATGACATTAGGACAATGGTCTATGACTCCTTTGTTGCATTCTGTTTCCATATTCATCTGAGCACAGACATAGAATTGTCATCAAATGGATACTTCCCCCTATGGTTAAAACCTCCAAAGCCAAACATAGAAAAAATCACCTGGTCTAAACCTATAACTGGATTTAAGATCAATGTTGATGCCTCTTGGAAAACCTTAGGTCAGGAAACAGGACTTGGTTTAATTTCTAGAGATTCCATTGGCAATTTTGTAGGGCAACTACTGTTTTTACACATTCTCAGTCACCTTTGCACTCTGAGTTACTGGCTATAGGCCTTGCCCTGCCAATTGCTCCATCCCTGCATGGTCCATTAATTATAGAATGTGATTGTTTGCATGCCATTAAAATTATAAAAAATCCTGAACTTGCACCCTGGACACTGTATAACTTGGTTTCTGATATTCATGAAGCTGCAATAAATCTTAATATCCAGTGCACTCCTAGAGAAGGAAATACAGTGGCAGACTCTCTGGCAAAACATCGTGTTCAGACTAAATTATCTTCAAATTTTCAAAATCTCTCACATATGCCTTCTCATTCAAAGGGTCTATAAATTTTAGATAAATCTGGAGTACCTTATCTCAGATTACATCCTCCCTAGAATGGCTGCTACGCTCACTATATCTTGTTGCACTCTCAGGTACAATTGAATCTATACAAGAAGCAGCAACTCTCACAGGGCATATGCACTATCAGCTCCACCTCCAAACTGTTTTGGATGGATAAAAGAATACAAGGCTTGCCCTGGTTCTCACCTGTTGCAGGCACCTGGACCTGTGCTCTAGCTCACTGACTGGATATAGTCTTGCTGAATTTCAACCCCTGTACTCCAAACATCTTCATTTTAAGGGGTAGCAAATTACTGACACTCATAGCTTAGTAGAGTATCTGGTTTTTGGGATCGCCTTGAGTTTTGCCTGGCAAATATCTAATAGATCCTAAAATCCGTATGCTCTATATTCTTTTGTATAGTGCCTACGTGCCTATTCTTTTTGCAAAGCATTACTAATGCATTGGGAGTTTATCTCTGTAAACCTGTCTATTCTCGGGACATATGGTGTATCATGGTTTGTATGTTTTTTCTTTTAGCGGTTTGGGATGACCAATAAAATATCCCCCACTACATAGTTGTTTTGCCAAAAAAAAAAATTAAAGGTAAGAAAATATTTGATTTATAATATTTAAATGTACCAGATACATCTAGGCATAAGTAAATGAAGGAATCGCCTAAATTGCCATATAAGTTTATTAATAATATTTGAATTTCCTTTATTACAAGAATTTCAAGTCATCTTATATATTATGTATATATTGAATAGCAGGGTGGCAGCATAAATATAAATTTTACCAAAAATGCCACCCCGGAATATATATGTTAACACATAAAACGACTTAACATGCTGCGTTCCCCACCATTACTCCCGCCGGAAACACATTAAACACCGCCCCATGTTACCATATAAACACTATACCATGTTACCATGTAAACACATTAAACCAACACATTAACGAGTTTTTTGCCTAAATAATACACTTTCTCAAACTAATTCCCAAACTAACACACTTTCAATAATAATTCCCAAAACAATACACTTTTTGCCATGTAAGATGCCACGTAATTTTGTATCTTTCATCTGTATAATTTTTTTTTCCTTCTTCTTCAAAATACAGGCTTAAAACCTTTTTATGATATATATCGGAAACCCAGATAGAACATCTTATTTTCATACATACCGTCCTCTTCTGTAGAGGACTCGGCACCGCTCCTAAGCAGATTGTGAGGTATTATCAAAAATTAAATTATGTGTCAGCCTTCGACCAGTTTCATCTAATTGAAAAACCAGCTTTTTACCGGCTTGTTCATATATATTCTGCCTTAGCCTTGATCGGCTTGTTTATATATATCTACCACAGTTTGCTTATCTAATTGTTGTTAGTTCGGAACAGAAATCCTTTACTCTTATAATACAAATTCATTCACGATTTCTTTTCACATACTGTTATCATGTTTTAAGATAGAAATTCATTCACGTTGTTAACTTATACATATACGTTAATGTGTTCATTGAAGCTAGGTTACTGTTATGGACGATCCAAGTGTCACTATACTTTGCTATTGGAATGGGAGGATTTCATCTGGCTTACATGGTCTCACTTATGATGGCGCGAATCCGGAAGCTATCAAAGTAAGTAATCAACTCACTTATGATGAGCTCTTAGATAAGATGTATCATATAACTAGTTATGAGAAACAGTTGGTCAAGTTGAATATCATCTGTAGATATCCGAGTTCTTGTATGGAGTATGTTCCGTTGCCTGTTAAGGATCAAAGTACCTTAAACATAGTCTTGGATACAGCAAAATGCCCTAGAATTAATTGTCTCGAGTTTTATCTAGAATTAATTGTCTCAAGGGGATAGTCATATTATGCTGGTTAAACCTTGTGATTACTAGTAATGTTTACTTTTTTTCTGTTGGGATTTCCATGCTTATCAAACCTTGTAGTTGAATGTTTAAAGAGCTTACAGCTTCCCGTGCTCATTTGTGTGTATGAACTGCTTTGCTTTTTATATATTTTCAGCATTAATTAAGATGGTAGATTATGATGAAACTTACAGGTGAAGTTTGTTGTGAGCGTATTTTGAGCTGAATTCATGTGGCTTGATAATTTTGATAAAGTTTCCTGCTTTCCAAGCTTAGATGACTACTTACAAGATTCTTGTGTCATTTTCTAAACTGTGTCTATAAGTTGGTTACTTCGTAGTTGTTCTGAATCAATTCAGTAGGATATTTTTCTGAAATTCTTGAGCTTTTAGCGTAAAGACTGCTTACAAGCATTCCAAGTCATTTTCTGAACTGTTTTTATTGATTAATAACGAGTATGATGGAGTTGATTGTATTCTCGAAACTTAGGATTTGAATAGTTATCCTTTGAATGGCTGAACTTTTTATGGATTTAACAAGTTGTCCATGTTATTCTGAGTTACAATGTAGTTAATTCTGAGTTATTTCAAATGAAAGGTCTTTCTGCATCAGATTATATGGTTGTGAACTTGCAGAAGAACTCAGAATCTTTCACGGTCCTATGATTGTTTGTTGCTAAAATTGATGAATAATTGCTATTTTTTCTGTAATGAATTCTTTGTGCTAGCAGAAAACGAGGTACTGATCGCGCTGAAGAACTCGAGCACTATATTGAAAGGATGCACTGTTTTTTGCGATCCTTTGAATGGCTGAACTTTTTATGGATTTAACAAGTTGTCCATGTTATTCTGAGTTACAATGTAGTTAATTCTGAGTTATTTCAAATGAAAGGTCTTTCTGAGTCATTTTCTACGTATTCGGTCTATATTGTACCAACTTAGAGTTCCGAAGAGTTTACATTTGAGTGGCTTGCTTAGGTTCTATGATCTTTGTCTGAACCACTAGTTCCTAGCTATCCATATGGTTTTCTGTTCTGTTTCTTATTCGCTGATGATGCGGATGGCAGTTTGTGGATCTTCTCTTTCTCCGGTCTTCTGTCTTTTCTATCTTTAATACGGGAGTCATATAGTAGGATATCTTATATATGAGCATGACTATTTTAAGCCTGTATTTTGAAGAAGAAGGAAAAAATATTATACAGATGGAAAATACAAAATTACGTGGCATCTTACATGGCAAAAAGTGTATTGTTTTGGGAATTATTATTGAAAGTGTGTTAGTTTGGGAATTAGTTTGAGAAAGTGTATTATTTAGGCAAAAAACTCCACATTAACCATGTAAACGCTATACTTTCCATGTTAATTATATTGAATTAATTTACCAAATCAATAATCAAAGTAAACGCATCATAGGAAATCAACAATCAACAATCATGTTACCATGTTACCATATAACGCTGTACTTACCATGCTATTATATTGAATTAATTTACCAAATCAATAATCAAATAATCCCTTATATATTACTAAACCATACCTTATATATTATTCTTTTAATTATGCTACCATTGAATTAATATACTCGATCAAATCATTCCTTATATTAATAAATCTCACTTTATATGTTACTTTAATTACGTCTCCTTTGAATTAGTTTACCAAATCAAAACATTTCTTATATATTAATAAATCCCATCTTATACATTGTCCTTTAATTACGCCTTCCTTCAATTAATTTGGAAAACAAATTCAAATCATTACTGCATATAGAATATTATATGCATTTTATTTTTTTTCATATATTAAGTGCATAAATTTCCCTTATATATTGTAGACTTAGAGTTGTTATAGTCTAACTAACCTTATTTCTGAAATTATTCCCAAAATAAGACTAAATTCAAAAAATATCCCTAACATTGATTGAAATGTCAATTTTATGATCCAACATTCAAAATGGTCAATATTTGATACCCAACATTTTGAAAATACCCAACATTCTGAAAAATACCGGACATCACTACCAAGACATGGCTTAAACATAGACATTGATGCGGGAGCAAGCAGCATTCGGGTGAAACACCGGAGTGGCCAGTTTTAATCACCTCCACTATCGAGTAAGGTTTGGTTGGGACCGAGCCGTGGAGAAGTGGGCAAAAAACCCGCTTCAAGATACTTCCTATGACCGACAACAGATAACGTTGTGACATCAATATCAATCAACTTGAATAAATAAAGTTATTAATCGGCTAAATCTACTAAGTTTAGGTATAGCTAATTGTATAAACTAATTGCAGGAATTTTTATAACAAATCATCAGCAAATTGAAAGTACATGTCTCTCATGTCTTCATATATATAAGCATAAATGATAAAATTTAAGAGTGGAGAAATATATCGTAAGTCATTGCTGAAAGTTTGGGAAGTCTCTCCAACCCCTTCTTGTAGTCAATATAGATTAGACCAAAACGCATTGTAAACCCTGAACTCCACTCAAATGTATCAAAAATGACCATGGATAGTAGCCCTTCACATTTACTCCCAACCTATAAAAGTTTTACAAAAATCAATTAGTTCCAAACACGCTAAGCATTAAAAAGTACAGTTTAATATATATCAGGATCATTCTGATATTGGTAATATCAGGCACCAATTAAATAACGACACATCATCTTTAACTAATTTATGATTGGGCCACGTGTTCAACCATTACCCAGACGGGTTTAGGCATTCTAAATTAGGGTTTTAGAACTTTACTAAAAATATCTTAATCAATTAAAACATTACAATTGTACACGTGTCATTATCTTATTGGTGCCTGATAAGGCTTATATCAGGATCATCCGGATGAATGTTTTTCTCTAAAAAGTATTGCCAAAGATATATGTTCAAAAAGTTTAAAATACAATTGAGATTTGCGATGTTTGTTTTGTTGGGATATGATTATTCTTACTTAAAATAAAAAGTTTCAGAGATTTAAAAGGGTGAAAGAATATGGATGATAAATGATTCACTTACTCCATCGCTTGTTTCATATACTTTAAATGCTCTCTGAAAATGCGATTCTTCTGGTGTCTAATACTCCTAATTCCTTGTTGTTTACACCAGTTTCAACATACCCTGTAGCAATGTATAACATGAGTTTACTATCATCACTTCATTTAAAAAAAATTCCCAATTAATTTTTCAGATTACTTAATTAAATTGAAGAGTTTTTGGATTACCATTTTCCGTGATGTAAATCATCGGATTGTTGTATCTATACATAGTATACAAAAGAACCTCTCGGATACCTTTAGGGTATACATAAAATATCGTGTTTCCTTCTTATAGAAACACATTGACAAAAAGATCATATCATGTTATATAACTTATACAATTAATTGCTTGCATTGTATAAAATATATTTCTCAACGTATCTGGAACTTGTATAAAAATAAGTAAGAAATGGATTACCATACCATCCTACTAGAAGAAAGAAAAAAATACACTGATTCCGGGATCTCTTCTTGGCGAATTTCTCCGCTCCATTCCTCACACTCCACCCTAAACTCTTCCATAATTACTACATTGTTATTACTGACTATGTGGTTTTGATGGCTATGTATTGAATTACATGTGCATAGCTGCAAATCCACAACCAAATTGGAATACTAATCTAGGTATGTTTTTAATTTAACTATTTTTCTGAATTGTTGATTTTGTGTTAAATATTTTTTTTTTTTTAAATAAACCACTGTAATGTGGGGTGATATTTATTAGGTTCACCAAGCCTAAAAAACCCCTTAGGGAAAATAATCCAAATTGTTTCAATACAATGTATCAATTGATAATTTAAAAATAAAATATTGATACCCATGTCTAACTCCCACAAGCAATTTAGAGATCGCTATGCGAAGCTCAACTCTGCCGATGGGAGGACACGCTACTTGCAAACAGGTTAGGGATCGCTATGCGAAGCCCAAATTTGTCGACAAGCACGGGGTACAATAAATTATTTTCTAATCTGTTCTATCTAGACATACAAACTTTTTGCTCTATGAATCCAGATTTAGAAGCTTGATCCACTCTATTAGCTTCCAGTGTTGTTTCAGCTACATCATTTTGCATTGTTGAGATGTTGGTCAGGCCTGGCGCCTGCAATAAACATCAAATAACATCAGCAGAAATTGTACTATATACATTTAAGCTCTTATATATGGTACCTCTCTACTATCTAAGGCTACAAGACCCTTAATAGTATTAGGTAGTGTCATATTTGTAAAAATTTCATTCCTTCTTTCTTTACTAGCTAGGTTAGCTAATGCATCAGCAACCGAATTAGCTTCCCTATAAATATGTGTAAAAGACAGAGAGGAGAACTCACTTGTTATTGCTAAGATTCCTCTGATGTATGGCTCAATCTTCCAAGGTATTTTGAAATCTTTTCTAATGATTCGAAGTAGAACTTGAGAATCTATCTCCACTTGAAGGTTCTCCAGTCCTTCCAAATATGCCATTTGAAGTCCCTCTAGTAAAGCTAAAGTTTCTGCTTCCAAACTTGTTTTCTGCTGCAAGTAAATAGCCTTAGCTTTGAGTACCTTTCCTATTTGTGACCTAATCACCATACCAGCACCCGCATGTCCTGGATTCCCCAAAGATGACCCATCTGTATTCAGCTTAAAAGGAGATGTCGGTAATCTCCATTTTACTAACTGAATCCGTCTGCTCACTAAGGGAGCCACTGGTGCTAGTTGAACCAAATCAGAGTAGATGTTGCTTGCTTCTGAATACTTCCATTTAAGTTTATTAATTCCAATGATGCTTTGTATCAGAAACATTACATTTTGCCTCATCCTTTGAAAACTTGGAATCACATTATCATAAACATAAGCTGTTCTACTGCACCATATCACCCAGTTAATAATAAAAGGTAATATTTTCACAATTATCTTGTGCAACTCATATTTCACATGTATAGTCCAATAATGTAGACATCTATCCCATAGACTATTAAAAGTCTCTGGTGTCAAGTCTAATTGAGTATGAAAGTGATTCCATAACATTTGTATAACTGGACATTCATGAAACACATGTTCCAGTTCATCACATGAGTTCTTACAGAAGCAACAAATAGAAACAATATTGATATGTTGTTCCTGCAACACATCTGAAACTGGGATTAATCTGTTTAGCATTTTCCAATTAAAGACAGATATTTTCCTTGGCAAATACTTCCACCACATATATTTATAGGAACTAATAATCATTCTCTTAGGTCTAAGTAATTCATATGCAGTATTTGTAGAGAAAAGACCATCAGTTTCAAGTTTCCATATCATATAATCCCTATAATCATCAAAAATAGCAAAATTCTTTGCTAATAAATCAATAATGTGTTGAGGAAAACCATGTACCATTTCTGTAATAAGCTCTTGTTGGTTAAAGAAAAATTCTCTTACAGTTAATTCTGGATGAATAATCATAAGATCTTCATTCCAGAATTTTAAAAGCATACCAACCTGGAGCCAGTTGGCTTCCCAGAATGAGACTTCCCCTGCACCAATCTGAATCAAAGTATTTTGCTGTGCAATATCATCGACTTCTTTGTATCTTTGCCATGTTTTAGATTTCATTTTACATTCTGGCAGCGACCACATAAAAGAGGACCAGAGAGATCCTCCTTTTTGTAATTTCCACCAGATTTTTAAAGAAAAAGTATCAACTAGAACATGCAAATTCCTAATTCCCAGTCCATTTTCTAAGTATGGATAGCACATATTTGTCCAAGATTTCCAGACCTTATTTTGACCATATTCTGACATTCCCCAAAAAAACTTTGCCAACAGAACATGCAATTTATCAACAACCCCTTTAGTAGGTTTAATAACAGTAAGTATATGCAAAGGGATAGCAGACAGAACATGTTTTGCTAATATGAGTCTACCCGCTTGATTCAAACATTTATTTTGCCAAGTAAAAAGTTTCGATAAAATAGTGTCAAAAATCGGCTTAAAATGAGAATGTTTCTTTCTTCCTATATAGATTGGACACCCTAGGTATTTAAATGGAAAAAAACCTTTGGGTATGCCTGTAATATCAGAAACAATTCTATGATAGGCCTGTGGTGCTTTATTGGATAGAAAATATGATGATTTGCCTATGTTGATTTTCTGTCCAGACACTATTTCATATTTGCACAAAAATTCCATTAGATTTTCTAGACTATGTTTATTAGCCCTAAGAAAAACCATAGTATCATCAGCAAAACTCAAACTTGTTATTTTCATAGCTGCATGTGGCAGCTTATACCAATCAATTTTAGCAGTATTATATAGAAAACTTAGGGATCTTGTAAAAGCTTCTGTGAGAATTATAAACAGATATGGAGATAATGGGTCTCCCTGTTTTATCCCTCTTGATGCTTTAAAAAATCCAAAAGGCTTTCCATTTACTAAAATCGAAAAAGTTGCTGCTTTTATATTGCCCATAATGTTTGAAACAAAGTTTCTATTAAATCCAAATTTTAGAAGCAGTTTAGTTAAGAAACTCCATGATACTCTATCAAATGCCTTTAACATATCAAGTTTTAAGAAAATATTAAAACCCCCTGTTTTATTATTGACATACTCAGTTAATTCATGCATAAGAAGTATATTATCTGCCAATTCTCTTCCCTGAACAAATGCAGATTGTTCAGGAGAGATCAGTAAAGGCATTATGGGCTTCATTCTTTCTGTGTACACTCTTGAAAAAATTTTATTGAGGAAATTAGACAAGCTTATGGGTCTGAAATCTGAAAAAGTAGTGTTTACTTCTCTTTTTGGTATTAGGGTAATAAAAGTAGCAGATATTGCCCTAGGAATTGGTACCCCTAATAGAAATTCATTTACTGCCTTAACTAGATCATCTTCAATTAAGTCCCAGCAGTGTTTATAGAATGTACCTGAAAAGCCATCAGGCCCTGGTGCCGATTCACTATCCATTGAGAAAATCAGCTTCTTTAAGTCCTGTTTTTCCACTTGCTTCATAATCTCCTTGTTCATATCAACAGTGATCAGCTCTGGAATATGTTGCAATAATTGATCTACAATATTCTCATCAACATTCAATTCATCATTAGATAATAATTTCTGATAAAAGCTAACTGCCTCAGATCCAATATCATCTGGATTAGTAATCCAGTTATTATTAGAGTTCTTGATCGAGGCAATTTTTTGTCTGGCATGTTTCGCTTTAACAGTAGAATGAAAAAATTTTGTGTTTAAATCACCTGCAGCCAACCATTTTAATCTAGCTTTCTGTTTCCAGAAAGTTTCCTCTCTTAACAATGCTATGGTCATTTCAGCTTGAGCCAAGTGAAGTTCAGTTCTACTATTTCCAGTATTTATTATCTGATGATTTAATTCCTTCTGTAAAACTTTTTCCTCTGCTAATCTCACATTATCCTGTATGTTACCAAAGATTTCTTTATTCCATTTTCTTAATCTAGTCTTTAGCCTTCTAAGTTTAACAGAGAAATTCATCATCCCATATAATCCTGTGCTAACTGCCCAGTCCTCCCTTACTACATCAATAAAATTTTCATGAGATATCCAACAGTTTTGAAATTTAAAAGCCTTTGGAATATTTTGTAAACCATGTTTTTCAAGTTTAATTAGAAGAGGGGAATGATCTGAGTTCAGTCTAGACTTTACCCTTATACTACTATTTGGGAACAGATTCTGTAAAGATTGAGTTATTAAGCCTCTGTCTAACCTTTCCCATACAGTACAAATATTTCCTGATCTCATTCTTCTATTTCCAGTCCAAGTGAATAGATTACCAGATGTTGGCATTTCAATCAGATTATTATCATTTATAAATTCATTGAATTCCAGCATTGAATCTAGATTTGGTGAAGATTGGCCTATATATTCACTTGCATATCTAACCGTATTGAAGTCACCAACAAATAAAGTTGATAGAGTACTATATGTTTGTAATTCAGCCCATAATTCTCTTCTAGCTACTGTATTATGCCTAGCATAAATAAAACAAGCATGCCACATAGTTTCTAATGATGCATGTCTAATGTCTGCTCTTATAAATTGATCATGAGTAGCAGCAATTGTGATACTGTAATCATCATCCCATAAGATCCAAATTTTATTTCTAGAATGTGCATGAAAATTCTTGTAACCTAGTCTATATGCAACTGATGGAAGATGAGTACTATTTAAAAAAGGTTCCAGTATTACAAATAATCCAATTTTATTTTTCCTTTTTATATTTAAAACTCTAGCCTGTGTACTAAAATTTTTAATACCTCTAGCATTCCAAACACATAAGTTTATACTTAACATAATTAAACTAATGAGATTGAATCAATTTTGGACCTAGTAGTTACTGTCTTCTGTGTACTGGAGTAATCTTTCCTAACCCTTTTTTTTTAACTGTTTGGTCAGGCACATCAGTTAATGTAGAAGATAATAACTTATCAAATCTATTTTTATCATCTAAAAAAGGTTCCAACAGAAAGTCCCCTTCAGCATCCTTAGCTCTTTTTTCTTGTGACCATTGTAAATTAGGCAATGCAGGCATGCTATTTATCATTTCTTGCTCTTCTAATGATAGAGAGGAGTTCATACCTGTACTTACCATCAGACCTGATATATCAGCTTCTGTTCTGTGTTCTGACTTTTCCAAGTTTGAGTCCTGAATTTGTTGATACTCCTCCATATTATTGCTAATATTTTGTTGAGATACTTCATTTAAAATTCGATTTTCCATCCCCTCTTTGTCCAGATTTTTAATGCACTCCTTTTGGGCCTCTTTATCCTTTGAACAAGTTCCTTCATCTGAATTAGTCTCATTTAAATCATTAGCTTCAGAAGAGCCAGTGTTTGAATCACTAGCATCCTTCAATAACAGATTGTTAATATCTGGTTCACATCCATCATCAATAGAATCTGTATCAACTGTTATAGTCTGAGTAATTACCTTTTGCTTACCAACCTGAACAATATTGATTACTGGTTCTTTTGTATCATGCACAGTGGCTTGTATCTCTTGTATCTCAGAGGATTTCTTTTCCTTATCTGCCTGCTTCTTTTCTCTCCATACGAGATTACCTGTACCTGCATCCACAAGACCTCTCTTTTCCAAGGAGATATTTCTAGCACTTGGTACATCATTAGATAAATCTATATGAGTTTCCTCTTTTTCCTTACTAGATAATCCAGATGCAGAAGCAATGTTTACAAAATTTTCTATCAAAGTAGGCTTCCAGGGATTACTGTGTTTAGGTCTAGTTCCACTTTGACAGCTATCACCATGATGACCAAGTTTCAGACATTTTTGACAATAAAATGGAAGGCTTTCATACTCGATTTTTTGCCAATATCCCATATTTCTAAAGCATAACCATATTCTATCAACTAAAGGCTTTGTAATATCCAGTTCTACACAGACTTTAGCAACATGGGGCCTGGTTTTATTCAAAGTAGCTTGGTCAATCTTAACTGGTAAACCTATGAGATTACCTATAGACATAATAGCATGTTCATAAAAAAATTGCCTTTTTAAACCGTATAAAGCAATCCATACCGGCACAATTGGGGAATCTGCATTCGGATCGAAGTCGGGGCTCCACTTAGTGATTCTGATAGAGTATGAACCAAAGCTCCAAACTTTGTGCATCCAGCATCTATAGTAGTCCTCTGCAAAATCAAAATGGATTAGAACCTGTTTGTTATCTAGTAAAAAGATCTCAGATTTTCCGATGAAACCAGCCGTCTGAAAATCCTTCCGGAGCTTATCCAATCTGGGTCTAGCCCTAAGAAACTTCCCAACCAGAGTATGTTTCAAAGGCTCTTCCAGGCGATCACATTCCTCATCGGAAAAATGAAGGCCCGGTTCCCCGAGATGGTCTACTCTCGGCTTTGGATTGAAGGCGGCTCCGATCGGAATCGAAATCCTATTCACTGGTACAGTGTTTTTCGCCACCGCCTGTGCATAGGATACCACAGGCGGGGCTTGATTCAAGGTTGCAGGCTCCGCCATCACGGCGGCGCCGGAGAGAAGAGTAGTTTGGGGCTAGATCGGAATCGTAAAAATCGCCAGAGCAGTCGGGTCGCCAGGCATGATTGATTTTGTGTTAAATATATTTTTTCATATCTCCCATCCATCCATTCACAATTAATTAATATAATAATTTCTCAGTTACTAATTGTAAATTCTTTTAAAATTACATATGATACATATGTATGTGTAAGTATCATTATTGAATGTTTGTATTATTAATTTTATTTTTAATGTAAATCAGTTATATGAGCGCACCCAGTAAAGTACAATCATGCCTCCGCCGCTTGGGATGACAATGTGTGGAGTAGAATAGCTAGATGCATATGCTATCAAAAGAATGAAGAGTCAAAAGCAGTCTCTTTCATCTGAGCCTGAACCTTGATCACAAAGCATTATTGGAACTTAATAATTTACATGTCAAAAGTACAACTCTGTCTCCTGATTCACTGAAATGGACATTTTTTATTATCTTGGCTATTATGCGCACAAACGACCATCACTTTTGTTAAAACTCAATCATTTTTAATACATATATCTCAACTTGATCATGAATTACATATACATATGAGTTATTAAACTCAAATACCTTATATATTCCCCGGTAGAGTTTGACGACAGCAGCATGAGTAATGAGAAGGCGATGGGCAATTATGTAACGCTCAATTGTAGAGTCACCGGCTGGACAGTTATTATTTCTCCATGCAGAACATCTTCCCGGAGCCATTGCTCCTAGGTCATACCCAATGTAGGAATACTGAGATGGCTCATTCATAGTTGCCCAGATCTTCACTCTGTCTCCTAAATTCTTGAAACATATATTTGCACAGTCTAGAAAATCCAACCTGCACTCCGTAGAATTAATTTGAACTGAACCGATTCAACTAAAATGAATTAAGTATAGTTAAATTATAAAGAGCACAATCTTACGTTACTTCAGGGCTTAAGAATCCTCCATATCTATCTTCTAAATGTTGAGGGAGATCCCAGTGAAATATTGTTACTATTGGTTCAATGCCTGAAAACACACTAATATGTAAATACTATTTTCTGTAAAAATAAGGTACATGATGAAATATATCGATTGGATTTCAACAGTACTCTAACCATTTGCTATAAGCTCATTGGTAACGTTGTTGTAGAAGTCAATGCCTTTTTGGTTCACGCCATCCCTGATTTTTCCGGCTGAGAATATTCAGTCACTCTTACAGTTGAGAATATTATCACTTAGGCCATCTCCAATGGTTTTGCACTATCTTTCAGCTGCTACAGTTGTTTTTACAGTTGATACAGTATTTTTACTCCAATGATTTACTCTATATTTTCCTCTAAAAGTATATTCCTTCACATCCTTTATGAAAACTTTATTTTTATCTTTTATTCCTTTGTTATATTGCAAAGTTATATCAAATTAATTCTTAATCTTGGATCAACAATTTATTTAATCAAAATAAAAAAATATTAATACATAATTATTATTAATAAAAATATTCATACAACTCTTAACCTTACAAATAATTGTGAAACATACATTCCCAAAAACTGAAATACCAATATTAAAAACCGCACACGAAAATGTAATAAACAATATAAAAAACATGATAAAGGAAAAAAATAATTACAAAAAGAAATAAATATATAACATAATTACATCCAGAAAAAAACAAAAAAGTAAATAATTGGAGATGATCTTACACTAGTAAATAATATGTGTTCATATCATGGATTATAACCAAACAATATAATAAATATATATAAAATTTAAAAGGGAGTAAAATTAGGATAGATAAAGCAGGAAATAAAAACATAACTTAATTAAACCTAAACAGATAAAAAAGGAAAAGATAAAAAACATCAAACAAACAACAACAAAAAAAGGAATGCAAAGGAAAAGAAAAAAACAGAAAGCAAGCAGACATGGAAAAAAAAGGAAAAAGAAATTGGAAATAACATTTGAGGTATGTACAATATACTCTAAATATAGAGTTTACTGCTCCTGCTCAAAAATCTGGACTCTAAAATAGAGTACCATTGGAGGCCAAAACATGACAAAAACGGAAAGGTACAGAAGCCATTGGAGAAGCTCTTAGAGCAACTATTAATGATTATAACAGATATGAAAGTTGAGATCTTACTTGGGCCCTGTCAAGTTCAGCTTAAATTCTGCACATTTCAGTTAAGTTAATCTGACTTCAGCGGACTTCAGCAGAGTTCAGCAGAGTTCAGCAGACTTCAGCTGGCTTCAGCGGACTTCAGCGGACTTCAGCGGACTTCAGCAGACTTCACCGAACTTCAGCAGGCTTCAGCAGACTTCAGCAGGGTTCAGCTGACTTCAGCAGACTTCAAAAAAAAAAATCATATTTTCAAAAAAAAAATTTTAAATAAAATTTCCTACAATTTGAAATTGGCAGTGAACCAATTTTTCTTCAATATATTTTGTTTTAATTTATCAAATAAAGTTACTTTTAATGGTTCTAATTTATACTCGGAATTAAAAAAACAACAATAATTACGAATGTGTCCATATAATCCCAAAATGTATATCGATTACATCCACAATTAATCGCTATCATCTGATGATTCAATTTCACTAGCATCACCACCAACCGAATTCCAAATCTGTTCGGCTATACCTTCACGAACTTCTGCCATGGCAATTTTCCGATGTTCATCAAACATAGTGAAATCACTAGTTCCTTGTGTAGGCTCGTGATCTACAATAGGAATGCCAACCTCTTGCATTCGAATGAAGTTATGAAGCGTGAAACATGCAAAAATAATTGACATTTGATGACAATCTTTAATTTGAGGCATTCTTGTTAGCACTTTCCAAGTACTCTTCAACTGTCCAAATGCACCTTCGATTTTCATCCTCAATGAAGAATGTCGTTTGTTAAAATGCTCCGCCTTACCTCTAGGTGGTGCACGTCTAAACGATGGTACATGTTTTCTTACTCTTGTACCGGAAAATGGAGCCATGTATCCAAGAGTGTTTGGATACCCAGAATCAACCAAATAATATTTCCCTACATACATTGAACAGTACAAACGACATTACAATTTAATAAACGATACTATAATTTAACAAACAATATTATAATGTAAATTTCAAATACTACCTTGTGGCGGATGAGGAAAACCAAATTCAGGATTACCCAACGCATGTCTCCAAACTCTTGTGTCATGTGCACTCCCTTCCCATCCCACTTGAATGAATGTGAAAATTTTATCAAATGAACAACAAGCAAGGACATTCCAACTCTTACGACCCTTGCGAGTAAAGAATGGTGTAGCTTGTTCTTCACCAATAACTGCATCTATAAGAGTTCCATAAAGCTCCAATTGCATTCTGGACAATAAAAATTCAATGCGTCAAAATAAGACTAACATCAATTTATCATTTATGGGAATAAAGTAGAAAACCTTACCACAAAAAAAGGCGAATATCTTGTGTCATTTGTTACCTCAGGCGGGGTCTCATTCAAATCACGATGAGGTCTAACGATATCGAAAGACAATATCCTCAAAGCATCCAACACTTGTAGAAAATATTTTCCTATTGTGGTTCTAGAACATCTAAATCTCAAGGCAGCATCACGATACCCTACACCCTTAGACTGAATAAATAAACAGATAGCTACCTGTTGGGGTACCTTCACAAACCTTCCATCTTTCAATAGGTCTCGCATTCTCATCAATTGAACTAGGTGTATGAACATGTGACGCTCAAGTCGGAATTCCACATGGCATGAGTCATCAGTCGCAGTTAGCAGTCTATAAACATACTCGGCACCACTTTCACCTCTTCGGACTGAACCCATAGAAGATGATGCTGCTTCTTCGCGTGGCAATGGTTCAGTTTCCTCGTCTGAATCAAATTCTTCTAAATCAAGTTCAACTGTCTCCTGCATTGACATGTGCAATTCTTCTAACACCATTAAAAGTGCAAGCTGGAGAATTGGATCAACCATTCTGCATAATAATCGGAAAATAGTTAATTTAACATATTCACATATGACTACAGATTTATAAATAGAGCAGTTCAATTCAGTTTAGTTCAGCAAAATATAATTTGATCAAATTCAGATAAACATACTGATTCTATTTTAAATACATTAATTTTCACTTCAATTCAATTCAATTCAGTTAAATTCAGTTTAGTTCAATTCAGTTCAGTAAGAAATAAGCTCATGCAAAAAAGGCCCTAAGTTCATAAAAAAATATATCAATGCAACCAATAACGAATGCAATTGCAAATATCAATCCAAACATAAATTTTAACACAAAATAACACAATGTCCCATTATTGTCAAAGTTTTAGCACACAACAAATCACATAATAAAAGTACACTGACATAGTAAAAACAAACCCAAAAAAAACTTAAGTATCTATGAAACTTAGATGTAAACTACTTTTCCTAGTTCTCACGCATGATGCGTTTTAGGAAAATTCTTTTCTGGTTATCATTCATCAATGCCAAGAACGTTTCCGCATTCTTAGTATCTTGTAAGTAATGCATTGCAGCTACGATTGTATCATCACCGCCATCCTCAAACTCCATTCCCATCTTAAACAGCTCACACATACATTTCGCAGGCAAGGACTCGGCTTGTGTATCTTGTGCAGCTCGTGCTTCTCTTTCAGTAATCACCTTGAGCACCGAATCAATGTTATCATTCCTTCTTTTCAATTCAACTCTTAAATCATCATCACTTTGTCTCTTTTTTCCAAACTTTTGGTGTACCATATGTTCAACTTCGTTCTCATCACCAGTTTCCACATGGTACACTGGAGTATGAGCATCATCGGCCCCAACATCCGCCTCATTGGTCTCATTACTGTCCCAATATCCTTCCTCTTCAAGAGGGACATCCATGTTCAAATCCACAACTTTGTTCTTACCCTTCCCAATGTAAGATCCACTTTTTGCCATCGCAGGAGAGAAACACCCACCAACACCTTTGGCGGTTTGGCCACCAAATAGCTTTTCAACCAAATCTAGATTCGGTATGTCACCTCTCGCAACTTTTGCACCATGCTTAGGATATTGCTGCAATGTTGGACAAAATAATAAACAAAAATCAGCAATAGTCATGGAATGAGAACTCAACAAAATTTAAATATGGCAAAAAGAACTATCGTACCTTAAGAAAGGCTTGAAATCGAGGTGATTTTAGTTCTTCCGCGTCAACTATACCATTATTTATTCCCAAACCAGTCATCGATTTCAAAGTGGTGTAGCACTTATGTTTTTCCTTCAAGGAATCATGATAGTTCTTAACTTGTATAGGCGAAATAGAATTCCCAGTCTGAGTGTTAAACATGGCCGAAAGAGATCCCCAATCAGTAATAGAAGCTCCTTTGTTCTTTTCTTGAATCCAAATCTTGAGCATAGCCGTTCCTCGGCCTTCAATTTCCCATTTAAATGTCTTCTTTGTTGCCATATTATCTTGATAAAACATTTTACAAATTGAGTACCAACAACCAAGCTGACAATTCATAAAACCAAACATATACAGTTGCAAGTTCACAAACCCACACAACAAATAACTAGCAGATTGATGACTTAATACAGAAAATCAAATATAAAAAAAATGGATGAATAATCATTTCACTAATTATGCATACCTTATTAGGAGCGGTGAATGGATCGTTATTGAATGGGCAGGGCGGAGCTCGACAGAGTGCTAAACACCGGTTGAATCAGAATCGAACGGAGGAGGGCTGGGATTTCTTTGAGATGACGAGAAGGCCAGCCAGAAGAGAATACAGATGTATACCACCGAAGAGAATACGGACGTATGAAGATGAGGAAAAAAAAATGGAGATTATTTTATGCCAGATATTATGCTTCCACAATCAAAAATTTTCCATAATAAAAAATATTGGAAATCCTGCGATTGCTGAAAATTTGTGTAGGATTCTTGTGTTGATATATATCCCAAACATATCCCAATTGTGTTGATTTCTTATTCCAAATATAATCCAATTGTGTTGATATATATCCCAAAAAAATATATTCCAATTGTGACAAGAATCCAACAATGATTTTCCGTAGGAATATTTTTAATATTTTTTACGAAATAAATTTCATCATTTTTTAGTTGTTTTACAAACAAAATAATTATTAAAATAATAATATTATTATTATAACATTTTGTAGTTAAATTCAGCTAATTTCAGCAGATTTCAGCGAATTTCAGCAGACTTCAGCGAATTTCAGCAGATTTCAGCGAACTTCAGCGAACTTCAGCTAACTTCAGCGAACTTCAGCGAACTTCAGCGAATTTCAGCGAACTTCAGTTAAGTGAATTTCAGTTCAGCTGAACTTGACAGGGCCTTGGTACTATTCTTGTCCATGAGAGAGAATATCTAAAGCTGCTTAAACCCATCAATTTCATCCGTTTGATGTCGTTCTGTACATTAGCACAGCCACGTTTAAGATTGTGATTGCTATGGAAAGACTGTGATTGCTATGGAATATACTCAATTCAATTTAATGAATAATAAGGAGCTTGTAATTATTTTAAGAACTCGATTGAAATATTATCATAATTGAATCGTTTCATGATAGTAATGTCTCATCTGGCATAATTACCATATTGAACTCATACAAAAGCTAAAAATTTTGGAAATTGATAGGTGTAGTCGAACATTTCTTTTGCAATCCGTATTTGCATTTAAAGTATCTGATATACCCTTATTTATGGGAATCACATTTACTTTTGAATAAATACTGAGGTTATGTATTAATATAAATTCATGAATAAATACGAATTTTATAAGTAAATATTGGACAGCATATAATAATGACCAAAGTTTTATATACAACGCGATCACACGCACCTTGTAGAGATGATAAAAATCAACAGCAACATCTCCATTTGATCTGATATTTTATCTATGAGACAAAAATTGCCACCGATAAATTCTTGATATTACCTAGTTTCTTTTTTTTTTAAAAAATACAACTTATTACTAATAATTTTAATTTTTAACTTTGATATCTCTTTATTTATTTTTATTTATTTTTTTAACGGTTAAACCACTAGAAAAAGTTGTCATAGTTTGAAGGAGTTTTGTTTTGTGATATCGCCTTGTAATTTGTTTATCAATTCACTAATACGCTCTAAGTTTGAAGGTTTGGTTAATCACAACACCATAAAATTTATTTTATATTATAATAGATAGGTTCCACTATTTTTAGAAACATTCTATGTTTCATGGTCATTTTGTGTGTGCCGACTATGTCTTTATTTTTTCGACTCTCACTGCATGTAGTGAGAGTGTTACCAAAACTACAACCAAAATTCACAATTTTAATTTTTTTTTATTACAATTTGGGGAGCCAGTACATTTCCCCCATCTCGCAAGGTGGTTTAATCTTTTAAAGAAAACAAAAAGTGGTGATAGTTATATTAAGCTTTTCACACCTATATAAAAAAAAGACAAGGTAAAAATACAAAATCAATGCCAGTAAGACAAGCTCCGTGTGGAACAAAAACTCCCCAGAAGTATGAATGATGCTTTTCAAAAGTTATAGAGGGCTAACTCTGTACAAAAATAAATATTTAAACAAATCTAAATTTAGACCCTATAAGAGAATGCAACAAAATAACGCATGTAAAACAACAAAATAATCTTGGCATGGGGGTATTATTTTACTTTTTACTTAAAAATCCTTATTATTTTACTTGAGCTTAAATTAACTCAAAGAAAATATTATTAGCTAGGAATTAACAATGAATTTTTATAGTATCATGTTAATACAAAATCAATGCAAGTGTAGTATAAGTTGTAAGAATATTATTCTTTAAGAACATAATTGATATGTGGTATCGGTAGCAAGGTTACGAACATCTGTTTAATCCATTAAGAGTAATAGATACATGAATTTAATTATTGAGGAATTACGATATGCGATTTAAGGTTTTGCATATATATACCGTGATTAATCTATGAATTATGATGATAAATGGTATATTTATAATGTGTGCATGTGTGTATGGTGATTACGATGAACATCCATAAATTGGTTAATTTATATATGTATATGTTCATAATATTGAGGCATATATAATTGGTTATAATGGTGCATGCAAACTAGGCTGTAATTTGGAATTGATACAGAATCTGTATTCTAAATGCATAGAATGTACATAAGTTTAACCATGAATATTTGAATAGCCAAATAAGTGTATATGTGAGTGAGTTTATGCATGCACATGCTTATGGAGATAATGTATATTTGCTGGAATATATACCATGGTTTGTATATTATGTTGATACATACAAGGTTATATGGTATGATTTTGATCTCATTATTGAAAGTGCATGTTTGCTTGTGGTGTTCACTTAATTTTAAGATGCATGAAAGTTTGTTTTGATGTATATATCGGCATGATTTCGGGTTTGGACCTTTTGATATACATTATTATGCACATAATTTTATGTGATGAATGATAACCATAAGTTGATTATGATACAAAATATGCATCTTATTTCCATTAGAATGTGACATAAAAGTGCATGAAAATTGTACTTTCATTATGCATGAATGGTGTATATAATTGTTGCATGCAGAATTAATGTGAATTTGTATATGTAATTACTGAGTAAACATATAGCAAAGTTGTTTTAACTTGGACATTATTTGATTCTCTGAATGAATGATTTTCATAGAATAAGTTATGTGTCTTGTAATCATGCATTATCCGTATGAAATTAATAATGATGATTGTAATGTGCATTATTAGTACAAAAACAGTTGCATTAAGATTGCGAATATAGTTTTGTGCATAATACGCACAAGACATAATTGATTTAATGATAGATTCATTGGTTTCATATAATGTGCATAAATTGGGGTTAGATATCACTACAGTGACTATCCTAGAATGAGTTGCATATGAAAAACCATGTCTATGTAAAATTATGTTTTTCTTATGTATAATTAGTTGCCCATAGGTAGACTATGAACATAAGATGATTAATAATTTATGAAGTGTTTGTATGTGTGTAGACTATGGATATCCACAGATAACGTAGTCTAAATAATTCACTACATCACTTACTTATGATTCCTGAATATGTGACCTTAATGAGATTATAGTGATTACCCACAGGAACAGTATAACTGGTTGTCATATTATTCAATTTAATTTTTATGTTGTTAATGTTTTTGAAAGATTGGTGAGATTAGTGAGAGTGATAAAGATCATCTACTCCATTATAGAAAATCGCCAATAATGAATTCGTAGAACAAGAAACTACATGATGATGTCCAGAAAATCAACACATCCACAGATGGTTGGATTTTTTATTTTTTATTTTCTCAGAATAGAGGAAAGATTGTCATTGAACACATAGGCATTGAACTTATGGTCGTAGACATATTTACGAAAGAATTACCTCCCAAGACCATTATGAAGTATGCTAAAAATATGAGTCTTGAGGAGAGCTCTTAATTATGTTTTCTGCTTTATACTT
Organism: Sherardia arvensis; assembly: GCA_948330725.1. NCBI lineage: Eukaryota > Viridiplantae > Streptophyta > Magnoliopsida > Gentianales > Rubiaceae > Sherardia > Sherardia arvensis. The sequence goes on from OX415244.1 coordinate 17,020,030, forward strand.
AGCATGTGTTTGACATTTTTTTAGATCTCTTATGATTTTGTACATATTTTATGTATTCTGTTCCATTGTGCACACACATTATTGTTTTGAGATTTATGATAACAGAATTAGTCTTTCTTTAAGACATTAAAGGGACCATTATGAAACTCCTACTTATGTTTATGGTTTAGCCATGAAGGTAGTCAATGCAGTAGTACAGGGAAGGGATCATGTTACAGAATGATTTGTGACCGCCATGACTCCCATTGATTACTAGATTAGCCAAGACACTTATGATGACCAAATTATATTTTACAAAAATTAAACTACCAACAATTCAATGATAAACTCATGACCGATAGTCTCTATACTTCCTTTATATTTTAATGATTGGACATCTATATCTTTATTTCACATTCTTATGAGATAAATTTATGTGTTTGTATCATTAAACTTTTATCACTACAAGAAAAATAACCTTTAGCAACCAAAATTTACAAAATGTCAAGAAAAAGGTTGTAAAAAATTGCATTTACAAGAAAACATTGTGAAAGGTAGTAATAGCCATTACAAGAATTAAAGAAAAGGTTGTAAATTGTGGACAAGGTGTTGTAAAAGATCTTCATTTCCTGGTCCATATAATTAACTTAACCTTGCAACCACATTTTATGATGTAAATGTATGGAGTGGTAGCCATGGATTAGGACCATGAATTAATTAGACGATTTTGTAGGCTGATTTTTGGGTTGATTATTTGGATTATTGGGCTGGATTTCTTTGGATTCATCTTGCCTTGACTTGGGCCGAGTTTATGGGTTATATTTGTAATATCTCAAATTGGGCCAATTAAATTCAATAAACTCTAAACTCACTAAATTTTATACCATAAACCCACTAAAATAATTTAACTGATCAACAGTTAAAAATAACGATAATTAAATTAAGTTAAATCTATCAAAGGTTAAATCACAATTAAATGTTCAAACACACTCTCATAACTATATTGAATTTAACAAACTAGAAATTATTTCTTAATTTCCTTCAAAATAAAAAAAATATATCATAATTTTCTATATATAGAACTATTTAATTGAGTTTAACTAATTAAGTGTAATATTGTACTTTTACTTTAAGTAAATCAAGTATTACTTATAAATCATCAATTGTACTTGAATTTAAATAAATACAAGTAATTGAATTGGGTTTAATTAGCTAAGGAAAGATTATATCTTACTTGTTTATCTGTGGAGATAGTAACAAAATTGAGTTCAATTAATAGAGGCTCTATTAAAACTTGAATGTTTATGAGCACTATCAACAAAATTGAACGTACCTAATGAAAGGTTAATATTTCTTGACTTATTATGAACATAGTAACTAAAGTTAATTTTAAATAACAACCTTACCCAACTTCCAATGAATAATGGTAACTAAATTTAGTTTTACTAAAAACTGTCGAATCATACTTGACTGTGAATACATAGTAACTAAATTGATTAAACTACTGAAAGATCAAATCTTACTACATGTAAACATTAGTAATTAAATGACTTTAACTTATAAAAGATCAAATATTACTTGAATTTCTATTAACACTAGTAATTAAAGCATCGAGTGAAATATCAAATCTGCTTGACAATCTAAACAAATTATGAAATTGAGTTATGTATTACTTGAATTCCAATCAACAATGATAACTAAATTTAATTTACAAAAGGCCAAATCTTACTCGAATTCATATGAATATTGATATTTGCTTTTGACAACAACACTGATAATTGAATTGAATTTAACCATAATAAAGATTATATCTCACTCGACTTTCAATAAAATGACAATGTGAAAGGTCAAATACTACTATGATTAATTTGAGTTTATTTAATACTGAAAGGTAATATTTTCAAAATAATAGATAATAAAAAATCAATCTTACTTTCTATAATTATTGATTGTTTAGCCTAATAAAAGTTCTAAAGAAATTAGTATTGTAACTTAAAATCCTTAAAAATATAGGTCCTGATTACAGAAAAATTAATTTTACCTTTAACGGAAATTTTAATTTTATGGAAATACAAATAATAAATTTCGGTCTATATTAAAGATAATTGCAATTTCATATATTGGAAAATTTTACAGAAATTTAATGGTTAAAATTGATAAATATTTTAATTTTTACTAAAATATTAATATTAATAATTTCGAGCATTAAGATGTAAATTTGGATGAGGGTTTAAATTAAGGAAAATTATAATTGATAACTCAGATTAATTAAAAAATGAGATTTAATTTATTAGAATCGGTCTCCTGAACTACAAGTATAATAATTGTAGGAGATTTTCGCGGGTCCAAAAACCGGGTATGAACCGGGTTATAACGAAGTGGCCCCATTTTGCAGAAACCACACATATTTCTCCAATTTCCCCCAAACCATACGGAACCAAAAACCCTGCCATATTTCTTCTTTGCTAAAAACGCAGATCTACCTTGATTTCACAGAGCAGAACGCAAACGCGAGGAATAGATTTGTGGCAAAAACACTGAAATTCACTGTGGTTTAAGCAACGGGCATGGAGATCCAAAGCAAGGTGAGTTCCCAATTGAATTTCCGATCAATTTTGATGTATAAATCATCAATCCGATCCATCGAATCCTTGCTAATTGTTGTTTTTTTAATTTATTAACCACAACTTTCAATCAGTGGTGAAGAAGGTGTAGATTCTGCTGTTACTGATCTAGGTTCATGCATAGATGACAAGAAAGATCGATCTTCATTAGCAATAGGTACGACTTTCAGTTTTCATATATAGAGCCTTACTTTCAGTTTCAGTTGTTAAATACTGGCTATTTGTGAAAGGTGCCCTGTTTGGTATGGAATATGGTCTGTTTAGCATGAAAACTGGATTTGAATGTGTAAGCACCATGAATAGTACTTTTTGAAATGCATGCTTGTGAAAAGTGTCCTGTTTAGGATGGAATATGGACTGTTTAGTATGAACTGAACTTGAATGTGTAAGCGCCACATAATAGTACTTTTTGAAATGTATGTTTGTGAAACGTGCCCTGTTTGGGATGGAATCTGAACTGTTTAGCATGAAAAATGGATTTGAATGTGTAAGCACCATGAATAGTACTTTTTGAAATGCATGCTTGTGAAAAGATCCCTCTTTAGTATGGAATCTGGTCTGTTTAGCATGAAAACTGGATTTGAATGTGTAAGCAGCATGAATAGTACTTTTTGAATTGCATGCTTGTGAAAAGTGCCCTGTTTAGGATGGAATATGAACTGTTTAGCATGAAAACTAGGTAACAATGCTGATCTGCCTGATTTGGAGGACGTTGATCTTAGGGAGAGTTTTGATGGACTCAGTGGTAGAACCCTTGAAGAGCTAGAAGCACTTTACAAGCTGCATGCTAAAGAAATTTGTTTTTGCTACAGAAAATCAACAAGTAGGAGAAATCATGAAGGTCTTCACTGCGAACAATATTTCAGTTGCTCTTGTGCAGGAAAGCCTAAAAAAGAAACCACCCAAACACCGCCTACCCCAGTCCTAGTATTAGATGAACCTGAAAGTTCAACATCAAAGAAAAGAAAAAGAAAGCATAAGGAGTATCCGATAACCAAGACAGAGTGCAAGGCTTCACTTCGTGTGTTTACTGGTTGATGGAATTTTCCATGTCAAACATCATTTCCTGACGCATAATCATGCTTTACTTAGGACAAAATGGATGCAGTTTGCAAGAAGTGAGCGCCGAATCACTCCAGCAATAGCCAAGGTAAAAATAGTCTTGTTTCAATGTAAAATGTTTACACAGATTGCTATTTTTTGAAATTGTGTGAGGCTGTGTTTGTTTGAGGTCATAATGGGGATGGAAGATGCTGGAATGAAACCAATTGATGGATACAACTATCTCACATATTTAGCGGGAGGAGATGAGGCAGTGGGTCATGAACTCAGGGACCAAATTAATTTTTTTGGAAGACTCAGAATGAAAGAGATTGAAAAGGGTGACGTAAAAACATTAATAGCAACTCTAGAGGAAAAGAATAAGAAGCAAGAATGTTTTTTCTACATAGCTTTGAAAACGGATGATCAAAACAGGTTGAGAGCTGTGTTTTGGAGGGATTTTATGATGCATGAAGATTACAACATTTATGGCGACTATGTAATACTGGACACTACCTTCAAAAAAAACAGGTAAAATTGAAAACTGATGTCTTTAGGTTAGAAACTGGAGTGTTTATTTAGAAAACTGTTGTGTTTGCAACTAGTGGAAAACTAACATGTGTAGTATTGACTGTTTAGAAACTGGTGTGTTTATATTATAAACAAGTGTATTTACATTGAAAACTATAGTCTTTACAGAATGTTTTATGAAATAGGTTTAAATCTTTAAAATGACCTTTGAAACTGACTACAGTATTGACTATTTAGAAACTGGTGTGTTTACTTTAAAAACCGTTGTATTTACAGAATGTTTTTTTTCTAAAACAGGTACAATCTGATATTTTCTATGATACTTGGAATGAATAATAGCCGGGGTAATGTGATGTTTTCCTGTGCTTTTATATCTGATGAAACAAGTGAAATGTTTGAGTGGGTACTTAAAACATTCAAGAAAAGTATGGGGGGCAAATCACCGATAACAATGTTTACAGATCAAGATATTGCGATGACAAATGCGATCGAAAAGGTACTGTCTTGATAGTGCATGTTTACATGTTTTTATTATTGTCCTGAGCTAATTAATGACATGAATCTTCTGTAATAAACAAGTTTTCCCTGAGACGAGACATTGATTATGTTTGTGGCACCTTATGCAGAATGCAATTTCCCATTTTGGCTAGCTGAAAAAGGACGGGCCTTTCAAGTCAGCATTCCAGCGATGCTTATACGGCTGTTCATTCGAGCAAGAATTTGAAGACTGCTGGAGAAATTTGCTCATAGAGTTCAACTTGGAAGGTGATGGCTGGTTCATATGGCTGTATAATTTGCGCGAGAAGTGGTGTACAGCGTTCAGCAAAGATTTCTTCTCTGCTAGGACACTAGCTACACAAAGATGTGAGAGTGCAAACCATGCTATCAAGGTGAAGGTCTCAAAAAAATAACATCGTTGACTCAGTTTGAGAAGGCATTTGAAAAAATGATTAGGAAATGGAGGAAGAACGAACAGAAAGAGGAAAGTAGGTGCATACGATTTCTACCTCGGTCGGCAAAAGGTGGCCTTTTGAAGCATGCGTCCGAAGTCTACACACTCAAGATTTATGAGGAATTCAATCGAGAATTTGGATTGGCAATGGCATCGATCGATTTCTGAATCCAAGTTGAATAATGGTGGATACATCAAATGTTTTGTATTGACTTTAGAGACAGATCCGGATACAGCAGTTTTGTTTTTTATTTACAACTACTTTTTGTTTTTAATATAATAGTCTGTTAGATGAAATCTGATGTCTTTAGGTTAGAAACTGGTGTGTTTGACTGTAAAACTGTTGTATTTGCAACAAGTGAAAAATGTGTTGTTTAGAATAGATACTAGAAATTTAAAGAATGTGAATGCTAGAGTGTTTAGTTTAAAAGCTAAACACTTTAGAATTCACATTCTTAAACATGCTATGTTCTTGAACGTAAACTGAGAAGGAAGAGTGTGCTGGTTAAAATCTGATGTCTTTAGGTTAGAAACTGGTGTATTTGTTTAGAAAACTGGTGTATTTACTGAAGGTCTTGCAGGTGAAGTTATGGTGACAATCCCTGCAAATAAGTCTGTGGAGTTTCACTGTTCCTGCAGAATGTTTGAAGAAACAGGCTTGCTATGCTACCACATGATCATGATATTGCACATGATGTCAATAATGAGGATTCCACCACAGTACATTGTGTGCAAATGGACGAAAAATGTCAAAAAGCAAATCTGGGATAAGTTTCTTGAAGAAGACAAGAATGCTGAGGCAGGTAAGAAATCGAAGGACTCAATTCCATGGCGGCATCAGATCACAGGGCAGTTCTACCATCTGGTTTCCCAAAGTGAAGACAATCTGGAAGCGAGAAAACTATTAGAAGATGCAGTAAAGAGACAAACAATTTCAGTTCAAAAAGTCCCAAGAAAAAAAGAAGAAGAAGTCACAGATCCAAAGAGCTCATCCAGTACTGCTGCTCCAATTGAAGAAGATGATGAGTTTGCAATTGAAGATCCAGACAAAGCAAAGACCAAGGGGAGAGGTAAAAGAATCAAGTCATCAATCGAGCGCCCTAAAGGAAAACCAACCAATGAGTTTGGATCATATACTCCAAAGCCGCGATTATTTTAAGTTCTATCTTTGTTTTTTTTCCTGATTTTTGGTAAAGACAAGCATTGTACCGTCGAGATTTGAATTGAGTTATATTATTGGGATTTGAAACTGCTGGATTTTTGTGTTAATAATAAGGGTGTTTGTGTTAAAAAGAGTGGTGTTTATAGTGAAAACTGTGTTTTTTAGGTTATAGTTGAAAGCTGTTGTGTTTTAGATGGAAAATGGAAACTTGTGTGTTTAGAAATGAAACTAGGTGGTTTAGACTAAAATCTAATGTGTTTATTTTGTAATTTAAAATAAGGTGATTGGCTTAGAAACTGTTGTTTTTAAGATGGAAATTATTGTGTTTAAGATGGACATGGAAACTATTTGTGTATAGTGGTGATGGAAATGGGAATTCAAAATGGTGTTTTTAGTTTAAGTTGGTTGGAAACTTGTGTGTTTAGAAATGAAACTAGGTTGTTTAGACTAAAATCTAATGTGTTTATTTTGTAACTTAAACTAAGGTGATTGGCTTAGAAACTGTTGTTTTTAAGATGGAAACTGTTGTGTTTAAGATGGACATGGGTACTTAGAATTTTTCCTTGATAAGTTGTGTTTTCCAGCTTATGCTAGTTATGAAAACTATGGTGTTCTGGTTAAATGTTGTTGCGTATAAGTTAAAAACTAAATGATTAAGATACAAAGGTGTAAAGCTGAAAAAACTTTCATAACTAAGCAAGAGTCATTAACATCCAAAGGGCACTGTTTAACATGAAAAACTAAATTATAATATCCCATACAAGACTAAAATTTGATATCCTAACCAAGGTGATTATGAATTTTGGAAAAATTCATAATCGTCAATGTAAAGATCAAAACTTGGCATTGCTTCCTTGACCTTCGGCATAGCAGATTTGAAGACCTCGTCAAACCACTTGTGCAACTCGGGCGCCTGCCAAAACTCCTCACTTTCCCATACATCTTCAGGTTGACTACCTACTGGCTGCTGCGACAACACAAGTTCAGCTTTTCGTGGTTGAGTTTGACGCTCTACTTCATTCAAACTTTGAGCCTTGGCAGCAGCTTTATCAGCCGTAAGTCTTGCAAAAAACTTCGCAGTGACAAATCCCATATACCTTTTAAGAATCTCATAAGCTTGTTCAGAATTCTGTAGAAGAATAATAAACAGTTCAGAAGGCATTCACAAAATGGCATACGTTAAAAAAGCCAAAAATGTTTTGTAAAACTTACACTCAAACCAAGGTCCGCTATCTCTTGAACAGTTTTAAACTCCCTAGTTCCTGTAAGGTCGAAGCTACCATTAAACTTATTGGCTGGTCTGTCCCCATAAGCAGCATTGATAACCCACCCGTCACGAGTTAGTGGGTACGACCTAGTCTCAACAAGGACCTTGTCAAAGCCATTCGTTTTGAGCCAAGCAACCCTTGCAGCCACCTTATCTTGAGGCCAGTGTTGAGCTAGAGGGACAGTAATAGGTTCCGGCATACCTACATTTTAAACACATAGAAGATACCAGATCAGACAGGAAGTTACATTCAACGCACAAGTTTTCAAATTAAAAGCATTAGAAACCACATTAAAAACACAAGTTTTCAAAATCATACCTAAATATGGCGACCGTTGAAGATATTGTATCAGAACTACATACACACAACCCCCAAGAGCAGTGTGTTTCTGGCTACGTTTGTGGAAGTTGGACACCCCTTTCAGTAGCTGCTCCAAGAGATACTTGCACCAATCCATGGTTGCTGTCTTAGACACCTTAGCCACAGTCTGAATCATCTTCATATCGACATGCCTGGTTTGCAGAGGATTGACAAAGTTTTCGAGCATAAACAACACAAAAAACTGCAGAAACTCTTCACCACCATCTGGAAGGGCTTCCATCTCTCTCACCAAAGCATCCAGATGGATGTCCCCATTGTCATTCACTTTGAACCTCCTCTTCCATGCAAGCCTCTCCCGCTTAATCTTCTCAGATTTTTCAGCATCAATGTTCCCAGACAATGAACCAACAGGTACATCGACTCCACCTATCGGCAAGCCCAACACATCAAAAACCTCATCAACCCCTATTTTGTAGGTCACTGAACCTATGGTTTGATTTCCATGGCCATCTAGACTGGAAATCAAGAAGGGAATGATTTCCAGCGGGAACTTGCTCACCAGCACCTTCAAAAGGTCGCCAAAACCAATTGACTCAACAGCAGCCTTCTGAGCCTCGGTCAGCTTTGCTAAAAACTTAACAACAATGCTTAGATGGCATGCTATTTTCACGTCCTTATCTACTCTGCAAAACAGACGTTAAAATATCATTTAAAAAATGTAACTATTGAATGTTTAGTATAAAAACTAAAATTTAAATTAAAAAACTTACTTTATTTCATCGGTTTTCACAATGCACACATGCTGCGACTTTTTCCTAGATTTCTTTTCTGCGACTTCACCTACATCAGTCTCCACATTTTTCCTCTTCCTCCGTTTGTCAGTTCGAACACCACCTTCATCAGCACATCCAACTGTGTTTAAAGGAGGAACATCATGGACAGTGGACTGGGAATGTGCCTGTACATTGTGCTGGAACTTAGGTCCGACCTCGTTGACATTGGGCTCGCTGACCTGAGGCTGGGGCTGGGACTCCTTGAACAGAGACGAGAGCTCTTCAAACGGGGGCAGGTTGAACAGGGGCTGGGGCTGTGATGAATCTTGATTCTTCAAGGCTCAATAGAGATAAGATCTTTTAACTTTTGAGATCTAAACAACCTTTATTGAATCGGAAGAAACAATATTATTGAATGAATAGATTGATTGAATAATTGAATAGGAGTCTAAACATCAGTTTATATAGACTTCTCTATGAATAGCTTTCTAAATAAGAAAAGGAAAACTAATAACTTTTTAAACTAGAAAAGGGAAAGTAAATAACTTCCTATTATAATAAGATTGGGTACTATGTCTAACGTAGGTTATCCAAGACCTATCTCGAGTAGGAATAGATATCGTAACATCCCCACGCCCTTGAATGAAGACTTGTCCACAAGTTTTGAAGAAAGGAAAATGCCCCAAAAACTTCGTAGTATCCTCCCAGGTAGCCTCATCCTGAGAGGAACCTTCCCACTGAATTTAGGCAGTAATGCTGTGATCTAACTTTTGAGAGAATCCAGAAAGGCCCAAAAATTCTCGTGATACCTTAATAGTCGGGGAAATAGGCCCAGAAGTGACGGCAATATTCTTAGTAGTTGTGGGAATCCGAGCAAATGTGGAATCATTCCTATAAATGGTGTAAGTAGTACCCAATCGCTCAAACCGAATCTCAAGTTTCTCATAATCTGACTAGAAAGGACCTAATGAACGCAACCATTGAGTCCCCAAAACCATATTACAACCCTTGACATCCAATATATAAAAATCCGCAGTAAAAGGATAGTCTTGAATTTGGAGAGACACATTAGAACAAACACCTAATGTGGAAAGAAAACCCCCATCAGCAACCATCACATGCGCCCTTGAATGACATTGAATAGGCAAGCCACACTTGCGAACAGCTCCCTGAGTAATGAAATTATGGGTGGAACCAGAATCCACCAAAACATAAAGGGTTAAGTTCTTGCACTGAGCTGTAGCATGTAATTGTTGAGACCCTGTAGAACCGGTTAACGCTTAATAGGATACATGCGAGCCCGGGTCTGATTGCGTAGACTCCATAGAGGGATTCTGCATATCCTCACCATCCAACAAAATTAATAGTTCGGCACATTTATGGCCGGGTTTATAAAGTTCATCACAGTTAAAACAAAGACCTCTATCCTTGCGAATCTGTTGGTCGGCTAAAGAAAGATGTTTGGCACCAGCAGGAATCGGTGGATCAGCTGGAACAGGTTGAGGACTAATATTAGCCAAAGTAGGTCCAGTAATTCCCGAAGAATAACGAAGATTTTCGATTGAAGCTGTGTATTGTCTTGTGGCAATAATCGCATCTTCCTAATCCAGTGCCATACTGACAGCTTGAGTGAGACTGAGTGGGTGCAAAAGTCGAACTCCTGCCTGAATATCAGGTCGTAGTCCAGACAAGAACATACTCACGCGAAGCTGATCATCAACCAACATGTGGGTTAAGTTCAACAAAGTCTCAAATTTATTTATATAAGACTTGACTGAACCATCCTGAGTAAGCTTAGACAGAGAAGCCATGGGATCCCTATACTCAAGAGAACCAAATCGCTGACAAAGAAAAGTTGAGAATTCGGTCCAGGTTAAGCCTCCCAATGTTTGTTCAAAGTGGCGATACCAAGATACAGAATCTCCACAAAGATGAAGAGAAGCAAGACCAACACGCTTGTCATCAGGAATGTCATTCAGACGAAAGTATTGTTCTGCTTGAAAAATCCAATTTTCAGGTTTGATCCCTTCAAATTTGGGAAAATTTAGACATCCATAACGTTGGAACGTTGGGCGTGAATTCCCCGTATCATTAGTCTTTGATTATTCTGGCTGGTGACCCTTATGCTGCTCAAGAAGAGAAACAAGTTTCGCAAATTAGGCATCGGATTTTGCATCCAAGTGCTGCTTGAACTCGTCCAATTGGAAGTCAACTCTATTTTTTGTTGCTGCAACTTCCGCGATGAGTAATTTGAGTTGTTCTTGTTGTTGCCTTACTGTTTCTTCCATACTCTTGACCGTCATAGCGAACAGTAGAAGAAAAAAAATTGTGATTTTTTTAATATAAAATAACCGTGCTCTGAATACCAAATGATACGACTTGATTCTTCAAGGCTCAATAGAGATAAGATCTTTTAACTTTTGAGATCTAAACAACCTTTATTAAATCGGAAGAAACAATATTATTGAATGAATTGATTGATTAAATAATTGAATAGGAGTCACTAGTGCACAAGCATATGCTTCTCGGCACCATTTTCACGGCGTTTTGGCCAGATTTTGGCGGAACCGCCGAGTAACTACGTTACGAACTCGTAACCTATCGTTCGCCTAGGGTAAAAATAAAAAACACGGCGTTTCAAAAATTAAACACGGCGTTTTCCAAAGTGTATTAAAAATGTCAATATTAGGCGAACTCTTAACCGTGTTCGCTGACAGGCGTGTTGGGTGACAAAATCGCCAGCAGTACCCGCCTGAAATAAGAAAAGTTGTTCGCCCATACATGCTAAGACGCGTAGAAGTTGTGAAATCACCTTTTATTGACACCAGCAGGCGTTACTGAAGAAGCGAGTTCGCCTGTAGTTATGACCAGAGGCGTTTGAGGTTACGATTTCGTTTGCATTTAAATGTAGCGGGTGAAAAAGGTAGCGAATTCGTAACATTGTCGTAGCTGGGTATATAAAAGCTGATTTTTTGCGGGAATGAAAATAAAAGAAGTAGATAAAAGGACTCTCCTCTTGTTTTGTCTCAAGTTTTGCTCACATTTTCAGGCCTTGATTTTGCCCAAGAACACAAAGGTATGTGGTTTTGATTTTTTTGTTGATTGGTTATGGAATGGGCAAACTATTTTTGATTAGTGTGTGTGCTTGTTTATATGTATTTGTAGAGTTTGTTAGGGTGTTAAATTTGTGGAATGTTTGAGTGATTGTAGCAAAACCGTTGTTGATAGTATCTTGTTAAGCATGGGTCGTAGTGAAATCATGTTAGAGAATCAGCGTCTCTCACAAGGTTAGACGGATTTGATTCAAGAGTTTATTGATGTTGGTTGGAAGGATTGTGTAGAAAAGAGAATGGGTGGGATAAGATGTCCTTGCATAGATTGCCTTAGCAATGCGATTTACGAGGATGTAGACGTTGTGCGCGAACATTATGTTTGTAGAGGTTTTGATCCTACATATACAACATGGGTTTGGCATGGAGAGGTGCAAGTCATAATGATGCGGAGTTTGATGTTAGGCTTGACTCGGAAGAATTGCGTTATGATGGTTGTCTTGATGAAATGGCGGAAGACGTGGCTATGGATTGGGTAGGAAAGCCGACCATGTTAGTGGCAATGTGTAATGATAAAGAGACACCATTGTACAAGGGTTGTAAACATTCAGTTCTTGGTTCTACGTTGTTGTTGATGAATTTAAAGGCTCGACATGGTTCTACGTTGTTGATGTATAGGTATGCGGCGAGAGTGTGACACCGTCTAGATGTAAAACGCCGGCTAAAGTAGTGTATTACCTTCCACTGGTTCCTCGACTGAAGAGGTTGTTTGCAAATCCTGAGGATGCAAAGTTGCTAACATGGCATGCGGATAGGGCTAGGGAGGACGATGACATTATTTCACATGCCTCAAATGGAAATTAGTGGAAGAAAATGGATGAGCGGTACCCTGAATTTGCTACTGAACCCAGGAATGTGAGGTTGGCTTATCCACTGATGGCATGAACCCCTTTGGTAACATGTCTAGCACCCATAGTTCTTGGCCAGTTATGGTTGTGATTTACAATCTGCCATCGTGGTTGATGATGAAACGTAAGTATGTGTTATTGTCCATGATGATATCTGGTCCTAAGCAACCGGGTAACGATATTGACGTGTACCTAGCGCCTTTGATCGAAGATTTGCAGAAGTTATTCGATATGGGTGTCCGGACACCTGATGGCCGTCGAGGTGATGAGAAGTTTAAACTGAAAGAAATGTTGTTATGGAGTATAAATGACTTTCCTGAATTAGGTAACTTGGGCGGTTATTCAGTGAAAGGTCACTTTGCATGTCCCATATGCGAGAGCAAGACTAGCTATTGTCAATTGAAACACGGTGGTAAGCCGGTGTATCTCGGGCACAAAAGATTTCTTCCAACGGGACATCCTTGGAGGCGAGCAAAGAATTGGTTCAACGGGAGAAAAGAGCATGATCCCTCCCCAATCCCTTTAACCGGAGAGGAGGTTCTAGAAAAGGTTACTGGGATGGATCATGAATTTGGTAAGGGAAAGAAGAAGAAGGCGTTGAATAGCAGTTGGAAGAAGTGTTCGATCTTCTTCAAACTAGATTACTGGAAACATTTGGACGTACGTCACTATCTCGATGTGATGCATACTGAGAAGAACGTATGTGAAGCACTTGTAGGTACGCTGATGAATACCCCTGGAAAGACAAAGGATGGCTTAAAAGCGCGGAATGATCTTGTACAGCTTGGTATCCGATCATCTCTAGCCTCTATAGAGGAAGAAGGTAAATCTTATTTACCTCCAGCTTGTTATACAATGTCGACCGAGGAGAAGAAGCGTTACTGTAATGCTTTGAAGTCTGTTAAGGTTCCAACAGGTTACTCTTCGAACATCCGTAATTTTGTTAATACCAAAGAACTGAAGCTGGCGGGATTGAAGTCACACGACTGTCATAATCTTATGCAGGAGCTGAATATAATCGCTCTACGAGGATCATTGCCTCGTCACGTGAGTAAGGCGATATCGAACCATGTTACTTTTTTAAGTGCATAAGTCGTAAGCGAGTGAGCAGGCAGAAGCTGGATGAGTTGCAGGAAATGGTGGTGGCAGTTTTGTGTAGGATGAAGATGTACTTTCCCCCGGCCTTTTTTGACATAATGATCCACGTGATTGTCCATTTGGTGAGGGAGGTAAATTATGTGGCCCAGTTTACTTGAGATGGATGTATCCATTTGAGCGGTACATGACGATTTTTAAGCATTTCGTGAAGAACAGATATAAGCCTGATGCTAGTATAGTTTGACGTTATGTCGCAGAAGAGGTTATTGAGTTCTGTACCAACTATATGAAAGATGTTGCCACAGTGGGGATCCCAAATGCTAGGCACGATGGTAGAGTGGACGAGCACGGGCTTAAGCATCATAGTTTGTTTAGTCCTACCGCCGCCGACATAGATGCTGTCCATTTATATATCCTCAGAAACCACGAGGCGGTGACCTCTTATGTTGACATACACACGCATCATATTAGAGCGTCAAATGCATGGACTGTAGGTGATGTGAGGATCCTAGAAAAGCATTGTGCCAATTTTGTTCGGTGGCTGCAAGCTCACATTCAGGAAAGGGACCATCCTGATATTGTCAAGCTGTTATGTAGAAGACCCCTCGACATTGTTTCCTCTTTTGGTGGGTACGACATAAACGGTTATACTTTTGGAACCAAATGGTCGGATGAGAGGTCAACTAACCAAAACAGTGGTGTGGTAGTAGTAGGTGAGGCCACAGTTCATGGATGCGAAGCATACTACGGGACGATCACCGACATCTGGGAGATTGACTTTATCAGTGCCACAATTCCAGTGTTCAAGTGTGAGTGGGTGTAGGAATGTGGCGGGGTGCGGAAAAAGGATTACGGCACAACCCTGGTGAATCGCAGTATTCTTGGCTCTGAAGGTGATTCGTTTATCATGGCGTCTCAGGCGCACCAAGTGTTTTATGTGAAGGATCCACAGGATAACCGGTGGGAGATTGTGGTGAATGGTAAGCAGGCGCTTCTTCACAACGGCAATGACGAGGATTGCAGCTTTGGTACAGATATCGGGGACCTTCTGGGTTTAGAGCCAAACGAAACCTTAACTGAAGACGAGGCGAGTTTGAAAAGGTATTTTGCGCGGAACGATCACACGGAGGGCATTTGGATCACCGATGCTGGAAAGCCAACGAAGCGAAAGAGGAATCAACCAAAGAATATGTAACCGTTAGTATGTAATGGGAAAAACCTTAACTTTTCATCATCTACATTTGGTATGGATGGAATTAGTATTCATGTATGCTTGAAACGTGTTTCACTCATAGTACAGGCGGAAATAAAGATGAATTCTCTTGGAATAATTGCCTCTAAGCTTTACTAGAAGCGAAATCGTATCTGTATTCGCCAACCAAGAAACTACGTCATTTTTGTAGTTTTACTCTATGCCTTGGCATGTAGGTGGTGGCGGTTCCGTAAGTTCGCTTCTTGGGTCGTCTGTTAGACTCTATTGAAACAGGTGAGATTAAAAGCGAATTTGCTTCAGTTAAAACACCACAAGCAAATTTGGTTGCGAATTCCTTTCTGACTTTCCATAAATAATATTTCAGTACTAGCAACACTATAACAGACTATATCGACACTGGCTTAACACATGAACAATGGTATGTAATTTATATCAAATTTAAACAAAAAGCGCATATGAACTATAAGCACAAAGTTTTTCGATAATGCAATCAAAACGAAAACATCTTTCAATTGTAGCAATACATTTTGAAAAAACGTCCCTAGACTACATCCACATGTCTAGGAAGAGTTGTCTCCGCCTGTCTGGTCTTCGTTCTCTGGAGTGGCTGCCGGAGGATTTTTCGGGCATATGCTCTTAGAAAACCACGAAGCAAGTGGGAGTTCTTCCACCCCGTCTTGCGGAGATTAACAAGCTCTGTCCTCATCGCGAAGTTCGACTCCTCAAGCCCCTTATAATATGCTTCCACACTCACTAGTAAATGGTGGACATTGAAAATGTTAAATTTAGATATAGAACACAATATAATGAAACTTAAATAAAATTTGTATCCCCTTACCTCCGATTTGCTCAGGTTCCGGCTCCACGGTCTTGTCTCTGTTTGGCTGCCAAGTCCCCCCAACCAATGACCACTTTTTCTTCTCAAAGTATTCCTTGGTGTAGTACTCACACGGCTTGGCGGTGTTGGAGAATTTCAACTTTGGATGCTTGGACCGAAGGAACATTGTTATGAAGTTTGCGTAGGGCAACTTCTTAGCCACCGTATTGTTCTCAACCACGCTATCCTTCATGTGTTGAAACATGGAGTACCTGAGGTTTATCATCACTTCTGAGGCCAACAAGTAGTAAGTCACCAAAGTGGTGAAGTTTGGCTCTTGGAGGTAAACCCCTTTAGGCACAATATTGGTAGCCACCATCTCATACAATATCCTGCGGTCGGGTGTAAGCTGTCCCAGCTTGTACTCCTTTGGCCTTCCAAGCGGACCTAACTTGCGCCCGAAGTGCTCCAACCCCAACTTCTGCAAATTCGCGGCTGGAAAGATCGACTCACAAGGCCAGTCACCCCTAGTGTAAAGGTCCACTGGTTCATCATCGTCCTCGTATTTGATTTTGAGGGCTGCATTGAACAGTTCAGGACTTACTTCGAACTCCTTCTTGTTGACCTTGGTCTTCCACTTATCAGCCACCTGTCGGAAATTAGCGTAGAACTGCATAGTCTCCTCTAGATAACCCGGGTCCTTCACCTTCATCAATGTGTCGGCACTCGAATACTCTAGCAAGCCCCACACCCTTTCAAACCTAGCTCTTCAACCTTACTCTCATCCACCACAAGTAAGGTGTTCAACTGCGACTTAGCATCCTCAAAACTCTTATACTTGAGGTAAGCGGATTCACTGACAAACTTAGTTTTATCAAAAATGATAACCTCGCTCGATTGTTCAACAACCTTCTTCTTTCCCCTTGGAGCCATGTTTCTAATTATCCAAAGTACCTATCAAGATTACCTAACATCAATCCTATTCCTATGATTGAACCCCAATTAAACAATTCAAAATAACAGAAACCTAAAATACTGATAAACCTAAATAAATGAACAAATGGCATCCAAATTAACAATGAGAAAGATGAATTAGAACAGGAACTTACCAGATGTATGGAATATGGCGGTGGGGGAGAAAATTTCCCAGTTAACGGTGGCTGGTCGGCGGTAGGTGAGCAGAGGAAGTTGTGATTTTGCGTGAGATTGGGGAAAAAATTGGGAGTCTTTGTTTTGATCGAAAGGGCCCAGCAGTTGACTATTTATATTTACTCTGGTTACGAGTTCGCTTGTAACTCGCCTACAGGCGAGCTGAGAGGCGAGCTCGCTTCTTTGTTAAACAAATATAGGCCTCTGGGGATCTGCGTTTTGATCGCAAGGGCCATGGAGTTGACTATTTATATTTAATCTTGTTACGAGTTCGCCTGTAACTCGCCTACAGGCGAGGTAGCAGGCGAGTTCTCTTCTTTGTTAAAAAAATATAGGCCTTTGGGCCAGGGAACTGATAGATGCACTCATCACTCTAATTTGGCACAGTATATGTATAGTATATGTATATGTCATGCATGGTGTTTCATGGGCAGTTTGCGCGGGTCGGCGACTTATCGAACCCTTCAGTTTTGGTCCCATATTTATACTGATTAATTGGAAGCTACTCTACCGATGTGGGAAAAATGATGTAACGTGGAGGCGAGTTCGCTTGGCCTACGCCTATAAGCGAATATACCTAGCGAGTTCGCCTATTTAAAAAATAAACTAATTTTTGAACTATTATTGAAATTGGAGTATGAATCTTTATGTAATTTCAAATTGTATTTTTTGTACACATTTTTGTACACATTCTCGATCAACTATGAATTTGGTAGGTCGAATTCTTGGTGTAGTATACCCTTGAACGTCCAATTTCTTTTAATCGCTCACGATCAATGACCATCGCTATAACGAGTGAAGCACGAACATCACCCGATCATTCAACCTCGAGCTTGGTTTGACCAAGCTAGATCTTGAGCTCGAACTCGTTCGAATATGTAGCGCAGTCGACTCTAAGCTTTTAAATTTGATTTCGATCAGCTCAACGTGCTTATTGACCAAATATATATATATATATATATAATTAGGTTTTATAATTAGGTATATGGTTAATATATCAATTTCTTTGGAAATAATTACAAATATTATTATTTTTGTTCGACAGAGCTCGATCTGGAGTTCGAGCTCTCAAAACATATAACGAGTCGAGTTTGATCATACCCCTATTCGGTCTCGACTCGACTCATTTACATCCCTAGGTGAAACAGGTTACGTTTTCGGGTAGTTATAAAATAAATTTGGTCTTTGGCCGATCACACTTGGAACTCACTCATCACAATGACACGGTCTCGGTCTGGCCCAGTATATGTATAGTATATGTATATATCTGTCATGAAACAGAATTAGCCCAAGGGCTTTCTGGTAATTTCAAGTATAGTCAAAGGGTGAGCGTTGACTGGGTTGGTGAAGGAGGCAATTGGATATGTACTGGCAGAAGGGGGACTTTCCGATCATCTTTTCATCTTCTCATGTAATTCATTTTCTTTCTCTTGTAACTGCCGATTCATGGCGATTTCCTGTAAATTGACGTTTTTGTTCATGGATTCGATTTGAAATCCTAACAATTGGTATCAGAGCAAGTCGATTCTCGGCTTCAATGGTGTTGGCGTTGGAGCAAAGACAGCGGTCGACGGAGCAGATTACCGCCACTCAGATTCTACAGCGATTGTGGTTGGAGGCTATGCGTTCACCTAGGAGGAGGATTCCGGCGAACGGAGAGAGCTCCCAGAGAGGTGGAAACGCTACGGTCCAAGGCGTCGGTGTGGATTTGGAGCGGGAGAAAACTCCGGCGATCGCGCTGACTATGGTGCTGTCGTCAGTCGTCCAATCAATGGTAGACACTCGGTCACTGGAGGAGCTGAACGAGGAAGTGATGGATGCATTGTTCATTGGAATTCTGGAAATGGAACTTGGAGGAACGCTGTAATGGCGATGAGCGGCAGGTGGTGTTACAGGCAGAAATGGAGGTGCAGCAAGCAGAAAAAGAGTTGTATCTCTGTTTATTGAATCTGAAGCGGGCGGTTCGTTCGTCGGACAAGGAATCTCTGGGCACAGATTTCCGATGATGGCTCGACTGCTGATGATAGTTCTCAGAATTCGGTTCTTGAGCTACCTGGAAGGGAAATTGGATTGTACACGCCAGAATATGCCTCTAGTTCCATTCAGAGTATGAATTCCTTTAAATCTCCTTATGCTCTTGATTCAAGTGATATTTTTATGGTAGATGACTGTCCCTTAAATGTGAATGAGTTCTTGGAGAATGATTGTAATTCTAAAATTTCTCTTAGACTGTTGAAAGTAAATGGTGGTGGTGATGCAAACACTAAAGGGATTGTATGTTATGACCCGGGTATTAGTAAAGAGTTTGGTAAAGGTTCAGATAGATATGCCATTCTTGATGCAAATGATGTCAATTCAGGGAATAAAATGACTGTTGCTGATTCTTGGGGTAGTTTCTTAACTGATTGTTTGCCCTTGGAAATGAACATGGATAGGAATTGTGGTCCTGTGGGAAATAAGGATGGAAATTGCATACATTCAAATTTCTATGCAGCTCATGACAATGATTGTTTTCTGAGTGAAGGCTTTGTTGAGTCTAGATTGTGTTATGACCCCGGAATTGTGAAGGGTCATTCATCTCCAGGTTTGACGGTTGAAAATGGGGTTATAGAATTGGGAATGGAATCTGATAATCTAGCGGGACTGTGTATCAATGGCTCTATGAGTAAACAATATATTGCCTTGAGGGATGTGTTTAAACGTGGTGAAGTAATTGGATATTTCAAGCCCCGTGATCAAGGCATTTTCAAAAATTTAGAAGTGTTGCACCTATCCCGTTCTAGTGTGTTAATGAGAATCCAGATTAGTAAAAACAAGAGCAAAGTTCTCAAGCTCTGGGTTGTGTTAAGCACCGCATTAAGTGGTGGTACTGATCAATTCATGCACAAATTGTCTGATGGGAACAAATATTTTAGCATTGGGAGGGGAAGTCTGTTGAAGGGATATAGGAGCACTGGTTTACAGGTTTGTAAGCTTGAGGTCAAGCTTCACGTTAAGGGGCAAAGAGTGTTACTTAGTATGATGAGAAGTCCATTAGAGACAGCTGGTGAAATCATTGATCAGCTCAATATATATTTCCTTGGCTGTGGCGAGAGCAGGAAGAGTTTTTATGATGTGAATATGTGTCTCGGTGACGTTAGAAGAAGTGGTACCTTTGAGGATCAGTTTTCTTATAAGAAGGAAGGACTAAGTTCTGTATCTGTAATTATCTCACAGTTTAAAGAATTGAGGGAAAGCTACCCTAGTAGTGGGAAGTTCTCTGATTCTGCTGTCAAAAGTGGTTGGTTTCGAGCTTGTAGCGAGGTTGAGCATATGTGCCATGAACATGGCAGTGAGGTTTCTTTTGTGGATAAATCAGCTCGTGCATTTTTGGCTTCAAATATCCAGGAAACAGACGAGGAATTTGCTCTAACATTTGACCCTGGAGGCATTGAAGCAAGTTGTATGATTTTTGAGCTTGAGGACAAGCTCAAAGATAAGAGGTAGGGAGTGTATGAGTTGATATTATTGAGTTGGTGTTTGGAATTTGAAA
Organism: Sherardia arvensis; assembly: GCA_948330725.1. NCBI lineage: Eukaryota > Viridiplantae > Streptophyta > Magnoliopsida > Gentianales > Rubiaceae > Sherardia > Sherardia arvensis. The sequence continues at coordinate 17,040,448 of OX415244.1, forward strand.
AGAGTTATCTAGTTGACAATACAAGTGCTGTCAAGGATGATATGTGGCCAAATATTGAGATGGTAAATGCTGATGAGTTTTCATATGATTTGGTGTATTTACTTGAGATGGAAGTTGCAGAATCTGCTCACTGGAGTACAGAGATCAATTATACCAACATAATGGTAAATATTCTAATGGCAGCAGGGAATGAAAAATCCAAATTTGAAGACACAACTATGGAGCCTACTGATACTCATTCTCCTTTGATTTTTGTCATGGCTGCAATTACTTCTACAGTTGGTGAAATATGGCACTTGTTATTCTCCTTTCAACCGGGAAGCCTTTTGGTGCTGAAACTTTTCAGGAAAGGGGATGTTAAAAGTATAAGTTAGTCATACGATCCCATAATCACTCTCCAGGAGCTGAATCTCATCCATATACTCCAACTTTTGAACTCTTGGGATAATATTGTGACAGTGTTCAAAGGTGGTACTCAGTTCAATCTTTATGTTTATGGCTGCAATAAGACAGTTGAACATAGCCATGCATGTGCTTCAACAAATATCAGTCCAGACAAGAAAAATGCAGAAAATTTTGCTGTAAAATTCAAGCTCTTTGATCCGGGCATTTATAAGAAGCTTTTTGAGATTTCTTTTCATCTTAAAGTTTGGAAAAATGGCGAAGTTTTTGATTTTTGTTTGGCTGGGAGCTTCCTGGAGATTGGGAGAGTCCATCATGATTTCTGGAAACTTGTAGCATGCCGGAACTCTCTAGAATTTGCAGCAGGTCTGAGTTTAGGAAATGCAGCAAAAGGGATGGAGTGCAGCAACATCTTTTCATCGTCTGAGATGATGTGCATTCAAATGATTTCAGTTGATGCATTCTCTGGTTTGGGTTTCTTGAATACAGTTGAAAGGAGAGTGAAAATTGTAGAAAGGAGTCTAAGGTGTTTAATATGTGAAGTAGTTGTTCTTGCTTCTGCCATCTTCATCTTAAAAGGCTACTCAAAGGCGAAACTGTGGTTCACTTTACAGCAGTCTGGAGAAGAAGTTGAAGCCTTTTGTGTACAATTGTGGATGGTCACTTCAATTAAAAAGGCAATTTTTGGAGATGCATTCTCAAATGTTATGGGAATCAAGTTGCAACTGAACCAGCAGATTTGTGGGGCAGAAAAACAAATGCAATCAAACTATCAAGTTGCTGAATTTTGCAGCAGCTCAAACCAGAGAGTTTCTCTGAATAATGCAGCAATCGGGAGCTTAAAAATGCAGCAACTCGGGAGCTTAAAAACGCAGCAACTCGGGAGCTTAAAAATGCAGAAACTCAGGAAGTTGTTGAGGATATTAGAAACTATGGCAGAGTTGATGCTTAAGAGAAGCTGGAAAAATGGAGACTTGTGTGATGGTGCTTATGAGCTAATGATTTCACAAAAGGGCTTGAATAGGATAGAGTTCTGTTTGAGCACCACTGGATACAGTAGCGGAATTTCCAAACCATGGGATGCATTCACAACTCTACTCAGAGTGCAGGTATTAAGCCACTGGAACTTCAAAACACGGCCTCAGTCTCAAGTTGCTGCAATATCAGTATCATGGCCTGAAAATGATGGTTTTTATGCGATGAAGAATCATCTTAACTGGTGCTTGTGGAGATCATTGCTTCAGGACCATGGCAGAATTCAGACTCTTTTGGCTCAAGAAAAACTTTCGCTACTAATGCCGATGGTCCTGGGAATCAAGGAGAGCTTGGATTTCCTTGGCTCTAGCATGAAACATCAAGTTGGTGCATTTTCTACAAGAAGTCAAAGTTCTCTAGCTTCTGAATCGGGAAGAAAGTTCAGATCGGTGCGATATGGATATAAAATGAAAGACTTTGGAAGTTTGAAACACTTACAGGAAGCACTTGATTTGCTCATTACCGAGGCTGCAAAGTTTGTTCTCTTTCAGAGATGCTTCAGCCGCAGCTCCTTGATCTTCTTTAATTTGCAGAGCTTGTCTTGTATTAGCTGCCTACAGGAATGGATTCTGGTCAGCGAATATGAATCTCATTTGCAGAAGTGGTGCAGCAGCTCAGCTACAGATAGAAGACCAGTGGTGACAACTGAGAAGTTATCATACAAGCAATTTAGCCATTTCATGCAAGTGAGTTCCAGTTCTAGAGTCCATGAAAGAGAGAACATTTCTAAGAGCACCCTCTGGAAGGTTGAGGAGCAAGACTTTACTAAGCAATTTAAGATTCTTGAGGACAAGCATCATTTAAGGATGGGGGTTTGTCATGAAACAGAATTAGCCCAAGGGCTTTCTGGTAATTTCAAGTATAGTCAAAGGGTGAGCGTTGACTGGGTTGGTGAAAAAGGCAATTGGATATGTACTAGCAGAAGGGGGACTTTCCGATCATCTTTTCATCTTCTCATGTAATTCATTTTCTTTCTCTTGTAACTGCCGATTCATGGCGATTTCCTGTAAATTGACGTTTTTGTTCATGGATTCGATTTGAAATCCTAACAATATCATGCATAGTGTTTCATGGGAAGTTTGCGCGGGTTGGCGACTTATCAAACCCTTCAGTTTTGGTCCCATATTTATACTGATCAATTGAACGCTACTCCACTGATGTGGGAAAAATGATATAACGTGGTGGCGAAATCACCTCTGTGTAACGCCTGTGTGTCAAACAGCGTCGTATATACATGTTTTGTACTTGTGTTTTTTATAAATTCTTCTTTCCAGTGGCGAACTCGCTGCTTGATTCGCCTCCATACTTACGAGTTCGCCTATTTTCACGCATGCTAGCTTCTGTTCCACACGGCGGAACTGGTGACGAGTTCTTAAGATTCAAAAGTTTATAGGCATTTAATTAGGCAAAATCGCTTCTGAATTTGCCCCACATTACGAGTTCGCCTGTTGGCACGCTTGCTAGGTTCTGTTCCACACGGCGGACTTAGTGGCGAGTTCGTGACATGGAAAAGTTTGTAGGCGGCAGGTTAGGCGAGTTCGCTTCCTTTTATCGCCTTGTGAAAATATTAGAAGCGAATTCGCGTCCAGGTTCGCTTGGTTTTATTATGCAATATTGTTATCATATGAATATCCATGTTTCATCAAGGTTAGTTGTAATATTTGTCAAAATTGAAGTTAATTAACATGAAATATATTACATTGGCTAAAAATTAAGTTCAAAAGTATGCAACTAAACCATGTTGCGAATTTAACTACAAAATCAACCAAAGTGTAGTTTATGATAACAAAGGCAATCAATCCTAGGCGTCATCACTGTCATCCTCATCACTATCACCATCATCCTTAGCACCCTCTTCTTTGCCTTCGTCTTCGTCACACTAGTGCACAAGCATAGGTTTCTCGGCACACATTTCACGGCGTTTTGGCCAGATTTTGGCGGAACCGCCGAGTAACCGGGTTACGAACTCGTAACCTGCCGTTCGCCTAGGGCAAAAAAAAAAACACGGCGTTTCACAATTAAAACAAGGCGTTTTCCAAAGTGTATTAAAAATGTCAATACTAGGCGAACTCTGAACCGTGTTCGCTGATAGGCGAGTAGAGTGACGAATTCGCCAGCATTACCCGCCTGAAATAAGAATAGTTGTTCGCCCATACATGCTAAGACGCGTTGTAGTTGCGAAATCGCCTTGTATTGACGCCAGCAGGCGTTACTGAAGAAGCGAGTTCGCCTATAGTTATGACCAGAGGCGTTTCAGTTTACGATTTCGCTTGTATTAAAATGTAGCGGGCGAATTTGGTGGCGAATTCATAACAGTGTCGTAGCTGGGTGTATAAAAGCTGATTTTTTGCGGGAATGAAAATATAAGAAGTAGATAAAAGAACTCTCCTTTTGTTTTGTCTCAAGTTTTGCTCACATTTTCAGGCCTTGATTTTGCCCAAGAACACAAAGGTATGAGGTTTTGATTTTTTTGTTGATTGGTTGTGGAATGGGCAAACTGTTTTTGATTAGTGTATGTGCTTGTTTATATGGATTTGTAGAGTTCTTAGGGTGCTAAATTTTTGGAATGTTTGAGTGATTGTAGCAAAACCGTTGTTGATAGTATCTTGTTAAGCATGGGTCGTAGTGAAATCATGTTGGAGAATCAGCGTCTCTCACAAGGTTATACGGATTTGATTCAAGAGTTTATTGATGCTGGTTGGAAGGATTGTGTAGAAAAGAGAATGGGTGGGCTAAGATGTCCTTGCATAGATTGCCTTAACAACGCGATTTATGAGGATGTAGACGTTGTGCGCGAACATTTGGTTTGTAGAGGTTTTGATCCTACATATACAACATGGGTTTGGAATGGAGAAGGTGCAAGTCATAATGATGCAGAGTTTGATGTTAAGCTTGGGGCAGATGGATTGCGTTATGATGGTTGTCTTGATGAAATGGCGGAAGACGTGGCAATGGATTGGGTAGGAAAGCCGAGCATGTTAGCGGCAATGTATAATGATAAAGAGACACCATTGTACAAGGGTTGCAAACATTCCGTTCTTGGTTCTACGTTGTTGTTGATGAATTTAAAGGCGCGCCATGGAATATCTGACAATGGGATGATTGAATTGTTAGAGTTGGTGAAAGAGTTGCTACCCACTGACAACTTGTGTCCTGATCGAGTATATGCTGCTAAGAAGATATTATGTCCTATGGGAATGGAGATGCAGAAGATTCATGCATGCCCTAACAATTGTTTGTTGTACAGGGAAGATGACAAGAATAGAGATACATGCCGAGTCTGCAATGAACCTCGGTACAAGTCAAAGGTGGGGACCGTAGAGGTATGCGGCGAGAGTGTGACGCCGTCTAGATGTAAAACACCGGCTAAAGTAGTGTATTACCTTCCGCTGATTCCTCGACTGAAGAGGTTGTTTGCAAATCCTGAGGATGCAAAGTTGCTAACATGGCATGCGGATAGGGCTAGGGAGGACGATGACATTATTTCACATGCCTCAGATGGAGATCAGTGGAAGAAAATGGATGAGCGGTACCCTGAATTTGCTGCTGAGCCCAGGAATGTGAGGCTAGGCTTATCCACTGATGGCATGAACCCCTTTGGTAACATGTCTAGTACCCATAGTTCTTGGCCAGTTATGGTTGTGATTTACAATCTGCCATCGTGGTTGATGATGAAACGTAAGTATGTGTTATTGTCCATGATGATATCTGGTCCTAAGCAACCGGGTAACAATATTGACGTGTACCTAGCGCCTTTGATCGAAGATTTGCAGAAATTATTCGATGTGGGTGTTCGGATACCTGATGGCAGTCGAGGTGATGAAGAGTTTAAACTGCAAGGAATGTTGTTTTGGAGTATAAATGACTTTCCTGCATTAGGTAACTTGGGGGGTTATTCAGTGAAAGGTCACTTTGCATGTCCCATATGTGAGAGCAAGACTAGTTATTGTCAATTGAAACACGGTGGTAAGCCGGTGTATCTCGGGCACAGAAGATTTCTTCCGACGGGACATCCTTGGAGGCGAGCAAAGAATTGGTTCAACGGGAGAGAAGAGCATGATCCCTCCCCAATCCCTTTAACTGGAGAGGAGGTTCTAGAAAAGGTTACTGGGATGGATCATGAATTTGGTAAGGGAAAGAAGAAGAAGGCGTCAAATAGCAGTTGGAAGAAATGTTCGATCTTCTTCAAACTAGATTACTGGAAGCATTTGGACGTACGTCACTGTCTCGATGTGATGCATATTGAGAAGAACGTATGTGAAGCACTTGTAGGTACGCTGATGAATACCCCTGGAAAGACAAAGGATGGCTTAAAAGCGCGGAAAGATCTTGTACAGCTTGGTATCCGATCGTCTCTAGCTCCTGTAGAGAAAGAAGGTAAATCTTATTTACCTCCAGCTTGTTACACTATGTCGACCGAGGAGAAGAAGCGTTACTGTAATGCTTTGAAGTCTGTTAAGGTTCCAACAGGTTACTCTTCGAACATCCGTAATTGTGTTAATACCAAAGAACTGAAGCTGGCGGGATTGAAGTCACACGACTGTCATAATCTTATGCAGGAGCTGAATGTTGTCGCTCTACGAGGATCATTGCCTCGTCACGTGAGGAAGGCGATATCGAAGCTATGTTACTTTTTTAAGTGCATATGTCGTAAGCGAGTGAGCAGGCAGAAGTTGGATGAGTTGCAGGAAATGGTGGTGGAAGTTTTGTGTAGGATGGAGATGTACTTTCCCCCGGCCTTTTTTGACATAATGATCCACGTGATTGTCCATTTGGTGAGGGAGGTAAAATTATGTGGCCCAGTTTACTTGAGATGGATGTATCCATTTGAGCGGTACATGTCGATTTTTAAGCATTTCGTGAAGAACAGATATAGGCCTGATGCTAGTATAGTTCAACGTTATGTCGCAGAAGAGGTTATTGAGTTTTGTACCAACTATATGAAAGATGTTGCCACAGTGGGGATCCCAAATGCTAGCCACGATGGTAGAGTGGACGGGCACGGGCTCAAGCATCATAGTTTGTTTAGTCCTACCGCCGCCGATATGGATGTTGTCCATTTTTATATCCTCAGAAATCACGAGGCGGTGAGCCCTTATGTTGACATACACATGGATCAGATTAGAGTGTCAAATGCATGGACTGTCGGTGATGTGAGGATCCTGGAAAAGCATTGTGCCAATTTCGTTCGGTGGCTGCAAGCTCACATTCAGCAAGGGGACCATCCTGATATTGTCAAGCTGTTATGTAGAAGACCCCTCGGCACTGTTTCCTCTTTTGGTGGGTACGACATAAATGGTTATACTTTTGGAACCAAATGGTCGGATGAGATGTCAACTAACCAAAACAGTGGTGTGGTAGTACCAGGTGAGTCAGTTCATGGATGCGAAGCATACTACGGGACGATCACCGACATCTGGGAGATTGACTTTATCAGTGCCACAATTCCAGTGTTCAAGTGTGAGTGGGTGAAAGAATGTGGTGGGGTGCGGAAAGAGGATTACGGCACAACCCTGGTAAATCGCAGTGTTCTTGGCTCTGAAGATGATTCGTTTATCATGGCGTCTCAGGCGCACCAAGTGTTCGCTGGTAACTCGCCTACAGGCGATTTAAGAGGCGAGTTCGCTTGTTTGTTATTATATCAATTCAATCTTGTTTCGAATTCGCTTGTAACTCGCCTACAGGCGAGCTGGCAGGCGAGTTCGCTTCATTGTTAAAAAATATAGGCCTTTGGGCCAGGGATCTGATGGATGCACTCAACACTCTGATCGCTCATCACTGTATAGTATATGTATAGTGTATGTATAGTATATGTATAGTATATGTGTTTATCATGCATGGTGTTTCATGGGCAGTTTGCGCGGGTCGGCGACTTATCGAACCATTTAGTTTTGGTCACATATTTAAACTGATCAATTGGACCCTACTTCACCGATGTGGGAAAATTGATGTGACGTGGAGGCGAATTCGCTTGTAACTCGCCTACAGGCGATTTAAGAGGCGAATTCGCTTGTAACTCACCTACAGGCGAGCTGGCAGGCGAGTTCGCTTCATTGTTAAAAAATATAGGCCTTTGGGCCAGGGATCTGATAGATGCACTCAACACTCTGATCGCTCATCACTGTATAGTAAATGTATAGTGTATGTATAGTATATGTGTATATCATGCATGGTGTTTCATGGGCAGTTTGCGCGGGTCGGCGACTTATCGAACCATTTAGTTTTGGTCACATATTTAAACTGATCAGTTGGACGCTACTCCACCGATGTGGGAAAATTGATGTGACGTGGAGGCGAGTTCGCTTGGCCACTCGCCTCCAAGCGAATTGGATAGGCGAGTTCGCCAGTATTAAAACAAAATAAATTCTTTAACTAATATTGAAATAGGAGTATATATGAATCTTTATGTAATTTCAAATTGTTTTTTTGTACACATTTGCGATCAACTATGAACTTGGTAGGTCGAATTCTGGATGTAGTATACCCTTTCATGTCCAATTTCTTTTAATCGCTCACGGTTTGACCAAGCTAGATCTCGAGCTCGAACTCGTTCGAATATGTAGCGCAGTCGACTCTAAGCTTTTACATTTGATTTCGTTCGGCTCAACGTGCTTATTATTCAAATAAATAAATAAATATATATATATATATAATTAGGTATATATAATTCGGTATATGGTTAATATATCAATTTATTTGGTAATAATTACAGATTTCTTTTGAGGATACCCGTGTTCGGTCTCGACTCGACTCATTCACACGTGATGAGTCAAACTTTGCCTTCGTTTTCGGGTAGTTATAAAAAAAAATTTGGTCTTTGGCCGATCACACTTGGAACTCACTTATCACAATAACACGACCACTAGTGTAATTTGGCCTTTTGGTTCTATTGTTCCGGAGTCCCGAACGCAAAACTTCTGCACATAAATAGTCAAACTATTATTTAATAGTAATATTTTATATTTTATTTAATATGATCTTTTGTTAATTTTATATATTAAAAAAAATATCTGTGATAGAAATTACACATTTTTGAAAAAAAAATAATTAGAGGTTACTGTAATTAATTACAATTTCAGTACTCTAGTTGTAATTACAATTTCAGTACTCTAACCGCAACTAGAGTACTGAAATTGTAATTAATTACAGTAACCTCTAATTATTGAACCATTTAGTTTTGGTCACATATTGAAGCTGATCAATTGGACGCTACTCCACCGATGTGGGAAAATTGATGTGACGTGGTAGCGAACTAACCTCTATTCAATGCCTGTGTGTCAAACGGCGTCGTATATACATGTTCTGTACTTGTGTTTTTTTAAAATTCTTCTTTCCAGAGGCGAACTCGCTTCTTTATTCGCCTCAATGCTTACGATTTCGCCTATTGTCACGCTTGTTAGGTTCTGTTCCACACGGCAGACTTGGTGGCGAGATCGCAAGACATATACGGTTGTAGGCGTTGGGGTAGGCGGTATCTCTGCCGCGTTCGCCTCATCTTACGAGTTCGCCTCTTGGCACGCTTGTTAGCTTCTGTTCCACACGGCGGACTTGGTGGCGAACTCGTGAGGCCTAAATCTTTATAGGCGGCAGAGTAGGCGATTTCGCTGCCTTATATCGCCTTGTGGAAATATGTGAAGCGAATTCGCTTCCAGGTTCGCTTGGTAATATTATGCAATATTGTTTTCATACGAATTTTCATGTTTTATCAAGGTTAGTTGTCTTATTTGTCAAGATTGAAGTTAATTAAGTTGAAATATATTTGATTGGCTAACAATAATAGTAGTCTCAAAAGAATGCAACTAAACGATGTTGCGAGTTTGAGTACAAAATCAACAAAACCATAGTATATAATAACAAACGGTGAAATATGCTAAGCGTCATCACTGTCATCCTCGTCACTATCACCGTCGTCCTGACCACCCTCCTCTTTGCCCCCGTCTTCGTCATCTTCTTCTTCCGACGACTCTTGTACTTCCTCTTCGGACGACTGTTGTACTTCCTCTTCCGACGACTCTTGCGCATCCTCATTATGGCTTTGTTCATTTCTGAAGACAACCTTGAACATTTCGTCATTATCTTCGTCCGGAGAAAACGGGCCACCATCTGAACCAACGGGATCTTCTCCATCCTTAGCACCTTCGGGCTCGTCAAGCTGTTGTGCTTCCTCCTCTTCTGGATCCTCCTCTTCTGGTTCCGCTTCACTTTCAGGGTCATCCGCCTCCGCGTCCATTGGTGGCAAAGGCTGAACGGAAAAGTCTGGCATCCCTTCCTCGTCGCTAAGCTCAGGTTCCAAGTCTACCATCCTGCCAAACTCCAATATCATCTCCGTTTCCTTGGCTTGTTCCAACTTCACCTGTTCTATTTCCGCTGAAAGCTGTCCCATCATCACGACCATTCGCTCACGCCACTGAAGTTCCCGTCCTGCCAAAACACATCAAATCCATTAGAATATTGTATAGGCGCAAACAAATAAATCTAATAAACTACCAAGTTTGGGTAGAATCGACTTACCCGGACTCAAAACACCACGCGCACTTGAACTCGAAGCACCATCCTTCTTCTTCTTTATGACCCCATCGGCGCCAAGTGCCAATCCCTTGCTACGCAGCCATTTCTCGGTGTAGTGCATAACTGGCTCTGGCCGACTAACCGGTCTAATACCCTTCTTCTTTATCATCGCCGTGATAAGCTGGCCATATGGGATCGTTTCATCAGATTTATCCTTGGCACGCTTCAGCATGTACTTCACAATCGCGTACCCTGGATTGATCTTCAATCCCTCCATGATGTAATAGAACAACATCAAATTGGCAATAGTAGGCTCGCAAGGGTGACCACCCGATGGCATGACATTCGAGCATATCAACTCGAACACCAACCTCTGCTCCTGAGTGAGAACGCCAATATTGTACTTATTCGGAGTACCTTCCAACTTGCTACGCGACTTAAAGTATTTTCTACGCATAGCAATGGGTTCTAGGGGGTTCAAACTAGACAAAGATGGGAAGTTTTGGGTGTGGTAACACTCGTAAGGACCGTTTGGATCTAACGGCCTTAAGTGGTCAACCGACACATACGGGCAACCTATCACCTCATTAATCAAATACTTATCAACCTTAAACCTTACTCCCCTAACCATTGTCTCCCCCTCTTCGGCGTCCTTTGCAAAAGTCATATTTGCATAAAACTGTAAACACTCATCCTTATGCACCGGCTCTCTCGACATCAACATCCCTTCTAGATGCGTCGCCTTAAAATAGTCTACAATTTTACCAAACCCTAACGACTCTATCCGATCTTCATAAAAAACCCTAGCATTCAACAAGAAGCGACGAGAAAATTGTTCGTACCTAGTCTCGGCCTTTGTGCTGACGAACAGAGACGTCTCCTCATCCTCCTCAGTCGCAGGGTTACCTGCCGGATTCTCGGCTGGCCCACCAGTTTCAGGCGGGTTCCTGGTGGCGGTGCGGCGGTGCAGCGACGGACTGGTGGCGGTGTGGCGGTGCGGCGACGGACTGGTGGCGGGTTGGCGGTGATGGGAGGTTCCAGAAGTATGGCCGCAAGTTTCAGGCGGGTTCCAGGTGGCGGTGCGGCGGTGCGGCGACGAACTGGTGGCGGGTTGGCGGTGATGGGAGGTTCCAGAAGTATGGCCGCCGCCGCCGCCTGTAGATCCACCGGCCGGGCGATCGCGTCTCCGGCGAGGTTGAAGGTCGGCGAGTGTCTCTTCACGCGTTCCGGCCGGCTCCGCTTCGGGTTGAGCAGTGGGGGTGGTCTTCTGGCGCTTGGGGGCTGGTGGGGTGAGAGTTTTACCGGCTGATTTGCTCCGGCCCATGGTGTTGCAGGGATTTTCCGATTTGGGGATTTAGGGTTTTGCGGGTGGAAGTTGGGGGATTCTGAAATCGCCACCCGCAAAACTTGTTTTTGTATTTTTAAAAAAAATTAAAATACGCTGGCGAACTCGCCCCTTCCATTCGCATGTTGGCGAAATTGGTTACGAAATCGTGTCAGGAACGTCGCGCGTGGATTTCACTATGAAACGAACTCGCCTGTTTGTTCGCCTATAATTTCAACCAACTGGCGAACTCGCCTCAATTTTGTTTGTAGGCGAAGGTTGTAGCGATTTTGCTTCTGTACAATCATCAAACCCTTAACCCTAAACCCTGAACCCATGCCCGGCAACCCACACGATAAAAACCAAACCCATTTATCATCGAGATTGGGAATGACAACCTTCAATCAAGCGAGTAGTGCGTAACTCGTCTAGACTCGAGAACTATATTAACCATGTTCGAGTCGACTCGAGAACTAGCGAGTTAATAATACCATACTCAACTCGAACTCGTTATTATTTATCGAGTATCGACACTACTTGCGAGTTCGAACTCGAATTGTTTTTTTCTCTTTTTAAATAAAAATTTTACTACTTCTATACTATGAAAATTTCAAATTATATATATGTGCGTTTAAATACCTGTTCAATATTGAAATTATTAGCATCCTTAGAAATTATTAATTTAAATACCAATGCAATTAATTAGTTTATTCAATATTGAGTAGTAACAGAAAACTAGCTAGATTAGATGATTGAACTAATATAGTATAACCTAATAATATTATAAACTTGCAACTGATTATACTTACCGAGTTACGCACGGGTTTTTCAAGTCGAGCTAGATCGAGTCGTGTTTAGTCCGAGTTTTGACCGAGTCGATCTCGAATTACTCGCGTGTTGACTCAATTACCACCCCTATTCTCATCTAAAACTGGATACTTTTCGTTCATTAGCTCCCAAGATGTGTGATCGCGAAGTCGGCTCTTTAACGGGGTAACGACGTTGCCTGTATGTATAACATAATCCAGACTATGAGTAATACCACATGCATTACAGAAGAACTAAATGTCTACACTTTCAGTCAGAAGTTGTCAAATACATGTATATTCGATGGTGATCAACACGTGGCTAATGTAGAAAGTCCTATTGCTCGTGTCTGCACTAGTGTAACATTTGGTTAACGAACTAATGGTATTAACCCGTAGTCCCGTCATATACGTATCTAAACAGTTTATGCCAAATGCTTTACAATAAACATGGATATGGATTAGAGTTAACAATTTCAGATACCTCTTCATAGGACTATATATAACATGTCACAACAATTCTCTTTCATAACAGACGTCATCGTTGCAACCAACTCAAGTAATATTATGTGCAGATAAAATCTGATTTCATTTATAAGTTTTCATATTAAATTTTAATATACATCATCTCATGAAACACACAATGTTAATATTAATTGCATAACAAAGTAGCAAATATTCAGAAAATAATTATTATGGGTTCATCAACTTGGTAGCTAGCGATACCGCAAGGGGTATTTGCCTCTAGCCGATGCAGGTTGCGGTATCGTAACCTGGTTAAACAGTAACCGACCAAATATACTATTCAGGCATGTTTTGTCCAACTTTACCATACTATATATATCTTTTATCCCGGATTTTGCTAACATCTTCACCATTTTCACCATTCATTCCCATCTACCCCTCCTTCTCTCTCACCTTATCCCCCCCTCAACTTCCATCTCAAATCCTTGCATTCCAAATCCATTCTTGCCTCATTTCTTGGTGAAATCTCATCAAAACCAACCACAAACTCACCCTCAAATCTAGCACATATATTTTGTGTGAAGAACTAAACCCTATAAAGCTTGTAACCCACCAAAAACCCCAAAATCTCCTTCAACTTTGGTTGAATATTACAAATCTCGCTACTTTGTGTGTCTAAGAGCAACAAACAACTAATATATTCTTCTACAATTAAGGTATGAGACTCAAATTTGAAGTATTATTCAAAGCACATCTTATTTAGTTACCTTTTGAGATATATTAGTTGAATGGCATGCTTGAGTAGACATTATCCATGCTTAGTCCCTATCCATAACATATGTGTTTCATGACTATGTTAAAATCAAATTTAGAAGCCATAGCTCCCTTTATTTGTTACTTTCATGTGGCATTCTAACATGTTAGCCTAACTTAGGTTCACTTTGGTTATACAATTCAACAAATCCGTTTTTTCCTTGTTTTAACTAGTCATGCTTGTGTTATTTTACTTCTACAACTCATTCAACATGGTTTTGTTGTTGTTTTACCTAGTCATAATAGTGCTAATTAGTTAAGTTACAATTTCTATCCATCCTTAGATAGCAATGGTGACCACTTCAACCACTTCAAGTGCCCAACCAAAGAAGCGAGGTAGCAACTCGAAGAAAGGCCTACAAGTCCGCTCACATTGTCGAGTTCTACAAAGAAGAATGAGAAGAGGAGAACTAACACACATAGGATTTAATGCTAAGGGTGTATGCAACCGACCAAAAAAAGAACGTTCAAAATGGTCAAGTTGGTGTGGCCGAGTTGGAAGAACGTTTATTGAGATAACGGAGGATAATTGGAGAACCGTCTCATTAAAAAAGAAGGAGGAAGTTTGGGTAGAATGCCAAGTAAGTAACATTTAACCTTTCAATGATCTATCTACTCAATATTATACCTCTTCATAATATGTAGACATAATACATCCTACATATTTTGGCGTAGCGACCTTTTGAAATAGAATCTAATGACATTGAAGTGATGAGAAAGAAGGCATTCAACATCGTCTCCAAAGCTTTTCGCGAGCACAAGCATGCTCTAAGAAAAGACTACTTGTATGAGAAGGGAAAGAGGCTAGGTCAAGATCCAAGGGACCAATACAATCATATTACAACCGATGCGTGGGAGGCCTTCAAGCAAGCATCGCTTGAAAATAAGACTTCGGTGAGTCACAAACTATAACTTCGGTGACATAACCTCCTCTTATCTATTACATTAATGATGACATGTGATACGGTATCTTCTTGTGCAAAGGGGAAATGGGACAAGAAGGTCACATCGGCGAAATCAATAACAATGCCATACACCGGTGGTAGGTCGGGGTATTTGGGTGTAGGTGAGAAGGAGGGGCTTAGGGAGAAGGAGGAACTAGTGAAGGAGTTGGTATTAGGGGGGATTGACGAGGCGGAAGCTCGGTATGTCGTAGTGGAAAAGGACGCCGAGGATTATACTAGACAAAAACTCTTCGCGTTGGGTCGAATTAGAGACTCGGATGGTAAGTTCACTTCGGAGGATGCCAAAAAATGTGCAAAGAGGGTGGTTAGTCTATCTATCTTACATTATCTTACTATCTATTGTAGTCTTATTTATTTTTGTTGTTGCTTTCAAATATTCTTCACAACCACTTTCATCTAGTACAACATATTTGATAATAGGAACTTCTTGAGCGCCAAAAGGAGGAGGGTACCTTTATCCCGTGTGGGAAGAAAGATGTCTTGAATGAAGCTTTTGCTCTTGGGAAGAAAAAGGAACACCCGGGAAGAGCATTAGGTGTTGGAGGTTACGCGACACAAGAAGAGGTTTTTGGGATTAAGCAAGGTTGGGGCAATCCTAAACCATCACAACTACAACGAGTTTTGAGCGAGGTGGCGGCGACAAAGGCGGAAATGAAGGATTTGAGGGAGGTGATGAAAGACATAGCACAACACACCAACTATCCCCACATCGAGAGGTTAGGAGGTACACAACCACATCTTCCACCATCATCAAAGGGTTCTCAAGAATCACCTCAAATTATGGAGGATGAAGGTGAGAATGTGGAAATGGACGAGGAACTAGTGCCTCCTACTCCACCTTCATCACCCATCAAGTTGAATGCGGCGCATTCCATTCAAGTTGATAAGGTTAGTACAAATTTTGCTAATTTAGAACATCGTTGGTTTCTAATCTCTTTCTAAAAATAGTTGGATGATGATTTGTCTTATGCTTTCATTTATGATAGAACCCCCCTTGCAAGCTATATGTTTCGCAAGGTACCAAATCAAAACCACTCCATGTCGCCAATGGCACATGCGACCCAAGTGCGGTGAAACACAATCGTGTTGACATCCCCGCAGGATTTTTTAGTGTTCGCATTACCGATGTTTTGATAGAACAACAAATGCTACCTGTGAAGGAGTCACCGATGGTGAGAGTTGGGGAGGCTAAAGGTTTCCTTGTTCTATGTCCAAAATGGTTGGTGCTTGATGAAAAATCCACCTCCATACCCCGTAGGAAACCACAAACTCCACAAAATCCACAAATACCCGTGCATGCCTTGCCTATAGCTAGACAAACATTAGACCCCATGCTCGTGGAGTTTATGAAAGCCCTTCCACCCTTCGTCCGAGTCTTTTATGATTTGATATCCTCGCACGACAAGAATGCATGCTATGCCTTTCTCGGAAATGAAAGGTGCTTTACCATGACAAAGGACATCCACGTACCATGGGGGGATTTTGAATATTTCTGGAATTTCAATGAACTTCCCGCCACCATTCTTTGCCTCAATCAAATGTAAGCCATTTGTATGTGTTTCATGAGAATACTCAATTATCAAACCATATATGATTACATCCTCGTCATGATTGTCTACTACATTCAAAGGTTCTTGCATCACCATGCCTATCACCGGAGCAAGCATTTCATTGGATTTTTGCATCCAATGCATTTGCAAGCTAGTATGGAGAGCAATAGGCAAAGACTTGATTACTTGAATTCTACTCTCTCCGACAAATCAAAGAAAATATGGATCGGACCATATCTCGAGAGGTATACCTTACAATTTGATCTATTACTCATGCTAAATATACTGTATGATTCTACATTCATTTTTTATGAGCATTATACTTTCATGTGATTTGTAGTGATCATTGGAGCTTTGTTGCAATAATACCCGCTTTAAAGCAAGTATATTGGATAGACCCACTCCACCGCCCTCCATCACGAACATTCGCCGATCTCCTTGATAATGCAATTCTTCAAGTGAACGACATAACACTCCTCGACTTCCACCTTATAAACATTCGGGTAAGATGTTGTGCGCATGCTATCACGTCCTTTCAAAAATCAATATTTGCATTTAAAGTACCATAAGTATAGTAATGTTTTATGTTTTAAACACTTTTGTAGTCTAGGAAGCAATCATCGAATTATGAATGTGGCTATTACATGATGATCTTTGGTTTGATGGTGGTGGATGGTGTTCAAAAAGACATGCAAGATCTTCTAAAGGTACGCTACACGCGTCTAATCTCATTTATATTCGTCGAAATTTCCTAATAAGCGTTATTTTCAACCATAGGTATTCGTGGATGATATTACTCCTTTCTCCTTGCAAGAACTTAACGACGTAAGAGACCAAATGGCTAAATATCTGGTCCACAACCGTGCTTTTACCATTGCAAGGCCACAGGTCCCTAACCTCCCCAAGGCATGAAAAAGTATTGTCTCCCTTTTTGGTAGGACTTGACATTGGTAACACACTTGTGTGCTTAGGTTATGCATCTTTAGTATTAGTATAGGGGCGTTGGATTTGAATTTGACAGGTTTATGTTGAGTCGGGTATCCCGATTCATGTTTCGAAAGAAACGGGACAATTTTTACAATAATTACACCATTCTGTCTTGCACGCAAACGATTTCGCTAGCTTATTCGCTTACGGTCGAACCCAAAAGCTATATCGCTACCTGGCACGCCTCCTACTACAAAATAAAGTGGCCATACACACGGCCTCGCCTATGCATTCGCCCACAAAAGCAACATCGCCTGGCTACTCGCTTGCCAGACTCTGTTGTCCCTGGCGTGCCTCAAACGATTTTGCCTCCACCATTCGCCTTAACAGACAAAATTAACAGGCGAAATCGCCAACCACATTCCCTACAACAAATATGTGCACGACGTCGCCTAACAATCGCCTCTTCTGGCGGTCTCGTATCCCACCCCGCCTGTGTCCCTCTAGTCTGCCTACATTTTTAGCTGGCGAGTTCGCTTTACATTTTCGCCACCCCCAGAAAGTGATTTCGCTTTTCCTTTTCGACCACAAGCGACATAATACACGATACCGTAAGTCCATGGCCATTTCCACATTTTTCAAATTTAATATTCCCATTTATTCCAGCGAATACGCCAACGGTGTCGCCTCTCTCACCCTATCGAGTCTGTTAATGAGTTCACTTCTACATTATTAGAAACAAGCGACCGACAGAAGCGATTTCGCCTCTGGAGGTGAAAACTGGAGGCGATTTCGTAGCACTCACATTTAAAGAAACAAGCGACCTGAGGTGGCGAATTCGTAACAATAATACAGGGCGTTCTTTAACAGCTGCACATGGCGTTTTGAACCGCCGAGAAGAAGTACCATTTTATGGCACAACCCGTTACGGCATTTCCAAAATACCGTGAAATGAACGACTGAACCGCCAAGAAGCCTAGGGTGGTCCACTAGTGAGTCTAAAAATCAGTTTATATAGACTTGTCTATGAATAACTTTCTAAATAAGAAAAAGAAAACTAATAACTTTCTAAACTAGAAAAAGGGAAAGTAAATAACTTTCTATTATAATAAGATTGGGTATTATGTCTAACGTAGGTTATCCAAGACCTATCTCGAGTAGGAATAGGTATCGTAACAGGCTGGGGTTGGGGCTGAGGCTCGGGCTGGGACTCCTTGAACGGGACCTCTTCGAACAGGGGCATGTTGAACAGGGGCTGGGGATGGTTGAACAGGGATTGGGACTCATTAACCTTGGGCTGGGGCTCATTGACCCGGGGCTGGGGCTCGCTGACCTGGGGCTGGGGTTGGGGCTCGCTGACCTGGGGCACGACTGTGCTGGACTGGAGCTCATCAGTGGTGGTTTGAAGCTCATTATTGGTGGGCTGGGACGAGTCAGCAACTAACGTCTTCTTTACACGTTGCTTCGGTTGACGTTTCTTCCCCACAGGTTCTGCAGCAACTTCACGGGGGACTTTCTTCTCCGCTGCACGGGGAGCGTTCTTCTCCGTAGATGGACAGTCCCTGCATTTTTTGTTTTTATGCAACTTCCTCTTGCCTGTATCAAAAAACAAAATAATAATTGCTACATGTTAAATAGATACTATATAGGATAAAAACTACATAAAAATTGCAGGGAAAACAAGATCATGCCATGACCTAAAGGACCATCTGTATGAGTACATGTGGATGCAGTAGCCACTTTTTTTTCCCTTTTTGACTTTACTAGGGGATTGCTCATTCTGCTCAAACTCATCTTCAGAATTGTAGACATGTTCTTCATTAATTTGTGGGACAATGGTTTCCAAAACAGAATCAGCAAACTTGTGGCTGTCGCTCGCATCCTCTTTGATTGGCTCTCTCCCATCCGTAGAGCGCGTGTTATACACTATACGTACTGCAAAGAACATTTTTTCAAATCAGTAAATATAATTTTTGAATTTTAAACACTTGTAAACGCAAAAGAATTCAGGCTAGGAAGACAAATTTCCGTATTATAAACATAAGATTTTAGGCACATAAAAACTAGCTTGTTTATGTTAAATAATGTTGTATTAAGTATAGTCAAGTTTCACCAAAGATTTCAACCTAAAAAATTAAGTTTTCACAATAAAACAGTTTTCAAACTAAACAAGAAAGTTTTACAGTACAACAGTTTTTAGACTAAACAATATAGTTTCTACAATCACTGTAATTTTCAGCCTTAATAACCAAGTTTTCACAAAACAACAGTTATCACATTAAAAAATCAAGTTTCTACAATCACTCTAGTTTTCAGTCTAAAAAATTAAGTTTTCACGATCTTTATAGTTTTCATAATAAAAATCAAACTTCTAAAACACCAAAGTTTTCAATCTAAATAATTAAGTTTGCATAGTAACATAGTTTTTAATCTAAACAGTAAAGTTTAAAAAACCACAGTTTTCAGGCTAAAATATATAGTTTCTACAATCACAATAGTATTCAGTATTAATAACCAAGTTTTCAAAAATAACAATTTTCACATTAAAAAAGCAAATTTTACAAAACACCACAGTTTTCACAATAAATAATCAAGTTTCAACACAAATCAAGAAGCCTGGTTTTCAGGTTTAAAACTAAAAAATCCACATGCACACAGAAACCACATTGTACAGTCCAGTTTTCAATTTAAACACATAAAATTTTATAAGCATGAAAACATCCCATTAAACAGTCTAGTTTTCATGGTAAAACACTTAAATTTGCAGAGCAGTCACAAAGTACAAAAAAACAACAAAAAAGCGGGAAAACACAGTGAACAGAAAGTATCACCTCGCTTCACCTCCTCTGGATTACCAGCTTCCAATGATTTAGACGACTTCATAGTATTCAGATCTGCAGAACACAAAACAGTTGGATTAACACACCTGAATCACCAATCACAAATCAACACTAAAAGAACAGAATCATGAACATCACAAAACAGTTGGATTAACACACCGAAATCAGAGATTGGATTAATACACAATCGATTTACAGAGCAGCTGTAGTACACGAAAACGCCTATCAAACACAATCAAATCAAAATAGCAAAAATGCAGATCATAAATCACCATTAAATAACAAAAAAAACAATCACCAAATCAATACCTGGATTGGATTGCGCCGGTTGGATTGAGCCGGTTGAATTGCGCCGGTTGGATTGCGCCGGTTCGATTGGGCAGATTGGGAACGCGAGTGATGAGTGATGAACGAGAGTTTGGAATTGGGAATGGCGGTTTCAGAAAGGATGGGAAAATTAAATAATATAAATATGGCTTATATATTTACGGAGGAGGGACTTTTTAGCAATTTCCCTAATTGCTAAAAATGACATGTGTAAATATTAAATGCAAAAGAGGAGCCGCTTTTCCTATTTTAATTGTAGAAATAGGCCGTCTACATTATTGCTATAATATAGACGGTCTATTCCAAGACTAATATAATTTATTATAGAGTGTCAATTTTATAATTTCTATTAATATTTCTTTAATCTGAACCCTCAATCTTCTCAGATAATTGAATCTCGTCCGTCAATACAAATGACTATATAAATAAATACTAAAACCATGTCCACTCCTATCTCAATTTTCATCTTATCAAAGTCAAACCATCGATTGGGTTTCTGGCGATTCACAGTAACCCAATTTCCTCACCGAAGCATCGACGGGCTCACGGAGTCGTGTCATGATTCGAACGGCACCTGATGTCAAACTCCAGCTAGATAGCTACGGCCTCGATCTGTACTGCTCGCCGGATTTCTCAACTACACCGGCCAGCGGCGACGGCCGCTTCTCTGATCGGGACGGGTGGCTCGATTTGGCGGCGTCGTTTCATGGTTCCGCTCTTGTCTTTGTTAATGGTAAGTGCTTGTGTTCAAACCTATAACTTTAGAGGCTGTACAATTCGAGGTTACAGATTTTAAAGGAATTTGATGACTGTGGGTATGAATGATAGTTCTAGTGACGATTATAAAAGATGGAAACTCGAGGTTAAAAACTCTCTTTTCCCACTCGTTGATTGTGTTTTTGTTGCTAGTTGAATGCTATATTGTGTTTTTGTTTTTAACACGACAATCACGTTTAAAGTGCCCTGTCTTGCCGCAAATCCAACATGAACCCTTAGGTTTTTTGTTTCATTCCTTGTTGTTGTTGACAAAGGGAAGCTTTTTGCCCTTTTCCTTCTTAGTACTTTCACCATCTTCCATCACATTGATAGAAGAAGATACCACTGTCTCTTTATCTTTGGGCTTGCCATTTTCCTGCACCCTTAGAGTTTCCTCTATGCGCAAATGGCTTCCAAGTTGAACAAGAGATAGCTCTTCCTTTTTGTGCTTAAGCATGTGTTTGAAATCCTTCCAAGTGGATAGAAGCTTGTCGATTATGCTTGACACAGAAATAGATTCATCCATTTCCAATTTGTGTTGTGCGAATTGCCCAAGAATCCGAAGCAGTTCATTGTACTGCTTCATCACTGGCCTGGAGTCTGACATCCTGTAATTCATAAAATTACTGACAAGGAACTTCTTACTAGAAGCATCCTCATCCATGTACTTTGACTCCAAAGAATTCCACAACTCCCTTGCAGATTCAACATGTTGGTATATATCAAACAGTGAATCAGACATACCATTCAAGATGTGACCGCGACAGATGTAGTCATCATTCTTCCACTTGTTTCTCTTGCGTGTCTCCTCCAATGGTTCATCCTCTGCTGGTTCGGTGATCGGAGTAGACAAGACGTACACCACCTTGAGAGTGGTTAGGAGGAAGTGCATCTTTTTCTGCCACCTGCGAAAGTCCACACCTACAAACTTCTCTAACTTCATAAACTTGGAAGTCATGTCACGTACAGAATCCATCATCACAATGACAACAAATTATTCTCAAAGATTGTTGGGTAAAGAGAAAGGGTATTTGTGATGTATCTGGATTTCGATAGAGTCACGTAAGCTCGCTTTCCTTTGAGAATAATTCGACCCTTATAGCCTAGGTTACACGAATTCTCTCGCATGATAAAACTATCGAACCTTCTTGCTTCTAGGCCTGAAACATGAAAATGCCTTTGAACATTTTGTTCTTGGACTGTAATTACTGTTTGTGATTCCGTATCTTTACTTGCACCAAGGGCATGTGTATTTATAGGGGAAATCCGTCAGTTTCAAACCACACCCGTACAGATAAGGATAGAGCAACTTCATGCAACCACAGACATGCCAAGATGCAACTGCAGATAACCACAGAACATACTAGGCAACTGTACAGTATACCGCTCCAATCCATAACCGATGAGTAACGGAGACAACTGCATGCATTCATCCCTATCCAAATCCAATAACTGTGTACGTACGTACGTACCACCAATTTGGAAACCAAAACCACATAACAAAATTCGATTTCATATTACATATACATTTCTGCATGTATCCATATAACACTTCATTCCGGAGTAGTCATACCAAAATGATTATTTCAGAATTGTGAGCTCGTGGATGGGTTTATACAAGTGTGCACTCCGCACCACCAACCTTGTTATAACGTCCCGAACTCACTAATACTCAAATCCAATTATGCTTAAATGATTGTGTTTCATAAAACACCAACAGCTTCATACTTGACCTGCAAATCAGCACATGCGGCAGAGCAACACTGGACATAAAGGAAGATAAAGACCAATCAATTATGATGGCAAAACACATGTTCAGAATACATGAAACGCCAGAATCTGGCGAAAAGAGAAAAATCTTGAAGTAAAAGGCAAGGCCCTAAGGAATTACAGTCTTCTCCTGCTCATCAGAAGTTTTTGGGTCCTAATGTGAAGTTTCAGCAGCCTACTTCTCCATCAGGAACGTCAACTCAGGGTATAAACCGGACAGTCTGTCCTGAAACTCCTCCAGAGTTAAAGCCTTCTTCAAAGATTCCAGATTAGACATCAGACTGGTATCAAACCCCCCAATCTGGCTATACTTCGCCTGAAATTCCTTCAAATTCTCTGGTACTTCAGGCCAAGTATAGGCAGGGGCAAGACATTCTTGAAACTCTTCACTGAGAAACCCCTTCAGAGGAGTCCACATCTTCGAGAGCTCAGATTTATGGTAGAATTCACCATACTCTTGGCGATGTGCCTCCATCTCTGGACAATTGAGGCAGAAGTCTATTATCAGCATAACTAGCCGCCTCTGGCTATCAGTATCAGCATATCGGTCTCTCTCAACCTCCACCAAAGCCATGTTCCTCTTCAATTCTAAAAAGGAACCATCAGACAGCCTTTTTGCCTTCTTCAAGGCTTGAACCTCATCTTCCAAGGCTTTTATTCTGGCCTTATCTTGAGCCCTTTCATCCTGGAGATGCTTCAGCATATCTGAAGATTCCTTAGACCTCTTGAACATCTCCTTCTCCATCAACTCATGTTCGGACTCCTATCCCCGAGAACGGTCATACAACATCCGAAAGAGAATTATACATATGCCTCATCAGACTCGCAGGCTGCAAACGAAGGCAAAGATAATTAGATAACTACACAGCTAATCCTATCAGAAGCCTTGACGAATCATACCTGGTTAACTTTGGGACAGCCCGGTACCACCTCGACTAGAACCTCAGAAGGAGGAGGTGCCACATACTTCTCGAACTCTCCCAATAGTCCGAGTTCGAGCCTCGGCTTCTTTGAAGACTTGTCCAAAGAGCTCCCTGAAGCCTCAAGATCTCTCTTCTTCTCATTATTGTTCAACTGCCCTCTTGATTCAGCTATCTTGGCCAACAAATTCGCTGCCTTGTTCCCTCTAGAAGCACCCACTGCATATATAAGGGAGGAAGTTAGCGCAAGAAGTAATGGATAAATTGCGGACGAGAATATAACACAAGAAGAAATACCCTCTTGCAACGCATTTGATTCTACCACAGAAGTTATCATCATGACCTCATCTACACATTCGGTCGTGATGGGGAGGACACTAGGGATCCGAGACATTTCCTTTCTCGGACACCGAACTAAGGCAGAACCCTCATCCTCTTCCTCATCTGATGGATCTAAAGCCACAGGAACAAACAAGCAGTCTGCCTCCTCAATCACTTTCAGCTGTGATTGAGCCTTTTTGGGTCCTTGAACCAACCTTTTAAACCGACGCCCACGTCGAGCATCTTTCATCAGACCCGAGATTTCCTTATTTACCTCTTTCTCGGATATCTCATCTTGGGCAGCTCTCTCTTCTAATGCTCTATAGGCCTGTAATGCCTTAGTTGCACCAGCTGGATCCTGCTCCAAAGACAGAAGGGCTTCATACCAGTCCATCTCAACACCTTCTGGATGATTAAAATGTGACAACTTTAAGAAGCTGCAATTCTGAAGAGTACAGTTGGACAGTTGATTCAACCAGTCATACGTTTCTATAGGCCATTGCCAACCCATTTGATGATCTCCGGATACAAACCTACCCTCTCTAAGTCTGATCTTATCATTCACCAACTCCTCAGCTATATCCAGCAGTTGGCGGGATGACTCCACTTCAGACCAGACCTCATTCTGGACTTCTATTCCAATCAGGAACTTCATACTTGGTTCGATCAAAAGTTAGTTTTACCTTATTCCACTTCCCGCAGTTCACAGGAAGTACAAAAAGCTTACCTAAAGTAGTATCTCGAGGGGTCAAGGTCACACTTTTCTTAACAATGGAAACCTTATACATGGTCCGCAACAAGGAGAGACTGGGATGATAACCTTTACGAGCGCACCAAGTTATTAAAGCCATGATGATTACTATCACATTGGCATGTAGCTGACCTGGATGCAACCTATAATACTGAAGAAAATCATCCAATAATGGGGGAAAAGGGAAGGCTAATCTATGCTGCAGAAATCTACCATATATGACCCCTCGGGTCGGAGTTACTAACTCAACTGCAGACTTGTCTTCTCTAAAATACATGAGGTCATCATCAGAAGGAATGGAAAAGCGACAACCTTCTGTGAAAATAGCAGCATCAGCGCATGCTTTATCCTCCTTCTTCGACTCTCTGCTACTGCCTTCACCATCCATGGATACTATACCTCTGGATGCATGCATGACCACGGGGCTATTCCCCTTTATTTGGGCCCTCCTGGCCATAGCTCTCAACCTCTTCTCTTCCTCAGAGGCTTTCTTCTTTAAAACTATATGTTTTTTCCCACTTGCTACCTCAGCTCTGCGGCGGTCATGGGAGCTACTCTCTTCAGCCTGAGCTTCTACATACTCTCCCTCATCATGATGGGGGATGGAAATTGTTCTACGACTATTGCTCATGATTACAGAGAGTATGGGGGGAAATACACACACAAGAGATAAAAGGGAAAAACAGACACAAGCAAATGTGCAGAGAAAGAAAATAGCACTTACTGGTGATGGAAGCAGAAATTTGAAGCTTCGGAAATTGATGAAGTATTAATGCGTCTTCTGAACTTGGAAAGAAGAAATTTTCGAATAAGAGAAGACAATGGGAATGATTTGGGAAATTTAATCCAAACGCAGACAGCATTGAAGACGAGCAATTACCTCGATTTTGTTTCCAAGACAAAGTAATTGGAGAGACGGGGGACAGACAGTCTCTGCTTGCCAATGAAGACACGCCACGTGTACCTACCATCTGGATTTCAAAAGAAACTAGTCTTAGCCGTCCATATATCTGATGGAATACGAAGAAACTTGAAGCTAGATATTCATAAGGGTAAGCCCGCGAAGAGAGTCCCCGAAGGACACCTCGAGCGTAACACCCCGAGTTATTCTCCCTCGAGTTATTGGTCTTCCCTCGAGAAGCGAGCCTCTCCTTCAACCTTCGAGATGGAGCACTCTATATTCTGAAGATCTACCTTGGAGCTACTGATAAGTCCATGGTTCGTATTCGGACCTCGTTCATACTCGGATCAGGGCCCAAGATGGGTCATGGGCTCGAGATACGCGGAGGATGGGTCCACGGGTCCATCAATCCTAATCCTTATAAGAAATGCGTATATTATGAATGTTCTACAAGGAATATACATCTTCTTTTAGATGGTAATACAGCTATTCTAAACATGATAACACAACCATGTCCGAAATACACTTCTATTATACATGGTAATACAACCTCTATTCCCATAAGAGTTTTTTTCATACCATAAATACATATCTTGGTGATCTACGGATTGTAGCCATATAAATACCCTAAGAGGTTTGGTAGACCTCTCATCTAATCTCATACTTTATACTATACGCCTTAAGCAAATATACTGACTTGAGCGTTGGAGTGTCTATCCCCGGGACCCCCGGGGCCTTTGTCTTGCAGATCAGTTCGAGAGCCTGGTTCGTCGTCAAAGTGTTGGTGTCCCGCATACATCAATTTATTTCTCAATGGTAAATGTTTAATCTCTTTTATCTTTTATTACGATGTATTGCTAGGGCATGAACTAATGTCAGTTTCATCGAATTTATTCTGGTACAGGGAGCTTTCACTCTTGATTGTGGAAGATTTTTTACTGGTTGTGGGATAGGAATATTCTCTTACGTTGTAAGTTCTGAGTTCAATCTGTTTATGATTGTGTGTGTATTTTGGGGATGCCTAATTTACATGGTTGAATGTGTAGGTTCCTATCTTTATAGCTGAAATAGCACCGAAGAATCTTCGTGGAGGCTAGCAACCTTGATTCAGGTAAAAAGACTGCTCTTTTAGAGTTTCTTACAGGAATGAAATCAGACTTAGGGTCTATGATTCCCATGTTTGTGGCGAAGTTGTAACCTTTCTTCTGTATATTCTGCAGCTTATGATTGTCATTGGTTCATTAGTTTCATTCCTACTCGGAACAGTCATTTCGTGGCGTATTCTTGCCCTCATCAGTAAGCTTTATATGATCATCTAATATTGGACAAATTGATCCATGAATTATGAAATGGTCTGAGATATTAATGATCTTTGTTTGATTATTTCTAGGTATTCTTCCATGCATTTTTCTGCTAGATCTAATTTGAGATCATGCTTGATGTATGTTTCTTGTCTTGTGCTTTTATAAGTTATATATCAGCTCATGAAATGACACATCTCATTTTGAAATCACATGATTTGGCTGCATGGATCCAAGACTACCATTTGGATTATAGACTTTTTTTAAGATCATGTTAACTGAATTTAGATGCAGTAACTTAATTAGATTGAATTAATGCCTTCTTAAAGAATTTGTGTAATGTAAATTTTGTTATAATGTCATCTTACCTCTTTTCGGGTTCTTCTTTGTGTATTGTGCATTACTCGCTATTATAAATAACTAGCATGGGCAGGCCGCGCAAGGCGCGGCCATGGCCCAATTAAAAGTAAAAATTATGACTTAACATATATGATATGAATTGGGAATATATATGATAGAAATGTGAAATGTATGACATATATGTCTTACAAAATAGAAGTAATAGAAATAGATAAATCGTGATCAATGATTTTGTGTAACGTGATGTATTGGTCCTCGGGGGAAATTGCTAATGATGTCCAAAAAGATCGATTCCTCCGTCAATAAACGATATGAGTTGTCTGCATAAATAAAAAGGGCATGATTAATACTGATATAATTTTTGTATGGGAATTAAAATGTACATGTGAAAGAAACGTGTGTGTATAAGTTTTTTTTTTGAGGAGAACGTGTATGTATAAGCTAAATAGACATTTGAAAGTTGTAACTTACTTGTGATTAAATGTAGTCATTCGTCTATTCCTCCACTTGTACCTTGGTTGATGTAAGTGTTTAATGTATTTTCATTTGAAGTACTAATATACATGAGTAACGGTCAGAAAATTGAGGATAAGGAAAAGACAAATATACGTTCAATAAGATTTTAAGAAGTTACCTTGAGGATCCATGACAAAGTTGTAGTACTTCTTTGTAAACAATATTTTTGGTTTCATCTGATTTTGACTTCTGGAAGAATGGTGGTTTGACAAGAATCTTGACATTGGCAGCTGCTCTTGCTCTTGAAAGCGCGACATATAGTTGGCCATGTGAGAACACTGGTTCCTTTAAATATATGCCAACGAAATCCAAGGTTTGCCCTTGTGCTTTGTTGATAGTCATTGCAAAGCATAAGCGTATCGGAAACTGTGTTCTCTTAAATGGCACTGGGTACTGCTCGTCAGATGGAGGTTGTAATGGAATTCTATGAATAAAAACTTGCTTTCCCGCAAAACTTCCAACAGAAATCTCAGCTTGAATAACATTTCTTTGTAGGTTTTTTAAAATGAGCCTAGTTCCATTGCAGAGTCCCTCAGTTGGATCTAAATTTCTTAAAAGTATTACTGGTGCGTTGCATTTTAGGTATAATTTGTGCGGTGGCAAACCGTTCGGGGTGAGAGAGTTTAGGAAGTCTTCGTACTGTGTTTGATCATTTGGATTTAATGTCTCATCAAAACTTAAGTATTCAGTGCATGAACCTGGGAATTTGTTAATCATTTGCTCATTAATTTCATCTACAAATTGGTTTTTCGTAGTGAGTATAGCTCTGTTTATTGTGTGGTTAGAACTTTCTTCCAATGAATTATGATTGGGATATACCGTGGTTATCAATTGGTTTAGAGATTCCATCTCGTCTTCGTGTGGAATGACGATTGATGGTGGGAGGCTTACTACATCATCGCATAGTGTTGGTTCGTTTCCGTCGCCAATGTCTAGTAAATATTTTGTAAATGAAGGGTCTAGCTGAGCTCTCATGTTGTCAGTTAGTTGTAGTTTATGTAGTTGTGGCCAGATGGGTGAATTAATCAAGCATGCATCAATAGAATCATATTTCGTGGCTTTTCGTACGACGGGAAGTACTTGTCTGAAATCACCTCCAAACACTACCACTTTTCCTCCAAAAAGTTCGTTGTTGTCCATCAAATCTTGTAATAAATCATGTAAAGCCTCGATCGATTGGCGTTTTGCCATGGGAGCTTCATCCCAGATGATGAGCTTTGATTGTCTAATTAACATCGCTAAGGCGCTTTGTTTGCTTATTTTGCATGTGCTTGTTTCGTTAAGATCAATTGGGATTTTAAATCGAGAATGTGCAGTTCTTCCACCCGGTAAAATTGAAGCTGCTATACCAGATGTTGCAGTTGCTAGTGCAATGTACCCTTTTGATCTAACATCAGCAAGTAATGCTCGGTAGAGGAATGTTTTACCTGTTCCCCCGGGTCCATCCACGAAGAATGACTTTTTGGAATTTCCGTAAATGGATTCTGATATGGTTGTAAATGCATTTTTTTGCTTAATGTTGAGGGCACCAATTGCGTTTAGATCTTCTTCAGTAACTGTAATACTTTGTTCGGCTGTGATTTCTCTTGTTTGGAATTCTAATTCAGTTGTTGTCATGTCTTGAGGTGCCAAATCATATTCGGCAAGGTTTTTTCCCATTGATTGGAGGAACCCATTTATTTGCTGCAGTACTTGTTTCTTAATTTGTGGTTTCGATAAATGTTGTTGCCTTGCAAAATCTTCAGACATGACCCCTTCAAATTTGGACCATAGTTCTTTAGGATTATTAGGAGGTGAGTATACTAATAGATTCGCAAAAAGTCTACGTAGTTCATAAGGCATGTGGAAAAGTGACGCTTCCTGGAGGCATAACTCTTGGCTGTTGTCGTCTTGTAATATTCCTCGAATCAAAGCAGCTTCGCGAAATGTGTTGACCCGGTTTCCGTTGAATGTTTTTAGGTCATCATATGATTTAGGGCATCTAACTTTTGATAACAATAGTCTTAGGTAATATCTTTCCCCTTCGGTAGGATGAGCGGCAACTATTCGGCCAACCGAGTCTCCTCTTTCCCTCCGCTTCCATTTCTTTTCATCAGCTAACCATACGAAATGGTCTGGAAATTCGGAAAAAAGTAGATTGAGTTCCTTAGCTCTCTCATCTATTCTATTCATCCGGAAGAATTCGGTCAACATCGTTTTCTTGTTCATAGGATTGTTCAAAATGTTTCTTAATTTATCTTTCTTTTTGAATGTAATTGGTTGGTAATTCTCAAGATGGACAGGTAAATGCACCACGGCTGGTTTGAGTTCACTTATTTGGAAACGGTATATTCTCCACAAAGCTTCTGGGGCCGATATCCATCTTGCACTTTGGTATTGTTGTATCTCATTAATCTCTCCATTTGTGTTATCTGCTCCGACGTGAAAGTTTATCCTGTCATTGCCTTTGCATATATATTTGTAAATGTACTTTACTGCCTTTATTGTTGAACAAATTTCCACATTCATGTGGCAGTCATACTTTGCAAGCAAGTATGGATTGTAAGGAATAACCCATCTGTTGTCCAATAATACCCGTCCAACCCACACCTCTCTCCCATCCTGTAGCCGACGGTAGATAGGATACGCGTCCTCTGTTTGTATAGTTTGTGAGTTGAAAGCTTTTGGGTATGAGTTCTTACATATTCCATCCTTCATGCAAACATTATTTGGATTTTTTGACCCACATGGACCATGTAGCATGTGTTTGACGACCATGTTGTATAAGTGAGGATTGGTCTCTTTATTCGGCAACTCAGCACAAACTATTTTGTCAAACTCTTCAGGATTATACATTTTATATTGTTGTTTCAATATTAGAAGGAAATGTGCATGAGGTAGGCCTCGCTTTTGGTATTCTATGACGTAAGTGTATGCCGCCACTTCACCAAATATTTGTTTTTTAAGAAGATCGTCTTTTAGATCTTCTAGTTTTGAATGGAACACTCTAACTTCCAAGTCCGGTCTATTTTGTGCCTCTTCGTTTTGGATTAGGTGTTCTTTGATTTCTGGCCAGTTTGGATTGCATGTCATTGTTAAGAATATATCTGGTTTCCCATATTTTTGCACTAAGGTCATTGCGTCAATGTATTTTCTTCTCATATTTCTAGGCCCTCCTATAAAACTTGCTGGTAGATAAAATCTTTGGCCAATCTTTGAAGCTTGTGTTTCCCCAGCTCCAACTGAATCAACTATACCTTGCAAAAACTCCTTTCTTATTTCTTCTTGCTGTTGCAAAAAATAATCAAGTCTTTGAGTTTCCAGTTTAACGTATTGGTCCACCACATATTGTTGGAATAGACGGCCAAAATGCAAAATGTATGACTTGTCATCGGGCCTGATTTGCAACTTGTAAGCCAAATATTCTCTAACCGAGACAAAGTTGGGATCCTGATTCGTAGCTTCCAACACTGAAATAATTTATTGTTAGATTATGTGGAAAATGTTGGTGAACACAATAATGAACAACCACTACGTACCATCATTCTCTGCTTGGAGGAGCTCATCAACAGTAGAAGCCCTTACAGGATCGGGGTTTGGAGGGGGTTGAGAGCTCTCTCCTCTTTTCCTCTTTCTTCTTACTCCAGTTATTATATTCTTAGGAATTCCTTCATGCCATCCAAGGTCTCCAAACGGAAACATTATTGGATACTGGAGTGGATCATAACATCCAAAAAAATATTTAATTCTTTTGGAGTCACCATTGCGGGTATACACTCGAATATCACGTTCCCTTGGTTCTCCAGGCTCCTGCCCTTCAACCCACAAAGCGGCTACCTGTGATGCACTGGGCTTGTTGTACACCTTTTGATCTACGTTTGGAATCGACCTTAAGACAATACGATATTTGCTTAACTCTGAATATTCTCGTAAACGTCTAAAAAATTTTGCATAAGGATTTTTCTGTAAAATATGTATAACTTTTTGAATCGTTTCTTCTGATAATCGTGGGCATGCTAAGAGCCTCTGATTTACTTCTTCTTCAGTGTCGTAGAAATATAATTCTAATTTCTTTTTGTTTTCGTCGTTTGAATATATGCTATTTAAGTAGTGGTGTACTTGCCCTTGTATTTTGAAATTGTAGATTCCATTATTCCGGCTTGAAAATTCTTTTTCATGTCTATAACCGAAAGATGTAAAGGCAAACATGTTATTGTAAGTTCTGATGTACGTTCGAAAGTATTTTGCCTCATCGGTTGATGATGTTAGTAATTCTTTTAGCAAGTCTGGTGTTTCGTTGTAAGTGAGACTTACTGTACCGTTTGAACAACAAAAGCTTGGTGTTTCATGAGGAAATTTTTTGGCTCCACAATGAGTGCAATCCTTTTCCTTTTTAAGCTTGTGTGCAGATGATGGAATATACTCTAACACGCCTCTCCCAGATTTGGGAATTGATCTCCTACATCGGCGACGCTTTGTACCTTGTGCAACAACTAAAAAAATGAAATAAACCTGAAATCCAAATGGAATATGGATCGCCTATAAATAAGATATATATTTATGCGAAGTAGAAACTTAATAGACAAGCACCTGTATTTGTATTTGTATCTGTGGCCGTGTCGTTTGCCATTGCAGTTTTGGCATTAGTACGGTGAACTGATCGTGGAATTCTCCACGTACCTTGACATATTCGTTTGTGTTTCCATCGCATTATCGCTTCTCTTCTGTAGAGTAGTGTACTGACAGTGGAGTTTCTACCAGAAGGAGTGTGTGATGTAGATGCATTATTTTGTTCGGACATTGGTTTTGGTATTAGGCTTTTCTAGCTACACTGGAATCTGAGTTTATATGGATTTGTTTATATACATGTGCAATGAGGGTGATAATAATTTCTGGGTATTGATGAAACTGAATTTGAAAACCGAAAAGTCCTTTTCTTGTCAAGTTTGGAAAATAAAAGGTTGGGTATCTGAATGGAGATTAATGACATTTAATAGTGAAACTAAATTAATAAGGGAAAATAAGAAGAGGAGATGATGAGGTGCTGGGTTTGTGAACTAAATGATGGGTTTTGGTATTGTGAACTAAATTAAGAATGCAAAAGTCAGGCAATGTTAATAGTTTCAAATAGATTATAGGACTTGAGAATTTTGATAATGTTCTTACTATAATGTAGGGGTTTTTAATTTAATCTTGATAATATATAGTTTGAATATATGGTTTGATATTATTATTTTCAATATAATAATATATATTTATGTTAATTCAATATTTTTGAATTTAATTTAGTTCAATTTAGCAATACATAATATGATGACAAAATAAAATAATGAGGTGCATGATTTGTGAACTAAATGCTAGAAATGGAAATGCATGAAACGTTGCCAAATGCATGAAACTGGAATTTTCTATAGCACTCACATTTAAGCTCACATTTAAGAGAAATAATGGCATTTGTTATTACCTTAATTAATGTGGCTGGTTTTAGCTTTGCTCTAATTTTTCATTATTTAACAATTATTTTATGTACATTCTTTTCAAGTTCCATAACCTACAAATTAGAATTTCTACTAATAACCAACAACTTAATAATGCAAAAGTCAGGGAATATTAATAGTTTCAAATAGATTATAGTAGAATTTTGATAATGTTCTTACTATAATGTAGGGGTTTTTAATTTAATTTTGATAATATATAGTTTGAATATATGGTTTGATATTATTATTTTCAATATAATAATATATATTTATGTTAATTCAATATTTTTGAATTTAATTTAGTTCAATTTAGCAATACATAATATGATGACAAAATAAAATAATGAGGTGCATGGTTTGTGAACTAAATGGTAGAAACGGAAAGGCATGAAACTGAAAATTTCTATAGCACTCACATTTAAGACAAATAATGGTATTTGTTATTACCTTAATTAATATGGATGGTTTTAGTTTTGCTCTAATTTTTCATTATTTAACAATTATTCTATGTACATTCTTTTCAAGTTCTGTAACCTACACATTAAAATTTCTGCTAATGATCAACAACTTAATAATGCAAAAGTCAGGGAATGTTAATAGTTTCAAATAAATTATAGCACTTGAGAATTTTGATAATGTTGTTACTATAATGTAGGGGTTTTTAATTTAATCTTGATGATACATTGTTTGAATATATGATTTGATATTATTATTTTCAATATAATAATATATATTTTATGTTAATTCAATATTTTTTAATTTAATTTAGTTCTATTTAGCAACACATAACATGATAAGAAAATAAAATAATGAGGTGCATGATTTGTGAACTAAATGCTATAAATGAAAATGCATGAAACATTGCCAAATACATGAAACTGAAATTTTCTATAGCACTCACATTTAAGCTCACATTTAAGAGAAATAATGGCATTTGTTATTACCTTAATTAATGTGGCTGGTTTTAGCTCTGCTCTAATTTTTCATTATTTAACAATTATTTTATGTACATTCTTTTCAAGTTCCGTAACCTACAAATTAGAATTTCTACTAATAACCAACAACTTAATAATGCAAAAGTCAGGGAATATTAATAGTTTCAAATAGATTATAGTAGAATTTTGATAATGTTGTTACTATAATGTAGGGGTTTTTAATTTAATTTTGATAATATATGGTTTGATATTATTATTTTCAATATAATAATATATATTTATGTTAATTCAATATTTTTCAATTTAATTTAGTTCAATTTAGCAATACATAATATGATAACAAAAGAAAATAATGAGGTGCATGGTTTGTGAACTAAATGCTAGAAACGGAAATGCATGAAACTGAAATTTTCTATAGCACTCACATTTAAGAGAAATAATGGTATTTGTTATTACCTTAATTAATGTGGCTTGTTTTAGGCTTGCTCTAATTTTTCATTATTTAACAATTATTTTATGTACATATTTTTCAAATTATGTAACCTACATTTAAATTTCTACTAATAACCAACAACTTAATAATACAAAATTCCGGGAATGTTATTAGTTTCAAATAGTTTATACATTACTTAGAGAATTTTGATAATGTTGTCACTAATTTAGGGTTTTTTAATTTAATTTTGATAATATATGATTTGATGAAGTTCAACTAATTTATGCGTAATATTATTATTTTCAATATAATAATATATATTTATATTTATATTATTTCAATATGTTTCAATTTATTTTAGTTCAATTTAGCCAAATAATATGATAAGAAAATGATATAATGCAAGGCAAGGCTAACTAATTTGTCTGCCGATGTGAAAAGACATGTAGCATAAATGAAAGCAATGTATACTTGCTTTAACACAAAACAAATTAACTTTAGGCTCTCATTTCTCATAATAGTTGTTCCGGTGTATTTTCCAGAATAACAACTATCTGACACACACATCTAACTTATGCTAGTGACAAGCAGGGATAAAATAGATGGATATATAATTTTATTAAAATTCGAGACCAAAAAGGAACTGGAATTAACTAAAGGAATAATGTCATTAGAAGATGTGTAGATGGATATATAATTTTATTAAAATTCGAGACTAAAAAGGAACTGGAAATTAACTAAAGGAATAATGTCATTAGAAGATGTGTAATATTATTGATTCCCCAACCGAACCTACCACCAATTATTAAAGGTTCCCACTGAATGAAATACAGATTAAAGGAAATTGATAAAACAAAGCAGGAGCACAACACACTCCATTTATTATCAATGGAATGTAAATCTTGCTCAGTTTCCAACCATCTCCATTGTTGGGTCTTTAGCCAGAACGTCTTCATCTTCAGAGGAGGGACTATTGAGAGCCGAGCTTTCTTCCAAAGGCATCTTCATCTTTTTTTTTGATGGCCGGGTGTGGTGGTCATTCATTTCAGCCTCAGTGTATGCTTTCACAATGCTATAGCGTGCTGACTGGGAGCCTTGGAAAGTAGTTTCATACTGTCTAAGAAAACAAACAATAGTATGCTCCTGTAGAGAATCTCTGATTCTGCTGGTGAGATCAACATCCTACAAAAAATGTGCCGACGTGTAATTTCTAGAATGCAAACATTATAATATTTGAAAGGTTTACGCACCTTTTCTTCTGCTTCCTTGAGCTGAGACGTGGTGAACCCGATTAGTTTTTCTGCATCGCTTCCAAAGACAGAAGCAGTAATTGATGCACTTGGGTCTGATAGTGAGAGAATGACCTTGCACCTATGAATCCATTTTGGGAAAAAATTAAATTAAATATCTTAATAAAGGAGGGATAAGAGGTATGCCTTGAATATAAAAAGGGGGAAAAAGAAATATTACCTTGCAGTCAGTTCAATATCTTGTTGGCATGATATGCATTTGGTCTTCTGGCCAACCTCTCCATTGATGGTCTTCATGCAATTGTTACATGTCGTGTACCAAAAGTTAGATTGAAGAGGAGCAAGCGTCGTAGCTGCCTTGATCCATGCAGCCTTGTACTGTTTGTATATGAGTACCAAATCATTAAGAAAATGTATGTCTGCCATAGTGTATGAACAATAGTTAAAGCTTACACTCTGGAATAATTTCATTGCAGCTTGTATGGTGTGAATACTATCATGGTCTGGTTGTGGGAGGAGCACTTCTGCATTCTTGTATGCTCCTTGATCTAGGAGTTCGGTTACCTTCCCTTGGTTGTTCTTGTACCTGAAACACCGTTTAGTAAAGTTCAAATCACCGTTAAATTTACACCTTGTAAAAAATATACAAAGGGTACCATTCTTGAAGATCCTGTTGAGCCTGGGTAGGAGCATTCATGATGAACGCTGATTGAGGACGGCTTGTGAGCGACAGAGCTGTAATTTGTGGAACTCGTTAGGAAGAACTTTGTAGCATGAAACCTGAATCGACATGAAATGGAAGTATCATATTACCGTTGAATGTTGTGACCTTAACCCTCAGAGCAAGAAGTGTTGGGACTCTTCCAGCATTGTCAGCAATGGTGTTGCCTTCATGGTGCTCGAAGTCATTCCAGAGAGTTAGAATGATGGGTTTTTTCCTGAATATGTGCAAATGAAGCAATGTATATTAGCATAAGCCAAGCTGGGGAAAATAAATGCGGAGAATATATTGGTGAATTCATGATTAGCATTACTCTGGAGTAATCAGCACAATGTCTCTAGACATCTTATCATTAAATCCTTGACTCTTGGGGGGAAATGTGTAAATCACCAAGCCCTCCACGTCTACAACACAAAACGTAAGAAGCTTAATCGTCAACAATGTCAAAGCAAAATAGAACAAATGCGGAGAAAATATACTTACTTTGTAGCATATCACTATCGGCATACTTGTAGAGATCATTTATGTTGGTAGTTGGAACTTGAAACGGAAATACGGGAGGCTCTTCCTCCTGCACAGGTTCAACTAAAGTATTGCTGGTAATTACCCAGGAATATGGGTATGATCCGAGACTGTAGTTTGGATTAGCCAACGAAACAGATGCATTCGAGATGTGGTATCTCTTGCATGGAAGAAGAAGGCCGTTGAAATAACGAATATCGTTATGAAAGATAGCTGCAGAGACTCTAGTACCCTATAATACATAATTACTTTGAATAAAAATCAATGATAACCAACGATGGAACTTCATAGCGACTAAACATGTGCACTTAGAAAGTACCTCAGAATCTGCTAACACAATCCTCCTTATTTGTTTTGCCTTGGATGAATTCAGCTTTTGGACGTGTGAACTCTCGAGAACCTGGACAAGTGAAGTCCAGCGTGCTCTTCTCTGAGTCTGGGGGTGTACATCAGCGATGGACATAATCCTTCTTCCCATTCTCCAATTCACTTGAAAAGTCTGCGTGGGTCTGGAATGAAGAGGAGCAGGATCCTGAATGAAGAACAATGAAAAGGATTAAAATTCCCTAATTATGATGTAGAAAATAAAAGTACTATTGTAAAGAATTAGTTTACCTTTGCTAATGAGTGAGGAGAAATGGTGACAATGTTAATCCTTATTTATAATAAGAATAATGCTAGAATTTGAAAGGTTGCTGTTAATGTGAGACAATTAAGCATGCCTTGTTGTAACTGATCAAGTAGGAATAGGAAGATACATGAAAGATAAGTCTAAACCAAAATGAAATCCCAATTCTAAATTTCTAAACACATATTGACAGCAATGGTTTATGACGTTTAGCTGTTACTTCATAGCTCCTTCAACATTCAATATTCAATATTTTTGATTAATCAACTATGTTAAGGTGCAAATTGCACATGACAATAAATTTAGGTGATCAATTTTCATTCACCACATTAAAGCAAAAAATCATATTTTTTCAATCAGACTAAAGTACATGTAACATCCAGAATAAATAGCATGATTTATATGCAATTATGAGGTTAGTAATTGAAAATAAAACACACTCAATTATTATATGAAACTGAAATGTCATTGATTAGATGTTTACCTGGAGAGATCCTTTGAATTCCTCCGCCTAGCAAAATTAGCGGTCATGGCTCGACGATGTGGCTGGATACCAGCGGCGGTCGGATTCTGGTCGGTGATGAAGAGCATGGATGTTTGTGTGAAAACTTTGCTGGCAGTTTAACTTTATGAGGAAAATACTGAAATGCCAAAACAAAAACTCAAATCATTTACTTTGGCCTATCCTCTTCACCACATAAGCATGCCTGAACCAGCTATGCTAACATAGCACGAGACTTTAAAACTAAGGCAATGAGCCTGATAATTATAAAATTGAAATTGCTTATAATAAAGCTTACCCCTTTAATTCCCAACTCATGGCAATCAGCAGAACCTAATATCTCGATACATGACGGCGCTTTCAAACTTCGCCTCTGGAGTTGCTTCTGCCACAATCCATCCTCAACAGCAATAAACTGTATTGAAGTGAGAAATGGTTATTGGAAGAACATTCAGTTGCTAAAAAATGAGGTTCCAGAAATCAAAGAAAGCTTACAGATCGAGGCGGACAGATCGGCGCGGACGGAGGGCGGAGGCCGGTCTTGGCCGGAATCTGGTGGCAGAGGAGGCAGAGGCGAGGAGGCGGACGGAATGTGGTCGGGCGGAGGCGAGATGGCGTAGGAGAAGAAGAGGTGAAGGTGGGGTCTGGTCGGAGGAGAAGAAGAGATAAGGCAGAGAAGAAGAGGAATTTGAGAAAGTTAAGAAAATATATTTTTAATAAAATTAAAATAGTAAAAGCAGAAAAAATGGAAGAAAATTAATGGGTGGGCCAGACTATGAGG
This sequence comes from Sherardia arvensis, assembly GCA_948330725.1. Taxonomy (NCBI): domain Eukaryota; kingdom Viridiplantae; phylum Streptophyta; class Magnoliopsida; order Gentianales; family Rubiaceae; genus Sherardia; species Sherardia arvensis. The sequence continues at coordinate 17,079,234 of OX415244.1, forward strand.
TGGAACTGATGTGGCAGGTGATGTGGCGTGCCACATGTCAGGCAGGAAGGAAGGTTTCCTTAAGAATGCCTGTCTTTTTATATATGGTAGATTTAATTGCATTTTATATGTTTTCATTCAGAAACGAATTGAAGCCGAGAAGAAGCGCCTATGTTCTGTAGTTTATGGCTCACTGCCTCCTGAGAGCCGAACATTACAGGTTTCAGTTTCTCTCATGTTTAATTGTTTAAGAAGCTATTTATGACGATTTTTAATTCTTGAAACTTCCTTTTTGGTTGGTTTTGTTTCAAATTCATAACCGATAATTATCATAAGCTGATCTAATGCATTTTTCAGAAATACAGGCTACATGATTTAATGATGCATATAGATGGTTTGACTTTGGCAACAAAGGTTGTTAAATGTATTAAAAATATTTGTACATATATCCGTGCATGGTGTGATTAAGGTTGTTAAATGTGTTATGGTTCTGTATCGTCTGAGTTTTTGAACTGTAGCTAATTGTTCTGTAAGTGATTTTAACATGTCAAAATGCTTTAACATGTTATTATTAGTTTTGATGTGATTGTAATTGAAGATCAATATGCTCTGATATGTATACAAATTATGTAAGGTGTAAGCTTAAATGCGTTTCTTGCTTTGCTCCTTTCAGTTTTTTATGGACTACCGGTGCTTAATCGCTAATTCACCAAGAGAGTAGTGCATGTGGTTGGCTCCGTGAAACTGTTTGATGCAGTTTCCTGACAAGAAGTGCTCCGCATTTTTATGATTTGTATGGTTACTATAGTCAGGAAGCTTCCTCCTTTTTTAATTATGTCTTGAATGCATAGTTAGCTTTCGACCTTCATACTTTTATATTTCAGTTGCTCAATTATGTCTTGGATGTGAGTTTACTCAACTGAAGTAGAACTTGAGTAGGGCAGAATTGCTACTGAATTAGAGGTTTTTTTTTGCTTTTAAAGTGCAGCTTGATTTGGTTGTTACTATGCTGAATTATATGCTATATTTGTTGATGAAATTAAACATTATTTGGGGCCTGTTTTGATGTCGAAATGGAAGTTTATTTTCGCTGCTAAAATTTGAGGCTAACTTGTTGTTGAAACTTTTCAGATAGCTTTGTACTAACTGGCCTTCTATATATTGGTTGATTTTAGTATTACTTCTGTTATACTAAGGAATGTGTGGTGTGGTGTTTCTAGCATATTTATGGTGTTTATAAACTGTTATTTTCGTGTCGATACATGTCGGTTTTTCTCTCTTTTTCCTTCTCTTAAAGTGATGATCTTTTGTAGTGATGGTTTGTTTTGTTTGTCCAAAGAGTGCTACTGTAAATTTCAGATTTTGGAACCTAAAAATTGTTGTATTATTGATTGCAAAGTAACTATTTGTTCCACATAACGTGTTTGATAGAACCTATGAAGCTACATCAGAGAATCAGCAGCCAACCTATAGAGTCAGTGTATTGATAGTTTTATTGGCTTCTTCTGAACATATTTATTGATGGTGAGTGCTAGTTTTGTAGGAACAAGGGTGGACAATACACCACCATAACTCAAGAACATCCTCAACGTTAGAGATTCGAGTAGTTGCAGATGCTGATGCAGTAGCAGCCTTGACTCCAACAATGCCATGAGCGATATAGGATTTCCAATTCTACTACAACTTATGATGAAGTCGATGAGGGAATAAATCTTCTTCAGTTTTTGTCCATCCGCTGATGTTTTGCAGCTTTGATATGTTGTAATCTTTGTTGTTTAGAATTATGCACTCAAACTTTGTTTTTTCCTTGAATTGATAAGAGTATTTACCAAATTGGGATTTGTGTTGTTTTATAGACTACAAAGGTAGGCATTAAATCTTATGTTTGCTCAATTTTTTCTTCTTTAAATAATTTCAACATTGAAAGTGTTTGGATCGACTAATTTGACAAGTTGAAGGGGATAGGACCTAAGTGTTGAAGGGGATATCCCTAGTATCATTGTTTGGACCCTCTGGAAAGTCAGAAATGGTTATCTTTTTGAAAACATTGCTCCTACTCCTACTCTAATGCAAAAAACAGATAAAGGACTTTGTTTTTACAACCTATGCTGCCAGACCCATTCCAGCCATATCTGAGTTTGACAGAGACCTATGCAGTCTTGATTTCTTACCTTTGCATACTAGACCCCCTCAACCAATCATCTCTGTTGTAAAATGGTTAAAACCAGTTTCAGGTTTTAAAGTAAATATTGATGCCTCTTGGCACCAGACTAACCATGCAGGGATAGGAATTGTCATTAGAAACAGTGAGGGCAATTTCATTTCAACATACTGTGGATACATATCTGCTAAGTCACCCCTGAAGGCTAAAATGCTAGCCATTCAGAAGGGTGATGAACTGGGGAGATTACTCTCTTCTGTTTATACCCTAGAGTCAGACTGCCAACTGGCCATCAAAGCTATCAGTCATCCCCTGACAGCTCCTTGGAAATTGTTCCAACTTGCTTCTTCCATGAAGAATATCACCAATATTATCCACACAAGAAGGCAAGGAAATGCAGCTGCTGATGCAATTGCAAAATATGCATACAGCCAGCAGCTCACCTCATCTTTAGGCTACTCAGACCTTACTAGGCAGATACAAGGTCAGCTACTACTTGACAAATGGGGAACACCCTCACTTAGAATTCAATAGAATGGATGCTACTGATATGTATGTATTTTGCAGATCTGGACACACCACCAGTCTGGGGGCATCTTTCAGAAGATTTGGACTGCCTAGCTGTGAAGTCTACTATCACTACCTGCTTCTCACTCATCTCTGTTATGGAGTTAAGATTGCTGCAATTTTTGATAAGTGTATCTATTATCCCCACTTCAATTTTGGTGCCGCTTTGAGTTTTGCTGAGCAATTCTCTAACAGGCTTCAATCTTTGGTGTGGTGGTTTATTAGAAACTATAGGGTGTGGCTTAGCCACTTCATTCTTTTATCCCCTTTTTGGGAGCATTTTCATGCTCCAAGAGTCTATGGGTCTTCTTATTGTAACTGTCCTTTTAGGGCAGTAAAAAACTATGAGCCTTTTTGGTCTTTTTTAAGGTTTAGGGAATCTAATAAATATCCCTCCACTCCTTGAGTGGTTTAATTCAAAAAAAAAAAAAAAAGACCTAAGTATTGTAAAATAAAAAGATTATAAAATTTTGATATTCAAAACATTATAAAATGTAATATATTTATGTTAATTTCCGTGCATGGGCACATGTATCATCTAGTTACATTTTATTATTTCATATGCTAGGATAGCCATGTTACTTATTTTAAGAATTAAATGAATGAAAATGAACTTAATTAGATGAACAAAACTGAGTTAAAACATATTAAATTGAAATTAATGTCTTAAAATAATATTTTTCTATAATAATTAGATTAATTTAATTTTGTCTTATCAAATTTTTATCAATAAGAGATATCTAACACCAGACCCTGAGTTACCTGGGTAAGCATGGGTAAAAGTATCCCATATGCTTGGTCCTTTTCCATCATCTGATACCGCTCCTTCGTACTTCATAATACGAGATACCGTCGGTAAGTAGTAAAATTATAAATGATTTAGTTTATTTTGAAAATTCATTCATATGTTATTGTAAACCCAACTTTAATTATAATGTAGTTTCATTAAATGTAGTGTATTATAAGAGAGTAACTATATTTATGTGTAGTGTAGTTGCATTATATTATCACATGATTTACTTGCGTTTCGTTTGTTATTTCACAACAATGATATATAAAGTGTTCGGATAATATTATATCATAGTGTACAAACTGGTAAGATTTGTTTAGTCGGTAATTCACAGCAACAGATTGAACTGCAAGTCCAAATAGGCAACGTTCTGCGTCATTTCACAATAGACTTAGCCCCATATAAGGGGCAGATCTAATTTACTTGTAATAGTAGGTCTGTTTTTTTACTTGAAATGCCCATACATTTTACTAATGCAGATCCGCTGATTTGAAATATATAGGATAATATTTGGGATAATATTGTCTTTTTTGAGCCTGCATGCACAAGTAAATTAGATCTGCACCTAGTAATGACCTAGAATTACCCTAAAATAAACTGAATACAAAACTTACCATGAATAATTTAGCTGAAATTTATTAAAAATATTTCATAAATATAGAATGGAACTCGATTGAAATGAACTGAATTATGTTTTTTGGCATTTGTATGTTCAACTTTTGAAAATAGATGAATGTAGATTACCTAATAGGCAGAGGAGGCAGCTCCAAACAAGAAATCTTGTGGAAAATCAGAGCGTTTAAGTCCAAACCTGAGAGTGTCTGCAGGTTTCTGTGCATAAGCACATGAAGAGAGTAGCGATAAGAGAAAGATGAGTTTAAACCCTAGATGATGAGCCATAACGTGCTACTCTTCCAAATTTCCTGCTATATTTATTTGCCTGATTCATTTGTTTTGTGACTCTATATATAGCAAAGTGACGTGTGGATGAGCATCTGATGCCTACATTTTGAATGCGTTTCGTGAGAAACAGAACGTGCAATTTCATATACATATAATTTCAACACATGCAGCTTATTAGTTTTATAATACAGCTGGTTCCGAAAATAAAACTATGTTTGTGTCTCTATACGTATTGAGCGAGGGACTTTATATTCCAGGAATATATTGCACGTTAATGTGAATAAAATTATGTATCATCATTATTTTTAAAATTGGAGGTATATTATTAGACTCCTCGAACTGTGAAATCAAACCCCCCTCCAACAATCAATTTATAAGACTGCAAAGTATTGGGAATAGTAAAAGAGATAAAGAAGAATATAATAGAGATATCTAATGTGCATACAGCCTATACAAGAAGGAAAAGGACTACTCCCTGATAAGTCCATGGTTCGTATTCGGACCTCATTCATACTCGGACCAGGGCCCAAGAAGGGTCATGAGCTCGAGATACGCGGAGAATGGGTCCACGGGTCCATCAATCCTAATCCTTATAAAGAATGCATATATTATGAATGTTCTACAAGGAATATACATCTTTTCAAAGATGATAATACAGCTATCCTAAACATGGTAATACAACAATGTCCGAAATACACTTCTATTATATATGGTAATACAACCTCTATTCCCATAAGAGTAGTATTCATACCATAAATACATATCTTGGCGATCTACGGATTGTAACCACATAAATACCCTCAAAGATTTGGTTGACCTCTCATCTAATCTCATACTTTATACTTTACGCCTTAAGCAAATATACTGACTTGAGCGTCGGAGTGTCTATCCCCGGGACACCCGGGGCCTTTGTCTTGCAGATCAGTTCGAGAGCCTGGTTCGTTGTCGAAGTGTTGGTGTCCTGCATACATCAATTTGGCACGCCCGGTGGGACATCTCACACTCATTGACGACGTCGAACCTTGTTTCCGATCTGGTCTAACGCACCTGAAGAAGCAACTTCCCCAACAACATGTCTGAAGCCGAGCAACCCAGACGAAGCGCCCGTGTGCTAGGGCAAAATCCGGAGGAGAATCTAGAAGCAGAACAGCCCCCCCAAGGACGAGGACGCGGTCGACCTGGAGGATCTCGCACACGCTCCACCTCTGAACCACCGCCAGGCTCTACCGTGGGGGCAGGAAACTCCAATGTCCAAACTCCTCCGGTCAAAATCCTGTCGTATCCGGAGTACCACTCTCCGGTCCAAATCCTGTTGTATCAGGAGTGCCACCCTCTGGATCAAATCTTGTTGCGTCAGGGGTACCACCTTCTTGATCAAATCCTGTTGCATCAGGAGTGCCACCTTGTGGATCGAATCCTGTTGGATCTGAAACACCGAACTCAGGACCAAGAATTTCGATCCAGGCTGACATGAACTACAACGAACACGTCAACAATCAAGACAGCCTTGACCCAGAAAATGGGTTTGGGTATAACGGACCTGATTCGATCTTTACCTCAGAAGAACAAGCATTAAAAGATCAACAAATTGTCACAGAAAAACAACAGGAGGAGAAAAGACAAAGACGTCTTAAGGGAGACCTTGAGCCTGACTGTACGAAATAACCCTCCAGGTTACGGTCCAACTTATATCAACCATGACCCTCCGAGAACGATCCCTGAAGATGCCCGAACGTTACTGAGGAAATTGCATGCCCAATATCCTGATTTCGTCGCATCTTTGATAAACTCCAGTCAACAACTCAGTGTACAGATGCATGAAGCTCCCAACCTAGTATCTTTCTCAGGAGCCCAAACTACAACACCAGCTGATTTTACTCAATAGCGGAGACTGCTCAATAATTTATCTAAGGATCTGCCACCTTATAATACTCAGAGCAGTCTGCCACCACCTCCTAACGTATCTAATTATCAGGGCGAAGGCACAGGATTAAGTAGGGAGGAGGTGCGACAGATGCGTATCATCAACATTGAAGAAGAGTTCAGACGCGAGAAAAGGGAGCGAACTCGAAGCGAATGGCAAAATAGCGCAGATCGGCCATACACTCAAGATGGAGTCTACCCAACCCGAAGTAAATACGAAGTTGACCAAGAAATCACACGTATCCTCGGACCCAGAGGACAAGAATCTCGTTCTCCTTTCTCGCGGCATATAGTGAATCTCCCCTTCGATAATCACAAGAAGGTCGCAGAGCACTTACCCACATACGATTGCAACAGCGATCCCAGAGAATTTCTCTCGGTCTTTTTTAAGACCTTAGAAACCAAGAATTTCCATGAATTGGAAATATGCAAGATCGTCCCCAGTTACCTCTGAGGGAAAGCACAGACATGGTTTACCCAGACGAAAGCAGAAAGTTTATTTGATTACTGGGATTTTGCCAAATTCCTTCTCCACGCTTTTTTCCAGAAGAAGAAGTTTACCAAGTCCCTCGGAGATCTGGGGTATGTGGCCCGCCTCGAAGGAGAGACTGTGATAGAATACTATCATAGATACATGGATCTAGCTACCGAATGCTATGATCGAGATGAACGCCTCCTGATCAATATGTACCGGATGAGCGTGGATGATGACAATCTGAGGATGAAGCTGGCAACAAAAAATCCAACAACCATTCAACATCTCCAGGCCATCATGGAAAAGTACGCTAGCAAATCAAATGTCATGACGGGCAAAAGACCCCCAGAATTCCTTATGGACAAAAGAATCCAGGACGATGATACCGAAGGTCGAGAAGACTGATAACTCTCCAAAGCCCACCTTCGAGTCATACACTCCTCTGGCGAAATCTCGGGCTGAAATTCTATCCATTTACAGGCACCTTTTGAAGGACCCGCCCGCCATGAAAGAATCAGCCGAGCGCAAAAGGTCACCAAAGTTCTGCCAATATCACCGAGATCGGGGGCATGATACCGAGGAGTGCTATCAACTCAAGAACGAGATTGAGAAGTTGATTCGCCAGGGAATTGTGCAACAAATTGCACCATCAACAACCAGCGATAACCAGGGGACCCAAAGGAGGTATGGGGGAAAGCCCTGGCAGAAGAAAAAGGATTGCCCCCGTAACAACAATAACAATAATAACAACTACGGTGGCGGAGGCAACAATCCTCAAAATCCTCCTCCCCCACCACCTAATGGAGCCAACCAAGTCATCAACGGCATCAATGGCTACACAGGAGAAGAAATTACCTTGACCAAGCTGAAGGATAGTGTGCGAGCTATACCCTACACTCAGCCAGTTAAAAAGAGGCTCCGCCCTGAGGAAACCATTACCTTCTCGGATGCAGATGTCGTGTCAAATCAGATGCCTCACTCAGATCCTCTCATCATCTCAGCAACCGTACAAGATACTCTGGTAAAAAGAGTCTTCATAGATGATGGGAGCGGGGTAGAAGTAATGTTCCAAGACTGCTTCCAGAAGTTGGGATTTACTAAAGATGACCTCAAACCTACGGATCCGATCTCGGGGTTCACCGGAAATCCAGTAATTCCTCTCGGGGAAATCACACTCCCCATCACAGTAGCAGGAGCCAAGAGCCTAACCTTGTACTGCACATTTGTGGTAGTAGACACAGTCACACCCTTCAACATTATCCTTGGCAAACCTTGGATGTGCCAAGCTAAAGCTATATGGTCTCCCCACCATCTGATGCTGAAGTTTCTAACACCACAAGGAGTAGTTTCAATCAAAGGAGACCAAGGAGTGGCACGTTCTTGCATGATCACGGCCATCCGTGATGCCAGAAAAGTGAGCAACATCTCGGCCGTTAACAATATTCTAGGAAATCTGGTCCCCGATCCTGATCTCGAACAACCCATGGTGTTCCATTTTGAAGAAGAGGTCTACAACGAGATGACTACACTATGGCATAAACACCACCACCAAGCCTTCCAAGTGGGGGAATTGGTAATGCCAGTTGGCCCGTGGTGCACCAACAAGCTAGGAGGAGCGCTGGAGGCAAGGACTAAAGGGCCATACAAAATCTCCGCAGCACAGTCCGGTGGATTCTACCTCTTGCAAACGTGCGAAGGAGATCCCTTGGCCCCTGTCATCATGGCGCCTTTACAACGCAGGTACCTCGGAGCTAAAACCAAGTAGACCTTCTCCATATAAGGAGAAACTACTTCAATAAGGCCTAAGGGCCAAGCTCTTTTTCTTTTCATCTTTTTACATCTTAATACCCGAGCTCCCAAACTCGGGGTTGTCTTTTATAATCTTACCAAACTCTCAAGTTCGAAGAATGTAATTTCTTTTCGATATATATCTTCTATTTTATTTTGAAGCAGTTCATACTCTCTAAATACGAAGAGAAAATATGCCTCACAAAGCATAAGTAAAGACTGCTGCCTAAAGATCCATACGCTTATAAGTGTACGATTGATGCTTATCTAATATGAGTTGTTTAGACTACGTGTCTGAACTACAATCATTTTAGGCCAAAATAAAATAATATACTTATAAAAAGTATGTGGTCAAAGACCAACATGATACGGGTCATGCAAACTCACAAAGTTTAAAATACGACTCTCCATGTGATACTCCGATTAAGGTACACATCACTATTTATTAAGGTTATTCATAAGTCTAAAGAGTCAATCTTCTCAAGGATTGAAAAATAAAGACCTTTATAAAGGCAAAATCAAAAAGTGTTATTACACTACGAAACTTCTTACACCTCGTGAAAGTCTTTAAATACAGGGGTACGACCCCGACCGCGAGAAGAAGTAGAGGCACGACCTCGAACACTCTGGAGGCCACGACCCCAATTACTTTCTTCTGCTATCCTCATCAACTGAGAGGACGTAGGGGATCCACTTATATTTTCTATAATCACAGGTCGAGCAGGAGAGTCAATAGAGCCACGAGCTCTAGGAATAGGTGTCACCTCTCTGCCCCTTCCACATGGGATCCCTCGAGATACACCCCTTTGTACACGAGGCCTTATCAAAGGTCCTGAATATGGGACACCAGAAGGTCCACCTATCCCCCTCCTTGAAGATCCTGAATGTATGACAAACACACCTTGAGCCTCTAGTTCCTTTATTTGGAACCTGTAAGCGTTAAGCTCGGCCTGGCACATTCTCAACTCATCTATCCTGGAGGCAATCTTGTGATTCACAGTGATATTCTCATCTCAGAGATTAGAAATACGAACATCCTTCTCGTGACTCTCACCCTTAACCTTCATTAAGTCACTCCTGACTTTCCTCCATTCTTGGTCATACTCCTTATTGGTGGCCAAAGCCTCGTTGAGCGCTTCTTCCAGATCCTTACACCTCTTTTGAAGATCGTTCAATTGCTGATTCAATTCAGCTCTCTGCTCCAAAGATACCTTCAGCCCGCCACGAAGACTTTCACATTCTTCTCGCACTATGCTGAAGCAGCCCTTGGATTCATCCAAATCTTCCTCCAGTTTCTTGCTCTTCTGAAGGACAGCTTCATACTTGACCTGCAAATCAGCACATGCGGCAGAGCAACACTGGACATGAAGGAAGGTAAAGACCAATTAATTCCAAAGGCAAAGCACATGTTCAGAATACATGAAACACCAAAATCTGGCGAAAAGAAAAAAATCTTGAAGTAAAAGACAAGGCTCTAAGGAGTTACAGTCTTCTCCTGCCCATTAGAAGTCTTCGGGTCCTTAGTGGAAGTCTCCACAGCCGGCTTCTCCACCAGGAAGAACAGCTCAGGATACAAACTGGGCAGCTTATCCTGGAACTCCTCCAAAGTTAAAGCCTTCTTCAAAGATTCCAGGCTAGTCAGTAGACTGGTTCAAACCCCCCCCCCCCAATTTGGCTAAACTTCGCCCGAGACTCCTTCAGATTCTCCGGTAATTCCGGCCAAGTGTAGGCAGGGGCAAAACATCCTTGAATCTCTTCATTGAGAAACCCCTTCAGAGGAATCCACATCTTCAAGAACTCAGATTTATGATATAATTCACCATACTCTTGGCAGTGAGCCTCCATCTCTGGACAGTTGAGGCAGAAGTCTATTATCAACCGAGGTAGCTGTCTCTGGCTAACGGGATCAGCATACCGGTCTCTCTCCACTTCCACCAAAGCCATGTTTTTTTTAGTTCTAAGAAGGAACCATCAGACAGCCTTTTTGCCTTCTTCAAGGCTTGATTCTCCTCTTCCAAGGCCTTTATTCTGGCCTTATCCTGAGCCATCTCACTCTGGAGGTGCTTCAGCATATATGAAGGTTCCTTAGACCTTTTGGACATCTCCTCTTTCATCAGCTCGAGCTCGGACGCCTGCCCTTGAAAACGGTTGTACAGTGTCCAAATGGAGTTGTACATATGCTTCATCTGGCTCACAGACTGTAAAAGAAGATAAAGAGAGTTAGATAACTACCCAACTAATCCTATTGAGAGCTAAGCCGAATCATACCTGGCTAATCCCGGGACAACCCGGTACCACCTCAACCAAAACCTCGAAAGGAGGAGGTGACACATGTTTCTCGAACTCTTCCAATGGTCCGAGTTCGAGCCTTGGCTTCTTCGAAGACTTGTCCGCAGAGCTCCCTGAAGCCTCGAGGTCCCTCTTATTCTCATTATTATTCAACGGACCTCTGGATTCAGCTATCTTGGCCAACAAACTTGCTGCCTTGTTCCCTCTAGAAGAACCCACTACATGTAAAAGGGAAGAAGTTAGCGTAAAGAGCGACTGGCACATGGTGGACGAGAATAAAATAAACAAGAAGAAATACCATCTTGCAACGCATCCGAATCTACCCTAGGGGTTATCATCATGACCTCATCAAAATTATCGACCATGGTTGGGAGGACACTAGAAGTCCGAGACACCTCCTTTCTCGGACATCGAACCAGGACTGAACCCTCTTCCTCTTCCTCATCTGATGGATCTAAAGCCACAAGAACAAATAGGAAATCTGCCTCCTCAATCACCTTATGCTGAGATTGAATCTTCTTAGGCCCTTGAACCAGCCTTTTGAAGCGACGCCCACGTCGAGCATCTTTCATCAGACCCGAGATCTCCTTATCTACCTCTTTCTCGGATACTTCATCTCGGATAGTTCTTTCTTCTAATGCCCTATAGGCCTGCAACACCTTAGCTGCACCAACTGGATCCTGCTCCATAGACAGAAGGGTTCATACCAATCCATCTCAACACCTTCTGGCTGATCAAAATTTGTCAACTTCAAGAAGCTGCAATTTTGAAAAGTACGGCTGGATAGTTGATTCAACCAGTCATACGTTTCTATATGCCATTGCCAACCCATTTGATGATCTCCAGATACAAACTTACCCTCTCTAAGTTTGATCTTATCACTCACCAACTCCCCAGCTATATTTAGCAGTTGGCGGGACGATTCCACTTAATTTCAGATCTCATTTTGGACCTCTTCATTCCGATCAGGAACTTCATATTTGGTTCGATCGAAGGTTAGTTTTACCTTATCCCACTTCCCACAGTTCACAGGAAGTACAAAAAGCTTACCTAAAGAGGTATCCCGAGAGGTCAAGGTCACATTTTGTTAACAACGGAAACCTTAAACATGGTCCGCAACAAGGAGAGACTGTGATGGTAACCTTTACGAGCACACCAAGTTATTAAGGCCGTAATGATTACTATCACATTGGCATGTAACTGCCCTGGATACAACCTATAATGCTGAAGAAAATCATCCAACAGTGGGGGGAAAAGGGAAGGCTAATCCATGCTGCAAAAATCTCCCATATATGACCCCTCGTGTCGGAGTTACTAATTCAGCTGCAGACTGTCTTCTCCAAAGTACATGAGGTCAGCATCAGAAGGAATAGAAAAGGGACAACCTTCTGCGAAGATAGCTGCATTAGCGCGTGCTTTATCCTCCCTCAGCGACTTTCTACTACTACCTTCGCCATCCATTGGATGCTATACCTCCAGATGCATGCAATACCATGGGCCTATTCCTCTCTATCTGAGCCCTCCTGGCCATAGCCCTCAACCTTTTCTCTTCATCAGAGGCTTTCTTCTTCAAAACTACAGGTTTTTCCCACTCGCTACCTCAGCTCTGCGGCGGTCATGGGAGCTACTCTCCTCAACCTGAGCTTCTACATACTCTCCCTCATCATGATGGGGGATGGAAATTTTTTTATTCCTATTACTCTTGATTACAGAGAGTATGAGGGAAATACACACACACACAGATAAAAGGAAAAAACAGACACAAGCAAATGCGTAGAGAAAGAAGATGGCACTTACTGATGATTGAAGCAGAAATTTGGGGCTTTAGAAATTGATAAAGTACTGATGCGTCTTTTGAACTTGGAAAGAAGAAATTTTCGAATAAAGAAGACAACGGGAATGATTTGGGAAATTTAATCCAAACCCAGACAGCATTGAAGATGAGCAATTACCTCAATTCTGTTTCCAATACAAGTAATTGGAAGAGACGGGGAACAGACCGTCTATGCTTGCTAATGAAGACACGCCACGTGTACTCATCATCTGGATTTCAAGGAAAGCTAATCTCAGCTTTTCATATATTTGATGGAATACGAAATAACTTGAAGTTAGATATTCAGAAGGGTAAACCCGAAGGACACCCCGAGCTTAACACCCCGTGTTAGTCTCCCTCGAGTTATTGGTATTCCCTTGAGAAGAAAGCCTCTCCTTCAACCTTCGAGATGGAGCACTCTATATTCTGAAGATCTACCTTGGGGCTACTGATAAGTCCATGGTTCGCATTCGGACCTCATTCATACTCGGACCAGGGCCCGAGAAGGGTCATGGGCTCGAGATACAAGGAGGATGGGTCCACGGGTCCATCAATCCAAATCCTTATAAGGAATGCAAATATTATGAATGTTCTACAAGGAATATACATCTTCTCAAAGATGGTAATACAGCTATCCTAAACATGGTAATACAACCATGTCCAAAATACACTTCTATTATATATGGTAATACAACCTCTATTCCCATAAGAGTTGTATTCATACCATAAATACATATCTTGGTGATCTACGGATTGTAGCCATATAAATACCCTCAAATGTTTGGTAGACCTCTCATCTAATCTCATACTTTATACTTTACGACTTAAGCAAATATACTGACTTGAGCGTCGGAGTGTCTATCCCCGGGACACCCGGGGCCTTTGTCTTGCAGATCAGTTCGAGAGCCTTGTTCGTCGTCAAAGTGTTGGTGTCCTGCATATATCACTCCCTATATAAGAAGGACCGAATGTCCATAATTAGATATTTCTATTATATTCTACTTTATTTCTTTCCATATTCTCAATAGCAAGGAAGGTTTTGTAAAGTACAAAGGATTGATATATCTCTCCAATGTGTCTAAGTAATCGATCTTCAATACGATCATTCCTTGCATATAATTATTGCACGCAAATCTGATACTAAACTAGATTAGAATAGGTAAAAGACAATATTCGCAGTTAGTGGGTGCTTTCAACTAATCCATATCTATGAAATTAACCGCATGCTGACTTCAATAATGGGGACATCCTGACACTTCATTCCTTCCCAATTGTTAAGGAAAGAAAATGTTTGTTTTCTATATAAATTAGCATTGTATATGGAATATAGGTTAGACTATCATTTTCCTTCTGTAATTATGTTATTGTACATTAATCCCACATCGGTATATTCGATAGCTAGGTAGACATAGCCTACCTATATAATGTAAACTTTCTCATAAATATACCCACATACGAATTTACCCGAATATCTTTGATACAATTCTCCAATTCTACATGGTATCACAGCCTTCGATCCTCTAAAAGTCAATTTTTCTCCGATCTCTTTTTCCTCCGCTGCTGCCGTGAGTCTTCACCGTTGCCGCTGTCGAAATCGCCTTTCCTGCCCGCTTGATTTCTGTCTGTTACCGACTTCAATTCTCAAAAAAAAAAATAACAAAAAAAATTAATGAAAAAAAAAACCAAAAACTTGGTTGCTGGAATTTGGAAACATTTTCTCACAGAATTTTGACCCACGATTTTTTTTGATTTCGTTGACGAATTTGTTTGCTACGTGTTTTTTTATTCCATGGATCCTCACCACGACAACATTGCCGCCGTTGGATCACTTTTTCCTACCGTTCCTAAGACTACTGCTGCCGCTCACGATGATGTTGCAGCCGCCGCTGTTCCTGTTACCGCCGTTCCTCGTTCGTCTGTCTCTCCTGGAGTGCCGTTCTCCAGAGTTGTTCCTTCCCCGGGTGAACCCACTGCCGCCGTCGTCATCACCGACTTGGACAGACAGGCTTTCGACCCCGTCTTATCTAAGAAGCAATGGGGTACAGTTAAGAATATTCTTTCTAACATGAATTCTGACAATTCCGGTAAGGTCTCTACACCCTGGATACTTGACACGGGTGCATCTTATCACATGACTGGTACCAAGGACATTCTTCACGATATTATGCCTACTGATGTTGATGTTGTACTGCCTGATGGTTCGGTGTCTACTGCTTTATTACATGGCAAATTATATTTTGGCGATATTATGCTTCCTCGCGTCTTATTTATTCCATATTACGTTGTAATTTGTTATCTTTTGCTAAGCTAACTGCATCCTTAAAAGCTCTAGTTTTGCTTACCGGAAATATATGTATATTTCAGGACATCAGCACGAGGATGGTGACTGGTGTTGGTAGTCAGCGATGAGGGGTTTATTGGTTGTGTAGTCTCGGGGCTCCACTTTCGTCTGCCCAATCTCTCCATGTATCTGCTGCTTCTGTTTCTTCGTTTGATTTGTGGCATCGACTAGGTCATCCTTCTCCATCGGTGTTGTCATCTATTCTAATATTAGGACTGCGTAGAAATAATACATCTATTCCTTGCTCAACATGTCATCGAGCAAAACAGTCTAGAAGTAGCTTTTCCTCGAATACCAAAATAGCTAGTAATTTATTTGATCTTGTTCATTGTGATGTTTGGGGTCCTTATAGTAACCCCCACTTAGTGGGGCAGTGTAATTTTTGACTATAGTTAATGATCACTTTAGAGCTGTTTGGGTTTATTTACTAGTTAGTAAGTCTGAAGTGTCTTCCAAGATGAAAGAGTTCTTCACGCTTGTCTCTACTCAGTTTCGCCGCAATATCAAGTGTGTTCGTGTGGATAATGGTACCGAATTTCAGCCTCTTCGTCAGTATTTTTTGGAAAAAAGAGTCTGTTTTGAGACTTCGACTGTTTACACGCCACAGCAGAATGGTCGTGTTGAGCGCAAGCACCGTCATATTCTCAACGTTGCTAGAGCTCTCATGTTTCAGGCTAATCTTCCAATCGAATTTTGGGGTGATTGTGTGCTTGCCGCTGCTTACCTGATTAATTGAACTCCGTCGCCGTTATTGAAGGATCGCTCCCTGTATCAGCTCCTCTTTGGCCGAGTTCCGGACTATGGAAATTTGAAGGTGTTTGGATGTTTGTGCTTTGCATCCCAACTCCCTAGACTGAGAGATAAATTTGCTTCCTAGGTGTTTGAAGTGCATGTTTTTGGGATACTATACAGACAAGAAGGCATGGAAACTTTATGATCTTGACACTCGTACGACTTTCGCGAGTCGAGACGTTGTTTTCTATTGAAGATTGCTTCCCTTTTGCTTCACCGGAGTCTTCCCCGTCGACCGAACGTGTTTCTGGGCATTTTGGGACTTTTCCTGACATTGTGCGTGGCCCAGAAGTGTTTGAGCCCGTTCTGCCTGATTTAGACGTGCATAGACCAGACGCGGTTGGACCGGCCATGCATGGGCCGAACGTGCATGGCCGGGACGTACATGCCCCTGACATGCATGCAACGCGTGCGCCTCACGCGCCTGGAGGGAGGCCTCCCGCGCGTGCTACTCACGCGCCTGGAGTAGGGCCTCTCGCGCGTGCTCCTCACGCGCCTGGAGAAACGCCACCAGCAGATTTGCCGACCTCGCCTAGTCGCCTGCACAGCTCCCTGACGCTGATCCACCTCTGCCTTCCAGTGTTCAGGGGCGGATCTAGGGGGTTGCCGGAGGTGGCGGCGGCAACCCCCAAATTTTACGGTAGAGGTAGTAATTTACTGTAGCTTGGTAGTGATTGGATTGAGATGGGGCAGTCCGGCAACCTGTGTCTGGGCGAATTTCCCTGGAGAAGAAGGATGATTTTCCTTTTCTTTTTTATAATTAAGTCAACTAATCAAAACGGCAGTCGTTTTGGATTTGGTTTTGATTTTTTTATTTATTTTTAAATATTAAAAAGTATATAACCAGAAAAATAAAAATCTCTGCCTCTCTCTCTCGGACTTACGATCCAGAGACTCAAAAGAGTCAAAACTCAGACTTCACTTCGCCGTTCTGCCTCTGCGGCGCCTCGGCTCGCTCCGGCTCCGCCGCACCGCATCGGCACGGCTGGCCTCCCGTCGGCAAGACGGCAACACGCCAACACCTCCTGGCTCCTGAGTCAACGAGCGACGGACGATTCAATCAACTCTTCGGTCATCTCTTCGATTCGGCTTAATTTCTCCAACTTCAAAATAATTTTGGATTTGAAATTGTGGGCAACTGGGCATAATGAGTAAACAGGTAATTTGATTTCAGCTTTCAATTGAATTTATTATTTTGTTTGTGTTTTTTAACTTATTTCTTGTATGACATGAATTTAGAATTTAGGGTTTTAGGATTTTAGGGATTTAGGGGTTTGAGTTGTGATTGTATAATTTGTATTTTTTTAAGTTAGATGATTGCTTTATTATTGGGTGAAACTTGATTATATTTTTGTTATTGATATGAATAGATAATGGCGAATTTTCTAAACCGGGGTAAGACACCTAAGCCTATTGAAGAAGGTAGTAGTAAGAGACCTATTGATGAAAGTGAAGGTATTAGTAGTAGAAAGCATTCTCGTGTGGAGTTTGATACTAATGATGTTGTGATTGATCCCGGATTACGTAAGCCAATTCACGAGATTGACGTTTTTATTAGAGATCAAGTAATAAGAGAATATGTGTCGAGAGGTCCTTGCCAACCTAAGAATCATTCTTTTCCTACGACCGATAGATGCTTTCAAAGTGAATGGTTTGATAAATATCCTTGGTTAGAGTATAGCATTGCAAAGGATGCCGCTTTTTGTTTGTGGTGCTATCTTTTTGGGGAATGTACAAAAGGAGATGGTGCATTTACTGTGACAGGTTATACTGATTGGAGGAATTCCCATACCAAATTTAGGATACATGTTGGGGCAACCGGTAGTGCTCATAATAATGCTATGGTTACTTTTAGAGGATATGACAATCAAAAACAAAGCATCTCACGTGTTTTTAATGCAAATATCCGTACATATGAGGTTTCGTATCGTACGCGTTTGAATGCCGTTTTAGATGTGACACGGTATTTGTTAAAACAAGGCTTGTCTTTTCGTGGTCATGATGAGGGGTATGATTCACTCAACAAAGGTAATTATCTTGAATTGGTTGATTGGTATTGTGAGAGAAGTGAAGATGTTGCTAAGGTGATGAAAGAAAATGCTCCCGGAAATTGTAAGTTGACATCCCCCAAAGTTCAAAAGGAACTCTCACAAGCTTGTGCCGGTGAGGTAAGTGATGTTATCATTAAGGATATCGGTGATAGTGTGTTCTCTATTTTGGTTGATGAGGCTAGAGATGTATCAATAAAAGAGCAAATGGGGGTGGTTGTTAGATATGTCAACAAAAAAGGATGCGTTTATGAACGTTTTCTTTGCATAGTCCATGTGGAGGAGACCACGGCTCTTACTTTGAAGGAAGCTCTTGTTGGTGCACTTGACAAAAAAAAATTGTTAGTCTCTAATTTGAGAGGCCAAGGATATGATGGTGCTTCAAACATGCGAGGAGAGTTTAATGGATTGAAAACTTTGATATTGAGAGATAACCCATCGGCAAGGTATGTCCATTGCTTTTCTCACCAACTTCAATTGGTCGTTGTTTCCGTTGCATATAGTAATCGATCAGTGGGAGAATTTTTTCAATATCTTAGTTCCATTGTGAATCTTGTTGGGGCATCTTGTCATAGAAAATGCAAGTTGAGAGCGATAGAGCATGATAGACTTGTAGAGGCATTGGAGAATGGAGAGATTGTTAGTGGAAAGGGCAAAAATCAAGAATGTAGTTTGAGACGGCCTGGTGATACTCGTTGGGGATCACATCATATTACTATTCTTCGCCTAGTTACTATGTGGTCTTCTGTTGTTAAAGTGCTTATACATATTTGGGATGAGGCTGAAAAAGATAAGAATGGGGTTAGAGCAAAGGGATTGATTACTAGTATGGAGAACTATGAATTTGTATTTTGTATGTTCTTGATGAAACATTTTTTGGGAGTTACAAATCAGTTGTCCCTTGCCTTGCAACAAAGAGATCAAAATATTGTGATGGCGGTGAGGATGATGAAAAGAATGAAGTCTGATTTACAAGAATTCAGAGATATTGGTTTTGAGAAATTAGTGGAAGAAGTGAACATATTTTGTGTGAAGCATGAGATCAGATTAGATGTGATGGAGGCTGAACGAAGAATTCGTAACCGTTCTCGACGACCTGGAGAGATGTCCACCAATCGTGATTACTATCGAGCTGATATATTTCTTGAGGTATTACTATCATCTTTTGTTTATTTCTTGTACTAGTTTATGTCTTTATCTAATTCTTTTTTTTTCAATACTAGAGTGTTGATAGGATGCTTATTGAAATGAACAATCGATTTTCTGAAGCAAGTATGTAGCTACTCACTTGTATGGCATGCCTTGATCCTAGAGATTCATTTTCTATGTTTGATGGTGGTAAATTAGTTCGTCTTGCTGAACTTTATCCAACTGACTTTAGCCAAACTGATTGTCTTGAACTTGAGCAACAACTTAGAACTTACATTAATGATGTAAGAGAGGATGATTCATTTTTGACCATTAAAGATCTTGGATGTATTGCTCAAGAGATGGTTAAGTCGCGGAGGCATGTGATATTTCCATTGGTGTATCGTCTGATTGAGTTGGCATTAGTTCTACCAGTTGCAACTGCTTCAGTTGAACGAGTTTTTTCTGCTATGAAGAATATCAAGACTAGTCTACGCAACAGAATGGGAAATGAATGGTTGAATGATGCTATGACTGTCTACATTGAGAAAGAAATTTTTTCTAGGATCGATAATGAGCCAATTATGCAACGTTATCAGAAAATAGATACTCGTAGAATTGACTTTCCTCCACCTGCTTCTAGTTCTACTTCTAGTGTTGGAAACTAAGTTTGCACTGATTTATAACGTTTGTAAAAATAATTCACGAATTATTTGATTATTTTGAAGGTTGAATGTGTTTTATTAATTATATTAGAATTGGGTCGATAATTTTTTTTTTTTACATAGACCTGTTTGGCAACCTGTTAAATTTGGTTCTGGTTCCGCCACTGCCAGTGTTCCTCTGATCGTTGATCGGCATGCACCTTCCGGCGTGCCTTTAACTCTGGTCAGGCCACCTTCGACCGTCCCAAGCCCACCTTCGACCGTCCCAAGCCCGCCTTCGCTACACGTCTCGCCGGAATCAACTTCCGCTTGGTCTCCGTTGATGGACCCGGCTGTCTTGGCGTTTGACTCTGACGTTGACTCTCCGTCATCCTCTTCTCCTTCGGATTCAGATGTTGAACTGCTTGTTTCTACGCCGCCGCCCAGAATGCCGAGCACCAGGACTCGCCAACCTTCTGTTCGACTCCGCGACTATGTCTACGCCACCACTGCACCTTCAATAAATCCCCCTCCAGCTGCTTCCTCGTCCTCACCGTCCTCAGGTATTCGCTATCCTATTGCTGATTATGTTTGCTGTAATAATATTTCGGTTTCGCACTCTAGTTTTTTGGCTGCAGTTACGGCTGGCTCGGATCCAACAATGTTTTCTGAGGCTTCTCGCTCTGTTCAATGGCGTCTAGCAATGGTTGCTGAGATTGATGCTCTTGAACGCAATAAGACGTGGACTTTATCTGCTCTTTCTTCTGGCAAGCGAGCTATTGGTAGAAAATGGGTGTTTCGTACGAAGTATAACTCGGATGGTTCTGTTGAACGCTACAAAGCTCGGTTGGTTGTGCTTGGGAATTGCCAGATAGAGGGGACTGACTTTACTGAGACATTTGCGCCTGTTGCTAAGATGTCTTCTGTTCGTTTGTTTTTGGGTATTGCTGTCATTAAGGGATGGGAGTTTCATCAGATGGATGTGCATAATGCATTTTTGCATGGTGATCTTGAGGATGAGGTTTATATGAAGCCCCCTCCAGGATATGTGTTACCTCGTCCCGGGCTTGTCTGCAAGCTTCAGAAATCACTCTATGGTCTTCGCCAAGATCCTCGTAAATGGTTTGCTAAGTTAGCTGAGGAATTACGCAGATATGGATTTGTTCAAAGCAAAGTTGATTATTCCTTGTTCTCATATATCCAAAATGGTGTTACTCTCCATGTTTTGGTTTACGTGGTTGATCTTGTAATTGCTGGTTCTTCTGGAGATGTTTTGTCTGCCTTCAAGAAGTATTTGAGTTCTTGCTTTCACATGAAGGATCTTGGGGCATTGAAGTATTTTTTGGGCATTGAGATTGCACGTCGCCCTGATGGTATGTTTCTGTCTCAACGGAAATGTACTTTGGATATTTTGGCTGATACAGGCTTATTGGGAGCAAAGCCTGCTGATTTTCCAATGGAGACAGAACATAATCTTGCGAAAGATGATGGTCCTATGCATGATGATCCTGCTCAGTATCGACGTCTCATTGGAAAACTTATCTATTTGACTATTACTCGTCCAGAATTGAGTTATTCAGTTCATACTTTAGCTCAGTTCATGGAGAAACCTCGAGTTGCACACTAGCAAGCTCCAATTCGAGTCTTACACTATCTCAAGGGTCATCCTGGTCAAGCATTGTTTCTTTCAGCTCGTAGTCCTTTGCAGCTCGTTGGTTTTTGTGATTCTGACTGGGCTGCTTGTCCTATTACTCGATGATCTTTAACTGGCTACTTTGTGACCCTTGGTGATTCTCCAGTTTCGTGGAAGACAAAGAAGCAACCAACAGTCTCTCGTTCTTCTGCCGAGGCTAAGTATCGTGCTATGGCCTATGTTTGTTGTGAGCTTATTTGGATGAAATCTCTTCTCAAGTCTCTAGGCGTATCGCATTCTCAGCCGATGAAGTTGTTTTGTGACAGCCAAGTATCTCTACATATTGTTGCTAATCCTGTCTTCCATGAGCGGACGAAGCATATTGAAGTTGATCGTCATTTTGTTCGTGATTTGATTCAGTCTCGTGAGATAGTTGCTCATCATATTCGTACTACTGAGCAACCTGCTGATCTCTTTACCAAGGCACTTGGATGTCGTACATTTCAGAATTTGATTGGTAAGATGGGCATTCGGGATCCTCATGCTCCATCTTGAGGAGGAGTGTTAAGGAAAGAAGATGTTTGTTTTCTATATAAATTAGTATTGTATATGGAATATATGTTAGACTATCCTTTTCCTTCTGTAATTATGTTATTATACATTAATCCCACATCGGTAGATTCGATAGTTAGGTAGACATAACCTCCCTATATAATGTAAACTTTCTCATAAATATACACACATACGAATTTACCGAATATCTTTGATACAATTTTCCAATTCCACACCAATTCATCTCATTACTCACTATATGGCCTGACCAGTGAAAAACTTTATGACTTGTTTTAAAATATTCAGTATGTCGATGACTTGTCGAATGCGAACCAAACTGTTAAATTATTTATTATATATCATAGAATATGTCTTCAAATAGATTCAATCGGTATCTTATTTCAAAAAAAAAAAAGGAAGAATGTGAGATTTCAGGGATATTTCTATATCAATCTAAACTTTCTCGAATCTTAATTTATAAGTACTAAATGGCAACAATAAAAAATCTTAAAAATCAGACTAGAAAATAGATAGAAAAGATAATGACCGTAATTAACCTGCCACAATCAACCATCTAGGTAAAACTAGTTAAAATATAAACGGTTGAGTATTGAAAAATAGGGCAAGTACCACATCATTTCTAAATAGCCCAAGTGTCATGTTGTGTTATTTGGAGAGGGTCAAACATTACACTCATGATTTATAATTTGTTAATTAATTTGATTTTCCGTTCCATCTAATCTACAAAATCTGACTTGAAAACTGAATATAATGAATGTTAAGTAATAAAACTACCTTCAACTTAAATTATATCATTAAGATGATAAATTCTTATGTTCTAGCTAGCTAGACAGTCTCTTAAGTAAGATTTATGAATTTTATATCACTTTAATTTTTATAAATTTATAATAATTACTTCTTAATGAAATATAGTTAAATTTTTTAAAAGTAAATTCAAACTATTAAATATTAGTCTTGGAATAGACCGTCTATATTATAGCAATAATATAGACGGCCTATTTCTGCAATTAAAATAGGAAAAGCGGCTCCTCTTTTGCAATTAACATTTATGCAGGTCCTTTTTAGCAATTAGGGAAATTGCTAAAAAACCTCTCCTCCGTAAATATACAACCCATATTTCTATTATTTAATTTCCCATCCTTTCTGAAACCACTGTTCCCAATTCCAAACCCTCGTTCATCACTCATCACTCGCGTTCCCAATCTGGCCAATCGAACCGGCGAAATCCAACCGGCGGAATTCAACCGACGCAATTCAACCGGCGCAATCCAATCCAGGTATTGATTTGGTGATTGTTTTTTTGTTATTTATGGTGATTATGATCTACGTTTTTGCTATTGAGATTTGATTGTGTTTGATCGGCGTTTTCGTGTATTGCAGCTGCTCGTCGCTCAGTTGTAAATCGATTGGGTATTAATCCATTCTCTGAATCAGGTATGTTAATCCAACTGTTTTGTGATGTTCATGATTCTGTTGTTTTTGTGATTTGTGATTCTGTTGATTTGTAATTGGTGATTCTGCTTTGTGTTCTGCAGATCTGAATACAATGAAGTCGTCTAAATCATTGGAAGCTGGTAATCCAGAGGGGGTGCAGCGAGGTGATACTTTTTGTTCACTGTGTTTTCCCGCTTTTTTGTTGTTTTTTTGTACTTTGTGACTGCTCTGCAAATTTAAGTGTTTTACCATGAAAACTAGACTGTTTAATCGGATGTTTTCTTGCTTATAAAATTTTATGTGTTTAGATTTAAAACTAGACTGTTTTAATGTGTTTTCTGTGTGCATGTGGATTTTTTAGTTTTTAACCTGAAAATTAGGCTTCTTGTTTTGTGTTGAAATTTGCTTTTTTAATGTGAAAACTGTTATTTTTTGAAAACTTGGTTGTTAAGTCTGAATACTACTGTGCTTGTAGAAAATATATTTTTTAGTCTGAAAACTGTGGTTTGTTAAACTTTATTGTTTAGATTAAAAACTAGTTTAATGTGAAAACTTAATTATTTAGCTTGAAAAATTTGGTGTTTAGAAGCTTGATTTTTTATTATGAAAACTATAAAGATTGTGAAAAGTTAATTTTTTAGACTGAAAACTAGAGTGATTGTAGAAACTTGATTTTTTAATGTGATAACTGTTGTTTTGTGAAAACCTTGTTATTAAGGCTGAAAACTACAGTGATTGTAGAAACTATATTGTTTAGCCTGAAAACTGTTGTACTCTAAAACTTGATTGTTTAGTTTGAAAACTGTTTTATTGTGAAAACTTAATGTTTTAGGTTGAAATCTTTGGTGAAACTTGACTATACTTAATACAACATTATTTAACATAAACACCCTAGTTTTTATGTACCTAAAATCTTATGCTTATAATATGGAAACTTGTCTTTCTAGCCTGAAAACGCGTGTACAAGTGTTTAAAATTCAAAAATTATATTTACTGATTTGAAAAAAATGTTCTTCTGCAGTACGTGTAGTGTATAACATGCGCTCTGCAGATGGGAGAGAGCCAATCAAAGAGGATGCGAGCGACAGGTAGAAGTTTGCTGATTCTGTTTTGGAAACCATTGTCCCACAAATTAATGAAGAGCATGTCCACAATTCTGAAGATGATTTTGAACAGAATGAGCAATCCCCTAATAAAGTCAAAAAGGGAAAAGAAGTGGCTACTGCATCCACATGTACTCATACGGATGGTCCTTTAGGTCATGGCATGATCTCGTTTTCCCTGCAATTTTTATGTAGTTTTTATCCTATATAGTATCTATTTAACATGTAGCAATGATTATTTTGTTTTTTGATCCAGGCAAGAGGAAGCTGCATAAAAACAAAAAATGCAGAGACTGTCCATCTACGGAGAAGAAAGCTCCCCGTGCAGGGAGAAGAAAGTCCCCCATGAAGTTGCTGCAGAACCTGTGGGGAAGAAATGTAAACCGAAGCAACATGTAAAGAAGACGTTAGTTTCTGACTCGTCCCAGCCCACCACTTATGTGCTTCAAACCACCACTGATGAGCTCCAGTACAGCACTGTCGAGCCCCAGGTCAGCGAGCCCCAGCCCCGGGTCAATGAGCCTCAGCCTAAGGTTAATGAGTCCCAGCCCCTGTTCAACCATCCCCAGCCCCTGTTCAACCTGCCTGTGTTCGAAGAGGTCCCGTTCAAGGAGTCCCAGCCCGAGCCCCAGCCCCAGGTCAGCGAGCCCCAGCCCCAGCCCCTGTTCAACCTACCCCCGTTCGAAGAGATCTAGCCCCTGTTCAAGGAGTCCTAGCCCAAGCCCCAGGTCAGCGAGCCGCAGCCCCAGCCCCAGGTTAGTGAGCCGCAGCCGCAGCCCCAGGTCCATTCCCAGTCCAATGTGTACGATGTTCCTCCTTTAAACACAGTTGGATGTGCTGCTGAAGGTGGTGTTCGAACTGACAAACGGAGGAAGAGGAAAAATGTGAAGGCTGATGTAGGTGAAGCAGTGGAAAAGAGGGCCAGGAAAAAGTCGCAGCATGTGTGCATTGTGCAAAATGATGAAATTAAGTAAGTTTTTAAATTTAAAGTTTATTTTTTATACTAAACATTCTATAGTTACATTTTTAATGATATTTTAACGTCTGTTTTGCAGAGTGGATAAGGACGTGAAAATAGCATGCCATCTAAGCATTGTTTCTAGGTTTTTAGCAAAGCTGACCAAGGCTCAGAAGGCTGCTGTTGAGTCAATTGGTTTTGGGGGCCTTTTGAAGGTGCAGATCAGCATGTTCCCGCTGGAAATCATTCCCTTCTTGATTTCCAATCTAGATGGCCATGGAAATCAAACCATATGTTCAGTGACCTACAAGATAGGGGTTGATGAGGTTTTTGATTTGTTGGGCTTGCCGATAGGTGGAGTCGATGTACCTGTTGGTTCATTGTCTGGGAACATTGGTGCTGAAAAATCTGAGAAGATTAAGCGGGAGAGGCTTGCATGGAAGAGGAGGTTCAAAATGAATGATAGTGAGGACATCCCTCTGGATGCTTTGGTGAGAGAGATGGAAGCCCTTCCAGATGGTGGTGAAGAGTTTCTGCAGTTTTTTGTGTTGTTTATGCTCGGAAACATTGTCAATCCTCTGCAAACCAGGCATGTCGATATGAAGATGATTCAGGCTGTGGCTAAGGTGTCTGAGATAGCAACCATGGATTGGTGCAAGTATCTTTTGGAGCAGCTACTGAAAGGGGTGACCCACTTCCACAAACGTAGCAAGAAACACACTACTCTTGGGGGTTGTGTTTATGTAGTTCTGATCCAATATCTTCAACGGTCGTCATATTTAGGTATGATTCTGAAAACTTTGTGTTTTTAATGTGGTTTCTAATGCTTTAACTTTGAAATCTTGCGTGTTTAATGTGGCTTACTGTCTGATCTGGTATCTTCTATGTGTTTAAAATTTAGGTATGCCGGAACCTATTACTGTCCCTTTTGCTCAGCACTGGCCTCAAGATAAGGTGGCTGCAAGGGTTGCTTGGCTCAAAACGAATGGCGTTGACAAGGTCCTCGTTGAGACCAGGTCGTACCCACTAACTCGTGCCGGGAGGGTTATCAATACTGCTTATGGGGACAGACCAGCCAATAAGTTTAATGTCAGCTTTGACCTTCCAGGAACTGGGGAGTTTAAAACTGATCAAGAGATAGCGGACCTTGGTTAGAGTGTAAGTTTTACAAAACATTTTTGGCTTTTTTTAACGTATGCCATTTTGTGAATGCCTTGTGAACTGTTTATTATTCTTCTACAGAATTTTGAACAAGCTTATGAGATTCTTAAAAGGGATATCCTACGGCATTTAAAGCTGCTGCCAAGGCTCAAAGTCAGAATGAAATAGATCGTCAAACTCAACCATGAGAAGCTGAACCTGTGTTGTCGCAGCAGCCAGTAGGTAGTCAACCTGAAGATGTATGGGAAAGTGAGGAGTTTTGGCAGGCGCCCGAGTTGCACAAGTGGTTTGACGAGGTCTTCAAATCTGCTATGCCGAAGGTCAAGGAAGCAATGCCAAGTTTTGATCTTCACATTGGCGATTATGAATTTTTCCAAAATTCATAATCACCTTGGTTAGGATATCAAATTTTAGTCTTGTATGGGATATTGAAATTTAGTTTTTCATGTTAAATAGTGCCCTTTGGATGTTAATGACTCTTGCTTAGTTATGAAAGTCTGTTCAGCTTTACACCTTTGTATCTTAATCATTTAGTTTTTAACTTATACGCAACAATATTTAACCAGGACACTATAGTTTTCATAACCAGCAGAAGCTGGAAACACAACTTTCCAAAGAAAATTTCTAAGTACCCATGTCCATCTTAAACACAATAATTTCCATCTTAAAAACAACAGTTTCTAAGCCAATCACCTTATTTTAAATTACAAAATCAACACATTAGATTTTAGTCTAAACCACCTAGTTTCATTTCTAAACACACAAGTTTCCATTTTCCATCTAAAACACAACAGCTTTCAACTATAACCTAAAAAACACAGTTTTCACTATAAACACCACTCTTTTTAACACAAACACCCTTATTATTAACACAAAAATCCAGTAGTTTCAAATCCCAATAATATAATTCAATTCAAATCTCGACGGTACAATGCTTGTCTTTACCAAAAATCAGGAAAAAAAACAAAGATAGAACTTAAAATAATCGCGGCTTTGAAGTATATGATCCAAACTCATTGGTTGGTTTTCCTTTAGGGCGCTCGATTGATGACTTGATTCTTTTACCTCTCCCCTTGGTGTTTGCTTTGTCTGGATCTTCAATTGCAAACTCATCATCTTCTTCAATTGGAGCAGCAGTACTGGATGAGCTCTTTGGATCTGTGACTTCTTCTTCTTCTTTTCCTAGGACTTTTTGAATTGAAATCGTTTGTCTCTTTACTGCATCATCTAATAGTTTTCTCGCTACCAGATTGTCTTCACTTTGGGCAACCAGATAGTAGAACTGGCCTGTGACTTCTTCTTCTTCTTCTTTTCCAAGGACTTTTTGAATTGAAATCGTTTGTCTCTTTACTGCATCTTCTAATAGTTTTCTCGCTTCCAGATTGTCTTCACTTTAGGCAACCAGATGGTAGAACTGGCCTGTGATCTGATGCCGCCATGGAATTGAGTCCTTCAATTTCTTACATGCCTCAGCATTCTTGTCTTCTTCAAGAAACTTGTCACAGATTTGCTTTTTGACATTTTTCGTCCATCTGCACACAATGTACTGTGGTGGATTCCTCATTATTGACATCATGTGCAATATCCTGATCATGTGGTAGCATAGCAAGCCTGTTTCTTCAAACATTCTGCAGGAACAGTGAAACTCCACAGACTTATTTGCAGGGATTGTCACCATAACTTCACCTGCAAGACCTTCTGTAAATACACCAGTTTTCTAAACAAATACACTAGTTTCTAACCTAAATACACCAGTTTCTAACCTAAATACATCAGATTTTAACCAGCAGACTCTTCCTTCTCAGTTTACGTTCAAGAACCTAGCATGTTTAAGAATGTGAATGCTACAGTGTTAAGTTTTTAAACTAAACACTCTAGCATTCACATTCTTTAAAATGCTAGTGTCCATTCTAAACAACACATTTTTCACTTGTTGCAAATACAACAGTTTTATAGTCAAACACACCAGTTTCTAACCTAAAGACATTAGATTTCATCCAACAGACTATTTTATCAAAAACAAAAAGTAGTTGTAAATAAAAAACGAACCTGCTATATCCGGATCTGTCTCTAAAGTCACTACAAAGCATCTGATTTATCCACCATTATTCAGCTTGGATTCAAAAATCGATGTTGCCATTGCCCATCCAAATTCTCGCTTGAATTCCTCATAAATCTTGAGTGTGTGGACTTCGGACGCATGCTTCAAAAGGCCACCTTTTGCCGACCGAGGTTGAAATCGTAGGCACCTACTTTCCTCTTTCTGTTCGTTCTTCCTCCATTTCCTAATCATTTTTTCAAATGCCTTCTCCAACTGAGTCAACGATGTTGTTTTTGAGACCTTCACCTTGATAGCATGGTTTGCACTCTCACATCTTTGTGTAGCTAGTGTCGTAGTAGAGAAGAAATCTTTTCTGAACGTTGTACATCACTTCTCGAGCAAATTATACAGCCGTGTGAACCAGTCATCACCTTCCAAGTTGAACTCTATGAGCAAATTTCTCCAGCAGTTTTCAAATTCTTGCTCGAATGAACAGCTGTATAAGTATCACTGGAATGCTGATTTGAAAGGCCCGTCCTTTTTCAGCTCAAATTGCATTCTGCATGAGGTGCCACAAACATAATCGATGTCTCGTCTCAAGGAAAACCTGTTTATTACAGAAGATTCATGTCATTATTTAGCCCAGGACAATGATAAAAACATGTTAAACATGCACTATCAAGACAGTACCTCTTCGATCGCAATTGTCATCGCAATATCTTGATCTGTAAACATTGTTATCGGTGCTTTGCCCCCCATACTTTTCTTGAATGTTTTAAGTACCCACTCAAACGTTTCACTTGTTTCATCAGATATAAAAGCACAGGAAAACATCACATTACCCCGGCTGTTATTCATTCCAAGTATCATAGCAAATATTAGATTGTACCTGTTTTAGAAAAAAAACATTCTGTAAATACAACAGTTTTTAAAGTAAACACACCAGTTTCAAATATAAACGCACCAGTTTCTAAATAGTCAATACTGTAGTCAATTTCAAAGGTCATTTTTAAGATTTAAACCTATTTCATAAAAAATTTTGTAAAGACTATAGTTTTTAATGTAAATACACCTGTTTATAATATAAACACACCAGTTTCTAAACAGTCAATACTACACATGTTAGTTTTCCACTAGTTGCAAACACAACAGTTTTCTAAATAAACACTCCAGTTTCTAACCTAAAGACATTAGTTTTCAATTTTACCTGTTTGTTTTGAAGGTAGTGTCTAGTATTAAACAGTCGCCATAAATGTTGTAATCTTCATGCATCATAGAATCCCTCCAAAACACAGCTTTCAACCTGTTTTCATCTTCCATTTTCAAAGCTATGTAGAAAAAACCTTCTTGCTTCTTATTCTTTTCCTCTAGAGTTGCTATTAATGTTTTTGCGTCACCCTTTTCAATCTCTTTCATTCTGAGTCTTCCAACAAAATTAATTTGGTCGCTGAGTTCATGACCCACTACCTCATCTCCTCCCGCTAAATATGTGAGATAGTTGTATGCATCAGTTGGTTTCATTCCAGCATCTTCCATCCCCATTATGACCTGAAACAAACACAGCCTTATACAGTTTAAAAAAATAGCAATCTGTGCTAAACATTTTACGTTGAAACAATCCTCTTTTTACCTTGGCTATTGCTGGAGTGATTCAGCGCTCACTTCTTGCAAATTGCATCCATTTTGGCCTAAGAAAAGCATGATTATGCGTCAGGATATGATGTTTGACATGGAAAATTCCATCAACCAGCTTCACACGGAGTGAAGCCTTGCACTTTGTTTTGGTTATCGGATACTCCTTATGCTTTCTTTTTCTTTTTTTTTATGTTGAACTTTCAGGTTCATCTAATATTAGGACTGGGGTAGCCGGTGTTTGGGTGGTTTCTTTTTTAGTCTTTCCCGCACAAGAGCAACTGAAATATTGTTCGCAGTGAACACGTTCATGATTTTTCCTACTTGTTGATTTTCTATAGCAAAAACCAATTGCTTTAGCATGCAGCTTGTAAAGTGCTTCTAGCTCTTCAAGGGTTCTAGCACTGAGTCCATCAAAACTCTCCCTAAGATCAACATCCTCCAAATTAGGCAGATCAGCAAAGTTACCTAGTTTTCATGCTACACAGTTCAGATTCCATCCTAAACAGGGCACTTTTCACAAGCATGTATTTCAAAAAGTATTATTCATGGTGCTTACACATTCAAATTCAGTTTTCATACTAAACACATCAGATTCCATACTAAACAGTCCACTTTCGACAGACATGCATTTCAAAAAGTATTATTCATGGTGCTTACAATTTCAAATCCAGTTTTCATGCTAAACACATCAGATCCCAACCTAAACAACTCACTTTTCACAGACATGCATTTCAACAGATATCCATGGAGTTTACAATTTCAAATCCAGTTTTCATACTAAACACATCGGATCCTTTAGACTTCGTTGCATTGAAGGAATTCATCTTCAAGACGGCCCTTGATATAATCGGCCTCCAAAATATTATACTTATGCTAGAGTTCTCTAAGCTGGCCTAGAATCTCATTCCTTCTTTCCTTATACATCTTCACTTGTTTCGAATGCAAGATCCTATCCTTGCGGAGTTCTAGAAAAGCCTCTCCCATGTTGGGATCCTCATCTCTCAAAGCATCGCGCCCCATAGAAAGAGCCTTATGTCTATATTCCCAACAAATTGAATTTTCCTCCCAACAGTTGGCCTTATCAGCCAATGCCTTGAAGCTGCGATTAACTTCTTCACGATAGAGGTGCAGCTTAGGAAGGAAATGATTGATACCAGAAGGATAAATACAAGCAAAAGTATTGCACGGAGAATAAAAACAACATTGCCAATGATGGATGTCCGGACCCGCACTTGATCACGATCCTGGCTCACGAACTGATCTGAAAGACAAAGCCCCTGATAAGTCCATGGTTCGTATTCGGGCCTCATTCATACTCGGACCAAGGCCCGAGAAGGGTCATGGGCTCGAGATACGCGGAGGGTGGATCCACAGGTCCATCAATCCCAATCTTTACAAGGAATGAGTATATTATGAATGTTCTACAAGTAATATTCATCCTCCTAAACATGGTAATACAACCATGACCGAATTACACTTCTTCTATACATGGTAATACAACTACTATTCCCACAAGAGTTGTATTACTACCATAAATACATATCTTGGTGATCTACGGATTGTAGCCATATAAATACCCAAAGGTTTGGTAGACCTCTCTATCTAATACTTTGTACATTACGCCTTAAGCATTATACTGACTTGAGCGTTGGAGTGTCTACCCTCGGGACACCCGGGGCTTTGTTTTACAGATCAGTTCGTGAGCAGGGTTCGTGATCAAGTGTGGGGCATAGACATCCATCAATTTGGCACGCTCGGTGGGACCCGCTTGCTAATCTTGATTTATACGACCTTCAAACTCATGGCTGATCCGGTTGAAAACCTTCGTGGGAGTTCACGAATCCGTTTCTCAACCCCGACAGGAGTAGGAAGTACAAGCACCGACAACGACGACGACGAGACGGGCCACGCCAACAACCAGGGAGCAGGAAGAAGCATCAGCGGTATACTCCGAATCCGAGCCAATGCAACTCGGAGAGTCAGGAGCCGTCGAGGTTGGAACTCTCCTACCCCCCAAGATAAAGTCCAAACTTCGAGATCTTCTCAACCATTATATAGATGTCTTTTCTTGGGACACCAACGACTTGGTGGGAGTATCCCCTCGCTTGGCGGAACATTACCTGAATATCAATCCCTCACAAAAACCCATCAAGCAGAAACGACGTATCTTTGCACTAGATCGGGTTGAAGTTATTGGAGAAGAAATAGATAAACTACTGAAAGCCCGTATAATCGAAGAAGTGAAGTACCCAGAATGGATAGCTAACCCAGTAATAGTCAAGAAGCCAGACGGGAAGTGGAGAATGTGCATCGACTTCACCAACTTGAACGATTGTTGTCCTAAAGATAGCTATCCATTACCCTCGATTGAACGATTAGTTGAAGCGATCGCTGGATACCAAGTACTAGCCTTCTTTGATGCCTTTAAGGGATATCATCAGATGCCGATGGCAGAGCAAGATAAAGAAAAAACCTCATTTATAACCGATAGAGGAACTTTCCGCTACATGATGATGCCTTACGGATTGAAAAATGTCGGGGCTACTTACCAGCGACTGATAGAAAAATTATTCAAATCTCAGATAGGGCGCAACCTCGAGATTTATGTGAATGACATGGTAGTAAAGAGCCGCAACTACGACGCCTTCTTTGAAGATTAAAGGAAAACCTTCGACACATTACGGGCATCCAACCTAAAGCCGAACCCTGCTAAGTGCACTATTGGTGTTGGAGCAGGCAAATTCCTAGGATATATGGTGTCCAATCGGGGAATTGAGGTAAACCCCGATAAGATAGAGGCTTTGCAAAATATGCAACCTCCGAAGACCGTCAAAAATGTGCAGAAGCTGACAAGATCCCTTGCAGCCCTTAGCCGATTCCTCTCCATAGGAACGGAAAAAAATCTACCCTTCTTCAATATCCTTAAGAAGGCAAACCAGTTTGAGTCGTCACATGAATTTGGGGAAGCCTTCCAAGCACTTAAAGACCACCTTCGACAGCTTCCGACATTGTCGAAACCAGATAAATGAGAGACTCTCTACCTATACATATCTGCATCTCAACTAGCCATTAGTGTTGTGCTGGTCAAGGAAAAGGAAGGATCACAACACCCGATATATTATGTAAGCAAAGCTTTACAGGGGCTCGAGACCAGATATACACCTCTCGAGCGCTTAATATTGGCCCTTGTACATGCCTCTCGACGGTTGCGACCATACTTCCAAGCACATACAATAGTCCTCCTAACCAACTACCCGATTAGGAAAATCCTCCAGAAACCGGACGCCTCGGGACGAATGATGAAGTGGGCCATCGAGTTAGGAGAACATGACATACAGTATAAGCCTCGAACAGCCATAAAGGGCCAGGCCCTGTCGGATTTCATAATGGAGTCAGTTGAACTAGTGGAGATCAACCAACAAGAACCAGTTCCAGACACAGGAAGATGGCGGTTACATGTCGATGGATCCACCAACTTGGGGGGAAGTGGTGCTGGAGTTCTACTGACCAGCCCTGAGGGAAAGGACCATCCTTATGTTCTCCATTTCGATTTCCGAGCCACCAACAATGAAGCAGAGTATGAAGCCCTCATTACCGGACTAAAACTGGCTAAAGACCTGGAAGTTAAAGACCTCGAGATCTTCAGTGACTCACAGATTGTGGTTCAGCAGGTCAAAGGCGAATACGAGACCCGAGAGTACAGTCTCCAAAAGTACCTCGAGATAGTTAAGCCTCTTCTAAATCAATTCCGACATTACGAACTAAATCATATTCCCCGAGAAGGCAACCATAAGGCTGATGCACTTAGCAAACTTGCCTCCTCGGACCTCAACATAAGATCTTCTCAAGAATTGCTGATGGAAACCCTGGAAAAAAGGAGTTACGAAGAAACTAGCATCATGGCTATTGACATCTCAGACACATGGATGAACCCCTACATTGAATACCTCCAAACGGGAACCCTTCCCTGGACAAGCACCTGGCACAAAAGGTCCGAGTTAAAGCTCCCAAATATGTCATCCACGAAGGTATCTTATACAAGAAAGGGTACCTCCAACCTTTACTCACGTGTGTTGGGCCTTCCGACGCTGAACACTTAGTACAAGAAGCACATGAAGGAGTTTATGGTAGCCACCAAGGTCCACGCACCGTTACCCGAAAGCTCCTATAGATGGGTTATTTCTGGCCCACGATGCTACAAGACGCCAAAAGATATATCGATTCTTGTCACCAGTGTCAGAGATTTGCTAAGATGGTCCATGTGCCACAGGAGAATATGATTACCATCCAAGAATCTTGGCCATTTGTCCGAAGGGGTATAGATCTCGTCGGACCCTTTTCTACGACCCCTGGTAACTTCAGGTACCTCATTGTGGCCATCCATTACTTCTCGAAGTGTGTGGAAGCTGAAGCCTTGACCAACATAACTGGCAAGACAGTTATCAACTTCTGCTGGAAGAATATTGTGTGTCGATATGGCATCCCGAGATACATAGCGACCGATAATGGAGCACAATTTGCTAATGACCCCTTCAAGAAATGGTGTAAGGAGTACGGCATACATCAGAAGCTCACCTCGGTATATCATCCAGAAGATAATGGCCAAGTAGAAGTTACAAACCGAACCTTGGTAAGCGGCACCAAGAAGCGCCTCGAAGGAGCTAAAGGAAACTGGATCAAAGAACTACCAAGTGTGATCTGGACCCATAGAACCACACCAGCCACAGCAACAGGAGAGACTCCTTACAGCTTAGTCTATGGGTCCGAGGCGGTCATCCCCATGGAGATTAGAGTCCCCTCTGCCCGTTCTTCTCAACCAGACGATGAAGATGGCACTGCCAACGTGGAAAACCTTCGTCTCGACCTTGACCTCCTAGAGGAGAAGAGAGCAAATGCTACTATCCACGAGCCAAGGTGAAGGAAATAGTCAAGCGCTAACATGATTGAAGAGTCCGCTTGGCCACTTTCGTTAAAGGAGACCTTGTAATGAGGTTAAATGA
This sequence comes from Sherardia arvensis, assembly GCA_948330725.1. NCBI lineage: Eukaryota > Viridiplantae > Streptophyta > Magnoliopsida > Gentianales > Rubiaceae > Sherardia > Sherardia arvensis. The sequence goes on from OX415244.1 coordinate 17,114,413, forward strand.
AAATAGCAAGAAAGAAGTGGAAGAGAAGCTAGCCCGAACTGGGAAGGTCCATATCAAGTCCTAGAATCCCATCCAGGGGGAAGCTACCTCTTGGAAACTATGAAGGGGGAACCTATACCACGAAGATGGAATGTGATTAACTTACGAAAGTATCACAGAAGATAAAAACTCAAGGGAGAGCCTCACAAAGGTTCGAGATTATCAAGAACGTCCGAGAGCCTCATCAAGGTCCGAGACAAGTATGCTCTAGCACAAACGAGTACTCAAACTCAAACCCACTATTTACTTTACTTCTATTCTTAAAGTAATAAACTTAGATTGAAGTCATGATATTTTTATACCTATGTTTATAACAAGCAATCTTAAATTCCTTTTCTAAAAAAAAAGGATTCTTGTATTATGTATAACATTGATTGCTATTCAAAATAATATACTTTATATAAAGTATATGATTGGTCAACTTATAAGTTGCTTGGATCCAATATTCAACTACCAATTGTTTTGAAGGAATGAGATAGGTCTGAGATAAAAAGTACAAAGTGCTTGATTGAGGTCTATAGACTAAAAGGGCAGACGTGCTCAAATATCAATCATTTCAATAAAAAAAGAGGAAAAACCTCATACAACAGAAGTTAAACTCATATCAAAAGGTGTTATTACATCAGAATATGATACTTGTAAATTCCCAAAGGGATACATAGAGGAAAAACCTTGAACACAAATAGTTCATATCAAAGGTGTTATTACATCAGAATATGATACTTCTAAAATTCCCAAAGGGATACATAGAGGAAAAACCTCGAACACAAATAGTTCATATCAAAGGTGTTATTACATTAGAATATGATACTTATAAATATGCCCAATAGGGTCTTCTAGAACTTCACATGAAGTGGCACTTGAGAGATGGGCTATTGTCAACTTTTCTGCACCTGTGACATTAAAGGCCTTGTTCGTGAATGACCGAGGAGGAGATCCGCAAGACTTTAAATATCAAGATCGCAGAGTGTTCATCATGGACAACTGCAAAGACCTGATCCCGGAGTATCTCAGCTTCAAAACAGGAGATCATTTCCAGTAAATCATGAGACCGAGATTCATGTGCAAAAGATTTCAGGCCTTGAGGCTGACGAGAAGATGCCAGCAAGTAAGGTAGCAAACCTGCTGGGACTAATCTGCCTTGTCAGTGGAAGGATTGAACACCTCTTCAAGAGAAGACAATTCATGATACTTGGCCTTAATGAGCCTCAATAAATCTCCTGATGTCACTATCTTCTCGGAGGGACCCAATGCATCCAAAAACTCGGCCCTAGGGATCCATCGTTTAGCAGTCAGAGCAGAGAGCTTATCAGCAACATCTGGATGAGAGAAGATTTCCTTCATCACCTCCACCTCCTTCTCGGATTGACATAGTTGCAGGACTTGATCCAAGATCTCGTGCTGCTCAGAGGAATGGAATTAATCCCCATACTCCTCCCTATGACTATTAAACTCGGGTCTGCTAGCAATAAAGGCACCCCAAAGCTTGAGGAGTCGTTTAGGCTCCTCCGAGTCCTTCTCCGCAGCTTGATTTTGTGATAGCTCCTCCGCAATATCCCGATAAACCCTCAGCTCTTTCTCCTGAGACTTCCTCGCCGACAGCAGGTCCTTATTCTCGGCCTGCAGCTGCTTCACCCTGGCTTCCAGTTGAGTCACATCCAAGGGAGCCTGAACAGGAGGAGTAGGCGCGATAGACTTAGTTGTCACAGCCGAGAGGGCAGCCTCCATCTCCTCCTTCTTTGCCCTGAAGGTCCGACAGTTGACATGTAATTCCATCACAGAAGTAGACAAGTTCCGGATCACATCATTAGCTCGATACCCCAGCGTGGATAGATCCGCCATCAGCTGTAAGATTGGAGACATATTAGAACCTGGCGTCTGACAAATATATATAGTATGATGTGAAAGATAATTACCTCAGAGATGAAGGGATACTTCTTAGAAGACCTCCGAGAAGCCTGACCATCCTCTTCCTTTGGGCAGCTCAGATAATACTTCAGTTTCTTCAAAGAAGCATCTTCAGAGATCATCAGCTAAAGGTCAGACTCCTCCGCTTCCACATCTATGGCCTGGAGAGCGGCCTTCCCCTTCTTGATCTTTTTCTTTGGAGGAGACGCTATATATGAAGATAAACATCAATATATGACACGGAATAAACATGTTACATAACCACAGTATGGGAATTGAAGAGCACCCTGAAGAAAACCGACTAGAAGAGGATTCACCCTGATTCCGAGGAGATTTTCTCGGACCCCCTTTCCTGGCCTTCCTCTTTCTTCCCTGAATTTTATCAAGGAGGGCCCAATTCCGGTCAGGGTTCAAAAAGCTGGAGGTGGATTTCGACCGAGGAACGTCCAACAGGTACGAGTAATTAATACCGGGCCACTGCCAGACAAAACCATGTGCGCCCAGAACAAAATCCCCTATTTGAAGGGTAATGTCCTCCTTTAGGAGCTCCCCGATGATGCCCTTTAAGTGATCAGGAATGGTGAAACCCTTGTCACGAGCTATAGCATCCTTCGGCTTGGGATGCAAATCAGGGACCTCGTACTTGCTTCGGTCAAAAGTGAAGCAGTCGGCCTCCCATACACCACTGTTATCAGGGAACACGATGGGCAATATACTCGTATCTCTTGAAAGAGAATAACTTGTACAAACTCCTAAATAGATCAAGACTCGGTTCATAGTTCCTCCCGAGCACACCAGGATATCACAGCCATGATTAACACCACCACATTGGAGTGAATTTGGCTCGGATGCATTCGATGATGCTGCAGGAACTCATGAAATAAAGGGAGAAAAGGAAAACTTATCCCCTGCTGCAAACACCTCCCATAAAGTACCCCTCGAGTGGGGCTCACCAGTCTTTCAGTTGGGACTTCTTCATCCTCGAGCTTCAAGCCAGCATCAAGAGGATATGACAGCCTGCATGACCGCAGATATTGTAGCGTCTTTTCATCAACCACCTTAGTGACGCTCCACGCATCACCAGAAGCTGGAACCAACTTTTCAACTTGGGGCTCCATATTTGGGTCCGGATTCGACCCAGAGGCACCGTCATCCACCACCGCAGTCACATCCTGCAGCGGCGTCGCTATAGTTACCTCCATCAACTCCCTAGACTCAACCTCCAGGAATAGAGTACACAAGTCACGAACCACGGGAACTCGTTCGCTGGACACATTCTCTCCATTGCAAGAGGGAATGTTGGAGTTTGCCGACGACATGGCAATACAGAGAATGGGAGAAAAGGGTTATGAGAAGAAGATGATGAAGAAACACAAGAGTTTTGTTGAGAATTTTTGCAAAGATAGAAAAGATTAAAATTGCTTGGATAAAGATTGATGGTAAACACAAGGAAAAATTACTTGGTTATATAACCAGTAATTAGCACGCATTTAAGTGGATTAATTAACTCGACTCGCGAAACGATAAAGGCAATTAGAATGTTGGTCCTCCTCGCCGCCAGAAGATACAATGAACAATGGCAACGTGTCAGTCTCTTCAGAATTCAAGAAGGCAGATCCAGATCCAACCGTCCATGTGTCTTGATGGAATATGAAAGAACTTGAAGCTAGATATTCAGAAGGGCGAGCCCAAGATGACAGTCCTAGAAGGACACCCCGAGCTTAACACCCCGAATTATACTCCCTTGAATTATTGGTTTTCCCTCGAGAAGCAAGTCTCTCATTCAACCTTCGAAACAGAGCATTCTATATTCTGAAGATCTACCTTGGGGCTACTGATAAGTCCATGGTTCATATTCGGGCCTCATTCATACTCGGACCAAGGCCCGAGAAGGGTCATGGGCTCGAGATACACGGAGGGTGGATCCACAGGTCCATCAATCCCAATCCTTACAAGGAATGCGTATATTATGAATGTTTTACAAGGAATATACATCCTTTTAAACATGGTAATACAACCATAACCGAATTACACTTCTTCTATACATGGTAATACAACTACTATTCCCATAAGAGTTGTATTACTACCATAAATACATATCTTGGTGATCTACGGATTGTAGCCATATAAATACCCAAAGGTTTGGTAGACCTCTCTATCTAATACTTCGTACATTACGCCTTAAGCAATATACTAACTTGAGCGTCAGAGTGTCTACCTTCGGGACACCCGGGGCTTTATTTTGCAGATCAGTTCGTGAGCAGGGTTCGTGATCAAGTGCGGGGCATAGACATCCATCAGCCCCGGGTGTCCCGGGGATAGACACTCCGATACTCAAGTTAGTATGTGCGTAAGGCGTATTGTATGTAAGATAATAGATTGAGAAGGTCTACCAAACCTTCGGTATTTATAAGGCTACAATCCGTAGATCGCCAAGATATGAAATTATGGTATGAATACAACTCTTATGGAGATAATAGTTATATTACCATGTATAGGAGAAGTGTATTTCAGTCATGGCTGTATTAACATGTTTTAGAGGAACTGTATTCCTTGTAGAACATTTAGGATATACGCATTCCTTATAAGGATTTGGATTGATGGACTCGTGGATCCATCCTCCGCGTAACTCGAGCCCACGACCCTTCTAGGGCCCTGATCCGAGATTGAATAAGGTCCCAGAGTACGAACCATGGACTTATCAGTAGCCCCAAGGTAGATCTTTAGAATTTTGAGGGCTCCATCTCGAAGGTTAGATGAGAGGCTTGCTTCTCGAGGGAAGGCCAATAACTCGAGGGAGAGTAACTCGGGGCGGTAGGCTCGGGGATATCCACTTAAGACTAGTCTCTCGGGCTGACCCTTCTGAATATCTATTTTCAAGTTGTTTCGTATTCTATCAGGACACGTGGACAGTCGAATTTGAACCCATCCTTTTATTTCTGAGGTAGATGACATGTGGCGTTCACCCATTGTATCTTCTGGCGGTGAGAAAGACCAACCTTCCAATTGTCTGTATAGTTTCGCGAGTCAAGGTAATTACCCGCTTAAATGCGTGTTAATTACTGGTTATATATCCCAAGTAATTTTTCCCTTGTGTTTATCACCATTCTTCAATCTGACTTTGCGTTTTCAATCTAAGAAAAAATAACTCTTCTTTTTCTTCTCCATATTCTATTCTTCCACACTATTTTCCCCCCATTCTCTGTGTTGTCATGTCGACTTCAAGCTCTGGTGCTCTAGTCATGGCAAGAAAGAGAATGTCGTGTCTCAAAATGAGCCGAAGGTGATAGTGGTTGAAGAAGGAGCCCCGGCCGGCAGCGGCCTAGAAACGTTGTTTTTTAGAAACGGACTCTGGGGAGTTGATGGAAGTGACTATTGCCACTCCCCTGCAAGTTGTAACGGCGGTGCTTGATGAAGGTGCATCCAGGTCGGGTTCGGACCAGAATATGGAGGCCCAAGTTGATAAACGGACTCCAGTGGATGGTGATGCAAGTGGCGTCACCAAGGTGGTCGACGAAAAGACGCTGCAATTTTTGAAGTCATGGAGGCTGTCGCACCCCATCGAGGCTGATCTGAGGCTCGAGGATGAGTCCGTCCCGATCTAGGATCTGGTGAGCCCCACTCGAGGGGTAATATATGGGAGGTTCTTGCAGCAGGGAATAAGTTTCCCTTTTCCACCCTTGTTTCGGGAGTTTTTGCAGCATCATCGGCTACATCCATGCCAGATCCACTCCAGCGTGGTGGTTTTGATCATGGTGTTAACATCCTGGTGTGCTTGGAAGGGACATGAGCCGAGTCTGGATTTATTTAGGAGCCTGTACAAGCTATTCTCTTCGGAGAAGGACAAGCACATCACCGTCATGCCTCGGGAGGCCAAACCCTTTATGTTTCCTGATACCAGCGGCAAATGGGATATTGACCGTCTGACCTTTAATAGGGATAAGTATGAGGTTCTGGACTGGAAATCCAAGCCTAAAGACACTGTTGTCCTTGATAGGGTCTTCAAGATTCCGGATCACGTGGAGGGCATCGTCAAGGAGCTCTTGGATGAGAAGATCGTTTTCGAGGAGGGGAAATTCGTGTGGGGAGCTCATGGTTCCATGTGGCAGTGGCCTTCTATCACCTACTCCTATTTGCAGAAGGTTACTCGGTCGAAGTCCACCACCAGCTTCTTGAAGCCAGGGCGGGTTTGGATCATCCCTGATAAAATCCAGGCAGGGGGGGAGAAGGGTAAGACCAGGAAGCAGGATGCACTAAAATCTCCTAGGGGTCGAGGTGAATCCACTTCGAGCCAATCTCCTTCAGGTATATTCTTGAGTGTCATATTGTAATATGTTGGATATTTCCTGGATGTTGATGATTTTCGTCATATAAACAAGGTCTCCATCGAGAAAAAAGGCCATGAAGGCGAAGGCCATCCTCGAGGCGGTGGAAGAAGATGCAGAGGAGTCAGATGAGGAGGATTCTGAGGAGTTGGAGTCCAAGGCTGGGGGGTCCTAGGATGATGACTCCGAGTTCGAACAGGTGACTCCTAATGATAGTCATTTGAAGGAGCCAGGGTGCTATCTAGGTCGGCCTGGAAGAGAGGAGGCACAGACGTCTCAGGAGTCCTTTAGGAAGTACCCTTTTGCTTCCAAGGTAGTAATTTTCAGAGCTTGTAATGTGATTTCCTGGTATCTCAGGCGTCAAACTCTTATATAAGTTTTGTTTTGTAGTTGCTGACAGGTCTGTCTAAGATAGGAGGTCGGGCTACTGCCAAGATCAAGTGCATGTATCACTCCGTTCGTGAGCTGCATGCCAAGTGTCAGGCTCTTAAGGCCATGGCCGAAGAGAAGGATGGTCGGATTAGGGTCTTGGAGACTCAGCTGGTGACACCTCCTTCACCTGTTTCTGCACCACTAGAGGTGACTCAACTGAAGGACAGGGTGAAGCAGCTTAAGGGCGAGATGAAGATCCTGACGCAAGAGAAGGATTTTCAGAAGACCGAGCTGGAAGTTTTCAAGGACACAGTGGATGAGTCGACTCGGAAGCGGTCCTCGGAGAGAGATCCCGAGGAACATCAAGGACTACTTAAGCTTTGGGGTGCATTCATCACTTGCGGCCCCGAGTTGAACAGTCACAGGGAGAAGTATGGGAAATTATTCCTTAACTCCGAGCTGCATAAGAGCATGAAGGTCGTTCTGAGGTTATGTCGGTCTGAGGGGGAAAGGGAGTTAATGACTACCTTCTTTTCTCATCTTGATGCTTCCGATAAGCTTGCAGCCCTGACCGCTAGTCACTGGATTCCTGGGTCCGATTTTTTGGCTGCATTGGGTCCCTTTGAGGAGATAATGACATCAGGAGATTTGTTAAGGCTTATTGAAGCTAAATGTCCTGACTTGTCTTTCCTCGGTGACGTGCTTTCAAGTCCTTCCTCTAGCAAGGCAGATTAGCCTCAGTAGGTTTGCTACCTTACTTGCTGGCATCTGCTCATCAGCCTTCATGTTCTTCTTGGACGTGGATGGATGTCTGGAGATCCTGCCTCTAAACAACTGTAATAGCAGATGGGGTCTAGATCCACTCCCTTGAACATGGACTTAGGACTTATACCTTGTTCTCATGGTTTACTGGAAAGAAGCCCTGCCTCAATTCAACTGTTATAGAGGATAGGTTCGAACGGTTCAAAGGGGTATGTTTAGGCGCGAACAGAGCGACCAATACCCTTGACAAATAGAGATACTCCGGGATAAGGTCTTCAAAGTCGTCCATGATAAAGCCTCTGCAGACGTACAACTTGATGTTGTTAGGCTTCTTCCTCGGGCTTGATTTTGCAGTAGCAATTAGCGCCAATTTTATGAGCTCTTGCCTCTGATAAGGCCTTTTACGTCCCTGCGTGCAGAAAAGTTGACAATAGCCCACTTCTCAACCTTGCAAGTGTCACATTTGGTGAAGTTCCTGATAACCCTCTCGGGTTTGTTTGGAAGTATTATATTTTGATGTAATGAAACCTTTTATATGACCTCCTGTGTAGGTTTGAGGTTTTTCCTCTTCATATCCTCTTGGGATTGGTTTAGAAGTATCATATTTTGATGTAATGACACATTTTATATGAATTTCAACTTCTGTTCGAGGTTTTTCCTCTATGTATTTCGAGATGATTGAGATTCAAGCACGTCCGGCTGTTTTATTAGTTCGTAAACTTCAATCAAATACTCTTTTCAAGTATTTATCTCGAGTTTATCCCCTTTATTTTACTCAAAACAATTGGTTTTTGAATTTTTCACCCAAACAGCTTATTTTAGATAAGTGTGCCAATCGTATGCTTATTGAAACATATTGTTTTGAGTAAAGCTATACTTAGGATAACATTCCCCTTATTAGAATAGGAATTTGTGATTGCCGAAATAAAGATAGATGTAGTTATAAATAAAATGAAATCACTTTAAGCTCGTGGCTTTAAGAACAAAATAAAGGAAGTAATAGTTCGAGTTTTGTACCCGTTATGCTAGAGCATTGTTGTCTCTGACCCTTATGAGCTTCTTTCTCGAGCTTCATTTTCCGTGATACTTTCGTAAGTTAATCACGTTCCATCTTCGTGGTATGGGTTCGCCCTTCATGGTTTCCAAGAGGTGGCTTCCCCCTGGATGGGATTCTAGGACTCGATATGGACCTTCCCAATTCGGAGCTAGCTTCCCTTCCACTTCTTTCTTGCTTTTTTCGTTTAACCTCATGACGAGCGAATGTAGCCAAGCGAACCCTTCTGTCGTGATAACGCTTGACTCTTTCTTTCACCTTGGCCTCGTGGATAGTAGCATTGGCTCTTTTTTCCTCGAGGATGTCAAGGTCGAGAAGAATGTTTTCTTTATTGGCAGTGCCATCTTCATCTTCTGGCTGTGAGGTACGAGCAGAGGGAATTCCAATTTCCATGGGGATGACTGCCTCGGACCCATAGACTAACTGTAAGGAGTTTCTCCGATTGCCATAGCGGGTATCATTTTATGGGCCCATATCACACTCGGAAGATCTCAGATCCAGTTTTCTTTAGCTCCTTATGAGCGCTTTTTGATGCCGTTACCAGGGTTCGATTTGTAACCTTTACCTGGCCGTTGGCTTCTGGATGGTACACCGAGGTGAGCTTTTGATTAATGTCGTAGTCCTCACACCATTTCTTGAAGGGTTTATTAGCAAATTGTAAGCCGTTATCGGTCACTATGTATCTTGGGATGCCGTAGTGACACATAATATTTTTCCAACAAAAATTTATGGCTGTTTTGCCTATTATGTTTGTCAAGGCTTCAGCTTCCTCCCTAATTCTAGAACTTTCTTTTGGAGAAAGATGGAGAAGGTTTTAGAAGAAGGAAGATGAATGGAGAGTGTAGAATTTCTAGAGGCACATTCAAGAATATTCCATGCATTGATTTTGGGAGTTGGAGAATGTGAAGAGAAATTTAGAGCCTTCCATTCTCAACTATAAATATGGTGCTCTTGGAGAGATCTGATCATCCAAGAACAAACCATTTCCTTTAGCCTCCAAGTGAGAGAGATATCCACTTCTAAAGTGATGAGCTAGAGAGAGTCTTCATCCTCTCTAATTAGTTAGTTATCCACCTTTGTGTGAGAGTGTTCTTGTAATTCATCCAAGTTGGGTGAGACATTTGTAACCCTACTATTAACATATAGTGGAAGAGTTGGACTTCTCAAGTCCCGCGGTTTTTCCTTAATTGGGTTTTCCGCGTAACCAAATTTTGGGTGTCTTGTTTATTCTTATCTTTGTTTTGTATTCATTTTCTTAATCACACAAAGAGGGAAATACTCAATTTCTACCAACAGTTCTATGGGCCCAGATCACACTCGGATGTTCTCGGATCCAGTTTCCTTTAGCTCTATCTAGGCGCTTTTTGATCCAGTTTACCAGGGTTCGATTTGTAACCTCTACCTGGCCGTTGGCTTCTGGATGGTACACCGAGATGAGCTTTTGATGTATGTCGTAATCCTCACACCATTTCTTGAAAGGGTTATTAGAAAATTGTGAGCCATTGTCGGTCACTATGTATCTTGGGATGCCGTAGCGACACACAATATTTTTCCAACCGAAATTTATGACTATTTTGCCCGTTATGTTTGTCAAGGCTTCAGCTTCCACCCACTTCGAGAAATAGTCAATGGCCATGATGAGGTACTTGAAGTTTCTAGGGGCCGTGGGAAAGGGTCCAACAAGGTTAATGCCCCATCAGACAAATGGCCAGGATTCTTGAATTGTAATCATGTTCTCTTGGGGTACATGAATCATCTTGGCAAATATTTGGCATTGGTGGAAGGTGTTAGTATATTTCCGGGAATCTTCCAACATGGTAGGCCAGTAGTAACCCATTTGTAAGAGTTTGCGGGCCACGATACGTGGACCTTGATGACTACCACAAACACCTTCGTGTGCTTCCTGTACCAAGTGCTCTGCATCGGCGGGCCCGACACATTTGAGTAAGGGTTGTAGGTGTCTTTTCTTGTATAAGCTGCCTTCGTGTATGACATGTTTAGGGGCCTTAACTCGGACTTTACGCGCCAGATCCTTTTCCTCCGGGAGAGTTCCCGTTTGTAAGTATTCAATGTAGGGGTATATTCCTCCTCCTCCTTTACAATCGGGAACTCCTCCTCCTCCTCCTCCTCCTCCTCCTCACTGTGAGTTCCATGCTTCCTAATTTTCCGGGCATTGGCTGTGCTATTATTCCTGTGAATATATCTGTATACCATTTATCATACGTATAATTATTATCTTATTAATAATTAATATCTTTATTAATCAGTTTATAATTAATATTATTTTCAACCAATTTTACTATAAACAAAATTAAATATGATTATTTATAAGTAAATAGTATATAAAGTACACTTCTGTGCATGTTAAATGATATCCCAAATGTATGTATTCTTGACTTTTGTATACATAACTAATTATACAAATTATCCTAAAGGGAACTAGAAGAGTTATTGCTCCGGTGAATAAATAAATTAATAAAAAGTAATAAAAAGGATGAAACTACGTAGTTTTTGACTAAAACCACCACATAACCACCGCAAGTTCACCATATTCCGGCGCCTACCTTTTTTATATATTCTTTTTTTGTTTCTTTTATTTTTATTGTTTCATTCTTCATCCCACATAATTTTTTGTAAGGATACATTTATAATCTATACGTATGACTTTTTGTGGTATTATATTTTTTGTTTCTTTTTTTTAGCCGTAATTTACCATAACTTTTTTCCGCCTTCCATATTACCACAAATTACTACAAATTACGCGCATAAATACAACTCATTCATATTCATTATACAATAACCATATCCATATTAAGATCTTTCTATTTTATATTGTTACACTAACACAATATATGGTTTGCTTACGTATAATATAGTATAACTACGGTATTAATATATTTTACTTTAATGCTATTCTTTTATTTTTATTGTTTCATTCTTCATCCCACATAATTTTTGGCAAGGTTACATTTATAATCTCTACGTATAACATTTTGTGGTATTATATGTTTTTGTTTTTTTTTTTTTGCCGTAATTTACCATAATTTTTTTCCGCCTTTCATATTACCACAAATTACGCGCATAAATACAACGCATTCATATTCATTATACAATAACCATTTCCACACTAAGGTCTTTCTATTTTATATTGATACAGTAACACAATATATTGTATGGGTACTATATAGTGTAACTATGGTATTAATATATTTTACTTTGATGCTAAGTATTATATAATTCCACCCTCTCATTCTCTGCCATGCAACACGGCTTAGCATCTCCTCAAACAAGTTATGATTTATTATCATTTGCTCTGGGTATTTTAAGAGGTTAAATCATTTGGCTAAGTTCTGTTTAATATGATACCTACTTTGTTTTTGTATGTTGATCCTGAATTGGAAGATATTAAGCAAAGAAGGATGCAGTAGCTAATAGGGCAACATGGTGTGGTAAGTTATATTTACCTCTTTTCATACCTCTTTTTTACAATATTATAGTCTTTCGAAATTTGCCACTGTGATTTTGTTAATTGTCTTAAAGAGTTTTCCTTTTAAATTCGTTCATAATACTAGCATAAAAAAAGATTAAATATATCGTGCAACGCGCGATGATATTTAGCTAGTAAGTTAAAAAAGTCAATATGCACAATCATCTTTTTACTAGGTATATATTAAAAAGCAGAAAGTGGCGGCATAAATATTAAATATAAAACAAACACCGCCCGTCGTCCGCTACCATAAAATCTATTTACTATACAAAACGACACTATGATTTGCGTTTGATGTGTTTCAATTCTCCGTCGCCGTCATGCATATTAAGGAAATTTACTCCGTCATGCATATATGCATATTATGGTAATTTGCTTATTTAATTTCCACCGTATATGGAAGTTTCATATATATATATATATATATATATATATTGAAGACATGGAAGTTTCATATATTAACACAGTTGTTGTGCTTTGATTTCCATATGGCATAATTCCTTAAACACCGCTTTAATATATTAATTCCATATATATTAATCGCTCTACCTATTAATTCCGTATATATATGTGCTTAAGTTAAGTTAACAATTTACCGGTAAACTGTGAAAATAAAGTAATACGCATGTATGCATCGTTTTTTCCTTAATTTCACCATAGTTATTTTATGTAAATATAGGCATAGTTACCATATAAACATGTATCTATCAAGTTGTCAAGTATAAATATATTAGGATGGTTACGGTAAATTTGATTATGTAAATTTAGTTATAATTATGTTAACCGTATATTTGGTATATTGAAAATTATGGAATGAAAATATTTTGTTAATTTTCTTTATTCATTCTCCATCACCGGTCTCATACGTATATTTACTCCACGACATGGTTTAGGATGCATATTAGGGATCGTGGCCGGATCATGGTTTAGGATTTTCCAAAGTTGAGAGGGGAGTGTGAGAGAGGATTCATCTTAGGTTTTGTGGTGGCGAATTAATACAATATCATCTGAATCACATATCAACGTCCGAATTTGAAGACCTTCACATCATTCTTCCCGCCCGAGGGCAGCTTGAATTCCGGTCATTTTTTGCATCTTCTAGGAACACAAACATACTTACCCTCACAACGTTTTTAGAACGGACTAGAAAATTAGGTTGTTTGTATTCTAGGAACACAAACATGCTTTTTAGCTAACAAACATATTTGCTCTCAAATCGGAAATCTTATTTAGTCACAAGATTAATTGTCGACCTCTTTCTTCAAAAAGTCAATGCTATGAAACTTTTCCAAGCCGTCAAAGGTTAGTAATTTAAAGGTTCCATTATGATCATATTAGTACTTTATTAAGTTGAACTTGCATGGTTTAATAGGCACATGTCTAGGGTTGAGAATGCCACTTAATAAATTATGTGTTTTCAATGAAGTATAAGTAAGTGTTTTTTGATCAGGTGTATTTTTTTTTGTCACGAACGAAAAATATAAAATAGAATTGGGCTATGTAGGTCATCTTTTTATTTCATTGCTGTATTTAGGTTCTTGTGGATATAATTTTATAAGCAAGTATTAATTATGCTTTGACCTAATGTTCGTTGTTATCTTTTTTTTTTTGGGAAAATTCCCATAAAGGGCGTAACAAGAGTTGAAATTCCCACTAAAGGCATAAAACTTTAGATACTCCTATTTAGGGCATTGAATTAGTTTTAAGACAACTTTACCCTTTATTTTATTATTTTCAGTTTACTTAATTTTTTTTTATATATGCTAATAAATTCTTGAATTAACATGCTCCCTCTAAAACCAAGGTTGACCTTGAAGCTATCAGGGGTTTACCGCATCTCCGCCCCAGAACCAACATTATCGCTGCTATTACTCGGATTCGGACCGCTCCGGCTGTTGCGACGAAAACATTTTTCGAGAAACACGATTTTCAATATCTCCAAACTCCTATTATAACTACAAGCGACTGCGAGAGAGCAGGGGAGATGTTTCAAGTCACCGCACTGTTCAGTGAAGCCGGGAAGTTGGTGAAGGAGGTGAAGAAGAGATCCTCTTGCTATAAAGGAGGCTGAGCTTGATGTTAGGGAGAGAAGTTTGGTTGTTGCTGAACTCAAATTGGCTAAAGCAAGCAAAGAGGAGATAAGCAGGGCTGTTTTTGCGCCGAAAGAGGCAAAAGATAGTCTGTCAAAACTGCATGAGAAGCTTAGGTTGGAAGAGACGTACCGCGATAGAGCAGGTTTGCCCATAAAAGATGGCAAGATTGATTACTGTAAAGATTTATTTGGTCGTCAAGCATTCCAGACAGTATCCGGACAGCTCCATGCTGAGACATATGTTGTGCAGTCGGTAGTGTTAATACATTTGGACCAACTTTTAGAGCCGAAGATTCCCACACCTCGAGTGCTTTGATTTTAGAGTGCTCTTGTTACGCCCTTTATGGGAATTTTCCCTTTTTTTTCTCCAAACCTTTCCCTATTGAAATAGAATCCGTACTCTGACAATTGATTTGTTTTAGTGTACTGGTGTTAAAACATTTTGGAGGAGATGATATTAATAGTCAAGCTATTAATGTCTTTTAATAAATACTATGATGATAACTTATGCATTCAACCTCCTCTCTAACGGGAAAATGTTAAATTTAATATTTCCTTCATTTTATTCTATGATAAGTTATCATTTTCCAAATACATTATGCATCTATTGGGTAGCTTTGAGACTAAATAATATTATTGGATGGTTATATCTTCTCTCAAAAGTAAGGAACTAAAAAAGATATTTAATAATACAACTACGAACGAACAAAAATACAAACACTGCGGATACTCAAATACAACAATACACTGAAGTGCCTCTGATGTAACTAAGAAGTCAAAACTAGGGATTTTTTTGAACGCGGCACTTTACCTTAATTATTGCAATTTAGTTCTTTTCAATTATTTTATTTTTCAGAATTTCTATAATACAAACATTTATTCAATTTATATAATTTATTATTTATAATACTATTTGTTTCAATTATTTACTTTGTATTGACATACTCAGAGGTCGTTTGGTTGGAGGTCGTTTGGTTTGAAAATCTCATGAATTAAAATCCCACAAGTTGTTTGGTTGGCAAAAAATGTGGGAATTTCATCTTCCTAGGAATTCCAAATTCCCACACAATGGTGGAATTTCCTTACCTTGGTCCACCTAGGTAACTAGAAATTCATGGGAATTTCTTTCTCGCACATCTCAACCAAACAATATTTTCCAAATCATGGGAATTTAAAATGGTGTAGAAATTTCATCTTACTACAGAATTAATCTCCCACATTCAACCAAACGACCTCTCATTGTTATTATTTTAAAATTACATCACAAAAACCGCGCAAAGCGCGGTAGGGTTAGCCTAGTACATATTAAAATGCACATCTGTAGATCCTAAATGCACAAAAATATATTTGGAATACATATCCCGGATGTATGTTATAATAGTTTATCCCGTACATCGGCACGGGTATCATCTAGTTCTATTTCAAAAACTCGGGAGCGTACAAACACTTTAGAGGTCGTTTGGTTCGAGGTGAAAGATGTAAGACTTTGAAAATACCATGAATTCAATTTCTATTAATTGTTTGGTTGGCAAATAATCTTCCTAGGAATTTGATTTTCCCAAACAATGGGGGAATTTACTCACCTAGTATAGAGGTCGTTTGGTTGGAGATAGAATATGGTAGCATTTCAAAATCTCATGAATTTAAGTCACACAAGTTATTTGGTTGACTAGATATATGGGAATTTAATATTCCTAGTAATTTACTAGATCTCTCACCTAGTAACTAGAATTTCCCATGAATTTCCTTCTCCCACCTCCCAACCAAACAACAATTTCAAAATCATGGGAAATTAAAATAGTGTAGAAATTTCATCTTCCTATGGAATTATTCTCCCAAATGCAACCAAACGACCTTCTAGATTACTAGAAATTTCGATGAATTTTTTTCTCCCACATCTCAACCAAACAATTTTTCAAAATCACGAGAATTTAAAATGATTTAGGAATTCCATCTTCTTAAGAAATTAATTTCCCACATATAACCAAACGAGCTCTTAATCTTTTACTAGGTATATATTAAAAAGTAGAGAGTGACGGCATAAAAATATCTTTACAGCTATTAAAATAGGAAAATGTGGCGGCATAAATAAGCTAAAAAATATATTAATACAGAAAACGACGCAGGGCTATGCGTTTAGTATCCCCGCCGGCTAGAATTTTTATTTTTTGATTAAAACCATCAAGAGATGGGGGAATATTTATTGGATTCCCAAACCAAAAGAATAGGTGCCTTAAAGCAGCAAGTTTGTACAACCTACATAGGCACAAGGACAGAAGCCCTTAGAAGCATAGTAATGCTTCTCAAAATTGATCTATAGGCCAATCTCTTTTTGCCTCAAGTCTATTAGTGAATTGTCAAGACAATACACAAGGCGACCTAAGGATCAAGAAAAGAAAGGCATGCTACAAAAACTTTACAGAAAAATATAAATGTTGGTGACAGCAGCATGGGGATCAAAGCAAGTTCCATTAGTAATAGTCCCATCTATGTTGAGCTTTTTGCTATATCATCCTAGAGAATCTTGAGTGAAGCTTTTGGGAGAGCAGCTCTTCCAACCTGCATAGGAGAAATAAATCAATTAGCAGTATCAGTTGAGAAAAGAGGAGATTCTTATTGTAGGAAATTCTGCAGCATCAAGCAGAATTTTGCTTTTAGCAATAGGAGGCAAGGAGTTCCAAGTATAGGTCAGAGATAGTTGATTAGAGTAACAAAATTTAGCAAGGTAATCAGATGGCTGATTGGCCTCCCTAAAGATGTGACTAAACTTAAATGCATGAATCTCCTCTGAGATAAGGTTTAGAATTCCATCAAA
The DNA here is from genome assembly GCA_948330725.1 of Sherardia arvensis. Taxonomy (NCBI): domain Eukaryota; kingdom Viridiplantae; phylum Streptophyta; class Magnoliopsida; order Gentianales; family Rubiaceae; genus Sherardia; species Sherardia arvensis. The sequence goes on from OX415244.1 coordinate 17,131,267, forward strand.
TCTCCAGTGCCATAAAGTGGGATTATGGATCATCTCAATTGCTTGCTTACAATCTGATTCAATTTCCACAGGGGAAAGGTGTAAGGATCTAGCACAATTGCTCCCTGCTAAAATAGCTTTGAGCTCAGCTTCTAAAGGTGAGATAGCCTGACAGTAAATGCATTGGGCAAGAAGGAGATCCCCTTTACTGTCTCTAACAGTAAGTGCTAAACCAGCCTGTCCAAACTTCCAGGCTGCATCTACACTAATCTTATATCCCACAATTGGTTTGGCCAAGTAAATAGGGGAGATATTAGGTTTAGGAGGGATATAAAGTGGAGGAATACATGTTTGTGTGGCCAGCTCTCTATCTACCTCATTTAGAATTGGTAATGGATTTTTGATGAGTGAGAAGTAGATAAGACTATGTAGTTCCCGTGCTAAGACAGTAGGGTTTGGAGGACAGTCCTCAAAAAGCATTTTATTTCTGGCTTTCCATAAAATCCAACAGACTAGAATAGGGGCAATATGGTTGAGTCTGTTGTGCAATCTAGAAAGACCAGCAAAGGCCCAACAAGTAGCAAGTCTATCCCACAGATTTGTACATTTGAAAAAAACCGAACCACATATATGGTGCATCTGTCTCCATAGCAGTAGAGCAATATGACATTCATTATAAAAATGATGCAGAGAGTCAGAGCTATCACAAAAACAGCATTTGGATGCAAATTGGAAGCCAAACTGAGATAAAATATCATCAAATGGAACTAAACAGTTTAGCAACTTCCACATAAAAATTGAGATTTTTTTCTGAATAGATGCATTCCAAATCTTGGACAATACAGGGAGATTACCTGATAAAGGATTTAGCCTCTGGTAGGCAGATTTGATTGTAAATTTTCCCTGAGGTGTCAGCTTCCATATTAACTTGTCATGTCTTCCTGGATATATTTTAGATCCACTGATGGTGTCTATCACCACTTGAGGTAGGACTAGTGCCAAAAAAGGCAACAGAACAGCTTTGTTTGCAACAAAATTCGCAATAGTGCACTGAATGTGCTCTAATTCCTGGGGTTCATAGAAATCTATAAGTGGACCATGGTCAGTCCCGTTAGAACTCCAAAAATTGCACAAACCTTCACCATGAATCACTCTTGTATGTGCATGTGCAAAACTATCAATTTTGCATATTCTTTTCCAGTTTTGTGATTTTCTGAGTGAAGAAGGCTGAGAGGCTAGGAAGAGTGTCCATGGAGCTATTCCTAACTAGTACTTCCACCAGATTTTACAAGAAAAGGCTTTTATGGTGGTAGAGAGATCTCTTATTCCCAGTCCATTATTTGACACTGGTTTGCAAATAGAGCTCCATTTTTTCCAGGCTTTTTTAGGGCCTGTTTCTGATGAGCCCCAGAAGAAAATGGCTAGCCTTCTTTGGATCTTTTTAACCATGTGTTTTGTAGGCTCCATAACTGCCCATATGTGTTGAGGCAAAGACTGAAGGCAAGATTGAATCAGAATCAATTTTCCTCCAGTGGAGAGCCATTTATTTTTCCATTTAAGAGTCCTTCTATTAATTAATTCCACAATAGCTTGTGAGTGAATGTTTAAGGCTCTACCACTGAAGATTTGTACTCCCAAATATTTAAATGGCAGATTACCTTGTTTCATGCCCAATATGTTTTTTACCTGTCTAAGCTTGTTCTCAGTAGCCCTAGAACTCAGAAAGAAAACACTCTTTTCATAATTTATTTTCTGGCCAGTGGTTTCTTCGAATTTCACTAAAAAAGCTTTCAATCTAATTAAGTTTTTTCTGGAAGCACTGAGAAAAACTACAGTGTCATCAACATAACTTAAATGGGAAATAGGGATGGCATTTCTGGGGAGACAGAAGTATTGCAATTTACCAGTATGGAAAATATTAAAAAAGGCTTCTGGTAAAAGCTTCAATGAAAATATTGAACAGGAAAGGAGACAGTGGGTCTCCCTGTTTGATCCCTCTAGTTGCTGGGAAATAGCCAACTGGTTTGCCATTTATTAAGATTGAGAACCAAGCATCAGACATGTTTTTCATAATGCACTCAACAAATCTGTCACAAAAACCAAATTTAAGGAGAATTTTTTTAAGGAATTGCCAGCTAACTCTATCAAAGGCTTTCATTAGATCCATTTTTAAAATACAGTTTGGATCCCTGGCTTTCCTATTTATAAATCTAAACATTTCTTTTAAATAGATGACATTATCAGAAATGTCTCTATTTTGAAGAAAAGCAGACTGGTTTGGAGATATCAATTTAGGCATTAATGGTTTCAGTATTTCCATTATCATTTTTGAAAAAATTTTGTTTGTAACATTAGAAAGACTGATAGGTCTATAATCACGAAAAGAGATAGGTATTTCTTTCTTAGGGATGATAGTGATCCATGTACTGGAAATACCTCTATTAATGTGAGACCTAGTTAGAAAATCATTAGATGCCTCTAATAAATCTAAGCAAATTATGTTCCATGCCTTAATAAAAAATTGGGCAGTGTAGCCATCAGACCCTGGACTGCTTGATTTATTAAGGCCAAAAACTATTTGCTTTAATTCAGGCAAAGAGACTGGCTTAATGAGTTCATCATTTTCTGCCTGTGAGATCAGTGAAGGTATCTGAGGCAGAAAGTGTGTAGAAAAGAGATTTTCGTCAGGGTGTGGTGAGTCAGTTAGAAGATCTTGGTAAAAAGCTACAGCTTCAGACTCAATTTCCTCATTACCATTCAACCACTGTCCCTGTGAACTCTTAATTTTACTGATTCTAAGTCTACCTCTTTTCTCCATAACAGTGTTATGAAAATATTTGGTATTCTCATCACCCTCTTTAAGCCATTTTACTTTTGCCTTATGTTTCCAGAAATTATTTTGCTCTTTTAAAGATTTTTTTAGAAGAGCCTTTGCCTGTTTGAGTTTAATTAGTTCATCAGTTGTGCTATTCAACTCAAAACTAATTTCCTGGATCCTTAACTTTTCCTCAGCTTTTATTACATTCTCATCTATATTACCAAAAATCTCCTTATTCCATTTTTTAAGGACAGACTTAAGGCTTTTAAGCTTGAGAAAGAATTTAAACATTCCATTACCCTCTGAATGATCATTCCAATGAAGATTGATGACCTCCATGAAACTTTCTCTCTTGAACCAGGTATTTATGAACCTGAAGGGCTTTGGCACTGAGGGAATACTGCTACCTATTCTAAGTGATAAAGGACAATGATCTGAGGTGTCCTTGTTGAGAACTTGGATAGAGGACCGTGGAAATTTTAAACTCCAATCATGAGTGCACAGTCCCCTATCCAATCTCTCAACAGTTAGCCTCCTTCCTTGTTCCTTAATTCTACCATTAGACCAGGTGTAAAAATTACCTACTGTATGTACAGGAAATAGAGACATATTATCAATGAAAGCACTAAATTCCCTAATACTCTTTAGGCTAGTTTTAGCATGTCCTTTATATTCAGAAATGGAAGCCATGGCATTAAAATCACCTATAAACATTGCTTTAGGAGATGATATAGCCTTAAGATCAGACCACAGTTCTACTCTTTCTTTCCTAGTTCTTAATCCATACACAAAGAAAATCTCAGTACATGATTCTAGTGTATGTATTGAGAGCTGTACTTGAATAAATTGATTATGGTCTAAAATTAAAGAAATATCAGCCTTACAGTTCCACATAAGCCAAATATTACATAGACTTGAATCCATGCAATTTTGAAAGTGCAATTTGTTTGTGTAAGAATCACATTCTGAATTATCATGTTGTGGTTCAATTAGGCATAGTACATCTATTTTATGATTAAAAATTAATCTAGATAGTCTAAGCATAGAAGTTTCCATGCCTCTGACATTCCAGACCAGTACATTTAAACCTAATGTTGTACTAATTATTTACGAGACTTAATGCTATTGGTGGCAGTTCTAGTCACTATCTTATTAACCTGAGCAAAAAAAGTTGGGACTTTGTTCAACTCAGAATCATCAAGAGAGGTACTAGTAGTAGATGTCACAGCATCAGCATAAGATAGAGGGGTTACCTGTGGAGGAGAATTTAGAGGTTAGGAAGGTTCCACATTTTTTCCAGCAGTTGTCAACTCCTCAGAGGTATCATCAGTACACAGGTCATCCTCCATAATTAAAGGGAGAAATCTGTTGTTACCTTGTCTAGGCTGAGAATAGAAACTGACTTTGTTGGAATCAGGAATGGATAGCTTGGTTGAGTGTAGTTCATGTCATCCTTCGCATAATTCTTTGATTTTCTAGGAGTGCACCAAGGTTCCTCAGCTGAAATGACAGGGTTTTGAGGATTAGAGGAGGAGCTTGGCTCAGAAGGGATGTCAGTATGGATATCAGGGGCCTGGGGGGTAATGGAGGGGATTGACCGAGCAGAAGGAGAAATCACTGATGCTGTATCTGTAGCCTCTTATGTTGTACTCTCATCAAACTCCAATGGTTTGGCACCACTGGTATGTTGGGAAATCTGTAGAGACTTATGTGAGAGGTCTGGAGTCTGATCAGTGTCAGACAATACTACAATTGGAGAGTCATAGATCATTGGAGTGGTAAGGCAATTTGTGAGTTGGTGAGTAGTTGCATAAGGGGTGGGGAGTGTATGGGGATGTGATGGTAGAGAGGGAGGTACAAGTGATGGTGGTGTGGGATCAGGAACTGGAGTGTGGACAACTTCTTTCCCTTTGTTCAAGTCCATTTGTTTCTTCTGAACATACACTAGATTCTGAGTGTTCTGTCCTTTCCAATCACCAGAGGGTACAGCAACCTGCTTCTGTTTAGTGGCATTGGGGTTTTTTGGGGAGTTTGGCCTAAGGATGTTCCTTCTTTGCATTGGTCTTAACTCAGGGTTGAGGATTCTACACGCATTCAATTCATGGTCCAATTTCTTACAGTGCCTACAATATAGAGGGAGCTGCTCATACTCTATTTCAAAATCAGCAACCTCACCATCCATATTAACAGTCAAAGTGAATGTATTATGGATCTTTGCAAGCAGATCAATCTCAACGCACAGCTTTACTGCTGAAGGTCTAGTAAGACTAGCTGTGGCCGCATCCATCTTAATGAACCTACCGATCCTGTTTCCTATAGCCTCTAGCATGGCTGTATTGTACCAGAAGATGGGTATGTTGTGTATGGTGATCCAGATAGGCATAATTGAGGTTTCTGTGTCAGGGGTAATACCAGGGGTCCATTTAAAGACCTTCATACGAGATCCCTTAAAAGACCACACATTCTTCATCCAACATCTTTGTAGATCCTCAGAATCCTCAAACCTTATCAACACATGCCTATAATCAATAGAACCAAGCTGATACCTGCCTTTGAAGCCGACAGATTTGAAGGATTCGTTCAGAAACTCCATCGAGGGTTTAAGCCTGGGAAATTTGCCGATCAAGGCGTTGCTGTAGTGTTCAGACAAGACGGCGACCTCCTCCGGGGAGATGATGCAAGCAATCTTTCCTCGGTATTCCGGCACCGGGGAAATTGACGGATTGGAAGGAAGAGCAGAGGCAAGAGGGATGGGTTTTGCTGTGAGCGCTTG